>JAUDYJ010000002.1:92174902-93561402 GCA_030761175.1 Masticophis lateralis
TCTCCACATTCTGTCTCTCATCTTAGTGATGCTGGGGAAATTTGGGATCACATCAGCCTTCTCCATGCTTTATGTCTACACTGCAGAACTCTACCCAACGATAGTAAGAAACATGGCAGTGGGTTCTACTTCCATGTCATCCCGAGTGGGCAGCATTATTGCACCATACTTTGTTTTCCTGGGTAAAAAATTTATCATTTTAAATGTGCTCAAAATAAAATGCTCCCTAGTTTAGGTTTCAGATGATGTAGAAATACTCAGTAAGCTTTTCTGTGGTCTCATTAATCCTGTGTTTATTTTGTAGGCTTAATTCACAATGTCTTTCAAAAGACCTAGATATTCCGTGCAAGCCATCATTATTCTTCTAGAAGCAATAGCAATAGCACTTAGACTTATATACCCCTTCATAATGCTTTACAGTCTTCTCTAAGTGGTTTACAGAGTCAGCATATTGCCCCCAACAATCTGGGAACTCATTTTACCCACCTTGGAAGGATGGAAGGCTGAGTCAACCCTGAGTTTGGTGAGATTTGAACTGCCAAACTGCAGGCAGTTAGCAGAGGTAGCCTGCAGTACTGCAGTCTAACCACTGCGCCCCCATGGCTCAGCACTTGATTCCTAGTTCTTTTCCAATGGTAGATTATAATTCATGACCAGTAATTATTACCAGTAGTAGAGAACTATTTGGGGAAAGTGGTTAAAGGTATCAGGATCAGAAAGGAGGAGTTCTAGTCCTTAGGCAAAAAGCCAGCCTGGTGATCTTAGCTAGTAACTCTCTTAGCCCTAGGAAGTAGGCAATGGCAAACCATTTCTAAAATATTGCCAAGGAATCAACACTGATTTAAAGGCTCAAAAAACCCCAATTCTTAATAAAATACCAAAAAATATTTTGTTGCATAGTATGCAATACTGAAACATGGATTTCAAACATATAGACATTAATTGCCAATCATTCATAAATCTTACCTAATAAATCACACTCTAAATGTCTGACTTCTTTAAATCATACCTTCTATCTAAGGTGTGCAGTAAAAAACATATCATAAAATGTTATTCAAAGGAGAAAACCTGCACAATAAAATCACATGACAAATAGCACAACACTGCATTGGATAGTGCAAAATAATATAATTTTAAAGTAAAGATCATGGAAGATTGCTGTTATTAAAAGGAATACATCCAGATAAAATACAGGAAGAAAGGACAGGAATCAAATAGATAGTGATTATTAATTAATATTGTAACATTATATAATAAACCTACTTTTTATGTTTTGCCAGGTGCCTATGGTAAATTTCTGCCTTACATCCTCATGGGCAGCCTAACGTTATCGGTAGGGATTCTCACCCTCTTCTTACCAGAAAGTTATGGGAAACCCCTGCCAGAGACGTTTGATGAGATGCAACAAATTAAAGGGTAACGATCTTGCTGAAATAGAATTCCTTACTGTATTTCACATAAAGGCATTGTGTATGGAAACAGATATGGAAAAAACTACGGGTAATTCATTCAAAAGATCTAGAGTTTCCAACCTCAAATTGGTATGCTAAAGAATGCCCGTGGACAGATAGTAACTGATTCAGAGGGATCAAGCAAAAATGGAAGATTAAAATTCTGAACGTTATGCTAATGACCAAGATACTTTAAAAATAATTTTCTATTTATAAGAAATGCTTCTGCCAAAAGATAATTAGGTCAGCATTCTGACCATTATGAAATCAAAAGATTATATGAACTGATGGAATATCTATATAAATATTGTAAACAACAGAAGAAGAATCAGTAAACATTCCAATTAAACTATGCCACCCAATCTGGAAATTGACACATAGGTCCAACAGATGGGAAGAGGTCATTCTACCAATAACAAAACTTGCAAAAAAATCCTTGATTTCACATATAACCAAAACGATGTTAAGGATTGTGCCATTGTAGCCCAACTTGGAAAGAGAAATACCAGATGTTCAAGCTGCTTTTAGAGACATTATTATTACTTAGGCAGTTGGATAATTGAGATTGCCAAAAAGAAGTCAATAAGTGCTTCACTGATTATAGAAAGCCTTTTGATCATACAACTACATCAAACTCTGAAATGTCCTTAGGAAACTGGCAATCCTAGAACATTTAGAATCACTGAAGTTGTTGGGTAGGCAGCCAAATGAATCTATTGAAATAAATAAACTCATTGTCCTCATGAGAAACCTACGCAGGAAAGGAAACCAGGCTGTATGGAACATGGTGAAACAGGAGTGGATATACTCTCTCCTTATTTATTCAAACTTACATGGAATATATACTGAAAGCCGGATGGAAGATTAATGTGATTTTAAAACTGGAGGAAGATATATCAACTTGTGCTGATGACAGGACTCTGATAAATGAAAATCAAATGATTGTAAGCTCTAATAATGAAAATAAAGATGCATCATGAAAAAATGGATCTGTGATTAAATATAAAGCAGATCAAACTAATGACAGCAGATGCCATAGAATAGAATTGACAAGCCATTGAAATAGTGGACAGCTTGTTCCTTTTAAAATCAACTAGCAACAGTCAAAAAATACATCACAGGCCAGCACTTGATAGGAAAAGAAAAGTATCTTGGAGAAGATATTCAGATGTCATGATATGTATATACCAAAAAAGTTGAGAAATGTGTAGGCAATATTTTTTCCCCGTGATACCATATGGAAGCAAAAGTTTTGCTCTGAAGAAACAGTATATAAAGAACATTGAACATTGATAGTTTTGAATTAAGTTTGGGAAGATTCCTGAGGATATCATGGATAACAAAGAAAAAAAAGGTTATCATATGGGTAGACCTTGACTTAACAATCATTCATTCAGTGATCATTTGAAATTATGATAGTGTCAAACGAAAGGATTTATAACCTGTCTCTGATTATGGCTGCTCCCATGGTTACATGATCAGAAATCAGGCACTTGGCTGACTATGATCATGGGTTGCTGCAACTGTCCTATTCCCTCCCTCCCAGTTTATGACCTTTTGGCTGCCCTGAAAAACAGCATTCACTGGCAGCAGCACTGGGCCTGGGCCTGGGCCTGGGCCTGAAGTAGAGGCTTGAGGCTTTTAGCAATGTCAGACAGCTGCCACCACCCCCATCTGGACTTTTCATGGTATGGAATTTGGAGAAGGAATTACATGGAGAGTTTATAGAATGAGGCTTCCATTTTAGCACCCCATTCTTGCAAGGCTAGGTTCTCCACAAAGTATGTTTTTCATTCAGTTTAGTGGAAATAATTCCCTATTTACCTGTCTTCGGGACTGATTTGAATCAATCAGAGCCATTCCTTCCTTAATAAGTTCACATTTATACCAAAGAATATTTTGATAAGAAAGCATTAGTCTTATCAGTAAGAAAGCTTAATTGTTTGCTGCCATCATTTCTAATGTACACAATTTCCTATTTGTTTTTAGGTTAAGCAAAAGAAAACATCTCTACAGGGTAGAGAATTCAGAGCAAAATGAACTGACCAACAAGAATATGACGTCATTTTGATCATATCAATTGAATGGAGCAGTTTGTTGTAAACCGTATTTCTAAAGATATATGAAAGTCAATAACACTATTAGAGAGACTTTTCCTAATGATCCTGGGGTTCTCAAAACACTGATGTACCAAATATGTGGAATTGTGTTAAATTGCTTTTAATTGTGTTAAGTTACTTTTATCAGTAACTATTTCTATTCCTTGGTTTGGGATTTGCATTTTTGTGAGATCTTGAATATTTTCATCTCTTCTTGAGGTGCAGGTATTATTTTATTGTTATATGTGTATTTATACTTTATATAACATTTTCGTTTTGTGTTTCTTGAACTCTAAACATCATTTTAAAGTATTCTAAAGTCTGGATTAAGATTATAGATCTTAATCCAGACTTTATCTTTAGAGAATAAATGGCAGATTTTTTTGTGGATAGGGCTATATCTTTTATGGCTCGCTTGAAAAATCTTTCAAAGAAAAAATCAACTATAATAAAATGTAACTTAAACTTTAAAAAGATATTTTTAAAAGTGAAGCACATGTTTTGAAATTAGTATTAGAAATAAATTATAACCATATTTTCCTCTGTCAACCAGAAAATAGCTCTAAAAATCCAAAATTTAAAATTAACTATCATTGGCTTCTACCTTTTAGGAAATTTGCCTGTCAAAGAAAGAACAATGCAGACAATATGTAGACAGGTTTACTCCACACTTGGCATTCTAGTAATTTATATGATTAATTAATTCACTGGGCCCAAATGCAGCTCTTTATTTTCTTCAGTGAAAAATATAAATCAGGTGTTATGTTGGATGTAAGTCAGCCTTCCAGAAGAAACTGTTTTATGAAACTGGATTTTTAAAACATTTTAGGTGATAAAATAAGTATTAAAGATGACGCATGAGCTTGTCAGCAAATCCATTGCTGAGAAAGTCATATGATAAGATAGTGATTTAAATCAAGTATTCAGATAATTGGGTCTTTATGTATAGATCACAATTGTTGCCCATTTAACACTGAAATTCTTTATCTTTTGTCAACAAAATCATATGCCTACATCTATTTCTTGTTTGAAAAACTTAAAATGGCATTTTATGAAAACGTTAAACTTTGTAATCCAGATCTTGCCTGCATCATGGGAGGAAACTGGCTTTCCTGCTTTTAATGGGCAAGTATTATTCCTAATAATATATTAATCAGATTTAATTCATTAAAAAGTATGCAACCCACTTAAGTGTCAGAATCATAACTGTAGCAAAACTGCACAATATGCTGTATTTTTATACCATTAATCTGAACACAGCATGTTTTTTTATAATACTACTAGTCCAGAACAATTTGTTTTATGACCTTAGACAAATCTTCTCCAATATGATGATCCCAAGAAAATGCTGATTATTTATGAGAATGATGGAGTTTATATTCTAATACATCTGATGGACAAGACTATCTTGGACATTATCTGTGATGGTTCTGTGAAGGCTGCTTTAAATTTTACTTAGCAAAAGTTTTAAATATGGCAAAGGAAGTCTTTATAAAAGCAGCTTTTTCTAACCACTCCTTTGAAAACTAAAGATTAATAACTTCACGTTCTGTATGGAGTATCTGTATCTACCTTGAAAAAGAATGGCAAAAGAGCAAAGCAGCATTTAAATCAACCCCTGACTTTCAAGTGACAAATTCAGGACTAGTATCTCTTGTTCCTTGTAGGAGAACACATTGCCTTATGAATCCTGTGCAGTGATGCTAACATTATATTAATGTATGCTATGTTAATTTCTTTTTCAATTTCTTATGGTTCTGGTACAAAACATTTCCATAGTCTTGAACATGACTCTTCTAATATTCAAGTTATTTATGAGATTGCCAGGTTCTGAATTGCAAGCTATCGCTGTGGATCCAGTGTTTCCTCAGGTTTTTACCTATGGCAAACAGGCAGGATTCTGAAACACCACTTAGGAAAAAAAAAGTTCACGCTAATGACTTTCTCAACAAAAATCTGTCAGATAAAATTGTTTAATAATGTATTGTAATCTGGCAATATATTATGTATGAATATATTATGTATAAATATTTTAAACAAAATAATGGATTCCTATACAGTTTTACCTTGTTGTAATTGCAACTGTTTCTAAGATAATATTTGTGGTACTTTTTTGGAGAATCTAGTTTTGCTAGAGTTTTTTCATTGTTTAAGAGTCTCTTGATTTTTAGTTCAACACTGTCCAGTTTAGAAAGCTGCACTTTCTAGAAGATTGTGATTTTGCAATTTTGTTTTTAATTTTTGGAGGGATCACTTCTCAAAACTATTACAGTATTACCTGACCTAGTACAAATTGTAAAGACATTTTAACCTCGTGATATATCCTTAATTTCTTACAATATAGCTGCTTTCATCTAATGAGGTCCAATTTAGTAGTTGAAGAAAGTCTGCTGAAGAAAGCAACAATTGTATTTCCTTTTGCCTTTCATTGCTCAGTAGCTGAAGATTTATAACTTCCAGGCATGGATTTTTGACACATTAAGTTCTGCAGTATTGATCCTATACTTACTGCATCAAAATATTTTTCAGTACAATGTACATTCTTTGCCAATATAGACTTTTCTCAGGGATTTTTCAGATAATGATTGCAGTCTTCTGAAGACAGGAAATGGAAGGAGGACCATTTGAAATGGAAGAAGGCGAGTCATTGTCACATTTTAGTCCTTCCTTTACTCTATTTTTTTTGTAAAACAATTGTGGTGCTAGCCAATTTTAATTATGTCTCCTGGTAGGCAGTATGCACAGTTTTGTTTCATTCAGTGAAAGACGTTCACCAGTCATGCAAGTAGGGAATCAATACTTCAATACAGCTCCATTTTTTTGCTACTGCCTTGAAAGATATTATAAAGGAAGGAATCTGGTTCTTTTTAGGTTGCAATACAAGTTATAAATCAGGCTGAACAAATTCCATTTAATTGTTAATTTTGTAAAGTGCCTTGTAGTCATGTTTGGTGTTCCTTATATAAAAAAACCCTGATGTTTCTCAGTTAATGTGAGTTATCTATTCCATAAATCTCATCTAACAGCTCTTTTAAATGTGTTTTGGATTGCACTTATACTGTATCTGATAATGTATTGAATATTGCTTGGAATCAGGTTCTCCTGTTGAAAGAACTGGTTTTGTGATTAGAAGGGGGAAGGAAGTGCAATGGTCTTTCCTACTGGAGGATCCTCAGAGCAGATCGAGACAAAGGTGTAAGGCAGAGAGGAACTCCTATCTTAAAATTTTATGTTCTATGTTGCACTCTTCGCTGTTCATTTGGATTGTGCCAATTTGTATAAAGTTTATGGAATCTGTCATGTATCACACTGTAACAGTATCTCTTTATTTTCTTCATTGCAAGTAAAACATAAACAAAACCTTCAAAACTTATGTTGAGTTGTTTTCTGTGCTTGAAGAGTTAAAAAAAGGGAAATTCCATGTATATAGTAATATAAAAAATACATTTCCTTCAGAATCTGATGACCTTGTCCTTATTTAGTACGAAGAACTAACAAATCAATATGAAACATGAATATATATTGTAAGATGGAGGCTGGGGAACAAATGAAACTTAGACTGAGAGTTGATGCTGATTTAGTGTTAAATAACACAGATATATCAATAAATATGAAAATCACTTTAGGACTATTATGAGGGCACTACAATCAATACTGCGTTATAATTTCAAATTTGGGATAGGGTATCTTACACAAGTAAATTACAAAATAAATCAGCCATGATACCCCAAAGCAAACAAAATACTTTGAACAATTATCAAAGCTATTAAATATTTTTTATTCACATCAATACTTTTCAAGCTCAAAAGAATGCATGCATGTACATTAGTTAGTCTGATAGTTATTGTCGTGTAATAAATGTGGCAATTTACCAAATGACATTCCAGGAGAATTTGATTAGTCTGCTGCACCACAAAAAGAAATTAAGAAATGCACATTTTTAAAGATTTATACTTTGCACAAATTTATCAAAACTGCAATCCCTAAATCAAAATTATATACAACTGATTTGAGGACTGGGTCTCTTTAAAACAGCAAACTGATCTATGTTTCAAATAGAGATGTACAATACATTGCTGAATGTGGAAGTTATTTCAGGCTCGAAATATTTCTCTTGAGTTCAAAACAGGTATGAAATGGAAATTATAACATTTCAAGACTGAAACTTACAGAATAGTTGAAAACCATCTATTTTGAATTTTGTGCTTCAAAATTTAGGCAACTGTATCCCCAATAATACATTTAAATATACATTCTTGCTTTGAATAAAAAAAGGTGAACAAATAATTGGAAATAAGTTATTCTCATTTTCTTAATTTCTAAAAATCTTCACAAAATTAATATTTCAAAAATAGCTTCTACTTGGAAAGATAAAACTTTGAATTATAGTTTTGGGGACAATTAGGACCCCTTGGTTATCTCAAAACGATAAGCAGGTTTGGATCTAGTTTTAGGTTAAGAGACCACTTTGAAATTTCAACACTGAGGGGTAGAAATGGGTGTTTGCAAACAGATTTTACATTTCTACGTATATACCAAGATAACATATTTTAAACATGTTTCTCTAAAATTTTATTAAATAAATTTCAAATCAAATCTTTCTCCAAATTAGCTGGATGTAAGCTGTTCGTTTAGAAATACATCTGCAGCCTCGTCTTCTGAACGATATCTTGCTAAGTGAAGTAGATGTATACTAACAAGTTCATCTATTTCCTATCCAAGCAAACATGCAATAAGTAATTCTCCATTTAATTGGGAAACACTATAAAGCCTTTTTTAACACTTCATTTGCAAGGTCTGTCATTCAGGAGCTGTAGAATTAAAACAAGGCAATGACAACCATATCTGTATTGTTTAAAGGAAACCCAAGGTCATCTCTATAAAGTCATCAAGAGCTGAGCTCAATTTGAGAGAGGCTTTACCTTTTACCCTATGAGCGCTATCTTTCACAGGCAGAAACACATATTTGAGGTTTGTGATAAATGGCTTCTGAATTGGATAATTTTTATTTTATTTTAATTATTCTCATACCATGGCACATTCTCTTCCTGGAATATGTTCAAAGAAAAAAACGTAGAGATTTGTAGAAGCCTCAAGTATTGGTTTCTGTAAAGGCTTGTATGAAGCCTCAAATATTCTCCAGGTGGTCATCTTTATTTATTTATTATTCGAATTTATATACCGCCCTACTCCCTCAAAAAGGGATCTCCAAGATAGCAAGCAAGAGGTAGATTTAACTGAAGTATAGTAATATATTTCATTGCTTAATGCAATTAAATTTTAAATCCCTCCTGCTATATAATTGGAATACACACACACGTACAGTAATATATAACTGATAGATGTAAAGGTGGCAACAGTATAATTGGTTAGATGAGTGAAACAGTGATGTTACATAGTAAATATGGTTGCATACATATATTTTGAATGCATATTTATATATTAGCAGGAAGCTAAATCTGAAATATTACTTTCAGCCTTGGAAAAGTGACTTTGGGCCAGTCATTCTCCGCCCTAGCGCCCACAGCAGTCAGGATTGGGTAGTGGCAGGTCTGGTATCCAATGAGACCGAGCCTACTGAACTTTTTTGGCACCTCCCCTTCCTGTTAGTCCAGTTTTTCGGCTCGGTCTTATCCAAGACCAGACGTGTCTGCAGATCCTCTAGCCTATTGGCCTTTTTTCTTCCTGATTCAGCTTCAATTTCAACTCAAGACTACTGCAATCTTCACAACAAGTAAGGTCCGGCGTGAAGGGCAGGAGCCTGTAGCCGCCGAAGGCCTCCTAAGGCTGGGGCTTCCCTTGGGCAGCTCCTGTTGGGGCGCACGAGCTAACTCTGTTTGGCTCTGCCGCTTCCCCCTCTCTCTCTCATTCTTCCTTGGGCTGCTTCTTTCTTCTTCGCTGGGAGCTGCGAGGAGTGTGTCCGCGCTCCCAGCGTCTCTTCCCTTCCCTTCGGGCCGCCGCGGCTTCTTCAAAGGCCCGCTCATCAGCTGAGAGGCGCGGGCGCCATTTTGTTTTCCCCCCCCCACTCGCTGTTTATCCAGGTGCTCTCCGACTCCCTTGGGGGCTCAGCCTTCGCAGGGGAAGCGCGAGGAGGGTGTCCGCCTTCCCCTGCACCTGCCTGGAAGCGCCCGCTGCCTTTTTTCGGGCCGTTTTCGTCGCGGCCGCCATTTTGTTTTTGGCGCGGGCGCCATTTTCTGGGCCCAAAAATTTTCGCGCCATTTTTTGCCACTCTCTCCGGGGGCCTTACAGCAAAGGGGAAGGGCGAGGAGTGTGTCCGCATTCCCCTTCGGCTTCCCAGCCCGCCCCCCCCCCTCTCTCTAAAAAAAAAAAAAAAAAAAAAATCTGCCAGTTGCCTCTAAGGCCTTGGGCCAAGCCTTTCAATCCCTCGCTCAAGGTGCTTACCTAGCGAGAGAGAAAGAGAGAGAGAGAGAGAGAGAGAGAGAGAGAGAGACAAAGTGAGAGAGAGAGAGAGAGAAAAGGAAAGAAGGGGGCTCTTTGTCCTGCTGTTGCTGACTTCCCCCTCCCTTTTTTTCCTGGCACCTTTCTCTTATAGAGAGCCAGACCTGATCATGGCAGATCCTCCTCCTCAAAAGTCAGGCCGTACCAGATCAAGCAAAAGACCAAGGGTTGAAGACCCTGGAGAGGGCTCCTCTTCCCAAAGAAGCAAGAGCAATCCCTCTTCTGCTAAGGGCGCTTCTTCATCCAAATCAACCATGTCCAGGGATGAAGCTCGCAGACATAAGGCCATGGACCGGGCCTTTGACAGGGCTCAGGCTAAGAACTTGCCTCAACCAAAACCAACGACAGCGGCTCTCAGGAGCTCTTCACGTGGCGCCACCGCTTCATCTGTGGCCTCCCAGGAGGCTTCTCCCCACCGCACTACCACCTCTCTGTCTCCTGATAGGTCCCTAGCAGGTGATTCTGTTCCGTCCCAAGCAGCTGCCTCTGTCTTTCCGGCTTGTCCAGGATCAGATGATCAATCTCTTCAGTCCCCTGCTAATCCTTCAGCTGCTCCGGCCTCGTCTGCTTCAACCTTGGCTGACCCGCAATCCATCCTTCAGAATCCCCTCTTACCTTCAGACATGAGGCTCTCCTTAGCTGATTTGATTTCTGAAGCCATCCGGCAAGGCATTGCCCAGGGCCTTCAACAACATACCATGGCTGATTCCTCTAGACAAGGGGACCATTCTCGCTCTCGCTCCCGAGCTCGTACGGAGGAGGTCACAGAAGACCCTTACGACCGGGAATCAGACAGCCAGGCTTCCTTATCAGAAGGTGAAATTCATCCTGACCAGGACCTCTCTGAGGATGAAGGGCTGGAACCTGACCAACCTGCCTTTGTGGGTTTGTTCAAACCCCATATGTTCCGGTCCCTTCTCCACAAGGCCCAGTTGGTCACTGGTCTCGGGCCTCCTGCCTCCCCTTCTGAGGCCCCCGCGGGGTCTGCTACCGCATCCTCAGCCCTCTTTCAAGAGCCTGCGGCGCACTCCGACATTGTTCCAGCACCTAAGCTCTTTTCTGATGTCACCAAAAGGCAGTGGTCCAACCCCAGCTCGGGCCCTGTGCCAAATAATCTGGACAGGAAGTTTTATAATGTTGCCCAAGATTATTCTTCCCTCCTACAGGTGCCCTCGGTGGATCCGCCTATCGTGGCCCTTTCTTCCTCCTCCCCCCTCACCGGGCCTTCTGAGGAATGCCTAAAACCAGAGGATAAGAAGGCGGAGAGAACCCTCATCAAAAACCACCAGGCTTCTGCATGGGCGGTCCAGGCTTCTTCAGCGGCCTCTTTTTTCAACAGGGCCACTATCCTTTGGCTCAAACAGCTACAAGAGCGCATCCCAGCCACGGATCACCGAACCCACCAGGACATCAATAAAGTCCTGGCGGCAGTGGAATTTTCGGCGGATGCTACACTTAACGCCGCCCGATTCTCTGCCAAAGCCATTGGAACCTCAGTCACCTCCAGGCGTCTCCTCTGGCTCCGAAATTGGCAGGCGGACGCCAGGAACAAATGGCGTCTTGCTTCTTCACCTTATTCCGGGGACAAACTCTTCGGAGAGCAGCTGGATCCCCTCCTGATAGAGACCAGAGACCACCGCAAGATCCTCCCTGCCCTTTCCAGGCGCTCAGATCCTCGACACCTGGGGTCCTTTCGTTCCTCCTCATTTCGATCATCGGAGTCTACCTCGTTCCAGCGTCATCAAAGGAACTTCCCTTCGAGACAACGCCAATTCGACACCCAGGTTAGGCAAGGCCCCAGATTCAATCCCAAACGGTCCTTTCGGGGTGGGAGAGCCAGACCCTTTAGGAGACCTCGTTAAGGACAGCCCAGACCCAGTCATTGGCGGCCGTCTATCTCGGTTCGCAGATCAATGGGATTCCACTACCTCTGACCTCTGGGTCAGAAACACCATTAGATTTGGCCTATCCCTAGAATTCTCTTCCCCCCCTCCCAACCATTTTTTGCCTTGCCCTCTATCGTCTGACCCGGTTAAACGGGCTCAGCTCGATGAGGCCATCCAGCATTTATTAACCATCGAGGCTATCCAGCCTGTCCCCGCTAACCAAAGGGGTCTAGGGTTTTACTCCCGTTTATTTTTGGTACCAAAGTCCTCGGGAGATTGGAGGGCTATTCTTGACCTGAAGTCCCTCAATAAGTACATCGTTACCATCGCTTCAAAATGCAGTCTTTAAATACCATACTCCTCTGCATCCGCAATGGAGACCTTATGTCCTCCATAGACCTCACTGAAGCTTACCTCCACATCCCCATCCTTCCTTCCCACCGAAAATTTTTGCGTTTCTTTCATAATGGCCGCCATTTTCAATACGCGGCCCTCCCATTTGGACTTTCCTCTGCCCCTAGGGTGTTTACTAAGGTTATGGCCGCTCTCATGGCTCATATTGCCTCTGTCCCTATCAGAGCCCTTTTTTATTTAGACGATATTCTTATCCTCTCCCAATCTCGTTCCAAGGCCATCCACGAGGTCTCTTCCACCATTGCCATATTACAAAGTCATGGTTTTTCCATTAACTGGAGTAAGAGCCAGCTATTCCCCTCCACTCGCATCCAACATCTGGGCGCTCTCATTGATTCATCAAACCTTCAGGTCTCCCTTTCCCTTGACCGCCAAACTAGCCTTTCTGAATCAGCTGACCGCATCCTGAAATGCGGAGCCTCCTCTCTCCTGGGTCTCTCCAGTCTTCTGGGCAAGATGGTATCCGCTTACGATATTGTCCCCTGGTCTCGCCTACACAGCAGGGAGCTCCAGTGGCTTTTACTCCCGTTCCAACGGACCAAACGGGCCACCTCAGCTTCCAGAATCGCCTTGCCCCCTTCGGTGACAGACTCTCTGACCTGGTGGACGTCGTCGGCCGTATCCCGGGGCTCTTTCTTCGGCCAAGTGACCAGGGCTGTGATTACAACGGATGCCAGTCTTTCGGGCTGGGGGGCTCACTTAGACGTCCACATGGCCCAAGGCCTATGGTCCCCGCAGGAACAGCGGTTCAACATCA
Organism: Masticophis lateralis; assembly: GCA_030761175.1. Classification (NCBI taxonomy): domain Eukaryota; kingdom Metazoa; phylum Chordata; class Lepidosauria; order Squamata; family Colubridae; genus Masticophis; species Masticophis lateralis. The sequence continues at coordinate 92,187,969 of JAUDYJ010000002.1, forward strand.
ATGTCCTGGAACTACGGGCCACCTTCCTAGCCCTCCTGGCCTTCGAGTCTCAGATTGTTGGCAAGGATGTCTTAATTCTCACAGACAATGTCTCGGCCAAGGCACACATCAACCGGCAGGGCGGGACTCGATCCCGCTCCCTACAGAAGGAGGCAACCAGATTATTCCGCTGGGCCGAGACTCATCTATCCTCGATCAGGGCCGAGCACATATCGGGGGTAGACAACATTCAGGCGGACTCCCTCAGCCGTGTCCAGATCGATCCCTCAGAGTGGAGCCTGCATCCTCTCCTCTTCGACGAGCTGATATCCCGGTTCGGGACCCCGACTGTCGACCTGTTCGCCTCGGCCGCCAACCACCTACTGCCCCGGTTCTTCTCTCGCTTTCCCTGCCCGGGAGCAGAGGCCGTGGATGCCCTCCGCAGCCCTTGGCCGGTGGGTCAGCTTCTCTACGCTTTCCCCCCCCTCCCAGTCCTGTCCAGGGTAATCCGCAAAATTCTACTAGAGAAGGCGGAGATCATCCTTCTGGCCCCCCCACTGGCCTCGACATCCGTGGTTTCCCGATCTGTTGTCCCTGTCGGTGGCCCCTCCCTGGAGGATTCCCGACAGCAAGATAGTCCTCCTTCAAGGTCCTCTTCGACACCCGGACCCACAGTCGTATCAACTAACCGCTTGGAGGTTGAGCGGCGCCTCCTCGCTAGAGCCTTAGTCTCTCCAGACGCCATCACCATCATCCAGGCGGCCAGACGTCCTTCTACCTTGCGCATATACGACTCTACCTGGCGTTCCTTTGTCAAGTGGTGCTCTAGGAAAAGAATCCTTGCTACGGAGGCCTCCATTCCTCAGCTTATAGACTTCCTGCGGGATGGTTTCCGCTCAGGCTTGGCCCCTAACACCCTTCGCCGACAGGTGGCGGCTTTATCCTCCATTCTTTCATGTGGCTCCCCATCTACGTTAGCCAACGACCCACTTGTGCACTCCTTTTTACGAGGCGCTACAAACCTCCGACCTCCCGTAATCCATCGGTTCCCTACGTGGGACCTCAACAAAGTCCTTCAAGCCTTGACCACTGCTCCCTTCGAGCCTCTTCGCACGGTCAGCCTGAAATATCTTTCCTTCAAAGTCTCCTTCCTGGTCGCTATTACCTCTGCCCGTAGGATTTCTGAGCTGGCGGCTTTGTCGGTCCGTGCTGACCTATGCATCTTCCATACAGACAGGGTAGTCCTCAGACTCGACCCCGCCTTCATCCCCAAGGTCAACGCCACTTTCCATCGGGCACAAGAGATCATCCTCCCGGACTTCTGTCCTGCTCCCAGATGTCATCAGGAGGCGGTTTGGCACAAGCTGGACGTACGAAGAGCTCTCCGCATTTATCTGTTTCGTACTTCTTCCTTCCGTCGATCAGAAGCCTTGTTTCTGTCCTTTCAACCAGCTTCGATGGGTGCAAGAGCTTCCTCAGTCACGATAGGTCGCTGGTTGCGGGCTACCATCGCATCCGCCTACGAGTCACAATCTCTTCCGGCCCCGCGCAACATCACCGCTCATTCCACCAGGAGCGCTTCCACCTCGGCAGCTTGGGCCACACAGGCATCGGTGGAGGAAGTCTGCCGAGCAGCTACATGGGCATCTGTGACTCCCTTCGTCCGGCACTATCGCCTCGACTCCTATGCATCGGCGGATGCAGCATTCGGCAGGAGAGTTCTCCAGAGGGTCCGGCCTATCCCACCCTAGGGGGCACCAAGCTTTGGTATGTCCCAATCCTGACTGCTGTGGGCGCTAGGGCGGAGAATGGGCGTTGGTCTTACCTGATACGCCCGTTCTCGATGAAGCGCCCACAGCAGTCAGCCCCACCCTAGGCCGTACTGGGATTCATGGGGGTGGGCGGACTCTCATTCTCTTCTTATATATCTGCAGACACCTCAGTCTACTGAACGAACTCGCCTCCAAACTGGACTAACAGGAAGGGGAGGTGCCAAAAAAGTTCAGTAGGCTCGGTCTCATTGGATACCAGACCTGCCACTACCCAATCCTGACTGCTGTGGGCGCTTCATCGAGAACGGGCGTATCAGGTAAGACCAACGCCCATTCTCTCTCAACCCAACCCACCTCACAGGGTTGTTGTGGGGAAAATAGGAGAAGCTGTGTTGGATATGTTCAGTGACTTGAATTATTTGTAAAAATAAGAAATATAAATATGTAAAAAGAAAAAAACTATTTATCCAATATACTTTTCCTATCAAGTACTGGCCTGTGATGTATTTTTTGACTGCTGTTGCTAATTGATTTTAAAAGGAACAAGCCATTCACCACTTCAATGGCTTGTCAATTCTATTCTATGGTATCTTTTTGATCTGCTTTATATTTAATCACAGATCCATTTTTTCATTATGCATCTTTTCTGATTTAATTAAAATATCTACAGAAGACTTGAGTTTTAATATGGGAGTACCATGTTTTCCCGAAAATATGACCTACCCCAAAAGTAAGTCCTAGCTTGATTTTTACACGTGCCCAACATAAGCCCTATCCCAAAATAAGCCCTAATTAAGGCCCCACCCACTCTGGGGTGGGGCAAGATGCATGGGTAAAAATGAAGCTGGGGGTTGGAGCTGCCCTACTTACCAGGTCTCACACACACTAACATCTGCCTTGCCTTGCCGGCCCACTTCTGCAGCCGTTTGTGCACATCACACCTGGCCTCCCATTTTGCTGTCAAAGGCCTTTAGGAAAGGCCTCTGCAGCCAATAAAAGAGCACCGAATCGATCCGGGGCTCTGCTATTGGCTGCAGAGGCCTTTCCAGAAGGGCCTTTGATGGTGAAACAAAGGCCAGGGGTGCCACATGCATCAATCTGGAGCCCATTTTCAGCTACAGAGGCCTTTCCTGAAGGCCTCTGACAGCAAAAGGGAGGCCAGGGTGACGCACACAAGTGGCGACAAGTGGCCACAGAAGAAGTGGGCTGGCAGCAAGCTTCTGCTGGGTGGGGCTGTTGGTGCTGCCGCCGCCGCAAGGTGAGTCAGTGGAAGACCCCCTCCAAAAAAATAAGACCTAGTGCCTTTTTTGGTGGTGTATATATTGGGAAAACATGGGTAGTAAGAGTTCTTTTTGCCTTTTTAAAAAAACTTTCTTATTCTCCCAGCCACTATTTGATTTACAGATAAGCACAAGTATGTTAATTATTTTTAGCTATTATCATTACCTGCCTCCTGCTTCATGCATCATACTCAGTCAAAATATAACTTGATTTTGGTTTTCCATATTAATTTAATCAAGCCATTGTGCTTTGCAAAACATGAGTTAAAGCTGGCCTATTGTTTGAATTCAGTCTTGAGCAGATCACATATTTCACTTGTTAAGTCAGGATTATATTTTGAGTTAGAAACTAAGGTTTTTCTACTATTAAAATTTCTGCTTGGTAAAACTCAAGATTGAAAGAAAATGAGCATCCAGTATAGGAAAAGTCTCCTTCAGGAGGATCCACAGATTTTTGCTGCTTTTGCTAAGAATGATAAAAACAGAAATGCATATTCTGCCCCTTTGGGGTGTACATACATCTGAGGCTTCAGAAAAAGGCTTGGAAAAGGGACAGGGCTTGGGTGAGGAAGCTACCATGCTGCTCATATCATTCTCATTACTTTTGTTCCACTAAAAATACCCCCAGTCTGCTTCAAGCTTGATTCCTCATGTCTACATAGGCTTTTCTGGCATAGCATCAAAGTGATTTGCCTTTTCTTCTAGAAGGTTCTTTTAACATCCCATTGATGGACAACCAGGCCTACCTAGTTTAACTTCTGAATTCAGGCCAAGTCAGAAAACAGCTCCAAGCTAAAAGAAATAGCACAGGGTTATCTAGAATGTTGTTTTGACCTGGATTCCTGATTATTGCCATGTATCACACACACCCATATTATGCATACTTAACCTTTAGTCAAGTAACTAAGCAAGTATCTTTAAAAGCTTTTGCTACTCCAAGATTTGACAGTTGGTTTTATGGAAGCTCATTGGTGATATTTATTCAGTAACTACTTGTATTTACAATTAATTCACTTTGTTTTAAAAATATACCACCCTATTATTTGCCTATTAGGTAGTAAAATCTGCAATTAGCTTTACTTATATGGTTGGATTTTATGTTCTGCCACTAGATTTATATAATCCACCAGGAGTCCTGAGGGACTTGAGAATACAGGTGGTCCTCGATTTACAACAGTTCATTTAGTGACTATTCAAAATTATAATGGCACTGAAAAAAGTGACTTTTTCACACTTACCATTGCAATACCCCCAGGATCACATGATCAAAATTCAGATGCTTGGGAAGTGGTTCATATTCATGATGGTTGTAGTGTCCCGGGGTCATGTGATCCCCTTTTGCGACTTTTTGAGGTAAACATGTTACTAACTTAACAACTGCAGTGATTCACATAACAATTGTGGCAAGAAAGATTGTAAAATGGAGCAAAAATGCCTCAGCAATATATATTTTGGGCTCAATTGTGGTCATAAAAAGAGGACTACCTGTATAAAAACATTTATAATATATAAAGAAATAATCTTCCTGGCTCATTTTAGGTTCTGCAATTTTAAGAACTAATCTATGTCTATTCAAAATAATTTTTGATAATGAGGATACTAGGCTTACTTTACACTTTTATTTAGTTGTTTGAGAAAAAAAATAGTTCACCCTGATCTTTTTTTAAATAGCTTGTATCAAAATGCTTAACTATACTAATTTCAGTGCTTTGGAATTTGAAGTAGGCTAACTCAACTGGAGCATTTTACCCAATGTCTTCACTGCATTGTGGAGAAGGTAAAGGTAAAGGTTCCTCTCGCGCATATGTGCTAGTCGTTCCCGATTCTAGGGGGTGGTGCTCATCTCCATTTCAAAGCTGAAGAGCCAGTGCTGTCCAAAGACGTCTCCATGGTCATGTGGACTAAACGCCAAGGCGTACAGAATGCCCTGTTTTTCTACTTGCATTTTTTGTGTGCTTTCGAACTGCTAGGTTGGCAGAAGCTGGGACAAGTAATGGGAGTTCACTCCATTACGCGGCACTAGGGATTTGAACCGCTGAACTGATGACCTTTTGATCAACAAGCTCAGCGTCTTAGCCACTGAGCCACCACATCCCTATTGTGGAGAAAGGTCACATAAATTGTGATATGAGTCATTTCAGTAGTAATCATCATCACAGATTTCATTGCTCTAAACAGATTTTGTGTAGCAACTAATAAATCTGAGTAACAAAAGTGCATTAAGAATTGAGAATATAAACAATTTTGTAAGTATTTATGGCACCCCAATCTAAACTTTTGGAAATCTGATAGTAATTTGTAAACAAGTATCAATCTTTGGGTAACATGTTGTTTTTGTTTAAATGTATATTTTTAAAAATAAACCTACAGTAAATAAACCTCAGAATAGTTGTTTAAAAGCTACTTTAAAAGCTACGGAAAGACTGGATTGGGTAGGACCAAATGCTTTTAGAACAGTCCTTGTTGCTTGTTGTATTACTTTCTATTAAAAAATAAGTTTGTACCAATGTGCAGTATTGGAATATGGTAATGGACACGGAAGGAATATCATTGTCTATTCCAAAATATTTGGGAGGGGGTGTAATTAGGTTGGGAAAGATTGCCCTAAGGTTGAATTTCATGCGATAAAAATCATTTATTTTAACTATGATTTGGTCAACATAACAGAGTGGTCATAGTGCAAAGCCATAATGTATCAATTTATATGTTATGAGATGCCAGAAATAATAAACAAAACAAACATCATAGCTTCCTGCTAAGTCTACAGAACTTGGTGTGAGCATTTCATTAGCCTAAATAAAAGAAATAAAATGGAATAGTTCGTGGGACTGGGCAAGTAAGAAAATTGGGTAACTAACTTCTTTACTGTTCTTAGAAATCCAGGGCTAATCAGTACAGAGGCAGAGGAACCATCGAGGCAAAGCTGGTTCACTAGATCTATTAGATATTCTCCTAGTTTTGTACATGTTATGAAAATATGGTTGCCTATGCCCTAAATAAACAGTGTGGGTTTTTTTTTTAAAAAGTAATGCATTTCAAACCAATTTGCCTGTCACACTCCCTTGCGCTGCTTGTGCCTGCATCCGTTTTACACAATCAGCCTGTCAGAGTAAAGGCGGACATGCTTTAAAAAAAAACCGTTTAAAAAGTTTGCTTTCCATATCAGAGAGAAACCTGAACCGAAAGCTCCCCTATTTACCCACCAATGTACATTTTTGTTTTTTACATTTAAAGCAACATTCTCCGCTCGCTCGGAGTTTAATAATCAAGTCAAAGCCCTTCAGCCTAAAAAAAAAAGAAAAGAGGCGGGCGGTGATTCCCTTTTCTTCCGCGCGGGAACTTGCAGAGAGACGCGGGCCGGGTTTCGCCGGCGGGCCGAGCGAGGCGCTCCAGCCCTTTGTGTACAAACCACACCCACAACCAGCCTCCTGAACCAGCCCCTGTTTCTTCCCATTTACTGCCGGCGGCCGCCTGGGTTTTCTTTTGCCCGGCCAGCAGGAGCTGCTATATTTGCTAACGAGAGCGGCGTCTCGGGCCGCGGCCGTTCCTTGGCAGCCGTTCTGCATTCGCCCTGCCTGCCTGTCGCTAGTTATGTTCGACTACGACGAGGCCACCGCCTTTCTGGGCGAATGGGGCCCCTTCCAGCGCCTCATCTTCTTCCTGCTCAGCGCCAGCATCATCCCTAACGGTTACACGGGGCTATCGGCTGTCTTCTTGGCCGCCACCCCAGAGCACTGGTGCCGGGTGCCCGCTAACGTCAACCTGAGCGCGGCGTGGCTCAACGCCAGCATCCCCCTGGAGAAGCGCGGCGGGAGGCAGGTGCGGAGCCAGTGCAGCCGCTACAGTCTCGAGGCCCTGCTCAACTTCTCGGCCGGCAACCTGGAGCCCGGCCACGATGTCAATCTCAGCCAGGTGGGGCAGGAGGAGTGCCTGGACGGCTGGGAGTTCAGTCGAGAGTACTACGACAACACCATTGTCACCGAGGTAGGCAGGTGCGTGCTGACTTTGGGGCTGCGGTGTGTGTAGGGGGGAGGCGGGGGGGAGAGGTTGAGGAAGGGGGCCCGGCAGTGTGACAGCCTCCCAAGAGATCAAGAGCAACCGGGCGGTGTTGGGAGATATTGGCTTAGGAGGAGAGAAACTCGAATTCAGTCCCCCCTCAGCCTGACATTTGTAGGGTGACTTGGAGGCTGAATCGCAGGGCAGACGTGAGTGTGTTAGAGCGGGGTGGAAGAGGGGAGTCGGAAAAGTTATCGCCTCCTGGAGCTTCTTAAAAACGAGATGGAATAAAAATCGGATGGTAGATGGGTGTGACTTTTCCTTCTCCATTCAGCTTTTTTGCACCCTCCGAGTCTGATCTTCACCCGGTTGCAAGCCTGACTACGGTAGCTTTGTGCAACTTCCTATTATCCTCAGGCTGAGGTATGCTAACTTAATTTGGTTCGCCCACCCACCCCCACCCCCACCCCCACCCACGTGTCTTGCACACAGACTTATAGTATGCAGGATTTTCAAATATCAAAAATTTTCCAATAAAATTCAGGAATTCTGAACATTCTACTTTCCCCTGGAATTCATCATTACTTTTCTCAGATAGCATTCTTAACAAATTAGGCTATTTCCATTCCACAATATTAATGCAGCCATTGCCTCTCAGTTGTTGTTGCCTGTTATTTTTCCTCTTCTATACATAAGGTATAAATCTCATACTACTTCAGGCATGGAATAGAGGTTGGGAAGGGTTTGCCTCATCTTTTAATGTCTTTCCAGGTTCACCCCCAAGGCAGCTGAAAACTATTTTTATAGAGTTGTGAATTTTACAAGGGGGGAAGTACGTTACACAATCCTGTGAGGGCTGTGGAATAATGGAAATACTATATTTCTCATCTAGGCTTCCCTATGATTTATGTATTTACATTACATTGTAGAATACATTAAGCTGCACACACATGTATTAAGATACCTTCCTTTTAATTTGTCAAAGAGAAACAAGTTATAATTCAATTACAACACTTGTATGTTTGCAATTAATATTGGACTTAAAAGTAATTGTTACACTTCTGACAAAACAAATTATGCAGATTTATGGCAGAAGACTGTATTAGTAGTTTAAGGATGATTGCCTGGAACTTCAAGATAACTAAGGTCAGGATTACACAAACATACACCTTTCTCCCTTGATGGATGTTTGGAGATGAAGGCTACTAGATAAATGCTAGATTTCAGTGCGTGCATTAAGTAATGTTCCAATTATTAGTAAAGTAACGGATTACTCACAGATATTTTTTAATAAATTGTAAATCTGCGACAATAAAAATATAGTTCTTTGTCATAGACAGACAGGCAGATGACAAGATAGATGGATAGATAGATGATAGATAGATGATAGATAGATAGATAGATAGATAGATAGATAGATAGATAGATAATATAGATAGATAGATAGATAGATAGATAGATAGATAGATAGATAGATAGATGATAGATAGATAGTGTGTGTGTGTGTGTGTGTGTATAAATCCTCCTGAATAGATTTTCTCTGGTAATGAAGCAGTTCTATTTTATACATTTATAGTGTTTTTGTACTGTACTTTACCAGTAAGTTCCCTTGGTGGCCTTCAAAGTGTGTCTAGCCACCCAAGATCTAAAGTAGAAGATCTGAATAGAAGATCAGCAATAATAGAAGACCTAAAAAGCGTTAAATCATATTTTTAAAAACTTTAAATCTTTTTTTTAAGTTGCTCTTGAACAGATCAGAATTGAAAAGAATGTCAGCACTAAAAAAGACCACTTATTATGCAGCCATCCATATCATTCTATAAGAGATGAATAAATTTCTTTAAATATGATCTTAAGATCCAGATAAATATATTGAGGTATGGGGGAAGATCATCCTATTCCAGTCATTAATTTTATTCATTGAGTAGTAAAATGACCTGCTTTAGGCAAATATGTGCACCAGGAGGACTTAGATTCCTGTTGGAATCTAGCTCTGGAAGTTAAGTTGTAGAATTTGCCTCACAATTCAGAGTAACCTGTTTTGTTTGATTTGTTTATAAGATTATTTTAGCCTGAGCTATTCATTGGTTTGCTTTTGTATCTGTTTTTATGGATTTTCCAGTTTTGTATACTGTCCAGCCCATTGGAGTTGGGCAGCCAATAAATTCAAATAAATAAATAAATATAAAATCACAATCATCTTCTCCAAGCAGAATTGGTCTGTCCTGTCCTGTCCATGCAGTACTTATGGAGATGCTTATGATTCCTTTACATCAGACATAAGAGGGCCAGAGCCTAGAATATCTTCTCAATGATAGCTCCAAATTCTGAAATCAGCTTTTTGTAAACATATTTTTGACAGATTCCAATTCAAAAACTAACCCACCCCCCCAGCTTTTTCACCTATAGAGACTCACATATTAACTTTAATTCAACATCTGGCCCACATTTCTGAAGCCTTTTTTTCTGTTTAGAATTTTAGATAATGTTCAAACAAGCCTTGTTGCATAAATTTCTCCAGGAAGTTGCACAGATTGAATAGGTCATAGAATTGCCAGAACTCTTCCCTGAATGTAGGTTTAAATCGGAGACTTAAATATTGCACCTTCCTTTATCAAAATAATTCTTTTAGACTGTAATCCCATTTATGGTTACCAAATAGTAAGCTCAACATTTAGTCCATATGATATCTTAAATTACAGAGAGCCTGTTTGGTATAGTGATTAAGATACTGGCCAGAAACTAGAAAACTACAGGAGTTCTAATACTGCCTAAATCATGAAAGTCAGGTGTGTGGCTTTGGTCCAGCCACTCTCAGCCCAACCCACTTCACAGAGTTGTTAACGGGGAGAATAGGATGAGGAAAGAGTATTAGGTATGTTCACCGCCTTAAGTTAGTTATAAAGTGGGGATGGGATAAAAATCTACTAAATATTATGTATTAGGGCAGTCAGAAGCTTTGCTGTGCATAGGAGATGAATGTAATGCCTGTTTGCTGCTTTTTAAAGAGCTGTATCTTTTGCCAGAATCATGTAGCAGCTGCAAAGAGAAAGAATTCAGTTCTTTCAAGAATTACAAACAAGTCCTATGTTTGTACACTGTTTTTTCTGAATTAGTTCCAAAATGTTCCACAGTCCTGTTAGGTGTTCCATTAGATGTAGAAGATGTGTCACCCTATTTATTTTTAAAGATCAGATGCTGGGTATCTCAGCTTTATTGAATATGAGACAACCCATGACCAGCTGGGTCATTATTTCAGGGACACTTCCTTACCTAAATAGAGAAACAGAATAACCATGGGCAGGCAAAAAAGCAGTAGGAGCAGAGGAACTTCTGACTTAGTGCCAGTTTCCTCTTTGACTTTCCTTGTAGGAAGCTGACAGGGAGTGTTGTAAATGAAGATCAGATGACTGCAGCACTGTAGCAGGGACAAACTTTGCCAAATTTTATTCCAATAGGAGTCATTTACCCCAAACTTCGGACACATTCTGTGTTAGACCGTTTGAGGGATATTGATTAAAAAATTGCTTCCCTATGGCACACCATCTCACTGAATTGAAAGTTTGCAAACAATCAAATGAATAAAATAGTTTTAGCAATATATATAGATAATGAGCTGAGATATGAACGACTCACAATTTCAATAATTAGAAGGTGGGATTTGATAATTAAGCGTGTGTGTGGGTGGATGGATGGATGGATGGTTGGATGGCACCGTACTTCTTCCTGCCAAACAATATTTTTGCTTTTAATTAATAAAACTATTTTGTTCAATTTTCTAAAATCGCTATGTGGTCGTGACTTCACACAAAAAGACAAAAAGAGAAGCAATGGTAAAATATAATAAAACAATAAAACTACTAATTAATTCGTGATTTAGATTATAAGACTGAAAAATAATATGTTCAAAGAGTGTCCTCACCAGTCACAAGTTTGGCAGAAGCTTATTTGCTCCTTGTCTGACTCTCTAAAACCTGTTATAATTGGTGTTTCATTGGCAAAGTTTTATTGACTCTAACCGCTTTTAAAATATAAGCTGTTATGTTCCTGAAGAAGTTGAGTAAGTTGTACATATAACCTTTCACCCACTTTTTCAATTCTAGTTTTACGTTTGTTTAACTTTTAATGTTGATTCATTCTTGCCAGTTTGTTTCCAGCTGAGCTGCATGTTTTAGCTTCCCTTGTCATTTTATCAGAGGTTGATCTCTCCTTGAGAATGAGCCTTTCATTACATCTAGGGGGAAAGTGCTTAAGTTTGGTGTAAATTGCATTCCATTTCTTAAATCCCCTTTCTATATTTTCTAGCATTTATTTGGAAAGGCCTCCTTTCTGGGGATGAGTTATGTGACAGAGTATCAGGTTCTCACACTGTTCTAAGCCATTGTTTACTTAACCACAGTGCATTAAATAAACCACAATACCTGAGTTCACACAATATAAACACTTATTCTGACCACATGACATTATGCCTTGCTTTCTTATATAAACCTAGAATTTTGATTTGTAAACTGGTTTATGGTTTAGCATGTTCCATGAAGCTAGCCAATTGTGGTTTATTCAGTAAACTGGCATTAACTAAAGCGTAACTTGGATGAATCTACAAATCAGATCAGCGTTCCGAACCTGCTCATACTCCTCAGCCTTCAATTTCTAAAGACTAAATCTTTTTGGACTGCAGTTCTGTAACAAACTCCACCTGTATCTCTCTTAAAACCTATGCTTCAAAAGTAATGAACATTATAGAAATAAATGTGATTTTTATGAGAAAAGCAGTTGTAATCCCTTCTCATTATGTATTCAGTAAAAGTTTCTTAAAGGTAAAGGTTCCCCTCGCACATATGTGCTAGTCATTCCCAACTCTAGGGGGTGGTGCTCATCTCCATTTCAAAGCCAAAGAGCCAGCGCTGTCCAAAGACATCTCCATGGCCATGTGGCCTTCTTAGGTACCAAATGAAAACAAGTTACATTTCTAATATGAATTTTGCATTTAAATGTAAGGTCACCAATTTCCTAGTCATCTCAGCTGTATCTCCAATGTATTATGAAATGAATTAAGAAGCATTATTTACTTTCCAATAAGCTCCACTTCAGTTGCTGTTATTGATTACCGCCTCATAAGCATCTATCCAATCACAGTAAATATCCATTGGTTCTGAAGGATAAGTGATAGGAATCTGAAATTCTTCTAGACATACAGTATAAGATGTCACCCCGGTTTTCCAAGCTTTTTCCTTCTTACCATCACAGGATTTAGAGAAAAGATATGTAAATTGGATCTCAGGAATTCCAGTCATCTTATGTTCAGACTTCTACTTAGATTCCCTACAACCCATCTTTGCCTGGTCAGAGAACTCATCTAAGCCTTATTTCCAAAGGAGACCAGCATATTCTTATCTAAAACGAATTTGTAAAGCTCTGAAAAATCCTCAGGATGATCAGGACATTCAGTCCTGATCAAGAAAAATCCATTAAGAGTTGGCAGAAACAATAAGTATAATGTCCCAAATGTGATTGCTTTTCAGTTTCTTTTTGTCTTTTGTCAGGAATTTCTTCATATGTTTATCCCATCTCTTTTGTAAGACAAAGATAAGAAAGTTATCCAAATCATTCTTATTTGTTTGCATTTCTCTTTTAATTATTAAGAACTTAGCTGATTTCATTTTAAATCTAGTTCCTTTGGGTTCCTTCTAGTGTCCAAGAATCAAAGTCCCATTTTATCATCTTTTTGTTTAATTGTTAAATCCACAATCTTTTCCCAGGAAATATTTTCCTAATTAATTTGAAAATCTTATTTCAAATCCATCTGGTTCCTTAATCTGTTGTAACTTTTCAGATCAACATTCTAATCCACTTTTGCTGTTTATTCCAAAATAATTTTTTAAAAAGTCCTTGCATAAAACTTGCTTTCATCAAGGATTGAAGGAAATTCACCCTATGTGATAAGACTTGTCTTTTCAAAAAATATTTATATTATTCTATTCTATTCTATTCTATTCTATTCTATTCTATTCTATTCTATTCTATTCTATTCTATTCTATTCTATTCTATTCTATTCTATTCTCAGCAGAGTTGTCTTCAGACCACCATTGCTTCCCCAGAAATCCCAAGACAATTCTGTCACTGAGTATTCTTGCTTTGTAGTGTCTCATAGGATTTTGTTGAGAATTCAGCCTTGTTGCCATCTTTCATTATCTGGCATTCTTCTCAAGTGACCTGTCTGTTTAGGATTTAGAAATGTAACATAAACACTATGTCAAGGTTGAAAAAGCCTTCAATCTATGAAATTGCCATCTTTCAAAGAAATCCATGTAAGCATGGTTTGAGGATTAAGAGACTTTCTAAGTAATTCATGGGATAGATGCCCTTATATATTTAGAATAATATGTAAACTTCTCAGTGGAATGAAGTTGTTAATATTTTCCTAGCAGAGATCTACTTCATACTTTCACATTAATGAACAACTAATAATATAACTTGTGTTAGTTATATAGCTTATATTTATTTAGCTTCTATTTTTTTCAGTATTGCAAAACCTAGGGCTTATTCAAGAAAATAAATGCTATATATTTAGTTAAAAATCCTGATGATGCCACCTGGATTTTGTTACCTCATTTTTTTTATTAATCCAATCAATATTAATCCAGAAGCCTTAAAGCAATATTCTACACATTTTCAAAATGACTTTCGCAGATTAATTATTGGCATTATTGATAGTCTTTATAAATATTAACAAACAGAAAGATACACATTGTTTAAATAATGCCATTGTTTGAAGACTACACGCATGCTTTGTAAATTGAAATTCTAAATTCCAATTTCTGTGAGATGCCAAGTAAGGACTTAAAAAAGAGCAGCTATCAGCAAGTATGTTACCTTTTGCTCCACACAGCTGTAATTTTTAAGGCAGACAACTGGCTAAGGTTTGTTTAAAAAAAAAAGTACCTCATCTTGTCAATTGACCTTAGAAGCAAACTTCTCACTTCGAACTGTTTATTGTGTGAGTACAGTAATAATGTTTTGTCCTTGTAAACTATCCTGATTCTGGCCTTTTGATTTTCACCTTCCTGTCCCAAATATTTCTGTTGATTCCAGTTAACCTGTGATTTCTCTAGCCCATCTTTCTAGCTCTTACCCTGTGGAGACTCTGACTGTAGCTGGATTATTAAAATACATTGGTCATTTTCCCACTAATAGCATATTGCAGTGCATTTTCTAGATTCATACTAAAGCAACGATATTCAGGCAGGTTTTATATTACTTAAAAGTAAGATGAAAGCTACAATAAATCAATAAAAATAACTTTGAACAATCTCTAAATGAACTGTTATAAGTCGAGGACTACCTGTACCAGGATTAAGACTTTTATATTTATTTCATTTCTTTGACCTGTCTTGCTTATTCAACCAGATTTTTGTTTGTTTTGTTTTTTTACCTTTTCTGATGTTTAATTTTTTTTTTTATTTTCTCAAAACATTCCAGACAGTGGCTAAGTAGAAAATATAGATTTAAAAATTAACTATATTTATTGAAAAGCAGCTGCAATTGTTTCTGGTATCCATTTGAACAGATTTGGATTTTGTCTTTGTTTGCTGTTTGTAATAATTTATCTTTGTAAGAAATCTGCAGTCCTGAGACAGTGCTCAATTCCAGAATGTATTCTTTTATGCCAGGACTGCAAGATCATTAATCACACATGCCTCTGCAGGTTAGAGCACTGATGATGTACATTGTAATTCTTACAACTTTCCAGTATAGGGAACATGTGATGCATCCACTGTTTTACTAATTTTACTAACAGTAAACAAATGTTGTTCATTACCCCCATGGAAAGTTTGCCATTCTCTAGTTAGAAGATTTGTTGAAAACTAAAAGACTATAGTTTGTTTTAAATTGAATGCCATTTAATCATGGAACTATTAATTTTTCAGCTTGGGTGGCCATTATATCTTTGATTTTGATCAAATATGTGTTCTGTTAAGTTCCTGATAACTTCAAAAGTATACATGATGTACCCATATTAGATAATACTTGTTCATTCAGTTAATTTAAAAATGTCAACTTGTTGAACATCAAATAAAACACAGTGGATATAAATTCTGACCCAATAAGACAATTAGTGTGTCCATATTTTAGGTTTCCTATGAGCATTCTTGTAAGAGTGGCCAATTAAGTTCAATTGCATTTAACACTGAAATAATTGGTTTGTGTTGTTGTTAGTACAATCTGCACACACACATTTCTTTACTTGGTCATAGATCAGCATGTGTACAATCTGCATTTTCCACATGAACCTGACAGTTAACCTAGAGCAGACCGAGACATTTATATCTGTTATTCACTTGAGAATTTTATGAGATTCTTAGAAGCTGTTTGATAAACAAGAAAAATAATGTTGAACACTAAAATCTTAGCAGGCATCTCCAGTTGATCACTGTTTTCATTTCTCAGTTTGCTCCAAAAGTGTTTGAAAGCAGTTTACAATCATTCTGAGGTTCAGAATTCCTGAAAACAGATGAAAAATACTATTTAAAAGCTTTACAACCAAAATTCCACAGCTCTACATAAAACGGTAAGAAAGAGAGAAAAGTTGAACATCTCTACAGCTGCTTTTCAACAGCTGTTTTTGGGATGAGATGAGAAAAACTGATAGTCTTAACCATTTTCAAGTCTCCTTTCTTTGTCTGGACTACTTAGGAGTTTTGGTATCTTCTGTCTTCTCAATTAGCATTCTAGCTAAGGCTGATGGGACTTGAACATTAAATGGAGGGTCACATACAGCCCATTTCTGATGTAAAGATTAAGTGGTACATATATTTGTTTAGGCAGCTATATATGTTTGATTAAAAAAATGATAAAATTTGATAAAAATTATTTAATAAATAAGCAGGATGCAACAGATTTTCCTTACCTCACATTTTTAGTCAAACAAATTTGTTTCATCTCCTGTTCCAAAAAGTGAATTTTATTTTAAATGCATTTTTTCATTGCAGAAGCAATGATCTAGTAGATTCTATTATTAACTGACCCACAGATGAACGTGTTTCAGCCCATTATCATATACATTGTCAAAAGCAAGGAAGTCAAAAAATATTTCTCCAAAATCCAAGTGAGTCCATAGAAAGTATTTTTCCCTAGTGTTTGGGGGGAGTGGAATCAAATATCATATTTGAATAAAAAACATCTGATTTGTATTTTTAAAAGGTTATAAAAAAGCAAAATTAAACACCCTTTTTCTGTCACCAAATATTCTTGGATACGTTTTACTTCATTTGAATATGGTTGGAGGTTATAAATATATTCCCGAAGTATTTGCTAGGCTAAGTGAATATCACATGCTGAGTAATCTACCTCACATTTTGGTGTCATGCCATTGTATACTATGTTAAATATGACCTCAACTGTTCAGTGTCCTCCTCCTTCTCTGTCATTATTGAATTCCTGACTAAGAAGATGAATCTTGTGTTCTGATTGGCCTTGAGACTGCAATAAAATTGATTGATGAGCTGACTGGCTGTTCTGCATATTCCTGTGCGTCATCTCTGAATTTAGCCCTATTGAATTGTGAGTTTATTTATTAAATTTGTGTACCATCAAACTCACACCAAGTCTAGGCAATTCACAAGTAAAACATTTTTAAACAATTACAACAAACAAACAAACAAATAAATAAACGATAGCAATTATCACAGAAATTGGATACGAACAGAAAAAAAAGGACTATCCAAAGGGGCTTGGCTTACTCTTGCTAAATGCTAGGGAAAGAGCCAGGTCTTCATGTCCCTTCAGAACACCAGTGATGTTAGTAAATGAAGATTTGAGAACTATGGCTAAGTTTTCTTTTACTACAATCTTCTATATCTTGTGTATTGTGTCTAAAAAAGTAATATTAAATATAGTACTATAATAGGTGGGCAGCCTATGTCAGTGAACTTCAGTAACCTATCTTGGAAAGCATTAGAGAATGAAAATAATTCTTGCCTGAGCTGATATGCTATACAGTAGAGTATTCAGTCCAAGCAACATTTCTCTGTGATAGTATAATTCTGCATTTGCATGGTAGTGGTGGAATCTCCCTGTGCAAAAATAACTTCAGTGGTAATTAATATTGTTCCCTGTCAGCTAGTTTCTGTTCCCAGGATGATAAAAGTGATGGAATTCTGCTGTTCTGAAAGATATTTGTAAAAGCTTGTCAGAGAAATATTTATTATTTCCACCTATTCTTCAAAATTGGGGAACTGAATCAAGTAATAATGTAGAATTTAACCCATTTTGCTTGTTTCATTCTGGAATATTCAGTATTTACATTTTATTCATGTGACAATAGATAATAATTTGTGACATTATAAAAGCTGTTTTTTCTACTGCAGTTTATAATCACTAAGAATATACCATAGATTGAATTCACATGTTGTACTAAGCCAAGTCTCGGTTTGTTTAATTTTATTTTATTGAATAAATTAGAGTTGGTTGGCTTTCTAGAAGATAAAGCCATTAACATGGTCTGTGAATTAACTGGCTATATTCACGCCATGTGCAAAGCCAAAATTAAATAAGTTGTATATGTCATATAATGTTGTAAAAATTTGGCCTCAGGTTACAGCATTTCATGTTTTATTTTATTTTTTCTTCTTGACCCTTTGTTTATCTGCACTGATCTGATCTGTGTCTGCCAAATAAATGTCATTCAGAGGTGATTTTAATACAGTATAGACAGTTCACAAAAATTAGCCATCTGGTTCATTTTCTGTTCTTGTGCAAAACTATATGTTTTAACTAGACATAATAAAAGGCTTTTGCTCTTTTGGGCATTTAAAAACCTGACTTAAAATGACCACTAGAAACTGCTTGAAAGTGTGGGACAAAATGTAGTACTGATTTCTGCTATCATTAACACTGCTTGTGTGCTATGCCTAGCAATTAGTAACTCCTTATGTTGTTATGAAAACAGTGAGGAAACCTAGCATTAACATTCAGTTTATTTTCAGTGGAAAATTTCTACTTATTCATAGTGACCAGCAGGCTATATAATTTGTGTGTGACATCTACACAAATAGCAGTCTTGCTTCTCCAAATGTTGGCACTTACATAGTCAAAATAGCTAGTTATAGTTGTACCAGAGGCTCTCCAAAACAAAAATAAAAACTCAAATAAACCAATCAATAGTGGGAGAATGAAATATATAGCCTAGGTTTGAATTTGCTCATTGTTTACAGAGTGTTGGTTGACTGAAGTGAGGAGAAATGGAAAAAAGAGAGATGGTGGTAAAATTAGCTGCCTGTAAAGATGAATGGAAAAACTTCACACTGTAGTAGTTGTTGCAGTTTTTATGGGATTGATCAACACTGTTTTACTCTAATATTTTGCTCAGTATACCTACTAAACAGTTGGAAAGCAAATAGAGTTAAAAGCCAAGGCCTTGTGTGAATAACCAAGATATGGCTGATTTGTCGTCCCCCGTCCCCCCATTAATATTTGTTTAACTATTTGTATAATTGCTCTCCCTACTTTGTGAATGCATAATATAAGTTAGCCTTAGCAGATAAGAATTTAAGAGAATTGTTTTCATATGACAATGAGAATAATAAATAATTGTAAACACTTTTAATAGGTAATAGATTATGGAATGGTTATTGGGAAAATAATGTTATAAGTTAAAAATGGATATTTTAAAACAAGTTAAAATGCTAATCCTCTTTTTTTCCAGTGGAAACTTGTTTGTGACAATGACTGGAAAGCACCACTAACTGTCTCCTTATTGTTCGTGGGTGTGCTGTTGGGTTCCTTTATATCTGGGCAGCTCTCAGACAGGTAAAGAGTATGTATGATAAGCTCTGCATTTATTATTTTAATGCACAACTCATTCAGGATCACATTTCAGGATGTCATTTTTTCCTCAGCACTATATATTTATCTCTAATTAGATAACATTTATTCATTTATAATTATTGGTATGCCGTTTACATCAGCAGTTCACAATATTTTGTATGCGAATAAAATATTAAAATCTTTTTTAAAAAATATTTAAA
This sequence comes from Masticophis lateralis, assembly GCA_030761175.1. Lineage (NCBI taxonomy): Eukaryota > Metazoa > Chordata > Lepidosauria > Squamata > Colubridae > Masticophis > Masticophis lateralis. Next base: position 92,207,023 of record JAUDYJ010000002.1, read on the forward strand.
ATCTGATACTGTTTTGTAAAAAATCCACAAAAGACTTGAAGAAAAGGTTGGTATTTCTTGTCCCAAAGATGCTTTTTCTTTTTTGTTTTTTTCTTCGAGAACGTTTTGCTTTTCATCAAAGAGCCTGGTAGCTCAGCAGACTAAAAAGCACTGTGAAACACCAGTTTACAATGCAATTACTGTAAGTTTGAATCTCACCAGGTTGACTCAGCCTTCCATCCTTTCTAAGGTAGGTAAATTGAGGACCCAGTTTGTGAGGGCAATAAGCTGACTTTGTATAAATATACAAAAGTATGAAGGCAATTGCTTAATGCATTGTAAGCTGCCCTGAGTCTCCAGAGAAGGGCAGCATATAAATCAAATTTTTAAAAAAAAGACGAAAAAGAAGCTGCTCAATTGCCTTTTGGAAAAAGCACCTTTGGAACAATCATGACCTGGATGATTGAGAATCTCCATAGATGTTGGTATTTCTGCTGTTTTCCAAACAATAAAGCAGGCAGAATAGCCTTACTTCAGAGCGTAACCTGTTTCCAGGGTGAAGAGGCTGCCACTAGAATTGCCATTTTTCCTTTTCCTACCCCTTTGGTTGCTCTAAAGGTCTAAAATCCAACCATCTGTTATTTCCTCATGCTTTTTGTGTATGCATTAGATTTAAACTTGTACGGAGAATCTTTATCATCATCTTTCTTCCTTTAAAACTTTATTGAAATTTCATAAGATTCCACTGCTGTCTTCGTGTATTTGTATCATGTATAGCATTGTTCATATGTTTGAAAGTTGGCATCTCTTTCTGATGCTAATTAGCTGGTCTCTGCCAGTTCATTATTTTCATAAACTCTTGTTTAATAGCCGTCTGATTTGCTTTTATTATTATTATTTGTCTCATTACAGATTTGGTCGGAAGAATGTGCTGTTTGTAACAATGGGGATCCAGACTGCCTTTAGCTTTATCCAGGTCTTCTCAACAAGCTGGGAGATGTTTTCTGTTCTCTTTCTTATTGTTGGAATGGGTCAAATATCTAATTATGTGGCAGCGTTTGTTCTTGGTATGTGATTGTCCTTATGCAAACAGAAATTCTCAGTAGCCTGACTCACTGGCTCAGTGAGGGGCATCTTTAGTTTCTTTCTGTCTTCTCCATAACAGTATTTCCAACATTGCTAAGCAGAACATAATTTAAAAATGTATCTGATAAAAGTAGAACTGGTAGCCAACCTTCTTGTTTTAAACTTGCACTTAACATGTATATTTGTTGTATACAACTAGAATGAGCATCTGATATGAGATATCCTTAAACTTTTCTGATGTTTTGACAATACACTATCCTTCCTGCAAGGGCATTAACAGCATTCAGTGTACGTCAGCTGGAAGGAGCAATTTTATTCCTCACTAATGGCCCTGATGATTATAATACACTTGCCAATTGGTGAGCTTCTCAACCTTCTCCAGTCATTTTTCAGCAATGGTAGATTATTTCTCATTTAAATATTAATATTTTTTTAACAGCTTGCTCAATGGTTTGCAGGAGAGGAGGAATTCTTCTCCTATTGGAAAATGTTTTTTTATCTTTGTGATTCAATCTCCTCTCCTCCATCTCTTTCCTATGAATGTGTTTGTAGGTATGCACCTGAGTCTCCTTTCGTCCACTATTCCCAAGTCTGAATCTTCCTATAGAGTGTGTTAATTTCTCTGAATGTCTTATCCCTCTCTTTATTTGTCCCTATATAAGTGTGTGAGTGCATGTATCTATGGGAAAACATGTTTCAAATCCAGCACTCGTATCATCACTATATCTGTCAGCAACTGCTTAAAGATCCTTTTCCTAGGCTTATGCAGTAGCTTTGCAGGTTCTGGAGAATCAGTGACAACATGGTAATAATATATGTTCACAACTTGCTATCACTGCATACTATCTGCTGAACACAAAATACATAGTTTTCTGTGCACCTATAATACAAACTACCAAAAGTTTGTGCCTTGAAAGAGCGGCTGACAGGTAGAGCAAGAGTGTTCAGGCTGACTCCAAAATACCAGTTCAGATCTGATTCTGCATTCCTTCAAATAAGAATGGTTGACATACAGGTAGTCCTCGCCTTAACAACAATTCATTTAATGACCGTTCAAAGTTACAACAGTAGTGAAAAAAGTGACTTATGACTAATTGCAGCATCCCCATGGTCACATGATTTACATTTGGATGCTTGACAACTGACTCATGTTTATGACAATTGCAATGTCCCAGACTCACATGATCCCTTTTTGCAACCTCCTGACAAAGTCAATGGGAAAACCAGATTCACATAACAACCATGTTACTAATTTAAGAACTGCAATGATTCACTTATATAAATGTGGCAAGAAAAGTCGTAAAATGGGCCAAAACTCACTTAACAAATTTCTCACTTAACAACGTATTGGGCTCAATTGTGGTTGTAAATTGAAGGATACCTGCATATAAACTCACAGAAGAAGCAACAGTTCAATGTATTTTTTATCAGTTTTTTCCCATATTTAGTACATAAAATAATTGGTTTGTATATTACAGTAAACGTGTTAATTCATTCTCCCTTGTTTGAACAGGTGCAGAAATTCTTGGCAAATCCATCCGCATTATATATGGCACATTAGGTGTCTGCATATTTTATGCATTTGGCTACATGATGCTACCACTGGGTGCTTACTTCATTCGAGACTGGCGATTGCTGTTAATGGCTCTTACTATTCCTGGGCTGTTATATTTTCCATTGTGGTGGTGAGTGTTTATTATTTTGAAGTCCCCATTGCCCTTCCCAAATTAATGACAACTAATGTCCTTTGTGTTAATTGTGATAATTGACATAATTAAGGTACAATGGGTACCAGCTAATCTTGATAATTGGTTTTTGATTTATTAATGAAATAGTAGTACTAAGTGATTATTTTGCTACTTATTTGCTAATAAGCAACCTGTTCCAAACAAAAATGGCTAAATTGGATTGGATTCCTAAGGAAACAAAAATAAGTTACATTGTTAAGAAAGATTTAGGATTTGAATGCAGTGCCATTGAATGCAATTGTGCAATGAAGAGCATTAGTGCATTAAATTTCTGACCCATTCCCCTAAAGTTTCAGACAAAGAAAAAGACCCACAAGAGAGAATGACTTGGGAAATGTACATTTCTCTCAAATTTGGTTTAGCACTGTCTGTTATTTGCTTCATGCTCACCTTATTAGAAAGGATTTAGCAGTATTTTTTACAATAATAAGCAATAGTCATGCTCTAGGACAGGGGTGTCAAACTCACGTCTTCACAGTGGTGTCACGAGACATATTGGGATTCCCCCCCCTTCGCTAACCCAGGCGTGGGCGTGGCCAGCGCGTGACGCATCCGGCTTACGGGCCGGGAGTTTGATAGCCCTGCTCTAGAATATTCAGTACTCACTGCACATTTTAAAAGTATAAAAGTCCTGCTGAAATACTGTATTTTCTGTATACAGTTCATTTTTACTATCCATCTAGCAATAAAACAGTGTTCTACATTTAATTTTTGTATCTAATAATAACCTTTGTATTAATATATTTCTACAGTATACTGGTTGGTAACATTAAAAAATTATAGGATCTATTTTCAAATTCAAACACAATTGTAGGGACACTGCAAACCCTCCACCCACATGTCTCTTCCCTCTTATCTCAGCCACCCAGCTTTCTCACCAACACTCATAAAGCTGCTGTAACACAGGAGGCTTCGCTTCACCACATCTGGTGGGGCAGTCCCTCTCCCTGCCCCACCAGACCCAGATTCACTTACTTTTGCCTTTTTGTGCAGCTGCTGACAGGTGTGTCAAACTCTAAGATATGAGGTGCAGACAGACAGCTAGCAAACACAATATTTCTGACGGGTAAAAAGAGGATCGTTCTAACTTTCAGAATAATCCTAATAAGAGTGCCATCTCTTACAATGTTTCTGGCTAGAAAGCTAGTGAATGCGATGTCTCTAAAGAGTAGAAAGGCTTGCACGTGAAGGGGAAGACCTGTGGTGGGCTGCAGAAAGGAAGCTCAGATCTTTGGGATCCGAGCTTCATTTCTCCAGCCCACCAGAGATGTTCCCTTCCGCTCATGGTTACCTCATGCCTACCCTCTTTCAATTGACAGTTCTTTCACTCCATCCGCTCAACGACCCACGTGATTACTTAATGACCACAACGGAGAGAACAAGGATTATGGTCATTGAGCAAAGCAGTCATGTGGGCCTCTCAGTTAACAACCACAACAACTTAACAGCCAAAATACAAAGTCCAGTTGTGGTTATATGTTGAGGACTACCTATCTATCACTGTTCAATTCTCACTGGCTCATGGTTGACTCAGCCTTCCATCCGAGGTAGGTAAAATGAGGACCCAGATTATTGGGGGCAATATGCTGACTTTGTAAACTACTTAGAGAGGATTGTAAAAGCATTGTGAAGCAGTATATAAGTCTAAGTGTTATTGCTATAATGAATTGGAAATTAACCAAATGGATCCATTTTTCCAAACTTTCTAAAGAAAACTAAGCTATCCTGTAAATGCATTATAGGTTGTAACTAATTAATTAAGCATGTTCTGTGAATACAGATTTGGATGGCCTTTTGAGATCTCTTGCAATTCTATGATTTTATATCTTGGTATGTTTATTATTTGACAGTAGTCTGATGTAGAAAGATACATTGTAATAATGTTTATTCAGCAAATCATTCAATCAAATGATGATTTCAATCAAATCATTCTTCTGAGTTTAGAGTTAATTCCAAAAAACCGTTTTTTAAAAAAAAAATAGAAAAAAGCTACTATGTAACAATTCTGCCATTGAACAACTATGCAGATAATTTGTTAAAAGCATTTAAAATATTACACCACAAGATGGTGCCACTGTACTCTTAAAAATTGGAGAAGATACACCAAGCTATCAAATACTTTAGAATCCTGCTTGCTGTGCCTTAAATTTTGAGATATCTGTTATTTTATTTCTAGAACAAGTTTAAATATATTTAGCCACTCCATCTCAAATGCTTGGATGCAGCTAATTTAATCAATCAGAGCCAAGGTGTTAGGGTGTGTGTAAAAAGTATTTGTTGCTTGTGCAACGAGCAGAGTAGAAACACACAGGGAAGGAGATAAACGTACAGCTCGTGTGAGAAAAATACTTTATATACAAGATAAGATGCAGTCTCGGTGTAGGTAAAACAGTCCAAGGTCATAAACAGTAATATCAGTCCAGTAGGAATCCTCCCTTACCAAAGCAAACAGACTTTAATAACTCTTGGTATCGTACCATCTAACGATCCAGTCAAGCACCAGCAGTAGGAAGACGCAGGAAGCAACAATCAGGAATAAGAAGGAAAGAATGCTTCTCTGCCCTGCTCATTTATGCACTGTAGCCTAATTACAGGGTTCAGCAAACCCTGATTACTTGGCTTAGTTGTGTTCTTAAAGTAACAGATATATATTGCCTGACCAACAGTTAGGAATAAGCTCAGGCTGATCCTAACACAAGGTATTGCTGGAGCATCTGGATAGCGACAGGCCTGATCAGAGTTTCAATTATTATATTAGCCTTTCCTCAGAGAGCTCATTTTTTCCCAAACTCACCAATGTCACGTTTCCATCACATCACCTTTAAAATTAGGAGCAAGTAATGCTGTGTTACTCGCACTCTTGTTCATTTACTTTTGTTGTTGTTCTTATCCACTCTGTACAGTGGGTCATTTTCATGCCTTTGAAAGCTTTCTGATGTAAACCAAAAAAATCACATTTTCAGACATTATAAAATAACGAATGATCTTATTTATACCTTTGCATTTTTCACGCCTGAGTAGCATATCAGCAAAACAATCAACTTACGTTTTACAGGAAAAAAGAAAATTCAGTAGAAGAGGCATCCTGGTTATCCTTCTCTTTCCTATTCTCACACTACAGTCCTTTCAGTAATTTTTGGACCAGAAAAGGGAACATTGACATTGGGGGAAAACTTCCTGTATGCCCAATTAACTAGTTTTCTCTGGCAGGCAAAATTGAAATAGTCCCACTGGCACAGAGCCCTGTAGCTGGATAGAAGAGGCAATCTTTCAGTGAGCCAGTTGGAGCTGTGCAACTCTCTCAGAGTCCTCTTCTATGTGACATAAAACATTCACTCAGAAGAGGACTTAATACAGTTGTCTGATGAAAAATACTAGTTTCCTTCCAGATCATTTTGATCCAGCCTCAGCCTCCCTTAGCAGCAGGCCAGTCTGAAGATGGAATTCTGATGTGAGAGTATATACATTTTTATCCCAAGCATTCATAGCTGACTAAAGACTTTCTTAATGGACATCTTTTTTCCTGAAATAGTATTTGCTTGATAACGTGGGAAAAATATTTGGTGATATGTATATCATATCAGATTTGCAATTCCAGTTATTCTGTTGATGTATTAAAATACTTGCAGGTACATTCCAGAATCTCCTCGCTGGCTACTCTCTCAAGGAAGGATTCAAGAAGCAGAGGATATCATTCGTAAAGCTGCAGAAAAGAACCATGTTGTAGCCCCCGAAGTAATATTTGATCTTGCTGAGGTAACCATGTGTATTGAATCTGTGAATAATTTATTGCCACACTCCTGTGCTTGGACAAAAATAACATGAATTAAAATACTCTGTCCTATAAGTCCAAAGCCTTCCAGATCCTTTTCATGAAATTGCTGGTTATTGATTCTGTAACATGATATTGGGACATGATTCTAAAATAGGTACTTCTTATGTGAAAATTATTTGATGCCTTTTGTTGCAATTTTGCAGCAGTTTACTTAACATACTGTATTTTTCAAATAAGTAATGTTTGCGGGTTATCTGCTTATAAGCCAACAGGTGTCGTTTGATTCTCATATGCATATATTATTTTATATAGCTGCAAGAATTGAATTCCCAAGTTCAGCAGTCCTGCAGCATTTTGGATCTAGTGAGGACCCAAAATATACGAACAATCACTATCATGTCTGTGATTCTATGGTAAGCAACTGATAAATCAATTCCTAGAAAATGCCCACATTTCCAAAGTCCAGATTTCAAGAAGACAGTGTCATGAAATTGTTTTATTTACTTGCAGATAAATAAGGGCATGGAACGCTTATTAGACTTGCTCATGGAAATCTATATATCGATCTAAATCTTAAGCATTTATTAGCCCAAGTACCATTGTCTTTGAAAATTAGCTTTCAAAATATCATCCACTCTAGAGATTTCATATCTCTCTGCCTAATATGAGTATGTCAGTCTCAGATGATTTCCTAGTTGAACTGTTTCCAGGAGCAAGTTTAAATTCTCCACATACAAACTATTATGTCTGTCCTGGTTAGTTAATTATAGGTATTCTGAATGACTTGGAACTTGAACTAAAACACACATTCTGTCTCTTTTTTCAATTACACTATTTTAGCATGTAAATTATAAGCATGTGGCTGGCCTCTAGAAACCACCTTTCTCTGTTGTTCATGTAATGCTCACGGCCTTCCATTTTATACCTCAGCTGACAGTTAGGCTAAGGATTCCTTGTAGATATGGATCTATGTATAATTGTTGTTTGTTTATGCTGGTTTATGACTGTAATAAAGATTGATTTATATTAACGCATGCCCCAATTTATATCATCTTTTCTCCTTAACAAAAGTTATACATGTCCAATCCTTGGGTCAGCCTCTCAAGTTGCATTTCATTCAGGGCTGACATAGTAAAGGGGGGGTTAAATTCCTGTGGGATTAGTAAGAGAAACTGCAGTAGAATTTGTAGAAATCTGATTTAGAGGATGACCAATAGAATAAGGGAGCAAGCCAGGAAAGGGAGGGAATTTGGAGCAGAGGTCATTTCCTAGTTACATATGAGTTCGTGAGGACGTTGTTCTAACAAATAAAAGTTTTTTTTCTTTATTATTAAAGAAAATCATTAATGATCTAAATCATTCTACTACAGTTTCTCTTACTAATCCCACAGGAATTTAACCCCTCCTTTACTATGTCAGCCCTGAATGAAATGCAACTTGAGAGGCTGACATCTTGGTTGTGTGCTCATCTTGGATTTCTATGCATAACAAAGGGAGAAAGGTGCTTTCCTATTCTGTATGAATGGAGCACAGCCCTGGAAAGAAGTTTTAATAATATTTACTCTCTGAAATTTACAGGCAATTGTTTTGCCAATTATATAAAAATGGTATCAACAGTCTAAAGCAGGGGTGTCAAACTCGCAACGACACATTGTCACATGACATATCGCAACTTTTTCCCCTTCGCTAAAACGGGTGGGTGTGGCCAGTGTGTGAAACATCCGGCCTGCAGGTCGCAAGTTTGACACCCCTGGTCTAAAGTAAGGAATACAAGTGCATACATGGAAAATTGCTTCATAGTGTATAACATAATAAATACTCTGTCATTGCAACACTGTAGTAGAGATGCAGGTAGTTCTCATTTAACAGCCACAATTGGGACTGGCAATTCTGTCACTAGTGATGCAGTCATTAGTAAAAACATCGCGTGACCGCAACAGACTCACAAACTGTCTTCCCCCATGATCATTAAGCAAATCACTTATGGTCGTTGGGTGAGACACCATGTGGACATGACTTGCAATTTCACTGCTGGGTTCTCCATTGACTTTGCTTTTTGGAAGCTGACTCTGAAGTGCGCAAAGTTAACTTATATGGCCATAAGACACTGCAACAGTCATAAATACCCACTAGTTGCAAAGTTTACCTGTATGGCATAGCTCAAGTCCATGCAGAATAGTGTCATTGCCCTTATATGTTTATTATCACCTAGATCTGTCTTTCAGGATGGTGATTTCCATAGGCTACTTTGGCCTCTCTCTGGATACCCCTAACTTGCATGGAGACATCTACCTCAATTGTTTCCTTTCAGCAGTAATTGAAGTCCCAGCTTATACTATCTCTTGGCTGCTCCTTCAGCATCTGCCCCGGCGTTATTCAATGGCAGGAGTATTGTTCTTAGGAGGCTGTGTTCTTCTTTTCATTCAATTCGTGCCTGCACGTAAGACTGCTTTCCTTGACATTTTTTAGATATAATCCATGGGGATAGCTAATTAAGTCTTTTTAAAAAGCAATATTCCATAATAATGCTATGATACACAGAGATACGTTGCAGACCGATTACATTTTGTTTCGCTAGTACAGGGGTGTCAAACTCGCAATGTCACTTGACATATTGCAACTTTTCCCCCTTTGCTAAAACGGGGGTGGGTGTGGCCAGCATGTGACACATCTGGCCCGCAGGCCTCAAGTTTGACACCCCTGCTCTAGTGGTATAAAAAAAGATGTGCTGTAATTCTGATTTTTTTATTTGTTCTTTACTGTAGTGACAATTGAACACTAATATCTTAGTTTTGCATTCGATGTTCCACTTCATAATTAGAAAAATAAAATAGAAAATTTAATTCAGTAGATGTATCTGGTAAAATAGGTTCTTGCCTGAAGCAGAACAAAATAGTTAATATACCGAAGAAGTATAATAAAATACAGGTATTCCTCATTAACTGTCAACAGTTGGGACTGATAACCCCATTACTAAGCTAAATGACCATGAAGTGAATGACCATGACCGTGACTGTGCTTTCCTTTTCTCCATTCCCCCACTGTTTGGAATGCCCCCCCCCCATTCTACCCACAGCGCTGAGATAGTTGGCTGAAAGCTAATCAGTTTCTGGCTTAAAACTAATCAGGCTCTTAATCACTTCCCTGCTCTTTGGAATGCTCACTTGGGCACTGGGATAATTAGCAATAAGGGAATTAATGTTTGTATTTACATTCATTGGAGAAAGAGAGATTATAAGAGAGTAAGCAGGCACATGATGGGCAATACATATTGAAAGCAATCAATGGCACTGGCAACAGTGAGCATGCTCAGCACACTGCCAGTATTTTCCTCACTGTGTGCCAGTTTATTCTCATGAAATCCTTTTCTCTCCGCTCTCTGCTGTATAGTGAACAGGAAAAAAAAAAATAACAGGTCAGGCACAGGGCAATGTGGACTGACTGTAATGGCATTCATGTGATTGTGGTGATCGGGTTACTTAGGGACAGCACCATCATAATTTTGAACGGTTGCTGAATGAGGCACTTGGTAAGTGAGGATTATCTATAAATGAAGAAGAATAAAAAAGGCAGTTTGTTTTATTGTTTTACTGGCAGCTTTAATTTCGTTTTGTTTGGCTCCTGCTTATAGACCTCAGTGTTCTGTCCCTCATCCTCGTGATGATTGGAAAATTTGGGATCACATCTTCCTTCTCAATGGTTTATGTGTACACTGCTGAGCTGTACCCAACTATTGTGAGAAACATGGGAGTTGGAGCTAGTTCAATGGCCTCCAGAATTGGCAGCATTCTCTCGCCTTATTTTGTATATCTTGGTAAGTTGCCTAACTCAAGATCATATGTCCTGCTTTTTAGCATTACAGCAAATGCTTACTAGTTTCTGATGTACACACTTATAACATATTGCTGCTAGGAAAAATGTATAGAGATGGAGAAGCTGATCTCCATTTCTGATCTTCATTTTGAGGAAGTCATGATCATCATCCAGATGAGATCCAAATAAATCTATAAATATAAACCATACATCAATGTCACAGTATTAGGAAATGTAAATTGTTAAGCAATCTGGACATGAATAACTCATTGCTACTTGTCCTTTCTACTAGGTGCCTATGATAGATTTCTTCCCTACATCTTAATGGGAAGTTTAACAGTGCTTGCAGGAATCCTGACCCTGTTTCTCCCAGAAAGTTATGGCACTCCTCTCCCGGACACTATTGAACAGATGCTAAGAGTTAAAGGGTAAGGATGTTGCAGAATAGAAATAAGCAGAAATCCCAGCTAATATTGCAGCAGATCATTTTGGGAAAGCATTTGAAATTTATTACAGAAAATACTAGAATATTGTAATATTAGGATTGTTAAAAGAATGGCATGAAAAATAATATAATGGAAGAAACATTTGAGTCTAAATTCATGGAGTCATTGAGAGTTAGCAGCATACAAGTTTAGTAAATTATAAATTATTAACATTTAAGAAAGTATTATTAAATTCCTAAGAAACAGATTTACGATACGCAAGAGAAATTCCAATTGTATCTTTTCTAACTTTTTGAGACCAAATCACAGTCCTGTAAATTAAAGCTATACAACAATTTCACAACAATATTTTCAGTAATTATTTATCCTAGATTGAAATAGATGGTTTAGGTCTATAGTAAGTTCCTCAGAGCTGAAAAAGGTGAGGTGAGCTGACGTTTGGGTAAGGCATGTGTTTAAACATAACAAGCCAACCATATTTTTTTCAAAGCATGCTCACTCCATTCCTGAGTTTAACTATTCTGGGCCAATAGGTTTTTGTCAAGATCATCTCTGTCATCTTTTCCAAATCACTAAACCCAAAATGCCTAGGTAGTTTCCAGAAGTCTCTAGAATGCTACTTTTGTATTATATGATAAGCCTATATAAACTACAGTAGGTTTCACAAATGACACAGCCATAGATTTCCATAGAGGGGTGAAAATAGAGTTTAATGAAATTACACAACAGCACAATTTTACTCCTCATGTACTTGCACAAAGTGTTTCAGCATAAATATGATAGGGATTACTATCTTTCTTACCTCATAATGCACGTTTTGTCATTTATGCCTTTGTGCAGTGGTTGGTTTGAAGCTAGGCATGTAGACTGCATAGTAAAGATCAATTTCATATTTCTTAAATATGAAATTGAAATATGCTTAAATTACTCTGGAGGATTATGTTATGAGAATGTCTTTTTTTTTCCATTTCTTTTTTTACAGAATTAAAAATATAAAAGCACTGAAACATCAAAATAGAACAAAGCATACAGAAGAGAATTCAGTTATTCTAAAGACCACAACATTCTGATGAAGCTGCATTGCTCACAGTATTATACCTTGAACATTTCCTTTAATTTGCTTCCAGAAAAGACTAACCACTTTTTTCCTAGGATGGTAAATATATTTATTAAAAATACATTCATTTTGAGAATGTAAATACAATCTATCTCAGTATGGGATTTTTTGCCAGCAACTGCTTCATGGAACAGTGTTGGATATGAATTTTGTTCACTTTTAGGACACGTTAACAACTATCCTTTTTGTGAGACTGCATTTTTAAAAGATGCTTCAAGGTGCAAGTTAAATGTCTTATCACTTTTTCCACGCACAGTGGCAAAAAATTAAATAGGTAAGATAGTTTGGATATTGTCACTCCAGCTTGAGATTTTGCACCTCTTTTCTTGAGAGAAAAAATAAGCTTGAAATGATGCAGAAAAACTGGCAGAGTAGACCTTAAAATAATTATGCAAATGACTGAATGCAATAAAAGGAAAAGAAATTGAAGCTGATTCTTTTTTATGAACACATTTGACCTAGAAATGGAAAAACAAATGTTCTAATGGAAAACACTGGCAAGTTAGTTTTGTTTGCAGAATTAATTTCTTTACTGCAGATTTAAATGATACCTATATACAGTTGTTTACATCTGGGAATAATGTTTTGCCTTATTTAAACATGTTTATTTTTTATCAAAAAATTGCATTTTTAACACTTTCATTTTACTGTTTATTGAATTTCCTCTGATGCTAAAAGACTGGAAACATGCTCATCTGTATTTCCAAATTTTTTAGTTTTGTCCTGTTTCTGCGTAAAATAGATGATACAGATATGTAATAAAGATATTTTATAATGCAGAATGTGTTAATTTAATGGGAATGTATCAAACTGGGTCCTTCAACTTACCTAATTGTTGCCCTTGGGGTAAGCAGAGAACTATTTAAAATGAGTATCATGGCATTTATAAACAAGGTTGTTGATCATACAGTTAGAACAAATCTACACAAAAATGTTAACCATAGATTCCGGGAACTATAAATCGCATCTATATGTTTTTCTTTTAAATCAGGATTCTGATTTGCATATTATATTATTTTAAAAAAATATTTTTATAATGCGTAGTGCAATGAATTTTACACAGATTAATAAATCTGATGTAATATCAAGCTGTACTTCTGCTGTGATAATTTGTTGGTTGCTTTAAAACTCTAGCAAAAGTGACACATAAATATATTGAAATGTATAAACATTTTTGCTTCTGGTAGATAGAAGCAAAAGGATAGAAATACTTCAAATAAATGTATGGAAGCATTGTAGATTGTCCGTACTTGAATTGCTACAACCAATTCCTTGAACTCACTGTTTTCCCAGTAAGAATATGCATAGCATTTTATCATGGCAGTAATTATTGTGTTAATGTTAAAGGTATATCCTAGATGATGTAGCAGCATGCAGAGCAAGCTAGAACTACTTGCTTAATCTGACCTGTTTTGAAAACCTTGTAATGAAATCTTGCTCAGCGATATGTGATAGGTTTTCAGCATTAGTATTCTAAAAGCCTTTCTTACCTTAGTTTTCCTCAAGAGACTATTGGATTTCATCTCTTCAACAAGTATCCTGCAATATTTCTTTGAAAACCAGGTTGTCAGCCTTGCAGCTTGGCAGACTACTAACAGGAGTCAATAGAGTTTATAAAGAAAATAATAGCGTACTCTTTTTAAAAAGATGGCAGAATATAAACGAACCTCTTGACAGATTCATGTGCCTAAAAATATTCCCAGGTCTGTGGCCTTTGTATGTGAACTTGCATTTTATCAAATGTTTTTTCTCCAAATCCTGAATAGTAATTCTGAAATGGTTTATTTATAAAATATTTTAATATTGGGATGTCACATTGATTCAAAATAAAAATGAATTTATTTCTTGGAAAAATGTGTTACTCTTTTGAAAGTGTTTTCTACATCTCTCACATTTGCTCTAAACAAACAAACAAAAATCTCGAACTTGGAAAACCTCATAGGAGAAGTTCTTGATCATTTTTGCTGCTCTTTTCTGTATCAATTTTTAGCAGCCAAGTAGCCAGAACTGTACAGAATTTTCCAAATTCAATAGCATCGTAAACATTACAACGTTGTTGGTTTTGTGAGTTTTATTCATACGCTGGGATCTATATTTTTCACTGTGGTGATAGATTCTGCACTAGCACAAATGATGTTACCTGGTTTGAGTAATGAAACTTTTACAAAAAAAACAGCCAAGCTCAAAGAGCATCAAGGACCCCTCATTTCAGTCCTGAGCTACATCTCCACTATCATTTTCCATCAAACTTTATGGGTCACATTTTCCTTCATGGGTGATTGAAGACAAATAAGCAAGACGAGTTAGGTTCCCCCTCTGGGTTCAAATGTACGGTGCTTGTTTTAACTGTTAGTGGTGAGTTCCAGGAAGAGAATGGAGGCCTGGAGCAGGACTGGTTTATCCAGATGTTGCTAGCAGTCCATCTTCAAGTACTTAAGAGTTCTTTTCAGGACTCTGCAAAAGCACAGATTCTCCATCTGGTTTTGAGAGACCTTTTAAAATGAGACTATAGAAATGCAGGTACGATATGAAGAAATATGATATGGTATGAAGATTGATTTTTCTTTTAATATTTGCCTGTTTGTGTAGAAAGTAGAATAAAATTTCTGAATTGTCCATGCCCTTTGTGTAAATTACTATGAAAGTGAATAATCTACATTCATGCAATAAACTTCTATGCAGATTAGTTTCAAATCTTTATTGTCAGTGCACAACAGATGTACAATGAGATTGCTTGAGCTCCCTCAGTGCACCCCCCCAACACAATGCAACTCACTGTGAAGACAGAAAATCCCTAACCCAATAAATCATATTAACAAAACACCCAATCCTATTGCACCAGTGTGAACATGTTACACATTGCGCTGGCCCTGCAGTCCATCATACTACTTAGTTATGATGTTATTTCTCATTCAGGAGTCTGACAGCCCACGGATAAAAATTGTTCTTCAGCCTGTTTGTGTGGCTGGCTATTCTTCTATATCTCCTTCCCGATGGTAGGAGAGTAAAGAAGTGATGACCAGGGTGAGAGTCGTCTCTGAGAATTTTCCTCACTCCTCTAAGGCAATGAGTCCTAGCGATCTCATCTAGTGGTATCGGGACAGCCCACAATGTTTTGTGCTGTGCTTATCACGCTCTGTAGTGTTTTTCTATCCGTGGCTGTCAGACCAGTGTGCCATACCATGATGCAATAAGTGACGACACTTTCTATTGTGGACTGGTAAAAGGAGGTCATCAGCTGTTGTTCCACCCTGTTTTTATGCAAGACCCTAAGGAAATGGAGTCTCTGTTGGGCCTTCCTGGCCACCTGGATCGTGTTGTTTTTCCTGGTGAGGTCTTTGCTGAGATGGACTCCCAGGAATTTAAAGGAGAAAACTCTCTCTACACAGTCCTCCTCAATGTAAAGTGAGGCAGGTTCCTCTCTGTTCCTCAGGAAGTCCAACACCATCTCCTTGGTCTTGCTGATGTTCAGGTGCAGGTTGTTTTTTAAGCACCATGTGGATAGTTTTTTAACCTCCCCCAGTACGCTGTTTCGTCTACCTGTAATAAGACCCAGTATAGTAGTGTCATCTGCGAACTTAATGATCACAGTAGATGGGTCTGATGGTACACAATCATGTGTACAGTGAATACAGATTCACTGTATTCACTGTTCACACAGCCCTGTGGGGAGCCAGTGCTAAGCTTCAGGGCGGTGGATATGACAGACCCAACATATGAGAAATTAGTGCCTATAATGATGCAATTGAAAAAGTTTCAAGTATAGTCAGTAGAGAATCAACATAGTAAATAACAGCTTTGGCCTGCCAAGAATTACTTCTGCAAATATCATATTCCTTTTTGATCTCAACAGTGTATCATAATATTAAAAGATGATTAGGGGACTGGAGGCTAAAACATATGAAGAACGGTTGCAGGAACTGGGTATGTCTAGTTTAATGAAAAGAAGGACTAGGGGAGACATGATAGCAGTGTTCCAATATCTCAGGGGCTGCCACAAATAGGGAGCGAAGCTATTCTCCAAAGCATCTGACGCCAGGACAAGAAGCAATGGGTGGAAACTAATCAAGGAGAGAAGCAACTTAGAACTAAGGAGAAATTTCCTGACAGAACAATTAATCAGTGGAACAACTTGCCTCCAGAAGTCACAAATGCTCCAACACTGGAAGTTTTTAAGAAGATGTTGGATAACCATTTGTCTGAAGTGGGTTTCCTGCCTAGGCAGGGGGTTGGACTAGGAGACCTCCAAGGTTCCTTCCAACTCTTTTATTCTATTCTATTCTATTCAAGCTAATTCAGAGTTGTAGCTCCAATTAATGCAGGTTCCTCAAACATTCACCTCTCTGTAAATACCCTTTTCATTTTCTCTTTCTGAACCCGGACATAAAACAGTGCAAAAATAAAAGTGAAAGCAATCGTAGTCTTGTTTTGATTTAGGAATCGGAGGCTTGCAGTTGACAGAACTGAACGTAGAAGAGAGCCAAATAGAAAAGAGATTGTTTTAAACATTTAGAAGAAATCAAATCTGGCAGCAACACCTGGATTAGGATTGCTAGTTCTTCCTTCTTCTTCTATATGACCATTGAAGGACATTTGAAGACTCCTGAAGAAAAGAAGCAATGCACTGGAGGTACCTTGATAATTTTGTGAGGCAACAAGTTGGAAACCATCTTGAAAAGTGCATGAAGAAACTCGGAAAAGATAAGTTGCTTACACCCAGGAATAATGAAAAATAGAAAGGAGAGTAAAGGCCAAAGGGTAGGGACTTCTTTATTATAATCAAAAGGCTTTTATTTCCTTCCTTCTTTTCCCACCCTAATTTTGTTTGAGTCCAACCAACCCTTTTGGGAAACGGAGGAGTTGGCTTTCTGATTTTTAATTGTCCCTAGTTACTATAACTGAAACTTTTTTATCTGCATTTTTCATCTTATAGGTCTAAAATTAATCGTAAAGGAAGATGTTTGGTGTATTGTTTTGGGAAACTAGTCCTCAGTTCTTTAGTCTACTTTTTATTTGCAGTGTTTTTGTTATAACAGGGCTAGACAGTTTGTGGACTGGCAAAACAGTACAAATATTTTTATAAAGGACCATTAGATAACTTTTAATTCGTACAGGTGATGTAGCTGTGATTAATGTTTACTTACCTATCATTGCTCTTGGGAGCAATGTTACAGAAAAATTTTCGCTGTACATATTTGAAAGAGCTATGTTTTCACTTACAATGAAGAATGCAGGGGAAAGAGAAGCTTGTAAGAGGAAAATGTTGACATTTGTGTCACAACCGCCCAGAACAGACGTGGACAAGAATAGCTAGCCATTCTCCCCCTTCTCTCCCTTTCCTCTGCATTTATTTTGTTTTTTAAATATACACATAGCCTTCTGGAGACTACTTTTGGTTAATGAAGGGATGAGGCAATTTGTTTCCTAATGCAAGCTGTGCTAATATATTTTACATTATAAGCTAAAGCTGCTGCTACATTTTGATAAATATTTCACCCAGGCATATGAGCATGCTGGTGAAGAGCTCAGCCTTGATTATATATTGAGTACAAAGGAAGGATATCTCTGTATAAGAAAGTTTCTGATCTTTATTTTCAAAGATGTTTACAGCAGGCTATTTATCAGCAAATAGAAGCAAACGAGAGCAAAGTTCAACTGTTCTGATCAGTTATCAGACTTACAGCACTTAAAAATAAAAATGAACTTGGCTGTTGGGTGACATATTACAGTATACTCCCCCAAAGTGGGTGGGACAGGACAAAAATAACTGGGTTTGTTTGAATAGCATTAATTAAATGCTATTAAGATACTGACATACATTCACTGATTTCTTCTTGTCCTACTAAAAGAAAATCTGGCTGCGGCAAATGTGCATCAGCTAATAACTGAGTTACAGTGGGAACTCTTCACACCAATCTAAGGGTTACTAAAGATTTAAAACATAAGCACATGTGCTAGAAAATGGCTCATGAAATACTGGGGTCATTTATTTCCAAAGATTTTTGTTTGTTTCTTTTAATGGAAGTTAATTTGAGACTACAATGCTAAAACTGTGTTGTGCGGGAACCAGTGTTTAGAATTTAACGGATAAATCTGGTTATCAGAACATCAGGGAGAAATGACGGATTTTCTCAAGAAAGAAAGAAAAACCAATGACACATGAAGAAGCCTAATATTGATTAAAACAGGAGTCCTCTGTTGTCCTCTGGGCAACAGAATCATTTGGGATTGAGAACATGTGATGAGTGCTCTTCCAAAATCACTGCAACAATAGATGTGGTCATTCATAAAAAATAGTCTTTTTACCAAAAGTAAAGCCAGCGCAGTGAGAATGCATCCCTTAGCATTTTAGCATCCCTACGATGCTTCTCTTTGTTTTGTCTGCTAAAGAAGGACACTTCCACCCAGAGTCCTGATCTGGAGTCCTCTGCTCTTTTATTTTCTAACAATGTCTTTGGGGCCCACATAGATCCAATCACAGGATTTAATATAATATTAGATATTAACACTGTATTTTAGGCATGCCGACTTCCATTTTTAAAAATGCAAATGAGTATATTAATGTTGTGGCTGCAGTTTAATTATTATGTTTTAGCAATAGTTTGGTTATTTTGCTAATAGATGAAAACAACCACAAAGCATGAAATAGGGAGGGAGATTGGGAGATAGATTAACACTTTGTGAAATATACCCAGCCATTTAAAGTCACTCCTCTCTTCTACAAGCATTAAGCTAAGGAATTGATGTAACCTAATTACAAATTTAACTGGTTGTAAATTGGAGAAAAAAGGGACACAGTGACTCAGTGGCTAAGATGCTGAGTTTGTCGATCAAAAGGTCAGCAGTTCAGCGGTTTGAATCCTTAGTGCCACGTAACGGGATGAGTTCCTGTTACTTGTCCCAGCTTCTGCCAACCTAGCAGTTCGAAAGCACGTAAAAAATGCAAATAGAAAAATAGGGACCACCTTTGGTGGGAAGGTAACAGCGTTCCGTGCGCCTTTGGCATTGAGTCATACTGGCCACATGACCATGGAGATGTCTTCGGACAGTGCTGGCTCTTCAGCTTTGAAACTGAGATGAACACTGCCCCCTAGAGTTGGGAACAATTAGCACATATGTACGAGCGGAATCTTTATCTTTATCTAAATTGGAGTAAGCTGCAAAGAGAATTACAATAGTTGCGCCATGCTACTTAAAACACTTTGCTTCCTTTTAAAAAAAATTATTGAATATCTAATATAAAGGTTCTGTAAAAAAAAAAAAATTCTGTAAAGTTCAGAAATGCCAACTTCTACAGAAAACTGTTTGAGACTTTGTCTTTATCGTAGTATGACCAATTTAATTTTGTTTTATGTACTCTTTGAACCAAAAGATGGCAGCATTCTTCCAGAAGAACAACTTTCTGTATCTGTGTTTTAGGAATAGAATGAAAATATTCAGGAAAAAAAAATCAAAACCCTTAACCCAAATTAGTTTTGTAGTATAATCCAGGGGTGAAATGTTCCCGGTTCAGACTGGCTCGGGTGAGTAGGTAGCGGAGATTGAGGCTAGTTCGCCGAACTGGGAGCAATGGCTGGCTGGCTGGCCATGCCCCCGAACCGATCCACAGCCCCCAGTCCTGCCATGCTTGCCTGCCTTCCATGCTGCCTTCCTGGCATCCCGGTGGCCAGCTTGCGAAGGCAGGCAAGCAGAAGTCCACGTGGAAGGCAGGCAAGCATGGCAGCACTGCAGGGAAGGAGCTAGCAGCTTACTGTGCCCCCCCCCCCCCCAAAGCAGCGGCAGGCTCTGTGGGACAACAGGACCTCTCATTTTTCCCACAGCACAGCATACACTTGCTATCTCTGCTTGTCTGCTTGCAAGTAATGATCTTCTCTGCTTCTCTCGAGATGCTGGTGCGGGCACCATGGATGCATAGCTTGTTGGTGCTGAGCAGGGAAGCTGCTGCTTGGGGGGGGGGGGGGCAGGAGAACGGCAAGACTCAGGGAGTAGGTCAGGTGGAGCTGGCTGCTCAGAAGCTGCCCTGCTGCTGGCAGAGGTTTGGATGCCTCGGCTTCAGATCACTCCCTCTCTCCCTCACACACACACACACACACACACACACACACACACACACAGAGGTTGGTAAGCTGTCTTGCTCGCTGTCTCTCCAAGCATCCCATGCGCAATAGAGCAACGTGAATGACGTCAAACTGGCCACGCCCACCCAGTCACATGACCACCAAGCCACGCCACACCAAGCCATGCCCACAGAACCGGTAGCAAAAAAATTTAGATTTCACCCCTGGTATAATCTGAGTACCATATAATATTTATAATCAAAGCAGGGCAATTTTATACACGTTTGCTCAAAAGTGAGCCTGTCGTCTAAAAACACAGAGAGAAGAATGTTCAAGATTGCAATATAAGAAAATGTATAGATTAGATAAAACAGAGTCATTATTGTTCTATTTCTTATTTCATAGTTTATTGTGCCTTGCAAAAATCTCTCATACATATTGGGATATTGATCTTCCGTGACATTACAGGAGTTCTCATAATTATTAATCATTTTAAGTATGTCGTAGTATTTTGTTGCAAGAGGCCCAATCACTTTTGAGGTATGGGCAGCTGTATAAATTGGATATATATGAGATC
This sequence comes from Masticophis lateralis, assembly GCA_030761175.1. Classification (NCBI taxonomy): domain Eukaryota; kingdom Metazoa; phylum Chordata; class Lepidosauria; order Squamata; family Colubridae; genus Masticophis; species Masticophis lateralis. The sequence goes on from JAUDYJ010000002.1 coordinate 92,227,621, forward strand.
TCCCTCCTTCCCTCCCTCCCTCACCTATCTACTTATCCCCCTCTCTCTTATCTATATTGTGTGGGAGGGGGTGTGGCGGGAGAGAAACAATTTGGTATAGTGGTAAGGGCACCAAGCTAGAAACTGAGAGACTTTGAGTTTTAGTTCTGTCTTAGGCATCATGAAAGCTGGCTGGGAACATTGGGCCAGACACTTTCTCTCAGCCCAAATCACCTCACAGGGTTGCTATTGTGGGGACAATAGGAGGAGAAAAGAGTATTGGGTATGTTTGCCACCTTGAGTTACTTATAAAGTAATAAAGGTGAGGTAAAAATCATTCTCTCTCTCCCTCTCTCTCTCATTAGCAGTGTCATTTTCAGTCTGAAATGTTTTTCCAAAATACTATTGGGTCTGTGTGTTTTCTATATTGTGTAGCAGAAATAGGCAATTTTGGGAGCTGCTCACACACTGGAAATGTTAATGGCCTCAACATTATAAATTATTTACTCTTCAAACATTACTAATTATATATAATTATTCTACCCAATGTACTCAGTTATATTTACATCACATTTCGGGTTTACAAATCCTGTTATTTCCTGTTCCAACTCCCACCTCTTAGTTCCATCCATTGGTAAAATCTATTTCCATATATCATGATATATAGAAAGAGTGCAAAGAAGAGCAACAAAGATGATTAGGGGACTGGAGGCTAAAACATATGAAGAACGGTTGCAGGAACTGGGTATGTCTAGTTTAATGAGAAAAGGACTAGGGGAGACATGATAGCAGTGTTCCGATATCTCAGGGATTGCCACAAAGAAGAGGGAGTCAAGCTATTCTTCAAAGCACCTGAGGGTAGAACAAGAAGCAATGGGTGGAAACTAATCAAGGAAAGAAGCAATTTAGAACTAAGGAGAAATTTCCTGACAGTTAGAACAATTAATAAGTGGAACAACTTGCCTGCAGATGTTGTGAATACTCCAACACTGGAAATTTTTAAGAAGATGTTGGATAACCATTTGTCTGAAGTGGTGTAGGGTTTCCTGCCTGGGCAGGGGGTTGGACTAGAAGACCTCCAAGGTCCTTTCCAACTCTGTTATTCTACTCTATTCTACATTGTGTCTCTCCTTTGTTTTTTAATTCTAACGTCAATTTATCCATTTCTGCGCAAACCAATATTTTCTTTATTATCTCCCTTTCTAAAGGTATACTTTCATTTTTCCATTGTTGGGCATATACCATTCTTGCTGACGTTATGACGTGTAATATTAAATATGTTGACCCTTTACTATGTCCCTCTGCTATGATTCCTAATCAAAATAATTCTGTTTAAATTCTAATCTTTGTTCAACCATTTCTTCTAACCACATCTGAATCCATTGCCATAATTCTTTCGCTTTTTTGATGTCTATCACATGTGGTAGTACGTGCCTGGTACCTGACTGCATTTCCAGTATTTTGGGGATATATTACTAAACATTTTAGCCAATCTTGCTGGAGGAAGATGCCACCTATAAAACCTATAAATTCTCCTTGTATGATGTGGCCAATGTTAATTTCCTATTTCTTTCCCACAATGTTTGCCACTTTTCCAATTCAATATTGTACCCAAAATTTTTAGCCCATACCACCATTGTTTCTTTGACTTGTTCTTCCTCCATTTGACGCCAGGATGGTCGCACTGTGTCCAATATTTTAATAAGAAATGAATAAATAAATATTTTTTAAATTATAAATTATTTTTCTATTGAGTACAGAAGTGTATGTTCTGAATGACTTGCTTTCTGCTTGATCATATTTAAAGGAATAGAGTCTCTTGCAAAGGGGGAAACCAGCACAAGAAGGATATAAATTTAATGAATATTTTACAAGATTGCTATTTAGGGAAATTAAATCCTTATTTAAATATGTTGCATTCTGAGTCTTTCTCCCACCCCAACATTCAAGAAACCTCTTTAACAGAAATTTCTGGGATTGGACATGGTTTAAATAACATTATTATCCTTAAAACTGCACGAACATTTGCACAGTAGAGTAAGGTTTTTCGTTAACTTTCATATGGACAGCATGATTTATTTTCTTATGCTTCCTATTTAACTGATCTTGAGAAGCAGGAAGTTCTGCAGGAAGAAAGAAGCAACAAATAATTGAAGAATTTAGGCATTTCATTATTTGGAGCAAATAACTGAGTGGAGGAAAATACAAATCAGTCAAAATATCCAGTAATTAAAATGTTTGTACACTAAAATATGCAGCTGATAAAGAAAATATGTTTTTAAAAACATGCCCACTTTACAGGGTGTATTTATACCGGATTTGAGCTCATGGTATTTATTCCCACTTTTCTCTGAATTCCAAGGCTCATGGCAGCTTACATTGACAAAATGTTTAATAGATAAAACATAATAAATTAAAGCAATTAAAATCAAAGCCAAAACTAAAATGAATCATTATAAGAATTAATAATGAAAAGCTTGAAGGAAGATGGAATTTTATCCACTTCTAAATATTAGGAGAAAAATACATCTTTTTTAAGCATATGCCTTCCATAGCCTGGAGCTACAAAGAAGGCCCTTTCCTATATGGTTAATAATCAAACCATGTGGGGAAATCTTCAGAAGGGCTTTTCTGCTGTTCTTAAAATCCAGGCAGGTTTATGGTGGGAGAGGCAATCCCTAAGGCCAAATCCCTAAGCCATTTAAGGTCAGCAGCAGCATTTAAAATTGTGCATGGTAGACAATTGTTAGCCAGAGCAGATATTTCAGTATAGACACTATATATTCCACATACCTTGGCTTGCACCGTTCAGCAGTTTGGTCACTACATGTGGCACCAGTTGCAATTTCCTGAATCTCATTATCCAGGCTGTAAAGCATGGATAATTGTAGGTAAGTCTGACCAGCTCGAGAAAAGTTGGAATTAGTGCACTAGCTATAATTGTGTGAATGTACTTCTTACAATGGATACTACCAAGAAATCCACAGTGAACACTCCCAAAGAGCAAACCTGCTGTCCTCTCTAAAACAGACTTCACTTAAATGTATAAATATAGCTTTTGTCCTTACCAATAACAATTTTATCTTGTCTGGTTTTAATTTCATCTTATTTCCCCTTATCTAGCCCATTATTAAGTTTAGAAAACATTCAGGGAGAATTGATTGCTTCCTTTGAGTTAGAAAATAGGGATGGTTGTCATCAGCATGCCTTCAGCTTCTCAGTCTAAAGCTGTGGATGAATTTCTCCAAGGGTTTTATGTTAATGTTATGCAGCCTACAAGGCAAAATAAGAACTCCATAGGACTCCATAGTTGCCTAAAAATGTCAAACAGTAGCACCTGACACTACCACCTGACTGCTACCATTGGGGGACCAAGCCCATTCCTATATCAGACAATGGTAGATGATTTTCAAAAGCTGTTGATTTGTCCCAGAGGATTAGCAAGGTTGCAGAGCCCATCTTGCTTCTGATGTAGGCTATCTATAATTGACTTAAGTAGTCACAAAATTCAATCACTTCTAGGAAAATATCAATCAAATGTATAACTATTAGCCTTTTACAAACTTTTTCTCCAAACTCCAAAATCATTGAGACATCCTCCTCCTCCACCATCATCCTATTTGCTAAATAGACAAGAAAAGGGGTGTTCTTGCCTGCCCAGGTTGACTTTCTGGACAGAAAGAAGGGCAGTTTATCCTGTTGTTTTCCACATCCTCCTTTTTGTTTAGTCCATCTCAGTTTACATTCCAACATTTCTTCACCTGTATTGCAAAAATAAGCCCTCATGACTGTTCAAGCCAATTCAAGAAAAGCAGACGTTGATCAAACATCACTGTGTTGGATAGTCCTTGCATATTTCTCATTAGCTCGTAAAATCAGCATTGCCTAAATACATTGTGGTCAAGCCTCTTTAAGACAACTGTTCCTAGGAAGGATATATTAACTGCAGTTAAATGTGTCCAAACAATTGTGGAACAGAAATGACAAATTGTACCCAAAAATAGGCTTTTGTAAAGGCAGTTGCATGAAAATACAGGCGTTTGTGATCTACTTGCAAGCTTTATATAAAGAATACTTTTCAAGTGTCTGGTTTAATTCCTTGAAGTCTGCCTATATTAGCTGAAGTTTTCAAGCTGAAACTTGTCCCACCCTTTCCTGTATCAAGAGATTATCCTTTGTAGAGGAACAATTTGGCAGTATTATTGCTTCGTTGCAGCTGGGTGAACTTTATCTAGCAATAGCTTGTTGGAGATCCATTTCTATCATCCAAGCAACAATACCTGCAGGAGCTCCCTGTAGCAGCTGTAAAAGGCTTGGGTCTCAGATCTCAACCTTGATAAATTAAGGAAAAGATGACAGCTTCTGTCCCTTCAGTGCTTCTAGTCATTTTTTTTGTAGGCTCAGTTGCTTCTACCCTTCTTTTTATCCAAACAAAGAAGCTGGCAGATGACAACAAAATTGGAGACCAGTTTCTTTGGTTGATGACAAAATTGGAGATTAGCTTCTTTGGTTGGGTAAAAGGGGGAGCAGGGAAGCAACTGAACCTACAACAAAATGACAGGTCTAAAACAACTTGCCACAGCCAACTCATCTTGGCCAATTCACCACAGCCAACTCGCTGCAGCCAACTTGCCATGGCCAACTCACCATAGCCAACTTGCCACAGGACAAGTTACCATGGGACAATTTGTTGTGGAACAAGAGTTACACTAATATCAAAGAAACGGTGGAATATAATAATTAAAGAAAGGATGGCATAGGAGGAACAAAATGAAATGTGAATGACAAAAATTAAAATATTTTTTATTTTAAATAATTACATTGAATTGTTGAATTGTTCCATAGGGAGGTGTCCTATGGTGAATTGGATGTGGTAGTTGTGGCAAATTGGTTGTGGTGAATTGACCCTGGTGAGTTGGCATGAGGAGTTGTCCCATTCTGGAAAAAACACCATTACCTCACTTCCACAGATATTCAAAGTGGGAGCAGTTTTGAGTTACAAAAGACGTTAACCATTAAATATGCATGTTCGTTAACATATGAAGATTTTATGCAAACCCTCCTTTGTCTTACTTCTTGACTCTGCATAAATAACCACCTCTTAGGAACTATAAGATATTAACATGCTGATTAGGGGTTTGGAAGGAAAAAATAGTGAAATTGTTGGAAGCATTGAGCATAATTGCCCTGAAAAACAAAAGACTGCAGAGGTACAAGGTAGCTGCTTTCAAGTATCTGAAAGGCTGAAAGGCTGTCAGGAACAGATTGGGAAGAATTGTTCAGAATTGTTTCAGAAAATAGGAAAAGACATCATGGCTTTAAATGACAAGGAAGCAGTTTTTGAAGAATATCAGGAAATTTCCTTATGCTAAGTGCTGTTCAACAACGGAATGGATTGCCACAGGAAGTAGTAGATTCATCCATTGAAGATGTTTGAACCAAGGTGGGTGGAAAACTGTTGGGGATGCTATAGTAATGAATTTCTGCACTGGAGTTCAAGATGGACTGGGTCATCTCTAAGATCTGTTCCAGCCCTTACATTCTATAATTCTATTATTTCTGCAGGATTCATCTGGTAGCCTGGATTTCAAATACAGGTAGTCTTCAATCTACTATAGTTCTTTTAGTGACCATTCAAAGTTATGACAACACTGGAAAAAAGTGATTTTGACTATTTTTCACAGTTATGACCTTTGCAGGATCCCCATGCTCATGTGATCAAAATTCAGATGCTTGGCAACTGGTTCATACTTATGACCATTGCAGTGTCCCAGGATCATGTGATTACTTTTTGCAACCTTCTGACAAGCAAAGTCAATGGGGAAGTCAGATTCATTTAACAACCGGGTTACTAACTTATCAGCTGCAGTAGTTCACTAAATAACTGTGGCAAGAAATGTTGTAAAATGAGGCAAAATTCACCTAACTAATGTCTCATTTAACAACAGAGATTTTGGGCTCGATTGTGGTCGTAAATCAAGGGCTACCTGTAGTAATTACAGCAGTAGCAAGGCAATTTTGAAGAAACACATACTTTCTCTTGAGCAACTGTTGTTTGAATACTTTAAGAAAACTTAGAATGCTACCGATGTGATCTAAAGTGTTTAAACCTTCGGTACATAGACAATTGTACTCCAACAATAATGTCTTAGAAATGCAGCAAGAAATTTCCTGGATAAAGACTGTAAGACTGTAAATCAAAAGACTGTCTGTCTGTATACAGTGGTACCTCGGTACTCATCATTAATTGGTTAATCAGGAGGTGAGAGGAGTACCAAACATGATGAGTACCAAATACATTTTTTCCATACAAAATAATGTAGTGAGAAACAAGGCAGCCGATACTGACAAGTTCTAGCTTGTGCATTGAATACCAAATAAATGATGAGTACCAGGACAAAAATTACATGTCAAAATGTGTTGAGTACCAAATTTGAAGAGTTTCAAAGCAGTTGAATACTAAGGTACCACTATATATATGTAAGCATTGTGTCTATGTGTGTTTATATTTATGTGTGTGTAGAATGAAATCCAATTTGGTGTGGAGTACTTTCTGACCAATAGGTAGTCCTCACTGCTTAAAACAAAAAGAAACCAAACCCAAATGCTTTTATTTTATTTTATTAGGTGCTATGTTGTAAATATTTAAACGGGGGAGAAGAGAAAATAATGGTAGAGAAGGCAGGGAAAGTTACAAAGTATCACCTTTTTTTCCACAGGGATAACTTTTCCATATGTCAGTCATATATTTTTCGTTATATGAAAATTGTTCTAATGTTCCAGCATTGCCCCACTCCTCTTCCTTTCTACACCAAGAAAAGACAATGGTAAAGCATTTGGATTAAAAAGCAAAGTCTCTGTCAAGTTAGGTTTGACTGCTAATAGCTATGTGGACATTTCCTGTCAGCCTTACCATGTACAGAAGGCAGGAAATGCAACCAGATAGGCTAATTCTATTTTATTGTAAGTCTACAGTAACAGCATCTTGCAAGTTTGAAAGTGCAATTCTCCCACTGTCTCTTTTATAGCCTGAAAGACTATAAAGCCTGAAAGACTAGAGAGGATGCTTCAGATCCTCTTGCCCCACTCACCATCCAGTTGCTGTCTCTTATCTGACCATAGCAGGGGTAAAATTCAGCAGGTTCTGACAGGTTCTGGAGAACTGGTAGCATAAATTTTGAGTAGTTCGGAGAACCGGCAAATACCACACCTGGCTGGCCCCAGAATGGGATGGGAATGGAGATTTTGCAGTATCTTTCCCCTGTCACGCCTACCAAGCCACACCACACCCACCAAGCCACACCCACAGAACCAGTAGTAAAAAAAAATTGAATTTCACCACTGGACCATAGGCAGTATCCATGTCTCCCAAGGACTTTCTCGCATACCATTACCCTTTCTTATTATTTTCTTGGCAGCATTTTTGGAAGCAGTTTCCACTGCCAACCCTGCTTAGTTTTTAAGATTCCCAGGGTTAGTTGAGAGGGTCCACACAAAATTGGTTTGTAGGCCATATTTGAAAACACCTGTTATACAGTAATTATTTCAGGATTATTCTGAATAAAGCTATCTTCCCATTCCTCAGCCATTGACCTCTTATCATCCAATCTTATGTAGTTTGTAACTGTGAAAATGTCTGGCCAATGCCTGGTTTTATACAGGGCAGCTGTCACTCTTTGCAAGAACAACGTGCAGCTGGACTGTGGCTTTGATGCCTGGGGAACCCAATTACCTTGGAGGATTTGTAACCTGGCCATGATGGGTGGGAGCAAACTTGCTTATTAGCCTTGATCCAGTTCCCAAAGTAGCATATGAAAAAATGCTCTGCCTTCCCCACTCTCCCCCCAACCTTACCCTGTATTGTTAACAGTGGCTGAACTTTGAATAGAAAAGTAGCACAAGCATTTTTATTAGTAGTATAACAGGCCACAACTGCTTAATTCTGATTATGCTGTCAGAGTTGCAGGAATTTACCTGGCTCTCCAGAACAAGATGCATTGGTGCAATCTAATCACTTCATCACTTCAGTGTTAAATTGACTGTATCTTGGAAAGTTTTCTTTGACTGCTGTAAACATTGCCTCTGATTGTCTCCACATGAATATGCATGTGTACAGGCAACATTTCTGTATGCAAAGGGGCATGTACACAGGCAGGTAACTGGAAAACACATTAATACAATTAAGCCAAAATTGTTGAAGGACATGGTTGCTTTAATGTTTCAAGAAGGGTTTCTTGGCTCATACAATGCTTTGCAAGGAGTTCCTTTCAGAGTTTTTCAATAGCTGTTATTAAAAGCTGTACATTAGAACTGTGCATTATATATGGATAGGTATGGACTGAAATGGAAAGACAGTTCCAGAAATATGGCTACATTGAAATAAAATTTCCAAAACCATGGATATGTCTGCTTCATTGAATAAAGAATGTCTTTCTTCAAGAATATCCAGGGCCACCTGAAATATTGCTATTCACCATAATTTACCACATTTAGAAATCTAGATTCTTTACAGTTTTTGAAATAAAGCTGCTAAGGAGCTTCTTTGATTAATATTCCTACCTGGGAGAGAGTCTTGGACTTCCAATCCCTCATCAGTATCAGAATGGGAAAGATTACGTTAAGCATCATACCATTCTGTAGACTTTCATATTAAGATAACAAATACAGTATATACTACATAAGTGGCCTTTAGAATCCAGATGTGATATTGTAGTGTAACATGTCTAGAAAAAAATCTGTCACATTCCATATAAATGCATAAAGCTTTTATAAACAGTTACTTGTGCCACACTTATCTAGATTATTGCACTGCTGTACAGGGAGATTCCTCCAACCCAAAAACCCATAGGAAAATATTGCTGGTCCAGAATGTAGCAATGTAAGTAGCATCTTAGTATGCCTATACTATACCTCTACTTTCAAGCTGCACTGGTTACCAAATCCTTTCCAAGTGCAATTCAACTAGCTGTTTGTCATTTACAAAGCCATTCATGGCTTGTGGCCTGGATCATTATGGAAGCCACTTACCTCCAATTGTTCTGCATGTCCTATATAAGAATTGGCATGCAGGGTTCCAGAGGTCAGCCTTCTCTGTCACCATAGTCCCCTCCAAGATCCATTTGGCTCCAAAGCACTTTGTCAGGAAAATGGATCATCAGGAACATTTGCTCTTTCTCACAGACATTTTGTCTGTGGGAACAAATGTCTGTTATTTTAATTCTTGTACTCCCAATGGACTGCTACTCTTGTAGTGGTTCATGTACACTTCTATTTTTATAAAGTTTTGAAGTATGGTATACACTGCTTTTGGTCAGTACCAACTAATACTATAATATAGGGCCAGTTAATAAGATGCACCTGCATCTTCAGCAACAAATGCGGCGGTGGTGAAATCTGAACCATTTTACTACTGGTTCACTGCCCACACATCAGGAGTGGGTTCTAAAATTTTTTTACTACCAGATCTGTGGGCGTGGCTTACTTTGTGGGCGTGGCTTGATGGTCATGTGACAATTCTTTAGCATTTAGCAGAGGTACTGGTCTACCAGGCTTTTAACTGCTTGCAGAGCTGTACCGGTCTACCCATTTATTTTTGCAGGCACTGGTCTACCACCAAACTGCCTTTTACCAGTGATCAGCTGGAGGGCAGTCCTTTGAAGTTCCGCAGCAAGAGTTTAAACAGTTTTGCCTTATAGCCAATCAGCTGGGCCTCAGGAGGCAGCAATAGATTGGGGGTGGGGCCAAATAAAAGGTAAGCATAATGCAGGGGGGTGGGAGAGCGGTGGGGGAGGGGGTGGGGCAGAACCGGTTTGGTGACATCATATCGTCACTGCTAACAGCTTGGCGGAACAGGGAGGAAGCCAGCACTGCCACACAGGCGTGCCACACGGCAAACACGTGCTGTGCATACTCATCAGCAGTACACGCTAAAGGGAAGCTTGGGAAGGTAAGTAGAACACCACGGGGGGAATCAGCTGTGGTGATTCTTGGTGATCTTGGGAACCTTTTAAAAAACTTTTTAAAAGCATTTTTACTACCGGTTAGAACAGGTAGTTAAAAAATGCTTTTAAAAGTTTTTTTTAAAAAAGGTTCCAACAATCACAGCTATGGCATGCGACCTTGGGAATCTTTTTTAAAAAACTTTTTTAAAACATTTTTTACTACCGGTAGAAAAAAAACTTTTTAAAAACATTTTCTCTGGAACCAGTAGTTAAAAATACTTTAAAAAGTCAAAAAAAAAAAGTTCTGAAGATTACACATTGCTCAGCTGTTCTTCAGAACTGGTTTTTTTACTTTTTTTACTTTACTACAGTTTGGTGAATCAGTAGCATTTTTTACTACCGGTTCAGGGAAACCGGCCCAAACCGGTAGCATTTCACCCCTGAAATGTGGGCTTCAAAATGGTGGGCACTGGACAATCAAAGCCCCGCCCCGTCTTACATGCATGCAAAATGTGGGCCACATGTTAAAAAGGAGCAGGGCTTTGGTTACCTTGTTGCATCTGCCATTTTGAAGGCAGTTACTGTCATAGCAAATGGCTCTGTTAGGTTATAACCTTGTTCATGTATTTATTTATTTATATTTATATATGCAATATTACAGTTGTGTGACTTTTGCACAAAAGCCTGTTGGCATAGGGATCCTTGTGTACTGGAGTAGCAGGAAGTACAAAGAAACCATATTGCGTGTAGAGTACCAGCAATCAAAGTTTAGCACCAGTGCTTTGTTGTATTTGTTAGCATGGGTGCTAGTCATTACCAAACACCTAGAGTATCATAGAATGGACTTTTGTTAGTAAGTTAATGATTACCTGGAGACAATAAAGATAGCAGAAGATGGAAAGGTGTGAATTCAAAGGCATATGTTAATCCATCCATTTCTGGAGAATGACTAAAATAAGATTACTAAATTCAGAAGAAAGATAAATATTTGGAATTGTGTCCCTTTCGTGCTTTTTTTTCTGAGATATGCAAAGACACATCTCAGAAATGTTCCTTATATTTTCATACCCTTCTCCAAGTTGTTACTTTTCATAAGCGTTTGAAATGCTGTCTGGGTATAGGTACAACATGTCTTTGGAGGGGAGTAGGTTTGAAAAGAGATCACGATATGGTTATACTGGATACAGTGATGGGTTGCCCCCGGTTGGGACTGGTTCGCAAGAACTGGTAGTAAAACCAGTGGGAGGCCCCACTCACCGGCCCAGATGTTGTCATCGGTGATCTTTCACAAGCGTACACATGATCCCATTGCAAACCGATAGTAAAGGTAACTAGAACCCACCCTTTGGATGTGATTGGCTCTTAGAAGCACCAATATCATTTAAAAGTAGCAATAAAAATTATTGCAGGTGAACAGAGTCAGTTTCCATCTTTGCTGAGATTCAGAAAATCTTCTAAGTCTATGAGGAGTTTGTATCTTTGGGGACAACATATAGTGAAGAATAGTACATATTGAAAGAGTTGTGGTTAATTTGTGAGATACTGTATACTGCTAGCTGGGATTGTACACAGGAAGACCTAACAACTATGCTGCAGGCAGGTAGCAATAGCTATTTATTTATTTTATTTATTTATTATTTAAATTTTTATACCGCCCTTCTCCCGAGGGACTCAGGGCGGTGCACAGCCATAGTAAAACCACATATATCACAAAATTTAAAAACAGTTTAAAACATATTAAATAATTTGGCCCTATATTAAAACTCAAAAAAACTAAAAACTAAAGCTATGCTTGAACTGTAGGAAAAAAATCCAAATATGTGAGGCAAATTGCCTTAAGAAATTGCCCTATATTATGGAAGCCCTGAGGATGTTTTAATGCAATTTTGGAATATTTTAGTATTGATTGATTGATTGATTTTTGGTCATTATTGTTTTTACAAGTACCTCAAGGTGGCAAACATATCCAACATACCTTCCTCTTACTATTTTCTCCACAACAACAGTTACCTCATGGGGTGTGTTGGACTGAAAGAGAGTGTCATGTATTTATGACAGTTGCAATGTTGTCCCGGGGTCATGTGATCACTTTTTGTAACCTTCTGACAAGCAAAGTCAATGGGGAAACCAGTAATTGTGTTACTAACTTAACAACGGAGTGATTCACTTAACAGCTGAGGAAAGAAAGGTTGTAAAATGGAGCAAATTTCACTGAACAACTGTTTTGCTTAACATAGGAAATGTTGGGCTCAGTTGTCATAAGTCAAGGACTATCTGTACTGTAATCAGTCTGGTTCAAATGAGGAACCTGCATTACTTCAACTTTGAACAACTGCCTCTGTCAAGATTCTCACTTGAGAATTAACAATTCACTTGAGACTAATAGGGGAGGTTATCCATTTCCCTTTTCATAATGCAGAATAAGGATTTTATGAATGAATAAATTTTATTAAAAGAAGAGTTTACCATCCAGTCTCCGTCAGTTTTTATAGGAGAAAGGAATTATCACATTCCCTTTCAGTCACAGTCCTGATATTGTAGGAGTTAAAATTCAAAGTCACAAATGAAATCCATTTTTTTAGTGGATGGATTTATTACAGTTAAATGGTAACTACTTCTATCTGGGCTTTGAGCAAAAAATAGACCTATTCTGGAAACTGAATCTAATATATTTAATTAAAAAATTGGGAAGAGATAGCACAAGAAGCAAACATGGATATTCGCTTCAGGACAAATCATTTATAACATTTGGGATGATTTGGGATAGATAAGATGCAATGATAAACTGCATCTTATCTATCCACTTATCCACTTCTACAAATGGATTACAATAACAGTTTGGTATCAGAGAGTTTTGAAATTTTAATTCTGTTTTGTTTTAATATTATTATTCTTCCCGCTTACTAGTTTGTCACTAATATAACATATAGAAGATAGGTCGATAATTCGCAAATAGATTTATTTTTATTTTTTATTTTTTATCATACTTATATGCCACCCTTCTCCCGAAGGACTCGGGGTGGCTCACAACAATAAAACAACAAGACAGTAAAATGAATACTAAAATAATCCAATTAAAATCCCCGAACGGTTAAAACTAAAATTTCCAGCAGATCAGGAGTTTTGTTGAAAAAGCCGTCTTCAGATCACTGTGGAAAGAGCGGAGATTGGGGGCTGTCCAGAGCCCAGTGAGTAGCTCGTTCCAGAGGGTCAGTGTGGCCACAGAGAACGCCCTCATCCTGGACACCAACAGGCGACATTGTCTGGCCAATGGCACCCGGAGGAGGGCGGTCCTATGTGAGTGCACTGGGCGGTGGGAGGCTAGTAGGAGGTGGTCCTGCAAGTACCCCAGGCCCATGCCATGAAGGGCTTTATAGGTAAGTACCAGCACCTTGAAGCGGATCCGAAGGACCACCAGCAATCAGTGCAGCTTGCACAGAAGAGGTGTAACACGGGAGTAATGAGAAACTCCAATAACAATCTGCGCGGCCGCATTCTGGACCAGTTGGCGCCTCCGGGTGCACCACAAGGGCAGCCCCATGTAGAGGGCATTGCAGTAGTCCAGACGAGAGATAACGAGAGCATAAGTGACTGTATGGAGGGCATCCCTATCTAGGAAAGTTCGCAACTGGTGCACTAGGTGAACCTGCGCAAAAGTCCCCCTGGTCACAGCCATCAGATGGTCAACTAAGGACAGCTGCGAATCCAGGAGGATGCTAAGATTGCGAGCCCTTTCAGAGGGAGTAAGCAATTCCTCTTCCATCAAGAGTGATGGGGTCGCTAGATCAGGGGATGCCAGCATCCACAGCCACTTTGACTTGGAGGGGTTGAGTTTGAGCCTGTTCCTACCCACCCAGACCTTTACTGCCTCTAGGAACTTAGACATCATGGAAAGGGCATCCCTGGGTTGGTCTGGGGTGGAGATGTAAAGCTGGGTATCATCAGCTGATATCTCACCTCGAAACTATGAATGATCTCACCTAGCAGCTTCATATAGATGTTAAAGAGCAAGGGGGAGAGAATCGATCCCTGTGGCACCCCACAAATGAGGGGCCTTGGGGAGGATCTCTGTCCCTCTGCCCAAATTGCGTGCAATCCAAGAGGTAGGAGGAAAACCACTGTAAAACGGTGCCCCCAACCCACCGAGTCATCGCAGTAGGATACCATGGTTGACGGTATCAAAAGCCACTGAGAGGTCAAGTAGGACCAGGATAGAGGAATAACCCCTATCCCTGGCCCACCAGAGATCATTCACCAGGGCGACCAATGCCGTTTCTGTGCTGTGTCTGTGCCTGAAACCCGATTGGTACGGGTCTAGATAATCCGTTTCCTCCAGGAATTGTGGAAGTTTGTGTGCCACCACGGACTCAACAACCTTCGCTATAAAGTGAAGGTTGGAGACGGGAGGAAAATTGTTCAACGAGGCCAGATCCAGGGCAGGCTTCTTGAGAAGGGGTCAAACCACTGCCTCCTTAAGGATGGCGGGGAAAACTCCATCCCTCAAAGAAGCGTTAACAATTGCCAGTCACCTCTCTGGTTGCTGCAACAAGCCAGATGGGACACAGATGCAACAAACACATTGAGGCACCCAATCTTCCAACAATCCTGTCCATTTCATCTATGGATACAGGGTCAAAGTCAACCCAGATGTTGCCTTCAAGACTTGCTCCCATCTCCTCATCAGACCCTGCCCAGTCAGAGTCTAAACCCGTCCGGATCTGAGCGATTTTGTCTTGCAGAAATTGAACAAAATCCTCAGCATTGCCCTCCCTTGCTCCCTGATTAAGAAGAGAGCAGGTCACTCGGAACAAGGCTGCTGGGTGATTTTCTGCAGATGCAATGAGAGCGGCAAAATAATCATGTTTTGCCACTTCCATCACCACAAGATAAGACCTAATATAGGTTCTTAACTATGTTCGATCAGATTCGGAGTGGGAAGATCTTCAAGAGCCTTCTAGGTGTCTCTTCTGGCGCTTCATCTCCCTAAGCTCCACGGAAAACCATGGAACTACCCAGGATCCCTGTCAGAGGAGAGGCCGCAAAGGGGCGATTCAATCCAGTGCCCCAGTGGCAGCCCATTCCCAGGCGTCCACCAGGGCCTCTGGTGAATTGTGGGATAGGCATATCGGAAAAGTCCCAAGCTCTGTCAGGAACCTATCTGGGTCCATCAGGTGCCTGGGGCGGAACCAACGAGTCAGTTCCACCTCCCAGCAGTGAGGGTTGGCAGACAGAAAGTCTAGCTTAAGGAGGGAATGGTCGGTCCATGACAGGGGTTGAATAGAAAATACTCCCCTACGCCGAGCATTAATCCACTGCCAAGAGATAAAAATCAGGTCAAGTGTGTGTCCATCATTATGAGTTGGGCCCTGTACAACTTGAGTCAGGTCCATGGCCGTCATGGAGGCCATGAACTCTCGAACCACCTCAGATGTCTCGCCGGCTGACAGGAGATTAAAATCTCCCACAACTATCAAGTTGGGGAGCTCAATCGTCAGTTTAGCTAAGACTTCGAGCAGTGTGGCAGGGCTGAGGATACGCAGCTGGGAGACAGGTACATAATCAAGAGACCTGACTGTACCCCAGAGTTCCATTTCAACAATAGTGATTCACACCCACCTATCTGAGGGACAGTGACCTCCCTAGGCTTAAGACTTTCCCTAATGACAACCGCCACTCCCCCACCCCTTCTGTGATTCGCGGCTGGTGTAGCACATGGAAATCTGGTTGACATAAATCCCAACCAGATCTCTGTAATGCAAGCCAGATCCACGCCCCCCTCATCGATCAGATCACGCACGAGGGGGGGCTTATTCACAACAGATCTGGCATTAACATACACCAGCTGGAGTCCCGGATTCCACACTCCCAACCCCCCAGGGGAGCAGGTAGAGCTAAGAGGGCTGGGGCGTGGCACCGCTTGCAAGCAGGTCCCCCTGATGTCATAACACCCTCTGCTCCCACTACCCCTACCCCTACCCCTCCCAACCACCACAGGGACACAATGACTCTCGTCCCCCTGTACTCCGTCTGGCCCTCCTCCCTGCTCCCCCCGCCACAACCATCTGACTGGCTAACTCACTGATCTGTAAGGATGCCCCCAGGCCCATAACCCACCCCCCTCCCAGGAACCCCTTAAAATTTTAGCTAAAAAGTTAAATAAAAAACCCCTCAATCTCCTCTTTGCAGCATGCCACCTCTCAGGGTTCCAAAACCCATCATCAAGGTAGGCTCTCGATAGTGTGGAGGACCAGGCCTGCGAGAGGGGGGAGTCTCGCAGTGCAAGGAGCTCAGCCGCTAAGTATATCTAGTAGCCAGGGGTGATGCTGCTATAATGGCAGGAAGATAACAACAAAGTCTGGAAGTTTTTGGAGAGAGAGGTGTAGATCTAAGTGCAGATAGACTAGGCTCCACTATTCTCTCACAACTGTGGGAGGAGTCTCATGCTGATTCGAGCAACTGGGGGATATCATCCCAGGCCAGCCTCTCACGGAGGCTGACCAGAAGTGAAAATGGCAATGGAATCTGATGAACCGTCCCCTCCAGTGGTGAAACAGTAGCCAAGAACCTGCTCCTTCAATGCCTGCATCATAGCTGTCAACTCCCTGTCCGACTAAAAGGGAATGCAGAGCTGGTCCATGGAATCAGGCCAGTGGCGATGTCATAGGAGGATAGAGATGGAATACAAAAGGGAGAGATTTTGCAATAGGAAGAAACAATCAGGTGGTGAGTGACCAGCATAAGGTCTAAACCAGGCCAGAGGGAGGGGGGAGGAGAGAGCAATGCAAGGCTACCAGGATAACCACTCTTCAGTCGTCTGCCAGCCCCTCCAAACTGTCCGCAGATCATCCAGCAATCATGTGATTCACACCCCAGTTTCCACCAGATCTCAGTGGAGGTCTCCGGTCACTGCAGGGGCTGCTCCACCAAAAGTTGAGGCAGACACCCTGCAGCAGTCCAGGGAGTTTCAGGATGGTAGCTGCCAAAACATCCCCCTGCCACTATCACTAAGGCCGCCAGGCTGCTACCGCCATCAACGCTGCTGTCCAGCAGTCGCCACCACATCTGCTGATGCTGACGCCGCCACCGCCAGCGCTGCCAGCGCTCCCGTCACACTATGGAGCCTCCAGGAGCTCCTGGAGGCAGCCAGGGCCCCAACAAAGACCACCTCAGTGCCGCCACTGCCATTGCCGCCCCTCTGCCGCCCCTCTGGCTACCGCCATCAACCATCATCAACAGGCCGGCATAGTCCAGGCTGCCGCCACCGCTGCCGTCCTCCACACAGCACCCACCAATGCCGACTCCATCCCAGACAGGGTGCTCCTGGAGAGCAGAAAGCTCTCAACTGGCCAGCGGGAAGCCCAAATAGCCGAAATGGGGCCAAGGATGGCCAGCTTGGTCCCCAAAGACCCCTAAAAGGTTAAGAAATCACCCCGTCAGCATCAGCAACTCAGGTAAACGTCGCTATCTTGAGCATGCATAGAATGTTATTTTTAGTAGTATGAGAGAGCCTGTTTTGCAGGGGGTGGGAATTAAAGTTGTAGTAATGTATTAATCAGTATTCACTTAGAGGGGATAATATGTGTACACGTGGTGGGGATCTTGATGCACCTTTTTTAACATTTTGGGTTTTTTTTATTTTTTTGTGTTTTTTATATTTTGTATTTTAACCTTGTATTAAACAAAAGAGAGAGACAGAGACAGAGACAGAGAGAAAGATTTTACTGCGATTTTTAAAATCTACAGAACCATAGAATAGAAAAAGAGATTATAGAAGGGCAAAAGAAAAAGTGAAGAATAACAAGAAGCAAGAAAAAGAAAAATAAGAAGCAACTTCCTATGTTATTTGCAGCCGTTACATGCCCATCAATTGCCATCTCTCCTCTCCCTTATTGCATAGCATAGTTCCCTTCTTTTAACAAACAAACCTTTTTAATCAAAGGATTAAAGGGGGGGGGGAGATAAAAATCCTTTTTAAGGATTTGCTGTTATTCAACGTCTTATAAAAAGTGCAGTGGTTATTTTTTTAAAAAAAAAATGAGGAAAATAATGGTGATGATCCATATTATCTAGACTACCGGTACCTCCACCCCCATTTTCCATGGCTTTTCTTCCATATTGGCTGGAAGAAAAGCAAAGAGAAAGAAGACGATAGAGGTTCTAGGAAATACTGCTGAATGTCTAGCTGAATCTATATTCTAGGAAATACTGCATTGTCCAAATGCAAAGAAAGACATGGATGACTTTAGCAGCTTTAGTCCGAGCTCTTCAGTGCATATCGCAGCTGCAAGGATGATATCAGCTCGTCTGACTCACGATTTGACTTGGCAGCATGCCTCTTTGAGGGCAAGTCATGTGATTTGAAGGAATAGCTGAGCCGCAGCAGCATTGCTGGGTGTGATTGGTTTCTCTTGAGAAAAAGAAAGGGGGAGGGAATGCAGACACAGAAAAAACAGTTTTCAAGGGTTGGCAGATAAGCGTGCAACTGTGTTGTCTTTATTCAAAGCACCTGCGATTAGCTAAACAATTCCTTGAGTTTCCTGGAGGAAAAAAAAAGTATCTGGGCGGGGTAAAAAAAGATCAGAAACCACAACGAGTTGATGGTTTTGACTTGGAGTAAGTGTGGGAGGAGGTTACAGCTGAAAACATGCAATGGCAATAAAGAACAGTAGCGAGATCTAATATTTGCTCATGCACAGAGGCACCGCCCAGATCTGAAATGGTAACAGATTCAAGGCAGAACAGGAAACAACTGAGGGCAGCAGAAGGAGGTTGCTTCCCATGTGACCTGACAAGAATTAAAATGCAACCCTGGTCAGCTGAAAGTTGAGTGGGTGCTTCCCTTAGATTAGATTAACAGAGTTAATCCTCCCCCCAAATAGGAGACCCTACACCCGTGATGGCGAACCTATGGCACGCGTGCCACAGGTGGCATGCAGAGCCATATCTGTGGGCACGCAAGTGTTGTCCTAGCTCAGCTCCAGCACGCTTGCACACGCCAGCCAGCTGATTTTTGGGCCTTCGGGGCCCACCGGAAGTCGAGAAATGGACTGTTTCTAGCCTCCGGAGGGCCTCCGGGGGCTGGGAAAGGCCGTTTTCACCCTCCCCAAGCTCCAAGAAAGCTTCTGGAGCCTGGGGGGGATGAAAAACGGGCCTACTGGGTCCACTGGGCCATCACATGCCAAAAGCAGGGGGAGCACGTGTGCATGCATAGGGGCGCAAGGCACAAGGGGGCATTGAATGTGGGCACTCATGCATGTAATCTCCCCGCACTCCCCCTGCTTTTGGCACGTGACAACAAAAAGGTTAGCCATCACTGCCCTACACCATTTCTGACAAATGGCAGTCCAATCTCTTTCTGAAAGCCTCCAGTGATGAAGCTCCCACAACTTCCAAAGACAAGCTGTTCCATTGGTTGATTGTGACATTTTAGGAACCCGTTTTTGGCAAAATCCTGTATGTTGCTCAGGTGATTCCAGGCAAAGGGTTCCCAGCTTCATCAGGGAAAAGGATTTGGAAAGCTTTTCCTACTGAGTGGACATTTTCTTGTTGGGGTTCCCACTGGAAGAAAGCAAAACCCGGATTCCTCATCAGGGAAGGGAAGATCCTCATGTGAGTTCCCTTAGCAGTGCTTGTGCAAATGTAACTGAAGCAGTCAATGTGCCCGTTTGGGATTTTGATCTGCTGTGACAAAAGATCATGTTTTTTTTTAAATGAAATTTGAACAATTTTAATTCTTTGAAGATTCCTCAGTCATGAAAGATCCAAATTTAAATGCAATATCTACACTAGGCAGAGCTGTATGTTTGCATTTTTCCTTTCAAACTCAAGCCTGTGTTTTTAATCATGATTTTTTTTAAAAAAAAAGGGGGGGGGGCACAGGGCTTCCCACCGAGAAAAAAGACCTACCATCATGACTCTGAGTAACCTCTCTTTCTCTTTTAATAAAACAGATAAAACACAGGACAAGAATGAAAAACACAGTGTCAAAAGATAAACAAAAAGCTGAAAACAGGAAAAGAAAAACAGGAAACCCATTTGGAAGCATTTTTTTAAAAAAAAAACTTTAAATTGCCATCTTCAATATTTCTATCAAAGATGACATTTGTATGCAAGAAGGGAAATTAAAATAGCTAAGGAATGATGATTTAATGTGAGAAAATGTCTCCTAAATGATAGGATTCTTTAAAAAAAAATTTCATACATTTATTTTTTTAGGCCAAAATATCCTGGGCCTATCTTAGATGATTTCAAAAATTTAATAATAAAACAAAACTGATTCTAAGCAGGGCTGGAATCTTGGAAAGAGGATTACTTGGAAATTCCCAGGTTGTAGGAAGTTGAATTTAAAAAAACATCACCACCTCAGGCAGGTAATAATGGCAATCTATACAATTGTCAAGTAGATAATATTTTGTCTGTATAATGGGGAGGTTGGGGGGCGGGGATCAAGGAAGCTACACAAAGTATTGTGTACTCTGGCTAATACAGTATTCAAGGCAACTGTATTAATGGCAGTTGGGGTGGTGGATTTTGTACTACAGGATGTGGCCAAAGTCAGTGCACTGGAAAGTATCATGTTTCATGCTGACTGTGGTTTCAAAGGAAAAATGGTAATTACATTAGAACTCTATCCTTCCATATCATTCACTTGGTTGCAGCATCCCTGTAAGGGGATCAGCTTGGAAATGAGCCAGGTTAATTTTCACCCTGGGAATAATATCTGACAAAGCTATTTTGTGGACTTTATTCTGCTAATATTTAAACAAACAGCTGTAGACATGTCATTTGGTTCTAATGGACAACAGGTTTTTATTTTTTCTAACAGTTTTGTTTCCTGAAAAAGTTCTGGTGTTTATAGCACACCTCTTCAAACTGAACACAAATATAATTTCAGAATAACTGTATCACAAAGGAATCTTATGAAATATGAAATTAACATTTAATATTTATAATATGTTTAATCACATAACATTTCCAACATGCTGTATGATTTCAACAGTGCTAAGAGTGTTTTGCTGATGATTTCTGTTTGTATGGCATTGATGTATTCTTGTTGGCCTGATATTGTTTTTCCATTGTTGCAATGTCCTGGTAAACCATTCACTATGTTTATCACTGACTGCACCTAGATTTTGGGGGGAAAGGACAAAAAATGAATCTTCAGTGACATGTTGCAATTCACGGTTTTGTATGCTGTAAAAAGTTTATCAACCAGGTGAACAAACTACGTTGTTTGGCACTCTGTAGTCGACAAGAAAATTCTCAATAACATCCTTGAATGCTTTCCAGGTGATTTTCTCTGGCTCCACTAATGGATCTTTGAACCATTTGTCATTGATGATGTACCTGATCTGAAGACCAACAAAAATGCCTTCTTTCATCTTGGTATCAGTTATTCTTGGAAGCATCTGCTTCAAATGACTAAAACTTCACCTTCTTGGTTCGTTGCTTTCACAAATTTTCTCATCAGTCCAAGTATTATGTGAAGGGGAAGCAAAAATACCTTTGTTGAGTGTACAAGTGATTCACGCGCCACATTTTTCTATCCTGGAACCAAATTCTTTTTAAATGTAATGTGACTCTCTTGCATGGTTCTCCCATTCACATATGTAACAACAGTACTTGGTGTACTGAGCTATATTCTAATCAGCAGAACCATTACTTTTAAACCTCCACAGATACTCCAGTTGTACTTCTGTACTTTGTGTACTGGATGTGCTTCAATGACAGTTTCATGCTTTTGTATGTATCTTTCATGTGTGCATCACAATCAACAGATACAAAAAAAGTATACATTGCTACTGTGTAACAAGACAGTCTTGAAGCTTAAAGAGATGCCATTCTCATGGATATTAGTAATTAGTGAACTTAAAATGAGTCAACTTAGACAATTAGTGAAATTATTACCTTAATTGTTAAACTTAAAATATATATAAGAAGAAATCAAGAAAACAGATTTGTGTAAAATGGTATGTGATAGATCAGGGGTGTCAAACTCAATTTCATTGAGGGCTGCATCAGGGTTCTGTTTGATCTTGCAGGGCTGGGGCAGGGGCATGGCCAGGGCGGGCATGGCCAGCTTGACATCACTCATTGAAAAAAGAGCCTCAGATAGCTCAGCAGGCTAGATAGCCTGTTATTAACACCCAGCTGTCTGCAATTAAGCGAGTTCAAGGCTCAAGGTTGACTCAGCCTTCCATCCTTTCTAAGGTAGGTAAATTGAGGACCCAGTTTGTGGGGGCAATAAGCTGACTTTGTATAAAAATATACAAAAGTATGAAGGCTATTGCTTAACGCATTATAAGCCGCCCTGAGTCTCCGGAGAAGGGCGGCATATAAATCTAATTTTTTTAAAAAAATTGAAGCTTCGTTTTCTACTGCGACAGCTTCCTGCAGCCCTCTGCCAGTGAAAACGGAGTACACAGCTCAGTGGTGGGTTTCAAAAATTTTTACTACCAGTTCTGTGGGTGTGGCGTTGCTTGGTGAGCATGGCAGGGAAAGGATACTGTAAAATCTCCATTCCCACCCCACTCCAGGGGAAGGATACTGTAAAATCTCCACTCCTTTCCCTCTCCAGGAAAAGGTTACTGCAAAATCCCCATTTCCTCCCGATCAGCTGGGACTTGGGAGGCAAAGAATAGATGGGCGGGGCCAATCAGAGGTGGCATTTAGTGGTTCTCCAAGCTACTCAAAATTTCTGCTACCAGTTTTCCAGAAATGGTCAGAACCTGCTGAAACCCACCTCTGGCATGGCTCTGCGGGAACATAGTGGGAGGCCATCGTGGCCAAAAACAGAGCCCAGGCGGGCTCCGTTTTTTTATGGCAGGGGCACCACAGGCCAGTTCTTTGCTGTTTCCAGAGTGGCCTCGCAGGCCAGATCTAAGCACCCTGCAGGCCGGATCCAGTCCCCGGGCCTTGGGTTTGATATCCTTGTGATAGATCAAATTACAGATTATTTTCGTGATTAACAACCAAAATTCTTTAAGATATATCCAAAAGCAAAATCTTTTTTGTCCAGATTATTTAATGGCCATTGCATTTAGGAAGCTGCTAGTAATGACCATGGGCACTTCTCCATTACCATATTACAGTGTTAACCATCCATTCTTGAAATCAGGATAAATATGAAGTGGATTGCCCCATTGCTGATAACTATCTTGTTCTCTTGCCTCTCTTTCCACTCAGGGTGATCCCCTGACTTTTCTCCAAGGTTAAGGTGACAAGACCCAAGTGTTTTTATACACCAAGCCTTCCCCTACGCAGTTTTAGAGTAATGGAGAAAATACTATTTAATACTAGTACAGCCTACAAAGAGTTAAAATCATTTGTTTCATGCCTGGCCCTGAGAGGAGGGATCAACAAAGAAAATAAAAATTGCAAAGATTATTGCACTGCTCCCAGGAATCTTAGAGGGATTCTCAAATAGGAAAATAACAAACAAAAATATTATACAGCGGTATCTTGGTACTCAATTGCTTTGAAACTCATCAAATTTGGTACTCAATGCATTTTAACATGAAAGGTTTGTCCCAGTACTGATCATTTGTTTGGTACTCAACACACAAGCTAGAACTTTTCAGTGTCAGCTACATTGTGACTCACTACATTATTCCTTATGGGAAAAACAATTCTGATAATCATCACTTTTGGCACTCATCGTGCCTCCTAGAACCAATTAACAGTGAGTTCTGATGTACCACTGTAAATAAAATCAAATTCTACCAAGGAAGAAAGTCCCGAAAGGTGATGCCAGAAATGAATTATCATGTCTTCCAGACATGGGTTTCAGCAGGTTCTGACCAGTTCTGGGGAACCTGTAGCGGAAATTTTGAGTAGTTCGGAGAACCGGTAGTAAAAATTCTATCTGGCCCCACCCCCATCTATTCTCTGCCTCCCAAGTCCAGCTGATCGGGAGGAAATGGGGATTTTGCAGTAACCTTCCCCTGGAGTGGGGTGGGAATGGAGATTTTACAATATCCTTCCCCTGCCATGCCCACCAAGCCACACCTACAGAACCGGTAGTAAAAAAAATTTGAAACCCACCACTGGTGTCTTCCCAAAGACTTTGAAGAAGGATCCCATGGTCTTCCAGCTGTTCCTGAACAACAACAATTCTACAGCAATCCAGATGGGATAGTCATGGCTGAGGGATGCTGGAAATTATACCACCAATGTTTTATGTGTTGGTTGGGGAGAGTTTTGATTGATTTGAAGAGCAAACTGGATGTCTTCAGCACCAAACATTCACATTAAAAAAAGGTCCAAATATTTAACCTCTGGCCATTCAGTGTTCGCTCTGCCTTCTTTGGCTCTAAGGTATTGGAAGGCAGAAGTGGATCATAGGTTTTGAATTATCTATCTCAACTCTAAGCAATCCCAGTGGGTCTTATAAAGCACTCGGAAGGATGAGAATCAACATTTTTCATCTCTTCAAGAAATTGAACAACATACGTCCTTTGAAAGCGCACAGAGCACATGGTATTTCTCTGTAAAGAAAAATACAGTCTGCCTTGTTTGTCATTTAAGTAGACTCTTTGACAAAATGTTTAATGTAGAGGTTTTTCTGATCTGTCTGTCTTGTGGATTGGGTTGGGGTTTTGCTTTATTTTGGAGGTTTTTCTATCTTTCAAATCTCTAATCGCAACCAATTCAAAGCCAGAAGCATGAAGATAGGGCAAATGCAGATAACAGAATGATAGAAGACGAAGCATATAGACACAGGACTTCATTGAAAGGGGAGAGCAAAGGCAGAAGTTTCAAATCAAATCAAAGCATTTATTATACCCACAAGGCAAAACAGTATGGATAAAACCTAAAAAGTGAATGTGTGTGTATCTATATCTATCTATGTGTGTGTGTGTGTGTATGTGTGTATCTCTCTATATGTCTGTCTGTCTATCTGTCCATCTTTCTTCCATTTAATCATGTCTGATTCACAGAGAGTGTCTTGACAAGTCCCTGCAGTTTTCTTGGCAAGATTTTTTTCAGAAATGATTTGCCTCCTTCCTAGGACTGAGAGAGAGTGACTAGCCCAAGGTCAGCCAGGGAGCTTTGTGCCCAAAATGTGATTAAAATTTACAATGCCCCAATTTCGAGCCTGATGCCTTACCCTCTATACAAAACAGGCGGATTAGATAGAGATATAGAGAGATAGAGAGATAGAGATAGATATACACAGAAAAACAGAAAAACAAAGACATATATAAACACACTATAAATCAATATGATAAATAGTAGAATAATGGTGGAGTAGGATAACATGAGTAAAGCAGAGAATATGGCTTCTATTTGCTATTCCTCCTGTTTGGTAAGAACTCAGGTACTTCCTCGCAGGTTAGTCTTCAATTTGTTTTATTGTCTTACTGGAGCTAAAAGTTTAAATTTCTATCTATTTACTAATATTGTATGTTACTCTGCTTTACCATTATTGTACTAGTTAGCTTGTATTTTTATATTTTAATTCTTTGTTATATATCTTATTTTTCTTTGTATGCATACATACAAACAGAGAGAGAGAGAGAGAGAGACAGAGACAGAGAGAGAGAGACAGTTTGTCTAGTGGTTAAGGTGCCAAGGCTAGAAACCCACGAGTTCTAGTCTCGCCTTAGGCATGAAAGTCAGCTGGATGATTTGGGCCAGTTGCTCTCTCTCAGCTCACCTCACCTCACAAGTCTGTTGTGTGAAAAACAGGAAGAGAAAATAATATTAGGTAAATTTGCCTCGAGTTATTTATTTAAAAAAATAATAATAAAGAAGGGATTTTTAAAAATGTAATACATAAAATAAATTTTAAAAAGACACACACATACATGTATATGGCATACAAAGCAATGGTGGGATTCTACTGGTTCATACCGGTTCAGTACAACCGGTTGTTAAGTAGTTAAGAAGTTCGGAGAACTGGTTGTTAAAAGAAATCTTTTTTTCCCCCACTTTACAGGGTTAATCCTGTAAGGAATTACAACATTTGGTGTTGTTTTCTAGCCTAATCTTTATTGCCCTCTTACAGAAACTGCCTCTCCAGCAGTATGCATAGACTTACTGTCACTTCTGATTCCGGAGGTTCTCGGAGGTTTTTTTTGTTTTGTTTTGTTTTTTTTGCTTGACTTTCTTAAAGGGGAAGGGTTGTTTTAAGCTTTTTACACTTCTGTTGGGAGGAAATACTCCCCTGTTGGAGTTCTTCCAGCCAGGGTGCAATGATCAGCACTTTGAAGAAATAATTGAATAACGAAGCAGAAGCTTTTAATGACAAGGAACCAAGATGAGTGACATTCAGCAAAGCTTATTGGCTAGCTAGGAAGACTGAGATTCAAAAGTGAGTTTACCCTTTCTGACTTTTGATCTAAAACTGGTTTTTGGTGAAGTTTAATTCTGTGCTTGATGATGTTTAATCCTGTGTTTAGTGATGGGATAATTTTCCCTATTCAGCTTTATTTGGAAGGAAAAATATTAATCTCTGTTCCTGAAAAGAAGCAGCTTTGGAAATCTGACTAGTCCTGTGTCTATTTGTTCTGGTAATTGGTTTAACAAGCAATAGATACTCTGTTTGCTCCTTTGCTTCATTCTGGAGAGCTTAAATGACCTCTCTGCTAAAGGGTTTCACTTTATGAGCAAGAGTTGGCTGCTGATAGTTATCATTGCATTTTAACTATTTTAATTCCTCAAGATGCTCTGGCACCCTCTCTGATTTGTAACTCCAGTTTGCAGGTATTTCTAATCTAATGATTGGTATTTAGGCCAGCTTTTTGCAAGCAAAGAAGCTTTTTGTATTTTTGTTCAGGTAATTCTTGACTTACAACAGTTACAATGCCACTGGAAAAAGTGACTTATGACCGTTTTTCACACTTATGACCATTGCAGCAAACTGTCATTAGGGCAAAGAAGCAACACCACATGACCACATGGCCACGCCCACCCAGTCACATGAAGCACCACAGTTGTGAAATGAGTGACATGGTTGTTAAGAATGTTGCAATAGGCATAAATGATGACCAGTCATAAGTGCAAGGAACAGTCAAAAGTGCGAAGAACTGTCAGAAATCACTTTTTTCAGGCCTCTGGGTAGTCCCTATTTGCATATGGACTACTCAGAGGGCTGAAAAAGTTATTTTTGACCGGTCCTTGCACTTTTGACCAGTCCTCAACTTATGACTGTCTTCACATTTTATGTTTTTTTGCCCTATCTTGTCAGCATAGTGAAGATAAGCAGTTGTGAAATGAGTGAGATGATTGTTAAGAATGCTGCAATGGGCATATTGGATGGTCATAAGTGTGAGGACCAGTCAAAAGTGCGAGGACCGGTCAAAAATAACTTTTTCAGCCTTCTGAGTAGTCCCTATACACATAGCCACGGCCACCCAGTCACATGATCAGCTAGCCACACCCACCCAGTCACATTACCTCCAAGCCATGCCCACCCAAATAAGCTACGCCCACAGAACTGGTTTTTTAAAAAATTGAATCCCACCCCTGATACAAAGTGTGTGTATGTGGGTGGATATATACATATACCGAGCACAAAGCTGAAGACACCAGCCTGAAGATGACGAGTGAAACCTCGTCGAAACGTCGCCAAGATACTCTCAATCTTACACGGGAAAAGACCCGAATATACCAAAACTTGCATGCGTCTACCAGTGAAAATCTACGAATATATATATACAGCTAACGAGCCAAAAATAGCTATTTAGGTCTCCCAGAATGCAGCACAAGATTCTGTTTGCTGCCAGAGTGAAAAAGATGGAGATAGAACCCAGTATGTAGTGAATGTGAGTTTGCTCTATTGTGGTTCCAGAAAAATCTTAACTACTTAGGAAAAACCTGGCTTAAAGGAAAAACATATATATATATTGTTGTATACTGAGCATGATCCAGGGAAGCGCCCCCTATTGGAATGGTATTAAATGTACTAGCCCGTGATTGGTTGAACATATGAGCAGTTACGTGATTGGTTACTTATGTTTTGACAGTACTATATAAGAAATGTCAGAGCCAGTTCTCTGTTCTGTTCCATACATGTATTACCACAGTTTCGTTGTTAGTTCATTAAAAGAAATTACCTCAGCAAGGAGAACCCAGTTCACGAGCGTTATTGATTTGAAGACAGTATTTATTATATAATTTATATATATATATATATATATATATATATATATATATATATATATATATATATACATACACATACACATACACATACACACACACACACACACACACACATACATACATACACACATACAACTACACTTACATAGTATCTCTATCAGTCTCTCCACATTATAGGTTTTACCTTGCTGCTTCTGGCCTTATGGATATAATGCACGATTTGAGATTTGATTTGATTTGATTGAAGGTTAAAAACGAAGAACTACAGAAAAGAGCTCATCTTAGTAATCAGTACTACCTGGAAAAAGAAAAAGAATACTGAAGTGTTTGTTGAAATAACTTTTCATTGAATGCATTCGTTCTAATGTTGTTTTTACACAAATCAAACAAAATGGGTACACGTTAACGAAAAAGTGGCACCGTTAGCAGGTTATAATTAAAGAAGGTAGAAAGGGATTTAGTATCTGCAAAGGAGGTGGGGAGGGAATTGTATGCTTTTTATTATCCTAACTCCATCAGTTGGGTTTGAAATCACTAGATAACTTCCTGTGTACATTCAATTTGCAAGCATATCTCACGCAGCATTTTTAGGCTTGACACCTTAGACCACTAACTGGCATTCAGGTTCAGTTCTCCTATGACTTCAAAACCTGACTATTTCCATTCCAGTTCACTTTTACTTAAAAGAACTACATGTTATAAACTGCATCAAGTAATTCAAGGTTTGCACAAAGGAAGCTTGTGAAAATCCAAATTGATTGTGCCTTTGTACTCAGATGAGGATGGATTCCATTTGCTTTATTAAATAATAATAATAAAAGAAAGAAAGAAATATGACCTCTGCATTGTTATCTGGCAAAGATGAAAGAGTGCTCCCAAACTGGTATGGATTGACTGAGTTTTACATTTCTTGAGAAAGGTTGGCCTTGAAGAAAATCTATACTCTTAAATTTCCTTCCTGAACATGTGGCCTGGGTGTCAGACAACATCTTTTCTATTCAACATCAGTTTGTCAAGTCAGTATCTGAAACAGTTTCATATGTTAGCCATTTGGCAAAGTAGCTCCTGATCTTTTTCTTTTTTTAAATTTGATTTATATGCCGCCCTTCTCCGGAGACTCAGGGAGGCTTACAATGCGTTAAGCAATAGCCTTCATACTTTTGTATATATTTATACAAAGTCAGCTTATTGCCCCCATAAACTGGGTCCTGGATCTTCTGCTGAAGAACCTAGTCCTTAGTTTGGTTTCCACGCTTTGGACACATGCTTTTAAATCCTTGAACATCAAAATTAAGTAATGTACTAATTAATGCTCGACCTTCTCCTGGGTATTTATGTGACTTTCTATGCAAAGATTAAGCATTTGTTTTATAAGGTGGTGGAATCTAATGCATGTAACTATAATATAACTACTATAACCACTGTCTATAGAGGGACAATCGAGAGCATCCTGTCATATTGTGCCTGGTTTGGAAGCATTACTGCTTCAGACAGGAAGGTGGTGCAGAGAGTGGTGAGGATGGCAGAAAAGATTATTGGCAGTTCATTCCTTTATATCCAAGATATAGCACATAAGCGATGCTTGAGCAGGATCTGCAGGATTGTCTGGGATGCTACACATCCTCTTCACAACATGTTTTTCTTGTAACCTTTTGGGAGGAGGCTTTGTGGTATCCGAACAGAACATTCAAATTCAACCACAGTTTTGTTCCATACAGTATCAACCTTGTGAACTCACATGTTTCCTTTTTTCCCTATGTATTCAAAATGAACAGTGATTAATATTTGTGTTTGTGCGTGTAGGTATATATGTGTGTGTATCATGTTATAAGTGTGTTGTGTATGGGTAGATGCATACTATAATTTCTTTTGAGAGCAGGCAACAGAATTTCATTTTCAATGTGGGCCAGTGTGCTCACAGTAAAAAATGACAATAAGGTTTACTTTATCTTAATAAAACAGTTCAGGTAGGCATTGAAGCATGGTTGGGTTGTATTTCAAGGAAATTGATGCCAACTGCGGAGGTTAGAAGTTAAACCACATAATATTTAAACGAGGGTGAATTTGGAGGGTTTTTGCACAAAAAAACTAACTTTTATTTCTTTATGACTTAGTAGAATAAGTCCTAACTGGTTTTTTTTTTAAATAATAATAATAATAACTTTATTGTCATTATATGTGTATACACAGCATACCCATACAACAAAATTCACTTAACACCCAAAGACCAGGTCCAACACACATAACAATCCCCAAACACAGCCCCACCCACAACAATTCCCCACCCCTAAACCACCCAAACATCCACACAACAGACCAAGTAATGCTGTCCAGCAGTTCACTGATGGTGGCCCTTTAGTTCATTGCTGAGTGCAATTATAGCTCTGGGATAAAAACTATTCATGTGAAACAAAAACTAGCTCACTCAGATAGACTTCTTTAAAATAAATCATTAATCCAATATGTGTCTGTGCTGCCTTCCACCAATCATGGAACTCCGTTTGAAATTCATAGTATGTCTAGTTGGTCTCCTATCCAGGTATTAACAAGACCCAGAGATACTAAATACGAACATTTAGGGAGCATCTTCTTCCCAGAAGATCATCCTTGACTGTCTTGGATAACCTTTCTTCAGTCTCTAACCTTCCCTTTCTAGGGGGGATTGTTAAGAGGCAGTTGGATTTCAGCTGCAAAGGGCTGCAGATTTTAGTCTGGATATGACCAGGAGATGGTATGGAGATGATATTGGTCATGCTTGTGGATGACTTGTGGAGGGCTCAGGATGGAGATAGTGCAATTGTCCTGGGGCTTCTGGATATCCTTCTGGACTAGCTGTGGGGATTGGGAGTAGGAGGCACAGTCTTGCAGTGGTTCTCCTTCATCTTTTGTAGCGTTCAATTGGTATTGGTGGAGGAAGGAGGTCCAGACCTAAGCCTTGGCAAAGTGGCATGCCTCAGGATTTCTCATCATTCCCTTTTAACATCAACATGAAACATATGAGGTGTGGAGGGGAGGTATCAGTAGTGAAATGCATTTACCTTTGCTACCAGTTCAGGAATGTGAGCACGCTCATGTGTGCACTCACTATGCTCTTGCACACCTCTTATGCACATGCGCAGAAGGTCAAAAACGGGACTTAATGACTCCCACTGCCTCCCACTGCCGGCCCTACCGGTTCATGTGAGCCAGATAGATCTGGCCGGATTTCACCGCTGGGAGATATCATCAGTATGTTGATGATGTCCAACTGTACATCTCCACCATTGGTCAGGCAGGTAATGCTATTTCAGTGCTAACCTTAAAGGCTTATTGTCTGGATATGGAAGAACCAGCTCCAGCTCAAGCTTAGCAAAAGATGGTGGTTTTGGGCTTCTGGTCCCCCTGGTTTTATGTTATCTTTGACTGTCAGTGGGATAGCTCTTCCCCAGGCAGAGTTATTGTGCAATTTGGAGATCCTCCTGGACATGTGATTCCTGCTCAAGGATCAGATAGTATCTGTTACTAAGGAGGCCTTTGCACAGACATATCCTCTACACCAATTGCTATATGAAACTTCTTCAGCAATGACTGGATGGTGGAGAATGGAAGGATTTATACTCCTTGTAGTCAGCTGGTCATTTGCATTCTTTTAGCAAGTTGGTAAGGTCACCTATTTGTACTGGAATTTGAAATGGAAGACACCAAGGGGAGGCAAACCCTCTCTGTCTGCTCAAAAAGAGGACTCTTAGCCTGCATGCACTTTGCTCTGGATTTATCGAATACAGGAGGTCCCTACTGATTTAAAAACCATGAAATACTAGTTGGAAACAAAACATTGTCAGGATTCCAAAATTTGTTTTGATTGTTGCCCAAGATTATAGAAGATGTTTAGCCTCTTGGGAAAGAGATGACGCAGTTCTACATTTGCTTGCCTCTCATTGCAGAAATGATTGCAGTGACTGCAGACACCGTAGAATTAAGCAAAAAATAAAAAATGAAAAATGAAAAAAGAAGCCCACATTTCTTACAAATTATTTATATGGACAACCTATTTGAACAATCTTTCCTCATTGCTAACATATCCAACATTATTTCAGTCTTCTGCCCTTGTGTTATCTTTTTGGTATTTCCTTCTGCTCATTTCTCACATCTTGGAAACAGATACACAACTCCACCCAAGCAAGAAAACAACAAAGTTAGAACTTGTTGGACTTGGTGTATGCTGAACTCCCCCCACCCCCCAAATGATAAAAATGGTAGGATGCCTTTTGGCACAATATCCACTTTAGCCTGCGGATTTAATAAATAGATTATTAAACATATCAAACAGCAAACATATATTGTGAAATAGATTTTAAAACCTCCATGGAATATAAATGTAGTTGCCTAGAGATAACTCTATTTGATTGTAATAGAAGATTCCCAGTAGGCCAGAAAGAAACTAAAACCATGAGTACTGATACTACCTTTATTGTATAAGGTTATAGTAACAGAATCTTGAAAGTCTGAAAGCACTTCTCCCCTTTTACTTTTCAGATGATGAAGGGAGATCCCTTCTGAGACACCTCCTCATTTCTTCTTGGACTGAGATATCTCTTATCTGACCATTGTCTAGGCTGTGGCCTCCTCCTCCTGTCTCTCCAAGTTATTCTCACAGGATTAAGGTGAATCAAATAAGGGTATATAGCTATGGGACACTAGGAGGACTCCACAGGAGTGCTGGGTAGCTCTCATCTGGATAGATCTGAAGGCAGAGAGAGAAGTAGGTGCAGGAGTGTCTGGAGGTTGGAGTCAAAAAGATCAACCATTTAATCATGATGTTATAGCTGCAACCTTGATTTTTTTTATTCCTACCCCTCCAGAAACCCCTAGACAAGATGGAGTAATTCATCTATCAATGGAATTCGTTACTGAACTAGTTGGAACTTTAAGCACTATTTTAAAAGATTAATACAGGAAGATTTTGGAATCAAACCGAGATCTATTGAAATCATGAAACTATGTAATTTTCTTCTTCTATTCTTTTCTTCATTTGGAGCTACTTCCAGCTGATTGATAGCTTGTGATTAATGTGATTAAATTCAACAACTTGTGTGGCAGAAATACATAGACACTGATTCCTCATCTGGGAAAAGTTTCGCATTTTATGGGTACCAAATGTTGCTTAATCTGCCAGCATCAACACATTTTTTTTCTCTACGACTATCAGATTTTCCAAGGCAAAGGCCTTTGAGAACACCATAGTTCTCCATTCCTCTGCATGTAAACTCCATCTCCCAGTTGGAAATTAGATTTGAAATTTATGCAGAATACTGAGAAAACTTCATATAATGGCAAGGTTGGAAGAGCCATTCAGGAGAGTTTAAGCCCCTGTTGATAGATGATAAATAGATAGATGGATGGATGGATGGATGGATGGATGGATGGATGGATGGATGGATAGATAGATAGATAGATAGATAGATAGATAGATAGATAGTTAGATATAATTCTTTATTTGCCAAGTGTGATTGGATACACAAGGAATTTGTCTCCAGTGCATAAGCTCTCAGTGTACATAGAAGTGATAAATCATGATCATAATCATCATAAAATACATTCATCATAAATCATAAGATGTGCATAAATCATAAGATACAACATATAGTGATAATCATAGGATAATCATACTAAATAAGCAATCAACATAAATCATACCAAGATAATAAATAAAACAATTAATATAAATCGTAAGATACAAGCAACAAAGTAATAGTCATAAGAAGATAAGGAATAGGTAATAGGAAAGATGGGAAGGATAATAGTAATACAGCCCTACTAGGTATTTTGGGAATTATTTAGGAATCTGTTTCTATAGCTTCTACTTAAAGAGCAGCCTACCCCTCTGAAAAATTAAATGTTCAATGCTATTGATTTGTTCATGTTGTTTGGCTATTTTTCTAACATGCATTTGGAAACTGTAACTCATATCCATTGTTCTCTGTTTTCCACTCTGGAATGAGAGAATGCAGGCCTTGATCTTTTTTCTGGGTGACACCTTTTTACATGTTCGAAGAGTCCTATCAATAACAAACATTTATAACACTCTACTGCAGCGATGGCGAACCTTTTTGCCATTGCATGCCAAAAGCGGGGGGGAGCACGGGAGGTCATGCACATGCATGCCCACACCCATAATTCAATGCACCCTGCCCCCCACCATGTGCGTGTCCCCCACGTTCCCCCCGCTTTTAGCACATGATGGCACATGGGGCCCAGTAGGCCCATTTTTCGCCCTCCCCAGGCTCCAGAGGCTTTCTAGGAGCCTGGGGAGGGCGAAAATGGCCTTCTCCCACCGCCCCCGGAGGCCCTCCAGAGGCCGGAAATGGCCCATTTGCCGACTTCCAGTGGGCCTGGAAGGCCTGAAAATCAGCTGGCCGACACACACGTGCACGCCGGAGCTCAACTAGAGTAATGCTCGCGTGCCCACCGATATGGCTCCACGTGCCACCTGTGGCACGCATGCCATAGGTTAGCCATCATGGTTCTATTGATTGGAATCAAGTAGCCCTTCCAGCTGCCAAGCTAGGTGTGAAACTCTACGAAGAGTTCTAATAAAATCCAATAAACTGAGTTGAAAAGGATCTATAACTTCTAATTCCAGTCCCAGTTTACCTGATTAACATCCATTTCCTGGGGTTCCCGGCTCCAGCGTCAAGCTTTTAATACATATTTCAACTTTAGCATGAGGAGACCTTGAATCCAGTGAGATTCCAGTTAAGACTTAAATTCAGTAATTTGTGAATAAACAGAACTGGACACAACCGAGCTAACATTATATATTAACAGTGTAATCATATACTGACTTCTATGGACGTAAGTTTGGTCGAAATGATTAGGAGTTACAGATAGTCCTCAACCTACAACAGTTCATTTAGTGACCATTGAAAGTTACAATGGCATTGAATAAAGTGACTTACGACCATTTTTCACAGTTACAATGTTTGCAGCATGGACATGTGATTTGGCTACCTTCTGAATTTGCATATTTATGATGGTTGCAGTATCCTGGGGTCATGCGATCATCATTTGCAATCTTCCGACAAGCAAAGTCAATGGGGAAGCCAGATTTACTTAACAACCAGGTTACTAGCTTAACAACGTCTGTGGTTCACCTAACAACAGTGGCAAAAAATGTCGTAAAATGGGGCAAAATTCACTTAACTCACTTAAAATGAGACATTCACTTAAAATGTCTCACTTAACAACAAAAAAAATGTCGGGCTCAGTTGGAGTCGTAAGTCAAAGACTACCTGTACTGCTGAGCAGTTATCCAGATAATTGTCTTTTTACATCCTGATTCTGCCTATGTTACTCCGGTGAAGTCAAAAGAAAGGAGAAAGAGTTTATGAGACTTACTGGTATGTTATTGAGAAAAAGGCTGGCTGAACTAAAAATAGCTCACAGTTTGTTTTTGACTCTGATTTACATACAATGAAGGAAGACTGCAAGTTTACAGCAAATCTATGCACTTCAGTACCAACTTACCTCTTGCATATTCTGTCTAACTTAGATTCATTGGCTGTTCTTTGATAAACCTTTTCACTTGGAGTTCTCATCTCCAACTCAAAGTCCACAAGACCCGGCCGGATCCTTGGACGCAATATCAGGCTGGAGAACTCTCCCCCACTTCGTTTCTAAGGGCAGCAACTGTGAGAAATATTTCAGGCAGTCATTGAGCTATGTGTCAGCCTCATTAAATGGTGGGGGGAGAAAAAATACAAGGCTCTCTGAATATAGTAACAGTTTTATCTGCAACAGGAAGAGCTGCCAGATTTCCTTTCTGTTTTTAATAGTCATGTTATTAACAATTATAATTAAAAAAATAAAAATGAATACAAAGTATAAAAACTTTAAAAGTTCAGAAAAAAAATAAAAAATAGAAGAAATAATAAAGAAAAATAAAAGAAATATATAAAGAAAGGACTCCCACCCTATTACGATTTTAATATTCCATCTCTTATTTATAAATAAATCCTTAAAGCGTCATTGTTCAGTCCTGATCAGCAAAAGTCCATGATGCTTTTTCTTCACTTGTATTATACGGTGGCACCAATATGCCTCAGCAATGCTTTTTTCCTGTCAAGTTCCTATGACATTGACATCATTTAACACTGGGATCCCCAATCCCCAGGCCATGTGAGTGGCAGGTGAGTGAGTGCACAGCTGTACTTGCGCGAGTGGCAGACACTCATGCTCGCACCTGAAGCTTCACTTGTGCGAGCTGCAGGCATGCAAGCTCATGCATGAAGCTCCATTTGTACCAGTGCAAATGGAGCTGTCCGCACTCATGTTTGCACCTGCCAATTGCATACAACTATGCCCTCTACCCCTACCTTGGGCAGGCTGCTAAACCAGAAAGAAAGACAGGACCACTGGTCTAACACCCAGTCCATAAAGCAGTACCAGCATCACAATTTAACAACCTAAGTCAACTGAATAGTTGCTGACCATTGTGTATGTAGTGGGAGCCCCACAGTGCTATTCGAGAAAAGTGCTAAATATCTATCTAAAAGGAACTCAATTACCAGCCACAATCATAGTTCTCTTTGAATGCATTCATTTAGAACTCTTGTCTTCCAAAAGAGCTGGAACTCCAGAGCTGTCTAGATTGTGATAAAAGAACAACAGAAAATTCAATGGTCCAGGAAAATCATAAAATGCATGCAACAGGAAGAGCTGCCAGTGATCTGCTTCAGAGCATCTATCTATCTATCTACTGTATTTTTCGGAGTATAAGACACACTTTCCCACCCCATAAAAGAGGGTGGAAATATTGGTGCATCTTATACACCGAATACAGCTATTTTTGGCCTCCCAAAGCCCAGCTCTGATCATCCTGTTTTTGCTAAAAATGAGCACATTTTTCACAAAAACAGATGCTTTGGGAGGCCTGCAGAGTGCTCCTGGGGGCTGGGGAGGGCAAAAATGCCCCTATTTTTGTGAAAAACAGGACATCCAGAGGGTTTGGGAGGCCTTCAGAGTGCTCCAGGGGGCCAGGGCTGGGCAAAAACTTTTTTTTCTTGCTTACCTCTTTGAAATCTTGATGCGTCTTATACCCCAGTGCGTCTTATAGTCCGAAAATATGGTATCTGTCTATCTATCTATCTATCTATCTATCTATCTATCTATCTATCTACCTACCTACCTACCTACCTACCTACCTACCTACCTACCTATCAACCAACCATCTATCCAGTGGTGGGATTCAAGTAATTTAACAACCGGTTCTCTGCCCTAATGATTTCTTCCAACAACCAGTTTGCCAAACTGCTCAGAAAGTTAACAACTGGTTCTCCCGAAGTGGTGCGAACTGGCTGAATCCCACCACTGCATCTATCTACTGCAGTATCTATCTATCATCTATCAAATTTATATAGCTAACCATCTCACCAAAGGTGATTCTGGGTATGCCCAACAGTACCAGATATAAAACAACAGATATTAAAAAATATATAAAATTACATATTAAAAAGAAAGATTACATGAAGTAAATATACAAACCCTGGGCAATAGGAATGGCTACCCCAGCAATGGAGGTATCTAATCATTTCTTCTGAAAATCTAGCTAGTATCTCAGAAGAGAAACTGTGAAAGGATTGCAAATTATATTACAAATTACAACAGTAGTTAAAAGACAATATTATAGCTAAGCACAGCTTGAGAGCTGAATAAAAAGTTGATTACATACAATTCCTGAACCTGTGCAGACAAATAAAAATTAGCACCGGCTGACCACCAAACAGGAAACAGGGAGAAAAAAAACTAACACAATTTCTTGGTTAGTCTGTTTACCTACTTCTACCAAAGCAGCGGTAGGCGGGGAGGGTTTGAAGCAAAACCTGTTACTTCCTTCAGTTGAAAGTTTATGAGAGAGAATCAGAAACCGCTGTGACAGTGGTAAATTCTATTCTTCTCTGAACTCAGTCTACAGATTTCTACTGAGCTTGTATCCTTGATTTTAAAAGAACTTCAAAATCTGTATCTCCGACAGCAGATACTCTGTATATTTTCCCTCGCTATATTCTGCTTCTGTATGTTACTAAGAGCCACGCCTCAATTCATGGATGTGGATTCTGCCTGAACCTGAGTGGTGGGAAGGCTGGTTGGCTGTGAATGTCAGAGTCTGCAGCCTTCAGACTCTCTAATTGTCAATCAAAGCTTTCCTATTCCTTCAGGCCCTACCTGTATTAAGAACACTGACTGAAGGATGCTTTCCTGCCAGCTAGTGGATGCTAGTGGAAGAGGGGAGAAAGCAAAACAGCAGAGCTGTGCCATGTACACTAAAATTAGGTACCCCTTGCTGGCATCTTAACCATGGAAAAGAGCCTGCGATACAATCCAAACAGAGCCTCTTCATCAGCCCCAAGCAGCAACCAGGGTATGTGCAGGTGCTTAATACAGAGATGGTAAAAGAGACATGTCAAATATGAAAAGAATCCATGTGACTTGGCAATCCAACTCACTCAGCCCGCTGCCTTTTAGAAGCCTGAAGACTGTGTTTCCACCACCTTAATGCTGTAAGGTGTTGTGGAAACTGTAGTCCAGGAAGTAAAAGACAGGCTTGGCCCTAATAAAAGTGTGGGGTTGAATGAAAACAAATGGCGTCTCTGTCTGCACTTTTACTTCCTGAGGAAGTGTCAGAAGAATAATCCTCTAGTTTGAAAAGCAGAAGCTGAACTCTGCATAAACCTTTGGGAAGCTGTACAGAGGAAAAGTAGTTAATTACCATGACTACCACATATGGGGGGGGGGGGGGGAAGGAAATCTGCATAGGGTTTTTTCCCACCACTCAAAAGCCACTGCAGTGTGACCTCTTCCTTTAACTAAAGAAATAGAAACTTGTGGCTCTGAGCTTCATTAAGTTATCTAGAAGAGAATTCTGTATTTAAGGTACATGTTTTTAGTGCATGGTCACAATACACCTCCTGCTTATAAGCTTTCTTTTTGTCATAATGTCCTTGGTTCATCAAAAAGGACATTGGTTCCTCTGCAACTATTGATCTTATATTTAATTTGTATCAAGGCTGTAGCTGTGGAGGTGGTCAATAGTATTAAGTATCTGGGGATGCAGATAGCTAACAGTCTGACTTGGTTTATTTCTACATTACCTTCAGAGAAGCATGCAAACCAGTGCTTGCATTTCCTGCATCAGATGAGGAGGGCACATCTTTTTCCTTCTGTCCTGACCACTTTTTACAGAGTCACAATTGAGAGTGTTTGAACAAATTGCATCAACATTTGATTTGGTGGCAGCAGTGCCTCAGATAGAAAGTCCATACAGAGAGTGGTAAGGACAGCTGAGATTATAGGAAGCTTCCTTACCGTTATTCAAGTTACTGCTTATACAGAACAGAACAGTTACAAGGCTGTTCTCTTCTGAGCAGCAAGGCAAGAATTAGATTGGTTTTAATTGTGAAAAGAACATCTGGCTCCTCATTA
Organism: Masticophis lateralis; assembly: GCA_030761175.1. Classification (NCBI taxonomy): domain Eukaryota; kingdom Metazoa; phylum Chordata; class Lepidosauria; order Squamata; family Colubridae; genus Masticophis; species Masticophis lateralis. The sequence continues at coordinate 92,267,109 of JAUDYJ010000002.1, forward strand.
GGGGTAAAATGAGCTTAGAGCTCAAAGAGACACCCCCTCCACACACACACACATTTCACGGTCTGTTTCTGTTGCTCCCCTCTGGGAGGAAGTTTCAAAGTATTTCTAGTAGGACTACTAGATTCTGTAACAGCTTTGTTCCCTATGCCATCCATCTGGTAAACTCGCAAGATTTTTTTCCCTGCCATGTATATGTATTCATTCAAACTAGACTATGATGTTTCTCTGTGTCATATATGTGTGTGCATGCAGGTATATGCATAATGATTATCTTTTGAGAGCTGAGTGCAACAAAATTTCATTTTAATGTATGCTGATTAGGGTACATTTAAAGTAACAATAAAGTTTTTATTCTATCCTATCATTAGAAATCCTGGAGTGTATTGAAAATGTTGAAATGTTACTACTTAAGGCTATTTACTTTGCTGTATTCGGAAATGGTACTGATATGGTTACATCTATGGACCTCATCCAGGTCATGCTTGTCCCAAAGGTGCTTTTTAAAAGACAATTGAACTTTCTTGGTTTTTTCCTGGAAAACATTTTGCTTCTCTTCCAACTTCTTCAGTTCTTCACATCTATTGATGTGGTTACTTGAGATAGGAACAATGGTGGGTTGCTACCGGTTCACCCCAGTTTGGGTGAATGCACATGTGCAGAAGTGGCATACACTTGAGCGAAACGAGTAGCAAAGGTAAGTGAAACCCAACCCTGGATAGGAACCATTGGAAGCTCCACCACCACCAAAAGATGCAACCTCACATTTTGTTTTAAGGCAGTAACTGGTTAATGTGGTCAGACATGATTAGATATCTTGTGGCCTCTAAATCCTTTGGACTACAATTCCCATAACCCAGCCCATGCTAGAAAGGACTTCTGGAAGTAATCACTCCAAAGATCCAGAGCTGTCAATTGCCTATCTTTGGCATGTGGAAGGTATTGGGTCAGAAACCTATAGAGCATCAAATCAGAAACTAGTCATTCGTCTGATAGCTTGCAGAAGGCCAGTTTTTTATCTTCTATCTTTTCTATCTGTGTGATTTAATACACATGAACAGAAACACAAGAACACACACAGGCACACAAGGTTCTTAAAGTCAAGGTTGCTATGTCTATATTTTTTAGTGAAGGGATGAGACAGCTCATAGCAGCTGTTGCTCTGGCAAATAGGGAGTTCTCGGGAAAAAAAACCCTCCAGGGATCTTTGTTTTGTGGAATTTACATCCGGGCTGTTCTAGATAAAATTTGGAGGCAGCTACCATAAATTTATAGCCCTACTCTGTGCTGCCTGCATTCCAACCTGCTCTTTTGTTTGCTTACTCTTTATTGTGCCAACCTGTAAAATAATTCTGCTTAAGAGGGAACGATAACAGGCATCAAAGTCCCATTAACTTAGTGGCACAGTTTTTCTTTACAACCTAAGCAATAGGGGGTGAAAAATCTCTTTTTATCATTATCTTTAATCTCAGCCTTCTCGACAGAAGATGAGAGGGGATGGTTAAGCAGAGGTCCATATGTGTTAAAATTGACTGAGTTGAGAAACGCTGAGTAACAACATTAAAAAATAACTGAGCAACTTAGTCCATCCAGAGTTCAAGATTGAGATTAAAGTAAATCATAAACACTAAAATGGATGGGGTTCTCTTGTATGTTTGAATGAACATAAGGACAGCTACTTACTCAGGTTGCAACCTTAATGTAATGTGTAAACCCAGCTGCACTCAAATGTAACAGAGAATAGCAGAGCTGGAAAGGTCATAGAATAGAATAGAATAGAATAGAATAGAATAGAATAGAATAGAATAGAATAGAATAGAATAGAGTAGAGTAGAGTAGAGTAGAGTAGAGTAGAGTAGAGTAGAGTAGAGTAGAGTAGAGTAGAATAATAGAATAGGACAGGACAGGAATAGGCATAGGCATAGTTCTAGGTTGCTTCTCTCCCTGATTAGTTTCCATCCATTGCTTCTTGTTCTACCCTCAGGTGCTTTGGAGAATAGCTTGACTCCCTCTTCTTTGTGGCATCCCTGAGATATTGGAACACTGCTATCATGTCATCCCTAGTCCTTCTTTTCATTAAACTAGATATACCCGATTCCAGCAATCATTATTTATATGTTTTAGCCTCCAGTACCCTAATCATCTTTAATGCTCTTTTCTGCGCTCTTTCTAGAGTCTCAACATCTTTTTTACATCATGGTGACCAAAACTGGATGCAATATTCCAAGTGTAGCCTTATCAAGGCATTATAAAGTGGTATTAACACTTCATGTGATCTTGATTCCTTCACGTGATCTTGATTCCTTCTTTTTATGCAGCCTAGAAGTGTGTTGGCTTTTTTGGCAGCTGCAGCACACTGCTGGTTCGTATTTAAATGATTGTCCACTAGGACTCCAAGATCCCTCTCATAGTTACCACTATTGAGCAAGTCACCATATATACTGTACCTGTGCATCTTGTTTTTCTTGCCTAAATGTAGAACCTTACTTTTTTCACCATTGAATTTCATTTTGTTAGATAGCGCCCAATGTTCAAATCTATCAATCAAACTCCCTGGTCCAAATCCCTGCTCAAGCAGGAAACCTTATACAGTATCATTTCAGACAAATCATTGTCCAAAGTCTTCTTAAAAACTCTATTGGTGGAGCATCCACAACTTCTGAAGGCAAGCCATTCCACTATGTCAAAATAAGCCAGTTTTATGTTGAAAGAAGGGAAGAGCAATGAATCTGGCATAATACTAAAATCCAGTTAATAAAAATCAGACAAAAGCTAACTTTCCTAGGAGAAAGGCCGTGGCTGGCTGAGGCTCCCCAAAGCCTATGTTGACTGTTACTTCTGCTGGAACAACAGCAAAGACTAGACTCCATCCTGCAGAAACTTCCTTTTTCTGGTTGCAGGAGGAGACAGAGACACGTGACATACTTTGCAAAGAGAAGACTATTGATACTGGAGATATCATTAGTCTTCTACTACTCTTCTCTTCCCCAAAGGTCTACTCTTTCTATTATACTGTTCTCATTCCCAATCCATTGCTGTGAAATATCAGGTCTTAATTAACATCCATTCCATCCATTGTAATACCTCAAGAAAGGAGGTATTACAGCTTAATATTTTATTCTTGTACTTTAATAGATGACTCCTATGCTGAAAGTCCTTACAATTGAAACGAGGAAAGTTTACATGAAATTCCTAAAACTACATGATATATTGTATTGTAAAGTAGCCAACAATGTTTAGCCTGACAGGTACCTAACCCAAATTGATAATGCTGCTTAGCAATACAGTTAGCAGTAGCAATGCTTGCATTAGAGCATATTACGCAACCTGGAAATGTTGTAGACTGGTCTTATTTTAAGTCTGGATAAAGCCAACATTTACTTTAGAAAGGAATCCAGCTATCTGAACTGAAGTGAGCTACTGGCTTTATTTAGGAAGACTGCAGCTGTGGAGGCATTATGCATCAAAACACTTGGCAGCAATAAAAAGCAATAAGAGATTCTTACTCATCAAAGACACCACAAAACTGAATACAAATAGGGAGAATATTTGCCATAAGGGTAAAAATATATTAGTCATAAGATGAGGACATAATAGTTCATGGGAATAGAGTGGGGGAGTATGATTATAATTGGCAACAATTCCTCCATCCTACTATATTAAATAATGTTTGTATTAGTCTTGCTTTTGGCCAACTCTTCAGTGCCAAGAAAGGCTTCACTTGTTCTCACTGATGCATTTATAATCACATTTTAGAGAGCTTCTGTTCAATATTCATTCAGTGCTGCATACAGTATATATTCTGCCATTCTTTCCTGAGATCTCAAAGTCCTTCTCCTCTTCCTCCTCCTCCTCCTCCTCCTCCTCCTTCTTCTTGCTGCTCCACGGGTTAATTGTTCTCACTGTTAAGAAGTTTCTCCTTAATTCCTTCTCCTAATTAAACTCTTCCTCCTCTTTCTCCTCCTCCATGTACATTACTTAATATCAAGACTTAAGGCCAAAATTCATTAATGTACAACCAACACTTCTACACAACTTGAACTGCTTTTTTAATATTATATTCAGTTCTGAAGGAGGAAAAGTCAAATAACATTATACTCATTAACACCAACATTTACAGCATAATTAAGATTGATAAATCCTTTTTGTACAACATCTGCAATTGTCTAAATTATTTAAACAGTTAATTTTTAATCAACCCTGTATAATAAGTACCATTGTATTAAAGTAATAAGAATGTATAGGCTTTACAACAATACCATGTTGCCCCCAAAATAAGACCCTGTTGTATATTTTTGAACCCCAAAATAAATGCTTGGCCTTATTTTGGGGGAGGTCTTATTATTTGGGGGCACATGGAGCAAGATGGGGCTCCTCTTGCCATCTTACCTGATTTCCAGCTCTGTCTCCCTAACACTAACCAGAGAAAATGGTGGGGACTGGCTGCGCATGCAGTTAAATATTTTCAGGGAGGGCTTATTTTTGGAGAGGGCTTATTTTCAGGGGGCCTTATTTTTAGGGAAACAGGGTATATTTTTAAAAATTGCATTTGAAAAAAGACCCTGTATATAAATGTGTATATTTATAATATACAGGTATAAATGTTAGACCATATTAATTTGACAATTGATTTGTAGCCTTCTAATATTTTCTCAGCAATTCTCTCAAGTTACAGTTCAGTGCAGGAAATGGTGAATTGCTTTAACTCTGAACAGCTCAGAACACCTGAATACAGTTCAGGTGTTGATGGCCTATTCTCTAGTTTGAAAAGAAATGGGCAGTGATAGTCTAAAGCAGTGTTTCCCAAACTTAGCAACTTTAAATTGAGTGGACTTCAACTCCTAGAATCCCCCAGCCGGCATGTGATTATTCTAAAGCTATGCTCATTGGGACATGAATGTAGGTGCATATATTTTTTTTTTCCTGGGAACCTGAATGATCTGTGGTGAACATTAGATAATATATATATACATATATATACGTATGTATGTATGTATGTATGTATGTATGTATATATCATCTAATGTTCACCACATATATATATACAGGTCATGAATATGTCTAAAGCAAGCAGATGAATTTCCATTCTCTGATAGAATGTTTATTAATTATAGGTTAATGGATGGAGAAAGGTTAAGGTGCACAAATCTTGGATGAAATGTAGTGAATAGTTTGTGACCTGTCATAAGGAATTAATATTTGTTGAAAGAACTGAAAATGGGTTTAATTGTACTTCTGCCCACTTTGTTATGATATGGCAGGAGAAATACTAAAGTATAATGAACACAGGGGTAATGAAGTTGTTAAGTAGTGTGCACTTAAGTGTGCACTAGTGTGCACCAGGCAGCAAGAATGAATGAGTCCTGACTGAATGGGGATTGAACATAGAAGTGAGTAAACAGAATGAAAGAAATATATTGAGGTAAAGTAGTTAAATCCTATAAAGAGAATGAATGAAGAATGAATCTCAAAACATCTAGGAAGGAAGGGTGAATCATCTGAAAGAAGACGATTGAGAAAGCCTTGGTTAGACAGAGCCCATGGCATCCTCCAGAGCCAATTCTAGTTTAGAGGTTCCAAACTGTAGAGGACATCCAAACTGAAAAGATTTCTGAAAAACAGAATAAAGTGAACAGTAGTATGTGTGTATCAGTGTGCCTGCTTGAAGATTAAATATAATTTTGCAACAATGGGTGCTGATGTAATTAAGAATACTTACTGCGATTCACAGTGGATGAAAATGTCTGAGAAAAGGGGGAAAAAATCATCCAGGGCTGAAAATCAGAGGCACAAAGTTAAAAAAAAAAAAAAGTGAAAGAAAGTAAGAAAGAAACAAGAGAGCGCCTTTTTGAAATTCCTAACAAAATTAGAAGATCAACCAAACTACAGGAGGCACCAGAATATGATTTTGCCCAGGGGCAAAAGAGTGTCAACTTTGGCATCTTTAAAACTTGGGAACTTCAATTCCCAGATTTTCCCAGCCACCCATGCTAGGAGTTGAAATCCACAAGTCTTAAAGCTGCCAGAATTGGACACCCCTGGTTTCTAGCCAGTTCCGGAACCATAAAAGCAGAGAGGTGAGAAGCTTCAAAAGCCAACACATATAATGATCTATGGACATGTTGGAAGCTTAGATAGAAAGGTCTGGAAAGATCTAGAAAATGGTTTGGACAAAAACAGGATACAGCTATATTTAATTTCCTAATTTCTTATGTTTCCTATTTCTTATGTTTCTATATTTAATTTCCTAATTTCTTCCGTTTCTTATATCCTTTTTGTAGTTAATTTCTTTGGATTCATATTTTTGTTCTTTTCTTTTGCTCTGTTACTTCAAAAGTGAATAATGTATGGGTATGTTGTTGTTTTTGTAATAATAAAAAAAGTGTCAGTAGCACCTTTCTGACAGGCAATGCTGTGTTCTCTGATTCAGGAAATAGTGGTTTTTTAAAAAGAGAGGATGCAAATGTAATGTTAGCAACATTCTGCCTGCTCTTTTTTTTCTCATGACTCCTCTTCAAGGTTGCTTTTTTTTAAAAAAAAAAAAAGCCACTGAACTGTGCTCAAGAAAATTGTACAATACAATTACATGCTTTTGAATCAGACTATGTTGATGGGTTGTAGAAATTTGACCTTAAGACTTAATTTTCAATTTTTTTTCATCATGAGCCTTTCTTCAATTAAATTCTGTGCCTTCAGATTTTATCTCTTCCTCTTTAACCTATTTGTTAAAAAAAAAATCAAGCGTTTTCAAGATGGCCCTCCATATATACAGAGGGTGGCAAGAAAAGTGGTTCTTTTATACAGAGACTTCAAGACCTGTCCTGGGAAATCTGAAGGAACTTGGGATGTTTAATCAAGAGAAAAGATGACCAAGGAAGATATGTCAGTGAGGAGAACCACAGCAAAATGACAAAAAATAATTTTTCAGTGGCCTTAGGAACTAGGCCAAGAAATAATAGGTGTATATTACATCAACCTATATTGAATTTGAATTTAAATTAATTAATTTATTTGTTTGTCCATCTATTTCCCATATTTATTAGTTTTATAAATAACTCAAGGCAGCGAACATACCTAATACTCCTTCCTCCTATTATTCCCATAACAACAACCCTGTGGGATGAGTTGGGCTGAGAAAAAATGACTGACCCAAAGTCACCAGTTGGCTTTCATACCTAAGACAGGACTTGAACTCACAGTCTCCTGCTTTCTAGCCTGGTGCCTTAAGTACTAGACCACACTGGTTCTGAACTGAAAGATAAAGGAATAATAATGAAAAAGGAAATATAAGGAAAAAAACCTTGCCAATGGTAAGATCTGTGCAATTGTGAAATAGGTTACTTAGGGAGGTTATGGATTTTCCATCTCTGGAGGTTTTCAAGAAGAGGCTGGACAAACTACCTCTCCTGATGGTTTAAAATGATTTTTTTTTTTTTTTTTTTTTTTGCATACTGCAGAAGGCTGACTACTAGGTGATATTTGTGATCCTTTCTGGTTCTACAATTCTATGATTCTGTATTTATGGGCTACTATAAGTAGTCCTTGCTTAACAGTGGCACTTGGGACTGGAAACCCCCATCGCTAAGCAACCCAGTCATAAAGCGCAATAGCATATGATATTTATACAAAGGCAATTGTTCTTAGCTGTGGTCGTTAAGTGAATCCTGCACAGTTCAGGGATTGCCGTTTGCCACCTCTTGCCAACCTTCCCACTGATTTTGCTTCTTGGAATTCTGTGCTGAAGGTTACAAATGGCAATCCGGTGACCATGGCGTATTGTGACTGGTGTAATCATGAGCCAGCGGCCAGATGCTCAAATCACAATCACATACTGCAGGGTTGCTGCAACGACCACAACTTCAACAGTCAGTAACTTCCTCATTCCGTGTTGCCTTTTTTTTTAAAATTTGATTTCTATGCCACCCTTCTCCAAAGACTCAGGGCGGCTTACAATGTGTTAAGCAATAGCCTTCAAACTTTTGTATATTTATACAAAGTCAGCTTATTGCCCCCACAAACTGGGTCCTCAATTTACCTACCTTAGAAAGGATGGAAGGCTGAGTCAACCTTGAGCCTGGTGAGATTCGAACTGGTGTAATTGCAGACAGCTGAATGTTAATTACGGTGCTTAGTCTGCAGAGCTATCCAGGCTCTGGCCTTAACTTCAAACTGTTACTGAATGAAGTGGTTAACTAAGGATTACCTGTATTAGAGCTGGTTTCATCTTTGGGTGAAACAAAACATGGATTTCAGGGGCTTCAGTGAGACAAATAGCCAGCTAAATATCTGTTACCCTCTTTACATATTTTCTTCCGTTTTTTTCGCAGCAAATATAGTTTATCATATGCTATAGAGGTGCACTTGTCAAAATTTCTGTTTTGTGCTATATTATTTCTGTCTCATGTTTGTGAACTACTATCACTATAAAAATGTTGTCTTTAACTAGTGGACCATGGGTTCTAGGAAAAGTATTGAAACAACTATGTAGATATGGCCCAATAATTCATTTAGGAGCTTCAGACGGCCCCTGATCGCCTTCCGTCAAGGCCTAAAGACTTGGCTGTTTCAACAAATGGGCTGATTCTGATTCTTGGGTTTTATTATTTATTTGTCCCTGTTTTGATTGGTTTTTAATCAGGATTTTTTATTATTGTACGTTTTTAACTTCGCCACCCTGAATCCTTTGGGAGAAGGGTGGCATATAAATATTTGTAAATAAATAAATAAAATAAATAAGTTTAGCACTGCTTAAAAGTATGTGACAAATGTTCACTGATTGAATAAAGTACTGAGCATCGTAAGTACTTAGATGTTCCTTTGAAATTGCTAGTCAGATAAACCACAACATATTAATTGTGAAACCACCATGCCAAATTTGTCTGATTATGGATAGGTGTGAATTATGTGAAGATTGCAAGCTGACATAAAAGCAAGCCTTTTTCTCAAGCTGTTTCTTACCAATAAAAATATATAATCCTTTGGGCCATGTTGTGTGACCGTGTTTTTACTTAGTTTACTGCCAAGGGGGGAAAAATTAGTTAACTGATTAAATAATCAGCTGAACACTTAAAAATGTTTCAACTTTATGTCTACTAGTTTATGTCATGAAAGTCAGAGACATCACATGTCCTTTTTAATTATTTATCTTCTCCAATCTCCTCAGTTGATGTTAAGAATTATGCATTTGGGGGCGGTGTCTTCAATACTAGATGAATGGGGTCACATCTTGCATATCTTTTACACAAAGATTATATTTAAATGGGGCTTTGCAAAGCATTTAAAGGTTTGTGTGATTTGCAAAGCAGTGTAGGTTGGTGTGAACCAAAAACCCTCTCCTGGAAGCTTAGAAAAGCCTAAAAACACTTATTTTAAGAATTCTTAGTATAATGGGCGTGCACACTTATGAAAATCACCTGGGAAGAACTTTGAAATAGCCTGGTTTCTTTGTACTTCAGAGAAATACTTCATTCACATTGACATGCTTTGTGAAGCACCTCTTCAGGTCTTTCTGTCAAAATGTGGGACTTGGTGAAGTTCCAAATCAAGGATAGTGCCTGATAAATTAAGAAATGTAGTTAAGTCTAATAATTCAGATATTTGCTCACCATTTGTATTCACCAGCTTAAAGCCAAACATAAAGTCTTACTGCATCTTTTATTTATTTGTTTATTTTATTTTATTTAGTTTGTCAAACATGTATGAGATAACAGGTATAAGTATAAACATGGACATGAGCACATGAACACATGAAATGAGTACAAATAAATGGGGACAGTAAGACAGTCTATTCTATCTGCTTGTAGTTCCTCCTCAGAAAATCGAACGAAGGCAGTATATTTTTTTCTTACCTAAGTCTGCTGCTTGGGGATATATCTAGACAGTCAGTTTAATGTGCTTTTCTCTAGTCTGTGGAGTCCCATAAGAATATGCTAGCATCATTTTATCAATCTATGTAGCCAGTCTCAACTTTGTCTCAGTAAGGAGAGTGACCATATTCTAATAAATTACTGCAGGGCAAATTATGGGGCAGAGACAAATGGATCTCACCCCCTGCCCCCAATTGAGGAAAAACATCCACAGGTTACTCTACCTCTTATGGGCTGGGGGTTGCAAAGTGAGTTTGGATGGATGGATGGATGGATGGATGGGAAGATGGGTGGATGGATGATGGATGGTACGATAGATAGAAAGAAAGAAAGAAAGAAAGAAAGAAAGAAAGAAAGAAAGAAAGAAAGAAAGAAAGAAAGAAAGATAAATAGATAGATAGATAGATAGATAGATAGATAGATAGATAGATAGATAGATAGATGATGGGTGGGTAGATGGGTGGATGGGTGGGTGGATGGATGAATGATGGATGGTACAGTAGGTAGATAGATAGATAGATAGTGGGTGGATGGATGGATGGTACAGTGTGTTTAACCATGCCAACTATCAGAAATATTAAATGTAATTACAGTTCTAGTGACTAGATGTGACCTGCCTGTCAGTTAGCAAACACATGACATTACAGAGCAACCTGCTTTTCTATGTGGAGCTAATAGGCAGGTCACTATATGAAGTCCTGGTTTACCATTAAGAAAAAGTCTGATCTACTTACTATCACTTCTGTAGCAACAAACTCATTAGGGAATGTGGTAGACTAGGACCTCTCTAAGATGGCCAGCATATTCAAGACAAATGTCTTGATGGTGGCAATGGTTTTAGAGAGGTTCTGATCTATAACTTTTTTTTTAGAGATCTTGAAGCTGCTTTCTTCTAATGGCCTGAGGGAGAAGCTGCTTTCAGGTCCTACATGACCTGAAAGCAACCAATAGATCTGAGCAGATTCCAGCCTCTATTGCATTTTCACCATAGGTGCATTAAATATGAAACAAATTGTGCATATAAGAAAACGTCTATCAGGAGAGGATGGCACATTGCCTTATCCAATCAGACAAATCGAAAATTAACTGACCTTGATTATAGGCTGGGGATGAAATGAAGGCTATGTTAAATAGACATGTCATTGAAGAATGGTCAGCAAGCCATCTTTGAGCCAAAATTAGGGGAAGATGTTAAATGTGCCCTAGGGGATATTGCATGTGATATATTTTTTAAACACAAAAATTCTATTAACTAGAGAAGAAATAACAATATTTTCTTATTTCTGAAGCTAGAGTTACAGGAATCATGTTTCTTGCATCCAGATGAGCCCCAACCAAGGTTAGAAAAATCTCATGAAGAATGTTGATTAGAGAGGATTGGACCATGTGCACAAAGAAGGAATTATTTTGCAGCTGATAAGAATAGGAGTTAAGAGAAAGGGATACCAGATATCATTCAAAATGGAAAGGTACTACAGCATCTTTCTTTGAAATGCAGTATAGCAACTTTGATTTGTGAGATGTGTCCCAACCCTAATTGTTATTTTAACAAGCTGCTCTCATACTTAATTGTGGAAGGAGAAGAGATAAGAAAGCAGTCATGACCCATCCTTGTAATCTGTTACATTTCACCAGAGACATAAATTCTATAACTATTTGAGCTCCTTGACAGACCTTTGGAACTGCTATAAAGAATCCCACAGTGAGATGAACAACTAGGAAAACACATTTGAATTACTTTACTTAATATTATTTTAATATTAACTACTCAAAGATCTTTAACTAATTTTAGTCAAATAGAATAGAATAGAATAGAATAGAATAGAATAGAATAGAATAGAATAGAATAGAATAGAATAGAATAGAATAGAATAGAATAGAATAGAATAGAATTTTTTTATTGGCCAAGTGTATTTGGACACACAAGGAATTTGTCTTGGTGCATATGCTGTCAGTGTACATAACATTATGGTGTCTTTCCACAGTATCTGCCATTATACAAAATATAATGAAATTTAGAAATTTAGAAACATAAATCCAAACTGTTATTTCTTTAACACAAGAAACCACAGACTAAATGAAGTGGAGAAATGAGGTATTTTCCCTCTTAGTTGTAAGTCTGACTTAAGTGGTTACCAATTTGGTTTCTGTATTTGCTGCATTGGTACATTCCAATTAATATGTGCTGTTTTCCCCTGCAATTGGATATCACCTGCAACTACCAGTCAAAAGGTAGTAATCTGGTTCAACTTCATACAAAGCTATGGATTGTTTAACTATGATTTAAACCAAGTTGCCTAAACCAACTATCCTTTAAACCAAGTTGGAATAAATCAAATTGGCTAAATTCATGCAACATAAAAGTATGGTATATCGATTTTTATAGCCAGGTCACATAGTATGCTAGATCAGATGATGGCTTAGCAAAGTCTGTCATTCCATCCATTATCTATCCATCCAGTATCTATTCTGTCTTTTCTTCCTCGATGGATTTTTCTTGTAAGAAAAAAGTAAGACAAGAACATAGAGGAATACAAGTAGAAGATATTGTCACACATTTACACAATTATAACTTCTGAAAACAGTCCTTTCTTAGTAAAAACATTGTCAGTGCTCCAAAAAATACTATTACTAAACAAGAAACATACAATTTTTTTCAAAATTTTGATCAAGACTTATTCAAGCTAGACAACATTTTAAGAATCACACAGTTTCTCTTCTCAGAGTTTATAAGATATCTGAAGTGTGTTATGAGACTAGGGAAGGTTTGCACAGGATGTGTGTGACTCTATGCATGCAGGTATTTTTTTTTCTTTTTCAACCGTCATTGATTTTATGTGTTACAGTCTTGAGAGCAGTGGTGGGTTGCCCCCGGTTTGCACCGGTTCTATAGAACCAGTAGTAAAACCGGTGGGAGACCCCCAACTTCATAAAAATGCTTCTGTGCATGCGCACGGCCCCACTGCAAATCGGTAGTAAAGGTAAGTAGAACCCACCCCTGATTGAGAGGAATTATAATCAGTGGAGTCTGTAAGCAGAAATATGGCCTTTCTCATTTTTACAGACATCACAGGATTTAAATAACTTAACACAGTACAAGATTGGTCTTAAATCATCATCCTTCTGGATGTATTTGGAATGGAACATACACTTGTAAAATAGAAGAATGATTCCAACAATGCTGAGAAAGCATTCACAAGATTTGAATATCTCTTCATCAGGCCGGATCCTGGGCCGGATGCGTCACATACTGGCCACACCCACGGCCAGTTTAGTGAAGGAGGAAAAAGTCCCGATACATCATGTGATGCCGCCATGACACCTCAGCTCTACATGATATCTTTTGCCAAGTCTGTCTTTCCTAAACACATTCATTTAAAGAGCACTCTGACCTAGTTGGTGTTCTCCAAAGTCCTGTTTAGCTCCTACCCACCTGAAACCTTGTATCACCTTTGGAGGCCTTCATTCAGAAGCTTTCACCAAGCAAAGCAAAATAAATGGGTATAAGGGAGCAGATCTTCTCATTTCTGAGGCATCATGGGCATCATAGGCATCATTATACTTCTATAGTCTGTTTTTCGTTGGTATATGTTCATCCTCCAGGAATTCTTTTCTTTAAAGTCATTTGCACACCTCGATTTCTAGAAATTTATTCATAATGAAAACTGGTTCTTCTCCCATGAGTATCTGCCATTCAGCTAATGAGGATGTCCTCTTGAGCTACAACATCTTTTGGAGGTTCATTGTGACCTGGAGAGAGACTGTTTAGTGAAATTTGTATTTTATTAATAAACTTACCTGAGCAAGTAGACAGAATGCAGCTTGAGGGTGAGAATTGCACGCAGTTTCCCAATCCAAGGACTTTCCTGAAATCACAAATGAAATTTGTAAGGCATAAAAGAATTAACTACATGAGGATAACTTATTGTGGTTTTAATGGCATTGAAATGAAATGAAATGAAATGAAATGAAATGAAATGAAATGAAATAGTGAAATGAAATATAGGTTTGTTTGTCCAAATTTCAGCATGAGCCTTAGCATTCCACTTAAAAACTGAGTGTGGTTCTCAACCTAAAAAAACCTCTCTATTAAATTTATGAAGTGGGGGGTTGCAACTCATTTGTCAGGGTACCCCCTGTCCATTGATAGGATATGAGGAAAGTTCCTTTCTCTCCCTTCCCCCACTGCTGGACATCCTCCAAATCTGCCCAATTAGATTAAAGGAGTCTCTGAAGCAGATCTGGGTACTCACGGAGATTGAAGGGTAAACAGCCAGGATGGTGTGTAGCAGTTAACTATGGATTAAGGTGCAAGTCTTCCCTTGGCCATGAAAGTTCTCTGGATGACTTTGAACCAGCCAATCTGCCTCGGCCAAAAAGTTGTTTCAGTGATAGAATGATGGGAGACTGTCCTATATGCAGAGGTGGTATTCAGCAGGTTCTGACCAGTTCTGGAGAACCAGTAGCAGAAATTTTGAGTAGTTTGGAGAACTGGTAAATATCACCTCTGACTGGCCCCGCCCCCATTTATTTTTTGCCTCCTGAGTCCCAGCTGATTGGGAGGAAATGGGGATTTTGCAGTAACCTTCCCCTGGAGTGGGAAGGGAATGGAGATTTTACAGTATCCTTCCCCTGCCATGCCCACCAAGCCACTCCCACCATGCCATGCCATGCTACGCCAACAAAGCCATGCCCATAGAACCAATAGTAAAAAACATTGAATCCCACCACTGCATATATGTCACCCTGGTGGAGGAAGAGAGAGTTAGCAAAGATTGGGAAAGGGAAGGGAAATCCCAATGTTTGCTTACCTAGCATAGAATACGTTCTTTAAAATGTGCAAGGCAAAACAACTTCCAATATTGTCCTACATATGTATGACTGCTGTTTAGTAGTAGAAATTCCATGGGATTTATTCCAGATAAGCTGAAAAGATTACAACCTTTGATATCTAACTATCTCATGAAGTAAACAAAAACTTTCAGTGCAAAGTTCTCACTTAATCTACCTCATTAATTAATGTATTACTTAATAGCATAATGGCACCATCTGAACAAAGGCGAATACTGTACAGTGCCAAATGGTACTACAGTGATACATTCTATCAAAGCACTCTTCAGTATTGCCAGTTCAAATCAATGGGCTTCACAGCACCTATGAGAACTAATTTTGTCTAATAGTTAAAACATTAGATTAGGAATGGAAAAACCTGAATTCTGATCCTGTTTTCGGCCTGGCAGTTGGGTGACTTTGAGTCAATCGTTTTCTCCCTGCCCTAGAAAGAAGGCTATAGCAAACTACTTCCAAAAATGCTTGGATTGCTAGGACAGGAATCAAATCTGATTTAAAGGTATTAATAAAGGAGAATATTTGTAATTCAGAGTTGAAATAAGGGGTCCTTGGTGCCCTTTGAGCTTGGTTGTTTTCTTGCAAATGTTTCATTACCCACACTAGGCAACATCATCAGTGATCCCTTAGAGGCATTTTTTAAAAATTAATACACCCCTCCCTTTTTACAGAAATGAGAGTTGGGGTCCCTCAGGAGAAACCAAACAGCCAAATGCAGCGAGAAAGAGTTATTTAAGAGTGAAGGGCAAAACAAGACAGGTTAGGATCAAGAATGAATGAAGGATGAGTTACACTGAATTGAATACAAAACGAAGTGATTAGTTCCAAAGAAATGACTGAAGGACTTTGAGCATAATAGAAAAATTAAGTGTGAATCAAATGTAGAAAATAAGAATGAATGGTTTAAAGCAGGTTTGCACAACAGATGTTCTCTGGGCCATATGAGCTCCGCCAAACAGCCTTGAACAGCCCAATGGCATTTTTTGAAAACTCAATAAATTTGCCATTGGTATCCAAAATATCCACTGTTGAATGCCTCCAATGTCTCCTGGCTTTCATTGCTGCTCCCAACACTCCAACTGTGTGGTACAACCGTTATTTCTTTGCAACCCATGATGATTTTTCAGTTATGAGTGTAGCCCTTTCCCCTCAAGGAGTTGTGCAGGTCTGGTATAGAGGAGAGGTGGAAATTGGATTTGTTGTGGTTGTATGGAATTGATGAGATCCTGAAAAAAAGAAAAGGCAAGAAGTCTCAAAGACACATGGCAAGGTAACCAAACAGGTAAACCAAGGTATAGAATAGATTTTGTTACATGCATTTTGCTTACCACATGTTTTAATTTCTGCAGCTCACTATTTCTTGCTCCTTTCTTCAATTTACATAACATTCCCTAAGCTTCAGGCAGGAAGCCCTATACCATTTTAGACAAATGGTTGTCCAATCTCTTCATAAAAACTTTCAGTGTTGAAGCATTCACAACTTCTGGAGGTAAGTTGTTCCACTAATTAATTGTTCTAACTCTCAGGACATTTCTTCTTAGTTCTAAATTGCTTCTCTCCTTGATTAGTTTCCATCCATTGCTTCTTGTCCTACCTTCAGGTGTTTTGGAAAATAGCTTGACTCCCTCTTCTTTGTGGCAACCCCTGAGATATTGGAACACTGCTATCATGTCACTGTTAGTCCTTCTTTTCATTAAACTAGACATACCCAATTCCAGCAACTGTTCTTTATATGTTTTAGCCTCCAGTCCCCTAATCATCTTTGTTGCTCTTCTCTGCACTCTTGAGTCTCAACATCTTTTTTACATTGTGGCAACTAAAACTGGATCCAAGTGTGGTCCAGCATTAATCCAGCAGTTGCTGGAAACCAACAAAAGTACATTTAAGTGTACATTTATAATGACGGGAATAACTACTGGCTAATAGATCTGCTTTAGACTCATTCATCTCAATATTTGAGAAATATTTGAGAAAGCAATTATACCATAATACTATATAATATATATTATCTTTGTTGGCTTTCTATATTGTTCATCTTGTATGGTAGAAATGGCCATAGGAATTTTAATCTTTGAATGAATAATTCAAGTGCAAAATAAGTTGCTAGAAAACACCTTTGCATTGTCTTATATATCTTTTCAATTACATCCAAGTGCATTAATTTATAGAGGAATTTTAAGCTGTAATTAATTAAAAATAACTATCATGTGTTGAATTGAAGTTGTAAATAGCTGAGACAGTATCGCATTTCTACACAGGGGCCATGAATAATGCATTATCATGTTGGAAAAATGAAAATTTGCTTGAAATATTTATTTTAGTGTTTGATCACATAACTGACATTCTTTTAATGAAAATATGGAAGTATACAATCACAACACTAGAAATAGTTCATTTCAGGTGGAAAAAATCTGCAAATATAATTGGGTTTCCTTAAATCTCCAAAGATTTCTAATTACTAACATTAATTTATTCTATCTAGATTATATATTTTATTTATTATTATGTCCTCTGTCATTTATTTGATACGTGGGTGGAGTTTTCAGCACCAAGGTTTTAAAATATTCTTTGAAATCATAGCATTGTTTAAACTCAAAATATAATTTTTCTTGTCTGAACAATAAAACTTAATGATAACATACAACACCTATCACAGTGCTGGCTAACCTTTTTGCCATCATGTGCCAGGAAGTGGGGGGGAGGGTCATGTGCGCGCGTGCCCACACCCATAATTCTATGCGCCCCGCCCTGCACATGCGCGCCGAACCCCCCCTCCCCTCTTGCTCCTGGCCCATTTTTCTTTGTCACCTGGCTCCAGATCCTCTCTATGCATCTGTGGAGAGCGAAAACAGCCTTCCCCACCTACCCCCAGGCCCTCTGGAGGCAGAAAACAGTCTGTTTCCCTACTTCTGGTGGGCCCAAAAGGCCTGAAAATCAGGTGGTTGGCATGCACATGCACGCCAGAGCTGAGCTGGCGTGCCTACTGATATGGCTACGTGTGCTACCTGTGGCACGCGTGCCATAGGTTCGCCATCACGGACCTATCATATTGTGTGACTAGAGTTGAGAACCAAATTGTTAACCTTTTTTAAAATAACCGAATATTAGTAATTACTGTTAGTCCTTGACTTATGACCATTCATATAGCAACTGTTCAAAATTACGACAACACTGAAAAAATGACTTATGACCAGCCCTCAAACTTATAACCATTGCAGCATCCCTGCAGTCATAAGATCACAATTTGGACACTTGGCAACTGTTATGTATTTACAATGGTTGCAGCATCCTGTGGGTCACATGATCACCAGTGGTGGGTTGCTACCGGTTCGCCCCTAACTGGGCAAACCAATAGCACCAGTGGCGGGAGGCTCTGACCACCCCCCCAGACACTTCTGTGCATGCGCAGAAGCTTCACACATGCCCATGAGCAAACCGGTAGCAACAGGATTTGCAACCCACTATTGATGATCATCATTTGCAACCAGCTAGCTTCTGGAAAATGGCAAAGGTTGTAAAACCAGGCAGGGTCACATGATGACTTATTTAACAACCACATTGCTTAGTGATGAACATTGCAGTGCCAGCTGGGTTTGTAAATTGAGGACTACCTGTAGATGTGAAGGCACTGGATTAATAGTAGGAAACATATTCCTATTGATTTATTTTTATTGTACTTTCTTGTTTATTAGTGGAATGATAGATCACCCAACCTAAAAGGAATTTGCGATAAAGAAAAGCAATGAACCTACGGTATAAAAGTAAACATTAAAAAACATGCAACTTGTTAACTTAAGGAGAGACCTGATTGAAAAACAAATCCTAGTCATAACAGCTGTTCAACAGTGGAACAATCTAACTCTAAAAAGGTGAGGTCTCCTTGATCAGAGATGTTTAAGCAGAGACTCTTAGGGATGACATAGTGGGTTTTCCTGCACTGGCAGGAAATTGGGTTAGATGATCTCAGGGCCCCTTCCAACCTTTATATTCCCTGATTTTGTTGTTCTTTGTTGTTGTATTCATTTTTAGGTCAGTGCCAATTCTCCTATTTTGAAATATCATTGTTCCAAAGAAAGATCTAATTCCATTTTTGAATGTTTTGTAATAGTAAATCTGTTGGGTAATAGGGGAAAAATGAATTTCTTGTAACACAACAGTTTAGGTCTTTGAACTTACCTAGAATTAATTAGCAACAATTGTTAAGTATTTTTTTTTCAATTTTCCAAAATAATTTTCACCAACACCAATAACTAAGTGGCCATTGCTATCAGAAATATTACTATGAATGAAATGTATTACAATCTAACCAGTGAATTCTAAAAAAATTAAATTAACATGCCATTTTCAAATGATAAATTCATATTTATGAATTATTTTTATAATATATTCTGGATAACTAAACTCTGAGATCAATTCCTCTGGGTTTTTCTGCTATATATGGGGAATCCTCAAAGCCCCGGCCCCCATATTCCTTTTTATACCCACTCTTACTTACATCTCCCCACAAAAACTTAAAACCAACCTTTGGGGAAATTATTTTCCCTCTTTCTCTCTCTTTTCCTTTTCTGTAGAATTAAGAAGGAAAGGGGTGTATGTTTTCTGTAGAAATCAAATCATTTTTCTATCAATTTTTGAGAGTTCCCAAACTCTCAAAAATAGCTTCAGATTCAGTGGGAGTGAGTAAAAAAAGAGGAGCAGTTTACCTTTTTAATGGATGTCTCCTGCATCCAATCTCATCTTTAGAATTTAAAAAAAGAAACAAAACAAAATCCTTAAATTGGCCTCACTTGCCCCTCCATATCTTCAGGTGCCTCCTGCAGATTTCTCAGTGGTTGGGAACCTGAGTTGTCCTTCCCACTTCTACCATGCAGACTTTCAATCTGACTTTTAGCTGCAGAGCTCAAATCTTCATTCTATAGTTTTCAAGACTTTCATGAGAGCCTGTGATAGTTGATGCAGCATTGACGTTATTTCTCTGATTTAAAATTATGTGGATATACTGTGTTCTTAAAAATACTAGTAACAGTTCTGACAGCAATAAACATCTAAAAAGATGGTGGAACTTGTTTCATTTGTAACCACTTTGGAAGTATTGACTGGTTCTTTAGTACAATGCAACTTAAGAGCTGTGGTGGCGCAGTGGTTAGAATGCAGTATTGCAGGCTAATTCTGCTGACAGCCAGCAGTTTGATTCTCGACAGGTTCAAGGTTCACTCAGCCTTCCATCCCTCTGAGGTCAGTAAAATGAAGACCCAGATTGTTGGGGGCAATCTGCTGATCTGTAAACCGTTTAGAGAGGGCTGTAAAGCACAATGAAGCAATATGTAAGTCTAAGTGCTATTGCTATTATTAAGAAGAAAACCATTTCTCATACACGGTTAGATCTCTAATCTTGCACAGCTCATATTTAGATATTTGAATGTTCTCTAAATGATAGCTTTGACATGTGGTTCTCATATGTCTTACTATTGAGCCCATAGGAACATAGATGCTCCCATGGGAGCCACATCTGGATCGCTGGTTACATTTCAATGTATGTGTGACCATGTTCCCACAAACTGGGGTTATTTGGAAATCTAGTTTTAGTAGATGTCAGAAACTGAATTATGGTTCTGAACTACACAACATCTGGAAATATAGATACAATTTCTTATCTATGCTGCATCTTCCCTGGAATCTGAGAGGGCTTGCAAAATCTGCAGTTTACTCCTGAAGATTCACAAATGAAACTAACCAGGAAGCCAAATATGCATAATTTGGGAAATGTTTCTGTCTTGACATGACAACTGGGTTCTTTTTAATGTTATTTAAGTTTTGTTGATGAATCATTTCAAAGGAAATTCTATAAATCTTTAAGTGTATTGTTAACGGGGCAGATTGTGTAATGCACACATAGTCTGTTTGTTTTGATAGTGTTAGTTATTGTTAGTGCTGACACATACTTTTCTCTCAAGACAATTAATAGATTCGAAAGAAAATGTTGTGTTAAGAGTCATAACAGATGACTGTTTCCTGCTCAGATCAGTCCCTTAATTGTAGTTTCTCTTTCCTAAAGACTTCTTCCCTCCCAAGATTCTTATTCATCACAGATACTTTTGCATTTTTAAAAAATATACCTGCAACGTAAACTGCTAAATGTAGCATTCATTTAACTAAGCCTCTTACAGACCCAAAAGCTGCATCCATCTGGGATCAGTGCTGCACTCTGCATTCCCACAACCCCATTAGTCTTGGGCAGATCTTCAGCAACTGAGCTAATTCACTTCCAACTCTGCTGCTGCTTGAGAGGAAATGTTAGGAAGACAGCTGGCAGAACTTCTGGAACTACAGGTCAGCTGGAGTCCCTCTTCATCCCACTTCTTGCATCCTAGGATTTTCTCACTTCTTTCTGGAACCACCTCCCCATTCCTTCTTATTTTGGTGTTATTCTAGTTATTCTAGAGTAAGCTTTGCCATGTCTGCCATATAGTCTTCAGAAAGAGACTCAGCAAGGAAATTATTTGCAACAAATTGAACAAGAAATTATGAAGGGTGGAGCAGCTAGCTGGCAGAGCAGTGAGTTTTCTATTCCGCATTAGCTACTGGGAGGTCTTTCAGACTTCTTCATTCTTCCTAGGAACAATGAGAACAATATGGCAGTGCAAACCAATGCAGAAGATATGTGCACAGAAGTGCCCTGGGACAGCTAAACCTGCCTGGAAACATAGAAATTTTCAGTAGCTGAGTCCCATTTGGCTTCCACTAGTGGGAACGATCAGGACCACTCAAAGGGTGTTGTGGAAGATTTAGAGGTTTCTTCTGGGCAAAATTCATTTGGGATAATCAGATTGTAGAAAGAAGAATGAAAGTGAAGGTGTAGCATTCAAATCCACTTAATTTTTTAAAGATATTTTATCCGGCTTTCATTATTTTTATAAATAACTCAAGGCAGCAAACCTAACTAATATTCCTTCCTCCTCCTATTTCCCTTCAAAAACATCCCTGTGAAGTGAATTGGGCTGAGAGAAAATGACTGGCTCAAAGTCACTCAGCCAGCTTTCATGCCTAAAATTGTCTTCTGGCAACACATGGCCACCATTGAATAAATGACCGTTTCTCAATCTACTGTTCTTCAATTGTATTGGCCATTGGCTATTGGTCATGCTGGCCTGGGAATTCTTGGAACTGTAAACCATCACATCTGGAGGACACCAGGTTGGAAAAGATTAGAACAAGATGTCAGTGGGCGTGAAAGACAGAAATAGCCAAGTGAGATGTCACTGGTGCAGATAATATTTGCTGAATCTTCTACCCAGTCATCTGTACATGTCTGGCCCTTCAAGCATGAAGGGCAGTGATTAGTGCTTATTCATCTCCCAGCAAATAAAGCTGGGTGGTAGGGAAAGCATATACAGAAGAATCCACTAATCACTCTCCTTTAATTGTCTCACCTTAATATAATGAGAATACCAATAACTAGCCTCTCAACTAAGGTGGAACAAAGCTTGGCTGTCAGACTGAAAGAATTGTGCCCTCATGCTTTTCTGCTAATTTAAGCATGAGATAGAATGATAATCTGACAGTGAGGAAGAGTATGTAATCCAGCATTTTGATCCTTACAGTGACCAAATTGATGCTTCTCAGGTGGTCACTGCATAGAAACATGTCCACTCCCACCATTGTTTCCTTGCACTTGGTATCAGAAATCATACTGCTTTTGTCCCCATAGCAAGACTGATTTTTCGAGACCAATTACTCTGGATGAACCTATCCTTTTTAAAGCCTTCCAGGTTAATGGCCAGCAGCTCTACAGAATAATTGTACTCTATGTGGATACTTCTTTTGTTCTAATTGCTTGTGGTGATATTTTCTGTTGTATCCCGAGGAACTGTGGAATTTTGCAGGGGAAAAAAAGGATTCCTTGGTTAGGAAATCAGTGAGTCATGGCATATAAACTTTCTGTGACTCATTGATTTTCTTAATGAGAAAATAAGTTTCTTCTGCATTAGAAACCTTCTTTGCAAGCAGGTTTCACACAATAGCAAGCTGGGAATTTTGTCCTAAAGTAGAGTTGTGGGTAGACATTAGGCTTGTGGTTCTATTTTACTGTTTCACTGGAATTCTGAGGTTTATCAACTTCAGCCAGAAAACAAACAGTGATTCAGCCAGGCACATAATTTTAAAAAAAAAAAATGGGCGAAGAGCTTAAGCTTGCACTCAAATCCTGTTGTACATCATGATGATGATGATGATGATGATGATGATGATGATGTTATCCATTCAGTCGTGTTCAACTCTTTACAATTCTATGGGTCGGGTTTCTTCACATCTTCCAATCTTGCACTACTTCTTTGTTCTTGATTGTGCCTGTTTGCTAGTGTTAAATCATAAAGGGCCTAAAATTCTTACTGATTTTTTGCAGACATTTTTTGCTTTATTGATACAAATTTACCTTTTGCTGTCCTTGTTCTAGGCTATGGGTGTCACATTTCTGTCACGTGACATATCACAATGTTTTTTTCCCTTCGCGGAATTGGGGTGAGTGTGGCCTGCACATGACGCATTTGACCTGTGGGCCGCCAGTTTGACGCCCCTGTTCTAGGGATGTCCAGAGTCATTTTAAAGTGATAGTAAGACTTTGAAGATCTTCTGTGGGGACTTCTTAAATGAGAATGACAATCCAATAATAAACACTGCATTACTGCCTAATAATTTAAATGAAACCTCTGGCATTGTAAGAACATTTTTGTTTCCAATGGGAAACAAGCAGGTAGTATTGCTCTGGTTGTGATATTTCATTTTTCTAGCTTGAACTGGATAGTGTTTAATTCACTAAATGGGACTTAATTCTGGTAGTTCAGGCTGGGCATCACCAGCTAATTAAAGGCTGTTACAAAGTATAGAAAGTGTTAGAATAGAATAGAATAGAATAGAATAGAATAGAATAGAATAGAATAGAATAGAATAGAATAGAATAGAATAGAATAGAATAGAATAGAATAGAATTCTTTATTGGCCAAGTGTGATTGGACACACAAGGAATTTGTCTTGGGGAATACGCTCTAGTGTACATAAAAGAAAAGATACATTTGTCAAGAATCATAAGGTACAACGCTTAATGATAGTCATAAGTTACAAATAAGCAATAAAGAAACAATATCAATATAAATCGTAAGGATACGAGCAACAAGGTTACAGTCATACAGTCATAAGTGTGAGGAGATGGGTGATGGGAACGATGAAAAGATGAGAAGATTAATAGTAGTGCAGACTTAGTAAATAGTTTGACAGTGTTGAGGGAAATATTTGTGAGAATTAATTTGTGAGAATTAATTTGTGAGAATTAATAGATTCTCACAATGAAAATAAATCTAATTATGATTATTTCTTTAAGAAGTAGAAATGTTTTTTTTTTTATTTTGGGAGCGAAACAAGTGTTAGGAAAAAGCCATTCATGTTGAGCACCAAATGAATGGTTGTCTCTGTGTTCCTTCTGTGGCTTTATAGTGTCTTTTATTCTTGTTTTCACAGCGTGTTTCGTGTTGGAAACCACCAGAAGGCCAGGTTTTATTGAAACACAATTAAAACATAAAACTGAGGCATAAAACATTTAAACATAAAACCTAGAAGGATTGGAAAATTATGACTGGCCATTGGTTTTCTGGTGAATATTGTAAACCCTAAGCCACCCAGAGTCGCTTTGGATAGCAAGATTGGGTGGCATTTAAATAAATAAACTAGCTCTCCCAAGCACTTTTTTTAAAATGTGAGGGTGGAAAGCTTGGGAGTGGAAAGTGGGAGTTTCTCCATAGTTGACCATTGACTCTGAAACAAACTGACTGTGGTTCTTCAATTCATGGATTCCAAGAGACTGATGGATTTCTTACATGTGTTTCCTAGCAAACAACACCTGGGGAGTTATTGAGGCAGCATTTCTCAAACTGAGACTCAGGATCTGCAGTGGGATTGGAGATGTTTCCAGGAAGGTGTCTCCTAAATTCTGCCAGACAGAACAGCAGAGTGATGAGCAGATTAGAATAAAAATTCACTGCAGAAAGCCAGCTATTGTTTTTTTTTCCAGGAATAATCTTTTTATACTCTGGGTCCATTTCTATCCACCCCATGAAATGTTCTGGTGATTTTGTTTGTCCTTTCCAATGGGCCCAAACAGTAGATGGCCTGAGAAATCCTGTACTGGAAGACTGACGGCTGATCTTCACAACTTTCTAACCTTGGCAGGTATATGAGACTTTGTTTGATTTACTTACTTGAGATGATATGGAATCATCCGCTTAGAAGTAAGCAATGGATGGATTCAGGTATAATTGTAATTTGAATTGATACAGTGATATCTGCACCCAGTCTAAGCAGAAGTAACCTTAACCCTCTCTATCATTTTTTATTTCTTAAATTTATATGCTGCCCATTTCACGAAGTGACTTTGGATGGTTTACATTATAAAGAACAAAAGTATGTTACATTTTTTCCTGTACTCTGTGATAGCAATACAGGTGATAAAATCTTCAGCAGAATCCAGAGATTCAAATGTTGAAGAAAGTGTGAAAGCTTGTATTTTGAAGATTTACTAAATTATACCGTAGTATAAGCAGCCATTGACTTGATAGCAATACAATTTTTCAGTAGTTTCCTGTAATTCATTGTATGTATGAGATAATTTGTTACAATAATTAGCAGGAAGCAATAGAACCAGCTGAGCTTGTAAATTATATGCTATGTAATAAAGTGTGTATAATAAAATATAAATAAAGTTTATATAATAAACTTTTGTTGTTGAGTAGGGTTTATTTGTAAGTAAGCATCAAAAGATGAGCTATCAGTAGAAAAATGCACCTTTCTGTTTTATTTCATCTAAAGGGTTAAGTAGGAAATTTCAATTTACAAAATAAAAATCACTCTTAGAAACACAAATAGCAAACCTCAATATTTAAACAGATTCCCCCCCCCCCCCCCCGACACTTAACTAAAGAGGGAAAAGCGGTTATGGATGAATTAACATAAACTCATAATATAAGCTATTTGATACATTGTGAATAGAACCTGTCATTGTTTGCAGCTTCTACTTTGCACAGTAGCTGCCAAGAACAAAACAAGGAGCTTTCTATTATGGCACAGAGTATCTTTAACGAATGGTGGGAAATCCAGTCATTACGGATATGTATATACTCTTAGAAAATTCAGTAAATATACTGCACTGACCCCAAAGGAAAAAGAATTTTGGACACTCCACCTAGATTGGTAGACTTTGATTTACTGACATTCTTTTCAATATACATATACTATATATCTTATTTGTGGGCCTTGTGGGCCCACCAGAAGTAGGGAAAGAGGCTGTTTCCTGCCTTCGGAGGGACTGGGTGGGGGAGGGGAAAGCCCATTTTTTTTCTCACCTGGCTCCAGATCTTCTCTATGCATCTGGGGAGGGCAAAAACAGCCTTCCCCACTCCCTCGGAGGCCTTCCAGAGGCCTGAAACGGCCCATTTCCCAACTCCTGGTGGGACACGAAGTGACGTTTTTTGCTGGCTCCAGTCTCCAGAGACTCCTAGAGAGGCGTGCCAGGAGCGGCAGGGAGAGGGGGTTGCGCATGCATGCAGAGGCACGTAGAATTATGGCTGTGGGCACGCATATGTGAACCTCCCCCGCCCCCCCCTCCTGGCATGCGATGGCAAAAAGCCATCACTGCTATATATAGCAGTCTTTAACTTACCATCATTCATTTAATGGCCATTTAAAGTTATAATGACACTAGAAAAATAACTTACGACCATTTTTCACACCTATAACTGTTGTAGCATCTCCATGGTCACATGATCAAAATTCAGATGCTTGGCATCTGGTTCATATTTATGATGGTTGCAGTCTCGGGGTCATGTGATTACCTTTTGTAACCTTCTGACAAGCAAAGTCACGGCTGTCTTTGGAAGAGCACTTGACGGCTGTGGCCAGGTTCGCCTGATTCACCAGTCACATCCCTTTCTGGATCGGGACTCATTAAGTACGGTCACTCATGCTCTCATTACTTCCTGCCTGGACTACTGCAATGGTCTCTACATGGGGTCCCCTTGAGGAGTACCTGGAGGCTCCAACTGGTCCAGAATGCGGCCGTGCAGGTGGTTGTGGGAGCGACGGGGTGCTCCCATGTGACCCCCCTCCCACATGAGCTGCACTGGCTCTCGGTGGTCTTCCGGGTGCACTTCAAGGTTTTGGTTACCACGTTTAGAGCACTCCATGGCTTAGGACCTGGTTATCTACGAGATCGCCTACTACCACCAATACTCTCCCACCGGCCGGTCTCACAGAGAGGGCTCCTCCGGGTGCCATTGGCCAAACAATGTCGACTGGCGGCCCCTCGGGGGAGAGCCTTCTCTGTGGGGGCACCTATCTGGAATGAGCTCCCCCTGGAGATATGGAAGTTCCCAGATCTGCGCACCTTCCGCTGCGCTCTCAAAACCTTTTTATTTCACCAGGCGGGCCTGGCCTAAACTTTTCCCTCTTTTTTAATATGTAAATTTTAAATTGGTTTTTAAATGATCGGGGTGTTTTAATTTGTCTGGGCCAAATTATTTAATTTGCTTTTATCCTATTTTTAAATTTTGTATTGTGTATTTTTTATTGTTTGGCTGTTCACTGTCCTGAGTCCTTCAGGAGTAGGGCGGTATATAAATCAAATAAACTAAATTAAACTAAACTAAACTGAAGTCAACATTTTAGAAGCCAGATTCTCTTTTAAGAACTGGGTTACTAACTTAATAACTGCGGCGATTCATTTAGCAACTGTGGCAAGAAAGGTCCCAAAATGAAGCAAAAAAACTCAGTTAAAACCTATCTTGCTTAGCAACAGAGATTTTGGGCTCATGTCAAGGACTACCTGCCATGCAGGAACTTCATTAATTCAATGCAAATGGATAGGCATAATATGGTTGTTGTTTACACACTTTTAAAGAACTGATCAAAATAGACTTTTCCAATCTATATCTTATTTGGTTTCCAAATTTGATTCCCAAGATGATTTTCGTTATTTAATTTTAGGGTAACTAAACCTGAATAAACCTTTTTTGAGATTTTTTTAGCTGAAAATGAATTTATTTGTAAACACCATTCTTCAAAAGCTCAAGGAAGTATTAAAGGCAAAATGGGTAAATAACGTACCCTATTGTTTTGAGATAAAATGAGTATTCCTTTTGATTGAAGAAATTGTCTTTCTTTTCTATTTTAGCAGCACTAGCAGTCTTGTATTTAGAAACTCTAGTCGAGCTAAGAAAATATTTTCCTAATATCTTTGTTAGCAACAGGTAATAAAAAAGAAAATCAAACATATCTCTATATATAATCTTTTATTAAGACAACTGTAATTTATATACAACAAGGTATGTACAAGGAAAAGAATGTACAAAAATTTAAGCTGCAACATAGCACTCTGACAGTTTGCCAAATCATTTTCTTATCTTCTGGTTTAGTATATCTAACCCTATTATGCATTTTTTGCACTCTTCACAATACCTATTCAGTTGACATCTTGAAAAGCACAGTGCAAATCATCATATATTCACCTATCAACTTCAAAGCATATTTTCACTGGAGAAAATAATGTTGCAGTAATAAGTCCAAATAACCAATGGAATGTGTTATAAATAAAATTCTGAAGAAATATAGAACAAACAACTATCTCTTTTTCACAGTTTAACAGGCTAAAACAGGGCTCCAGACTAAAGGCCAAGATAAATTTGAAGGGAAAAAAAGATAACCAAGAAATATCTGGTTGGGCATCACTAATCTTCCAGAGAGTAATTTTAAGCTTATACTCTGGATGGGCTTAAAATATATAACAATTTACCAACAATGAAAAACTTCTGTCCCCACCCCCACCCCTAATGTTTGAAATTATTTATACTCTAATTCTACTAATGGATGAACAGAGTGAAAGAAGCAGCAAACAAGCCTTAATTGGCTCATAAAGTAGTTAGACATAAATGTACAGTTTTATTACAAAGATATTCCTACACACATTGTAGGAATATACACAGAATGCTTGATCTTTTCCATTTTAAATATGTAGACTGTCAATGAACTAATCAATTTGTCGAGTCTACAAATAGCATTCAAAATAAAACAGTGCAAGCCTAGTGATAAAAAGGTTTAAATGCCGCAGGATATACGAGGTACATAGTGTGTTCGAATGTCCAACAAAGTGCATTCTTCACTGGGTTTCGACTCATGTGGAATTACTTCTGTGGGGAAAAAAGAGAGAAATCAAGATTTAGAATGTGGTTTCACTAGAAAATAGTGAGTATTAGAATAGTAGAATTTCTACTATTCTAAGAATCTATCACAAGTTCAGTGAAAATCATATCTTCCCTCCTCAATAGAACTCTCGTTAAATTGGAAGAGATGGACAGAGGTCTAAAATGAAGTATGGGTAGAAGATCTTAGCCCATACAGTATAATCACAATTTCAACCAGCACTACTTCCATGAAATGCAATACATGTCGCTTCCGGAACCCTTGTTACTGATCAAGTAGTATGACAATAGACAATCTATGACTCTAATACTGGCCTAAAGATATTAGTGAGTAGAACATTCAGAGTGAAGGTCCTATAAAGGCAGTCCTTTACTTACAAACATTCATTTAATTACTGTTGAAAGTTACAAGGGCAATGAAAAAAGAGTGAGTTATGAGCAGTTCTCATACTTGTGACCATTACAGCCTCCCCATTCTGGAGTCTTGGAGCTGTCATTTGCAAGGAAAATCAATGGGAGGGGGGGATAGCCAGATTCGCTTAATAATCGCATGAGTCACGTAACAACTGTAGTGATTCACGTAACAATCATGGCAATAAAGTCATAAAATGGGACATTTACGCATTGCTTTGCTTGTTATCAGCAGAAATTTTGGGCTCAATTGTGGTCGTAAGTCAGGGGTGAAATCCAGCAGGTTCTGGAGAAGCAGTAGCAGAAATTTTGAGTAATTCGGAGAACTGGCAAATACCAGGCTTTGACTGGCCCCAGAGTGGAGTGGGAATGGAGATTTTGCAGTATCCTTCCCCTGCCACGCCCACCAAGCCACATCCACAGAACCAGTAGTAAAAAAAATTGGATTTCACCACTGTCATAAGTTGAAGACTATCTGCATGTGACAAAGGAGATTTGTTTTTCAATAATACTCTAAATGAGATAAAGAGAGACATTATACATTACTATTATCTGAAGATATAGGTGAAATGTTTATACCTAGCTTTGGTATCTCAAAGGTAGTATCTTGCTCTTGCAAAGTAAAGTCAAGGGAGAGATTCTGCATTCCAGCTTCATTTAACAGGAACCCTTTTCCAATACCAGCTTCATTTAACAGGAACCCTTTTCCACCAATGTTGCTTTGTTGCCACTCAGAGCTGTTAAAGAGCTGCCGGAGAGGAAAGATAAAAGAGATCAACAATCTGAACTGTTTTCTAGTTCAATTCAAAAACACTGTTAATTCCTTTCTAAAATGCAGTTTACAGAACAAAGACTACAGCCGCATTTTTAGGTTACATGGATTCTTGCGATCTAATGTGGTTCAGAAGCAAAGCAAGACATCCTAAACCAGGGATGTCACACTCGCGTCGTCACAGCATCATCACATGACGTAATGGGACCAGTTGTGGGCGTGGCCAGCACATGACACATCTGGCCTAAGGGCCAGACGACAGCCCTGCCCTAAAGTATCTCTTCTCAACCAAGACAAATGGGAACTCTTGTACACATTGCTTGCCCGCCCACCCCTTTGAATACTGCCCTTAAACTTCATGTATTGTCCCAATGCCAAAATTATTTACAAAGTTATTTAAAAAGAGAGAGATTCTTACATCAAACAGTGGAATATCCTCCTCTTCATCAGTTATTGTGAGGTTATACAAAGCCATCAGGTAAGAGAAGGGGAAGAAAAAAGAAACATACCCAATGAATCTCAGAATTCTTGTTTACTAAATGTTTATTTTCCAGTTTTCTATTATCAACAATAACACCTTTCTAATCAATGACAAAATTAAAATAAAGCATTGGATAATTTATGCTCATAGAAGTAATGCCTGTCTTCGGTTCACACTGGCTTAATATCTAGAATTATTTTACTGTAAAAGGCAGGTTGTATTAATAAGCTCTATATTTCAAGAGGAGAGATTTAGATATATATTTCCATTCTCTTAATAACATTAATGAAATTTATACGGGCTTAACTTTCACTGGGTCAAGCCTGTAGTAAACTAAATTTTTTAAAAAAAACACTTTTATATCATTACATCACTCTCATAAAACCTATTTCTAACCAAGAATGCATCCAATATGAGACTGCATAGGAAGCTTTGACTTTTTAAAAAGAAGGTAGAGAGTAGACAGACAATCTAAACTTCCTTCCTTATTCTGAATCTCAGTTCCAAGGAGCTGAAAATTGTATTTTTAAATTTTATTTTAGTGTATGGCACATGTTAGCCAGGGATCACTGAAGTGGCTGGCTGCCTCTATGAAAAGATTTTGTTTTCAGGCAGAGTTATCTGCCCGTGGGATGCCTGAGTGCCAGTAGGCAATCGGGGGAGGCTCTTTTCCTGTCCCTATGCAGTTTATTCACTCACAGGAATTGAGCCGCCAAGCTGCCGACCTCAGCGGAGCAAAGGTTGTGAGTCACTGCAGCCCCCTAATAATCTAATCTAATAATCTAATAGATTATGGGATCTGAATGTCCAATCTATGTGGGCAGTTGACCTAAACCCTGCCGTTCTCTTGATTCTGTTCCTCAATCCATTTATGATCAATCACCTGGTTCTGAACAATTAAATACTAACCTTCAGAAGAAGAATAGCAGGGTGAAACCTGAAGTCTGTATATATTGTTTGTACTGTCAGGGGTCTGAATATCCAGTGGGCAATTTCTCCAGGGATTACTGTTCATGTCACATGAAAGATCTATAAAATGTCCAATGAAAGTATGTCATTTATAATGCAAGAAATATTTTTTCCCCTAAGATTGTTTCACAGACTAAAGAAGCCATTTTGTTTCACACAAACAAACAAAATGATTGACAGCACCCCTCCCCCCCGCTCGGCCGGGATGAACAAAACATGAGATGCTATGCCCAGACAAATAACTGATATTGCAGCTTAAGCCGATGAACACAATATCACACAAATACTAATTCAATGTCTGAGTTCCCAAACCATACTCGGCCACAAACCTAATCAACCCCATTTCAACCAGTCATATAAATCCAGCCTTTTCATTTTCTTTAGTTTTGAGAAGTTCTCCAATAGTTTTTTGGGAATTTATCAGTGTAGAATAAACAAAGGAAAAAAATGTCTTAATTCCTTAACATCCCTGACAGCCTATCTTTTCATTACTCAAGCAAGCTGAAAAATGGACTCAACAGGCCTGGCTTTTCCTTGTGAGACCCACACAACTGATTAAAATTGTTTCTTACCAAATGTGCTCCCCACTTCCATGTCCTCTGCTACATAGCTAGGAAGCACATAGCCACTGTGGTCATCCGGCAACTGAATGCTGTTTGTTGCTTCGACTGCCTCTTCCTTAATATCCTCCACTGACTGCAAAAGATGAAGGACAAAATGTCAACTTTATGTCTTTTAAGGCAGTGGCCCCCAACCTTTTGGGCACCAGGGACCAGTTCTGTGGAGTAAGGTTTTTCCACAGACTGGAGGGAGCATGGTTTCGCATGCTGCCCACATCCTATGGATGGGGCTTCTCTTGTTTGTGTGGGCCAGTTTTTGACATGCGGTGGTCCTCAGAACAGGGGTTGGGGACCCATTTTAATGTCAAGACGTGTGAATGTTGTAATTTTGTTGTAATCAATATTATTGGGAAGTATTTCCCAATAATCATTTTCATGCAATAAAATGGCCTTTAGATAGCAATTATCTATAGCTAAGGTATATGAGCAGGGCAATTGAGCAAGCTGTGAGTCCAATAGATTTTTATTTTGAAAGATTCAACACTGGCAATAATTAGGCAGAAGGAATGGAAGGCTTTTTTTTTCTTTTAAAGAATTAGATAACTGATAAAAAGTGATCAAGAAACTAAAAATATGTCAACTGAGTCCCAAAATGCTTCTCTACTGGTAGTCCTCAATTTACGACCACAATTGAGCCCAAAATTTCTGTTGCTGAGCAAGACAGTTGTTCAATGACTTTTACAACCTTTCTTGCCACAGTTGGTAAGTGCTTCACTGCAGTTAAGTTAGTAATGCGGTTGTTAAGTGCATCTTGCTTCCCCGTTGACTTTGCTTATCAAAAAGTCACAAAAGGAGACCACATAACCCGAGGAAGCTGCAACCACCATAAATACATGCCAAGTTGCCAAGTATCTGAATTTTGATCCCATGACTCGAGATATACTCCAACCATTTTAAGTGTGAAAAATAGTCATAAATCACTTTTTTTCAGCACCATTGGAACTTTGAAAGGTCACTAAATGAATGGTTGTAAATCAAGAACTACATTCATTTCCTTCAACAGGAATGATTTCTGCCAGCAGCCATCTTCTTGTATCTTTCACTAACTTATTCTCAGTAGGAAGATTTTCAATGGATGAAGAGACAGGAAACACCCCCTCTGCATGAAGGGCTGGACAGTGGCATCGTCGGAGGAAGAGCAGGGGTCAGATCTACAAGATGGCAGGCACAATTTCTATCATGATTGGGCCAGTCAGATTTTGACTTCTGCCCTGCCAATACCCACGAATCTGTGCCCTTTTAATATTTCACATGCATGTTTTACTTAAGCTATTGAAGAAAAGACATATGTTGTTATGTATAGTTTTACATAGTTTATATGTTTTTTATGATATGTTTTATGATTTTTATAGTTCTGGATATTATTGTTGTGGCCAGCTAACCAGAGTTGTATTTTTTGGTGAGTAGCTATACAAATATTTTAAACACATACCTTTCTTGGGCTCTTGCTTTTTGGAGACTTTGACTTTCTTTCTGTTTGAAATAAACAAAACAAAAAACACAGGCTTAAAATAAACATATTTTAAGAGAGCGGGTGATAGATAATGCAACTGCCAGACATTTCTGGTATTATCCATCTTATAATATTTTCTTCTCCAAGTTTGCAATAGTGCAATTCTGTTGGATACAAAGCCATAGCCATTCTTGGAAATTTTTCCTTATGGATTTCAGTTGTTGCCATAAAACTGACAACCTGGCTGCCTTTTATGTAACACTAGAACCAAATTTTATATTACAAGTATTGGGAATAATACCCATCCTTCGTAAGTTTTGAGCAATACCTTTTTTCTCTGATTTTACTGGAAGTTCCACTATCTTATAGACTCGGACAGCACTGGGTCCTTTGCTAATGCTTTGATCCTTCACTTCTTGGATGTCAGGCAAGGAATTCATGGCACAACGGAAATTTGCCTTCCATGTTTTTGGATCAGGGTCTACATCACCTTCTTTGTATCTCCCTGTAAAAAGACAGATGGCATAAATCTAGGCATGCAAAAATAGAAGAAAAGCCACATCTAGCCAGAGGGATCCTGGCATGTTACACTAAGGTCCTGAGAGGAACCCACTGTCTCCTCTGTGTGCTTGACACTGACTCTTTTCAGTCTGTGTAGTTCAGTGTAATTCAGACATATAAATGTACTGTTGATAACAAACCTTAGTTACTGAAGGTATCAACTGAACTCAGAAGTTAGATATCACCAAGTGAGCTCACTGATTCCAGGGGGCCCAATCTACATATGACTAGATGACAAATATGACTAACTGTATCTAATTATTCCTATAAACAACTTCTTACTTATCTATTGCTAATGACTCATGACTTGTGAAATGGCACAAAGATGGCCTTGTTAACCAAAAATTGGGGGGGGGGGGTTGCAAAAAAATACAGAAAGGCTCAAAAGGCAGTTGTAATATTATCACCATCACCTTTCTGTAACAACATACATATTAAGGGAGATTGAAGGACACTTCACAATGAACAATCGATTGCTCATTGTAAAGAGAGATTTTGTCAACATGCCAATGTAGTATTGAGTAGTAAACCCAGAAATCCACTCCGTAGTACAGTAACATACTATACAGAGAATGACCAGCCTATCCCTATCTCCTGAGGTGATAAGGATTGGAAAAAGATTCCTATTTTTTTCTCATCAGCCATTCATGTAGACTGGTTATCAAAACTCTTAGGAAGTTTATAACTCTGACATGGATATACTGTACAATAGCACAAACTCATGGGTTTCTGCATGCTACAAATATGCACAACTCAGAAGCTGAACATATTATCAACTAGTTCCAGGATAAATATACAGTCCTTTGGTGGGACGGTCTTTCCAATTGTTTTAACTAGTAAGTGCTGGGGTTTTACTTGCTTCAAAAACTATTTAGAGGAATTGTTTTGGAATGTCCAGGAGCAAGATTTGTTTGTCAGACTTTCATGCAAGCTTTAAAAATGTTGCATATTTTAAGAAGGCACTGCCTTTGTGCTCTGTTGCATTCTGAAACCTGAACCTTTTACAGTGTGCAACTCCCTATTAGTATACTGACCACAGATACTCAAGAAGAACCCACAAACTCTTTGCCTAAAGAGGCAGGGCAAGGAAAAGGGATCCCTTTGGCTAGTGTTAATATGATGATTCCTCCTTCAAATACAGTAACCGTTTGATTCTCTAGAAAATCTCTAGAAATGTTTCGCTATCACCAGGACAAAACAGCACATACCAGTATGAACGGCCCAGTTTTTGAACAGGCAGGCATCTTTTTCCAGTTCCCACCCATGCTTAGCTGCATGTTTCCAAGGGATCTGGAACATTTTATCTTTCTGCAATTGAAAAAAAAATACAATTCTGAATAAGCATCACTGAATTGCACAGAGAAAACAAAATCAAGAAAACGGTAGAAAGCTGAAAATAAAGAACCCCTGATCTGTGAATTAATCAAGTAGTAGACAAGCGTACATTTCTGATGATTTATTTGATTTAGCATTTGTCTTGTCTACTGTATATATAGCCTCCAATTCAATAGCTTAACATTTCATAACCAGGTGTTGTATAAAACAAAATAAACAAAGACATATTGATTTCTTTCCCTACAGTTTACTATAACATATGCAAATATTCTGGATGTAATCTTAGCCACAGAGAAATGAACCTATTAGCTCTACCTGAATCTCTTACATATCTCAATTATTTGGCATTTTAAAAAGCTATAAAAGTGCAAAAACATATTAAGTTAGAGTTCAGACTGACATTAAAATTAATGTTAAACATAACATCAAATGCATTAAAGGTTTATTTAATTTGCATTCTCAATTTCTTTTCAATATTTTTGCTCCTTTGATCTTGGCAATTTTTTCCTCTGGAAGTTATTCTTAAGCAACAAATTATTATATTGAAGCCTGACTACTTTCCTCACTACAGTGTTTCTATATTTTCTATAATAACCTTGTTTTAAATTTGAAGCAAGAAAAGTACACAAAACTAGCCTTTTAAAAGAGAGTGCATGAATGAAAGTTTTCTATACCTTATTGAGCCAATAAAGCCCAGGAATTTTATTTGAATTAATCTGCAGTTCCAACCAAGGTCTCATGCGCATCCTTGTTTGTGGCATTCTGGCTCTAAAAAAAGAAAAAGTCAGGAACTGTAAGCACAAAACAAAATCTTTCACTTCTAGAAATATCATGGAGACCAGTGGCTCATATTGCAATGGACAATGCGCTTTCCCCAAAATATATTTCCCCTAATTTCCTTATAAAGAAACCAGTGTTTTTATTCATATAACACCATCTGCATGCGCAGTGCTTCACAAAATACAAGATACTAAGAAAACTAGTATCATCACATCATGAGCATTACACCGTTATGTTACTTTTAAATCGATAATGTGAAAAGCCGATCTAGTTAGCAGTCAAGATGGTGGCCTAGAAGCCAGGAAACTGAATTCTACTCCCACCTTAGGTGTGATAGTCATCTGGGTGACTTCGGGCCAGTCACTTTGTCTTAGTTCAACCAACCTCACAGGATTGTTGTGGGGAAAAAAGGAAGCAGGAGTCTAGCTAAATTCCCCTCCTTGAGAGTGGTTGTTGCCTTGAGGGCATTCTCTCTGCCTTTTATCTTTTACTTTGCTTTTATTTCTCATTCTATTTTAATAGTATCTTTTTATATGGTTTTATGATTTTTAATCTGTAAACTTCCCAGAGTTACTTACATAATAAGATGAGATAATGGGATATATTAATGGGATTTAAATATAAATATAAATTAGATATAACTCTAATAATAGTAATAAAACATCTGCCTATCCCAGGTTTTTTGATAAGGAATCAATTTAAATAAAAATGCCAAATCTAGTCTAAGCATCTTGCTGGTTGTGTGACCATCCATAATAAGTCAGTTGACAAATGCTTTGAAGCCACTCACAGCCTATTTAGAATTCAACACAGGTGAAAAAGACTGCTCCCAAATTACTTATGTTAGGTCAAATTAAACCCGGAATTCTACCCCAGGCTTCCTATTTACTCTCCCACTGAAGTATCTGCGTGTCCAGACCTACATTGGGCAGCCAAGAGCATCTTCCAAAACAGCCATTTGAGTCTGGGTCTGATGTTGCTGCTTTGATGATTTGTAAGCATCAAAGCAGCAATTTCTTCTGCTATGTTCTGAAACACCTCCTTCAATGCCTTTGCATAGACCTGGTCTCTATTTTTCCTCTCTCACCCTAGGATGCAAGATGGCCATTGTCCATGCAGAAAATGGCACCATGTGTTTCTGCTCCTCTGCTGCAGAACCTAACATATATTTGATCAAAATAGCAGGAAGGGCTGGATGAAGATATCAGAAATGCATCAAGAACCATATTAACACTGGTGGCATGTATACATATACCAACATATGTGAGGGAAAGCTCTCAGAGAAGAACTTTGAGTCATCAAACCAATGGCTCAGGATTATTGTATTTTCCAGGTGCACACAGTAAATTCTTCCCAATGTCCCAATCTTCATTATGTGTTGTGTTCCTTCCCTCAAACTAAAATACTACTATTACTGAAAACAGGAAACTGAAAACTTATTTTCTTGAATAACCCCATCAAAGCAGCCGGCAGGGTTAGGGGGAGACAATCTCCCACCTGATCCTTCCCGTGTTTTGTTTTACCCCTTAAACTTTGATATAATACAGTTCTTTTCTTGAAGCATCACTTCTTAAGAATACTACAAATTTAACTAACAATTGGGAGCTGCAGCCAGTAATCAAATGTTTACAGCTTAGATGAAAACTAAAGTGGAAATATTTCTTCAGGGAACACATGTTTAATTTTCAGCCAGACCAAATTGTTAACACAAACTATTCGTACAGATATCTTTAAAAATAAAAAGATACAAAAGAAAGCAATTTTCATCTTCAAAGGTTAAGTGGAACTGGCTTTTCTCTATCTTGCCCCCCCCCCTCATTCCAAACAGCTTTAACAACACTTTTACAAATGAGTTTTTTTTTTTAAATCATGGATGTATTATTTCTAGGGTGCAATAAATTGCAGAGAATCAGATCACTGAATAAGGCTTAAAAATGCAGGCACTCAATTCCCTCCAGAAACTGTTGCCCAGTCTCCAATGAGTCTCCCCAGCTCCAATCCAGCTCCTTATGGTATCGTGGTTGAGGAAGGAAGGAAGGAAGGAAGGAAGGAAGGAAGGAAGGAAGGAAGGAAGGAAGGAAGGAAGGAAGGAAGGAAGGGACTGCAGGGTAACTGCACTGCTTGCATGTATGTATCTACAGAAGATTTCTTTCTTTTGTCAGAATAACAAAAATGCACCAGAAGTTTCACTCACCTATAAAAAGGATAAGGCTTAGATTGCCACACCTCAGTCCAGCTTTTATCACATTGCCCTCCAGCCTCCCAATGCAGCTGGATCCATTACCTCCTAATATTCAGTTTTGACAACTCTTTTTAAGTTTAATAATATGTCTAGCTAGTGAACTTTTCCTGAAATGCCTGACAGATGCAGAGTGCCCTTTACACATGGTAATAAGAATCAAAACTGAAAATGTTCCTTACACTTAGGGGAATTATTATAAAACAGCATGAGATCCTGCACTGGGAATGTTGTTATTTGGCACACAAGCAAACACAAGGCTTGATGATTTCCTGTTTGCAAGATTTGGATTGGGGCCAGGTGGTTTCAAACTGCACAACTTCATTCAGGGAGAAGCACAATTAATCCAACTTTAATAAAAAGGATCTCATCTTTATTGTTTAAATCCTTAACAAGAGCATTTATGAAGAAAAAGGTCAAGATTATCTACTACTTTCTAGAGGTTTACAATTATCCTTTTGAATGTCTATGTTCCAACTACCAATTATAGTAGAGATATATGACCTGTGGTGGCGCAGCAGTTAAGAGTGGAGTACTACAGGCTACTAATGCTGCCTGCAACTTGGCAGTTCAAATCTCACCAGGCTCAAGATTGATTCAGCCTTCCATCCTTCCAACGGTAAAATGAGGACCCAGATTGTTGGGGGCAATATGCTGATTCTAAACCACTTAGAGAGGGCTGTAAAGCACTGTGAAGCAATATATAAGTCTAAGTGCTATTGAAGTGCAATTGCTATTGATATAGCATGGACTTGCAAAGGTCCCTACCCCAAGCCAATTCAAGCTTGTAATTCAGTTCTGGCTGGTGTCTGATTCCTTCTTGCAAAGCATATTCCTGCATGTGACACTGATCTCCAAGGCTCCTGTGCAAAGGGCATTCCAAAGGGTATTCTAAAGGAATTTTGCAGTTTCATGCATTTGTTAAAGGAGCAAAACTATGTACTGCATGCATTTGCTGTAGAATGCTTATGGAGACACCTGCAAATCATATTTACTTCCATGAAAAAACTTCCATGCTGAATTCAATGGGGGTTTATCAGTAAAGTCTGAATGGTCAAATCGAAATGAAGCATGATCCTTCCTTGCCAGGTGTGTTATGATTCTCCTGTTCCACCAGTTTGTCTCACATGTATTCATCCCTGCAAAGTTTTCAAGAGAACAACCTAATGGATTATCTCTACTCTTCTATCCAGCCTTTTCCAAGATTCTGGTTTGCTTTAAAATTTATTCTCCTGTTGGAACTTCTGGACTGCACTCAAGGATACACAGAGCTAACAATGTGCCCGGCTCTCCTCACTCCGCCCCATTCTTTTCTCCATTGTGAGGTGGAGACAGCAGCCAGGAGTGGGTTCAGCTCTCTCCAAGCTCTACTTCCTGGTCCAAACAACAAAAGAAGCAGCACCACCCATTACTGGAAATCAT
Source organism: Masticophis lateralis (assembly GCA_030761175.1). Classification (NCBI taxonomy): domain Eukaryota; kingdom Metazoa; phylum Chordata; class Lepidosauria; order Squamata; family Colubridae; genus Masticophis; species Masticophis lateralis. The sequence continues at coordinate 92,307,100 of JAUDYJ010000002.1, forward strand.
GGTCACACAATTCTCTTTGGCAAAACTGGGATACAAACAAGAGTCAACCAAGCCACTAACTTTTTGCAACTTTGCAAATAAAATTATAACTGTTGCAATTTTAGAAACCATACAAGACACGCGCTTTTCTCACTTCACAAGAGTTCCCCTACTGAGTAGCCGGAGCGCTGACTGCATTTTGCGCTAGTTCTACTGAAGCCGCTGTGAGTGCGCGCTTCTGCAAGCACCTGACTCCTCGCTTACAAGCGGCGGGGATGCATACACACACACACACACACACACACACACACACACACACACACACAGCCTTTATCATTTTTGTTATAAAGAACTGAAGGCGACGAAATACTGAATACTCCTTTCTCCTCTATTTCCCCCGGAACAACCACCCTGTGAGGTGGGTTGAGGTGAGACAGACTGGCTGCTCCAAAGTCATCCAAACCGACTTTTCTGTCTGTGGCGGGACTAGAAGTCACCGCACCCACCCACTCACCCCGTGTACTTTGAGAACATTTCCGCCCATTTTAACGCGCTTTATTACGGGGGAGTCTCTCGGCTCCGGAGTAGGTCCCAACTGGTCAGAAGTTTTTTAAAGAGAAATTCTTACTGCAAACGGTTTCGGATGCCCCCAGACTAGACTTCTCCCCGTCTAAATGGAGCTTAAGCGGGAAGGGGACCTGCAGATCATCGCAGCGCTAAAATAAATAATTAAGTAAACTCCGGTGGATCTACTTGAACCTCCGATCCTAGGCGCGGTGGTCTTAAGAGCGCTCCTGCCACCCCACCCGCCCCATTTCTCATCCCGCTCCGGTGGATGACAGTTATTCAGGTGAGTGCTGCCCAGTCTAACCCTGCACCGAACTGCGCGGTGCTTGCCTCGGTTTAGGCGGGATGCCGCCAGCAGCTGCCGGACCACGACCCACCTTGCAGGACTTGATCGAGGATCACACCCTTCGGAAACACCCGAGCGACCGACAACGTCTTCCCGTGCAGGAGCCAGCTCCGCTCAGTTCAAGAGACTCTTCGTTTCTGCAGCCGACTGTCCAGGGGGAGCCTGTATTATCCTACAGGTCACCGGGAATCCCCCTGTCGGAGAGTGGGGGGAGACACAAACGCGCCCGGCTTAGCCAATCAGCGCACCGAAGGTCTTCCGCCGCGGCCAATCAGCGCTTCAGGCAGGCTGCTGCTTAGAGGAGCCTGATTTCTGAGAAATCAGGCTATTGAAAACCAGCGGCGGGAGGGGAAGTCCGGCTTCTCTTCTCCGCCCCTTTCTTAAACTTTGGCGGCGTGTTGGTTACATTGCAAGAAGGAAGAAAACACTTGATTCTTATTTTGGAATGCAAGAAGCCGGGGCACGTGGACCGGTCCCAGGGCTCCGGAAATCTTTTCCTGCCAGTCCAACACCCACGCACACGTAACCATCCGAACTGCCCCTGCCTGTTGTAACGGCCTGCAATTTAGCCTGCCTTGAAATCGAGGGGTTGAATCGTGCTCACATGAGGGTGACCTCCTCGTTATTTTCGAGCTGTGGGTCTGAGCTAACCTACACCCCATCCAGGAGGGTGAACAGTTGGAGTGGATCACAGCTGTTCCTTAATTTAAAACATACCGCATACATAAATGTTTGGAACCAAGTTTTCGGGGTCAAAGTCCACCGAGTGTCTGATAAATCCTAAAATTTATAGCTTCAAAACTATGAAAACAAAGTGGCATATTTACTTATTCCCAGACCTTGAGCTAAACGAAGTTATTCATTTTATTTGGGGAGGACCTCATAAATTATTTTTTTCATTTTAATGGACCTCCAGCATAATAACCCAATGCCAGAGTTGAACTTTAGCCTGGGACACAGCTGAAACATCTGAAGCTGCCCTAAGAATGTTTCATGCCTCCATCCCAAAACCACCCCCACCCCTAGATATGCCAGACTACAAATCCCATAATCTCTACTCAAGAGCTCATGGATTGTACCCCAACAGTTTTGTCCTTCCTGTATGTAAAAGAATATGCATAGACTCTCCTCTTAATAAAATACGCATGGGTTCTCTTCTTTGTTTTCTGTATATGACTACCTTGTCTTGGGAAAGACAGCCATATACAGAAAACTAAGAAGCCCCATCCCAAATACAACAACCTTTTTCCTAAACATGGATAAGGTTTAATTTAGGGTCAAGTCAGTTTGGCTCAGGAGTGGATCACCAGTGCTGCAAGCAGAACAGCCTTTCCCTTTGCTGGTTGCCTTTAAGGAGAGGCTGGAATATTTTCCTAAACCAATGATGCTTTTATCTAGATTCCTGCAAGAAATCAAGGGTTGGACTCCACCTTAAGAACCCCTTTCAACTCTAGCATTTTACGAAATAGATTTATTTCTGCAAGGGTATGGAACTAGCTTAGCTTTGGCTCTGGGGTGCCCTTAGTGGAGCATTGTTTGGAGGTTCAGCAGGGTTCAGTGGAATGGGAAGGATATGGCAGACTGCACTGGCAAGGAGGAAAAGGAAAAACACTAGGTTAAAAAAACTGGGTGGAGGGGCAGAAGTATATGTAGTTAGCAGAGCAGGAAGAGGAAGAACCAGGCTAGGAGGATCCAGTTCTCCAATCAAAACTTTCAGGATCCAGTCAGTCCACAAGTTTTTCCTAACAAGTTCCAAGAAGGAATCTTAGAGATTCATCACCCTTCCTAATCCAGTGTTCCTTCCAAACTTCTGGGACTCTGTTGAGATCCTGACCATTGTAGGGTGCTCAGAGGATGGCAAGTTGGAGAAGGTATATGTATCTGAACATCCAGCACTCCATTATCTTTTCCCCAGTATGCCCTCAATATGAACTTGGAGTGAATTCAGATGAAGCTGGTTGATCCCACCTCCATTTCATGTTGGAATCCTATGCACACACACAAAAAGTGAGAATGATATAATATACCATGAGCAAAATATCTTAAGGGCAGGGCATTAGTCCAAACATACCTTGAAGGCTCAAGGTTAGGGAACAGTGACAAAATTTATCTAGCTATAGCAACTTTCAAAGAAACTGGACTATGGACTATATGTTACTCATATGTTAACCCTGTTGTGGGATCCCATTCCAGGAAATCACTTGATTGTCATGATAGAAAAGACAAACTACCCTTTTGACTGAAATAGATTTAGTATAATCTGTCATTGTTATTTAATTGATGCCATTATTATGGGAATCCTTTCGTCCTTAATACACACCTGTCAAGCAAAACTAGGAATATGAATTTATAACTTACTGGATTCACGATGTCTATGTAATTTGACTGAAGAGGAAATACAAATTTAAAGCATGTGTAATAAAATGTTACACCTTCAGGCGTTGCCTAGAAGCAGTAAGACCTTCTTTTAATAACTATACAGTTTGCTTAGTTTAGCCATATTTTTTAAAATTCATTCACATCCACAGATGTACTGTCCAAACCCAGAAGATTCATATACAGGCAAGATGAACTGTATAGTTTCCCCACAAGTGTTCTTTTCTATCTAGGCCCGCTCTTCACAATTAAATAAATAGCTTCTCTTTTTTCACTTTCTTCTAGAGTAGAGGTGGGAAGAATTAGGAGCACATTCTGTCTTTCATTCATTCCTAAACTGCTGTCAGATGTCTGAATTCTTGTAAATGTATGCCTCAAGTACTGTAGATATTTTTCCTTCATATCAGTGGTGGGTTGCCCCCAGTATAGAACTGGTAGTAAAACCAGCAGGAGGCTCTGCCCACTGACCCTGACGTCATCAGAAGAAATCTGCGCATGCGCAGAAGCAAGGCAAACGTGTGAGCAAAGCGAGCGTGCACAAGCGATCCCGTTGCAAACCGGTAGTAAAGGTAAGTAGAACCCACCCCTGCTTCATATGATTTGGTATTGTAGGAAGTTAGCACCCACCCTTTCCTAGAGGAATGAAATATTTTGGGAAATATTAAAAAGGCAGAATATTATGTTTCCCTGGATGAGAAATGGAGAGGCATGTTTTAAAGCAGCTCCCACCTTCTTGCCCCCTCCCCTTTGTTAATGGGCCAGAGGCAGAAACTCAATCTTTGACAATAGATTGAGTTTCTGCAACACAACACAATAAGGACAGAAACTCACCACATGGCACCTGGGAAGATTACATCAGCCAGCAAGGCTGACTAAGACCCCCCACCCCCTGGGAGTCTGACAACCAGGAAGTTCAAAGCCAGGGAGAGATATAGTGGGGACTCACTATATCTGCCCTTTTTCTGTTAGGAACTCAAGCCATGTGATCCTGTCCACCATTAAACTATCTTTCCAAACAGTCTCCATGTTTCCAGTGTCTTTTTCCCCACTTGGAGTAGAAGCCAGAATGATGTTTCTTCCAACAGTATTACATTCAAGCAGCCCCACTATACTGACATTTTGCAGAGCCTTGAGCCTTGACTATCTGCCCTGGCTTTTGGCTAGGCTGGTTGAAGGGTCTTCTAAGCTTATGCATGTTTTCATTACTACTCACTTTTGTTCTTTTTGTCCCCTTGTCTTTATGGTTTTATTACTATTTCTCCCTGTGTTTTTACTTAATAAACCACCCAGAGTAGCTAGGAGTAAAGCAGTATCAAGATTAAAAGAAAGAGAAAGAGAGAGAGAGAGAGAGAGAGAGAGAGAGAGAGAGAGAGAGAGGAAGGAAGGAAGCAAGGAAGGAGGGAGAGGAAAGGAAGGAAGGAAGGAAGGAAGGAAGGAAGGAAGGAAGGAAGGAAGGAAGGAGAAAAGGCTAGTCTAGAAGAAAGACAAAAACCTATATTGGATTATCGAATTTCTCAGCTGTCCTATATATTTAATCTTTTTAAAAATTGTTCCTGTAAATTAGTTTTTAGTTGAGGTCGCAATTGTTTGTGGCACACTGGCTTGAGATGGGCAGCCATACAAGTTAAATAAAGAAATAAAAATAAAGGTCACATGGCGTAAACCATAGCACTTTCAAAATGACCACCAAGGCATCCCAAAAAGGAGATCAAAAAGTAATAGTTCCATCAAGTCAGCTTGGTTAAGGCTGCATATCACCTGATTAACTGTAACTTGACATTTCTCTCGTGGTGGATAGGAAGGAAGTTAGCCTTGTTCTTGCTTTGCTTTGTTTGCATTTCTTCTTTTGAAGCATCATGGCCTTCCTTTGAGCACAACAGATTGGCAGCTTTGCACTACAGCAGATAGCATAGAAGTTAGCTCTTTTTTGTGGCTGTTGAGAAATAGGTTTGGGTGCATCACAATTTATTTCTTTATTTGCAGGACTTATATCATTCAATGAGTCTAGGCAGCTCACAACAATCCCTTAAAAATGATTAAAAACAAAAGTACCCCTAGACAGGTACTATGTTACAGTGGTGTGAATACTGTTATTGTTATTATAGACATTACTGTAAGAATAAGAATAGCACCTTTATTTACTTATCTATTACCAATACTAATCATTTCTATTATGAAAACAGCTGAACTCAGTTCAAAGAGGACTTTGCTCTTGTTTCAGATCCTTTGCTACACCACAAAGTTTACTGAAAAAGGCAGTTTAGTTGTGAAGAGGTTCTGCATCAAAAGTTTTATACACTGTGGGTACTTCTGTAGAGCCATATTTACAGTGCTGTCATTCATTTCATAAGTAAAGGTAGAAATGCGGAAAGCCATATTTTTTCCTGCATCCAATTTATTTATTAGATTTTATCCCACCTTGATTATTTTATAAGTAACTCAAGGCAGCAAACACAATTAATATTCCTTCTTCTTCCTATTTTCTCCGCAACAACCCTGTGAGGTGAGTTGGGCTAAGAGAGAATGACTGACCTAAAGTCACCCAGCCAACTTCCATGGTTAACCAGGGCCTAGGCCTCACAGTCTCCTGGTTTATGAATATTGTAATCCTCAAGTTTCTGTTTTGAAGCACTGAAAACTATTACTTTGTGATATTTACCAAACACACACACACACACACACACACACACACACACAGAGGAGTGGAGGAGGAGGAAGTAATTAGATGTCTGAAGGTGACAGGAAGAGAGAGTTGTCATTTGGGCGGAAACCTCCAATTTTCTTAAAAACATTAAACATGAATAACATAAATTACAACATGGAAGATATTTGGAACTCAATTTTAGATGAAGATACAATTATTTGCTGGTTGTTTAAATTTTCTACCTCATATATAAATCATTCTAGATCTTTTGAAACTGGATTTCTAGTGTGGCAACCACAGAAGGTGGTTATTTTTGCAATTTCACTATTTTCAGAAAGATGAACTATTCAGGATGATTAAAAAAACTAGCTTGTCTGAAGAGTTCTAGAAGGATTACACGGGATGAGTGATCAACCAGTGACAAATGCAGTTCAGTTGAAGGAAGTACAAATTTAAACCAGTTATGCAGTATAAAAATAAAAACCCCTCAACCCTAACTTTACATAACATGGGATATAGATTGTCTCTAATCAGGAAAAAGACAAAAATCCATGCCAGAGATTTTTAGCAGAGGCAATATAAACGAATACCGTAATGAATTATTGCAATAATGACAACATTGCAATGCCCTTACACAAATCTATGCTATGTCCACATTTTATGTTCCATGCCTGGCTTGGGCATTTTTAAAATAAAAATTGGATTAATTTTTTACCAAAATTGAAAACAATATTCCCAACGTAAAAAAAAAATGATATAAAAGCTGTTCCAGTTTCACCCAATTTGCACAGACAGATCCTGAGTGCGGATGGCTGATTACTGCATCTATCCTCTAAAAATAACCAGGATGGAACTCAAAAATGCTTTTTCAAAAGGCAACTAGACTATTCTTTCCTTGAGGAAGAAGAACAAAACATTCCATTTCTCACCCAAGAAATTTCATCAGTGATGGGGGTGGGTGGGTTAGGAGGAATGGAGGATAGGTACTGACGGTTGAGACTGGGTGGTGAGGAGATGGAAGGATAGGTTCTGACTGGATATTGCGGGGGGGGGGGCGGCATGTATGTTAAGCAATGGAAGGATTGTATTTCTTTGCAGTCATCTGGTCAGTTAGCGCTCTCTGTGAGAGCTCTTAAGGCCACTTGGGGGAAGGGTTATATTTGCCCTCAGAGCGCAATTGGTTGTGGAACATCAAGGTGAGCTGTAGAAAATGCCTAACAGCACTTGGGGTAAGTGAGAATGAATAGATTTCAGGACCGCACCTCTGAGATTCTTGGTAGCTGGGGGCGTTAATAACTCTTCAAATGTCTTTTGAATGTGGATATATCCCGGCTCTACTATTTGATTACATATTTTGTCTTATCACACATCCTGACAATAGATGATCTTGCAAAAAACAATAGGACAACAGTTTGCTTGTAATTGTTCTTCCATCACTTGGACCTGTCATTCCTCCAGTGCTATTAGTGACACACTGCTTAGAGAAGTTAAGCTTCTGCCAAGTGAAACAACTAAATAAACAATGTTACTTTGTAATTAATTATATTATTTATTTACAATAAAACATTGGCTTTGATTCTCAGAAGCCAGTGGTATTGGCAAGCCCTTCCTGCTTTGGGACATGCACACAAAAACCCAGGCTTGGCCCGGGCTTGCATCACAATGCTGAAATGCTGTTTGTGTTACCCTGTCATACTTTAATCTGCCAGCACCAGCACCCCACCCATCTCTTACAGATGCTGCTATCAGTAGTTCAGCTTTTAATCTCAGAGCAGGGTTTAGGGACAATTTAAAAAAAAAAAAAAAGGCTGGCTGTACTTTTTCAAGGGGTCTAAAGTTACAATAAAGGTGCAAATGCACCTCATATACACATTGTGTGGTGAATTTCAACACAAATAATTTGAAGATGGCCTGATTAAAATTATCCTATACATCCAATGAAATTTCAAACTGTCATAAAATTGTTTTATAGCTTGGAGGAAGTGTCATTGACGTATATTTTCCTGTGAAAAAGCTTAAAGAACAATTTCTAGAAAGTTGAAACATGTTGTGGTTATATGTGCCCCAGTTCAGAATCTTGGAAGTGTTGGGAAATATTATACTTCCTTCCTTCCTTCTTTCTTTCTTTCTTTCTTTCTTTCTTTCTTTCTTTCTTTCTTTCTTTCTTTCTTTCTTTCTTTCTTTCTTTCTCTTTCTTTCTTTCTTCCTTCCTTCCTTCCTTCCTTCCCTCCCTCCCTCATTTCTTTCTTTTTTTCTTTCTTTCTTTCTTTCTTTCTTTCTTTCTTTCTCTTTCTTTCTTTCTTTTTTTCTTCCTTCCTTCTCTCCCTCCCTCCCTCCCTCCCTCCCTCCCTCCTTTCTTTCTTTCTTTCTTTCTTTCTTTCTTTTTTTCTTTCTTTCTTTCTTTCTCTTTCTTTCTTTCTTCCTTCCTTCCTTCCTTCCTTCCCTCCCTCCCTCCCTCCTTTCTTTCTTTCCCTCCCTCCCTCCCTCCCTCCCTCCCTCATTTCTTTCTTTCTTTCTTTCTTTCTTTCTTTCTTTCTCTTTCTTTCTTTCTTTCTTTTTTCTTCCTTCCTTCCTTCTCTCCCTCCCTCCCTCCCTCCTTTCTTTCTTTCTTTCTTTCTTTCTTTCTTTTTTTCTTTCTTTCTTTCTTCCTTCCTTCCTTCCTTCCTTCCTTCCTTCCTTCCTTCCTTTCTTTCTTTCTTTCTTTCTTTCTTTCCTTTCCAGCATGGGCTATGATAGCCGTGATTCAGTATTTCCATGTGACATCTCTGCTTTACAAATTGCAGTAGTTGCCAGTTTGCTTCTGAGTGCAATTCCAGATGCTGGTCAGTTCCTATGAAAGCCTACATGGCATGGGCCCTGGTTATTTGAGGGACTGTCCATTGTACCTGTCTGACCAATTTGATCTGGTAGGGCTAGTACTCTCCCAGTTCCTTCAATTAAACATTGTCAACTATTACAACCCTAGAAGTGTGCTTCTCTGTAGCAGCACTTGGTCTGTAGAATGAATTTCTCCCTAAGATTTGAAGAACTTATCCTCCTGGTATTTCAAAGGGCCCTGAAGCCCTGGCTCTTTGCCCAAGCCTTTGGCAACCATAATTGAAACATACACCCCATTCTTTTTTTTTCTTTGTTCCCATTTGGGTTTGTTATCTCTGCCATTTGTGCTTTTTGTTTTGTGAAATTTTAATAAATAAATAAACTGCCAGCATTGGACAAGGACCTAAAGGACTCTCCTAAAACTAATCTGGGTTAAAAATCCAACTGACAAGATATAAAAGGATTGTTGGTATAAAGCAAAATAATTACCGTATTTTTCAGAGTATAAGACATACCTTTTCCCCCCTAAAAGAGGCTGAACATTTGGATGCGTCTTATACTCTGAATGTAGCTTTTTTGAAGCTTTTTTTTTTTCAGCCCTAACTAGGCGCTAGCGAGTGAAGCGGATCCCTCTGACTCTCAGCTGTTCTTTAGAAGCTTTATTTTCAGCCCTAACAAGGTGCTAGCAAGTGAAGTGATCTCCCCGTGCTTTGCCTGCTTTTCTCATTCCATCCCTCTACAAACATCAGTTGTGCTTTAGAAGCTGTTTAGAAGCTGTTTTTTTATCCCCCAAGTAGAGGGGGCACATGGGTGCTCAAAACCAGCAAACTAATGTGCTGAATATGACCATACTAGGGACACTCACCAGATGAATACTTGGTAGGCAGAATTTTTTTTCGTATTTTCCTCCCCAAAAAGACGTATAAGCTGCGTCTTATACCTAGGTGTGTCTTATACTCTGAAAAATACAGTAATGTATTCATATATTTCACAGCATCATACTCTAACCCCTGCATATTACATAAAACATTACATATTACATTATTTATAATATACTGCATATTATAATATAATATAAAATATTATATATAAATATTAAATAAAAATAAAGATTAAAAAAATATCTTGTTATGATTGGATGTGGAGAATTGCCTGACAAGACTACTTCTTACTTGTCATAACATTTACCTAACAGTGGCAAGAGCTGTTTAAGAATAGTAGAGTTTTTAAGCTTTTTCTATAATAGAATTTTGGTATCAAATTAAAGTATCAAAGTAAAATGCAATACCAGTAGAATGAAGTTCCTGCTCCAAATCCAGTTTGTTCATTGTCAGGAATATTCTATTGGTCAAGCCAACTACAAAGCTTCCAAAACAAATATCTGGGCCTTTGACATAAAATCCCACTCTACATGGAAAAAAATTGAAAACCATGCACATAGCAATTCAAGGATTCTAATTTATTACAAGCAAATTAATTGTAAGGCATTGAGACATTTAGCAGATAGGATTCAGACATTAAACATGCCATTAAGCGAGCTTCCTAAAATTGATTATCAATGGCCATGCTGTCTGGAGATATATTTGGAGAACTATATATTAGAACTTTCCTTATGGTCCAATTTGACTCAGGTTGACTCAGCCTTCCATCCTTCTGAGGTAGGTAAAATGAGGATCTGGATTGGGGGGGGGCAATAAGCTGACTTTGTATTAAAAAAAAGAACGCCGCTTAGTGGGGTGGGGGCAAAAGCCCTACTAAGCAGGTATATACAAAAGTATGAAGGCTATTGCTTAACGCCTTGTAAGCCGCCCTGAGTCTCCGGAGAAGAGTGGCATATAAATCGAACCAATAAATCAATAAATAAGGAAGGCTGAGCGCCAAAGAATTGAGGTCTTTGAATTATGGTGCTAGAGAAGACTCCTGTGAGTCCCTTGGACTGCAAGGCAATCAAATCGATCAGTCCTAGAGGAGATCAATCCTGACTGCTCTTTAGAAGGCCAGGCCCTGAAGATGAAACTCAAATACTTTGGCCACCTAATGAGAAGGAAGGACTCATTGGAGAAGAGCCTAATGCTGGGAATGATTGAGGGCAGAAGAAGAAGGGGATGGCAGAGAACGAGGTGGATGGATGGAGGTGGTGGTTGACTGAAGCAGTCAACATGAGATTAAATGGATTCCGGGGGATGGTAGAGGACAGGAAGGCCTAGAGGAATGATGTCCATGGGGTCACAATGGGTCAGACACAACTTTCTGATTAACAACAACAAATATTAGAACTTTAATTAATTAATTATTCACATGCTCTATGTAGGTTTCCAACGTACATGACTTAAACACCAGTCATAATTTTTCCTCCCTTCGTTTCTGTGAATAATGCTTCGAAAAGTTTGTGCACCATTCAGTGTGTGTGTGGGGGGTCTCTCCTTTTTCTTGATCATCAATAACATCATTGTTTCTTTGGTGTATACTGTATATGATTTCAGAAACAACTAATAAGACATGTTAGAGCTGAAGCTGAAACAGCAATGAGGAATGTGTTTTCAACAGCACTGACGTTTCTTCTCACTGCTGTGTAGAACTGTTTCCTGCCAAAAAGCTTGCAGGGGTAAGATATGGGCTTCTACCGGCCATGAGAATAAAAACGTCTGCCTACAAATGACTCAGCATAAAAAATATCCTACAGCTCCAGCTATAAGAAGCAGTGTTATTTATGTGTCTCCCGCACTTCTCCCTCCCTCCCTCGCCCCAGTCAGCTCAAAGCTGTTTCCATTTCTTATAAACAGCACTGCTAAGAGGAAGCAATGAGGAAGGAGCTTGATTTCAGCATTGTGAGATAAATTATGTGAACTCTGGGGAACGTTTGCTTACCTGGCATTAACTGATGTCGATGGCTATTAGAGAGACTCAGATTAAGTCAGTCTGGGCCAAAAACGGGCCAGTGAATCTTTCTTGGAATCTCTCTTTCCTAAATGAGGGGCTGAGTCTCATGCTGATTGTTAATTATATCCATTCCCTTTGTTTTGAAAGGAGCAAATTAAAATGCCCACTTGTGACTGATATTTGGGTTTATACTCAGAGCAGTGGTGAAATCCAATTTTCTTTACTACCAGTTCTGTGGGCGTGGCTTGGTGGGCATGGCAGGGGAAGGTTACTGAAAAATCCCCATTCCCATCCCACTCCTGGGGGGAAGGATATTGCAAAATCTCCATTCCCACCCCACTCTGGGGCCAGCCAGAGATGGTATTTACTGGTTCTCCGAACTGCTCAAAATTTCCGCTACCGGTTTTCCAGAACCGGCTGGATTTCACCCCGACCCAGAGGGAATTGCGATGTTCTTCCTTCAAATTGTAAGAATTGAAGTGCATTGCAAAAGCTGGGAAAGGAGGCTTTAGGGATCACTGGCAAACAGTGTTTGCTAAGGGAGGTACCCTGCCTTACAGAAGTCCTCTCTAAAGCAGGCCTGCCATCAGTTCACACCCTGCTGATGAAAGCCCAAATATGCTGGACAGGCCATGTTTCAAGGATGCCAGATCATCGCATCCCCAAACAGCTCCTCTATGGTGAGCTGTCTCAAGGAAAATGACCACATGGGGGACAAAGGAAGCAATACAAAGACATGTTGAAAGCCTCCCTCAAGTCCCTGAATATCGACACCACCTCCTGGGAAACCCTGGCACAAGATTGATTGACATGGAGCACGCTGATCCACCAAGGCTGCCAGGCATCTGAGGACAGCAGAACAACCATAGCACAAGAGAAGTGAACACTCTGCAAAGCCAGAGCGGTAAATGCTGCAACAATGGTGCCCACACATGTCTGCCCAACATGTGGCAGAACATTTCGTGCCCATATAGGCTTCACCAGCCACCTGTGGACACATTGTGGACAGCTCACAACCTGTTAGATGTCAAGGTGCTCTTCAAACATGATGGACAAACATCACCCTGCTGTCAGGTTTCGAAGTTGTCTCACATAAATTGCATTTCAAACAAAGTTTTTGATGAAAAAAAATCTCTTATTTATTAAGCACGAACATTCTAACTCCGACTCATCGCAGCCAACTCTGGCTTCCTCACGAAAACTCTCCTTTTCCTCTCCCCACTCCTCTGCACTCATTGGCCATCTTTCCAGTCATTCTGCCCCTAATCTACTGGTCCCACTCAAAGAAATTTCCCCCCTCCCATCCCATCTCCTAGGTGATATTCCCTCCAGGGCAAATAAGTAGGTGAAGAGTCAACCGTCCCTTTCCAGATGCCTCCACTTCTCCTCCTTATGTCAGCATTAGAGTAAGTGCAGCATGAAATGCTGACACCTGCAAGGCATTTCTGGAATAGGTGGCAGTTGTCTGAGATGCAACTCCAGGTTTCCTGGCATTCAGTCTAACATGGCCTCAGTATGTCCCTGAAAACTGGATCCACTGCTCTGCTGGAACAGCTCCACTAAACAACTTGACTCTGGTAATTTTCTTATCTATCTCATACTGTTGACCAGCCCTCGAGCCTGGTGCTTTCAGACCTGCATTCTGTGATGAAAGGCACAGAATGGGGAAGCCTGACATTGACAATGTCTTAGCTGGGATGAGTTTAGGAGGTACCTTAGGGTGTCTTAAAGTTAAACTATTTTAGTGCTTTTCCTTGTGGCCTTTTATATTACAAGCTTTATATTACAAGGTTATGATCTTTTCCTGTATGCTTTTCAACATCTAAATCAGGGGTGTCAAATTTGATTTCATTGTGGGCCACATCAGGTTTGTGTTTGACCTCAGGGGCCCGGGATGGGTGTGGCCAGAGTGGGCATGGCCAGCTTGATGTCACTTGTGTCAGGGGTACCTGTGGTGGCCCAAATGCTCTGCCAGAAAAAAATGGGATCCCGAGCTCTGTTTTCAACCTTGACAATTTCCTGCAGCCCTCTACCAGCGAAAACGGAGCTTGGGGGGCCACGTGCAGCCCTCCTGGACCCCATTATCAGCTGTGATGGCCTCCTGAAGCCCCCCCCCCCAAACTCAGTTTTCGCTGGCAGAGACACTGTGGGTCAGCCTTTCACTGTTTCCAGGGTGGCCCTGTGGGCCAGATCTAAGCATTCTGTGGGCTGGATCTGGCCCCCAGGTCTTGAGTTTGACACCCCTGATCTAAATGAAGCTAAAATGGTGAATACATATCAAAGAGGACATGCCACAACATTCTTGGTGATATGCCATTGTTCTTGTGCAATTTTCAGAGACTCTGGAAGCCATGCAAAAATAGAGTATGATCTCTTAATGCTTCCTGAGCCTCTGGAAATCATGTGAGAACAGGATGTGTTTTATATAGTTTTTGGAGGCTGAAGATGAACATTGTCCAAAGCAACTTAGAGAGTGAAGGCCTCATGTAACCCATAGCAGCCTCTGGTAAGCTACAGGGGCCTCTTAGTAGAAAGAAAACACTGCCAGAAGGTAAGTGGAGAATGGCAGATTTGGGGAAACACCCGGACACAGAGGCAATTATACGATTTCCCAAGGTTTGCACATCTTGGAAAATGCCACAAGGCAGCCTTTTTGAGTCTGTCATCCATCCATCCATCCATCCAATTTATTGGCCACCCATCTTACCCCTCTGGGTGGCTTACAATACTAAAAATAATTCCAATTAAATAAATGTTGGGGGTGGTTAATACAAAAACGTTATATATTGGGTGCTCTGGATTATTCCTATAGCAATTGCAGTAGCAATAGCACTTATGTACTGCCCCATATTGCTTTAGATAGAGCTCTCCATATAGGCCAGTGATGGCTAACCTTTTTGCCATCGCATGTCAAAAGTGGGGGGTAGTGCAGGGGCTCACGCGCATGTGTGCCCCCACCCATAATTCAACGTGACCTCTCGTGCTCCCCTCGCTTTTGACACACAATGGCACGGTGGGCCCAGTAGGTCTCATCAGAAGTCAGCAAAACAGCCATTTCTGGCTCCCAGAGGGCCTCCAGGGGGGTGGGGAAGGTCATTTTCACCCTCCCTAGGCTCCTAGAAAGCCTCTAGAGCCTGCGGAGAGTGAAAAACAGGTCTTCCCCCCCCCCCACCCAGAGGACCTCCGAAGGCTGGAAACAGCCTGTTTCCCGACTTCCGGTAGGCCCAGAAGGCCCGAAAATCAGTTGGCGAATGCACACATGCATGCCGGAGCTGAGCTAAGGCAACGCTCGCGTGCCCACTGATATGGCTCTGCATGCCACCTGTGGCACGTGTGCAATAGGTTCGCCATCACGGATGTAGACTATCTGTCTAAAACATGAATGCTCATTGCACCAGCTTTAGATCAATCTCCCAGGCTGACAATTGGTTACCAGGTTTAACATAAGGTGAATCATTAAACCTGAAGTGCTAGTTGAGTCTAAGGATTCCTTGGATTCTGAGCTCCAAAACTTTGCTCCCCTTCTGGGCTCTTGTGCTATTGTTATGCCCCCCCCCCCCATAGAAACTGGACTATTGGAGACCAACAAAAGGAACTTTTACTTGATGATCCTTGACTACAGAATGCTCTTCCCAGAGGAATTTAAATATTTCCCTTGTCTGTTCATTATTATTATTATTTGCTTCTTTTGTTTCATTTCCAAATATGAGTGGCACTAATGGTCTGATTTTATTTTTAATATTTTTTAAGAGATGCTAAGCCCAAACTCATATATCAGATGGGTAAATATCTTCATCAACTTAGACAACTGAGCAAAATTTTTAATTCAATTTGCCGTTCTTTTGTCCTACTGTTTTTTCCCTTTCCCAATAATGAATTGTTGTGTCAAACTATTTCTCTTTTTTGCTGTGAAGACTGGTCGAAGAGCATTATAAGGATGTTTATCCCAATTATCCCAATTAGCTTCAGATTAATTAACTTTAGTGGCAAGACAAGATCCATCTGTACACTCCTTTGCACATTGTTTATGGTACAAGTTTATTTTATTGCATAATATATTGCGTTCAATAAAGATAAGTTGAAGTGTGTACGACAGTTTTTACTTTGCTGAATTATTGGGGTTTCCATTTCTGGGTGTGTTTGTTTTTTGTTTGTTTTTTTAGAAAAAATGTTTTAAAAGAGTATCAAGGTAGTTGTTTTAGCCAATGCAATCAGATAACAATTTGACATTTAGGGGAAACAGAGTCATACAGAAGGTCTGGAATTTATCAAACACCCTTTCTTCTTTTTCTGGACTTTGAGAAAAATAAAGTATGGCATCTGAAAAGCTAATTTATTGGATCAGTGTGGACTGAGTAACCTACCATATAACAATAAATTGGTCTTCAGATGCCACAGAACTCCAGAGTTCTTATCTTTTTTATAATTTATGGTCAATTCTCCCCTACTAAGATAAAGACAAAGCTTTCCAATCAATAAATTATTTTAATAATATGATTATTTTTTTAAAGAAAATTGCCCCCCAAAACTAGTTGCAATATGCTTACTTATCAGCAATTCTAAAGTTACACAGTAATTATTCCTACTGTCCATAGGATTTTTTTCAATGTTAAATTGGAAGTCTGGCATTGATCAGTACAACTGAGGATTTACACCTCAATCGTTCAGAAAACTGCAACTAACTGGTAATTAATTTGTCAGAATTGTACCCACTTTGAAAACCATTGCTGAATTACAGGGTTTTTTTAAAAAAAAAAAGTAGCACATAACTAAAATAAAAGCAACAGTACCACTAAATTTTACTTGCTTAACAAGAGTTTTGTATCACCACTAAATTTCACCAAGACTGGGGGGGGGGGGGGGGGGGATAACAATTTCCATTTATTTATTTTATTTTATTTTATTTTATTTTATATTTTATTTTATTTGTCAAACATATATAAGATAACAGATAGAAGTATAATTTATAGAAACATAATCTGAATACATGAAAAGAATACAAGTAAAAAGGAACGTTAGGACAGGGACGGTAGGCACAATGGTATGCTTATGCATGCCCCTGACAGACCTCTCAGGAATGGGATGAGGTCAACAGTAAAGAGTTTAAGGTTAAAGTTTTGTGGGTTTAGGGAAAAAAACACAGAGCCAGGTAGTGTATTCCAGGCATTCTGTTACTGAAGTCATATTTTCCGCAATCGAGTTTGGAGAAATTTACCCTGAGTTTGTATCTATTGTTTGCTCATGTATTGTTGTGATTGAAGCTAAAGTAGTAATTGACAGGTAGGACATTGTGGCAAATAATTTTATGTACTACGCTTAGGTCAGACCGAAGTTGGCATAATTCTAAATTGTCTAAGCCCATAATTTCAAGTCTGGTAGCATAAGGTATTTTATTGTGGGTAGAGGAATGGAGGACTCTTCTCATGAAATATCTCTGGACTCTCTCAATTGTATTAATGTCCAATATGCAGTGCAGGTTCCAGACAGATGAACTGTATTCAAGAATTGGTCTAGCAAATGTTTTGTATGCTCTAGTTAGTAATACAATATTACCAGAGAAGAAGCTACGCAAGATTAGGTTAACAACTCTTAATGCCTTTTTGCCAGTTGTTACAGTGGATTCTGGCACTTAGATCTTTAGAAATTGAGTACTCCAAGGTCCTTGACAGTGTGAGGATCATCTACAAGGTCATGTCCATCTAATTTGTTTTTTATGTTCTGATTTTTTTGTCAATGTGAAAGAGCATTTGTTGGTTGAGATATGAAGTTGCCACTTGTTAAACCAATCTGACACGTAGTCAAGGTCTTTTTGAACAGTAGTTGCATTGTCAGTGGTGTTGAATAGTCATCATCAGCGAAGAGAATGCAGTTGCAGTTGCTTTTAATATGATCGCAAAGATCATTATGTAAAGCGTGAAGAGTGTTGGACCTAAAATGCTGCCTTGAGGAACACCACTGTTAACAGGTACAGGTTTGATAGAACACTTTCTATTTTGACCACTTGTTGTCTGTTTGACAGGAAGGCAGCTATCCATTTATGTAGGAGTCCAGAAATGCCATAGGACTTTAGTTTTAGAAGTAGTTTGTTGTGTACCACTGAATCAAAGGCTTTACAGAAGTCTATGTAAATTGTGTCTATTGCATCTATTCTGCATCACCACTAAATTTCACTAAGACCAAGGGGGAAAAATAAAAATTTCCATGTTGGGAATGAATAGATATCACAAAAAGAGATGCCTCTTCCATGTTAGGTTAACTGTGTGAAGATAGATGGATTGCAAACCCAAACATGGATCATTCACATTCCATTTTTTGTTTTAAAACATTGCAAGACTGCAATCAATGAATAAATATTGTACAAAGCTAATGAAAACAAAAGGCAGTATCAGTTGATTGTACAGATCATGATGGACTATAAAAGAGAAAATGGTCTTCCAACATCCAGCTTTTGTATCTAGATTGGTACGTTCATAAAGGAAAACTCAAGGACACCTCCTGTGCTCTGTAATTTTACTGAAAGAAAAGCTTTGGCAGGTCGTGTATTCTCCATCATGTCACATTGTAAAGAAAAGGAAACCACATCTGCCAGAATGATAATGTATGCTCTTCTGCTGTTTTGTCTTCCATTGCAGAAATTATAAACATTCAGATATTTGAACAGAAAGATAACTTTGCCGTTCAAGCCTAAGCATGATTCCTCAGAAATAAATCATCCAATTTACTTCAAAGTAAGTGTGTGGGAGCCTATAGATCAGTGGTTCCCAACATTTTTTTGCCCATGCCCCGCATAAGTATCTCTAAAATCCTGATGTTCCTCCTGTGACATATAATTCTTACTTTACTCAAAAAGTGAACTCTACTCATGTGGAGGAAGCCTAAAAGGCCATTAACTTGGTTAAATCAAGGTTCAAATCAGTGGTGGGTTGCTCCCAGTTCGCACCGATTTGCAAAATTACCGGAACTACTACTAAAAATTTGTAGTAGTTCCGAGAACCGGTAATTACATTGGCTGGCCACGCCCCTGAACTGGTCACTGGCCCGGTCACCGCTTGCTTACCCCGCCCACCTCATCAGAGGCTTTTTTTTTTTACTTTTAAAAGCATTTTTTCTACAACCTCTTCGGCCGAAAAAATGCTTTTAAAAGTTAAAAAAAAGCCTCTGATGATCCCGCAGCTCAGCTGGGATTGTCAGAGGCTTTTCAAAGCATTTTTTCTACAAACTCTTCAGCCGAAGAGGTGGTAAAAAAATGCTTTGAAAAGCCTCTGACGATTCCAGCTGAGTTGCCTGATCGTCAGAGGCTTTTCAAAGTATTGTTTTCTCCAACCTCTTAAGGTTGTAGAAAAAATGCTTTTAAAAGTAAAAAAAAAAAAAAGTTGGCCATGCCCACCCAGTTACATTATCCTCCACATTGGGAACCACTGCTATAGATGCAACCTAATGAGGATCCATGAACGTCACTGGATTTATTTTAATTTGGGGATTTTAATTGGATTTTTAGCATTGTTTATTGTTTTGTTTTTATTGCTGTGAGCTGCCCCGAGTCCTTCGGGAGAAGGGCGGCATATAAATATTATTAAATAAATAAATAAATAAATAAATAAATAAATAAATAAATAAATAAAACAACCACCAATAAAAGTATAAATATTTATAAAAAAGGACAATTGTAGTAGCATTCAAAAGGCAATCAAAATAAGGTCTACTTCAAATATGTGTAACATTAATATTTGTTTGTTTGATATTTGTTTAATATTTGTTTAATCAAAATAAATTTGATTAAAATAAATAAATAAATAATATCATGCCATAATATTAGGACACAAACTTTAACATCAACCTATACAGGTTTACATGCACAGAAATGATTTTGTAGTGAGGAATCTTCAAGTTTTTTGAGACAAAATGCCAAGACTTGGAGTTTTGAACAACAAATTGTGACTCTTGGGAGCACTCTCCCAAAATAGTTTCCATATGTCACAAGTCAGCAAACATACATTTACCAGAAAGATAAAATATGAAGTAGTTTTCTACTACCCTTTCTATTACCCACATCAGGATGATGTGACCACTTTCCATTATAATTTCTTAAAAATGGTATTAACACCCATTTGCTCTATAAGGCGCACACTTTTGAGGGGGAAGGGAGTGTGTCTTATACACCAGAAAATACAGTATGTCTGCCCTAAAGTTTTGATTCTGCAGTATCTTTACTCATTTTGCTCTTTAAAAAAGGCAAAAAGAAACATTCCTTTTCTTTCCTTGGTATTCCAATAGTCAAGAAGCAATGGCAAACATTTGTGTGGCCTTTTAAGCCATCTTTCCCTGATATTTGTGGCATCCAAATATTCTGAATCATACTTCTACTTATCTCAAGTTAGCATGAAATAACAACTATTGTAATTCAGTATATCTAGAAGGCAGCTAGATTAAATTGATATATTGTAAATCTGAATAAGGATTGAACCCATTATAAAGCTTGCTTTGTGGACATGATAATAGCAAATAAACTGTGCATATCTATGACCTGATTCATGTGTAGCTGCCTGTCCAAGGAGTTAGAGAATGTTTACATCTGTGCAAAGGCTATCAGATTACAGCTGTAAAAAAATCTGGATAGCCACAGGATCTATCTATCTATCTATCCATCCATCCATCCATCCACCCACCCACCTACCTACCTACCTACCTACCTACTGGATTGCAAAAAAGGGTTACTAGTTTTCTGACTCTTTGTTGCCATTTAACAGTCATGCAGATTTTTGCAGCCCAGATCTGTTGTTATAATCTATGCCACAAATTAAGAAAGATTTTTACTACAGATGATCTAATGTGGTATGTTTGTTTAACATTCATATTATTTTAACTTGGGTAACTATTTGATTGTCAATGCTTGACTAGTGTCTTTCTGGTTATATTTGTTTAGATAAGTTTAGCTATTAATTTCTGAGGATACTGAGCAATCAGTGGGTGGCAACATGTTTTTCCGGTTATTGCTGTCTTTTTTGTTGACTTTCAACTAAGGGAGTTTGGACAATATGGTCTAGAACGGTTTTCTATGATCCGATGTACTTCAGAATTAGACTAGAATTGCCCAAATTGTTAAGCACAGTCTTTGCTGGCTAAGCATACTGGAAATTGTAGTCCAATCCTTCTGGAGAGCACCAAGGTTGGAAAGTTTTTTATGTGGTGAATGTCTCTTACCATGAGGAGGATTTTAAAGGGAGCGATGCTTTTTGGAGGTAGTCATGGTATAAATGGTTGATTTTTGAATTTGGTTTGCCTTCGTATCACTCAGCCATAGGTAGCCTCCAAAAACTTGCAGAAACTGAAAACCCCAAAACCCCAATATATTTATATCGAATATAAAAACCTTATAACATGAAATTTGAAACATCTGCTGGGCTTAATTTATAAACTGTTTTTAAAAAAGTATTCTTCAGAATCTGAACAAGTCAAAGAATATATGATTAATTAATTAATTAATTAATTTGAATGCAGAATTTGAATGCAATAATATAGATGCAATAATGGGAAATTCAACAAAAGAATATTACATTTATCCTGAACATTGCAGTCAGAGAACATTGGTACAAGATGTCCTCGTCATTCCTGCTAAAACAGATAATACACTCTCTTAAAAAATGCTGCAAACGTAATGAGCAGATTTTGGTGACTTTTGTTGTCAAAGCTCAACTAACTAAAGGATCCATGCTAAAATGAAACAAGTTTTAAAATGTGAACTTCCATTTCAACTTGCTATATTTATGTTAAATGTTATTAAACCATACATTCCTTCAAAGTATATTAATTAGCATTTCTATGTTAATTACCACATATTATTTGTTTCTTATGGCAGTATTGCTTGATTCCCTCCTTGGAAGAATGATTAACTACGTTTTGGGTATATGTTTTGAGGCCCAGAATAAGCTTGCACCTTAAAGGAAATTTGACACACTATCTAATTCTAATTGAAATTCATACGTACAGAACAATAATTTAACTTTATGATTTATTCTAATTAGAGTACTAGTAGACAACCTCCGCCTCATTGAGTCATTGTTTCAGAGATCTTCCTTTCTTCCTTCCTTCCTTGCTTTCCTTCCTTGCTTGCTTCCTTCCTTCCACAATTTCATCATGAATTCTCTCATTGTGGAGCTTATCCATCCTCAAGTCTAAGATTCCTTGAGGACTAATGAAATAAATTTGAATAAATTTGGCTGGCTGGTTGGGGTCTGGCATTAAATGACTGAAGTAATGATGGATTTTTCCTTGAATAGTTGCAGAGGGGTTCCACCTGTTCCTCATTGGAAGAATAACTTCGGCACCAAAGGATAACATTTGGAAGAGGCTGCATATAGTCTGATGTTCTTCCCAAATTCCTTTGCAATAGGTTCCTCATTATTATATGAATCCAGGAGTTCATTAGGGAGAGATTGAAAATTGCCTATCCTGACCTTTCCCTTCATACAGTAGAAACTGGCAGATTTTTTCAGGGAATAGGAATGCAGAAGAGTGAAGGCAGACTTTGATCACTGCACCAACCTCAGCAGAAATATTATAGTGTGCAGATCCTGCATTTTGCCTCACCCTTTCTCTGTTGACAAATTATGATTGAAGGAACTCTTCCAGCAATTAATTTGCCACGTATTCATAAATTGATATTCCCTTTTCTCCTCTATCTTTTCTCATCTCTTCATTCTGCAGCTGTCCTATACCTTTCCTTGTGGTTCTGGGCAGTGGTGAAATCCAATTTTTTTTTTACTACCAGTTCTGTGGCCGTGGCTTGGTAGGTGTGGTGTGGCTTGGTGGGCGTGGCTTGGTGGGCATGGCAGGTGAAGGATACTGTTAAATCTCCATTCCCACCCCACTCCAGGGGAAGGATATTGCAAAATTTCCATCCCCATTTCATTCTGGGGCCAGCCAGAGGTGGTATTTGCCGGTTCTCCAAACTGCTCAAAATTTCCGCTACCAGTTCTCCAGAACCTGTCGGAAGCTGCTGGATTTCACCCCTGGTTCTGGGGATGCGCAGCCTTTTCATCCCGTTTCTTCATCTCTCCTCCTTGCCGCACCCTAACGTTTGGTGTCATCTCTTAATCATAACATCCCTGCTTTCCATGTGGCATAAATATGCTGTCAGTATTTTAAATAATTTTTGTACCACAATATTATATATTGCTCAGAACAGTTTAGAATCCATGCCGGCTTCTGCACTGAATTGTAGGAAGCTGTTTAAAACTAGGATCACATGACTTATGGAGGGCTAGGGCGGGACCAATCTTTTTGATTGATCTGGTAGAAGGAAGGGCCAGTCTACCCTTGGTTTCAGAGTAGTAAGCAGTTGAAAAATGAAACAGATTTGGCAAGGGTTAATGTATTTGACTGACACCAGAGATCCAGTCTCTATTCCATCTGTAGTCACAGTGGCTCACTTGGTGACTTTCATTACAGACTACCTTACAAGGTTGTTGTGAAGAAATACAGTAGGATGGAGCATTATGTATGTGCCTTGAGTTCTTGTACAAAGATGCAATATAAATACATGTGCTTGTGTGTAACAGAGAGGGCACATAAAGCAATACGTGCCCTCTTTCATAAATATCCTTTAAAGTTGCTGCTTAAGCAATACATGCTGAGTCAATTCCTTGTCTCTGGAGGGGTGGGGGTGCGGGATTGTGAGACTGCCTAGGAAACTGTCACAGAATGCTCAAAATGATCATTACTTGACTGCAACTGAATCCTGAACACAGGAGGAGCCCAAAATAGCCTTAACTTCCCAAAATTTCATTCCCTTGGGAATCACGGGTTCTAGATTTTGGACATACATTAGCCCATTTGAGGTACCTTGGTTCTAAGTTGTTGCTATACTATGCACTGTTTTTCCCAATTAGTAGTAATGACAAGAATTTTGGGAATATATTGATTAATTTAATCTATTATAATTTCAGATAATGACTTATTCTCTTTTTTTCCTTTTAAATTTCCTTTTATTTATTTTCTTTTAATATAAAACATTCAGAAGTGGGTTTCAGCAGGTTCTGACCAGTTCTGGAGAACCGCTAGTGGAAATTTTGAGTAGTTCAGAGAACCAGGAGTAAAAATTCTGACTGGTCTCGCCCCCAACTATTCTCTGCTGATCGGAAGGAAATGGGGAGTTTGTAGTAACCTTGCCCTGGATTGGGGAGGAAATGGAGATTTTACAGTATCTTTCCCCTGCCATATCCACCAAGCCACGCCCACAGAACCAGTAGTAAAAATTTTTGAAACCCACCACTGAAAACATTCCATCATTCATTAAATAGTGTGTTGACTGGGTACAAATTTTTTGTGTCATAACAGTTTAAGCTTACCACCATATCCATTATTTATATCTACTCTTATTTTAATATTAAAACTTAACATATCTATTATCATAACATTTCTCTTCTTAATTTATGTAACTTTATTATACATTACGTTCATATTTATTCTCTAACCATTGATAAAATAATCCCATATATTGTAATAATCGGATTCTTCCTTTCCTTTAATTACAAGTGTTTTATCTATTCATTTCTGCACATTCCAATATTTTCTTTTCATCTGCAGGAATCTCTTCACCTTTCCAATTACAAATACAATTCTAGCCACAGTTATTACATGAATAATAACTTAATAGTAATTGTTAGACTTTTAAAACAATATAATTTATTATTCACAAGTAATAAATGATATACTGAAGAACAGTAAAGACTAGAAATTTGCAGAATACAATTAAATTAATTTTCTCTTGAGAACCTAAAAAAGCCTAATTTTTGGAAAGGAAGTACAGTAGTATTAGTGAATCAGAAAACAGTTCCTAGCAACTATCAAAACCAATAAAGGAGACTATTTGTAGCTCAGGCTTGAAACGAGGGATAAAAACAGAATATATTTAATAAAAGCTGAAAGCTAAATTGTGTATTTCATTATAGGTCTGCATGACTTTTGTCCAGGAGGTTTATTTTTCTCCAATTGTAAAATAAGCTTGGGAGAAAAAGTTAAGGAAGGACGTATCCAGCTAATCCCTCTAGAACTTTGCTTTCAAACATCAGATCCCTTACTTCTGCCAATACTAGGGGGATTGTATTTATACAGTAGTTTTGTACTTAATAACTTATTGTCTTGAAGAGATAATGAGTATTCACTAGTGAGTCAACAAATGGAAAGTTTTTGCTGAAAGATTACAATGTGATTCTTATCTGCCCTAGATATCACCTCCAGGTGATGAAAGTTCATGAAAACAACCTTGCTTATAGTTATCAAATCTTGCTTTTATGGAGGTTCACACAGATTAACCGGAAGCAGAGTGACCTGAAATGATCCACATTAAGCCATTAACATTTGCACATTAATGAGACTGACTGCCATATAAGGCTGAGAGGAACTGTTCTGATTGGAAAACTATTGGCATGTAACAATAATACCTGTCTAGTTCTGTTCTTAAATATTATGTTTCCCAGCTGTTACTTTTAATGTA
This sequence comes from Masticophis lateralis, assembly GCA_030761175.1. Taxonomy (NCBI): domain Eukaryota; kingdom Metazoa; phylum Chordata; class Lepidosauria; order Squamata; family Colubridae; genus Masticophis; species Masticophis lateralis. The sequence goes on from JAUDYJ010000002.1 coordinate 92,332,204, forward strand.
TGTAACAATGTATATATTTCTTCCTCTAATGGATTCTTTTTTTAAAAAAATAAAGGCAAAACAAATGGTTCTTTACAAGCATTAGATGTTTTATGACAGTAAACCAAAAACGTGTATGTGTGTGTAAATAGCTACCTCCAAGGAAGTGGCCTGCAAATGTATTTGGGATTCCATCCATCCCTTCCATTCACGTTCAATTCTCAAATTATCTGGAATAGTCTGTGCAGTTTACTTGGCAAAGTTTTCAGAAGTGGTTTGCCATTGTTTCATTCCCAGGGCTGAGAGAAATTGACTGACACAAAATTCTAGTGCTACTTTTGTGGCAAAGGTGAGAGTAGAACTCATGGTACCATGGTCTGTAGCCTGGTGCTTTAACCACCGCATCAAACCGGCTCTCGTTTGGGATTTTCCTAATCCCTTGAATCATATCAGTTATCAGTTAAAAAATAGCCAAGAAAAAGTACAAAGAGTATTGAAAATTATTAAATATCTTTTCGTAGCAATTTTTTTTTTTGCTGATGCTTTGATTGCAGGGAATAACAACAACGACATCAACAGGCAGAAAAGAAGGGAATGGAAAGTGGGGGTGTCCTTTGGCAAAATATGGAATTGTCAAATCACAGTATTGGGATGGCTGGCTATATAATTTCTTACAGGCAAATTTACCATATTTGAATAAGGTACAAATGGCAAAAGACAATTATCCTTATGCCATAACAGCAATTACAGCACAAAAAAAATATAAAGGCATTTTAGAGGATAGTAAATGGGAATTATCTGGAATGGGCACTGAAAAGCACAATATGGGGAAGGAAAATATGCTGCAGAATAAGGCAATGTACATTCTAAACTTATTAAGGCTGAGAACCAGTTTTATTAAATTTCCCACCTTTATTGTTTTAATAGTTAACTCAAGGACCTTCCTCCAGAGTTAAGAACAATTTCTGACCTCCCGACTTTCCGGCGGGCTTTAAAAACACATCTTTTTCAGCTTGCCGGCTTAGCCTGATTCCTGTCAAGTATTTTATTATTTTTAGAGTTTTATTATCTTTTTAAATTAATTTGTTTCAATCTACGGCTATTTATATTTGTTCTTTTTATGAAATTTTAACTTTTGTGTATTTGCTTTTTAATTTGGCTGTTCACCGCCCTGAGTCCGCAAGGAGAAGGGCGGTATATAAATCTAATAAAACTTAAACTTAAACTTAAGGTGGTGAACAGACCTAACACTCCTTTTTACTCCTATTTTCCCCACAGCAACAACCCTGCAAGTTGGGTTGTGATGTTTATTGAAGTTAAAAACATTGGCTTGGACTGAAGTTTGTCTGTTGATCTTGACAACCCAATGATATCCCAAACATTCCTGTCAGCAGCATGGGATCCAACCAGGGAGAAATGGTCTCTGCACAAGCCCAGTCCCTTAATGATTAGGAAATTACCCGAAAAGTTGGAGGGAAGGATGGATGGATGGAAGAAGGATAAATGTTAAAGCAGTCTCACCTTGGACAGAGGCAGCGTTTAAAAATATGTGAATAAGCAGGGCCATTTCATTTTTTAAAAGTGTGTTTTGGAGGCACCTTGAGCATCTGATTCAAGGGGTTAGGAAAATATAAACACCATAAATCAATTCATTGCGCGCTCTCACTCTCTCTCCACTAGAAGGGAAGAGACCAATACAAATTGGGTGTTTTAAATTCGTCTTGAGCCTAAATTATTTAATGTATTTTTAAATGGTTTTTTTAACTTTTGTATGATGTATTTTACCTTGAGGCTGTTCACTGCCCTGAGTCCTTCGGGAGTAGGGCGGTATATAAATTTAATAAAATAAAAATAAATAAAATAAATAAAGGAAACATAACAAAACCGTGTCTCACTTATTTGCTGTAGAAAATAATTGGGTTGGGAACAGTTAGCAGTAAAAGGAAACCAGGCCACCAAAGAACATAATGGCTGGACACTTTCAAGCTTGACACCAGCCACAACATTAAAAAAAAAAAAAAACTCAAAAGAAGAAGCGCAAAACTGGAAGATGTGGAGCCCATATCTTCCCATAAAGCCCATAAAATTGACAAGAGTTGGGGACACCTCTGAATGGACCCTATCATCATCATCATCATCATCATCATCACCATCTCCTCCTCCTCTCTCTTCGGCCTCTCTTTCATTCCCTTCCTTCTCCTTCTCCTTCCCGCCCCACTTCATCAAACAGAGCCTCGTCTCCTGCTCAAAGTAAACAGCCCGCCCACAACCGTAAGAGGCTGCCGGAGCACTGCCTCCTCGGTTTCTTCCCGCCACTCCCCACCCCGATCTCAAGGAAGGGCTCTGGATGCAGCCGAGCAGAGAAATCGGGCTACCTTCGGACTTCCGCCTTCGCAACCCCGCCTCCCTCCAATGGTTACAAGTCGGCTGATTTACAGAAACTCGAACCGGCGGCTCACGCTTCAGAGGAAGGCAGCGCCAGGGAATGACAGGGAGGGATGGGAGGAGCAGCGCGGGGGCGGCGGAGGCGGCGCTGCCCTTCCTTCCCTCTGCCGGCGTTTTTTAAGTTTCGCTTTCTTGCAAAGGGAGCTGGTCTCAAATGAAATCGAGGATATTCCCGGAATCGCCTACCACATCGGCGGGTCACTAAGGGACAGTAGCGCCACACATAGAGAAATGCGCGCAGGCGCAGCAAAAAAAAAAAAAAAAAAGTTCAGGATGAGAGGGAATTTCCTGAGAAGAGAATTATCAAAAGAACTTGGGATTCCGTGGGGTGGGGGTGGGGGGACTTTTACGTGTGAGGAGAAAACGCTAGAAGGATTCTTCGAGGCGGCGATCTTGCCGTATTCTCCACCGATTTAAGGCCGGGGGTGGTGGGGGAAGAGCAGCAATGGAGAATACAGAATAACAGAGCTGGAAGGGACCTTGGAGGTCTTCTAGTCCAACCTTCTGTCAAGCAGGGGATCCGATTGTCCAGTCTGTTAACAATCTCCAGTCACCAGTCGAGGAAAGGGACCTGTGATTGGGGGGTGGGGCTTCGTTTTCCTTCCCAAGAAACTGTACCAGCTGGGCAGGGAGGCAGGTGCTTGGAATGGCCACTTTTGAAGTTCCTCAGCTAACTAAAAGGTGGCAGGCCCTAAGGGATGGGCTTGGGGAGGGGGGGGTCACCCTAGTGAGAGCTCCTCAAGTATTTGCAACCTCTCCAGATTGCAAAGCTCTTCTAATTGAGCTGCCTGATTTAAGACATGGCAGGGACTACCTGGGGGCAGACAAGGAGGGCTGGGATGAAGCCATCAGTAACCAGTAAGTTTTTTTTCCTCCCTGACTGGTATTGCAGGAGAATGGTAGCATGAGTCCAAGCAGTCCGGTTCCAGTTCTAACCTTGTGGGCACCAGTGCCTGGAAGTGGCCACTGGACGGCCAGGAAGAAGTTGTGGTTGTGATAGGTGTACACCTAAGTAATAATATTGATCATTATGGAAGCTTGTGCTGCAAAGAAGGAATTGGGAAAAGCAGCAGCATTTTCCCCTAACCCACTGTTTTCTCAACTTTGGCATCTATAAGATTTGTGAACTTAACAATATTATAAGATATGGGATCTATTTTATCAATGGTTAGATAAAAAGACATGGAAATGAAATATGGTAGAGATTTTTCTAATGCAAGAAATGTAGAATTATGTAAAATACAATATAAAGATGTGTTGTTATTGGAATGATTTAGGAGAATGAATGGCATAATATAAGTTAACTCAAATCTTAGATCATTTTGTATGAAATGAGGGAAGAAACAGCCATAGTTAAACATATGATTAATGAGGACAATAATACATGGATATATATGAATAGAGTGAAGATGCACTCTAACCAACCGTTACACTGTGTTTGTATTTGTATTTGTATTGAAGATGGTTTTTTGTTTTTTTATATCTTTGTTTTTTTAAAAATATTTTTTGTCCCCCCCCCCCAAATTTGTGAAATTCAACTCCACTTGTCTTAAAATTGCCAAAGTTGAGAAACACTGCCCTAGCCCCTTTCATCCTAGACATCATTAGAAACTATGTTGCATTGCACAAAATAGCAACAGGAACTACAATTTACTAGTTGTAAGATTGTTGGCTAGCTAAGGCAACAATGTGTATGAGAATCCTCAGAAATAATAAAAAGTAATACAGATATAGAAAGCCTTTTGCCAAGGACAACAGAAAAAAAGTTTGTCCTGTATCCAATGTTGCAAGGGAATGGCAGTCTTGACAGAATATTTAAAAATATCAAAGTGTCAAATTTTGTTTGCAACCATAAGCCAAACTGATAGGAAGTAGCTCCTTCTGACAACATCATCAGTACTCCATGGTGTAAGTAAAAATAGTGTAGGAGTAGGCAATCATGTCTCTCCATTGCATACGCAACAATGCCATAAGGAGAAAGTTCCTTGGTGGTAGATACAGCAAGAAATATGTACTGCACTCATTGCTTGGATATTGCACTCATTGCTTGGATACTGCGTTCATTGCTAGGAGCCTGGATAGCTCTGCAGACTAAACACCCTAATTAACATCCAGCTGTCTGCAATTACTCCATGTTCGAATCTCACCAGGCTCAAGGTTGACTCAGCCTTCCATTCTTTCTAAGGTAGGTAAATAAGCTGACTTTGTATAAATATACAAAAGTATGAAGGCTATTGTTTAACATGTTGTAAGCCGCCCTGAGTTTTTGGAGAAGGGCGGCATATAAATCAATTTTTTTAAAAAATGCTGACAGAACCAGAAACAACAGCTGGTGGACCTCATCCTCATGCCCATTTTAAGTCCACATTTTGTTTAGTATTCTTTCAAAACAGCACTAAATCATATGCTTGTGGATGTGTGTAGCTACTATACCTCCATCTCCTGAGTACTGGAGGAGCTTGAAAAGACATTGGAAAACAATGTCCAGGCTTTATGTGCACAGATGCCTCTGTGGAAGCCAGAAAGACCATAAGGGCAACTAATCAATGATGAGGTAAGAACCAAAGCAACCAGGAGGAACTGGGCCGATCCCCTAGCTATTGCATAGTTGAAGATCCCAAAAGAAGAAATGAAGTGTCCCTTCATCTAACTATGGCATAGATCAGGGGTCTCCACTTGACCATTTTAAGACTTGTGGACTTCAACTCCCAGAATTCCCCAGCAAGCACAAGTCTTAAATTTGCCAAGTTTGGAGACTCCTGGCATAGATGAAGGTGGCATATTTGCATAAGCATAAAAAATTGAGTTGAGATAAGCAGAACAATAGTACTTTAAAGCTGACACAGCAAGACAATTTCAAGTGGTCTTACCTATGGGCTGGGAATGATATGAAGTGATATGAACAATGTCATAAAAACAGTGACTGGGGCTTATGGATATACTCAGTGCTTCAGAGCTCCCTCTTGCCAATGGCTACAGGTCTAACGTCGCTGCCTATTTATGGCTGTGGTGAGTCAGTGTTGGGCATTGATCCATGGGGTGTGACAGAAAGCAGCTGGAAGTTCCAAAGTCGAGGGGAAAATCCATTGGCTTGGGACAAATCCTTTCTGAAAAACACCTACTATCCCATGTTGTTTGTTCATGTTTCAATCTTAGCTAAAAGATCAACAAAAATGGAATGAAAAACTCAGCATGCTGAGTTAAAAAGGAATGTAATAAAAGAAAAAGATCTGGCATAGCCTTTGCTATAGTGTGAAGTCAATCCACTTCAGTGTTCTCAAAATGAGTTGAATTGAAGCCGAGTGCCATCTAGAGGCAGCTATGGGACCTGAATCTTTTCAGTTGATAAAGTTAATTTTGATTCCTATAGTAAATTATGTATCTTTTTACGAGTTAATCAGAATCAGTCACTTTTTACTACTTACTGTTACTATTAACATGATGATGCTGCAGTTATTATCACCCTGGGCTGTGTTGTCTGCAGCTCATTCTTCTAGGCTTTTGAGATGAAGATGAATTCTTGGGAAAGCCCCAAAGGTTGCAAAACAAGGGCAGGAAACACCACTCTTACATAAGTATGTTGCTATTTTTCCTGGTCATTGTTGAAAATAATAGCCACAAAGATCAACCTGACCCAACAATTTCTGAAACAGAGGTTCCAGAGCTAGTTCAGCAACTCTTTGAAGTTTGAAAAACAATTTTTTTAATTTAAAAAAAAATTAGACAAAACATAAAACATAAATCCATCGTCCATTACAATTGCAAACAGTGTGTCAGTCGGTTACAAATCTTTTGTGCTTCATCCCCACATTCAAAATTTACTAATTATCTAATTTTCATATTGTCAAACAAATAAACATCCTCATTTATCATGTATTTAACTATGGTTTTATCGCTTCATAAACGTTATTTTCAAATATTATATTTATAGCATCCATTTCATATTTCATATTTCATTTCCATGTTTTATTATCTAGCCATTGATAAAATAAATCCCATATCTTATAATATTGTTTATCTTCTTGTTCTCTAATTTCAAATGTCAATTTACTCATTTCAGCACATTCCATGATTTTCTTAATAACTTCATCTTGCATTGGAATTTTCTCATTTTTCCAGTTTTTAGCAAACACTGGAAAAGTAGCTGCTGTTAAAACATTCACAATCAAATATCTCAATTCTCTATTGTATATTTCTGGCACAATTCCTAATAAAAAAATCTCTGGTTTAAAGTCTATGTGTTTTTTTGTCATTTTTTCCAACCATGTGTGGATTTTAGTCCAGTATCTTTTAGCTTCTACACATGTCCACCACATATGGTAATATGAGCCGGGTGTCTGATGACATTTCCAACACTTCTTGGATTTGTTCTTGAACATTCTGGCTATTCTTGTCAGAGGCAGATGCCATAAATTGAAAAACATTTTTGAAGGCAAAAGTACCAAGCCATGACTATACAGCTACATTTTGTGGACATTCCCATGAAGTAACCAGGGCTCCAGCAGGACTCCAAGGGACTTTACTTTTTTTTCCTTATTTTTATGGTGAGGATTATTTTCAGATAACAGCCTGCTCTTTTCTTACTTGGTTGAAATTCTGCAGCTTTCAATATTATAAAGAAGAAATACATAAAAAAATGAAAAATGATGAAATATTCAGTACCATGCCAAACCAAGAGGTTATGATCCAACTGCCCTCTGTAAGAGCCCAGTCTTTAAACTATTTTGACTACTTCATTAAAATGGCCATGAAAAAAGCAGATCTTTGCTCAAATGGGAGGCTGTTCCACAGGGTCAGTGCTACCACTGAAAAACAACACTTCTGAGCATCAGCCTCCTAATCTCCCTGAAGTGAGAACAATCAGCTGCTTTCCCCATCACAGCTGTTGAAGCCAGGCTAACTTTCTGTGGGAGATATGATCCTGTAAGTATTTCTAAAGTGTACTTTTTTAATTGGAATGATAATAGGAGAGTCAATTTCAAGACTAGATTGTGTGTTGCTACTTAAAAATTTCTCTCCCAATTATGCATGTGTATGCGTGTGTGAACTGAAATTCATTTCATCAGTTAAAATAGCTAGGTAAAAGTAAATTAAATCGTACATCAACCTAGTCGCAGGTAAAATGGATAGGTAGATGTAGGATTTAATTGAGATAAGATAGGAGGGAAGGCAGAGGAAGACAGTTATGTAGACAGATTATGTAATGCCTTCTAAATACATTGTGTTTAACACATTGCAATTGTTAATGTTAATGAGTAAATTAAAGTTAATTAACCATCAGTGGTTAATTATTAAGGTATTTGTATTCTGTTTCAAATATGATGTCGTGGTTAAGGCAGCAGGCTAGAAACGGATACTGAGTTTGAGTGCTGCCTTAGGCACAAAGCCAGCTAGATGAATTCGGGCCAGTCACTTTCTCTCAGCCCTAGGAAGGATGCAATGACACATTACTTCTCAAAAACCTTGCCAAGAAAGCTTCAGGGACTTGTGCAGGCAGACTCCTAGAATTGGACACAACTGAACAATTTAAAAACAAACAAACAAAAAAAAAACCTATTACTGTACTGTAGAAGCTCCCCTTACCGTTTCTCCTCCATCTCACCCCAATTAAATCCTATATCAATCCTATGCATTTCATATAGCTGAAGCTCAGAAAAGCTTAGATTTTTTAATAAACTGTTTTAGTCAGAAAAGTTGCTGTCAGACTCTTTTGGATGCTACCACACAATAGACTAAGACAGCTCTTGTATACTCTAGTTCCAGAACAGAGTTTCTACTATAGAGCATATCCAAGTCTGCATTATAATTGCATGATTTCTGTGGTGAAGTTTGCCATTTTCAGAGATATTGCATATGAGACTGACAACATATGACTACTACGTGGACAGGTATCATTACTGTCACTGTTGAGAATTATCTGTATACCAAATTGGCTTTTTTTTTTTTTTGTTCCTGCTGCTGAGCTACTGATGCATAATATCTCAACAGGAAGTAGCATCTGGGTGGCCTTGTCTGAGATCAGATGCTAAGCAGAGTCACTTTAGATAGGAGATCTCTAAAGCAGGGGTACCCAACTTCTGGGCAATGGCCCACTAGTAGGCCGTGAGTTGTTTGTAACTGGCCCACAGAAATGGCAGATCAGCAGAGCCAAACTACTACTGGCCTGTGTCCTGCAAATCATGGATACGGCTTATGTGATTACATAGTGATTATGATGCAAGTTCAACTTTAAAGATCACTTTACTTTCCTGGCCTTTTATCCTGAGTTTGCTAAATTTGTGAAATTTGGCTCGGAATCTTCGGCAAGGTTCAAGTGAGGAAAGGCAGTTTTGTTGAAATTTGTCTGGTATTGTCAAGTTCAGAGTCCAAATGCCACAGAGAGCCGTTGTTCAAGCAGGCCCTTAGCCCGTTTCAGGGTGAAGTGAAATATTGTTTTCTTTTAGCTGTAGCTTGGCCACTGTTTGCACAGAATATTTTCTCTAGGTCTACCATCTGAACATTGATCTGATTCAGCTTTATGTGTAGTCTCTGAATTCAGACAAGATTGGCCAGGTGCTGCCACCTACTGAGCATATATATAATCCATGCCACTGAAACCCACATTGAGTAGGATTCAGTTGTGTAAACTGTCATTTCCCATTCTATTTATAAAGTACAGATCAGATTGAATTAGATTTGCTTATTCAAAGCTGTTTCTCCAAGGTGTGATGGCCACTCTGGATCATTTACAAATCGCATCAATCAATCAGAATACATACATCAATATATATGTATTTGTTTGTTTTCTGAGGGTTTCGCGGGTGTTTGTATGTAGGTCTTTGGTTATTCGGGTCTTCTCCCGCGTAGAATTGGAAGTATCTTGGCGACGTTTCGACGAAGTCTCATACGTCATCTTCAGGCTGGTGTTCTCGGCTTCGTGCTTTCAGCAATCTCACATTGCTCCTGAAAGCACGAAGCTGAGAACACCAGCCTGAAGATGACAAATGAGACTTCGTCGAAACGTCGCCAAGATACTTCCAATTCTACGCGGGAGAAGACCCGAATAACCAAAGACCTACATATATATATATATATATATATACACACACACACACACACACACACATATGTATATAGTATATATAGTGTATATATATGTATATAGTATATATATATATATTGTGTATATAGTATATATATATATAGACACAATATATATATATACATCACAAACTCACAGGTGCAAATGAAAGAGTACAATAGCATAAATAAAATAGAGAATAACATTAAAATTAGAGAGTGCCTGAAACATATTCAGTGCCTGTTTGAATTATAATAAGTTCCTAACACTGTCCTATAATTGGATGCCACCATAAATGAAGCAGTGAAGTCTTTTTTTTCTTCTTAATAATCCTGCTCAAGAATGGATGTATAGGTTTTGTGTTCATTCCTAAACCACTATAGAAAGTTAGCACCCACCACTCTCCTAGAAGAATGAAATATTTTGAGAAATATTAAAAAAGGCAGAGTATTATATTTCCCTGAATGAGAAATGGAGAAACATGTTTTTAAAACATACCCCACTTTTTTTAATAGCTCTCAGCAAATGTCAGCACTTAAGAGATAAAGAGCTTACTGAAAGAAGTCAAGTATCTATGTAGCTCTATTCATAGGCAAAAATTCCCTGCAGCAAGATCAATACAAAGGTAGGATTAGCCCTCAGCCACAATAGGAATTGCTCAACACCCCTTCATTGCATCAGCAGTCCAAACTTCAACCAAACCTGGGAGGTTAGACAACCTACAGAGCCAGCTATGACCCCTACAACAGTCAATAGAATACATATTCTTGCACAGGAACAGGAAGTTCAAGCGCAAAGCCTAAGAGAAGGTATAAAAGCCACCCACTCTCAACTCCATGTGATCAGCTGCTCAGAACACCCATGTGCTTGGTGGTTCTGCTTCATCATTAAACCATCTTTCCAATCAGCCTCCAGTCTCCATTTTGTCTCCAGTGCCTTTCTCCCAGCTTGGAAATGAACCTGGTGGATATTTCTTCCAATAGCACCTACATTATTTATGTCTCAGAACAGCCCATGTGCTGGGGGAATCAGCCTTTTTCTTGCTGTTATTAAAACTCCCCAAATCAGGCAAAATTGCACTAAATACATAATCCTTAGCTGCCCTGTAGCTATTCTTGCGTTATGCATGTGAAAAGAAACTTGGGTGAATGAGGAAATTAAAGTGGGACCGTTTGGATGACCACTGGATAATTTTATATTCACTATATTCTAAAAGATATTCTAAAAGCAACTATATTCTGAAGACAGGAAATACCGCCAGCTAGAGAAAATACAACATCAGCATGAACTCCCTTGATACTCTAAGTGACCCCCTAACTTGTCAGAAGAAAAGGGAGCATCCTCATGAAACATAGTCAAGGGTGATTAGGCCAGAGAATAGCACCTGGACAAGAAGCAAATATCAAAAGAAGAATTTGTACTTTAGCCAGTTACAGAAGAATAATGATTGTTTGGCAAGGATGAGGTAAAACTTTAGTAATTAAGAAATGTCAAAATAACAAATGTATGTTAACCATATATGGGAAAGTTGCTGTGTTAGCAGAATCCTTTGTTTAGGAAAGTATATAAGTGTTATACAAGCATGGAGAAGTTACTCAGAGCCAAGATTGGCAAACATGGCTTGAGTCTTGCGCAAATAAAACCTCTCTCTCTGACTGACCCATGTTGCTTGGTCACTTCATTCCATAACAAAATGGTTAGATGGAAACAGTCTCTTTTCTGGGTTGCAAAACAGTTGGCAATTTTGATTTTTAACAGTGGACTGCCATCTGCTGGTTCCAACATATCAGCATTTCTAAATTACTGCCCTCTGCTGTTGTCTGATATTATTTAACTGATATTGTCAATTCTGATGTTCAGAACTTGAAATGCAAACTGCAACCTTATAATTGTTGAGAGAGTAAAACCAACACACCGAAGAAAAGCTGAACAATTTTGCTGGCTGACATATTTTGATTGCTTTTGTTGTTTTTAATTTAGCTATTGAAATATTTCTAGTGGCAAATAATCTAAAAAGCAATGATGCTAAAACTTCCTGCTGAATAACATTAGCTGGTACACCCAAAGAAACATCATAGTCCTTAGATTAAATAGTTATGTCTAGTTTATCAGAAGAGATATAAAATCAAGCAGACAAAAGCTATACCATTTCCATGTACACAGGGAAATTTATCAGAATTGGCAAGTTTGTTCTTAGCCTCTTTAAGCTATTCAGGAACAGTACACATGGACAGAAAATAGGAACAGCGCTATGTTTCTTCTGACTTCATCCTTCTGGTTGTGGCCATCTCTCATATTTCAGTCTGGGGAAGGAACACCTGAGGCAAACTGGAGAAAATGGCTTGGAATTCCAATGACCCACAGAAAAAAACTATCTCCTCAAATTTCTCCAACCTAAACCCAAGGTTAAATGTAGGAATCTTATACTCTGCAGTTAAGTTTTTTTAAAAAAACAAAATACAGCAAAATGATCCCTCATCTCAAGGTTTGCTCTTGGACTGACATATTTGGAATTTATTGGTCCCATATAGTCCACTGGTTTACCACAACTTTTTCCCCCAATATGCTTTTTAACTTCCCAGCCTAACCTACGATTTCCCTCATCCATGGACTAACCAAATTCTGCCTGTTTAACTTCTGAGGCCTTCAAGGCCAATTAGAGGCTGTCTAATATCCTACCCTGCCCCTTTGACAACACTGGCTAAAATTATCTTAAGTACAGGTAGTCCTTGACTTAGTTTTTTAGTGACCATTCAAAGTTACAACGGCACTGAAAATCACTTATGACCATTTTTCACACCTATGACCGTTGCAACATCTCCATGGTCACATAGTTTACATTAAAATACTTGACAATTGACTCATATTTAAGACGGTTGCAATGTCTCGGGGTCACGTGATCCCCTTTTGCTACTTTCCGACTAAGCAAAGTCAATGGGGAAACCAGATTCACTTAACAAACTGGGTTACTGATTTAACAGCTACAGCGATTCACTTAAGAAATGTGGCAAGAAAGGTCGTAAAATGGGGCCAATGTCCCTTGACAAATTTCTCAGTTAGCAACATAAACTTTGGGCTCAGTTGTGGTCGTAAGGTTGAGGACTGTATAAGCCTGGAGCGATTTCCTCGTTCCTTAGTAGCAGGCTGTCTAATGCAGGGACGAGGCACCTAGAGATAAAATCATGTAGAGATGCCTCTCGAAACGACGCTCCTAGTCATATTTTACCGCGGCCTTTCCTTCTCCTATTCCGCGTTCGCTGAGGACGCTCTAATTTTGACTATCTCTCTGTTCCCAAAATGCTGACGTCAGACAGGTGACGTTTCTTCGGCGGCGGCAGGAAAGTAATGCCGGGTTTGCGGCCCGGGCGGTAGATGAAACTCCTTACTCCCTCCGCCCCGCCCCAGCCCCTCCCCCCCCCCGCCATTGGTGGACAAGGCGTGTCAATCAAGGCGGTAAACTCTCTCTCTTGCAAGATTCCACTGCGCGAGATTGTATGTCAAACTTTCACTTCTGCGGCCCCGGAGATCGAAGTGCCTTTCCCCCCACCCACCCCCAAAATCCGAGTCTCCTCCCCCCCCTCCGGCAGAGCTGTGCCCTCTTCCCCGCCCCTAAGAAAGGTAGGGTTTCTCTCTCTCTCTCCCCCCCCCCCCGCCCTCGTGCTTCTTCTCGCGCCTCGCTGCGGGTCTGGGAAGTTCCCGGTCTCAGAAAACGGGAGTCCCCGTCTCCCCCACCCCGCATCGCGCGCGCGCCCCCGCCCTCCTCGTCCTCCAGAACTGCGGCATCTGCCCCCCCCCCCCGCCCCCGGGTTCTGAACCACACTGGGGGAATGTGGGGTGCCGGGGCGGCATCTTGCCGTAAAGGAATTGCTGAGCGAAGAACGAGAAGCCGCTGTGGTGGGGGCTTGGGGGTTTCGTGCCAGGATGGGCTTCCTTGCTTTCCTGCCTTTTCCACCGGCCTGTGTTTCCTTCCCCCCCCCTCGCCCCCCCACCGGGCATTTTGTTTTTTGTTTTGTTTTTAATCAGAAAACAGCGATGCAGGCAACTCTCAGATCTTCTCAGTGAAACCAATTGCTAGAAACGCGGCGATGTCCTTCATCAGCTAAACCAGGAGATCCGCTCCCTTCTCCTCCTCCGATCCCCGCACTGAGTCTTCTCTTTTTTTTTTAAATTTAATTTATATGCCGCCCTTCTCTGGAGACTCAGGGCGGCTTACAGTGTGTTAAGCAATAGCCTTCATACTTTTGTATATTTATACAAAGTCAGTTTATTGCCCCCACAAATTACCCACCTTAGAAAGGATGGAAGGCTGAGTCGACTTTGAGCCTGGCTAGGATTGAACTCGCAGTAATTGCAGGCAGCTGGATGTTAAATACTGCCTTAGTAGGAGGCATTAGCCTCCTATGCCACTCAGGCTCTTAACGCTATCCAAGTATTACTTTAAAAATAATACATATAAATACTGATAGTCCTCAACTTAGGACTCTCTTGTTTCTCTTAGTTTTTCTTGCTAAGTGAGAAATGTGGGCTTTGCTCCATTTCATGACTTTTCTTGCCATATTTGTTAAAATACAAATCGCTGCAGTTGTTAAGTGGGTAACACAGCTGTTAAGTGAATCTGGCTTCCCCATTGAGTTGGCTTACCAGAAGGTTGCAAAAGGGGGATCACACGACCCCAGGGACACTGCAACCATCATAAATATGAACCAATGGTCAAGCATCTGAATGTAAATCATATGACCATGTGGATGCTGCAACGGTCATAAGTGTGAAAAATGGTCTTAAGTCACTTTTTTCAGTGTTGTAACTGAATGGTCACTAAATGAGCTATTGTAAGTTGAGGACTACCTGTATGCATGTATGTATGCAAATGTGCATAATAAAGATTTTTTAAAGAGGAAATACAAATTTTGAAAAGGAAGTTAAAAGAGGAAAGAAAGATTTTTTAAAAAGCTTATAAAGAAGTGGTTTTCAATTGTCTTAACAGCAGTTTCAAGTATATTCCAGAATTGTAGATCATGAAATAAGGAAAATCCAAAGGCTGTTCAGTTAAACATATATTCCCTCTATAATTCCATTTTTAACAATGTTGGAGTACACATTTTGGGTTTAACAAGATCATGTATTTTTGGATGCTTCTTATTCTCTTTCACTTCTGAAGATCTTTTCAAAGTAAATTTTAGGGCAGAGGTCAAAAAACAAATAAATATGAAGATTATTCAGTAACTATGTCTTTGAAAAAGTACCTACCAGAAATCTTAATACGTGGATGTTTTTGAGCATGTTTTTGTGCATCCATATGTACAAATTTATTTAAAAGTGTATGGTATTACAATCATTTTTAAGAAATAATTGAGAGACTTTGTGAAGAATACAATGGCGCTGAGAGATTCTAAATATGAGATAACACTGTTTTTCAAATACTGTGCTAATGAATGTTGGATAGGATGGACATGGAGGAAAAGGGAAGAAGTGAAAGAAACTAGAATTAAAGCAGATTGAATAGAGAAAAAGAAAGCAAAAATGCAGTATGAAGAAATGTTGGACCTTAAATAATTTCTCTTTTATGAATGAAAGTGGACATAAGAAAGGATGCAGAAGCTGTTTGGAACAGAATTAAAAGAACTGTGTTGTTGCATAAGCATTTGGAGGTACTTGGATAGACAGCTTCAATTACTGAAACAACTTTAGGTGATACAAAGCAATTATAGTTACCAATGAAAACAATAGCAACAAAAATTAACAAGCCATTCCAGGAAGATGGTATTGCAGTTATTATGCACATTCTGTAACTTCCTTGGTGTTAACTTTTCCATCCATTTCCAATAAGCATCTTTCATGAGTGACAACTTTTTTACAAACTGTTTATTCAACCATGTATTGATTTGTTTTCTTTCTCATTGGTATTACATGAGATTACCCTATCCTTAATTTTCTTTTTAAGAAATTCCAGTTGGTTGCAGCACCTTTACCTTTATGAGTCTATTCTCATGCAACTTCCTTATTACTTTTCTTAGTTTTTTCAAATTGGCTTTTTGAAAATCCACAGTTTGTGTTTATTTTTAATCAAGCTTTTTTTATTAAAATTAGAAGATCTTATCTATACACAAAATCCCCACAGTTTTCTGTGATGAGAGAACTTGAATGTCATCTAGTTTATGGATCAAATCATCTGGAATAGATGGTGCTAGTCTGCCTTTTAAATTGTGGATGAAATCTTTACCAATGTTTTGTTCTTTTAGTTCTATATTTAAATATCTGTTTATGTATCCTAAGCAAATTACATATGAAATATTGTTTGCCTTATCTATAAGAAAGATTACTGAAACTGACCCTTTTTATTCTATTTAAATGTTACTCTGCAGGGTAGTTTGAATACAGTTACTGCTAGTGGAAAGAAGAATATTTTTCAAACATGTCTAAGATTGATAAAATGAGCATTCTTGGTGTGAGGAGCTTTGGTGTGGAGGATAAAGATAAACAAGTTATCAGTTTTTTTAATCCTCTAACTATTTTGGTGGGTCCAAATGGTGCTGGAAAAACGGTAAGATTCAAGTAACCTTAATTTTTTAAATAAACTATACTTTCTTACCACCCATCCCAATGTTCAGAAGTGGCTTAATTCTGGAAATATATTTTAAAACCTTATTACAAATATCTATCATTCATTCATTCATTCATTCATTCATTCATTCATTCATACATACATACATACATTCATACATACATACATACATACATACATACATAATAAATAAATAAATAAATAAATAAATAAATTAATTAATTAATTTGTGGGTGATCTGTTAGAGAAAGCATTGCTTTGTTTTTCATATATCTTAAAGATTAGCTCCTTACAAATAAATATAACTCTTTTTAACAATGACACTGAAAGAACAAATTGTACAGAATATATATTTTCTTTAAAGAGATAGTTCACCAAAACTTCCATGTGCTCATTTATAGATTGTTTAATTTGCCCAAGAAGTACCAAAACCCTGTCCGTCCTTTTCTTCCCCATCCCACTAGTTACTTCTTTTTTTTTATCCAACTTCCCTATCCTGTCTTGTCTCTTGAGCATCTCCCTTTTTCTCCCTTCATTCTCTAAAATGAGTTTCTTTTTAAAATAACACTAACTTTTTACTTATATTTTACTGGTGCAGCAGATAACTCTCATCTCACACTTAGCGTTTGTGAGCAGGTTAGTTACAACATTGAAGAAGTTTTTTTAAAACATGACTGCACAGCACATATGCATTTCTTAAGTAATTTGCACATTCATTCAAATTCATCTAAAGCACCACCTTTAGCAGAAATTTTGAATGGGTCTATGGATTTCTAACAGTTCCATGGTGTTTGTGTGTGTTTTTTATTTATATCTTTTTGTACATTGATAGTGTGTTTTACACTAAAGAACATGACTGTGGAAAACAATGAGATATTTCTTTGTTATCTTTCTCGTTTGTTTAACAATATACATGAAAAGTCAGCTTGTGTTACAACAGGGGTTTTCAAACTTGGCAGCTTTAAGACTTGTGGATTTAGCTGTCTGGAGAATACTGGGCATTGAAGTCCACAAGTCTTAAAGCTGCCAAGTTTGAAGCCCCCTGTGTTAGAATGCATAGGATTTTGCAATTCTGTACAAACCAGTGTGGGAATTCCTGCTAATAGAAGTGATCAGCAAAGCTCCCTGTTTGTAGTTCTTCTGATAGCATCAACATCATTATATGAGTAAATCATTTACTGTATATGATTTCTTAGACATATGGAGAGGTTGGAAAAAATAATACATGAGAGGGTCTACTTTTTTAATCTGTTCATCTAGACCTAGTCATTTAGTGGCTATTAAATAAATTTCTGATGCTTGTTTCCATTTCATTAGACTATCATAGAATGCCTCAAGTATATTTGTACTGGGGACTTCCCACCTGGCAGCAAAGGAAATTCATTTGTCCATGATCCAAAAGTAAGTATTGCAGTTGCTAGTTTGTTTGGCTAGTAAATTGCAGTGTGTAGATTTAAGTTGATGAGGAATTTGTAGTTCCCTGTTTCAAGAAAAATGACAATTATTATTTTCTATGTTATGCCTTGAGATGCAATATTTCTAAAGAATATGCTGAAACATAAATATAAGCAACGGATTAAAATATATTATGAGAAAATAACTGCGTTATAAATCCATTGGAAAAATATAAAAATATTACTATAGACACAGAAATGTGAAGTCATAGTTGCCAGTTGTTTAATTAGTGTTTGGTGTAGTATATATGCAGATCCAAGCAATGTGTCCTTCTGTAATTGATTGATGGAAAGTTTGTTAGTGCACATAGTTTTACCTTTATGATTCTGTTCTCATGACAACTTCCTTACTATTTTTCTTAACTTATTGGTCGTCCTTGGGATATTTTTTTCCCATGCATTTGCATG
This sequence comes from Masticophis lateralis, assembly GCA_030761175.1. NCBI lineage: Eukaryota > Metazoa > Chordata > Lepidosauria > Squamata > Colubridae > Masticophis > Masticophis lateralis. Next base: position 92,350,112 of record JAUDYJ010000002.1, read on the forward strand.
CCACAGACATTAATGATTTTCTTATCATGCAGTAGAAATATCTGCTATGGTTTCTTATCCTTATGCTTCCCCTTATATCTCCCAAATCTGTTCGAAAAGACCCCTCAACTCTGGAGGAAATTCAGTCAATCATCAATGTCCATGATACAAAAAACAACTTTTATATCTCTGCCTCTACTTTTATTATAAATAAACACGATTAAAGAAGTGATTTAGGGGAAGAAACTGTTGATCTTCCTGGACCTGTAAATAAAAATAAATTTATTTTCCCTCGGGGAAGGTTGCCAATGAAACAGATGTCAGAGCTCAAATAAGACTTCAATTTCATGATGTTAATGGGGAGCTTGTTGCTGTCCAGCGGTCCATGGTATGTTCTCAGAAAGGAAAGAAGACAGAATTTAAAACTCTTGAAGGAGTAATTACAAGAATAAAGTGAGTGAATAACTATATTTTTAATTGAATATGATTTTAGGATTATATCAGGGCAGTATGTCTGAAAACAAAGTGTAGATGTGCATTCTATTTTTACATACCACCAAAAGAATTGTAAGCTTGTACCAAGTTGTAACTGGAATCCTTTCAAAATATGTTTATTTTATTTGTACTTCAGTTGTTGTCTTCTCTTCTTGTCTGTTATATTAATGTAATTGAACAAATAATATAACTAATAGCGCATGTTTTTTCTTCTGTGATATTGAAAAGAGCTGTAGTGTCCTGATATGATACGTTGGAAAACAGTATGTATGTGTGGATGTATTGATTGATTGATTGATTAGATTTATATTGCCGCCTATTCGCCCCTGGCGAATGTAAATGTAAGAATATAAAAAGTCAAATAGTCATGAAATATATGGAAAAACACAAAAGATAATGAGTTCTAGTCCTGCCTTAGGCATGAAGCCAATGGGGTGACTTTGGGCCAGTTATTCTCTCTCAGCTGTAGGAAGAACAGCAATGCTAAGCCACTGCCAAAAAAATTGCCAAGAAAATTGCAAGGATTTTTCCAGGCAATAGCAGCAGTCAACACTGATTTGAAATTACAGAAAAAGACAAGTAAATTGGCTGTATAATGTTTATCATTCACTTGCTGTGTTTTTGTGCCTATGTTCATGCAGGCATGGGGAGAAAGTCAGTCTGAGCTCCAAGTGTGCAGAAATTGACCGAGAGATGATTGCTGCCCTTGGAGTTTCTAAATCTGTAATTAATAATGTCATTTTCTGCCATCAAGAAGATTCCAACTGGCCTCTAAGTGAAGGAAAGGCTCTGAAACAGAAATTTGATGAAATCTTTTCAGCAACAAGGTAATCTTTATTTGTGATTTCTTGAATGAGTAAAGGATTAAAATGAGACAAATAACCTTTAATATTGATTAATAAAAGGTTGTCTACAGGTTACAGGTAGTTTAAAAATCACATACATTTTTCTTTCAAAAAGGTATATAAAGGCTTTGGAAACACTTCGCCAGGTGCGTCTAAAACAAGGGCAGCGAGTTAGAGAATGTCAGGTGGAGCTGAAGTACTTGAAGCAGAATAAAGAAAAAGCACAAGAGATCCAGAATCAGCTAACTAGCAGGGAAACTCAGTTAGCTGCCTCCAAAGAAAATGTCAGACATATTGAAAACCAACTAGAGCCTCTAAAGGTGATTTATTATCTGTAATATGTTGATTAAATGGATGTGTCCTCAGAACTGGCAACTTAAATCTGTTTATTGCAGCTTGGTTGCTGGCTCCAAATTGTCACCCTAGTTTAAAGATGTGCTTAATTAATGAACCATGAAAAAGCATGAAGAGAGCATTAAGTTGAATATTTTTAAAAAAACAAAATTTAATATTTGAAAGTTGGGTCTTAAGGTCCAATTAGATGGCAGCCTGAACTCCATGCCCACCTTAAAAATGAGGTTGTTGAAGATGGGAGAGAACTTTGCTTGCATCCTTCCTTAGAGCCCAAATGACTAATTTCTTTAAGGGGTTTATTTACAAGGTTGTTTTATCATCCCTCCTAATTGTTATGCAGCTTCTTTACATTAAATATTTATTCCTTTCTCAGAACTCTTTGATGGAAATAGAGCAGAATCTTGTAAAAGTAATGAGACTAGATAATGAAAGCAAAGCTCTGGAAAGTCGGAGAAAGCAGATGGAAAAGGATAATCAAGACCTGCAACAAAAAATGGAGAAGGTTTGCTTATGTTGTTTATGTTTGCATGAAACCGAATATACAAACTACGTGTATAAAGAAGAATATTTGTAGCTCAGGATTGAAATGAGGGGGCCCTTGGTGCTCTCTGAGCTTGGTTGTTTCCTTGCAGACATCTCATTATCCAAATTAGACAACATCATGGCTACTGCATGTAAATGTTATGCTGACCCAATGGTAAAGGTTAGATTTTTGTTCCCAGCAACTGTTGTGTTTATAATCAGTCACCCCTCTTGCAGTTGTTATTACTATTACAATGTTTTTGCTGACCAATTCCACAAGTAGGTGGTTTAGCAACATTAAGAATAGAGATGAGAGCTAGATTAAGAAAAAGGTTAACATTTTCCCAGTCCATTACAGTATTTCTTAGCCTTCATGGCAACAAAGTGGACTGGTGGACTTGAGGTTTAAGATTAGCAAACACAGTCATAATCATCTAGCTTTTTATATCACATATTCTTTGGCCTTTGCAAGACTCCCACTCTGAAGGGGGAAAAAAAATATTTCTAAAGGTGTTTTTTTTTCTCCTACATTGCAATGTTAGGTTTTTCAAGGAAGTGATGACCAACTTAAAAGAACGTATCAAAACCATCAGAAAACCGTGAGAGAAAAGGAGAAGCGTTTAACAGAGTGTCAGCGAGAACTGGAGGCAGTAAACAAAGAATTCTCAAGATTTAATAAAGAAAAATCAGAATTATTAGTTGAACAAGGTATATTTTTATTAACATTTTAATGCATGTTAATAAATGAAAAATGATACCAGCATTTTTTTTCCTTTTCTTTTATATATAATTTCTATTAAGATTTTTGCAAAAGCTGCATTGGTTACTGATCTGCTTCCAAGTGCTATTGAAAGTGCTGCTTGTCATCTTTAAACCCTACCTGGCTTAGCACCAGGTTATTTGGAGGACTGCCTCTCCCAGTTAAATTTACTTGACCCACCAGTGCAGGAGGGCAGAGCATGCTGTGGGTCCCATCTATTAGGGAAATCAGGTGGGACCAAGATAAAGGGTCTGAAAAAGAAAAATTGGTAGATCCCTCTCTCTGGAATGAATATAATCCCCCCAGAGATAAGATTGCCCCTTCAACTTGTTACTTTTCCAGAAGATCTTTAAGAGAGAGAGATACAGAGAAAATCAAATGATACTTTTTGGAGTGGGTGATAGGTGGGATTATATCAGTTTTATGCTTTGGATATTTTATAACCCACATTAGAGTCACCATGTGTGAATTGGGTGACTATATAAATTTGTTTAATAAATAAATAAAATTTGACCATGGTAGAAAAATCTAATACAAACTAAACTTAAAAAGAATAGAAGGAAGGAGTAAAAATGCAAGAAAAAATAGAAGAAAGAAAAAAGTATAATAAATAAAAAGTAATATATAAAGAAGTGACTTCCAACTTGTTCACAAGAAGCATAAATTTAGTGATGCTTCACCTTCTCTAAGGTTACAAACATTTATGTCTTCAGCCCATCTCTTATCTATGAACACATCCGTGAAATATCATCTTTTCAATCCTGGTGTCATCAGAAAGTTCATAAAGGGTTGCCAAAGGTAACTATCTATCTTGTTTTACCCTTGATTAAATAAACCAACTTTAAATCCTTCCTTTTACTTTTAAAAGTCTTAATCTTTAGTTCATGGATGTCAAACTTGCTGAGTCACGTTGATGTCACATGACATTGCGACAGTTTTCCCTTTGCGGAGCTGGGGTGGGCATGGCCTGCGTGTGTTGCATCTGGCTTGCGGGCCACCAGTTTGACACTCCTACTTTAGTTCATTCAAATATTGTCATGGGATTTTATTTCTTTCAATTTTTTTCTTCTTTTCGCATAGTTCTTATGTCCAGATTACTTCCTTGGTTTGTCATTTGTGTTTGCCTTTGAAATTTTAAAACAGCCAATTTCTTTTGTAAATCCAATTCCTAAGTCATTCTCCTGGCCTGTCATTTATAAATCCACTTCCAATACCATTTCTTGTCAAATCTCTGTCATTTCTTCAGTTACATCTTTTGGATTCAGTCCATCCTAACACCAATTTAATTGACTTGCTAACTTAAATCGTAATTTGGTAAAGGAGGATAGCCACCTAAATTGTCACTCACACTTAAACAGATTATGAGTGTAACCTCAGCAGTCAGTGCTTCTCAGCTCGGTTAAAGTTACACACATCTGAATTAGAAAATAGATAGCATCAAATATTGCATCATTTTCATTGTGGCCATATAACTGAGATCCTAGCCCTTTCCCTTAATATAAGAAGCTCTCAGAAGCAATATGGGGGAATTGCAACAAAAAAATTCATAATCAGCCTCCTTCTCAATTACCTGAGAATTGTGGTAAGCTGGAATAAGAACTCAGGTTGAATCAATTATGTACTAAATTATTTATATACTTATGCTTACTTATATAATATTTATTTGTGTGTGTGTGTGTGTGTGTGTTTGTGTGTGAAAGAGAGAGAGAGGAAGAGAGACATATGTCTCTTTGTACTCCTAGATATCCATTGCCTTATTCCTCATGTAATATCTTTAAGAATGAAATGTTTATTATTATTGTGGCAATCTTTGCTTTGCTTTGCTTAATGATGAATTGATTGCAGAGTTCACACCTTGAGAGAGCCTGAGGAAATATGCTACAGTAACTCTTTATCGTTCCTAGTTATAAACACAGTGTCAGTCGTTAAGAATAACAATTATAGCCTTGCAGCAACACATATATTAAAGCTGTTACATTGCATTTCAAGGAATATGTGTGTGATTACATTATGAAGGATGTTTGTATCTTCTTGGTTTTCCTGTTTCCTTATCAGTTATAAAGCCATGTTTCCTTTATTTGGGATCTTATGCTTTTATATACACATATGTGAACTATGTTTCATCAATACATCATATATAAGATCTCTCTTGGCCTATGTCTCTTACTCCTCCATTCAGGTACAAGAAACCAGTAATTCATCACAGTGTGGCTACTGTAGCTTTGGAATTAATTTACTATTTGTTAATTAATTGGAAAAAAAAATTCAGAATCAGCCAGTTGTTGGTGTTTTCCACTACAGGATTAATCTTACTCGATGATTAGACAACTATTGGTAGTGGGGGTTTTTTTCCTATTTACATGTAGATGACCTTTACAGTTTTTTGAATCTTATCAGCAATCCTATAAAATCTTGAATATATTGTATATACTTAAATTCTGTTTTTTTCTATGAAGGTCGTCTTCAGTTACAAGCAGATCGTTACCAACAGCATATCAGAACCCGAGATTCGTTAATTCAGACTTTGGCAGATCAGTTGGAATTGGAAGGATTTGAAAGAGCACCCTTAAATGAAAGACAAATCAATAATTTTCAGAGGCTGGTAAAAGAGAGACAGGACAAAGATATGGAAACTGCTAATAATTTAATGGTAAATATTTGAGTTTGTACATTTTTAAAGGCTCAGTTGGTGTAAAACAGGAAAATAATCTCTGTATTCTAAATTGTAGTGAGATTAGGATGTAAATAAAAGCAAATTTCTTTAAAATACACTGAAATAGTATGTTATAGGGAAATTCACATCAGTCCTTGATAGTGTATGTTCTTTTCTTTTTGATTATAACTGGAGAAAAGTGAACTTGAGGGCAGGAAGCATTATATTTGGCAGAGATAAGGAAAAATAGCCAGTAAGAACAAAATCTTGGTTCTTTTCTTTTCTTTTCTTTTCTTTTCTTTTCTTTTCTTTTCTTTTCTTTTCTTTTCTTTTCTTTTCTTTTCCTTTCCTTTCCTTTCCTTTCCTTTCCTTTCCTTTCCTTTCCTTTCCTTTCCTTTCTTTTTTTTTTTTTTTGCTTCACCCCAATATATTTCAGTTATAGTAAAATATCCCAGGAACTATTTTTGAATAAAAATGAAAATAAATGTATTATGTACACACTATTTATAACTTCTTACAGTTCCCTTTTCTGATATGTTAGTCTGCCAATGCAACAAATTAGATTAGATGGTGAGTAACCTGGCCTTAATTTGTGACATGCAATACTCCAAAAGCAAAGAGCTCATTTCAGACAAAAGGCAGGTTATGAGAGGCATTCTAGCTCAGTCTTTATCAGTGATTTTTATTGACTTCTAAATATAAAACATTATTTTAAACAGTAAATTTGCATACATTAAATTAGATTAATTAATAAATAAAAAGGAGATTAACTGGGGCCATATAAGTAAGTTATCACAAGATTAGTTAGGTTCAGTACAGTAAAATATTTCATTGAAAAGCATTAATTGTGGAACACTTCTTAATTTTAGTCTGTTTGGATTAGTTTTTTTTTAATTTAGCCCTAAATAATTGTTTACAGAGTCAGTAATAATTGTGTACAGAGTCAGAATTCTTCACAGAACATTGGAAATGGGAATTGTGTGAGCATTTGTACATTCTATATATTTACAAGCATTTTTGCCAAATTAAGCATTAATTACTTAACTTTATGCTATCCTAACCCATTTAATTGCAGAGGAATCCATTTGCATGGGACTAATTTTGTAATTATGTTTTTGAGTACGGGTAATCCTCGATTTACAACAGTTCATTTAGTAACCATTCAAAGCTACAACATCACTGAAAAAAGTGACTTATGACCATTTTTCATACTTGCAGCATCCTCGTGGTCATGTGATCAAAATTCAGACACTTTGCAACTGACTTATATTTATGACCTTTGCAGTGCCCTGGAGTCATCTGATCACTTTTTGCGACCTTCTGACAAAGCAAAGTCAATGGGGAAGCCATGCTACTAACTGCAGTGATTCACTTAATAGCTGTGGCAAGAAAGATTTTAAAATGGGGCAAAACTCACTTAACAAATGTCTCACTTAGCAACATAAATTTCGCAGTCAATTTGGTAGGTTGAGGACTATACGTGCAACCTTTGTTTAAATAAACTCATTTTTATCTTTTTTTTTTTCAGAAAGAATTTGGCGTGAAGGAAACAATGAAGCAGAAACAAACTGATGAAATAAGGGATAAAAAAACTGGACTTGAAAAAACTATTGTCCTAAAGTCAGATATTCAAAATAAGAAACAACTTGAAGTAAAGAATTTAAAACAGGAATTACGTCAGCTGGAAGGATCCTCAAATCGACTTCTAGAACTGGATCAAGAACTTACAAAAGCAGTAAGCCTTGGTTAACGAACTATATATGCAATAAAACTAAAGGATAAACACAGCTGTTCACATCCATAGTTTGTTCTAAATACTCTCTAAAGACATATTCTGAAACTAGTTCTCCCTCGTTTATTCTTTCCAAATAGGAAGATATTACACTCAGCTCCCCCATGCAGCCCAATTCAAAGCAGCCCACACATTCCCCCTTGATGATGAAATGTGAAGAAGCTGCCACCAAAATATCCTCTTATTTATCACCTTAATAAATGTCAGATACCAGAACAGAACACAAGAGTCTCTTTTGGTATAGCCAAAAGTCTGAGCATATCGCCTTTTTTCACCAGCATATGTGGAAGAAACCCATCAGTTTGAGATGGGCACACTTAATGTAGCCCTATTTCTGTATTCAGATGCTTTTTCCATAGGAGAGTGCTATTGTGATAATGACTGAGAGTTGTTTTCTTCAGCTGCAAAGAATATCCTCTATCTATCGCTAGGATTAATATTTATTCAGTGAATACAGTTTTATGCATACCTAAATATGCATACTTAAATGGAGGTAAAAATCTACTTTCTTTTATTTCCTTTTAGAAACATGAATTAGCTGAAGCTGAGAAAAATTGCAACGTTGAAACTCTAGAAATCGAAATTAAGGAACTGCAAAGAGAAAAAACAAATTTGGACAGTACTCTTCGGAAACTGGATAAAGAGATGGAACAACTGAACCTGAATACTACAATTATAACCCAAATGGATATGCTTAAAAAAGATAAAGTAGTGTATTTTATCAGACATTCTATATAGGCTTGAAATATTTAGCACAGATGATGTAAAGTTTGCATGAAAGCAACAGCTAGTTCCAGTATAATGCTCAACCCATTATTTGGAGTATTCAGATTAACATAATTTCCCATATCCATGAAGTATTAAACAATGTTTATTTAATAGTATTGACAAACAAATACTGAAATTTTTTAAAGCTTTCTTTATGTAATTTATTATTAAGTCTAAGCTAGTTCAGTATTTACAGAACAAGAAATACTTTCTTGCTTATAAGTGATCAAATTGTTGCTTCTTTTTTTAAGGCTGACAAAGAAGACCAAATCAGAAAAATTAAATTTAGACACAATGAAGAATTAATCTGCTTGTTGGGATTTTTCCCAAGCAAAAATCAGCTTGAAGATTGGCTTCACTCAAAAGTTAAAGAAATTAATCAGACAAGAGACAAGCTTGCCAAGCTCAAGTAAATATTAATTTTATTTGATGCCGTAGTGAAATGTAGGGATTAACATTAATTATATTTGTTTTTCACTTTTTGATCATTAGTACATCCCTCAATCGGGGGTGTCAAACTCGCGTTGTCAGGGCAGCATCATGTGACATATCAGGACTTCCCCCCCTTTGGTAATTCGGGCATGGGTATGGCCATCGTGTGATGCATCCGTCCTGTGGGCCATGAGTTTGACAGACCTAATAAACATTTAGAAATGTACTTTGAATTACTTTATAAATTAAGAGGTGTGTATAATGGATTGCCTTAAGAGAGGGATTATTTTCAATATTTTTGTCAGTTCTTTTCAAACAAGGACCTAAGACCACAAACAGTATTCTCCCAGTCCCCAAATTATCTGAATAAAGGTATTCCTTGACACAGCTATAATGGAGCCTGCCTACACTTAAAATTGCAGGGGTGCTTCATTTTCCCCCTCATTTATCTCCTCCACATCTATGTCCTTTTGGCTCCTCCATACAGCAGCACTTCTTGGCAGGGGTAGGACTAGAGTTGAAGTAGAGCCCAGGACCTTTGGCAGGCTCAGTCAGCTGCTAGTGCCCTCAGGTATCTTCTTCAGCCCCAGCACTGCCGCTTCTGTTGAGTCATGTTGCCTCAAGCCTCACAGCATGGCCTGCCACCACAGCACAAGCCCCAGTTACCACCACCGCCCTGTGCTCCATAGGCCCTGCTGCCTCTAGGGACCTTCACCATCTTTCTCTCACTGCTGACAATCCCTATGAGGTACCATCAGAGAGAATGCATTTAATTAAATTAAACTGGAAATGGCCTGTGTTTGGTTAACATTAGAAAAATTTAACAAAAGCTCTACAGTCTAGTGCCTTGTCACAAAGTCCAACAGAGAGTTGGGGATGTGGGGGGGGGGGACAGATAAGTAGTTTTCGGTAGATCTGAGAGTTAAGGATATTTGTTTGTGTGAAGGCCGTTCCTAAGTGACCCCAGCATGTGGTTGTTTAATTCTTAAATCATAACAGAACTTTGATGGAGGAAGTATACGAGACAGATTCAGGGTAGAGGGAAGTAGAGAATCAGACTTGGAGGTGTGGCGGTATGGCAGCTGTGGTAGACCTGTAGAATGTGGCAAACCATATGATTCACTGTTTGGGTTACTGAGTGATAGAGGAGGGAGAAAGATTGTGTCCACTGGGTTTATCAAGTAAAATTTTACAAGTACGTATATGATTGGAAGGGTTATTCTTGGTGCTAAAGTTAAAAATGTTTGCTTATGCTATTTGACCTGCCCATAATTTGAATCATTTCTTCTAAGTATTATTCTCTTTTAAAGAAGAGCATATATTCCTTTCAGATTATAAACTCATTTGAAGATGAAAGCATAACAAGCTTAGTTTTTTTTAATTAAAGTATGATTCTTTTTGTTAGTTTTTGATAATATCCATATTGGGCAAATTACGGTTAAACTCCAAACTAAGATAAGAACTTGATTTACAAACTAACTGTATTTCTTGATTCATACAAAATGGAAAATTATGGGTGAGGTATCCAGGAAATTAAGGAAGTTACTGATATGCTGAAATAGAGAAACAAACACATGAAGCCATAATACACTCCTACAGATGGTGGATTCTAATATTGTCTGAACTAAGCCATGCTTACATGCCACAGCAATCTAAGTAACAAAGAGATAAATAGAGTTACTTTGAATTGATGAACACCATTTGGTAGTTGGATGCCCACCCAGTGAACATTTTTTAAAAGCTTCCTTTTGAAAAGAGCCAGAAAATCAAATTACTTCAACCTTTAAAAAAAAAAAAAAACCTCAGTTCTGATTATAATACTTACGTTTCAGCAAAGAACTTGTTTCAGCAGAACAAAATAAAAGTCATATTACCACTGAACTAAGGAAAAAGGAGGAACAGCTGTCTGTATATGAAGAAAAGCTTTTTGATGTTTGTGGAAGTCAAGACTTTGAAAGTGATCTTAATAAACTGCAGCATGATATTGATAAAACATCCAAGCAGCGAGGCAAGTCTATATAACTCCTTCCCATTCCCATAGGCTACAAAAAAATTCAATGTTTTCTTATATACTTGTTTATACCCAGTAACTTGTAAGCTTTAAAACAATATTAGGACCTGCATTCATAGTAGAGATGGATGTCAGAATAGAAAAACAGGCAAAAGCATGATGTTTCCCTCCTTAGTTTAGGATATTTATACTGAACAGTAACACTGAAGATGAGTAAAGATCCAACAACATGTGCAAGTCTTTCAACAGTCTTGTTAAATTAAGGTACTGAAATTTTGACAGAAACTTAGCATGGTGAGTCCAGTATTATTTTAAGAGGGAGTGTTAATTATTTCCCGATATTTTAAATATATTTACTAATACAGTAGAACCTCTGGTCACGACCATAATTCATTCCATAATGTGGCTTGCAAACTGATTTGGTCATGACCCAAACCTAATTTTGGAAATTTGGCACTTCCAAAATAAAAAATGGCGTGGAAGGGGAAATCAACCATGAAAAAAAAAATTGTGAATTTTTTGGTTGGAATCTGATTTGGTCATGGTCAGAAGCATTCATGATCAGAGGTTCTACTGTAACTAATTTTTGTCAGGTGGACAGGCAATTAAGTTGTCATCCTTCAAACGTAAGCTCTCATAAAAGGGGGGAGGGGATTTAACTTTTTCAGTTTTAACTGTAAAATTGAACTTAAATCTACATTATGAGAAATAAGGAGAAAGTGATGTGATACCAGTAGAAATTTAGTTATTACTAACTTTAGTTACTTTTCTACCATCTTTGTTTGTGGGAAGTCAAGAGAAGTTGCAAGGAGGTGCTTAATAAAATCCAGGTACTTTGAGCTTAATCCTCAAAGTGCCTGGATTGCCATCGCTAAGTAATGCGGTCATTTGGCATTGCATTTTACAACTACATTTGTTAATGATGAACATTCTGATTCCAGTTACCTTGTTATCCAAAGGCTACCTGAAATGTTCAATTGGAAAGGAATTGCAACTCCTGATATAAATCTTGGATTTAAAAAATATTCTGGCTTTCAGCCTTGTTTTTACTGATATAACTTTGCTGTTCATCTTTGCTTTGATAATAAATTGCTTTGAAGGGTGGGGTTTTTTTTTTTGTAAGTAGGTACAAATTCTACAAATTTGTAAGTGGTTAATCCTCTTTACCAAAATGAATGTGAGAAATGATACGTTATAAAACTCAATCTTCCCACTGTCTTATAAAAGCATTTGTTTTCAATACAGCTATGCTTGCAGGAGCCACAGCAGTTTATTCACAGTTCATCACACAACTAACAGACGAAAGCCAGCCATGTTGCCCGGTGTGTCAGAGGGTCTTTCAAACAGAGGCAGAACTGCAAGATGTCATAAATGATCTTCAAGCCAAATTGCGCCTTGCTCCAGACAAACTGAAGACAACGGAATCTGAACTTAAGAAAAGGGAGAAAAAACGTGATGATATGATTTCTCTGAAACCTATCAGGTGAGGCAGGAATCACAATGTTCTATGCTGTGAAAGATGAATAAAGTTTTCAGAAAAGGCAGTGTTTTGATATGTGCAAGTCGAAGGGGTTTCCTGTCTTATCAGGAGTAGCATTTTCCATTGCTTCCATCATAAAATAACACAGTAGCTTAGATAATGAGTTGTCCTTCTCAACAGCCTCAGTGGCCATATGGTTGTGAAGGATCCCCAAATATTTGAGGGGCAGAGTTGGCTCAGGAAGAAACAGTAGACAGATTCCTCCTTCCCCATCCCCACCTCTTTTTCTCCAGAAGAATATGCCATGAGGAGAATTCCACTTAGGGGAAAGAAAGATTTAGGACAGGGGTGTCAAACTCTCATCGTCTCGTGATGTATCAGGACTTTTTTCCCCTTTGCTAAACTGGGTGGGCATGGCCAGCATGTGATGCATCCAGCTTGTAGGCTATGAGTTTGACACTCCTGATTTAGGACATCACAATCAAAACAAAAATAATTTTTAGCATTCAGATTAGAATCCCAAGTATAGTTGTACTAAGTTGACTCTATGACTGTTAACAGAGAAGAAAATGTCATGCATTTTTATTTTCTGTTTCTTACAAAGACAAACAGTATCTGAACTCCATGAAAAGGATATACCTGAGTTGAGAAACAAGTTACAGGTCCTTAATAGAGAGATTCAAATCCTTAAAGCTGATATAGAAGAACAGGAAACTCTCTTGGGTACAATCATAACAGAGGAAGAAAGTGCAAAAGCATGTCTGCAGGATATTACACTTATGGAAAGGGATCAGGTAAGGATACTTCTTACCAAATTGCACATTTCTTTTATCACAATTTACGGGCAAAGTGGCAAAGTCTGTTGGAAAAATGTCTCTTCATTTAGCTTTTTTCTCCCAATGGTCACGTAATAAGGAATCCTTGAATTGAGGTTGCAGGGAACATCTGTATAAATGTGTCTTGCTTATCTGCAATAGATATTCTGGAACCCCAAATATATTAAAAGCCAGTCTTAAACTTAAGATGCAGAATTTACAGGTAATCCTCGAGTTACAATAGTTCACTTAGCGACCATTTGTAATTATGACAAAACCCCTCCTTCTCCCGCCGTGCTTACAACACAGTTCTGAAATTACAAATGTTACAGTACCATTCACACTTATGAATGACAGCAGAGGCACTGCAACATTTGCCCTGCCTATTTCTCTTCCCCCCCCTCCCCCACAGGGTCTCCACACGTACTGGGTCTGTGGCGACTCACTTACCTTGTGACAATCTAGTGAGCTGTCGGTCCCTTTGCCTGCTTTGATACATTCACAGAACAGAGGCCTAAAATAGTGTGAGATCACACAAGATCAGTATTGCAAGATCTCGCACTACAGTACTTTAGGCCTCAGCAAACCAAGGCCTGCACCAGATCCGGACAAAGAGCATTTTCAAGACGATGAGACTTTTGGGCAACAAAATTGCATTGCTTCAAGCCTCCCATAGGCTTGCAAACGCTTTTCACGCTGAGACCGCAAGCAGGCAAAGAAACTGCGGCAGAGAGGGTGGAAAGGAGACAGCTCACTAACTCTTTCCAAGATGAGTGACCTGGAGCAGCAGGATGGGCGGGGGAGGGAAGAAAATTGTGGGGACCCCAGAGGAGGGAGCATGTAATATCTCAGTGGGTTGGGGGTGGCTTTGGGTGGCCTGTTGCACTGCTAGCACCCCCCCTCCCCCATGGCCTTCCCCACCCTGAGATACCTCATGTACATTTAATGACCTGCCCATTCGATTAGCAAATGTGTGGACAAAAGCAGGGAGTGATCACACTTGTTTTACATGATTACTAAGTGATGCAGTCATAAAGTGCAATATCTTCGCTTAGCGACTGCAGTCTTGGTTGCTGTCATTAACTGAATCCCATGGTCATTAGCTGAGGCAATTGCCTGTCAACTTCCCACAACTAAGTTAGTAGAGAAGTCAACAGGATCGTGCAGACCTCAGGCAGCTCCTAAGCAGGCCCACAGACAGTTTAGTGACTGCTGCCTGGTGGGGGAGGACATGTTGGGTTTTCCATGAGTGTATGGGGTGTGTGGGCGTAAGAGGGAAGTGTGGTGAAACTCGGGGGTGTGTGTGCAAGTGACCGGTGCAGTGCAAGTTTGGAGGGGCTGGAGTAGGATGCATAGGTGGCAGAAACTTCGGGCAGGACTTTCAACCTTCCCTGCCAACTTCCCCACTGAGTTCCTGGAAGTGATCAAGGGGGGCTGTGGCTGGTTTTAAGTGCAAGATGATTGCCAAATATCCAGATTATGATCATGTGACCATGGGGTGGCAGAACTTTTAACAACCAATCATAACTAATATTCATTCAGCATTATTGTAACTTCAAATGGTTGCATATTGAAGATGACCTATGTTAAGAACCTCAGGATTCTCAACATTTTCTTTCTGGTATTTTTTTTTTCAGATTGATCTAAAGGATGTTGAAAGAAAAATTGCTCAGCAGGCAGCTAGGCTCCAGGGAGTGGATTTGGGCCGAACTCTTTTGCAAGTGAGCCAAGAGAAACAGGAAAAAAAACATCAGTGGGACACAGGTGATGACATACACGGAGTGATCATGTTTTCATAACTAAAACTGTGTTTCTTAACTGTGTTTCCTATGCAAAATCTTTAAAATCAGTTTTTTAAAATTAATGAAATCATGGAATCATTTCTCCCCAAAGAAGTTATTTATTTATTTATTTGTTTATTAAATTAAATGCTGCCCATCTCATGGTTTGAAATACCAGTAAATAATCCACTATTTATCTTAAGAGTTGCTGTATTAAATTAAAAATATAAGGATGACTGTGCAACACTTGGATTTAACTCAGATGTGTTTTTTTCAAGAGGCAACTGGATTTTCTGGTTTTTCTTGGAAGACGTTTCACTTCTCATCCAAAAAGCTTCTTCAGCTCTGACTATATGGTGGAGAATGGAAGGATTTATACTCCTTGCAGACAACTGGCATTCTTTTAGCGAGTTGTTAAGGCCACCTGGAAGTTTATCTGTGTCCTCAGGGTCACCTGAATAATGCAAATGGGTGTAAAGCCTTCTTGGAACTGCTGAACAGACTGTGTTGTAGACTGGAGATGGTTGATTTTGTATCTCCCCTCTTCTTTGACCTCTCTTTCAAACCTTCTATTCCCCAACATCCATTCAGAGCTGAAGAAGCTTCTTGGATGAAAAGGGAAATGTCTTCAAAGAAAAACCAGAAAGTCCACTTGCCTCTTGAAAAAGCTTCTTTGCTTCCAGCCATGACCTGGATGACTGAGAATCTCCATAGACTTTGGATTTAATATCCAAAACATGACTTGAGGAGTGGCAGAGTAAAGGATTGCATGTGTTTGCAACTCCTAATATCAAACACATATGTTCCTCTTTAAGTATCTAGATATATTTGGTCAACATTTGAAGCACTGCACTTGATAATTCAAGTTCAGATTCAAAAAGGTGCTTGCAAACATATGGGTTCACCTTGCCTGTAACTTCTTAAAGTGTTAAAAGCGAATCTTAACACTCTTACCTAGGATTCTGCTGTTAAAGGCAGCCATGTAATCCTGGAAAAGAAGTTGGTGTTTTAAGGAGTTGCAGACCAGTTACTCATTATACTCTACTGCACATTTTTGCTATTGTGATTTCAGGCCGAATTTCATCCAATTAATTGCATTCATTCCTAGTTTATTCAGAAGTGACTCCCTTTCATTCTGCTTGCAGTTACTAGCAAAATTGAACTGAAGCAGACACTCAAGCAAGACCAACAAAATCAAGTCCAGCATTTAAAGTGCACAGTAAATGAACTCAAAGCTGAGAAACTTCAGATATCCAGCAGCATGCAACGTCGACAGCAACTTGAAGAACAGGCTGTAGAATTAACAACTGAGGTGCAATCATTAAATAGAGAGATCAAGGTAAAATAACTAATGAATATCAGAACTATCATTGCTATTCCTCCCTTGGTTTCAATTTTATTCAGCTTTATACATTCGGTCAAATAATCAGAAGACTGCTACATGTGTTTGTAAAGGTAAAAAGCAGATTTCTAAAACAAAAAAACATTGTTGTGTGCTTTTTCTTTTCTTTTCAGGAAGCAAAAGAACAGTTATTTCCTTTGGAAACAACTTTGGGAAAACTACAACAAGAAAAAGAAGAGTTGTCAAACAAAAAGAATACAAGTTACAAAATAACACAAGAGAAGGTTGGCTGCTTGGTCCTGAGTTGGTTTATATATTCTTGTAGGAAATTAATTTTTTAGATATTGGTTATGTTTTGGTATTTTGGTTATTTTTTGTCTTCTTGTTTTTAAGCATAACAACCACTCAGTTCAGCCCCAACACTATATCCTACAGTTAAACTAAAACTCAGATCTCTTTCTCGTGATTTTCACAATTTTTTAAATGCCTCCTTTAATTTTCCCTTATAGAAGCAATCTATTCCAAACACAGCCTCTGGTCCGAAGTGAGCTATTACATTCTCTCCATTCTTCACAAACATGAAAGACTCTTTACTGATAACTACAATCTTGGTTAGAGTTATTTTGAAAATGCATTTTTGCAAAAGTGCTGTCTTGTTCTTCCTGCATCACAAATAATAAGAGGCTTAGATTGCATGTTACTTTCGAAAGAGGAAGACCGCCCCCATTATAACTTCTTGCATCTGTACAGAATTACTTGGTTCTGTACTTATCAGCTTGAAGCTATCAAAAGTGAAGGTGTTCAGAGATTAGTTTCGAATCGGGTTGTGTGGGATTTGGGGTCCAACATACTACAACTGCCATGCAAAAGTACCCTAGACCCTCAACCTCTGAAGGAAATGAAAGCAGACTACAGGAATCATTAGACAGTTCCTACAAGGAAGAGTGGTGAGAAATGAAATCCTTCAAATATTTATTAGAATTGAAGAAAAGAAGCACCTGCCTTAACCATTCGATGAAAGGTGTTTCTTCATTACTTAATGCAAAATTTCTGTTTCAAAAGATTTGCTTAGCTTTAATATTAGTCTATTGCATAATAGCTATAGAACAGGAAACATTTATCTGTGCTAAAGATTATTAGAAAAGGAGTTAAGAATAAGTTGTCAGTTCTACGGTTATAAAGCTGTCGGGCATCTACGCTTGAAATGGTACTTCCCCAAAGGATGTTATAAAACTCTTCCCCCTCCACTTATCAAACATTACCAAAAGGCCAGGAGGAAAATAATCACCAGACACCTGTGTATCTTCACAGTAATCTCTGGAGAAATTATAATTGATCTATAAGGTAAAATAAACATTTTATTTCCTTCGATCTGAGCAACATGTTACAAATTTCATATTGCTTCTCTTCAAAACATTCTGGTCTAATTAAGGTAAGGTGCAGTTAGAACGTACAGTGTTTTAAAATATATATTACTTGAACAATATTGGCTATTGATTAATATATTTATATTTAATGGAATCAAGCACACTTCTTATGCATTTTAACAGATAAATGACATTAAAGAAAAAGTTAAAAATATCCATAACCATATGAAAGAGATTGAGAATTATATCCAAGAAGGGAAAGAAGAATACAAACAGGTAATTAGCAAAAAGCTAATAAATAATAATAATTTTCAGAAAGTTTCATCAGAAGATTTTACATGAAACTTTGAACACTAAAACGTTTATTTATTTATTTTTCATTTGCAGCAAAAGGAATCTGAACTGGAGGAAGTCACAGTTCAGCTAGTAGATTGTGAGAAAAAGAAAGAGAAGATAAATAAAGAAATGGGAACAATTAGGCAAGATATTGATACACAAAAGGTACCTTTATCTCCTCCATTAATCTAATATAGATTGTATATAGTGACCTCCACATTTTAGTAATACTTTAATCTGAAATGTTAATAGACAAAAACTACTGTCATATCTTAGATTCTACTTTATGAATTGCATCATCTTTGCTGATAATTATTATTCATTTTAATAAAACAAGTGACAGTGATTTAATTTGTGACTTTATAATGTAATTGTGCAGTGGTTGCAATAAGATCCTCTGGTACTTAAGAAGTAACTGAAATGAAGCAGAAATGCCTCCTATGCTTTTATCATGGGGGTGAAATTTACTACTAATCTCAAGTACCCAAATACAATACCGGAAAGCAGAAAAAGAATGAATAATGCCATTTGTAATCCTGCTCTACCAAAAATTGTTGGCTGATATTCTGTGCTTACATTTCCATGTCTGTTATCCTTATATAAATTGGCAACCAAAATGTTCTGATGGTTAGAAGGAGAGGGCAATAGATATAAATGTGATAGATAACATAAAAATATTAGATAAGCATTAGAATCTCATTACAAGTTTTGATGGAAACATGAACAATAAATGCTGCTTCAACACAAAGCAACTTCAGGAAACAGTGAGTGAAGATAGAAAACATATAAATTGAAATGTTTTCTAAAGTTGTAAGGATTTATACCATTCTTGAATGTTATTTCAGAAAATAAACTTTAGTCCATTTATTGAATGACAATCATTACTACACTAGTTCTTTCCTTTGGAACTTGCTTTATTCTCCACTCATGAAATCTATTGCGTCTGTAAACCTAAATACAATAGTATGAAATTTTAAAACAATTTATGCTGCTTGAATAAATATACTTGAATGAAGCATTTGGCTGACATCTACTTGTACAGAATGCGCTGCCTTATATGCCTCAAAGTCTCTATGGAAAGTCAAGAATAAGAAAGACTTATTCTACAGTGGAAGTATTTTTTGCTGATTTAATGCACAATTTGATTCTACATATAACTTTCTATTCTGGACATGATTCTTCTTGCACAATGAGATATCATCTGTGGGGGAAAAGTTAAGTTCTTGAGTCAGTTGAAATAACTTATTGCCTTTAAGTCATTGTTGGCTTTTGATTAGTACCTTGTTGATTTTAGCAAGTGGTTTGCCGTTGCTTGCTTCCCTGGAGCTGAGAAACAATGACTGGTTCAAGATTACAGTGACTGGTCCAAGTTGGTTTTGAAATCTAAGGACTAGATTTCATCGATTCCAACCTGATGCCTTAACTATTGCAATAATTCACTAATTGACTACAATTGAAGACTGGAGTCTAGGTCATTGAGCAAAGCGGTAGTTGAACCCATGTGACTGTGGAGGAATTTGGCCTCTGTGAATGATTGGATTTTGGCTTGTGAGGCATAGAGCTGGGAGTCTTTCCCTGCTTCTGAAGAGTTGTCTGCAGAGGCAGGGATAAAGGGATTTGGGGCTCCAAGCATTCTTGAATTTCAGATGCCCCAGAGCTGGATGTCCTTCTCTCCCTACCTCTTAGCCACTCTCTGCAGGGATTGAGAGAGGGGGATTTGGGGCTCCATGCAGCTGTGGCAAGGATTTCTTTCATCCAGCACCCAGAGATGAAAGGGAGGCCTGTTGCTGCAATAATAGTTTGCAGCCTTCCCTACTGGTTTCCCCATTAACTTTCTGGGGAGGTTGGCAGAGATCATTGCAAGCTGTGATCACATGACCATGGGGCAATTGGCAACTGGACATAGGTGTGAACAGCCAGATCGCAATCATGTGACCGGAGGGGGGGGTGTCCATGTATAACATTTTGTGGTAGAAGTCCTTTATAGGGCATAAACCACCATTTCCAAAGCCATCATAATTTCAAACTGGTGTTAAGCAACCAATCATTAAGTGTAGATTAGTTGTTCACTGAAGTAGCTGTCTAAAATAACATATGCATCTAAAAGATTAAAGTAATGCTTAAAGAGTATTTTTGAACAGATTCTCAAACTGTGAGCAGACACACCTTTTTTAAAGCTAATTCGGTTTGTCCATGCAAAATGGGAGCTTTGTCAAAGCTCTTTCCCACTTTCCCTGGATAAAATTAAAATTCATTTATCATTTTAAGGGATAGTGATGTTGCAGTCTTGGAAAATGATCTGATAACAACTCCTTGTTAACAAAACCCATTGCTTATGTTCTTCTGATTGTAATGGGATAAAATCGTATAGAATAATTCACTTTTCATTTTATTTGCATTTAGATTCAGGAACGATGGTTAGAAGATAATCTTACTTTAAGAAAAAGAAATGAAGATCTAAAAGAAGTTGAAGATAACATAAAACAGCTTTTGAAGGAAATGGGGGAAATGCAAGTACCGCAACTGAAAAGGTATATCTTGCTTTATAAAGAAAAATCATTTCTTAAATCAAAGGCATTAGACCTCAAGTATTTGCATTTTAAGTATTTTTTCTTATGCGGTCACAAGTATTTTTGTAGTGTCTGCCTAGTGATAGAGGACTTTCTTGTAAACCTACTGATGATTCTCTCCTCTCAACAACTGTAGCATGAGCAATCAACTTGACTGATTTCAGACCATTTGTTTCTGATAACTAAATAGTGCTTCAGTGTTTCTTCTATTGTTTATGCTCACTATGTGGTATCACAAGGCTCACTGCCTCTGATGTTGATAATCTGTATTGATTTGTTACCATGACTAGGCATAGATCAGCTGTAATTTCCACATCATTTCTATTGTTGCAAGTTTACAGTTATAAGGCAACTGTTAACTAGAAAGAGTCTGGTGGCACCTTTTCTGACTATTTTTATGAAAAGGCATAAGTTTTCATGAGCTGTAGTCATTTCATCAGATACGTGGCGTGGCTAAACTCATGGAGGACAACTATTGTAATCCTTAAAATATAATGTAACAAAATTATTTTCTGTTGCTTGACCTTACAAGTAAAGGATGTGAAACTAATGCTGAGAACATCCTGATATATAAATTGCTATAACTGTGAAACGCTGCCTCAGAAATAATGTTTCAGCGGAGGTTGAATAGCCATATATAGTGAGCTTTTGTGCCAGTAGTTTAGATATTAATGGCTGTGAGTTGCATTATTTTGAGGAGACAGTACATTTACACTGTTATATAAGCTGTATACTCACTACTTTATATTGTAATCAAATGTCATTTTGTCAGTGTTCTCACATGAAAAGATATACTTAAATACTTAAAAAATGTAAGGGGGTGTACTCACTTCTGTGACATACTGTATCAACGTTGCTATAACAAGTGGGCTCACTTCCCCAAAGCCTAGGAGAGCTTAGGTCTCCTGACTGCCATCTGGTCGGATCAGAGGCCTAGCCCACAAGTGTGGCCACCTGTGGATAGATCACTAAGCTTCCACACTGGTGTTTCAGAGCCTCAGGGCTTCTCACAGCCATGCATGTAGACTTGTTGGGAAGCCTCTTCAGCATTGGAAGGTGAAGCTCGGGCCTTAATGTAACTGGACTCTTCCCCCTTGCTGTTTTTGACTTTGCAAAGCCGTTTGCTGCTTGTCTGCCTCCTTTTTAGATCTAGCTGGGCGGTGGACTTCCCAGGCCTCCCCTACCCCTGAGACACCATTTAATGACTGCCTCAGAGACAGCAGGATTGGGGTGGGTCATTAAGCAAGGCCATCTCCCTTAATGGCCATCACAAATTGCAACCATAATGAGCAGACTCCATTACAGTCATAAGTTGAGGACTACAGACTATTTTGTCTTTAAACTGGGGAATGAAACAGTGATTAAAACTACAGATCAGGATTAATGATAACTATGGCTTTTAGATATTATGGGAAACCACAGTTCCCTTATGATATGAAAAAGTGTTAAAAGATGTAAGAAAATGTATTCTCATCCATAGTTGAATCATGCTTGGATATCAGCTCAGCTATCATGAAGCTAGTGACTTTCTTAATATCTTTTTTTAATTTATTCTCCTTCTATAAACCAAAATATTTGATTTCAGAGATTTGAATGCACTTCACAACTGTAAATATTATTTAGATTTTTTCATGTTTCAGGCAAGTTATCGTAATGCCTTTACATTACTAATACACACGTCTGTAAAAATGCCATTTCTTCATCCCATTTTATACTTTCACAATTTGTTTTTCACTGTATTATACTTCCTTTAAAATGAAATTGTTTCTTTCTGTTGAAGATGTCCTCCATTTCCAAAGTGCCCTAATTCCTCATGTACACTTATAACCACTTTTTGCTCATAATTTTCTGTGCCATGTAAAACTGTAATAATAAAACTACGTTGATCTTTTTTTTTTACTTAGAAATCAAAAACATTTAGAAGAAAAAATAGAAGATTTGAAAAGAAGTCATAGTTTGGCACTTGGTCGTCAGCATGGATTTGAGGAGGAGATCCTGAGATATAAGAGAGAGCTGAAAGAACAACAGTTTAAAGATGCTGAGGAGAAATATAGAGAAATGATGATAGTTATACGGACCACAGAACTGGCAAACAAGGATCTTGACATTTACTATAGAGCACTGGATCAGTGAGTAATGTCATATATGCAAAATATTTCTATTTCAAACTAACCCAAATAACATTTAACTGTTCTTTAATAAATCATTAATAGCTTATTTGGGTGGATGGGATGAATATGAAGGTATTGTCTGCAAAAAATACCTCTATTTAAATTTTGGAGACCTAGGATCTGATTTTTGGATAGTTCTTACATAATACCTGATAAAACCTAAGTTGCAAGTATGTTCTAGATGGCAATTAGACATGCATACTTGGATTGCTAAAACTGAATAAGCCCTGTATTCTCTCATATATGACTTAGGTTAGGCTGAATAATCTATATTTAAATTCAAATATAACTATTCATTATTGGAAGACAAGAATTTACATATATTTAGTTTTATTTTATTTTGTCTTTTTAATCTGCTACTGCTCATCAACTTTTAGAATAAAAGCAGACCTACAAACAAAATGAATAACAAAATATTTATCACTCAATTAATTTGTTCTGTGCTTGTGCAATAAAGTATCAGTAATAATGGAAGCCTAAAGTTTTTTCAGAAGTCCCACCAGACAGCAACATATCAACTTTTTCTTCAGTTCCACTCCAAACGCTAATGCATTGAGGTTCACCCCACTGTTTTTCCAGGCCTTCCTTCTGTGACTTTTCCTAATTCATGTATTGGGATATGATAGGTCTTTGTTGGCCTATGTGGCCCCAAGAGATCCATTCAAATGCAAACTCACAGTCAGAAAAACAACATATTGTAGTGACTCATCCTCATTACCCAGTGCTTATTAAGCAGATTGGTAGAGTTTGTGGGAAGAAGTACCCACCACAGACAGTTTTGTGGTTATTTCAGCCCAGGATATTTTGCCATCATCTCTCTGCTGCTTCCATATTTCCACCTTATTGAAGACAGTACGCAAATCAGTATTTTTTTCATGCTAAATGTCCCGTGATGTTGACTGTTACCACATCAATATCAAGATTCTTAATACTGCAGAATGTATCCCTACATACTAAGAACTGACTGAGCACAAGTGTCAAAAGGATAAGAAAAGGAGGAAACGTGAGCAATTTACTTTCTCTTCTCCACTAGGGGCCTGTTACTACCACATTCTAAACTTCTGGCAACTATAGGTCAGATATACCTGTTATACTAGCTCACAATACCAAGATGAGATTCTAGGTTTTATTTCTGAATAAATGTGTTTATTTATGCATTTATTAGATTTATATTCCTCCTTTATTTTGTACCTCTCAAGGTCGCATAGGAGTAGTCAGCTTACAACCATACGTTAAGCAATATTCAAAGTTACAACAGTACTGAAAACTGTTCTAGTCAGTCCTCACACTTAGGACTGTCACACTATCCTCATGCTCACATGATCAAAATTTGGGCACTTAAACAACCGGCCAGTATTTACAATAGGATTTAAGAGCTGTAGTTTTGCAGTGGTTAGAATGCAGTATTTCAGGCTAATTCTGCTGACTGACAACTGCCAGCAATTCAAGTCTCTCCGACTCAAGGTTGACTCAGCCTTCCATCTTCCAAGGTCAGTAAAACGAAGACCCAGATAGCTGGGGGCAATATGCTGACTCTGTAAACCACTTTGAGAGGATTTTAAAGCACTGTGAAGCAATATATAAGTCTAAGTGCTGTTGCTACAATAGTTACAGTGCTCAAAATCATGTGATCACCATTTGTAACCTTCCTGGATGGGTTCCAACAAGGAAAGTCAATGGTCAAACCGTATTTGCTGTCTGTGTGATTCACTTAACAACTGTGGCAAAAAAGATCATGAAATGGGTGTGACTCACTTAACAAATAACTGCCTTATTTAGCAACAGAAATTCTGGTCCCAACTGCGGTCACAAACTCACACCACCTATTTTCCCTATAACAACTCCTTGTAATGTGGGATGGACTGAGAAAGAGCAACTGGCCCAAAGTCATCCAGCAATTAGACTGCTTTTGGAGAACAATTTTGAGTAGCCCTCTTTTAAAAAGGATGTAAAGAAGTTGAATGGGTTCGGAGAAGAGCTGATGAAATCAAGACCTAGTAGAAAAGTTAAAGCAACTTTATATTTTTCACTTAAAAAAGAGTAAGAGGACAGGATAGCAAACAAATATTGAAAAGATTATCACAGGCAGATCTGTTTTCTTTTAAAACTAAAAACAGGACAAGAACCTTTGGATTGAAGTTAAAAGAAATACTAGAATACTAGAAGGAATTCCATGGTAGTAAGAGTTATTCAACTGTTGCCCAGTGGAGGAATGCCCTTTGCTGTAGGCTTTCAATCAGGACTAGATGACTTACATTTCTTACATTTATATGACTTACTTTTAGATTTCTGCACAGAATGGAGGGCTTAACTAGGCGGCCTGTAACATCCCTTCCGACTTACACATTCTATATTGTAATTCTGTTGATCGTGCAGTAATAGACTTTGGAGTGTGGGGTCATGACCATCATATTATCGTACATCAGAGTGTTGTAGTTCTTTTGTCCTTCATTTTGGAACCCTAAAAAATAAGGAACTGCTATGTCTATAACTAGGTTCGGAGAAGACCTGGCAGATCAATATCCTGGTGCTTCTGCAGTGTTTCATTAAGGTGGTTTTGGATTATTGTGGCATTAAAACAGTAATGTGTCAGAAATTCCATACCACATATTTCCTTAAAACAAGAGGTTCCAACCTGGAAATTTCTGAGGTTACCCCAGAGAAATATCCTATCCTTATTTTTCTATCCCTTTACAAGGAGTACAAACTTTTGTGAATAATATGAAAGGACATGAACTCCAATTGAAAAATAAATTGGTCTTGGTCAGAAGAATTGGTGCAGATGTTTTATAGTTGCCTTGTGAGATAAGATTAGCTTGTAATATAAAATAAATTTAAGTCTACCTTTAAATTAAAGCTACTTTAAAATCTAATACAGGTAGTCCTTAATTTACAATCATTTGTTTAGTAACCATTCAAAGTTACAGAAAAGAGTAACTCATGACTGTTTTTCGTATTTATGACCATTACAACGCCACGCCCCCGGGGGGGTTTGGACATTTGACAATTGGCATGTATTTATGATGGTTGCAGTATCCAGGGGTCATGAGATCACCTTTTGGGATCTTCTGACAAGGAAAGTCAGTGGGGAAGCCAAATTCACTTAACAGCCATGTTACTAATTTAACATCTGTGGTGATTCACTTAACAAGTGTAGCAAGAAAAACTCACTTAATAACTATGTTACTTCACAAGAGAAATTTTGGGCTTAGCTGTGGTCATAAATTGAGGATTCCCTGCATTGTGGCTTTTGTTAGCCTAAGTCAATGGTTCCCAACCTTTTCCTTTGTTATCCAAAACTGTTATCAGGAAGTCTTCTCAAACTTCAAGGACCAATTGTAAGTTCCTTCCTTAAGCACTATCATAACTTTGGTTGCTAAACAGAGTTACAGGTGGTAACTCAAAGACTATGGGTATTATTTTTTAAAAAATGAACGATTTTTATGTCATTTCACCAAATTACCATTGGTAATTTCATCGTTTTTCATCTTAACAGGAATACTGTTAGTTATTTTCAAATATATTTTAATAGACATGGCAATCTTTAAGTTAATTTAGATGTCACTCTTATGATGAGTAATGGATTCATAAAAACACTTTTACCCAATTGGAATAATTTACCTACATTGGGGAAGCTGGCCTAAGTGAAAAGAAGCAACTTATGAAATCAAAAAGTAAACTAATAACTTCTCTTTTTCATTCTCTAAAAAAGGAAAGCTTTTTTATTGTTATATTTTTAAAAACATGATAAGATTAAACATGATAAGTAAATATGCTTCTCTTTCTGTATGTTTATCTGATACATCCAAAATATGCCACTTTGTTCACTAGTAAAAAATAACCATGACTCAATTTGATATTATCAAGCAAAAAGCTGCTATAAAATCCTGTGTTACAACGGAAGCATGACTAAATATAAGTAATGAGAACAAGAGTTCTTGGAACACCTTTGGGCTTCATTACACCATCTACCAAATTATATTTTCCATTATCTATTTTCTATTTGTGCCTTTGCTATTATTATAATTACAAAAGTATAGCATAGAAGTAACTACATAACCTAAGGTTTTCTGAACTTAGCACACAATCATAAGTATAATGGAATGATACAAAAGTTTTTCTTATTGAGAAGGATTAGTAGCTATATAGGAATAAGATTTCCATTATTAACATTTTGGCTTCTCGTTAGTGTACCATAACAGTGTAGTTCTATATAATCAGATGCATGAAGTGACCATAAATATAAGATTTGACAGGAAAAGCATAAACAATTAAGAAAAATAAGATATATACAGTATAAGTACAAAGGTAATTACCATAATTAATGGTAGGAAGTCAGTTGTAGAGTAACCAAGATATGAAGGCTCAGGAAAGAAAACTTAAAAATTCAGGATGGGAAATGTCCTCACTATTTTTTTCCTTCTAACATTGTAATATGTTTAAAATACTGTTCACAAATGAAATATTTTCTTATAATTAAAAAATGGAGAGAGAGCACCAGCAGGGCAGTTTAACCCTCAAGTGCAAAACTCTATCATGGCAGTGCTGCTTTCATTAAAGAATTCCATGCCAGATTTGAATGTGGCCTTCTATGTTTCTGATTTTTTAAAATCTCAAATGTCTGTGGATCTTCTTTTCTGTAGGCCTCACAAGGCATAAAAAAATGTATGTGCACACATATATATGCACACATGGACAGGCGTGCCAAAAAAAGTCTTTAAACTATTTCAAAGTAAATCCAAGTAGTAAATTCTTTTCTGAGGTATACTTTTAAATTGAAAAAAGTAATTATGTTTAGTTTTCAAACATAATACTATGAGTAAAACAACTTATTTGTACTACAGTATATCTAAATCTGAATATAAATCAGTAATTGTCTTGAAATGAAGATTATGTCAGATACATGTATTTTAGTTTTTCCAGAATTTGGGTTTGTTTAGGATTTTTTGTGTGTGTGAAGTTAACAAAAAATATAAGGATGGAAGAGCCAAAGCAGTTGATTGAAAAAGTGATTTTAAGGTTGAGAAAAAAAGTGAAGTACCTGAATATTACTATGACTAATATGAATTATATGTTATTTCAGAACAGTTATGTTGACATGGAATGATATTAAAGATATTCTAAGATGGGAGAAATTACAGTTGTCATTATTGGAGAATATTTCAGTGATATGTACTGCCTAAAATGTAGTTTTTGTTTCAAACATGTATTTTGACAAGTGATATGCCTTTTAAGCAATGGAAGAAAAATGTAGATTTTTATGGCAAGGGAAAAAGTCAAGGGTTAAATATAAATATAAAGACCTCCAAGATGCAAAGGAATGAGGAGGAGGAGGGCTGCCTGTATTTTCCATTCTGCTGCTTGTTTTGGATCAGTGGTGAAATCAGTTTGGTTCTATCCGGCTCACCGAAACGGTAGCACCGGCGGTGGGAGGCTCTGCCCACCCGCCAGGATGTCATTACGTCCTGTTTATTTACCATGCTCAGAAGGGGGGCCTCGGAGTGCACTCCCGCATACTCCCATTGCTGCACCGGTAGCAAAGGTAAGTGGATTTCACGCTGGTTTGGATGAAAGAATGGGTGCTTTCTAGAAATAAGAAAATTCTAGCACTAGAAGAGCACAACCTGAGGTTTGGATGGCATGACATTCTGTGGTACAGTAAAGCTAAGATTTATGTAGTTTTTAAAGATCACTATGTTAGAAATGCCACATTGAAACTACAGAAGTGATATAAATTCAGACTGTGCCCAAAATACTTTAAAGGTCTCAGCATTTTATAGATAAGAAACAGCAAGAGAGATGGTTATGCTGTTGAGAGTTGTTACAAGAGCATGAAGAATATAAGATGAAATCAAGAGATCAGTTGACTTCAGAGGCATTTAGTTTCAATGGTTTTCATATGCACATTTAAGAGGAAGATTTAAAGTAGATAATAGGGCACTTTGAATTAAACAGTACAGGACAGAATTTGAAATTGGGCTACGTACAAATGATTAACATGTAATTGATAAAACAAACTTTTGTGAAAACTTGAAACAGAAGAACAAACGAGAGTGTATGATAAAATGAGCTAAGAACTTTGGACCCAATATATTGAAGAACAAGGAGAAAATATTTGGCTGAAAGGATTGAAATTTACATTATGATTTAAAGCTTTTATACAATGATGTACATTTATACATGACTCCAGAAAAATGATTTATTTTATCTAATATAAAATAATTCAGATTTTTGTGGAAAATATGGAACTCATGAAGTGTCTTTTTATCATACCTGGTGAACTTCAAAAAAGCCAGAAAATTTTGCTTCAGATACATACAGGGGATACAAAGAAACATTAATATCCAATCAAAACCAGAATTCTTCTTGCTGGGGCTATTAAATAGAAAATTTAAAAAGAGTTATGGAATATTGATTTTATATATAACTGCTGTGAGATTATTATATGCAAAGAAAAAAAGGAAAGACCCTGAAATTCCCACAATTGAGAAAAGGCTGATGAAGATGACAGAATAAGCAGGGAAGACAAAATTGATTTGTTCGATTGGGGAAAGGACAGTAACTATTAGTGACTGGAAACCCTTTCTGGACTTTTTGCTTAAAAAAAAAAGGAATAACATGAAATTATAATTTATAACTTTGATTATTAGAAAGGGTAGATTATGGAATGAAGGAAATTATGGTCTAACCTTACAGAGAGAAAGAATAAAATATAAATGCATTTATAACTGCTGTTAGGTTGGAAACTGCTTGTTTATCATTTTTTCATTTTTCTTTTCTATTATTTTTCTTCCTTTTTTTCTCTTTCAAAATTGGTATTGTTTTATTATTTTAAAACTTTTAAAAGTCAAAATTATATATTTAATAAAACATCATTTGGGACAATTTTTTTTCTGAAAAAAAGAAATCTTTTTTTCTCCGTCTGTTCAGAAGTTCTGAAAATTAGTATTAGTTTATAATGTGTCAAAAGAGAATTTATTCCCCTGCCATGTTGATTTAATGACTTTTTTTTCGAGGCAGTAAATTTTTAGGAAATAATGTTGAACATTTTAATGAATGCAAGTAGTCCGCAATTTACATCAGTTCATTTAGTGACAGTTCAACAGCACTGAAAAAGGTCACTTAGGACCTTTTTTCACACGACCATTGCAACGTCCCCACAGTCACATAATCTAAATTAGGATGCTTGGAAAAGCCAGATTTACTAAGCAACCCAGTTGCTAAATTAACAACTGTGTTAATGAAGTGATTCACTTAAACACTATGGCAAGAAAGGTTGTAAAATGGGGCAAAATTCACTTCACAAATGTTTCACTTAGTATCAAAAAATTGGGGTTCAGTTGTGGTCGTAAATCGAGGATTACCTATATAGCTAAGCTATTTTATATGGATATTTGTTCAAGAGTAGCCATTTTAAAGTCAGAATATCCTGAAATGGTGAAATGACAAATCCTGGCTTACTAGGCAGCTCTTGGCAAGGGAGGACACCAAGTTAATGCTGCATGGGCATAAATCAGAGAGATTTGGAGATCTTGTTATATATAAATTGTGCTGTATTAATTACATTATTTTATTTGGCATAACTGGTCAACAATATTTTTATATTCCAAAATATTCCAATATTTTTATATTTTATATTCCAATATTTATATATTCCTATATATGTTTCTGCTTCTGTAAGGAGGAAAAATATTTTGAAGCTCATATTACTATTACTGTAATAAATGCTATCCTTTAAATACTTCCTAATTAAATTTGTTACTTTAAAATCAAGAAGTTCTTTTAGGGATTATTTTAAGTGGATGCAGAATGCTTTTAATTTGTTTCTACTTCTGGTCTTATTTCTGATTATTAAACAATGAATGCCTACCATAGTCCCAGACTTTGTATAATGTACTTGGATCCATGAAAATCATGGATCTATTTTCTGTTAGATTGTGGTGTCAATTATTTGAAAATTGCTGTGACATTTATTATAGCATCTTTTGAGAACAACTGAAGGTATCATACAAGGTTCAATTTATGTTTTTTAGTAGTGTAGTTTCCAGGCAATAGTCCTTTTATCATGCTTGTAGTAGAACTTTTTACATAGCTCTGGCATCTTCCTTGAATTTCAAAGCACAGCAATGCATGATCAGAGTATAGTGAAAGCAAAGGAACTTAAATTTTTAAAGTCTGTTTACTTGTTTCCATCTCTTAGAGCAATAATGACATTTCATAGCATGAAAATGGAAGAAATTAACAGGACAATTCGTGACCTGTGGCGAAGCACATATAGGGGACAAGGTACAAATATGTATGTGTGTGTATGTGTGTACAGAGTATATATTTGCAGTAGATTTTATTGGGGGTGAGGAATATTGGAGATAAAATTCTGAGATCAACTTTCTTTAAGATAAAAATAGATTTATACATTCATTCCTAGAGAGGTTATATAATCTTTCATAATAAGCAATATGCCATTTCCAGTTGAGTCATCTTAATTAATACATTTACATGAATTCTTTCCTATTACTTGCCTTGTTATATCATCATCTTCCTCTTAACAGACTTCTATATATTGCAATTGCTGAGTTACCAGAATTCTGCATTTTGAAATTTCTTTTAACTTTTAAAAAGTAATACCTTTAGCATTTAGATTTCTGAAAAAAGAATTGGTGAGCAGTGCATTGGAGAGTGGGTTGTAAGGAAAATCCATTCTCCTTGGCTAACGGATGCAAAATCGAAATTCGTAATAAGTATCCAAACAAGATCTGGAAAAGCTTTTGACAAAAATCTGAACTAATGTGACTATACTGTGGACAAATGACTTATGCTTATGTGGTAATAGAGTGGATTTATTCTGTAGATTAGAATGCTAATTAGAATGTTTTAAGGATAAGAAAGTTGCTTTGGCAACTAACTGCATAAAATTGTTTTTCCCCCTAAAGATATTGACTATATAGAAATTCGGTCTGATGCTGATGAGAATATCTCTGCTTCTGACAAAAGGAGGAGTTACAATTACAGGGTAGTCATGACAAAAGGAGACACTGTTCTAGATATGAGGGGCAGGTGCAGTGCTGGCCAAAAGGTATGTAGTATTGTTTTCATGCTAATTCATTGATTTGTAGACATTTATACCAGGAATAGGATCTAGAGCACGGGTGTTAAACTTGTGTGTCACATTGCCATCACATGACGTACTGTGATGTTGTTTTTTCCTTCGTGGAGGTGGGGTGGGCATAGCCTGCACTGATGCATCTGGCCCGCGGGCCACCAGTTTGACACTCCTGATCTAGAGTATTGTTGAAAAAGTGAGCCCAGAAATTGTGACCCCATAATTAGCAAAGCATGATGGAATGAATAAGAACAAAGAGTCCATTCATATTTTTTTCCCCAGGGAAAGATTTATGGAAAACATACAATACATATTAAACCCATTGATCTGTACAGAGCAGATCAAGATACTGCATTCAGATGATCCTGTCTGTGTTTAATTGGAATAAGACTCACATTGTCATTTTGTGTAAAGTCTCCATCAAACTGAAGTTTATATTCTTCAGTACCAAGAATTATTTGTTTTAGAACAGCTTTAGTTCCTGGCTTGAGATCATGTTTGCTTCCAAAACATTCTAATGGAGAAACTGTAGTTACACTGAAGATATTTTTTTAGCATGTTTTTCCACATTGGAAAGAGTAAAGTGGTTACTTGGAGCAGTACAGTTTGCATTGTCTATGGATATTCTCAGACATCCAGGTCATAGTTGCCTCAAAGGTGCTTTTTCAAAAGGCAAGTGGACTATGTTTTTTCCCTTGAGGAAAAAGACATTTTGCTTCTCATCCAAGAAGCTTCATCAGTTCTGGATGGATGTGGAGGGAATGATCAGAACTAATCTTTCCCTCCCTGCCCCCTCCCCCCCGATCCAACAAGAACTGATGAAACGTCTTGGATGAGAAGTGAAACGTATTTTTTCCTCAAGGGAAAAAAACCATAGTCCACTTGCCTTTTGAAAAAGCACCTTTGAGACACAGTTTGTTTTCCTTTCTTCTTAGATGGCTGTTCAAATTTGGCCAACCAGTTTGGGACTGAAAATCACTTGTGAAGGAAAGCAGGTTGCATGCAATGCTTATTATTAGTATCACCATCTTAATATGAGAGGTGATGGTGGTTTCTGTCACAGAAATGTTTCAATGAAACTCTTCTTCATTGTAAGAGTGGGCATTTTTTTTACCAAAATAGGTAAGGCTTTTTAAGGTTTAAAAAGCACACACACACACACACAAATCACACAGAGATGCAAAGATGCATAAACACAAGCTGGGTAGGCTGCAGGTTAGCCACCCTGCTGTAGGGAAGAAACTCTCATCAATCTCTTTTTTAAATGTTCCTTTCTAATTCCTTCTTTGCATATCTAAATACACATGGAATCTGTCAACTGCAATTAAGCAAAATTGTTTTGTATTTTAATTGGGGGGATGTTTTCTTGAGGGGGAGACCCGTCTCCATTGCAACTTTCAATGACAAAGCATAGTGAAGCATATGTTGCATCAGTCGTGTTGAGAAAAGTGCAGGGGAGGAAGACTGTTAGATGGGAAGCTCTTTTTTTAACTGGTGAAAAAGATGAGATTGTTGCGTACCTTAGGATATGGTTGCAGATTTATGTGGCTTGTTTAAAACCCAGCAAGCACTTGATGATGTTCTGGATGCATTTTACCTAGCCATTTTCAATTATTTTTTGATGCATAAAATAAGATATCTATACTGTAGATTATTATTATTTATTATTTGATGATGTTCTGGATGCATTTTACCTAGCCATTTTCAATTATTTTTTGATGCATAAAATAAGATATCTACACTGTAGATTATTATTATTTATTATTATTTATTGAATTTATATTGCCGCCTATTTGCCCATGGCGACTCAAAGCAACTTTAAAATAATAAAATCTAGCAAAAAGAATCAAATAAATTAATATAGTACAATATAACAAAATCACCACTCATAGCCCACCTTGACGACACCACATCACACAAGCCATTTAATGGGCTCCATCTCACTCTGGGTTCCCCAGGCCCTCTGGCAGAACCAGGTCTTCAACCAGGTCTTCATTTCATTCTGGAATATTCCGAAGTATTAGAGTGGGGGCCCTTCTAATCTCTGAGGGAATGATAATAATAATATTAGTAGTAGTAGTAGTAGTAGTAGTAGTAGTAGTAGTAGTAATAATAATAATAATAATAATAATAATAATAATAATAATAATAATAATAATAATTTTATTTCTATAACGCCCTTCTCCCGAAGGACTCAGGGTGGTGTACAGCCTAATTAAAAGCACAAAGACAGACAAAATTTAAAAATTAAAATTATTAAATAATTTGGCTCAAATATAAAACCCCCAAATTTTTAAAATCCCACATTTAAAACCAATTAAAATCTTTACATTGATAGCCCAGCCTGGCGGAACAACAAGGTTTTGAGGGCACAGTGAAATACACGGAGGTCAGAGATCTTACGCATTTCTGGGGGCTGTTCATTCCAAAGGGCAGGGGCTCCCATAGAGAAGGCCCTCCCCCAGGGTGTCGCCAGCTGACATAATTTGGCCGATGGCACCCTGGGGAGACCCACTCTGTGGGAGCGGACTGGCCGGTGGGAGGCTACTAGTGGAAGAAGACGGTCTCGAAGGTACCCAGGTCCAATGCCATGGAGCGCTTTAAAGGTGGTAACCAACACCTTGAATCGCCCCCGGAAGGCCACTGGGAACCAGTGCAGCTCGTGCAGGAGGGGTGTCACATGGGTTGCGCCCATAACCACCGCGCGGCCGCATTCTGGACCAGTTGGAGCCTCCGGGTGCTTTTCAAGGGGAGCCCCATGTAGAGAGCATTATAGTAGTCCAGTTGGTGGGTGACAAGGGCGTGAGTGACCATGCGCAAGGCTTTGTGATCCAGAAAGGGCTGCAACTGGCGAATCAGGCGAGCCTGATAGAAAGCCCCCCTGGCCACGGCCGTCATATGCACTTCTAAAGACAGCCGTGCGTCTCTGTGGGGGGCAAAGATTCACCCCCAATAGTCAGCGATGGCACTAGCTGACTATATCGTGACACCGGGAACCACAGCCATTCAGTCTTGGACGGGTTGAGTCTGAGCCTATTTCTCCCCATCCAGACCCGCATGGCCTCCAGGCAGCGAGACATCACATCAAGAGCATCATTGGGGTGGTTTGGGGTGGAGATGCACAGCTGAGTATCATCAGCGTACAGGTGGACTCTCACCCCCAAACCACAGATGATCTCACCCAGCGGCTTCACATAAATGGGAAGGAGCGAGAGGACCGACCCTTGCGGCACTCCCCATGCGAGGTACCTCGAAGTCGACCTCTGTCCCCCTGTCACCACGAACTGCGAGCGGTCGGAGAGGAAAGAGGAGAACCACCACAAAACGGTACCTCCTATTCCTAACCCCCTCAACCGCTGCAGCATGATACAATGGTCGAGGGTATCAAAAGCCGCTGAGAGATCTAACAGGACCAGGACAGAGGAGCAACCCCTGTCCCGAGCCCTCCAGAGAACATGATGTTCCAGAGAGAGGGAGACACCACGGAGAAGGCCCTTCTTCTGGGTCCCACCAGGTATATCTCTCTCAGGGATGGGACCCGCAACATTCCCTGACTCCCCGCTCTGAAGGGTCAGGTAGATGTGACCTGCAAGAGACAGTCCCTCAGATAACCCAAGCCATGGACCTATTGCTACCTATTGTAATAAAAATTAAAATTTTAGAAACTTGTCATATACTTTCACTCAGTCTTGAATTCAGAAAGTAATGAGTCATGATCGTCTTTCATTTGTAATCAAATATATTACTCAGATTTCTCTAGTTTAACCATTTGAAGTAGAATATGCTGTTGCTCTCATTTAAGCTTTCCCACTGATAATCATTCCTTCCAGAAGTAAATGAATATTTTCATAGTAGCACTTAAACACGAAGGGAATTTACTAAGAAAATTGTAAGGATAAAATTACAAAATACCCTAGTCTCTTTTTCTATTCATGGAAGGAGAAAGTGACTCAGCCAATTCAAGTGTGTAGATCTTTTAATATTATAAATTTAACACATAAAGTGCTTGCATAGGAAGTGCTGGTGACTAAGATTACCCCAGGTGGTAGTCATCTCTAAAGAGTCTTTTTATATACAGACTATGGTTTTTTTCCCCATATATCAAGTGGTCTAGTAGATCCAAATTTTCCTCCCAAGAGATCAGAGGATCAGCCCATGGAAAAAATAGAATGATCAGTCAAGATAAGCTTGGCATTATTTCAGTGCTACTGTGCTGTAAAGGTATACAAGTTATTAGGGATACTTTCAGCCTTAGAAATATAAGATTAATTGGGGTTTTCTTTATCTGAGGGCTAAGAAGTTTAATCATGGCTAATGACTTGCATCAAATTAATGTATGCTACAAATATGCTAATACTTTTTTCATAGTAAAATTTGAAAATGATATTTATGGTATTTAAGAAAACTGGGGATCTTTAACAGCACCCTTAGCATTTTGAACAGACCCTTTTTCTCACATAGTTAGGGAGTACTAGTGTTAGTACTGCATTGGTTTTAAATACATTTGCATATTCTGGTCCATTTATCAAATGTTGATATCTATTTTAATTTTAGGTTCTTGCCTCTCTCATTATTCGTCTTGCTCTGGCTGAATCGTTCTGTCTCAATTGTGGTATTCTTGCATTGGATGAGCCTACCACCAATCTTGACCGAGAAAATATTGAATCTCTTGCACATGCTTTGGTGGAGTAAGTATCCACAGATTTTATTAAGACGTTTAAGAAGATTTACTTATATGGAACTAGAAATTACAGGGAGTTCTTGACTCAACCAGTCACTTAGCAATCATTCAAAGTTATGATGAACCCTAAAATTGGGACTTATGATCCAGTTTCAAAGTTATGATGTCTGGGCTCAATTACAGTTGTAAGTCAAGGACAATCTTTATACACATAATAAACAGTCTTCATCAGTCATCTTTCCTCAGGCATAAGTTTAAGCCTGTGGAAACTTTCCTTGCATAATAAACAGCTAAGTAATTCAGGTAATTGTCTGCATGTAAAATTTTAGCAGCAGTAGATTCAGTTTCAAGTGAATCTGTTCTATATTTATCTACCACTTTTTTGTTCCAAATTGGAAGTTATGATGCTATTCTCTACCTCAGTATGAAAAGCAGAAGTATTTCTTCTATGTTCAGCTAGCATTCACATTCCACTAATTAAATAACTGCTCAGACTAAGGCAAAAGCTCCAGTGCTTCCTGGTGAAGATCATACATGGAGTGGAACTGAAAAAATTACTCTTGGCTAATGTGATGTGGAAGTAAGCCCCTGCCCAGCAAACAGAGGCCTATGGGTTGCATGCCACTCACTGTTTATTTAGTAGAAAATTGACTCTACCCAAAATTAAGGCATTACAGGATCATAAAAAGGAAATTTATTACTCCAAAGACATCAACATGATGTAGAATTTAATATTCTTGTTTCTTAAAACCAGCGGGTTCCTATATTTAGAATTGGAACTCAGCCCTAAAAATTAATAATATAAAAGCAAGATAAATAATTTTATGGCTAAAGAAATAATATGGGTAAAGCTTTTAATAAATAGAAATATTTTAGTTATCTAACAGAAAGCACATTTAAATAGTGTTTAGTTAATATTGTTCCTCAGAACTGGATAGATCCCGTTCTACATTTTTACTTGTCTGACATCACTTCTAATGGGATCCGGACAAGCCAAATACTGATCTCTTCCAAGTAACTCTCTCTTTCTCCTTGACCTACTAATGGCCTCATCGCGATCTGAGCTGCAGTTTTCTCGGAGCTTCCTCTCGCCTAAATATAAAATCGAATAGAAAAATTAATTAAGTGTGCGGTCTGGATTATATAAGCTTTGACATTACATATGCAGCATTTGTTTTTCTTTTGAAGGATAATCAAAAGTAGATCTCAGCAACATAACTTTCAGCTGCTTGTAATAACCCACGATGAAGATTTTGTGGAGCTGTTGAGTCGATCTGAATATGTGGAGAAATTCTATAGAATTAAGAAGAACCTTGACCAGTGTTCTGAGATTGTGAAATGCAGTGTCTCAACTTTGGGATCATATGTTCACTAGAGCTTCCAAATGACTCTGTTGTAAGATTCTTTCAAATAAAGACTTTTCTTTGGATTAAAAAAAAAAAAATCTGCTGAAGTAATCCCATCCCCCATAAATAAATGTATGTGGAGTGTGTATGTGTAGATAGATAAATGTTGACAAGTACCAAACAGTTGCAGTATTAAAATGTTGGGGGGTGGGGGAGGAAGGTAATTAAAATAAAATTGTGCATGGAAATGTAGTGGTTGTTAAGACTTGATATCAAGTTAAAAACTTGATAGTTTTTAGGGAAAAGTTTCATCAGAATAAAATATCTGGTAGCCATTTAGAAGTTAAAGAAGTTACAACAATTCTACTTAAAGGTTGAAAAAGATATAGGCCTAACAAGCCCAAGATGCAGCAGTCACGATTATAAGTTCAAGCAATTTTGTGTAAGGTTGCTTGACCTCCAGCTAAAATTAAAATTAATGCTTTTTTCAACCATGATTCTTAGAGACTCTAGCAAGGTTTATTCAGAAGAAAGGAATGGAGTTAGGAGACTCTTCTCGACTGGACTTTTTTTTGCTTTTCTGTTAATTGGCAAGTCTCTTCACTACAGGAATATATTGTGTGTGTGTGTGTGTGTGTGTGTGTGTGTGTATGTGTGTGTGTGTGTTTGTGTGTTATCTGAATCCTTATCAATCTGGAAACTTATCCTTACATCTTGGAAATCTGAAACCATGTGTAGGCACTTCACAGAAGAGTCTGCTTCTAGTGCTATGGGATTACATCAGCCTCCCCCTATCTCTTCAGAGTCTCACTCTAAATATTCATACCCAGCTCTATAAACTTGCTTTGCTTGACTGTACTGATGCTGATGATATTACCATTTGGGGCTATTGCTAGAACACAGTTTCCTGGGAAAACATTTACAGACAAAAATATCAAATTCTACAAATTTCATATATGCAGGAAAAATATCTACACCCACACAAGTTTCAAGTTGGCAGCTTGATCTTAACATTGGATGGCACCTGAAGCCTTTTTCTATGAGGCCTCAAGACACAGTTGCCAACAGGTTTGAATGTGCCTCCCAGTTTAAACAGATTTCCTTGCCCTCTGCTTCCCCAAGCAGACAGTGCATTTTCAAGATAAACGGCTTCCAAGGCCATTGTAGTCACAGCTCCACCAACTTTCTTTTAAAGGTGTAGCAGTTGCATCTTGGACAGATTCCATTTTGCATAGATCCTAAACACTTGAGTAGATTTCCACTTGGTTAAATTACTACAATTTAACTCCTCTTTCTCCTCCTTTCCATAGAGTTAAACTTTGCATAAGACCGAGGCAAGCCTGCTTAGTCTTTTGGACTAAGGAAGAAAAATCCTTCCATTTTCCTAACATCTCCCCATTGGATCAACGCTCAAACAGGCTACGTTCACAAAGCAGGATTTGCTTCTCTTTTATTACTGAAATAGCCTTGGTTTGTGGGACTAACCATCTTTCATTGCTGTAATCAAGCTGTTGATGATACCCTACCCAGACCTATTTAACTACTGTTGAAATTAAATCTCAAGAAACATTATTGAGGCCACTTTTAATTCTGTGTTTACCAATTTTGATGCATCTTACTTGTTTTGCTGGTAGATTAGTTTACCAACTTGCATACAACATTAACTTTATTAACTAGCTAATACCATATTAGCTAGTTACGGTTACGGTTTGATGGAGGAATTAAGGCAGCAGGTTAGAAATGGGAAACTGAGTTCTAGTTTAACCTGAGATACAAAGCCAGCCAAGTGACCTGGGGCCAGTCCTTCTCTCTCAACCTTAGGAAGGAGACAGTGGCAAACCACTTTTTAGAAATTTTGCCAAGAAATCTGCAAGGAAGATACCAGAAATCAACTTGCTGTCTTGAAGGCACCAAAAAAGGAAAAGAAAAAAAAACCCCACCTTGTTGGAACTGACTTCTAATTCTCCCTAATCATTAGATAGTATTTCTATGTAATCTGCCCCAAGATCGTATGAATACTTTAGGTCCTGTGTAATCTATATAAAAATACCTTTCTACTTTGAGTTGGATAAATACCTGAAAAAACTAATTCCAAGTTAGGAACACTAACCACATGCTCACCAAAATGTGGTTGAACTCCACATCTGAGAGTAGGGATGGATTTGTATTGTATTGTGTGGCATTTCATTGCATTATATTTTAAATCAAACTGAGCAATCTGGTGGGGGGGGACTAATTTAAATTTTGGGGGTTTTATTAAATTGCAATTCTACTTACTAAGCATTTTGAAATATGATGAGCTTATGGAATGCCCACACACTCTGCTTATGCTTCAAAACTTCCTGTGGTTTATATTCAAAGAATTCACATTGATAGTTTTTTTTTTTTCAGTCACTGATTAAAATGATACCGTGTGTGCTAAGTTGTTACTTTCATAGTTGGGTGCAATTTTTCATATTTTACTTTGAGAATCGTAATACAACTTTTGATAATTTAGGTATCATTAATATGTGTGTGTATGTATGTGTATATGTATAATATATGTATATACTATAATTCCTCCTCAGTAGCCCTAGTGAAATAACTTGAGTTTTTAAACATGCTTGATTTTGCCGTAATTCTCTCTTTCTGAATTAATAGCTCTCTGAAATTCTGAACTATTAATAGTCAAATGGATTATATTAACAGCATGGAAGGCAGAAAAATTAGCATTTTGTTGTGATGCTTCAGAACAACCAATGTAAAACCTGGGTGCTAGAAATTTTCAGAACATCCAGAAATAAGAGTAAATTTTAAAAATTTGCAGAAGATTGAATACCATTAATCATGATGATTATTCCAACAGGTAAACTGGCAAGTATTTTATTCACAAAGGGCCATCCATAGGACCATACAGTGTTAGAATTGCAATTACATTATTTAATTTATT
Source organism: Masticophis lateralis (assembly GCA_030761175.1). NCBI lineage: Eukaryota > Metazoa > Chordata > Lepidosauria > Squamata > Colubridae > Masticophis > Masticophis lateralis. The sequence goes on from JAUDYJ010000002.1 coordinate 92,390,641, forward strand.
TCAGAGGAAAGACTTTGAAAATGTGCTTTCCAGAACTACCTCTTTCTGCGCTGGGGATTTCCTGGGCAAAGAAGGCATTGACAGAAAGCATTGCCAAAGACAGCCTACCAGTTGTTAAAAAATGTGTTGGGCTGCCACTTGCCTACAGATTCCACAATATTCCTGCTTCACCTTTATACGCAATTTTTCCTTTTCATATTACGAAGTTAGATTACATCACATTTTATATGCCCCTTTAGAATCCCATGGCAGATCATAATGAAACATAACACAGCAGCTGAGAAACGAAGCCAATCTGAGGAGGACCATTTGGCCAGACTGGTCATGACATAAGTTCAGGATTATTAATTCTATATTCTCACAGTGATAACTCCTGACATAAGAGCTGTGGTGGCACAGTGGTTAGAACACAGTACTGCATGCTATTTCTGACTGCTGGCTTCCAGCAGTTTGGCAGTTCAATTCTCATCGACTCAAGGTTGACTCAGCCTTTCATCCTTCCAAAATCAGTAAAATGAGGACCCAGAATGTTGGGAGCAATATGCTGACTCTAAACCTGTTAGGGTTGTAAAGCAGTATATAAGTCTAAGTGCTATTGCTGTATCTTAAGGCTACAGGCATGTGTATTACAGGTATTAATTATTTGTATGACTTTAATGGATTTTAATTTTACATTTTTGGTTACTTTGATAAATACATTTTACATTTGGTAAAATGATGAATTAATATAATAAACTGGAAAAAAAATATTTAACATTGCTTGGCATAACACCAGACATGTCTCTAGAAGGCTAAATCACTGACTCATCAGGAATTCACTGGAGAAAGCAATTACAGTATGTCGGGAAGAGTTAGTGGTAAAAAGAAACTCGGCTGTCAAAGAACAGGGTGGCTGGACACCATTAAAGCTGGCACCAGCCAGAACACAACAATTCAAGTAGTTCAAAATTAAATGGGAGAACTGGCACATAGAATTGCCAAGAGTCAGGCATGACTGAATGGATAACATCACCATCAGTGCTTGAGGGTGACCAACCAAACTCAGCCTGTTCCACAAAAAAGGAGCTAACACTGAGAAATAGCACCTGCCAGCGTTTGCCCCATCCACCCCCATTCACCTCACTGAGGTAGGGAACCTCCAGAAAGTGTTCTCTATGGATATATCTGGCTAGAAGTGGCTGGAAGAGGCACATCCACAAATATTTTGCTGGCAAATCATAAAGGGCTTATATGATTCAAAACTAATCTTTGAGTTGCATGGGAACCTATTGGCAGCCAGTTAGGAGCCTTCAGCACTGGTGTAAGGTGCTTGTGGTGTTGATTGCCAAACAACATGCAGGCTGCTGTAGCTTCCAGCTTGTCTTCAAAAGCAGCCTCATGCAGAGCATATTGTAATAGTGCATAGGAGGATGTGAAATATGGTGGATGGCCTTATGATCAGAGAGACAATCTGATAGCACAGCTACAATCAGATAAACATGGCTTGAGGCCAGACACTTCATTCACCCTCTCTCCCCCGCCCATCCCATATTCACATGAGATAAAAGAAGGAAGAGGGGAAATATTGTACATTAAGACTTGCAAAATGCTATTATATAACTCTCCCAATAAAATTAGTCTGAAGCCCACACCGTGTTTGTTTCTTGCTCTAGTCTATCTTAAAGGATTGATATTCTTCCAACTGAGTATCTACCCCTGGCACACCAGCCAAGCTTAGGTAAAAGTTGTCCTCAAAATGACTTCTATTTGTCCAGGAGGACTCAAATTTATGGATTTCCTCTCTTGAAGATGGTCACTTCCCATCACTGTATTTTATTGAACAATAAGCAACAACACATCAGCCCTGCTTTGGTTCAGTTTCAGCATGTCTCCATCAGCCACAAAAGTCTCCATTGAAAAACCTGAAAGTTCCTGTCTCAGGTTATCTTGGTGACATGCAATTGGTCATCATCTAGATACTGATGACACCACACCACAAATCAGTGGATCCCTTCTCCTAGCAATTTCATGCTGATGTTTAAATGCAGGAGGGAGGGTACTGAATCCCACAGCCTTCAATTTTGGGGCCATCACACCAGAATGAGATCTTCCCCCTCGCTATTACTGAACTACCTCCTGTGGAAGATGCAGAACATGCCTCTCATCCCCAGTGCTCAGAGGCAATCTGGAAAGGTATAATGATCAATGGCATTTAATACCAAGAGTTGCAATAGGACTAACCTCATCCAGGACTAATAATCTATCAGACAATCACTTGTGTTTCATTCCCGTATCTATGCCAGAACTGATTGTAAATGATCCAGATAATTTGCTTCCACCAGGGTGCTTTGAAGTTAATTCGACAGCATCCCTCTTAAAAGGAAGATTGGAGACTGGATTATTAGTGTCCAAACCTGCTGAAGCCAGGAAGAGACTCTTGAGAAGGGGGCACACCACCACCTCTTTCAAGACTGCAGGTATTTCTCCCTCCTGAAGCATTGATCATCTGAAAGCATGCTATGTTTCACAGGCAAAAGGAAAAAGGAAATCCCAGGCAACATGAGTAGATGCTGCCCAGCTACCACATTAAACACCTAGCAGCCAGGAGGGAATCCTATTTGCTTAGTCCAATTCTACAGGTTCAGGGCACCCTAACCAAGATATCTGGTTCACAGCCCACTGATCATTAAAGATGAGAAGTAGGGGTATTTGGCCTCTCTTATGAACATGGTATAAGCTTGGGCATGAACTATGATCTCTCTGCTGTTAGGTTCACTTTTGGCTTTGTCCCAGAACTCCATCTAAGAATAGTCAATACATCAAAAGACCAGCTTGCCACCCTGATTCCAGGATCAGTTACACAATCAACAGAATTCCCTGCCAAATTGCTGGGAAACTCTCCAAGCACCTGTCAGAATTTATCTGGATCCCTGAAATGATTGAGATGGACCGTCTGAATGAAATTGATTACCCGAAAGAGGTCGCATGTTGCTGACAACCTCATCTGAACAAGGAAGTGTGACTGCAGTGATGGGCTAGGTGTAACGTTCTCCACTCCAGATTACAGCTCAGCTGCTGAGAAGTAAAAATAAGGCTATATGATTGCTTGTATGTGTCAGGTCAGAGATTACTGAAGAAAACCCCATAAGTACCATGGAGAGGTAGCAACTCCTAGGTCACCCAACCTCTACCCTTTGCATGAATATTGAAGTCACCAAAGACAAAAAGGCTAGAAGAGGAAACTAACACCAAATGAAATACCAGATCCAGGAATTTGGGGAGAGAATTCTGTCAAGAAACAGCAGTAAATACACCAGCAAGCTCACTAGCTTCATGCTCTTGTCACTTGAAGAGCAAAATTCTCACCACAAAAAGAACATCTTTTAAGATTCATATCTCCTCCTCTTGGCTTCAAAGTTGCTACAAGTCATAAAATTTAGTTGACCATATCTACAAGTGAAAATATCTTTCCCCTCACCCAACTAGTAATATATTCTAAAACCCTTGCAATGCTGATTTCTTCTACTTGCACACTCCCTCTCTAGAGGAACTTCTGCTAATGAGCCACTTCTTACTAAAGTCCAAACACACGTTATTATCTCACTACAATTAGGGCCCTCTCTGATGCCAATCTGCCTCCCACCCAAGGAGCAACTTTTCTCAAACTTTTTAGCTTGGCTAGATTCACTTCCAGATGACGTAGTAATGACTTTCCAGGACCCCTTCCATCACCAGAACTCCCCAGGCTGGCTTAAAATCAGGATTCTCTGGTCCCTCCATTCCAGAACAGGGATCCTTCTTGCCATTTCCAGCTTAACCTCAAAGTTCTTGCTGAATCTCCCAAAGGCATTCATGTTGAAGAGGTCCCTGAAGCTACCACTTTCAAAGTCATTCACCTTTGGAAGTTCCAGGAGAACCCTCATTGTCCCAGCCATTGTTCTTCCGCTCTGCTCAGGAAATAACTCCATCCTTCCATTGCTCTCCAACATTAGTTGCCACTTCGCAATATTCACAATCTGCTGCCCACCAGCTACAGTATATGAAGGGTGATAGAGAGGTATAGTTCAATCAAATTTGCAAGATTATGTTACTATAGCCCTTTTCAATAAAGGTACTTTTAGATTTCCTGTGGAATAGATTTCCTGGTCTGATTTCCTAGTGGGATTGACATTAATTTTGCAAATCTCAAGACTTAAGAAGATCTCCCCTTCTTATGCTCAAGTAAACCACAGAGGCATCTGCCTGAGCCACCTCTGAATATTATGTTGTTTCACAGGCTCTGAAAAATGTCAGAAACAAAATGTCTGTTATCTTTTTGCTTAAATAACAACTTCAAAAAATATCCCCTTTTGGTTAGGTAATGGTTCTTGCATATTTCCATCAACATCATTTTCCTTTCTTTTTATAGTTGGAAAGAAATTATTTCTCAACTGAAGGTGGATGTTAGTCTTTGAATTATCTTTTTAGCAATGAAATGGGAAGACTGGCCAATTTAGTACTTAAACATTTGACCACTTCATATAATTTGTCAGAAAAACGCCCAATATTTTTAATACTAAGATGTGGAACTGGCTTATCTCAAGTCAGTCCATTGGTCCCTCACATTCTGTAGAATCCACAAGGACCGACAGCCACTTTCCAAAGACTAGACTTAATTCTGAGACCTGTTTGCAAAATAAAGGCTCTCTTCTAGAGTAATCTGAAATCACTGTGAAAGGTTCTGTAGAGAACATTAGCAGAATCTATGCAGAATATCTTTGGAATTCTTAGTGCTGTCTGAGTTTGGTTGTTTGTTTCCAGTCATTTCATTACTCAACTTGTTCGTGTGGTTTTCTCCTTGGTATTTTCTTGATTAGGGTATTGTTTTCTGTTTGATTATTTGTCTGGGGTTAATTTCTGCTTAAAGGATGGAGAAAACCACACCCCTGCCAACACTGGGAGGACAAGCGCATAAATTTAATAAATAAGTAAAAACAAATAAAATGTAAACAGGGAGCAAACCCTTTCTTGCCTCAGTTGTTAAGTGAATCACTGCAGTTGATAAGTTAACAACTTGATTGTTAAGCAAATCTGGTTTCCCCATTGATTTTGCTTATCAAGAAGGTCTCAAACGGTGATCCCGTGACCCTGGGGACACAGCAACGGTCATAAGTATGAACCAGTTGCCAAGCAATCTGAATTTTTGATCATGTGACCACAGGGATGTTGCAAAGGTAGTAGCTGTGAAAAATGGCCATCAGTGCTCTTGTAACTTTGAAACGTCGCTAAATGAACTGAATTTTTCAGTGCTCTTGTAACTTTGAAATGTCGCTAAATGAACTGTATTAAGTCGAGGATTACCTGTTCTTGTTTCTAGAACTGCAGATTTTTGTCCGCACATTTATTATTTTAAAAAAATATGGATAGGTTGAGAGACAACAGTTCATGTGACACAGCAGCTTGGGAAGCAAAATAAAAAACAGACATCAAAGACAGAACAGGCTTGATCTTAAGCAATGATAAACAAAAATTCTTTCTTAAGAGATAAATCTAGGTTCAATAAGTACAATTACGCCTCAACACAGGATCACAGTCGAGCCTAACCTTTTCACTGATATGCAAGAGACAGAGGTTAAGTGAGTTTCCCCATTTCATGACCTTTCTGGCTACCGTTACTGAGTGAATCACTGCAGTTGTTAAATTAGTAACCTAACTAATGAATGAATGACACCTGAATGAATCTGGATTTGCCATTGACCTTGCTTGTCAGAAGATCGCAAAAGGGGATCACGTGATCCTGGGACACGGCCCCTGTCACATATACATGACAGCGGCCAAGCATCCAAATGTTGATCACATGAGTGCCATGGTTGTAAAATGCAAAAAACGATTATAAGTCATTTTTCTCCGTGACGTCGTAACTTCAAATGGTCATTAAATGAATGGTTGTAAGTGGAGGACTACCTGTATCCTTTCACTTACGCCTAAAATCTTCCAAGGACCAATAAACTGGAGTATTTAAGATAAATCAGGCTCTGATGTTAGTTCTGGAGGGGTTGAAGGAAAACAAATTAATACTCTGTCCAGATGTAAAACGTCCACAATGTAAAAAAGATGTGGAGACTCTAGAAAAATTGCAGAAAAGAGCAAGAAAGATGATTAGGAGGCTAAAACATATGAAGAACGGTTGCAGGAACTGGGTATGTCTAGACTGATGAAAAGAAGGAGTAGGGGAGACATGATAACAGTGTTCCAATATCTCAGGGGCTGCCACAAAGAAGAGGGAGTCAAGCTATTCTCCAAAGTATCAGGGCAGGACAAGAAGCAATGGGTGGAAACTAATCAAGGAGAGAAGCAACCTAGAACTAAGGCTATTTTCCTGACAGTTAGAACAATTAATCAGTGGAACGACTTGTCTCCAGAAGTTGTGAATGCTCCAATCCTGGAAGTTTTTAAGAAGAGATTGGACAACCCTTTGTTTGAAATGGTACAGAGTTTCTTATTTGAGCAGAGGGTTGGACCTCCAAGGTCCCTCCCAACTCTGTTTTTCTATTCTATTCTGTTCTGTTCTGTTCTGTTCTGTCCTGTCCTGTCCTGTCCTGTCCTGTCCTGTCCTGTCCTGTCCTATCCTATCCTATCCTATCCTATCCTATCCTATCCTATTCAGATGAGACTGAAGTGTTCTTGGTCAGCTGGATTGAAAATTAAGGCATTGCTACCAAGTGCAATTTTAGATAGGCAGTCAGGAAATCAATCTAATGCAGAAATATATTTTCTGATTTACTTATCCTGAGTCTTTCAATCTATTACTTCCCAGCTGTTGAAATGTGGCTGATGAGTTGGCTTGCAAGGCAATCTCTAGATTAGTCATTCTAGGCTTGCATAGAATTGTGTAACATTATTGGGTAAAAATAAGGTTGTGGTCATGCATTTGGCACTCCAGTCAAAATGTGCCCAAGTCTGCTATTACAGGTAATCCTCAACTTATAACCACAATTGAGCCCAAAGTTTCTGTTGCTTAGGCAAGGCAGTTGCTAAGGTGTGCCCCATTTTATGAGCTTTTTGCTATGGTTGTTAAGCAAATCACTATAGTTGTTAAACGAATCATGTGGCTGTTAAGTGAATCTGGCTCTCCCACGCCCCACCCCGACTCTGCTTATCTGAAACTCCCTAGGAAGGTTGCAAATGAAGGCAACTTCTGTTCCATTGGTTGATTGTTCTCCCTGTCAGAAAATGTCTCCTTATTTCCAGGTTGAATCTCTCCTTGTTCTGTTTCCGTCCATTATTCCTTGTCTGGACTTCAGGTGCTTTAGAAAATAGCTTAACTACCTGCTTCTCTGTGGCAGCCCCTCAGATATTGGAAAACTGCTCCCCTGATCCTTCTCTTCACTAGACTAGCCATCCCCAGTTCCTGCAACTATTCATTGTATGTTTTAGTCCCCTCAAGTTAACCTTGAGCCTGGTGAGATTCGAACTGCCAAACGTCTGGCAGCCAGCAATCAGCAGAAGTAGCCTGCAGTACTACATTCTAACCACTGTGCCACCATGGCTCCTAAATCATAAGGAGTATGATTTATCAATGGAAACCACAGAAAGAAAATAGTAAATACAATGTGTGCCTCTGAAACGAAGAGAAAGGGAAAAGATATAGTGTTGATGAATGCATGAAGGAAAGTCAAGATATGGGTTTAACTAGGAAGGAAAGCGCTAAATGTATCTCAGAAAGTATGAATTAGAGCTAGAGGTAGTCCTCGACTTCCAACAGTTTGTCTAGTGACCATTTGAAGTTACAATGGCACTGAAAAAAGTGATTTATGACCATTTTTCACACTTATGACCAATGAAGGAATTCAAGTAATTTCACAACCGGTTCTCTGCCTTAATGATTTCTTCCAACAACCAGTTTGCCAAATTGCTCAGAAAGTTAACAACCGGTTCTCCCAAAGTGGTGCGAACTGGCTGAACCCCACCATTGCTTATGATTGATGCAGCATCCCCACGGTCACATGATCAAAATTCTGATGCTTGGGAACTGACTCATATTTATGACAGTTGCAGTGTCCCGGGGTCACATGATCCCCTTTTTGCAACCTTCTGACAAACAAAGCCAATGGGGAAGCCAGATTCAACATAACAAATGTGGCAAGAATGGACGTAAAATGGTGCAAAATTCACTTAACAAATTTCTTACTTAGCAACATAAATTTGGGGCTCAATTGTGGTCATAAATCGAGGATTACCTATATTTAGTTTGCTATAGATATATGCAAAAAAGTAGGAACCCATAGTTTAATGATAATTGAAAGTTATCCCTCAGGGAATGATAATGGAGATAATGATAATATCCAGCTGCTGCAATTACTGCGAGTTCAGTTCTCACCAGCCCCAAGGTCGACTCAGCCTTCCATCCTTTCTAAGGTGGGTAAATTTACGGGACCACCTGCTACCACCAATAGCCTCCCACTGGCCTGTACGCTCCCATAGAGAGGGGCTCCTCTGGGTGCCGTCGGCCAAACAATGCCGGCTGGCGGCCCCCAGGGGGAGACCCTTCTCTGTGGGAGCACCTACTATCTGGAATGAGCTCCCCCCGGATATACGGAGGATCCCGGACCTGCGCACCTTCCGTTGCGCGCTCAAGACCTATTTATTCCAACAAGCCGGCCTGACCTAAGTTATTTTCCCCTTTTAATTATGAATTTTAATTTGTTTTAAATTATTGGGGTTTTAATTGTCAGCCAAATTATTTAATTCGTTTTATTCTATTTTAAACTTTTGTATTGAAATGTTTTATTTATGGCTGTACACCGCCCTGAGTTCCCCAGGAGTAGGGCGGTTTATAAATCTAATAAATAAATAAATTAATTAATTAATTAATTAATTAAGTACCCAGTTTATAGGGGCAATAAGCTGACTTTGTATAAATATACAAAAGTATGAAGGCTATTTCTTAACGCATTGTAAGCCGCCCTGAGTCTCCGGAAAAGGGCGGCATATAAATCAAATTTTTAAAAAAATTTTTTAAAAATGGAGATGATTTTTGTAAGATTTATACACAGTTGTCAGCGTTCAGGTCTCAGAGGGGAAGAAAAGCATTCTGCTAGAACTGTTAATTCACTGACTATGACAATAAAAACAAGAATACAGATAGTCCTTGACGTACAACCACAATTGAGGCCAAAGTTTATGTTGCTAAGTGAGACATTTGTTAAGTGAGTTTTGCCCCATTTTAGGACCTTTCTTGCCACATTTGTTAAGTGAATCACTTCAGTTGTTAATTTAGTAACGGGGTTGTTAAATGAATCTGGCTTCCCCATTGACTTAGCTTTCAGAAGGTCAGAAAAGTTGATCACATGACCCAGGGACACTGCAACCATCATCAATATGAGTCAGTTGCCAAGCATCTGAATTTTGATCATGTGACCATGGGATTGTCACAATGGTCGTAAGTGTGAAAAACGGTCATGTCACATTTTTCACTACCGTTGTAACATTGGACAGTCACTAAATGAAATATTGTAAGTCCAGGAGTACCTGTAGTTTGTTCAAAATGGCAAAGAATGACATCACATTGTCTAATATCTTGACTGAGGTAACCTATTTTTAAATAACATCATACTATTAGAAGCTGATAGAAAATTAACTAGCAATTTATTGTGCAAATTGACTTTGGTTTAAACTTTCCATGTCACGTACCCTGGCTGATATAGCAAATCCACTTTTTAATTTGCTTATACATGTAAAATCTGTATTCTCAGAAAATTTCTGAAATGCCTCGGTGTATGCGCACAACAATTTCCAGTTGACTGTAAAGTCATTCTCTCTCCAGCGTCATTGCGATACAATCTTCTTATCTCCTTTTGCTTGAAGTGACATGTCTGCCCATAATTCTGTCTATTTTAAGAATTGCCCTTTCTTGCTTGATAATGAACAAATTATCCCATTTTCAAAAGCAACGCATCAGTTTCCTAAACGTTTTCCCCCAAGTGGCTCAGCAATTAGCATTTATAATTTCCAATAGGATGGTCCTTTCCAGTTGGCTAAAGCGGCCAAGGTTGGAAAGATTGTGATGTCATAATCATTTATCTCAAGAAAAATCAAGTCTCAGAATCATTTACCGTATGTAAAAAAATTCCTTATTGAAAGATACAGTTCTACGATCCCTGAAATTTATTTCTCCCTTTTCAGTTCAATAAGAGAGAGCTACATCCACAAGGAGAAGAATGGTTTGGTCTTGGTTGTTCCTTCTATCCTGACTTGATGTTAGGAAGGAAAAAAGAGGAGTGAAGGTCAGAGATGATGTTCTCCTCTACAACGCCAACATCATGGAGAAAGGAAGGAGAGAAGAGAAACCTTCAGTAACTTTCTGAATCTAGCAGTAGCACTTGCATGAATGATTTCTCACACTTCACAATTGCCATTTCACCCTATCTAAAATGGAATGGGACATGGGGAACCTCCAGCAGAAGATGAAGTATATTGAAATCCTCAAATGATGGAACATTTGGGGCAGGATTTATTTATTTTTAAGTTTGATTCGGCATTATTCATATTGTCAAATATGAATAATAATATGAATAACTTTGCAGGCTATTCTGCAAAGTCACATTCCGCTCCAAAAACAAAAAGCAAAACAACCCCCCCCCAACAACCCTACAATCCACGCTGTAATAAATGAAGCATGAACCTTCCAGTCATAAAAGTTTCTGAAGTTATCTGTTTCTGTTATTTAGTGGCAAACAACACTCTGACCATAGACTTGTTCTCCTCCATGCACAAGGAGCTCAGATTGGCTTCAGTTTTACTAATTTTTTAAGACAGCCTGTCTGTTGTTGTTGTTGTTGTTGTTAATGGATCCTTGGTGCTCTCGGAGCTTGGTTGTTTTCGTGTGGACATTTTATTACTAGCTATCACTGATGATGTTACTTAGTTTGGGTACTGAAAACAGCCAAGCTCAGAGAGCACCATTTCAATCCTGAGCTACAAATATTTTCCTTTGTTGTTGTTCTGTTTGAGTTTTGATGCTAGGTAAAATGGGATTTATTCATTTTTAAAATTTGCTTTTGGACAATACGTAAGCCTGAATGCAGTGACAGCCACAATCAAAAGAAGCATAACAAATTTGTTTTAACCAACAAAGCTGTTCTCAATTTTTAGGGGGGGGAAAAATGAAATTGGCAAATCAGCTTCCAAAACCAAAGGAACCAAAGAGTGCCCACTCTTTGATTCCGAAGAGTGGGCACTGACATTGAAAAGGCCTTACATTTTTCATATTGAAAACTTTACATTTGACCTCCTCTATTAATAATTAGTCATACATTGAGATAAGATGTTATCTTGATGAGATGGTGGTTATTGATATTGGTAGGTGGAGCTGCATCATCTTAGGCATATATATTTGGCACAGAAATTGCTTGATAGAAGGTTCAATTTTCAGTTCCTAACTATCAAAAGAATATGGTTATGAAATCCATTTTTACAGTCTCTTGCCTTGTCGTAATGGCTTTAGCCATTGGAACCCACAAGTCGAAAATGCCTCCAATAAAATTACTTAACTTAATAGAAGATATGGATGCTGCTTGTAAGAATCCTGGGGTAAATATTACATACTTATTATGATTGTAATTTTGTTATATGTTGGTGTACTAATTGTTTAACAAATGCAGAAAAATCAGAAAGGACAATATTTATTAACGTACTGTGTTTCCCTGAAAATAAGACCCTGTCTTATTTTTTTTTTGAACCCTGAAATAAGTGCGTGGCCTTATTGCCACGCGCTCAAAACCCTGATTGGGCTTATTATCAGATGTTTTATTTTGGGGAAAACAAATTTTTGCAAACTATGCAAGGACTGGATCTCCTCTAAATAGTCTGAATGCAATAAATGTGATGTGGATTTTCAATTCTGGATTGTAAAGGAATATAATTATTATTTCAATTAAATATTCAGCTCTGTACATAAAAACAATCCAGAGACTTGGCAATCCTGCTTACAATTAAACTTTTTATCCATGCTCATTTCAGGAATAAAATATAGGGTACTAAGGGGCCTCAGCTATTAAATTAAGAATCACAAAGAGCTGGAAGATGCCATTGAAATAATTGAGTCTAACTCTCTGTTTCTTCCAAGAATTCAAATTTACCCAATTCCAGATTGGAAGGAATTGCATGATTTTGGAAGGGAGTCCAATTATCCTCTTCTATGGATAATTTCTATGTTACACAAATCTTTTATTCTTAGGAGATGTTTGCATCCTCCATCATCTCATATCCTGCATTCTTGAAATAAGTCATGGCTTTCATCTGTGGGACTTCTCTTTGATTAACTAGAATGCTATTCCAAATCTCTCCTTTCAGATTATCAAATTATCATAAATTTTAGAATAGGAGAAATACTAATCGTAATATAAGCAAAAGAATGTTTCCATTTTTTAAAATTTAAATTTATCGTTTTATCATAGAAGACAAAACACAAAACAGCAAAACGAACAAACAAAGTGAAACAAAACAGAAATCTACCTTACTGCTTTTTATTCTCCTTTCAGCACCCATCCAGGGTGGATCCTACATGTTAAATGTTAAATTTAATTGCCCACTTTTTTGTATGTGATTTTTTCCCTCTTTTTTGTTATTTTTAGGGTTGAAGGCATGCTTTCATTTATCAACTGATATAATTGATATGTATATAGGATTCTGTATCAAAGCTTTGCCAAACTAAAAAGAAATTATCTTTTTATTTAGCTAATTCACTTAGCTCACTCAGAGGTCAGTGAGAATTCAATATCTGACATATTCAACTATATGATGGGGACTGCAATTCGGAAAATTATAGAAGGATATCTATTTGCTTCCAAACGGGGTACGGTCTTGAGATTATACACCCATTTCTCGTTTGTTAGGTACTGGAATGGGCTTTCCAGAATAAATACAGTGGAAGCAAACTATGGAAATTTGATTGTGGGCATGCAATTAGGCTACTAATTCTTACTTACTATGAAAGCAAAGGTTTTCCTTTTGCTGAACTCAGCGGGCCTAGTCTGTGGTAGTAGTGAGGATGGTGGTTACTAAGTACTGTGTGATATTGTCCCCCATATTCTTAGGCTTCGGGAATAAGTCAGTGGAGCCCTGGTGTTGTTGTTGCTTTACTGTTATGGCTGCTTTTATCCAGGCTGATTAGGTTTTTAGGTTTTTAATTGTATATTGTGGTTAGGTTTTTAATTGTATATTGGATGTTGAAAGCCACTCAGAGTCTTTTGGGATGTGTGGCTATAAATTAGCAGCAGCAGCAGCAGCCCCTGAGTAACAGTTTTATTTCATTTAAAAAATCCATAAATAGGACATGCTGGTCATCATCATTGTCAATTTGTGCCTAAGACCTTCACGGGCATATCTGTCATCTCTGAAGGCAAAGTCCTTAGGTTGGGTTTCTGTATGTATTTCTTTCTTTTCTTTTTCTTTTTGCCTGTGTGTAAGAACATCTGGTTACCACTCCATCTAAAAAGTTATATATTTTTTTATATTGGTGGGAGCTAGATATATTTGCCCACAGCTCTGTCAGTTTTTGAAAAAAAGAGACTCCATTAAATAGCCAAAGCAAAGAGATGTCCAGTTGTGCTGTCACACATTGGGGGGGGGGGGGGGAGGCGGTTGAGGCGGGGAAACTAAATAGTCCATGCATTACTTTGAAAGAATCCCAACTGGTAAACCGAATGTTGAGCGTCTACAAACCCTGGCCACTGTTTACTGGTGGATCTCAGTTTATTTTTCTTCTGCTTTTGCACTAAAAGTGACATGGCCCATTTGCATTGCTTCAAAGCAGAGATAAATAATATGGAGTCCTCCACAAGTTTTGGTCTCCAGTTTCCCTCACCCAGCTGGAATGGGCAAAGACAAGAAACTGTGGCTATAGAACTCCTCAACATCTAGAGAGCAAAAAAAGTCTTTTCTAATTTCATACATTTTAAGGCAATATGATGGTGTCTGATTCTTACCTGGATACATAGAACAAAGGATACATCTGAACAATGGGTATACTGTATCACTGATGCTAAACAAGTTATTCTAAAGGCCAAGAATAGTTGACTGAAAGGGACTGGTATCAGAAATGTTATAACTCAATTCTTCAACTTTTTGACTTACAGAATGAGACCTGCGAGAGAGTAAATGAAGTTGTCTTTAACGTCAATGTAAGTAAAACTTTTATTAGTAATTGCAGGAAGTTGATATCTATGCCATATATTCTTTGAACTAAGCCCAAGATAAGACTTAGGTTAGCAGGCCAACATGATACCAATTATTTCTCTTGGCACTTTGCAAAAACTAGCACTTGAAAATTAGCAGTATTATGGAAAGTATCAACAGAGTACATCAAATATTTTCATGCAATGTTTACCATAAGTGAACAATATTTTTAAAACAATGTTATACTTTCTCATAATATTACAAAAAGGCATGTTTTTTCCTTAGTGTAGTATATATATTATTCTCAACCAGTGTTTATAGTTTAGATCAAAAGCAAAATTGGAGCATCGACATAATATGATGGAAATGTTTTCCAAATTGTTCTGGGCTGGACCAAGTCCTACCATTAGACAAAATGAGGCAGCTAACTTGAAGTCAGTTATTATATACTCTATATTTTGCTGTAGTCAGGATTCTGAAGGACATTGTCCAACTGTTCATTTTTAAGAGAAGATTACACTGCTAATCTTGTTGGGTTTTGCCCATGAAATAGGTAGAGATCATCTCTTGATCTTCATCTAATGCAGCTTTAGGACCCTCATATCCTGGCACTGTGTCATTCTAATCAGATCTGGAAGTAGGTTTTTGTATTTCAGACCTTGAAACTGTCTCTTTAAACACCTTAAGGTTAACTTGATCTTTAAAAACAAGAGGGAGTTTTACTAGAAAATGTGCAGAGATATTTCTTGGAGGTCAGAAAAGCATAGAGTTTATATTCATAGTGGAGAAACCAATATTTCCTACCGTAAAATCTTACCCGCTGTTATTAAGAGTAGGCTTATAATTTAACTACAGTAACTTCTGTTTGAAAATTTCAAGTGTAAAAGAGCTCTTTACACTTAGCTATCTTTTAAAAAGACTTATTTTATTGTTTCAGTGAGGTATTTAATGCCTTTTGTCAGAACAAGATCTGTTTTTCCTTCTGAAAGTTGAATACAAACCTAAAGAATTTCTCTCTCTAGTAACAAGGCTGTATGAATGTTGTATTTGTTCTATATTATGGAAATTGGATTGCAGACTTTGTTCCCATTTTCTTTGTAGTGTGAAAAACAAGCTTATCAGGACACTTTCTGCCAAGTCAGCCGTGCTCTGCTAGGCTGCAGAAATTTTAACTTATCAAGAGGAGCCTTGTCTGATTTCCATGAGGTGAGTATTTCACTTATAAGATTATTAAAGCTCCACTCTCCTTTATTCAAAGTTTCTAAAATTACTAGTCAAAGCATGGAATTATAACAAACATATTTGCAAATGACTACAAATAATTTACTTCATATTGCTTTATTTGTCCAAATATTATATGTTAGTTAATATATTTGTTAATTAAAATTCATTTCATCACTTTGTTCTTTAAATAGTTTTCCTCCTATTTTTTTATAAATAATTCTTTTTACCTTAAAAGACATGTATGTTAGCCAGTTGAGCAATTAAATGACCTATTTATAGTATTATCCCCATTCTGACATGGAAGTTCGCCATCGGTCAATTATAACAGAAATCATGTGATTTAAGTTCTATCAAGATAAAACATGTCCCAAATGTGCATACAAGTAGTCTTTGACTTACAAAAGTTCATTTAGTGACCATTCCAAGTTACAGTGTAACTCAAAAAAGCGATTTATGACTGTTTTCACACTTACGACCACTTACGACCACTTACGACCACTTACGACCACTGCAACATCCCCATGGTCATGTGTTCAAAATTTGGATGCTTGGAAACTAATTCATATTTATGACTGTTGCAGTGTCCTGCAATCATGTGATCACTTTTTGTGATATTCCAATAAGTAAAGTCAATGGGGAAGTCAGATTCCTTTAACAACCATATTACTAACTTAAGCACTGCAGTGATTCACTTAACAACTATGACAAGAAAAGTCATAAAATCGGGCAAAATTCACTTAACAATTGTTTCATTTAGCAACATAAATTTTGGCCTCAATTGTGGTCATAAGTCAAGAGCTATCTGTACTCTGAAAGCAGCTGGTGGCTTCCAGGTTTAAAAAATTCCTTTAAACTAGAATAATGTAAATTGTTCTAAATTTTACCTACCATATTTTTCAGAGTATAAGATGCACCTTTTTCCCTCCTAAAAGGGGGTGAAAATTTAAGTGTGTCTTATATGCCAAATGTAGCCCCACCCATCTGCTGCCCCCATCCTTTGGCCTCTGCCTCGCAGCAGTTATCTCCTTGCAAGCAAACAGCAAGAAAAAACAGCTCCTTTCAGCTTCAGCACAGCCTAATTAGCACAAGTTGATTGGATTGGCCTCCTGACTCTTAGCTGATTTGCTCTTAGCTGTTTTGCACAGGGCTCTGCTGCTTGCTGCAAGGAGGTAAATTGCTGGGAGCAGCTTTTTTTTTCTTGTGCTAATCAAGCTATGCTGAAAACGAGAATGAAAGTAAAGCAGGCTGTTTCCTGTTTGCTGCAAAGGGGCAAAATTGCTCAGAGGCAGAGCCAGTGATAGATTTCTTTTTCTTCTTTTCCTCACTAAAAAAGGTAGGTGCGTCTTATACTCTGAAAAATACAGTATTTATATAGTTGGTCAGAATATTCTAGGAAAAGATTTACTAATTCAAACTCTTTTCTACTTTTTTTTTTAAAGGGCAAATGCACTTCGAAGAGAAGCCTTATGCGTTTGAAGGATTTCTGCTTACATTTGCAGAAATATCTTCAAAATTTTTATGGAAGATGTGCAAACATAAAAGGGGTTTGATTGAATATTGCTTAATGAACAACTCTACAAGGAGAAGATCTATTTTGAAGTGAGAATCCCACGTCTTTTTAGCGGAAATACAGCCCTTGATATTTTTCTAACGATCAAATGTCATTCAAGTTTTCTCTTTTTTAAAAATTCTGGACAAATATGGCCATTAATTTATTTAGTCACATTCTTGTATATAGATGCAGATCTACGCTGGCAGCTTCCACATGTACGGGTAGTCCTCGACTTACATCCGCAGTTGAATCCAAATTTTTTTGTTGCTAAGTGAGGCATGTGCTAAGTGAACTTCGCTCCATTTTATGACCTTTTCTTGCCGCAGCTGTTAAATGAATCACTGCAGTTGTTAAATCAGTAACCCAGTTGTCAAGTGAATCTGTTTTTTTCCCATTGACTATGTTCGTCACAAGGTCACAAAAATGTGATCCCGGGACACTACAACCGTCATAAAAATGTGAGTCCGTCTCCAAACGGCTAAATTTTCATCACGTGACCATGGGAACGCTGCAACGGTTCTAAAAAGAGTGAAAAAAGGGTCATGACTCACTTTTTCCAGTGCCGTTGTAACTTCAAATGGTCATTAGATGAACAGTTGTAAGTCAAGGACTACCTGTACTGTATTTTCCCTCTCCTTCTTTGTTATGGCAGATAGCTCATGAGGATGGATGCAATGCATAGCCAAGTATATGCCGATGGGTCTGTTCCCCTGCAGCCAAATGCCATTGATAGGTAGCTGGTGAGCATGTTGAACCATTGATGCAAAAAATCAAACCAAACCAAACAAACACAAAACCTCTATTCTCTAAGTGCCACCATGCTATCACACCACTTCTCAGAATTGTTGAACTTCCCCTCCCCTTTGCTACCTGTCTCACATCCCAGCATCACCACTGATTTGCTTTAGAGGCAGATCCTAATGCTATCATCCAAAACGAGGGACAGATTTCAGAATGGATTTCCATTCTGCAGTTCAGGTTGTTGAATTTATTTATGTTCTATTTAATATATTTAATGTTACATGTTCTGTGGCAAATGTTTTTTGATCCCGAACAGAGAGCAAATCTGGGCTTGAATAAAATAATGCTCCTGAAACGGGGAAATGTTCTTAGTAACGGTAAACCTCCTAGGTCATATTGGAGCAGGATTTAATATTTATGTATTTCATTGCACATATTTATAATATTTATAAATATTATAAGTTATCGATAAGCAAATCATGTAAGTGGATAAGAATCTTGAAATGATTTATAATGTTTATAAATTGATTTTTTGGGCTATTTTACTGATTCAGGTTATTTATTGTACTCATTTTAATGTATTTATAAATCGCTGTGAATGTATTTTAAAAAATAATAATAATGCCGTATTCTTTTGTTCTACCACTAGGCATATTATGTATTCCTCCAGATGAGGGATGTGTTCATGAAACCCCAAATCATAAGATTTATGTGGGTAGTAATTAATATTTAAGTTCTTTGTGTTCCTGAAACTAAAGAATGTAAAGACTAGCAGAAAAATAGAGATCATCTAGCCTGATCATTGTCCATTGTGGGTATTCACTACTATAGCACATTAAGATGGCCTTCCAGCTTCTGTCTAAGCCCCTCTGCCAAAGGAAAGGCCATCATCTCCAAGGCTGATATCTGGCCATCTTTTCTCTTGGGAAATTCCTTCTGAAGTTCAGTTAAAATCCACTGTTTCTTATCCTGTCTTCTGGATGAACATTTCTGCCCTGTGGTCCAGACTACACAAAGGTAGCTATCGTGTCTCCCCATCACTCGTTTTCAGGCTAAATCTATCCAATACCTCCAACCATTTCTGAAAGATTTTTTCTTTTGGGCCCTTGATGTTTGAGCAGAACTTGCTGTTCTGCTCTGGACATGTTCCAGCTTGTAAATGTCCTTCTTTAAATGGATTCACTAGACATGGATGCAGTGTTCTAGATGCAGTCTAATTGAAATAAGAACAATGGCTCCTCTTGAAAATGGCACCACCGTTCTTTTAAGGCAACCTATGGCTGCATTTGCTCTTCCGTGGAACTCTGATGTTGTTGACTTACACGCAGTAGTTTGTGATCCACCCAAAACATTCAGAAAGACACTCTCTATTTTCATTATGTCATTGGCATTTTAAAATCTCATTGCTCCCTTTTAGTTTATTCCTGTTGTCGTCTACTTTCCAGATGTAATTCTAACTATATATTAATGCATATTTGTATTTACACTGACTTTATAATGTATTTAAACTGAAATGAATGTGTTCGATTTTCAAGTAAATAGTGAATGTGTAAAATTATTTTCCTTTTTCCAAAAGCAAAATAAACATTGAGCAAAATGCCTTTTGAAGCTTTTCTTGAAGTTTTCTTTCCATCGTTTGGATTTTAAAGAACTTGAATCTAGTCTTTGTAAAATTGCAACGATAAGATGGCTACCGCATTTTCATGAGTAAAGGAGAAACAGTATAAAGTAAAATTTCCCCACTAGTCAGTTAGAACTGAAGAAGGTCCTTGGAGAGAGAGAGAAAAAATGATTGAGGGTTGGGATTAGCTAAAACTTCAGAAAATGTCTAGGATGGTTGGGTCCAGCAGTGGCCTCTTGAGAAGAGTATGCACCACATCCTCCTTCAAAGCTGAAGGTATCACCGCATCCTTCCCATGCCCTGTTCAATTTTCTGTTTGTTTTTTGATATTTAAAGGAGGATTTGGACTTAATCGTATAACATAGGGGTGTCAAACTCAATTTCATTGAGGGCCACATCAGGATTGCATTTGACCTCAGAGGGCCGGGGGTGGTGGCAGGTGGTCACGGTTGGGTGTTTGACACAGGCTCAAGATGCACTTTTCCCCTTCTTTCTTTCCACAGTACTCCCTGGCCTCCAGAAACACTCTGTTGGCCAAAAATGGGCTGCATGCGCCCCCCACACACACACCTGTGGTTCATTTTGGCTGGCAGAGGCACTGCGGGTTAGTCCTTTGATATTTAATATTTGATATTTAAGCACCCCTTGGGCCACTCTGGCCATGGGCCTTGAGTTTGACACTCCGGCTATAACATTTTAGAGAAGTCACTGTGTTTGAAGTCCCCTCTATTATGTCCTGTCTTCAGATGCACAATAAAGAGGCACAGCTGATTGGTCCGCCAGCCGGCAAACGACTGGCGGGAGAACAGAGTTCACGGATTGGTTGAGCCGCTGACAGCTCCCATATAAAAGAGCTGTCAGCGCAGGCACGCTGGCTCACGATAGTTAGTACTGAGCGAGACAGTTGTTGATTGTTCCTTGTTAGTTAATAAAGATTGTTAACCGTTTCCTGTCTTGCCTCCCTTTGTGCCCACGTTGTTCTGAGAATAGAACACCCTCCATCTCTTTTACAACTTACAGTGTTAATATTTATTTTAGTATCTATGGAGATTCCCAGTCATCTAGGTCATGGTTGTCCCAAAGGTGCTTTTTCAAGAGGCAACTGGGCTTTCTGGTTTTTCTTTGAAGCTGTTTCACTTCTCATCCAAGAAGCTTCTTCAGCTATGTCTGGATGGTGGGCAATGGAAGGATTTATACTACTTGCAGACAGACCTATTTGCACCAGTCAGGTGATCTTGATGACACAGATAAACCTCCAGGTGGCCTTAATGACTCTCTAAAGAATGCAAATGACCAGCTGTCTGTAAGGATATTCCCCACCATCCAGGCAGAGCTGAAGAAGCTTCTTGGATGAGAAGCAAAACATCTTCAAAGAAAAACCAGAAAGTCCAGTTGCCTCTTGAAAACGCACCTTTGGGGTTTATTTTAATATTATATTTTCTCAAACTATACTATCATTTTGTTCTGGAGTTAACTAAAATACAGTAATTATGAAGATAGTGCCATTATACAAATTTAAACAGTCTTAATCAGAAAACGTATCATTTTAGCCATGGAAAATATCCTCACTAACACTATGGGAAGGAAACAAATCTTTTAATAACCTAAGGCAGGGATGTCAAACTCGATTTCATTGAGGGCCGCATCAGGATTGTGTTTGAACTTTGGGGGCTGGGGTGGGTGTGGCCAGGGTGGGCGTAGCCAGTTTGACATCACTCATGCTGGGGTGCCTATGGTGGACCGAATACTCTGCTAGCGAAAACGGGCACCCGAGCTCTGTTTTCGGCTGCAACGGCCTCCTGGTAACCCTCTACCAGCAAAAACAGAGCTCGGGGGGTGGGGGGCCCACATGTGGCCCTCACAAGTTCTCTTTTCAGCCACAATGGCCTCCTGCAACCCTCTGTCAGTAAATTTTTGCTAGTAGAGGCACCGCGGGCCAGTCCTTCGCTGTTTCCAGGGCGATCCAGCAGCCCAGATCTAAGCACCCCACGGGCCAGATTCAGCCTGTTGGCCTTGAGTTTGACACCCCTGATCTAAGGTCAATAAATGACTAGACCTGTGATGGCGAACCTATAGCACGCGTGCCAAAGGTGGCATGCAGAACCGTCTCTGTGGGCATGCACACTGTCGCCAGCTGCTCTTCTGGTTTCTGGCATGTCCATGTGTGCCAGCCAGCTGGTCTTCATGTATGCTGGAGCATTAGAAACCCGAAGACTAGCTGGCCAATGCGCCTGTGTGCACCAACCACCAGGTCTTCAGGTTTCCGGCGCACACATGTGCACCAGTTAGCTGATCTTTTCATGCACCGGAGTGCCAGAAACCTGAAGACCAGCAGGCCAGTGTGCATTCATGTGCCGCCCACCTGGTCTTTGGAATTCCGGCGCTCTGGATGCACACAAAGACCACCTGGGTGGCATGCATGTGCGCACCGGAAACCCAAAGACCAGGTGTACAGTGCGTGTATGCATACCAGCTACCTGGTCTTTGGGTTTTTGGTGCTCTGGTGTGTGCGCATACGTGTGCATGCCTTCCAGTTTGGGCACTCGGTGCCAAAATGGTTCACCATCACTGGACTAGACTATAGTAGGCTCCCAAAGTTTGCACCAAAATCAGGTAGTAACTGAGCCAGAAGTATATTAAATGAAAAAGAATAGTAGTCAGGGGAATAATTGATCATTAAGAGAGGTAGACCTTCAGCAGCAGATCCACATGAGGTGTGAAATAGGAATAGACAAAGGTTCATTCAAATAAATGGCGCTGGACTTACTAGAAGACGATGCAGAGGAAACTCTTAATCAAGAGGACATTCTGAGATTCATAGTTTTTTTTAAAATTTGATTTATATGCTGCCCTTCTCTGGAGACTCAGGGCGGCTTACAATGCATTAAGCAACAGCCTTCATACTTTTGTATATTTATATTTATACAAAGTCAGCTTATTGCCCCCACAAACTGGGTCCTCAATTTACCCACCTTATAAAGGATGGAAGGCTCAGTCGACCTTGAGCCTGCCTGAGATTGAACTCGCAAGTAATTGCAGCAGCTGGATCTTAAATGCTGCCTTTGTAGGAGGCATTACTCCCCTATGCTACTCAGGCTCCCTGTACTGTGATCCTATAAAGTGATCCTATAAAATAGAAATCTGATTTACCAACGGCACTTCTACACCACACATTTCAATTCATCGTAAAGCAGTTTGAAGCAAACTTAAAATCTTTTTCCTTCTTGTCATCTTAGAAATTCTTGAGGAGTAACACTATGATTCATTTAATGCTCCACTCTACTTAGCCACTAGGGGGAGCACAAAGAACACAACACAAACAGGGTTCTGTTTTCAAAATTATTCTCTGGAGCAATGTATTAGTTTTAATGTTTGCTGGTTAACATTTGTTGTTTTTATTTTTGTATTCTGCCCTGAATTACATATGAAGAACATTTGCAGGAATTGGGTATGTCTAGTCTACTGAAAAGAAGAACTAGGGGTGACGTGTTAGATAGACAATGGATAGAAGCTGAACAAAGAGAGACGCAAGCTAGAACTAAGGAGAAACTTCCTAACAGTAAGAACAATCAACCAGTAGAATAACTTGCCTTCAGAAGTTGTGGGTGCTCCAACACTAGAGGCTTTTAAGAAGGGACTGGACAACCATTTGTCAAAAATAGTATAGGGTCATGATGGCGGACCTATGGCACACGTGCCACAGGTGGCATGTGGAGCAGTATCAGTGGGCACACGAGCTCAGCTCCCCTAGCTGATTTTTGGGCCTTCTGGATCCACCGGAAGTTAGCAAACGGGCCATTTCTGGTCTCCGGAGGGTGTCCGGGGAGCGGGGGGGGGGGGAGAGGCTGTTTTCACCCTCAGCAGGGTCCTAGAAAGGCTATGGAGCCTGGGAAGGGCAAAAAATGGGCCTACCCAAATAGTTAGATTTTGCCGCTTTTATCGCCATTAGGTAGGTCTTGATGCCACCAGCAGCCTCCCACCAGCCAGTCCGCTCCCACAGAGAGGGTCTCCTCAGGGTGCCATCGGCCAAATTATGTCGGCTGGCGACACCCAGGGGGAGGGCCTTATCTGTGGGAGCTCCTACTCTCTGGAATGAACTGCCCCCAGAATTACGTAAGTTCACTGACCTCCGTGTATTCCGCTGTGCCCTCAAAACTTTTTTGTTTCGCCAGGCTGGGCTATCGATGTGAAGATTTTTAAATTGGTTTTAATCTGGGATTTTTAAATTTGGGGTTTTATATTGAGCCAAATTATTTAATATTTTTAATTTTTAAATTGTTGTTTGTCTTGTGATTTTAATTAGGCTGTGCACCGCCCCAAGTCCTTCGGGAGAGGGGCGGTATAGAAATAAAATTATTATTATTATTATTATTATTATTATTATTATTATTATTATTATTATTATTTCTATACCGCCCCTCTCCTGAAGGACTCGGGGCGGTGCACAGCCTAATTAAATAATAATAATAATAATAATAATAATAATAATAATAATAATAATAATAATAATAATTATTATTATTATTATTATTATTATTACCAGGCTCACCAGGCCATTGTGTGCCAAAAGCGGAGGGAGCACGAGGGGGTCACATATAGGTGTGGGCACATGCGTGCGTGACCACTTCACGCTCCCCCCACTTTTGGCACGCGATGGCAAAAAGGTTAGCCATCACTGGTAAAGGGTAACCTACTTCAGCAGAAGTTTGGACTAGACGATCTCCAAGGTCCCTTCCTTTATTCTGTTACATACAAGTAGTCAATGTCACCTCCCTCCATGTTCTCAATAGATGTCATTTATTTATTTATTTAGTTAGTTAGTTCAATTTATATGCCGCCTTTCTCTGGAGACTCAGGGTGGCTTACAATGCTTTTAAAAAACCATTATAAAAACATTTAAAATTAAAATATTAAAACCCATTCACACCATTCATGCCGGATCTCACAAGATCGCAACAGCGAGATCAATGGCCACAGGCCTGTCGGAAAAGCCAGTCTTCACCACTTTTCGGAAGGCCAATAGGGTGGGGGTAGTCCGGACCTCAGGAGGTAACTGGTTCCAGAGAGCTGGAGCAGCCACAGAGAAGGCCCTCCCCCGCAGGCCTGCCAGCCAGCATTGTTTAGTTGACTGGACCCATAGGAGACCAACTCTGTAGGATCTTACCAGTTGCTGGGAGCTATGTGGTAGAAGGTGGTCTCGAAGATAACCTGGCCCTGAGCCATGTAGGGCTTTAAAGGTAATAACCAACACCTTGAATTGTGGCCGGAGACCAATGGGGAGCCAGTGCAGCTCATGGAGAATTGGTGTAATATGGGTGTATCTAGGTGCACCCACAATAGCTCGCACGGCCGCATTCTGGACCAACTGTAGTCTCTGAACACTTTTCAAAGGTAGCGTCATGTAGAGCGCGTTGCAATAATCTAACCGTGAGGTGACAAGGGCATGAGTGTCTTTGAAAGTCATGTGCCTTTGACTAGTTGCAAAACCAAAGCCAAATTTTGAATGATTGTTACAAGAACTTCCCTGACTGTAAAGATACCCTGTCTCTGTGGCACATGCAAATTTTAATAGTGATAGCAATCCAGGTTAGCATTTTTGCAACTCTGGCTGCACATTGTTATGGAGCCTGAAAATAGCTTAGGTGGAGAGACCATCCAAGAATGGGATGCTGAATC
The DNA here is from genome assembly GCA_030761175.1 of Masticophis lateralis. Taxonomy (NCBI): domain Eukaryota; kingdom Metazoa; phylum Chordata; class Lepidosauria; order Squamata; family Colubridae; genus Masticophis; species Masticophis lateralis. The sequence continues at coordinate 92,415,591 of JAUDYJ010000002.1, forward strand.
TCTATACATCTGCAAGAAAGGGAGACGGAGGAGAGAAATGAACGTTAGAGGCCAGTTAGTCAAGAATCGGGTTAACGAAAGCGTTCCACCAATAAGAGAGCAGATGAAACAACCTTTTTCTTTGACTTTGGCCATACTGCAAACTGAGCTAGAAATAAATCTTATCAACTGCTAACCACAGATGAAGATATGAGATCCTGCAAGTGTGGAATTATTTGAAAGCCATGCAAAGAGACAGAGTGGAAGCCTCTCAAGGATCCAACCTTCCTCTATTTTACTGAGAATAAACTGGGGAATGATTAATTTAGGTCAGGAATGAACAATAGTCAGATTGAGGGCCACAGCAGGCTTTGAATTGCATGCCAAGGGCTGCACTCCCAGTGGAATGCAGAGACTTTTCTCCCATTCGCTTACTTTAGCTTGGTTGTCTATGAAAGAGTGCCATCTGGTGGGGCTCAAGAAGAGAGTTGTTTCGGTCATGGTCCTTGCTCTTTGGAAATCTAAAAGGTACTTTTTTCAAGAGGCAACTGGACTTTCTGGTTTTTCTTTGAAGACGTTTCGCTTCTCATTCAGGAAGCTTCTTGGATGACAGCTGAAGAAGCTTTTTGGATGAGAAGTGAGAAAAAAAGAGAAAGTTCAGTTGCTTCTTGAAAAAAGCACCTTGGGGACAACCATGAATTGGATGACTGAGAATCTCTATAGGCGTTTTGCTCTTTGGAACATCTTCTGCCTTTAGGTTGGATTATCCCCAACCCTGTTGGCCTTTGATGACGCTTTGAACATTTGGTCCTGTCACTGCCATGGAGGTCAGGGCAGAGCACATTGGATAGTTGGGTCAAGGATTATGGTGATTTTTTTTAAACCTTGCTTCTGATTTGGATTTATTATTTATTTATTGATTGATAAAATTTATTGGCCTCCCATCTTACCTCAGGGTAATTCTAGGTGGCTTACAATCATAAAAATAAAAACTATATAAAGATAAAAGCATAAATAGGATATAACACACAGTCAAATACAGCAGCCCAATTAAAAGATGAGGAGGGTGGCAGCAGGATGGGGGGAAGTAGGATCTATTGTTAACTGATCAATGACTTCCACTGTGATGTTCCTCCATTGAAGCCACAAGCCAACTGGTAGAGCCAGGTTTTTAAGATCTTATGGAAGGTCAGGGGAGTTGGAGCCAACCTCACTCTGGGAGGCAAGATATTCCAAAGGTCAAGTGTAATGGCAGAGAAGGCTCTTCTCTTGGAACCCAGCAGTCAAATACTAGGGCCAATGGGCTTGTCAGATGCCTTCTCTGTTGTCATGGGGCAGGCTTATTCCAGTGGAATAAGATGGTTCCTCAAGAAGCCTGGACCATGAAGGGCTTTAAGGGTGATTACCAAGACCTTGAACTGCACCTGGAAACAGACTGGCCACCAATGCAACTTGCGGAGCAGTGGCATTACACGGGCCATTCTTTCAGGCCCCAAGAACTGTCTGTGCCGCCACACTCTGCACCAGCTGTAGCTTCTGAATGCTCTTCAAGGTTAGCCCCATGAAGACTGAATTGCAATAGTCCAACTGTGAGATGACAAGGGCCTAAACAACTGAACACAGGGAATCCTGATCCAGGAAAGGCTGCAACTGGTGCACAAAGTTGTGCAAAGGCTCTCTTAGCCATGACTGCCATCTGCTTTTCGAGCAGGAGTCGCAAGTCCAAGTTGTGGACTGGATCCATCTGGGGTAATGCAACCCCATTCAGGATTAAATGTTGAATCATGATACACCCGAAGCCATTTGGTCTTGCCAGGTTTTAGCCAAAATCTCATCCAGGCCCCCACAGCCTCCAGGCGTGTGAGAGGACAGCAGTAGCATCACATTTCACCAGGGGTAGAAATATAGAGTTGAGTATCATCTGCATACTGCAGATACCTCAACCCCTACTAATGGATGATCTTACCCAGCAGCTTCATGTAGATGTTAAAAAGGAGGGGAGATACTACCAAGACCTGAGGCATGCCACAAGATAGCGGCTGAAATCTGGATCTCCCTATTAACACCAATTGGGCTCAGCCTTGAACAAAGCCCAAAACTGTGCCACCTATCTCCAGCCCCTGTAGCTGATCCAAAAGGATACCATGGTCAATGATATTGAAGGCTGATGAGAGATCATGGAGAGATCATGGAGTGGTTGTACTATCCCCATCCCATTTTCACCAGAGATCATCAACAAGTACCATTTCTGTTTCCATTCCATTACTGGGCCTGAGCTGTGGTGGCGCAGTGGTTAGAATGCAGTATTGCAGGCTAACTCTGCCCACAGCCAGGAGTTCGATCCTGACCATCTCAGGGTTGATTCATACTTCCGAGGACAGTAAATGAGGACCCAGATTATTGGTGGCAATATATTGACGTTTGTAAATTGCTCAGAGAGTGCTGTAAAATACTATGGAGTGATATATAAGTGCTATTGCTGGGTGCTGACTGAAAGGAATCCAAATAATCCCTCTGAAGGACCCTCTGAATCTGCCAGGCCATCACCTTTTTCACAACATTCCTTAAAAAGGGGAGATTGGAAACTGGATGAAAATTGTCCTGGTAGGTGGGATCCAGAGATGGTTTTTTTAAGGCGGGAGTGAACTATGACATCCTTAAAAGGCCCCAGAAATATCCCCTTCTATAGAGACATATTAATCACTGCCTGGACCCACCTGCTTGTCACCATCCTGGAGGCTTTCATCATCCACAGAGTTGCACAGAGTCTCAGGGCCCAGGCCTTTGGCTGATGTTGTGCAAAGCCAGGTCAGCGGTGAATAAAGCCCCCTCATTTACGACCTTGTTCAGGAGGGGGGTGCGGACCTGACAGGAATTACGGAGACCTGGTTGGGCCAGGAGGGGGGGTTCCCCTCGTTGAAATGTGCCCACCTGGCTTCTGTGCATTTCATCAGCCAAGGGCACAGGGAGGGGCGGGGGGGGGTAGCGGCGATTATTAAAGGAAGTTTTTTTCCAAGGGAGGCCACTGTTCCTCAGATAGCCAGATGTGAGTCCCTCCTGGTGAAGTGGGGCCATGGGGTGCAGATGGGTTTGCTGACTACGTACCTGGTTCCCTGCCACGTGGCGGCAGCCCTGCCTGAGCTGCTCAACGTAATAGCCGGGGTGGCGGTGGATACTCCCAATTTATGGTCATGGGAGATTTCAACCTGCCATCTATCGGTGAAACATCAGAGGCAGCTCGGGAGTTCATGGCTTCCATGATGGCCACGGACCTGACCCAGTTAGTTCAAGGCCCCACTCACACGGGGGGACACACTCTGGACTTCATTTTTGTCTCTGGTAAGTGGTTGAATGATCTTGAAACAGGGGAATTAGTCATCAAGCCCTTGTCATGGATCATTCAGTTAGACTTTCGAACCACTTCCCTCTGCCGCAGGGAGACGGAATCGACCAGGTGGTTCCATCCCAGGCGCCTGATGGATCCATAGAGGTTCCTGACAGAGCTTGGGCCATTCCCAGAGGCTCTGGCTCATGACTCAGCTGAAGAATTGGTGGCCACCTGGGAGAGGGCAGTCACTGGAGTTTTGGATAGCGTCCTGCCTTTGTGGCCTCTGACCCGGTGCAGATCTCAATTAGTTCCCTGGTTCTCTAAGGAGCTGAGAGAAATGAACCGCTGGAAAAGACACCTAGAGAGCGATTGGAGGGCCAGCCACTCCAAACCTGACCGAACACAGGTAAGGTCTTATATCAAGACCTACCTAGTGGCGATAAGAGTGGCAAAATCCAACAATTTTTCTGCTCTTATTGCAACTGCAGAGAACTGTCCAGCTGCCCTGTTCAGGGTGACCCACTCCCTACTTCATGTGGGAGCACGGGAGGATCCCTTGCAGGGTAGGGCTGAGGATTTTGCACAATACCTGCATGATAAAATCGCTCAGGTTCAGGAAGGCTTGGACTCCGATTGGGTAGGTTCAGATGGGGTGATGGAGGTGGATCTTGAGAGTGTTATCTGGGAGGAGTTTGACCCTGTGGCTCCTGAGGACATGGACAGGATTCTGGGTAGGCTTAGCGCTGCCACATGTTTATTGGACCAGTGTCCCTCCTGGTTGGTGCTGGCCTCCCGGGAGGTTACACGAGGCTGGCTTCAGGGAATTATTAATGCTTCTCTGAGTGAGGGTGTCTTCCCCGCCGCCCTGAAAGAGGCGGTGGTGAGGCCCCTCCTCAAGAAGCCTTCCCTGGACCTGGCTATATTAACAAATTATCGTCCGGTCTCCAACCTCCGCTTTGTGGGGAAGGTTGTTGAGAGTGTGGTGGCGTGACAACTTCCCTGATACCTGGATGAAGCTGTCTATCTAGATCCGTACCAGTCGGGCTTCAGGGCGGGATACAGCATGGAAACGGCATTGGTGGCATTGGTTGATGATCTCTGGAGGGCTCAGGACAGGGGATGTTCCTCTGTCCTGGTCCTTTTAGATCTTTCAGCGGCTTTTGATACTATTGACCATGGTATCATGCTGCGTCAGCTGGGGGGGTTAGGAGTGGGGAGTACTGTAATGCAGTGGTTCTCCTCCTTCCTCTCTGACCATACACAATCTGTGTTGGCAGGGGGGCAGAGGTTGACATCGAGGTGCCTTTCTTGTGGGGTGCCGCAAAGGTCAGTCCTCTTGCTCCTCCTGTTCAACATTTATGTGAAGCCACTGGGCGAGATCATCCGTGGTTCGCCTGATTTACCAGTTGCATCCCTTTCTGGACCAGGATGCCCTGCGCATGGTCACTCACGCCCTCGTCACTTCCCATCTGGACTACTGTAATGCTCTCTACATGGCGCTCCCCTTGAAGAGCACTCGGAGGATCCAACTGCGGCCACGTGGATGATTATGGGGGCGACAAGTTGCACTCACGTAACACTTCTCCTGCATGAGCTGCACTGGCTCTCAGTGGTCTTCTGGGTGCGATGCAAGGTGTTAGTTACCGCTTTTAAAGTGCTCCATGGCTTAGGACCTGGATATTTACAAGGCCACCTGCTGCCACCAATAGCCTCCCATCGGCTGGTATGTTCCCACAGAGACGACCTCCTCAGGATGCAATCGGTCAAACTATGTTGACTGGCGAACCCCAGGGGGAGAGCCTTCTCTGTGGGGGGCCCCGCCCTTTGGAACAAATTGCCCCCAGAAATATGTAGGATCCCTGACCTTCGCGCCTTCCGCTGGGCCCTGAAGACCCTATTATTTCAGCAAGCTGGTCTGACGGTATGATGAATTTTAATGGGTTTTTTAGTCTTGTGGTTTTTAATATTTAGCCAAACCATTGAATCAGTTTTAAATTGTTTTTAACTTTTGTGTCTATGTTTTTATTATTGGCTGTACACCGCTCTGAGTCCCTCGGGAGAAGGGCGGTATAAAAGTTTGATTAAATAAATAAACAAACAAACAAATAAATAAATCCAGGAGGGACAAGGATCTGATAGGTGATGGAAGTGACAGCATTGAGGATCCTGTCCATTTCCTCAGATCCAACAAGGTCAAACTGTTCCCAGTTTATCGGGCAAGACCTCTCCCCAGGCATCTCACATCGATCAGCTCCACATATATGTCCCAACTCGAAACTTTGTCAGTCAGGTGCTGAACAAATTCCTCTGTATAGCCCTGAAGATGATCACCTGAGCTACCCTGACCCAGGAGGGACTAGGTGTTCCAGGACAGGGCCAGCGGGTGACTCTTTGAGGACATAATAAAAGCAGAGAAATAACTGCCACTCTTATCACCACAAGGAAGGGTTTAATAGCTCTAAGTTATGCCTGCTTAGAGTCATCCTTTGTTTTACTATGTTATTGAGGTGATATTGTCTTTTAATAGTTGCTAACCACCCAGAGTCATGATAGTGAGATGGGCAGCCATATACTGTACATTGAAATAAATAAATGTGGATATTGCTATTATTTTTTATCTTTTTAATACAGCATGTAGAATTGATAACAATAAAATGTTTCATCATAAGTTTCATTACAACTCTTGTTTCAGATTATAGCTTTCTTTTCTGATAACTGAAACATGGCTTCCTTCCTTCCTCCCTCCCTCCTTCTTTCTTTCTTTCTTTCCCTCTTTCTTTCGCTTTCACAGAAGTGGAAAAGGAGAGTTGGTAAAGCTAAAAGGCTTTCTTTGTGTGTTTTATGCTTTCTGAAAGACTTGGAAAGTATTTTATTTTACATTTCCTCTTCAAATTCAAAACTCTGTACCTAAGACCCTCATCCATTAATATAAAAATAGCCCTGTGATGTAAATTGGGTTTTAGAGAGTTATGACTAAAATTCACCTAATGTGTCAATCTTTGAGGCTGGAATGTCATCTGTTTCTACCCAATCTTAGTCGACACCTTAATCACTTCATAATTTTTAATCTTAGCAACTCATGAAAATACAAACAAGTACTTAATATTTCCCTTCCTCCTTTTCTAAAGGTTTCTGTAAACTACAAAAAGATCACTGAAATCTTTGAGACCCGTTTTTTGCACCAGTGAGTTAGAAGGGTGCACTTTGATTATAAAGGAAAAATATAGAGGAAAGTTTCCTAAAAACCAAACCTTTCCTCTGTATTTTACTCTGCAATCCCCAGTCTGATCTGCTCTATTTTATATTTGATCTTTCTTTTTCTGGCTTCCTTCCTATACCATGTTTTTTTTTTTCTTCCTATCTGTTTCCATAGACTCATGCTGTTGATGAACAGGAACTGACTTCACAATGTTGTAAACTCAATCTGAACTCATCAGAATGCATGGGATTCTTAGAAGGCTTATATGCAAAGTGATGCTATGACTTATACCTGTAACAGAAAGTGAGAAAAAATAATCTTAAACATCAACAGCCAGAAACTTTGCTTAAAGAAAGTTAGATTATGCAAATGAGCCCACAGAGCAGGTTTATAATGTATTTGTGTTAGCTAAACAACACTTAGGGGATTTCTTTGCTGACAGGGTAGAATTTTTCATTGAACAGATTAAAATTAAAGGATTGGGAGTCTGGTCAAAGACCTGGGAAATTTCTGGCACATCATTTGAACTAGCAAAATCAGCAGAACTTAATTTCTGAAATAGTTATTGAGGAAATCTGTTGCTAGTAATAATTGATAATGATGTTATGCATTAAGTCCAGGGGCAGGTTTCAAAACCCATGGCTACCAGTTTGCTCATGGGCACATGGGCGCTCGTGTGCGTGCGATGCTTCTGTGCATGCGCAGAAGCATCCGGGCGCGTAGGCAGAGCCTCCTGCTGCCGCCGCCGCTATCAATTTGCCCAATCCGGAGCGAACTGGTAGCACCCCACCACTGATTCAGTCAAGTTTGACTTTTGGCGATTCTATGGGTCAGATCTCTTCACATCTTCTGATCTTGCACTGTTTCTTTGAGGTTTTTCTATGCTCTGGCTGGTACATAGATAGTCAGCTTTGATAATGTCCAGCCGCCATGTTTTTTGACAGCCTGGTTTCCTTTTACCACTAACTCTTCCCAACATAAGTGTTCTCCAGCGACAATCACTTTAGTTTTTTCTCTGTTTATTTTCAGTCCTGCTACTTCTCTAAATTCCTCTATCTCTTTTAATAATTTGAGAATTGTCTCTAGCGGATCTTTTACAATAAATGCCAAGTCATCTGCAAAGGCTTGTAGTTTATATCTTTCCTCTCTTATCTCCATTCCTTTAATTTCTATATTTTGTCTGATATTCCTGTTTAAGACTTCCGAAGTTTCCTTTTACCACTAACTCTTCCCAACATAAAAGTTCTCCAGCGAATTCCCCTGCATGACATGGCCAAAATAAGTGAGACAGTATAACTAGTTCTACCCAGTGGTGGGATTCAGATAATTTAACTGAACTAATAGGGCAACTGAATAGGGCAACTGGTTCTCTGTCCTAATGACTGGCTTGGTAGGCGTGGCTAGGTAGTCATGCGACTGGGTGGGTGTGGCCAACTCAACATCACTCACATCAAGGGGTGCCTCTCCCCACCCGGCCTCTCCTCGTCCCTCCCCTCCCAGCCACTCCTTCCCTTGTCTGGTGGCTCGCCAGATACTTACTCTTAGGCTTATTGAAGTCAAAACTAGCACTTACCACAATGATAAATCTGTATTTTAATCCAGGTAAACAGAAGCAGTATAAGAATAATTTAGAATCTTTTACCTAAAATAGCATTAGGTTTGTGCGGGAAGGGAATAGGATGCAATTGAATGGAAGACAGGAACTCCAAGAGAGCAAATATTCATCAAGGATAAAAGAGAGACTGGTTTAGCAAATACTTATAAGCTTTTTATGAACTCCCTTATGTTATTTTTTGTTAAGGTTGGGCTAGTAATGTAGAGTTGGTGGAATCTGAAAGTTGTTTAAGCTTTTTAAATAAACACTATACATTGACTAAAGGATGTGGTGGCTCAGTGGCTAAGACACTGAGCTTGTCAATCGAAAGATCGGCAGTTTGGTGGTTTGAATCCCTAGTGCCATGTAACGGGGTGAGCTCAGTGGTGGGATTCAGCCTGTTTGCACCACTTCGGGAGAACCGGTTGTTAACTTTCTGAGCAGTTTGGTGAACTGGCTGTTGGAAGAAATCATTAGGGCAGAGAACCGGTTGTTAAATTATTTGAATCCCATTATTTGAATCTCACCACTGGGTGAGCTCCCATTACTTGTTCCAGCTTCTGCCAACCTAGCAGTTCGAAAGCACGTAAAAAATGCAAGTAGAGAAATAGGGATCACCTTTGGTGGGAAGGTAACAGCATTCCATGCACCTTTGGCATTTAGTTATGCCGGCCACAAGACCACGGAGACATCTTCGGAGAGCTCTGGGTCTTCAGCTTTGAAACAGCACCACCCCCTAGAGTCGGGAATGACTAGCACACATGTGTGAGGGGAACCTTTACCTTTTCCTTATACATTGACTATATAACTGCTGGCTTTAATTTCTGATAGACTATAAAACTATAATGCACACATTTCTGCTTAATTTGCAAATAATCCTGCATGTACATGCAAAGTCAGTAGAGACAGCAGAGGCCACAGAATTCTGTTTATGTTGTGCATTCATTCTCTTCTCAATTTTTTAATCCTAATTTATTATTCTTACAAATAATTCAAGACAGTCAACATATTTAATATGTCATCCTCCTCCTGTTTTCCCTACAGCAACTCTTTGAAGTGGACTAGGCTGAGAGAGAGTCACCCACTGGCTTTGTACCTAAGGACTAGACCTGATCTCCTGCCTTCTAACCAGTGGTGGGATTCAAATAATTTAACAACCAGTTCTCTGCCCTAATGATCGGCTGGGTAGGCATGACTGGGTGGTCATGTGACTGGGTGGGGGTGGCCAACTCAACATCACTCACATTGAGTGGCAACTCACCTCACCCGGCCTCTCACCATGCCTAGCCCCTTCCTTCTCCTCCAGCCACTCTTTGCCTGGCCTGAGAAGGTAAAGCCGATGCCACTGGAAAGTGCCCTGTTGGGGAAAGACAGCTAGCCCTAGCTGGATTCCTAACCACAGACAGGCTGATATGTAGCCGGTTGAGCTTCATGCCTCTATTTGTGTGTTAACCTAAAAAAAGTTGGGGAACTAGTCATTTTGGCTTAGAGGGTTCCATCGCCCCACAATCTGGCTGCTTTGGAGATTGTGCATTAGTAGGTCTGCATTCTGTGAGCTCTTCCCCTCCCCGCTTTTGTGCAAAGAAATGAAAACCAATTTTGTGTTCCAGGGTACTGCCAAGCTTTCTCAGGCGTGGCTCCCCTAGATGTTGCAATGCAGGCAGAATGTGGATGCAAAGGGGGAAGCAGACTTCAGCTGCTTTCAATCCCTGAAAAGGAGACTGGTCGCCCACTTCCTTCTCCGCCTTGCTTCTTGCCCCTTCCATCTCCCCAATAAACCGGGGATCAGTGAGAGAGAGACCCTCCTGGGCCACCCCTTTTCCATCTCCAACTCATCTCCCTGGCCCATGCATTTTTGCACAGGGCTTCCACACTGTGTACTGCTCCAGCTGCTTCCCCTTGAGTAACACCCAGAGATGGAGAATTTGCGCTGTCACAAATGGGCAGAGACAGGTGGCAAGGGGGGTGCATGAGTGATGCTCCTATGCCAAAAAACTTTCCCTTATCTTTCTCCCACTGATGGGATTCAGCCAGTTCACACTGGTTTGGCTGAACTGGTTGTTAACTTTGTGTGCAGTTTGGCAAATTGGCTGAATCACCATGCCTGGGCCCACCTCGTGGCTTGCCCTGCCCCTCCCAGCTATTACTCGCTTCGCCCGGCCTCACCTGAGGCCATTTTGGCATCTCGGCACTCCTCTAACCGGCCCCTCGCTTCCATTTCTCATCCAAGAAGCGAAATGTCTTCAAAGAAAAACCAGAAAGACCTGTTGCCTCCTAAAAAAGGACCTTTGGGATATAGAATTGATACTGTTCTCCAAACCAAAATGCATTCTGCATTCAGGTGAACACAGATCCTGTTCAGAAAAAAGAGCTCCAAATTTAAGGATACTTAGCATTTTCTCACATGTTCATTTGTCCACATCGTCTGTAACATTTTGTGAAATACAGATATTGGTCCCATTTTATAGATAGGAAATTGAAGCTGGGAGAGTTACTGCTATGGACACTGGCTGTGCTGCCTTGCTGCACAAAGGGAAGAAACTTTTGGGCAGCCATATACCTTATAGCTCGTATACCTCTTTCCCTCTCTATTCCGTATACCGTATAGAGAGGGAATGAGCATAGGATTCGACTGCCTGAGCCAAAGTTGTTCACAGGATCTTGAGACAGGTTGTTTTGTTGGGGGGGGAACCCTCAGGAGGGGAGGGGTAAGGTGGGGCCAGGCAAGGGAGGCCAGGAGGTGGGGCGAGGCTGAGGTAATTCAGCCAATTTGCTGAACTGCACATAAAATTAACAATTGGTTATAGTGAACCTGTGCAAACCGGCTGAGTCCCATCACTGGTTCTACCTTTTCTACAAGTCAGTTTATAGTTTGGATGAAAAGAGGCACCATTATGAGATTACTCAATTGCTGGATATTCATTTGTTATCATTAGATAATATTAATATGCTGAAGATTCCTTTGTCACTCCAAGAATTTTTAGATTCTATTTGATTATTGTAAAATGGGAAAGCTCCTGGCCCAGATGGCTATCCATTGGAATGATATACTGTATTTTTCGGAGTATAAGACGCACCTCCCCCACCCAAAAGAGGGTGAAAATCTGGGTGCGTTTTATACTCTGAATGTAGCCCTGCTTAGCCACTTAAACAGAAGTTTTAGAGGCTGAAAAAAGCCTCTGAAAGGGAGCTTCAGGGGGAAAAAAAGCCTCTGAAAGGGAGCTACAGTAAAAAAAGCCTCTGAAATGAAGCTTCAGAAAAAAAGCCTCTGAAACGGAGGTTTCAGAGGCTGAATAAGCAAGGCGCAGAGCTCACAATGAACCTGTTGCTAAAATTCACCTCTAGGAACAGGTGATTGAGGCTATTCCAGGAGGTGATCCACCCGCCAATCAGCTTATTTTCCTCCCCAAAAATTAAGGTGTGTCTTATACTCCGAAAAATACGGTAAGTTATTTATAGATCTCTTGGCTACAAATGCTTGGAACAACATAAAACAGAAAAATTTCTTACTTCCAGAAGTATAAGCAGTGAGAAATTTGGGGCCCATATTGAGATGTAAATTGACTTAGATTATGAGACTCATAAATATTTAACTCTTCTGACAAATTCAAGCTTGAAAATGGTTTGGTAAATCATTTGATTGGAAAACCTGATAATTTTATACAGATTTTTTTATATACAGATAATTTTAAATCAACTACAATATAATGACTATTTTAAGGATTTTTTTCTCAGCTTCAAATTGAATTTGGTCTTCTCTATTCAGAACAGTGGAGGTATCTTCATCTTAAATCCATTCTAAAGAATCTATATGGAGCAGATGCTTTGACTGCCTCAAAGGCATCTGAGTTGCTTACTTGTCTGATGGACACCATTACATAAATAAAACCTATAATTTATCTCTACCAGAAGCTCAATATATTTTTAAATTTCTGGGATATTTCAAACAGGGACTAAAGAATTGGAATTTCCAATTTCCAATAAGGCCTATAAAATGGTATGTACAGAGTTGAGATTAAGGTTAATTCATCAAAAAATTGTATTTAGAGAATATTGGACTCAACATAGAATGTGTTTGAAAGGACATCAGATCTTCTAATGCCAAAGATAAGAAAATGAGGACTTGCTGACTCACATGAAATGGTAATGTGATCTAGACTTGTGATAAAGCAATGAAAAACTGGGGAAAGATTCATGTTTTAATACAGAAGATTCTTAAAATGAATATAAAAATTAAACTAGAGAGTTTCCTTTTAGGCTTAATGGACAAAGAACTTGGGAAAAAATCTGGAACCTTGCTGTTATATATGATGATAGCAGCAAGAATGCTTTATGCAGAAAAATGGAAATATATTCTAACTCTTACAATGGATAAATGACTGGGAAAACTGATGGAACTAGCAGAGATTAATTGCTCTAATCAAAGAAAAGAATACATCCAACTTTGTATTTGGAAACTGCTTCTGGATGTTGTGCTTGAGGTGGAAAAAAAGGAAACTGTTGACTTTGGGTTTGTTGTTGAGATAAGTTTCTTGTTATAGAAATGGCTTGTACATATTAAGCATATAAAAGTGAAAAGTTGAGGCTTCAGTATTATTATTTTATTCTGAATAATATTATGAAGAGCTGTGGTGCAGTGGTTAGAATGCAGTATTGCAGGCTAATTCTGTCAACTGCCAGCAGTTCAGCAGTTCGATTCTGACTGGCTCAAGGTTGACTCAGCCTTCCATCCTTCCGAGGTTGGTAAAATGAGGACCCAAATGGTTGGGGACAATATGCTGACTCTGTAAACCGCTTAGAGAGGGCTGTAAAACACTATGAAGGGGTATATAACTCTAAGTGCTGTTGCTATTGCTATTCTACTGCACTAAAAATGGTCAAAAGTCAATGCTTTTCTTTCTTTTTCTGTTTACCCTACACTTCTTTCTCTCCCACTTTCCCTTTCCCTGCACCAAGAGAAGACAGGCAGCAGATCCATCGTTCTTACTTTACCTTTCAAATCCTAAGCGGATGTATCTTTAAGACCACACCAAGAATGTGTGCTTGATTTCCTGAAAGTTATCATCTCGAAAAAATGAAATTCAATGGAGAGAAAGTGAAATTCAATGGAGAGAAAAGTAAGGTTTTACACTTAGGCAAGAAAAATCAAACGTACAGGTCCAAATTAATTGAAACTTGGTTCAATAGCAGTAAATCTGTGAGCGAGATCTTGGAATTCTAATAGACATTCACTTAAATATGAACCAGCAGTGTGCAGCAACAGCCAAAAAATCCTAAACTGCATTAATAGAGGGATAGAATCAAGACCGTGTGAAGTATTAGCATTGCTTTATAAAGCATTAATAAGACCACGCGTGGACTATTGCATCCAGTTTTGTTCACCACAATGTAAAAAAAGATGTTGAGACTCTGGAAAGGGTGTAGAGAAGAGCAATAAAGATGATTAGAAACCTAGAGGATATGTCAAGTCTAGGGATAAAAAGGACTAGGGATGGCATGATAGCAGTCTTCCAGTATTTGAGGAGCTGCCGCAAAGAAGAAGTGGTCAACTTATTCTCCAAAGGCAGAATGAAGGCAGGACAAGAAGCAATGGATAGAAACTAATCAAGGAGAGAACCAACCTAGAACTAAGGAGAAATTTCCTGACAGTGACAAGAATAAAGCAATGGAACAACTTGCCTTCAGAAGTTGTTGGTGCTCCATCACTGGAGGCTTTTAAGAAGAGACTGGGCAGCCATTTGTCTGAATTTGTATTGGGTCTCCTCCTTGAGCAGCGGGTTAGACTAGAAAACCCCCAAGGTACTTTCCCACTATATTATTCTGATATTCCTATGTCTTCTGCCTTCCCCTCTCCTTCTCAGGGTTCTTTAGAATTTATTTGGGCATTGATTTTGAGCTTTCCTGTGGTGCAAAGGTCAGGGGGTTTTTTTGTTTGTTTTCCTTATTTTTGTTATGTATGTATCTGTCATCATTCCACAGCTTTTCTAGTCACCCACATGGAAGAAGCAACTTCATCATACATTGTATAATCTGTCTTCATGTCAGGCAGATTGCAGACTGTGTGGGAGGAGTGCAAAGAAAGGATCACTCAGCCACTTCACAAGTAATATAAGCACCGGAACTCTCTTCTACTTTTATCCAGATTTTCTTCCCCTTGAAAAAAAAGATGAAAACGATGTCTTTCTTGCTATCTTTAATGAGAATAAAAACCACCAACTAACCAAGCCATTCAAGGTGAAGATATTTTCAACATAGTGTTGTTTGTGTATTTTTTAAAAATGATTTTTCAGATGAGAACGAATATGCCTGGGGAGCAGTTTAAAAGTGGTGTGGACGACTTCTTTGTATTGGGACTACATACCACTTTCTTCAGAATTCTGAAGGCTCAGCTTCACATCCCTCTAACCACAATATGAAGATACCCTGCAAACTCTTTCTAAAGGTCATGCCCTGATGCCCTTGACTTCATTTCATTCCCAGGCCACCTCTGAGGCAGCTTAGAATCATATTTAGCTGGTCCAGTTTTAACGTAGCACTTTCCTTCCTCTCCCAACAATGTTGCAACAGACTCATTCTATGACTTTCCTCAACATGGTTGAGGATGCAGTCAGTGGCTGGGGTCTTCTTAGTTCCCACTGGTCATTGTAATCTGCTGAGGACACAATCTCACCCCTCTGGTTGCTGGATATGCCCTCCAGGGCTGTTGTGGTGTGTGTGGCAGAAAAGATCAGACACCTGTCTTTTCAAGCATTGGCCTGCAAAATGACTGAGAGGCATGTAAGAAAGCATAAGTTGCGGAGCATCGGCCCCAGCTGGACAGGGCCAGTGTCCTCCCGAGCAACCTAGGTGCACACAGCACCAAGGGCTGGAAGAAGCTCCCGCAAGACCCAGCAAGTACAGGGGCGCTTCACTCCTGCTCTGGAATATGGAGCAAGTCTCCATCCCCTACCGTCACCCTTACTTCTCAGGCCAGGTGAGGAGTGACTGGGAGGGGAGAATGAGGGGCGAGCCCAGCCAGTGATGGGTTCAGCTGACAGGGAGCCACAGCAGGGGGACAAAAGAGCCACATGTGGCTCCAGAGCCTCAGGTTGCCGATACCCGTGCTATACCTATGCTGCTGCAGTGAAAACAAATTTAAACTAGAAAAAACAGCCAGATTCTGCCAGCTGGTTCTGTTCCAAATAAATGTATTATGGTTTTTCTCCTATTTCCACCAAAAAGCACTTTCATACGGCTTTACTGTATTATTATTAGTAGTAGTAGTAGTTGTAGTAGTAGTAGTATGCCAGAGGAGGGGAGGGAGAGTTTCCTAATGTCATGTCATTTTCTTTGCTCCCTCATCATAACTGTCCTCCTTGATTACTCACTGCCCACAAAGCCACTCGCTGGTAGCAAACCCTGTAAGTAGAGATGTTCTAGTCAACATAAGTGGAGAATTTTGACTCTGTATTCAGTTACCCATACATAACCCTGTCACTGCTGATAACTATCAAATTCCGCAGACTGTCCTTGTGGCCTGTCAGTGGGACAAACTTTTTTTTTAATGCAGATCTCTCGTTCATGCAGAGGTGAAATGTAAAATGTGTTACTACCGGTTCTGTGGGCGTGGCTTGGTGGTGGTGGGGTAATGTGACTGGGTGGGAGTGGCCAACTTTTTTAAAAAAAACTTTTCAAAGCATTTGTTCTAATGCTTTGATAAGCCTTTGGCGATCAGGCAACTCAGCTGGGATCGTCAGAGAGGTTTTTTTAAAAATGCCTCTCTGCCGATCAGGCAACTCAGCTGGGATTGTCAGAGAGGCATTTTTAAAAAATGCTTTGAGAAGCCTCTCTGACAATCAAACAATTCAGCTGGGATCGTCAGAGACTTTTCAAAGCATTTTTTTACCACCTCTTCGGCCAAGAGGTTGTAGAAAAAAATGCTTTGAAAAGCCTCTGAGGATCCCAGCTGAGCCACATGATCATCAGAGGCTTTTTTTTTTTTACTTTTAAAAGCATTTTTTTCATTGGAAGAGGTTGTAGAAAAAATGCTTTTAAAAGTTAAAAAGAAAAGCCTCTGATGATTGTGTGACTCAGTTGAGCATGGGGGGTGGGTGCAGGGATTTTTGCTACTGGTTCTCCGAACCACCCCCCCGCCATCACTACCGGATCGGGCGATCCGGTCTGAACTGGTCTGAACCTTTCACTGCTGCGTTCATGTCTATAAAAGGCCTGCAGAGGCCAGATGTCTGGTCAAGCCAAAATAGTCATGGAGAACAGCACCTGGTGATTGCCTCTTCCCCCTCTTGCCCATTAAGAAGACCTACTGGTGGGTGTTCTTGCTGCTGGCTAGTGATGGTTGGTAGGAGTGGAAACAAAAACAGGAGATTCTACTAATCCTACTTCTTCATTTATTGCACATTAAAACAGCACCACTTGTTGGACTTCTTCATAAAGTGAGAGGGGGCCCAGCTATCATGGCAGTCCAATTTATTCTGTCATATGTTTCTGTCAACTGAGGGTCTTGAGGTTTGCATGTTGAGAGAGCCACATCGAAGTGGGAAAAGGAAGGCCAAGAGTTTTTCTCTTTTTCTTTGTGTGTTTCTTTTATTCAGTAAACCCTATTTTAGATGGTATTGTTTTTGCATGATGCCTACTTTAGAGTGGCGGGAAACAAGGCAGCCAATATTTTGCAATCTTTCAAAGTTGCTTTTGGGATCTGGGGCTCTCAGAAAACACGAATCTGAGCAAAATTTGTGCTCCAGGCAGTTCAGTTTGCCCATTCCTGTTCGAAGGATATTTATTGGAGGACATTAATTTTCTAAACGGATTTGCTGGCTATCAATGCCTGGGGAGATGGCTTGGGAATTACATTGACATTAGAATAATTACAACCCAGTGACAAATCCTATATTCTTCCACTGTTCATTTAAGCATAGTTGCAAAATCTATAGGGCAGATTCTCAGAATATTACCCTAAGAGCTTTGAAAACCTCTTCCATTCACATCATTGTAACCATTTCCTGACATATGTCGTGGCAAATTTTTGTGTGATTTTTTTTTTGTCAGCATCACATTAGTGATAAAATCTTTTATCTTGCTTTGCCTGAAGCAACATCTTTCCCCCCTAACTCCCTTCTTTGATAATATCAAAACCTATATTCACATTGTAAGAAAATTATGACATGCTACTTCCCCCACAAGAGGTTTTTTGACTGCTATATTTTATCCCTGACCATTTTGATTTTGCTAATCTCTGCAAGCATTTAAAATATGAATAGTTCATGCAAATGTCCTTTCTTTTTAATAGAGGAAGATTAATCTAGATATTTTATCCTCAATTTGTATAGTGTGAAACATAAGCATAAATTTATAAATTATTGTATGTTATGATTTCTCAACAAATTCCCTCTAAATTTAATTTGTAATTTAAATATTTAAAATGACCACCATGCAAGTAATCCCCCCCTTAACAATGGTAATTGGGACCAGAAACTCAATCACTATTGATGCAGTTGTAAATCACGATGTCACATGACTTGGCTGATATACAAGAGTAATTCCAGCAGTTCCAGTGGCTGTTTTTAGGTGAATCCCATGCGGCCATTAGGTGAGATGTCACATGATCAACATTTGTGATCTCCTGCTAGTATTCCCACTGACTTTGCTTCTCAGAAGCTGGCAGTGAAGTTTGCAAAAGAGGACCATGGACCACTGCAACATCAAAATGGCAAGCTGCCTACCAAGCACCTGAATCACAATTTATTTTAATTTTATTTATTTAAAACATTCATATAGATGCCCGTCTTTCAGACAACTCTGGGTGTCTCCCAATAAAATCATTTTTTAAAACTCTAAAACACATTTAATTTTTTTTTAAATTTAATTTATATGCCGCCCTTCTCCAGAGATTCAGGGCAGCTTACAATGCATTAAGCAATAGCCTTCATACTTTTGTATCTACCTGCTTAGTAGGGTTTTCACACCCACCCACCCCAAATGGTGTTATTTTTTATACAAAATCAGCTTATTGCGCCCACAGTCTGGGTCCTCATTTTACCTACCTTGAAAGGATGGAAGGCTGAGTCAACCTTGAGCCTGATGAGATTCGAACTTGCAGTAATTGCAGGCAGCTGGTGTCACTTTAGCACTACTTAAGCTGCTGCGCCACCCAGGCTCTTTGCATGAAAACATAAAGCAGTAAAAGCAAAAACGTGGCTCCAGGAAAACATATCATTGTTTAATCTCCCAATGCTTGGGGGAAAAGGCATGTCATTAAGGCTTTTTGGAAGACAAAATGGATGGCTGAACTTCAGGGAGCAAGATGTTCCATAGGGTAGGGGTTGCCATGGAAAAGGGGCTGTCGTGCTTCCTAGTTCCCATTAGAGGACAATATTTAGGGAGAGAACCAGGAGTCTGTCACTAGAGGTGGGTTTTTTTACTACCGGTTCTGTGGGTGTGGCTTGTTTTGTGGGCGTGGCTTGATGGTCATGTGACAATTCTTTAGGATTTAGCAGAGGTACTGGTCTACCAGGCTTTTAACTGCTTGCAGAGCTGTACCGGTCTACTCATTTATTTTTGCAGGCACCGTTCTACTCATTTGTTTTTGGAGGCATCGGTCTACCACCAAACTGCCTTTTACCACTGGGGCCCTTTGAAGCCCTGCGGCAAGAGTTTAAACAGTTTTTTCCCTTCTAGCCGATCAGCTGAGACTCAGGAGGCAGCAATAGATTGGGGGTGGGGCCAAATAAAAGGTAAGAATAATGTCGGGGGGCCAGGGGGGCGGGGGGCAGAAACGGTTTGGTGACATCATATCGTCACCGCTACCGGCTCGATGGAACTGGGAGGAACCCACCACTGTCTGTCACCCTATCTGACCTGGTAGGACAGGTAGATGTCCTTAGGGAAAGGCAGTCCTGCAGGTAGCCTGGCCTATTGGATCGACACATGACCATGGTAATGCTGTGACAACTGAGGACTCATTGTGAGTTACTTGGTTCAGCACCATTGTAACGGTTGCTGAACTAGTGGCTGCTCTAGGACCATCTGTATAATCAAAACACCAAGTACTGCTACATTATAAGAGCCAGGTTGGTGTAGTGGTTAAACCACCGGATTACAAACCGGGAGACTGTGAGTTCTAATCCTGAGGCACAAAACCAACGGGGTGACCTTGCGACTGCCACACTCTATCAGCTTAGCCTCCCTCACAGAGTTGTAGGAATAAAAGGCAGAGGGGCTATTTTGTGCTCTAGCTTGTGTTCCTAGAGGTAGGTAAGGATATTTATGCCCATGGATTGCTATGATGCAGGCAAATTAGTGAATGTTTAATGGTAAGATGGGAGATATATCTAAATGCAGTTGGTTTGGAGGGGCAGAAAAATCAGCCCAGAGAAGCTGACGCAGGATTGCCAAGCGAAGTAAACTGTCCTGATTGGTTAATGTTTTCTCCATTGCTTGTTGAGGGTGCTAAAGGGAGAAGGCAGACAAGCTAGGGAAGAAAATCGATCATCTTACCTAGAATGACAAGCACGCTAACCAATCAGGATCATATCATTTGGCAGAGACTTGGAATACATGCACTAGAAGCAAGATGGGAAGTAGAAACGGGGAGTGCAGACTTTATGCCAGCATTGTGTCTGAAGTTCCAAAGATGGCTGGATAATGCTTTCACTTAATCGTGGACGGAAATCTGTTGGTGGGTCAACAGGGTTCAATACATTTGCTTGATGCTTCCAAAAAGAAAAATAAAAGAAGACCCAGATCTAGACTGGCACAATTGGTACAAAAGGAAGCTTGAAGATGGCAGCAGAGAAAGTGAAGGGTGATTCAGTGGTGCAGGGCAATGAAGGTTAGAGTTAATCCAATGCGCTGGGAAGAAAGCTTAGCCAAGAGAACCTGCCTTCAGATAGAGAAGGATGAAGAAAGAAAGGAAAGAGGTTAGGAAAGCTGGAAGAATGAATAGCGAAGAAGAAAAAGGTTGAGAAGACCAGGTATATTTATGTATTTTTTAAAAAAAATGAAAAATGACATCCATCTATTTGTAGATCTTGCCTAAGTGTCTAAATACTTAAACTGTACTTATCAGACATGATAGAAACTTCAACCCCCAATGAAGTTATTGGATGCTATGATTATTGCTGAATCAGTGCAACATCTATAGTTGTACTTTCCTATCTTATAAAGAGGTCCAAAGAATTCTCAAAATTCTTCACTTGGAAATTATTTCTAAATTTACATTTTTATGAAATTTCAGATTATGCATTTTTATCTTATCATTAGGAGATGTGGTTTCCATTTTCATAGTACGAAACTACATTGCATGCGTCACTTTTTTTTTCTATATAAATAATTGGCTTTCGAATGCACTACACACAGAAGGGATCCTATCTATCTTTCAAAAATCACAGTCATGATTTTAAAAGTGATTATTGCTGTCTACTTCAGCCTTCTGATTCAGCCTACTTTGATGTCTCCGTTGGAATCAAGGAACGTAATTAGAAGAGAGGCAGAATATTTGATGAGGACTTTGAATGAAACATGTAGCATGTTGAAGGTACATATTTATTTTGCTCATGTTGATATTATATAGTACATTTCTTGCTTAATAAATGCAGAAATTGCTTCCATATCTGTGTTTTGATTTAAGACGTATTTTCATTGTCGTTTGAAAAGTTCTTCTATCTGAAAAATCTATAATATTACACACACACACACAAATAGATATTATTTTTTAATGATGAACACATTAAAAAAGCTTTTAAAAATCTTTAAAGTTATTGTCAATAGGCAAAAAAAATTGAATTATCTTTCAGGACCCTCCTATTTTTAATTGAGAGTAATTCCCACAACACTGTCAAATAATTTACTAAGACTATATTTCTGTTATTCTTCTCTTCCTTACTAGTATCTGTTACCACTTATTACTATAACCATATTGCTTGCATCTTTCAATTATATTGTTTTTATTTGTTTCCTAGTACGATTTGATAGCTTATTAGTAAACTTGACTATCACTAAGTGTTATCTTTTTATTCTTGATGAATGTATTTTATTCTCCTTATGTACACAGAGAGCATATACACCTAAGACAAATTCCTTGTGTGTCCAATCACACTTGGCCAATAAAGAATTCTATTCTATTCTATACTAATGATTGTAGAATGAAAACAATTTTCCACCTCTGTTTTCTTGATCCTATAGCTACAGGTTTAATTCTAGTAAAGTAGTAGAAAATTACAGTATTACTGGCAGACCAAGAGGTAACTTTTCAAGAACATTGCTTAACATATTACATGAAAACACAATTGATTTCTTGTTCTGTAACTTAAGTAATCTTGGTACAAGGAAAGAAAAGGAAGTGTAGAGAATGAAAAAGAGTATTTTTAAATGACATCAGTTAAAGTTATTGTTCTTCACAAGAATATTAATTTTTTCCCAATACCTACTGCCGCGGAGAATCGGAACATATTTTTTTTAAAAATAGAACCATTTGAGGGAACATCTAAAGGAATTATAGGAATTATAATTAATTTTTTGTTTTAAAAATGGACTTTGTTCCTGAGTGCCTTTTGCTTTCCTCTTTAAAAAGAAGTGTTTTTGTTTGTAGTTTTTTGAAGAAATACATGTCCAGAACTGATTTTGCTTTTCCCCTGTTCTGTTAATAAGAGAATTTTGAATAGCCTATCTAATGTCTTCTCCAGTGCCATAGTTTCCACAAATGTTCTTCTTTGCCACCTGCCTCAATCTTATTTTTCTGCAGATAGAGCAGAAGGTCTCCAAAATCTCTTTGTCCTTGAAGTGCTTCCCCAGAGGCTTTCAGTCATACCTGGCTTTGTAGATAGCTAATTTGTAGAGAAACAAAGGAAAAGATCATGAATAGTATTAAAACAGATGTACTTTGATAAGAATAGCTCCATTAAAGTATTTTAAAAACTTGTGAACACAGTTATCACTTAGACTCATTTTTTTTGTTTTCCCCCCTCCTTTGAACAATAATCATAAATGGATAACTGATTTTTAACTGTTAAAATAGCTGAATCGAAAAGCATAACTGTTTTTCTATTAGTGAAGATTAATGTGAAAAGAAGATGAATACTAATTAAAAAATAAAGAATCAAGTGTTAAAAGGGAAGAGTTAATGTATGATTTTTAAAAAAGAAAATAAAGAAGACATTTTCTTATCTCTCATCTACCATATGAATAATTTTTACAGAAATAGTTTTTACAGATGGGAAGTTATGGCTACTTTGCCATGAATACCTGGAGACGCTTATACACGTGAATCTGAACAAGGATTATCACAATTATTGCCCAGGACAAGACTAAAGTCCCCCTTAGTACAGGAAAGACAATATTGTTCTGAATGTGAGCATAATCAAAATTTTAGCAGCACGCCATTAAAAGAATATTTAAAGAATATGTAAATCTGATTAAACAGTGTTTATTCATGAGTAACGTTTAATATATAATACTTGTAAAACTGTATCACTGAATGCATTTAAACTATCATAAAATATTAAATATAGTAGAATGTACATTAAAATGTAATTCAGAAATCAGCTTCTTTTACATGAAATAATTAGAGATAGCATTATCTCTACATTAAATTTATGGTTTATCAAGGTGCAGAATTAATATTCACAATTAGGGCAGCAATAAGCATTGAATCTAAATTCTTTTATGACATTAAGATAAATTATTTTAAAAATCTGAAAATTGTGTGATCAGGTAGAGATATTTCATTGGGCTTCTTTTCTTTTTTTAAATGATGTAACAATTTCTTTCTCCATAGAATACAACCTGCAAAAATCAAAAAGTTAGGGCCATCAAGTTGGACTTTACTGTAGACCTGGACAAAAAAGAACTGGTGAGTATATTACTAGCAAAATACCATATATATAATGTCTACAGTACTCTATACAATTGATCTGAGAAACAATGGTTTTGATTTTGATTTTGCCTTGAAATTGGAGGTTTGAAAAAGCATTCAGTATTTACAACAATTGTTGGACAATGTTTAGAGCTATGTTGTCATTGTTATTGTACAGTTGCTAAATCATGTCCAATTCTTCATGTCCCTATGGACCATAGCATGCCAGGTCCCGCTGTCCTCCACTGTCTCCTGAACTTTGCACAAATTCATGTTCATTGCCTCAATGATCCTATTTAACCATCTCATCCTCTGCCATCCCCTTCTCCTTTTGCCTTCAATCTTTCCCCAACATTAGGGTCTTTTCCAAAGAATCCTATCTTCTCATTTGGTGGCCAAAGTTTTTGAGCTTCAGCTTCAGTATCTGTCCTTCCAAAAAAAAAAAAATCAGGGTTTATTTCCTTGGATTGATTTTATCTCCTTGTAGTTCAAGGGACTCTCAAGAGTCTTTATCAAAAGCAGTTTAGAGTATACAACATTTTAAAAATGTTGGCATCGATGCATCAATATTCAGTTTCTTGAAATCTAGTATTTCAACTCCCCAAATCAGAAGTGTTCCACAATTTCGATATTGCTGCAAATCATTGTCCAACTAACAAGTTGTAAGTTTACAGAGTAGAGAAGAAAGAAGACCCATGTTTTCTAGAGAGTCCTGTAAACAAATCAATCGTGATTTGTTCCTTTTTCTACCCAGAAAACGTATTTCTGCTGCTGTTTTATCACCATCTACGAAAACTGTGAGGTAGAACTGACCAGGAAAGAAAACCAAGGCTATTCATGCTTCAGTACAATTTAGGAAGAGTTGTGAAACTAAAAATTGTATGAATCTTACATTCAATATTCTTCTTAATTTTCATTTTTACCAGTGTGCCACTGTCAGAAATGTGTTCTGCCAAGTAGACAAATCTCTGAAGATGCTTGACCATGATATATGCAGAAATAACACATTATCCCTTATTCAAGAATCACAATTCTTGAAAGGAACTGTGAGTATTCCATTTAAAAGCTTGTATTCCCCATCTGTGAACATTTAGAAAATCAGTATTTTTAAATAAACAAAGAATTATACTCTCTAGCTACTATTGGATATTTAGTCATATTTTATCTTTTTCAAGAAAAATGTTTACTAATAATAATATCATTTTAGCAGATTGAGAGGGCATTGAGTCTGTGTAATTCTGGGAGTGGGGAGGCAAAGTTTCAAGGAACTCGCGAATTGTAGAATGGATTGAGAAACTGCAAAAATGGAAAGCTTTGCAGAGGTGCCAAGTCAAAAGACAGGTCATAAACTCCTTAAAGCAGTTGCATCTTTTCTCAGAATTGTGCAGTTGCTCTGGCCAGTCACAATGAGATCCTTGAGAAAGATGTGTTTAGTTAAAGGAGGTGCTAGCAGGTCGTACATGTATATTCAGGTCAAATTACTGCCCAGCCATAGCAAAACAACCTGGAAGAAAGCAACAGCAAGCCATTTCTGTGTTATTAAAAAAAAAAAACACAATATGATGGTGTGACTGTGAAATCATCAGGAGCCAAGTGTACTTTAAAATATATTATAGGCATATAATCTTTCTTTTTCTTTTTCTTTTCTTTTCTATAGGGTAAATGTACTCTGCCAGATGATCGCACTACTATGAAGGAATTCTGCCCCAAACTTAAGGATTATATTCAAAGATTATATAATAGATGTTAGAACAATAAAAATTTAGAAAGACACCCATCAAAGAAAACGCAGCAACTAATCTACTTCTAAAAACTGAGACTTCTCATATTTGTTAGCCATAAATAATATGATTGAGAGGAAATGTAGAAACTAATTTATTTAGAAATATATTCCAATCTAGAAAGGAGGACTACTTTCTTTCTTTAAAAAAAAAATCTCTACCCAAATGCATATGAGTATATTCCCATGCATCATCTCTATATACCCTTTTGGATATTCAAGGGGAAAAAATTAAAACCCCAGTATTTGCCCCTTTAACTGTCATGATATAAATACAATTTATTTAGCATTAATAATTTTAGTATTGTGCAAATCTAATCTAATGATACTCCTCAGAGGTTTTTGTTTGAATCACTTGTCTGCAGAGACTAAATGCAGAAGTTCTGTTATGAACAGGAAATGAATATAGTGATGGTGCTTTTATATTTGCATATACTGTACGCTATCCTGATTACAGGATAGCGTACCTTTTTTTAAAAAAATCACCTATGTAAAATGATTTTCAAATCCATTTATAAGGGTGGAGAGATGTTGGATGTATACTATTTTATTACCCACTAACAAATCTTGTTATGTTGTAGCTGAAATTTATTTTTGTAAGGTTTAAGTGAAAATCAATTTTGAAATTTGTTTTCTTGAATCCAGGAGTGATAAAATCCTCATGGTTCATATTTAATATTTATATGTCCAATATATTCCATTTATATATAGATTTATATAAATATTTAAAATGCATACAGCTGATATTTCTAATTATTGGTTTTTTATTAACTTTTATTTTGTGTCTTCATCTTGAAATGGGTTGTAAACCTCCATGGGGAAAAGTTTTCTTTAGGAAAGAATATACCATTTTTTAAATAAAATAAATTAAAAAATAAATAAATCCATGATGGTCTTCACAATGACTTTTTTTCTTATCACAGCTGCACATCAGAACTAGCCTTCTGTCATAGTACACATTTAAAGTTCTGAAAATGTAACCATAAGAGAATTCCAGGGTTTTCTTCCTATTTTATTCAAAACATACAATATGAAAATAATTTTGCCTCTTCATATTTTGCAAATATGACTGGTTTCTAATTGCTCTGCATAGTAATACAAACTTTCTTTTCTCCCTCCCTCCCTCTCTCCATCTCAGCTGTAAAAATTATATACATTTTTTTCTATACTCTTTGCATAGTCATCTGTGTCTTCAATATTTTCTGGCTATATTTCTAGTTTTCTTTCCGTGGCAGTGTTTATCAAAGAAACTAGCTGTAAAACATCTAGTTTTGATGCTAATTATTTCAAGATTGAGTTAAAAATGCAAATCTTAACAGAGTGGTTTGCCTAAAGAACCTGTTACGGGTAGTCCTTGATTTACGACCACAGCTGAGCTCAAGATTTATTTCTGTAAATTGCTTTACAAACATTTGTTAAATGAGTTTTACCTCATTTTATGACTTTTCTAGCCAGTTAAGTGAATCACTGTAGCTGTTAAATTAGTAACACAGCTGTTAAGTGAATCTGGCTTCCCCATTGACTTTGCTTGTCAGAAGGTCACATGTCCCTGGGACACTGCAACCATCATAAATATCAGCCAGTTGTCAAGCATCCCAATTTTGATCACATGGCCATGAGGATTGTGTGAAAAATGGTCATAAGTCATTTTTTTCAGTGCTTTTGAAACTTTGAATGGTCACTAAATGAACTGTAGTAAGTCGAAGATGACCTATATTATATGCTTTTCCAGGAGAGGATTAATAAATCTGGCAAAATGATCTTTACTGGCATCAACTGAACAAAGGTAAAAGTAAAGGTTCCCCTCGCTCATATATGCTAGTCGTTCCCGACTCTAGGGGGCGGTGTTCATCTCCATTTCAAAGCCGAAGAGCCACCGCTGGCTGAAGATGTCTCTGTGGTCATGTGGCCGGCAGGACTAAATGCCAAAGGTGCACAGAACACTGTTACCTTCCCACCAAAGATGGTCCCTATTTTTCTATTTGCGTTTTTTATGAGCTTTCGAACTGCTAGGTTGGCAGAAGCTGGGACAAGTAATGGGAGCTCACCCCATTACACGGCACTAGGGATTTGAACCACTGAACTGCTGACCTCAGCATCTTAGCCACTGAGCCACTGAGCCACTGCATCCCCATAACTGAACAAAACCTACTGCCAAATAGAGATCCCTCTCTTCAACATGCTGTAGGCTCCAGGGAATTGGAGTCTCTTTCAGAAATGCAGGGAAAAAATAAGGAGAAATTGACACATGAGCTAGTTTGCTCATAAAGATATGAACAGATGCAGGAGATGGAAACAAGTATAGGAGGATCCAAGACATTTATTTCTTGGCACCAATATGTTTAACTGTCAATATATTTTACTAGTATGTACATTAACAAGAACACACCTTGCATACAACAAAACCATAACTTTGAAATGTTAGCAAAACAATAAATATGGACAAATTTTTACATCTTTTCTCCAAATGTATGGTTGCAAGAAACTAATCAATTGTTATTAATTTAAACTGGAATGGTAACTAACTGCAATGAGACAGTGACATTTTCCCTGCTCAGCTTGGAATGCAAAAACCAGGTAAGAGTTTAAAGAACAAAAGGATGCACTATACATACAAATGACTTTAAATGTCACAACAGAAAAAAAAAACAGGAATAAAAGCTTTAGCTCAGTTTGACTAATTAAATGAGTCCCCTGAATTCTGATTTTATGACAGGGCTGTGCAAAGCCTTTGAAAGTGGTGATCCACAACAAGGAACATTTCTTTTTGAATTGTTAAGGCAAGATGAGTCATTTTCAAAGTTTTCAGATGCCTTGAAAGCCACATTCAGCTAACTCCATCCTGCATCCTCTGAAGCTGCTTCAGTGTGCTACAAAGAAAGCAAAGTAACGTAGCTAAGAGCAGCTTCATCAGCAGCCTGCCTCTAGAACAGGGGTGTCAAACTCGCGGCCTATATCAGGCGCTGGCCACGCCCACCCATTTTAGAGAAGGGGGAAAGTCATGATACAACACATGATGACACGAGTGTGACACCCCTGCTCTAGAACAAAGGCTGTGTTAACGATCACTGGATATGCTAGGAACTGGTGTTCAACATCATCCAGCAGGTCACCTCTTCCCCACATCAATGGAAGCACCACTATTTATTCTTTCTCCTTGCCACAGTAAACACCATTCCTAACTCTGCCAAATCCAGAATGTTGCTTTTGAAAAATACTAGAATATTTTGCTTTTAAATCTAAAAAGCTATTAACTATGTATTTATATTCTGTAAGTAAACTTTGCTTATAATGTTCAAAAGTGAGTAGCTTTTATTTTAGAAGGTTGTATTCTTCCCTCATGATCATTCTTTTTCTTGTACCCACACCTTTGTTCCATATGCACCATCAATTGTGCCTTTGTTGACACTGAGATAAATTCAATCGAGATTATAAAAGCAGAGATCATCTATAGCAATCAGGTGCAATCTATAAAATTCAATAACAGCTGCTGGAAATCCTGTTACCAAGTTCTTTTTCTTTAGAGCATTTACTAGCACAGCTTTTAAAATGCAAATCACAATATGTCAGATTAAAATAAAGACTTTTCAAATATATACAGTTAACAGGTATCTCCAGAATTCTCAACGTAACATATAAATGTAAATAAAATAATCGGTGGGTAGCAGCAGCGTATCTTCATAAATAAAACATTGTATTTGAAATTAGTTGGAATCAATCAAATATGTTGAACGATGAAAAAGTATGATGCTTCAGTTCCTTAAAATTCCTTGTTGAATTGTGATGACATTAGCATCAAAATCACTAAAGTGTGAACAAATTTCCAAGATTTCTACCACATTTTAAGGCTTTTGTGTTTAATTTGAGAATTCTGTGGGTGCTATTTAATAGTACCATGGGTGTAGGGCTCCTATAGACTTTATGTTATTGAGGTCTGATCTAGGAAGAGCAGATACAAACTCATTAAATATCTAACACCACTGCATGCCAGTGTCTCAGTGCTCAGTAGGTACAGCATCCCTTGGTTTAACTACTGTCATTCTGAGATCTGCATTGTTTCTCTACAGAAATATTTGTGCAACACCAAAGTTATTTCCTAAAGTATTTCTCTTACTCTCTTCAAATGTTAGTGTTATAAATGAAAAAGCATGTTTCTTTAGTCACATTATCTTTAAAATTATCTCTGTGAACTTCTTCTTGTAAATCAAACATCTATATTTGAAGAAGATCATGTTACTTGCCATAATGGAAATCCCAAGGATTCCTTTATCTCTGCCATCCACCCCAGATAAATCCAACACCATTATTTTATAATAGTCTTTCTTTGCATATTACCAAATATACGCATATATGCTAAAGAAAATGGAAATTCTCCTACAGATATGGTAGAAGATGCCTAAGAAGCATGAAGAATTCCCAGATTTTGTAACAATTGTTAACTATTTGCATGTAAAAAAACCCCAGAAATCTGCAGCTGTGCAAACAGGGAGTAATGTCTATAGCAAACGGCAACAGACAAAAAAAAAGTGTATGTCAGGCTACAGAAATCTGTTCGTTTACTTATAATATGGCTAATATGTTTAAAATTTAAACAGACACATATACCATCTTTTCCACTGAATACACACCAATCTAAAATACAAAGATATTCCTAACAGTTGCTTTTGCACAACGAACCCCATGTTGTTGAATCTGAATTAATACATTAATACAGAAGATGTAAGAGTAACCCAACAGGGGGAAAAAAAACTTTTTTCTTATTGTCTTGGGTAACAACTGCAGGGTGATAATATTGGGCCAGGTGTTAAGCCACACAAGCATTTTTTTTTTATTAAAATCCCCAACTGTTTTGGCCTATTGAAGCAGCGAATCAATCCCGGCTCCTGATTTTGCAGAGCGTTTTCTGTTTGGAGAGAAGATAGTGCACATTAGTCAAATCAAGAAATATTCAATGCATTCATATATACAAAAGAAACAGCCAAGGACAAAAACTAATATGATCATGACAAAGCATTAAAAATGAACCAACGTTCACAGAAGAGTCAACAATACTGATTTTACATATTATACAAAAGGAAAGTCATGACTAATGGCATGAGTGGACTTTGGGGGGAAACAATGAGGCAGTAGAATGGGAGATAAAAATCACTTTTTTTGGAGGCTGTAATAGGGAATAAATGAATTGTTTCAAGAGATGCAGGAGGAAGTCTCTGACCTAACTCTCGGCAAGATATCCATCATATACTCCTGACTGATACTTCATGGGATCCTCTAAAGGCTTTATTTTTACTGTTGATTTGTGCAAAGAGTAATAGGTTTGATTGTGAAGCAATGTTCTGTCTCCCCTTATAGCAGTGTAGATTAGTAAGTGCAAAATATTCCATTAAACTGAAATATGATTCAAAGTTATTATGTAAAGTTCTGTTGGCTCTACTGTGCACACAAAACAGGACCATGCCCATACATGTATCAGGGACATACGTGGAGTTCTTAATATACCAATGGGGGGGGATTCCTCCTGTTTGCATACAGCCGTAAATATCTCAACTTTTACATTTGAAGATGGGCACAAAACAGTATTTCACAGTGGTTCTAACCTTCTGCCAGTTTTGGGCCTCGATCTTCCTTTTGATGTTCTTGGTCTTTCTAGTTTCATCAAAGACTGTCTCAAGCTCTCTTCAGTGTAAGCTAGATATACATGGGAAAGGTCCACCTCAAAGGGCTGAGGGGAGGAAAAAGGGAACATGATGAGTAAACATTAATGGATCATGCCAAAGTACTCTTATCAAAATCAAAACATTCATATATAAAAACAGTTGCAAAGCTGAAAACTGGACTTCCAACAACACACATTTGCAAAGGCTCACTTACATCTTTTTCTTTCTTATCTGCCACTGGAGTCTGTTTTCTCATGTTATTTCCGGTATATGCCACACATTTCTTAAAAGACAAAAAAAGAATTAGACATTTCAAAAGTAATTGCATTCTATTGTTGGCTTTTGTCATAGTAAGAAGTGGTCTAACTAAGGCAAGGAGAGGATATTTTTGTCCTTCCTTCATTCCATTTATGTTAGTAAATTAAAGATGAAATGTAGCTTCAACAAATTTCCAAATAAAAATGTAAATGGTAATTATATAAGAAAAAGGCATTCTTTTAAAAGAAAATACAGACAATATGAAAGACTGTTAACATCATCACTGGAAGTTGTGCTACCAACTGACTAAGAGGAGGCTTGGTAAATTAATACAAGGAGCGTAAGAGTCCGATTCTGAAGGATGTACTGTTTTTGTATCAAAAGTGATCTCACATACCAGCTGCCATTCTCCAATATCTTCATTCCAATGAACGTAGTTCTCAATCATTTCCTGGAGAAGAATCATGAAAAACAGAAAAGAGAGGTCATTTTACTATTAAACAAAGTAGATTCTGAAGCAAATAGACATTGCCCCAGCAAGTTATTCCCCAAAGTTCTTCTAACTGTGCTGAGCTTTGATTTACCGTATTTTTTGTGTATAAGATGCACTCCCCCCACAAAAAAAGTGGGTAGAAATGTTTGTGCGACTTATACAGCTAATGGTGCCAAAGCCTCGCCCACCCAGCAGCCCCCACTTGCCGGCTCTGCCCCCCAGCAATTTACCTCTTGCAGCAAACAGCTTAGTCAGCTTTAACACAGCCTGATTTAGCACAAGCAGCTGATTGGTGGTTGGATTGGCCTCCCGAAATACCACCTATCAGCTGTTCCAGGCTGCAGGGATTGCCACTGCCCACTGTCCCAGTAGCCACCCTTCTGCCGCCCATCTCTGCCTCCACACACCCCATTTTCTGCCGTCACATGTCCCATTTTTGGCCCGTTCCAGGCAGCGGGGATAGGCGGTGGTGGCAGTGAAGGGATGTGGCTGCTTTGGTGTGTGTGTGTGTGTGTGTGTCCCCCTCCTTCCCTCCCTATCTGGAGGCTGGGAGGCCAAAGAAAGGTCCTTTTTTGGCCTCCCAAGGCCTCCGTGCATCCCGTTTTTGGCCTCCTAGGCTTCCAGAAGGCGGGTGATGGGTAGGTGGGGTGATGTGGGCGGGGCAACCTCATGATCTCACGTGGTCTGGATTAATAGCTTCAGCAGGCCATATCCAGCCCACAGGCCATAGTTTGAGGACCCGATTTAGAATGTTATTGTGGAAGCTTATAAATGTGATAGCTTTAGACCTCTGTACCCTTCTTTTGACCTCTGAGAGCCAGTTTGGTACAGTGGTTAAAAGACCGGAAGATTATATGCCCCATCTTAGACATGAAGACATTAGGGTGATTTGGGGCCAGTCATTTTCTCAGCCAAGAAGGCAAAGGCAAATAGCTCCAGAAAATGTTGCCCGGAAAACTGCAGGAACTTGTCCAGGCAACACCAGGAATCAAGAGTGATTTGAAGTCACATACGCTTCTGGCCTCCAGCTACTGATATTCAGTGCAGTTTAAACGTGGATACTCAGTATTGCCATCATAACTATCAGCCTATGACTCAGTTTCATAAAATTAAAGTACCAATTTACGCTGGAGAATATATGTGGGAAGTATTTCACCGTCTATTCCTTTATAAACTATCTGGTCTTCAAATATGTTAAGGGCAGAAAAGGAGATGTTCCATCAAACAGCTTCTTTAAAATGAGAATTTGTTCTGGCTCACCATTGAGAAATGGATCCTAATTTACTAGTTATGTACATGTCTCATGTTACAGCACAGGAGTAGACAGAGTTCTAAAGCACTACAAATTTATTTCATTCTATCTATTTGTAAGAATCTATTTTCCCTACTCCCCCCCCCAGAGATTTTAATTTATTCAGAGGGTTAAAATACAAAATGCCAAAATATTTTAAAAAATCTGATCTAACAATCAAGGCAAATTAATACCAGGTAAAAGTCAACGGATTTCAAGAGGGGCTGGTCTTAGCATGGGGATATAATGAGTCCAAATTGATGATGTGTTTGATCCCCCCCCCCCCAAGCTTAGTCTCAAAATCATCAGAAATGTTTCACCTGGTAATCCTGAGGTATAAAGTTGTCAATTATAAGCATTTGAAGACGAAGCTCTCTGCTGAGCTGTCGAATGTTCTCCAGTAAACCTTCAATTTCTCTTTGATGTTCTTGCTGCAGGTCTGCCATCTACAAATACGGTATAAACCAAACCAAACTGAGAATATTTAGAATATTTTAAAAAATATCTAAAAATTATGTTCTTAAATCACATTTTTAAACAATCAGCATTATCCTGTTTCCATCTTCTTTGTTGTTCTTAAATTTGCTGTTTCTTTTTTTAAAAAAACTATTTAAAGAGAATCCAACGAGAATTATTCTTTCTTATTCCTTGAACAATGGTCAATAAAACCAAGCAAACAACTCTGTTGGGAAAATATGTGAATGACCGTAAATTATCTTTATAGTGAAAATTAAGTTAAAATAGATGTATCAGCAATAATGGGAAATGGTCAATGACATAAAGAAAAATGTATCCCCCAAGATTTTTCCCCCAAACACTCATTCTCAACCTTAGGCTTCTAAAAATGCATTTAAGTAAACAGAGTCAGATGGGAATTCAAAGAATAGTGTTCAGATATATGTATCTTATAAGCAAATGTTTAGCAAACAAGTAACAAAGTAGTTGTTTCTTTTTCCAATGTGCTAAAGCCATATTGACTTCATGCTACTCTAAACTGCTGGAGGAAGAGATGGATTTTTTCTTTTGCTGCCTCTATTCCAAAAATAAATTAAATGAGCTGTTGGACTTAAACTGCTCTTTTTATGGACATGCTACCAATTCTTTCAAAAATGTAAATAATTCAAGCATATGTTCTTCCTGTATACTAATATGTGCAGCAGGTATGCTTGTTTCAGTAAGTAACCTTAGTCTCCTGAAAAGCCTCAGGGAACATCTACATACCAACTAGCATTTTCTTCTTTAGTTTCTTCTTACTCATCCACTGAGCCATGTTCAATTTCCTCTTACAAGAATCATTTCTGTAAACCTACAAGCATCACCTTTATCCTGAAACCAGACCTTTTCATTATTTATAATACTGACCTCTGACTTGGCCGCCATGAGCATTGTCCACACTTTTTTCAGCTTCTTAGTCTTCCCTTGAGCTTCCTCTTGCAGGCTGGTATATTTTTCTTCGATGTCCAAACGCTCTTGCTGTTTTTCAAATTAAAAAATAAAATAGATAGGCCACCATTATCTAACTGATGGGCAAGTGCAAGAATATTATTTTACATAAGCCCTTGGAGGAGGATTCATAAAATAAGAGTACAATAATATTTTGTGCCATTTGTGCATCTATTTCAGACCCTCACCAAAGCTCACCCGAGGTGAGCTTTAAATCTTATTTGAATGCTTTAAATAGCAAGGTCTGACAAATTTGGAAATGAGGTCTTTTCCAGCTTCTATTTATGCTGAAGTAGAAAAAGACTATCCGGTCTTTTATACAGTTGTGGTTTTTTATCAATTATATCTAAAAGATTTAGAGCTTCCGTATGATGCTTTCCAATGAGTATCAAGATATATCTCCAAAGTTTTAAGCATCCAATTTTTTTTTGAAGGAAGAAGCTTGTGATAAAAATGGACCTATCTGTGAGAGGGGAAAGCCCACTTTTCCTTCCTTCTAGTTGCCATTTTAGTTTTTCATTGGTCTTTTTTTTCCTGAAACTGAAACTGAACTTGAAGCCTTGACTCGTTGGTTAGTTCCAGTGCATTAATTCCTAGGACTCCGGGACTACAACTTAAATGCAGACAAAATGAACTTTTGCCATAATCAATATATGTCCATTTTTCTTCTTTCCTTTGACTTTACTTAGATACTAAGGACAAGCTTTCTTCCTTTTGCTGTTTTTGGACAAAGTCCAAAGTCAAATATCTTTTTGGACACAAAACTTTGTCCAAAAACGTATTCCTCATTTATCAAATTTCTAGTCTCCTTCACTGCTCCCTTGAGTTCTGAATTTGGAAGCATAGTTTGCCGTGTCTGGGCTGCAAAATTCTAGGTGACCACTAGAGTTAGCATTTTTGTTTCTCTTTGCTCCCCTCTAGTGCTTGCCCAAATGTATGCAGCTCAGACATGGTATCCTTGATCATTGCACACTTATATTTTGACTAGATGCTTCCTTCTCTGCTTCCTTTAGTAGTTAAACCATGCATTTCTTTTCATTTTCTTCAGTTACATCTCATTGTCTAGAAAAGCTTCAATATTGGTTTCCTTTCAAGGATGCCTTAAAGAGATTCTGCTTCTTTTTCAATTTACGATGGTAAGTATGCTAGTTGTTTACCCAACTCTATTCTAAAAAAAAGAGTTGTAAAAACTAAAAGGGTTTCATTGGCCTATTATATCTCCTCTTTTCAGTATTACAGGACATATCTCTAAACTTTTGGATACTATCATATTCTATGCAGATATAGCTATTACTCCTTGATTATTCCTTAGCCTTGGCTGAACATAAAACACATAGATGAAGAACGGTATCATGGAGGCTGTTTAGAATAAAAGAAATCAATAGTTCAGCAAGATAATAAGTGGACCTCTTTCTCCTCCAGCTCTTTTCGGAGTTGCTCTGCTCTTTTCCTTCGTTCTTCCAACTCCATGTTAGATTCTTCCAGAAGTTTCTCTTGCTCCTCAGCTTTAGCCAACAAATCCACACCTCCCACGATCACTTTTTTTTCCAAAGCTGACAACTTCTCTAATAGTGACTGATGTTCTTGCCTAGAGAAACAGGGGGAAAAAAACAACCCTTTGCATTCCCACAGCCAGGATTCTACAGCTAAAAATCCCAAATGTAGCAGCCCATATTGCATATGACAGAAGTCCTAAACAATTCCTTACATTCTCTTACTAATCTTAAGAAAATTAAGACTATGGTAGGAGTATTTAGGATGATTTTAAGATTTTAATGTTCTCTCAACATCAGCCAGGCTGAACATGGCCTACTTTCCAGCAGTTCATCTGATGTATCAAGAACCCTAGTGCAACTATATTTACAACAAAGGAAACTTTTGATTTCTCTCTCTCTCAAAATGTTCTACTTTAATTGCTCTTGTGTCACCGGAATTGTTGTAACTAATGTTAAGTTACTTCTCTAATATCTCTCTATAAGGATTTCACTGAACTTCAGTAAATAGGGATGAAAGAAATAATAATGCCAACTTTCCTTATGAGTTGTTATAAAAGCCTCAATTAGAGAAGGCATGTGAAGCAGTGGTGGAATCCAAATTTTTTTACTACCGGTTCTGTGGGCGTGGCTTGGTGGGTGTGGTAGGGGAAGGATACTGCAAAATCTCCATTCCCTCCCAACTCCAGGGGAAGGATACTGCAAAATCTTCATTCCTACCCCACTCTGGGGCCAGCCAGAGGTGGCATTTGCCGGTTCTCTGAACTACTCAAAATTTCCACTACCAGTTCTCCAGAACCTGTCAGAACCTGCTGGATTTCACCCCTGATGTGAACTGATTTGAATACTTTTTATTCAACCACTTTTTATCCTCCTTCCAAGATATGTTGTGCTGATCAGAGTTGTACTCAAACAAATCAGCAGGGATCAGCCTGGGAGAACATTCGGTTAGAGGAATGCTTTGGAATGTCTTCTCAAATTTCAGAATGCTTACTGTGCTTTAAGCAAATCTTTCTCCCTTTTCTCAAGTTCTGCCCGAGCTTTGTTCCTTTCTTCCTCTTCCATATCGAGCTTTGTTTCAAGTGCTTTCCTTTCCTCATCAATTTTGGCCTGCATCTCCAACATCTTGTCAGGAGAAACTTTCTTTTTTCCTTTCACAGGATTTAAAAGCAAGGTTAATCAAGCAGATGCATGTTCTCATTACATTGTCATACTAATACAAATTTTCACTGAATTTGTTCTTGTAACAAGCTTGTAATCGACACTGCAACATAGAGACTTCTAAAAAGTATATCTACCAGTATCATCCAAGAATCAAGAAATAACCATTCTGGGGTCTTGCATCAATTACATTGTTATTCATTCCTATTGGGGATGTTTGATTTATAATGATCAACTGGGTAAGATGTTCCAATGTTATCATACCAAAAACATTTTCATTAATTTAGAACGACATAGATTTTGATCTTAAAAAAAAATACACACTCTAGTGATATTAAGTTTTAAAATTAAAAATGAAATGCACAGTGTTGGAATAATATATTGCTGGAAGAATTAAAAAAGAGCAAAATTATTAAGCTAAAGCAGAATTTGTCATTTGGTCAGAGGGTAGAAACAGAAGCAAGGGGAAAAAGAAGAATCTTTTTTTGTTTGCCCCATTTTACTCTTTGCCCCTTCCTCCTCACAACATGAAATATTCAGAAGGACAATCTTGGTAAGGTAAAAAACAAACAATAGTTGAGCTATTGCTATAGAAGAACAATCTCTGGCTTGTCTCCCATATCTTTATTTGGACAATGTTACCCAAATTTTGTCTACATGGTGAAACCTCCTCCTCCGACTTCCGTTTTAGCTGCACTCGATCGATTAATGAATAGAATAAATAGAATAAATAGAATTGCATGTCCATTGTATCCACTGAGATTTTAGAGCACAAAAAGCTAGGTGAGTTTTAAAAAGTCATTTAAATTCTATTAGATGCAGTGCAAATCAAACACACCAACCTGCTTGATCTTGCATTTAAGAGGAAGAGGCAAACAAATCGCAGAGAGGCAGCACACGCACAAAGAGGAAGGGGGTGGAGAGGGGAAAAAAAGAAACATATTATTGCTTGATTTCTTTTTTTAAAAAAAAATAAAAAATAAAATAATTAAGGCATTCCAAAATTTGCATCTATTTACAGAAAAGGCAAACACCACAATGCAAGATTAAAGGTCAACCTTATTGTTCCATTTTAAAACTGAAGTGGAGTAAGAATCTGATTATTCTTCAGTTTTCTGATTACAATATATTATTACTTATCTGAACAGGGTTATGGTAATTCTGCTGTTCAAGCTCTAACCTTATCTCAGAGAATGTGCCTGGAGAAACATTCAAAATAATAGTATGCTACCTAGACTAACTAAGGCTGGGGTATTTGAAGTAGCCAATTGTCAGGCTTGCCCAATCAAGCTTGCTTGGTGTTTGATCACAATTTCCAATCAACCGTCTGCATCATTCATAGATTCTAATATGGTTGTAATGTTGATTTGAATAAAAACAGATTTCTTTCCAGAAACTCAGATGTTTCCTTAGAGATAAAGAGGCACATTTTAATGGGGATTAACAAAAAGGAGGAGGAAAACAAGAGAAATAAGAGGAGGAAATGCCGTGGCGCATGCAGCATGCAAAAGGGGGGAAAGCCATTATGTGGGGAAAGAAATTTATGATTTCAAAAAGCAGCTGCCATCACTATCCCACTCATCATATCAAGCTGGAAAGTATTCAGCCGACTGTGATGTGTTTCCCCAATGAAACATTCCATTGTGATTGAAAGCCAGCAGCAGGGGGAAGAGGTGATGGGAGAAGACTTTGTTTCAAACTATTAATGGGCATATAAAATAAAGATCTATTTAACTTGTTCCATCACGTCTGCTGCCAGGAACTAGTAGATCTCTATCTGCAAAACTTTGCTGAAACAGAGATTTTCTATTTACTCTGATAAGCAGGAAACAGCTGACATGCAAATATGCATGATTAAGATATGGGTGTCTTTTCCTCCAGAGTTAGGGGATCTGGGGGTATGGTCAAAAGAGTTAAGATGATGCCTGCAATAATGCAATGGAAGCTAACATTTTTATTTAAAAATTCTTTTTAAAAAAACCACACCCTATGGCACCCCTGCTCCAGAAACTAATGGAAAATTCCCACATAAGCAGAGTGTTAGGTGTCTAAAGGGAACTGGTCGATCAAAAGATCGGCAGTTCAGGGGTTGGAATCCCTAGTGCCACGTAATGGGGTGAGCTCCCGTTACTTGCCCCAGCTTCTGCCAACCTAGCAGTTTGAAAGCACGTATAAAATGCAAGTAGAAAAATAGGGACCACCTTTGATGGAAAGGTAACAGCACTCAGTGCGCCTTTGGAGTTAGTCATGCCAGCCACATGACCATGAAGATGTCTTCGGACAGTGGTGGCTCTTTGGCTTTGAACCGGAGATGAGCACTGCCCCCTAGAGTCAGGAACGACTAGCACATATGCACGAGGGGAA
This sequence comes from Masticophis lateralis, assembly GCA_030761175.1. NCBI lineage: Eukaryota > Metazoa > Chordata > Lepidosauria > Squamata > Colubridae > Masticophis > Masticophis lateralis. Next base: position 92,454,479 of record JAUDYJ010000002.1, read on the forward strand.
CCTTTACCTTTACCTAGGTGTCTAAAGTCATTTACTAGTGACCTTCAGTGTCACCTGTATCAAAGATTATCTAACCCAGCTCCCTTTCCACAGTATATACCTACAGAAAAAAAATTGCCAAAAGCTATCTGTGCTTCGTATGATTGTACCATATCAGACAGTGTCAACAATGCCTTTTTAAAAATCATTTCTGTTACTCAACACCCTGGCTGATATGAGTAATACCAATATTTCTTTTTTTCCTTTCTTGGACTATTTAGCTAAAGTGAATCCTGGTGTTTGTAGGTAAGTTTGAAACAGCAAAAGAAAACGCATGCTTTACTTTATGCGGAGCAAATCCACATTTCACTCTGAACAAAACTGATGTATCAGGGACAGAGGAGCAAAATGCAGCATCAAAACAATGAGCGCATGGATTATGGAGAGGCCAAAGCTTCACTGGATGACTTAAGAGCTCCCACTCACTAGTGAAGGTTTTATCCAGAGGTTTTTCTATGACAGAGCATGGAGAGTCTGAACTACTGCTGCTGCTACTGCCTGGAAAATACAGAAGTGGGCCCCATGGAAATCCCAGGAAAGAAGAAGAAGAAACAAGAAATACATGCTGAACATTAGATCTAAAGGGTAAAAGATCAACCCAAAAATCCTCAAGAGAGACTGACTCTTTGATGCATCACCTCAGGTTCCTTTAAGAACCCTGCTGTGCAACTGTACAGCTCAGAATTTTAATGTACCCTGATTGGCTGACAAATGCTCCTGAGGTCAGTTTTGAGGGTGAGCAGAGAAATCAACAAACACAATTTATAATCCCTTGGTCTGTAAAGAAGTGCAATTCTCACTTCTTCAGGCAACGTTTCAATAGTATTATTAAACATTATTATTAAAGGTGTAACTATAACTAACAATGCATCAATTAAAAACCTCAGAGGAGGAAGAGATCCATAAAGGGGGAAAGGAGCACCAGCCCTTCAAGTGTTTTTGCTTCAACCAAATTAGATAAGCACAAAAGGTTTGCTTAGAGCAAAGGTAGATAAAAATTGCATTTGAACTTGTTGTTCTGACCCAGGATTTCAAGGAATTCGATTGAGTTATGAAGCAAAGTAGATGGGGCCAGGCAGAAATCCCTCAGATGAAAATAAATCAGAATCAACTTCACAGCAGTCTACAGACCTTAGATATTGGTTGAGAAAACCGTCATTAAAATATGGCAGAGGGAGCTCTAAAGTACACAAAACATGTGCCTGGGGACTGATGGGCTTGTGAATTGCCCATCCCTGATTTAAATTACCTTTCCCAGCCTGGTGCTCTTCAGATATGTTGAGCGTATCACTCTTATAATCCCCTGGCAAATACATTTAATTTATGAAAATTAAAGCTCAACATATCTGGAGGGCTCCTAGTTGGGGAAGATTTCTTTAAATCAGTAATGCATTGGCAAGTTTCGGGTCATGTGCTATCCAATTATACATGGATAACTCCTAAAAGAAGACATTTTGCAACCAAATAACAATAGATTTTCTCTATTCACAACACTGAAACTGAAATCTGCCTCCTTTGTCTCCATAGCACATTACTCAGCGTAAAAGTAGTTTCCGAAATTCTATCTCAAGTTACTACCCTGGACTTGATACATACAACAGACTAAATTAAGTCTTATGTCCAATTAAACTACAGTATTATTCACAGCTACATTATTATGACTAAGTTTTTAAAAATTAAGTTAAATTGAATGAAGATCAACAGGATTTAATTCAATTTAACAGAAGGATATCCTTCATTTTTCAGAGGTAAAGCTTAACAGTGCCATTGTTATTTTCCCCCACAATCACCAAACAGGAGACAAAAATATTGTCTTTAGGAATGAATGTCCAATGCATTCAACCAAATTTCTATATGCAAACACCCCCAATTCTAAAACTTATTGATTTAAATGAAGTAGAAGCGAAAGTTCAGAAGACAGACCAGAATTTAATTTTTGTGCTTTCTAGGAAACATCAATACTAGCTTGAAGATATTTGAGCGTCATTACACCCCACAATTATTTTATCCTAAAATAACCCCTTTTAATTGTTATGATTTAACTAGATACAGTTTTTATAGAAGGACAAGTTTACTGCAGTGGGCGCTTAGGCACAAACATGAAGATGATATCAAGTGATCTGAAAGCACCTTACCTCTTCGTTTCTTTCGTTTTTCTCCATCTTCACCAATTTCCCCATCATCCTCTTCATCATCCTCTTCAGAGCCACTGGTCTCAGAGCCAGAGATTTCTTCCCCTACAGCAGTTCGGCATTTTTAATTCAGGAAACAAAAAAAATTAAATTAATTTTTATCTACAGAATCCTGGTGTGTTAATTTAAATCCCAGTCTAATTTTACCCTTTAGCTTTACAAGTTTTGTTAGAAAATAGGACTACAAAGAAATGGTTCAAAAATGATTAGCAAATTATCAAGAAATCTTTGGCAAGTGATATTGCTACCAAAGGCTCTGTTTCTTATCAAATGTAACTGACTGTGCCTTCTGCTTTGTATTTGATGCAAACAAATCTACATTTAGTGAATAAGAACAGGTGATGCCTGTAACACATTCTTAGCTGCTATCTAATTGGTAGATGTAATATTTCATTGAAAGAAGTTAAAACCATGAATGGAGGTTGCATGTTGGACTTGACTAAAGAAGACATTAAACTGCTAAACTTGACAGGTAGGTTTAGGACACTCAGTATCTCCTAGCATAAGCTATAGTACAAGATGTTCAAAGACATAAAATAGAAGGAAAACAAATCTATGTATCATCCTAATTTCTTGAAGTAAGCACAGGATAATCCGATATATATATTAAAATCTACATTCCTCATTTGCCATTTTATTGGAGAACTTGGAATGTATTTAAAATAGGATATTACAAGCCAGATGTATTAATAGCAGACAATGAACAAATTACCTTCTTCCAACTTTTTCTTAAGCTCTTCTATTTCTTTTTGAAACTGGCGAAGTAAGGCATCCTTTGGATCTTCATTAATTCTAGCCTTATTCTTGATATTTTTAGCGCGGTTAGCATATCGCAGAGTGCTGATGGTCTCATCATAATTGTAGTCTGCTGGGCCAATGTTTGCACACTAAGAAGAAAGAAAAAATTATAAACAAGCATAAAAGCCTGCAATTAAGTACACAGCAGTCCAATTCTCAATTTACAGAAAGTGCAACATTGTGGTCAAATGTAAGCTGAAGCTAGATTTCTAACATACCGGTAGTTGGATTTTAAGCACAACAAGATTTTGTATGCTTTTCAAAACTAAGCACATGGGAAACATTTACAATCCAATCAAGAAATGTTCAAAGCCAAAAATTGCACAGCTATTCTTGGACACTGGCATTCTCCACAGTAAGCAGGTGATCAGAACCATCAAAACCAGAACCACTGATTATCTTCCACTGCACCAGTTCTTTACATTCCTGGCATGGGAAGCTTGGGGGGAAACCAAATGTTCATAATGTATCCTTACTGAACTGCAACAAATTGGGCAAAGTAATAGAGAACCAATTGACACAATTCCGATTGGCAAGCATCACCTCTGGGAGTAGATGTTATGTCATGTCAAGAGGGAGAATTCAACAAGCTTGAGGAAAATCCAATGTTTGCAGAACTATGAAAAAGCTTTAAGGGGAAAAAAACCCTGAAAGGAAGAATGTCCAAAACAGCTCACTGAGGACTTACCATGCTCCATGGAAGCAAACACTGCCTCCAAGAAGCAAACACTGCCTGCTTGTAATAACTTGACATTTAAAAAGGAACTGGAATGGAGCATCTCAGATATAAAAAAAACTACCCAAAGGACACCTCTACCCACCCAGCTACACCAAGCAACCCTTGATTCCTCTTAGGCAACTGATCCATTCTATGTAGCTATCCCCATTTTTCAATGGTGAAGAGAGAAGCTAAAATTAAAATGTTACTACACTGTGGAAACCTACAGACTAACAATGCCTATTTGTAGAGATTTATCTCCTATAAGTGGCTCTTTTTAAAGGAGAGAAAGAGAAAAAGAAACAGAGAGACAGAGAGATAGAAATCTAGAGTTTCATGATCTCTGCACCCAAGTTAATTCAACTATCATTGAAGATCTGCTTAATGCAGTGATTAAAGCATTTGATTTATCTTTCACCAGTTTCTTAAAGCTTCAGCAGATGAACTTTTGAAAATTACTACCTAACATTCTATTTTATAGGATTGTTGTATGAACAAAAGGAAGTAGGGAATGAACATGAATGCTGGACTGGCCAACCCTTTGGATTTGCATTTGTGGTAGGCTAATGGCCCCAGCATCTAGAAGGATGCTGCAAAATCACATTGATTAAATCAAGATACCTCATCTTTTCTCAAAAAGATGTGGCATTACAATCTTTTCTCAAAAAGAGGGGCATTACAATTAAGATACTTCAAGTGTGAGTTTTTATATATTTCTTGCCACAAAACATTTGGAAACGCTACCACTGATTTTCAGGTATTGGAGATGACTTCAAAAGCTGAAAAATGAGGATTCGAGGTTGCATATGGGATTTAGCATTCTTTGCAAATAGAAAATATGTGGTGAGAAGAATCATTAAAGAGAACTAAGAGCTGAAGCTATTAATGTATTTTGCTTGCAGAATTTACAGTATAACACAACTGTATACTGTACTGCATACAATGTACAATAAAATCAGAATTATAAATTATCAATATAAACAATTTTTCCAATTTTGATACTAAAATAATAGCTAATTAGCATTTGATATGGCACTGCTGCTTAATCCCCAAGGCCTTCCAGAACCATATGTACACTTGTTTCCAGAAAGCTGTGAGGATGGTGGGGTGGCATCCTTGATTCAAGAAAGCAGTTGTTCCAAAAGAAGAAAGATATTACAGAGAACATTTGCTGTCAGGCTCCTTCCTTCTGCACCTCTTGAGAGGTGGCTTTCATTAGTAAGCAGTCCCTAGTTGTTGCCATGGGACAGACAGAAACTATCAAGGGTTCTAAGATATTCAGGCCCTGAGCCATATAGGGCTTTAAAGATAGTGATTAGCACTTGAATTCCCTACTGGTAGCCAATGTAGCTCCTGCATTATAAGAGTACCACAGCACTAATGCCACTAACCACTGAGCATGCATTTCACTCTGTTCTGGACCAGCTGAGACTACTGGTCCAGGAGCTGCCATCAATCAAGCAAATTACAGTAATTTAATCTACAGCTGATAAGGGCACACGAAACTGTTTTCAGTGCATCTTCTTCAAGATAAGGCGATAAGGCACACCAGCCACACACTGCAAAATCCCTTCTTGCCACAGTCTTCATCTGCTCTTCGAGCAAGAGCTGCAAGTGCAGGATCCTTGACTTTCTTTCTGAGGGTAGAACAATACCACCAAGAATCAAAGAGTTGTAGTGCTGAAATCTCTGAATCAACAGTAACTCCATCTTGTTTGGATTGAGCTTGAACCTCTTTCCCCATCCACAACCTGTTAGCCTCCAGATTGTCATTTACTTGCCCCATACGAATCACTAATGTCTCCTTATTATTACCATCATAGTTTTGGAGTTGCCGCCAAGAGAATCCTGGAGTAGCCGGGTCAGTTTAGAATTACGGTAAGGCACATGAGTGCTCTTTCCATCCACCAGCGCTGAGATGACATTCCCAAGGGTGGAGAGAGAAAGGTTGATTTTTGTTGCTTCTTTCAGTCGTTGTCCAGTAGCTCCAGTTTTTGCTTGCCTTTCTGAACCCTTTAGGAAGAGAGAAAGAGGCAGAGAGTTAAGAGACAAAGGGCTCTCCCAGAAATACTTTCTTCAAAGAAGAGCATTAAATAAAGCAAGTGAAAAAGGCTGCCTGCTTGATCTGAAACCACATGCAAGAGGGGAGGCACAAAATGCCCACACCAATAGAGAAGGGGCCCTTAAAGAGGTAAGGCAGCATAGATTTGGAAATGAAGGTTCATTTAAGGACATGATGAAATCCTCCACTCCAACTAGCAATTTCTAGCAGCTTCTTCTTTAGAAACAGAGGAAGTCCTGACAATAGCTGTAATTCAGTGGTGGGATTCAAATTTTTTTACTACTGGTTCTGTGGACATGGCTTGGTGGGCGTGGCAGGGGAAAGATACTGCAAAATCCCCATTCCCTCCCAATCAGCTGGGACTCTGGAGGAAGAGAATAGATGGGGGCCAGTCAGAAGTGGTATTTGCTGGTTCTCAGAACTACTCAAAATTTCTGCTACTGGTTCTCCAGAACTGGTCGGAACCTGCTGAACACCACCTCTGCTGTGACAAAACATGCTACAAACTTATGAAAAGAAAAAACTTACCGCAAGATCTACTAGATGTAGCTTGCCCATACGCACATGTATATTCCCATCCACACCCTTCTCACTGCACTCAATTGTGATTGTGAAGATAGCATGGGAACGGGAACTGTGCTCGTTCATATTAGTGGCGCCAACAGAACCTATTGACACAGAGAAGGGAATCTAAAAGCTTGAATTAACAACATCATCTTGACTTTTTGACACTGCTCTAGTAGCCTTGTTCCAACACTGGGGGGAAGGAAAAAATAACAGAATGAATGAACAGGTATCAAAACTCTCTCTACTCAAACTGTCTTCAGCTTGCTTGCATACTTTTTTATATTTACATTAATTATAAAAATGAAAAGCTTAGGCAAGCTTCAGGAACCCAATCAAATTTGATCACTTTTTTATATCAACGGCTGCTTATGTAGAAACACATGTACTGAGCCAACTGCACTGGAAAAGACAAAGGAATCACCATAAATATTATATAGATAGATTTTCTTACACTTTTATAATGAATAATTACAATTAATGAAACTGAGGACATTCCACAAAGAATATGAAGCACTCAACTAGGGCTATGCAACTTACGGTTTTTATGGCCAAGAGTCATAATTCTATCCATGTCATCTGCATTGTTTACAACGTAGGCTGAAAGATCTTTGATATAGACTCCTACATCGGGTCGTTCTTTAACCTATAAGACATTTTAGTTAATAATTTCTTTGCACAATATGTATTTTAAAAAGACTATTCCTGATGTTTTTTATATTCAGTGGAATAGACCATACAAGTATTTATGTTCTTAGAATATGAAAGAGAGCTAATCTGGTGTAGTGAATAAGGTGCTGGCCTAGAAACCAGGTGACTGTGAGTTCTAGGCATCCTTTAGGCATAAAAGCTGGCTGAGTGACTTTGAGCCAATTACTCTCCCTCAACCCAGTCTACTCCAGTCTACCTCACAGGATTGTTGTTGTGGAGAAAAAAAGGCAGGAATATTAGTATATTCAGTCTGTTTGTGTGTGGATGTGTAAAAACTAGCACCTACAAATCCATAACACTCTAGACTTAACTACTGTTGATAAGAAAGACCAAAAAAAATCTGGATAGAGGACTCTGTAGTATCTGGAGACAGCAGAAGAGAAGAGAAAGAACTGAAAAAATTCACAAAACATAAACACTTACAAATAGAAGTAGAACAACTGTGGCAAAAGAAACAAAGATAATACCAATAGGACTAGGTGCCTTGGGTGAAATGCCAAAACACCCGGAGCACCATCAACATTGACAAAATAACCATCAGTCAAATGCAAAAGGCAACTTTTCTTGGAACAGGTTTCATCCTGTGATGATACCTTTAATACCATCAAACAACATTTGCCTATCCCAGGGACTTGGGAAGGATTTAGTAGCTAGATAAGCCTTGGTGGAGTAGCGGACTAAAGCACTGTTAAATAGCACTTAGCTGCCAGCTGCCTGCAATTACTGCAAGTTCAAATCTCACCAGGCTCAAGGTTGACTCAGCCTTCCATCCTTTCAAAGGTAGGTATAATGAGGACCTAGATTGTGGGGGCAATAAGCTGACTTTGTATAAAAAAGAACATCATTTAAGGGGGGCCGAAAGCCCTACTAAGAGGTATATAAAAAAGTATGAAGGCTATTGCTTAATGCATTGTAAGCCGCCCTGAGTCTCCAGAAAAGAGCGGCATATAAATCGAACCAAACAAACAAACAAACAAACAAACAAATAAATAAATAAATAAATAAATAAATAAATAAATATGGCAAATCCAATCTAAACATCTAACTGACTGTGAAAACCCATAATAAATCAGAGGTGAGCACTGTAATGTCATTAGTGTAAACCAGGAGTGAAATCTACTTACCTTCCTTACCGGTTCGTAAATGCACGGTTGGTAAGTGCTGGCTTTGCTTGTGTGCACGTCACATGCGCACACAGACCTTATGTGTATGCGCAAAACCTTATGCACATGCGCAGAAAGTAAAGAACATATTACTTCCTGGTTAAAACCAAGAAGTAACAACACCCAGGCAGGTGGATGTAGCTTTGCTCTGCCATTGCTACCGGATCGCCAAACCACATGCCATGATCACTACCGAATCGCCCGATCCAGTCCGAACCAGGAGCATTTCACCCCTGGTGTAAACAGCAGAGAGGTGATCATGTACCTAGTTTCCACAATGGTAAGAATTTCAGTTTTTACCTCTAGCCTCTGTGTCTGGTCCTTTCCCAAGAGGTCACGAACTTCCTCATTGTAGATTTCCAAGTAAGAAACTCGAACCAAAAACCTGAAGTTTAAAAATACAATTACAGCAAAAACATTGCCAGAATTAATTTTAATGTATGAAGGGGGGAGGAGGAAGAAAGAGAAAGGGGAAGATACAAAGGAATTATAGCTTCTATTTTATTGGGGGGGGGGGAGATTCCATTTGGGGCATTTCAAATTAAGAAATGTATTTGAGACAGAAATGCAACAGAAACGTCATACTCTGTATGCTTTTTCCATAAAGTTATGAAGTAAAGACAATAGAATCCATCCACTCTTTTGTGAGATGATTTCTATGTTAAGGAATCCCCTTTCTTTCTCCTCTCTGAAGTATTCAGTATCTCACATTGCTGGAGTAAAATGGAGAAGCTTGGAGAATTTATTCTAAATTATACTAAAATGAAGAAAGCTTTGGGTAGTCAAAAGTTTAGAGGTATGTGTAAGAATCAGGTTACGAGTGTTCAGAATAATTTTGGTACCTAATATTTCTTTCAGATAAAGCTTGAGTTGGTAGATCGCAAGTTTTTAAAATTAAATAAATATCTAATTAAATTTATAAATTTATTTTTTAAATTTATAGACCACCTATCTCAGTTTGGGTGGCAAGCAAGTTTCTATGATGCTTATTAAAAGAGAAAGAAAACTCGGCAAGCAAGAATTTACATATGTACTGCTGAGTACTGTTAGAAGCAATATGTCCTATAGAAGTATTTTCTTTTCATGAAACATCTATTCAGTTTAGATAATTCATTGCTACTGGCAAATCAACAGGAGCATTAGATAATTGTAAGGCAAAATTCAAAAGCTGTCTATCTTTGGATATTAAAAGAAAACTAAAAGGAATGGTGTTTAAATACATTAACCATGTATATAATCAGATTAATTAATGAAACGTATGTCAATCAGTATATTAATTCCAATATGCTGACATTAATAAGCCATACCAATCACTCTAATGGTAGAGTGACAATGCATAATTTTAGGCTATATATTTGTGTGAATGAGCACATATGAAAAATGAAGGATGTATTGCCCTCCACTGATATAAGGCCAAAAAGGCAGAAAGGAGTTCCGTTCAAGGACAAAAGGGATGACTTGAAGAAAAAGAATCATTCCTAAAACAGCTGACAGTTCCCATGTGAACTGGATAAGACAATGGCATTCTGGAGAAAAAGTACCAAGTCATATAACAAAAGTGAAATGATGTTACTGGTCGAATTTGTTGGAAAATATAGAATGAGTAAGTAAGTACCTGCCTCGTTTCTTCTGGAATTCAAACCCAGCTTGGCCATCTAGACTTTGAGTCAGATAAGTATGCCTGGATGTATGCATGAATAGAGCTTTTGGTTCACAAAAGCAAGGAGTGTGCATTTGTTTCTAAGTTCTTGAAATTCTAGATAGAAAAATGCCTTCCAGCTCTCAGTGTGGCAACATCTGCTGTCTTCATGTCCTGATTGTGTTTTCCCACCAGCACCTAATTTTCCCCAGTTGGAAACCAAATCCTGGACTAGGTAGAATTTCAGTCTGGTCCAGGAAAGCCCTTCTGAAGTGAATTGATACTGGCAGGATAGGAATGTGAAGAAAGAAAACGGATTATTTTACCTTGTATCTCCTTCAGCTTTTGCAATGTGTCCAAATACATGAGCAAAGGAATTGGGAATGATTCCCCTGAGTTCTGGTACAGCCCGGACACCCTCCATAGTAAAAGTCTTTCCTGTTCCCGTTTGTCCATAAGCAAAAATGGTACCTGTAATATAAATCCTTTCTTTAGCACTCCTAGTACCAAGAGGGCACAGGTTCATGCACTTGTTGAGAAGCAAGGATCTCTATGAAGCTTCCAAGCATGAAGCAAAAACTTCTGTCACTTGCTCATATATTCATTCATGACACTGTTTCATCACATTTCTGAATCAAACTGTGATTTCTTTTTGTTTAAAAATATACCTTACCCAAATTACAGTAGTCCTCAACCTACAATTCACTTAGTGACCGTTCAAAGTTACCATGGCACTGAAAAAAGTGACCTATGACCATTTTTCACACTTACGACTGTAGCAGCATCCCAATGCTTACATGAAAATTTAGACGCTTGGCAACTGACTCAGCATTATGATGGTTGCAGTGTCCTGGGATCATATGAGCATCTTGGAGACCTTCTGACAAGTAACGTCAATGGGGAAGCCAGATTCACTTAACAACCGTCTTACTAATTTAACAACTTCAGTGATTCACTTAACAACTATGGCAAGAAAGGTCATAAAATGGGACAAAACTCAATTAACAAATGTCTCACTTAGCAATGGAAATTTTGGGCTCAATTGTGGTTGTAAGTTAAGAACTACGCATATACTTTTTTTCCTAAGCCTAAAATACAATTTTCTATGTACGGTATATTTATTAAACATTAGAAAATATTTTCACAAAATGAAAGGTAAGTGCATATTAATCCACAATATGAAAATCATATTGTTCCGTGTCCTTTGAGTTGAGCCAAATAAAACCGGGCATCTTTGAACACCCCAACTCTCAACAACCAAAGAACTGACTTATCACATATGTCTCACCAGAAAAAAAACTTTGGAGTTGCATATACAAAGAGTACACTGGTAGTCCTCACTTACCAACAATAATTGGGACCAGGAACTCCATTGCTAAGTGATGTGGTTATGCAGTGTGATGTCGTGTGACTCCATTAACTTATGATGGCAGTTCCAGCAATCCCAGTTGTCATTCTTTGATGAATCTCAAGCGGTTGCAGCATCCTGGCTATCATTTCTGACCTCCTGCTGGCTTCCCCACTGACTTTGTGAAAAGCCAGGAAAGAAGATCTCAAATGGTGATTACACGACCACAGTATGCTGCAATGGCCACAACTATGAGCCTGGATAGCTCAGCAGACTAATGCATTGTAATTTCACTCCAGCTGTCTGCAATTATTGTAAGTTTAAATCTCACCAGGCTCAAGGTTGACTCAGCCTTCCATCCTTTCTAAGGTAGGTAAATTGAAGACCCAGTTTGTGGGGGCAATAAGCTGACTTTGTATAAAATATACAAAAGTATGAAGGCTATTACTTAATGCATTGTAAGCTGCCCTGAGTCTCCAGAAAAGGGCGGCATATAAATCTAATTTAAAAAAAACAAAACTATGAGGAACTATTGTATATCCCCCTCATTCAATGCTGTTGCAACTTTGAATAGTTACTGAACAAGGTGGACTACCTGTAACGTCCTTGTAACTGTTAGGGGCAAACAAGTAAACACAGACTTGTACAATTAGTCCTCGATTTATGACCACAATTGAGCCCAAATTTTCTGTTGTTAAGTGAGACATTTGTTAAGTGAGTTTTCTCCCATTTTACGACATTTCTTGCCACAGTTGTTAAGTGAATCACTGCAGTTGATAAATTAGTAAAATGGTTGTTAAGTGAATCTGGCTTCCCCATTGATTTTGCTCATCAAAAGGTTGCAAATGGTGATCACACAACCTTGGGACACTTCAGCCATCATAAATATGAGGCAAATGCCAAACATCTGAATTTTGATCACATGATCATGGGGTTGCTACAAGGTCGTGTGAAAAATGGTTATAAGTCATTTTTTTCAGTGTCGTTGTAATTTTGAATAGTCACTAATTGAACTGTTATAAATTGAAGACACCTGTGTAGAGTTTAGTTTTGACAGACCCGACTCTGATGCCTTTTGCAAACATAGTGAGTGTTGATCCTGGTTTAATAAGTCTAACTGGACTGCTATCTTGCATTATCTATATATATAAAACTGAAAACCACTCACGCATTAATCACAAAATCTCCAGAACTGTAAAGTCTACAAACTTGAAATTTGCCACGTATGTTCCTCTTGGCTTCTAGGTGCTCACTAAGAAAGGATTTTTCAAAATGACCATCAGAGCGTTAGTATTTCCTATATTATTATTAACATGCTCTGATGCTAAGGAGTTCTACTCCCCCTCTCCACCTCAAAAGAAATCTGTTCCAAATGCAAAACACAAGCAGAGGAGAGGAGTTTCACTTTCAGTTTTACTTTCACAGCAGCAAGCAGCTTTACTACAGAACAGTTGAGATAAGCCACGCCCAGCCTCCTTCCTGTCTCCTTCTTGCTCACACAGCAAATACTGTTTGAGTTTCCAAACACCCCTCAACTCTTTCACACACTGACAGGATGCTAGCCAAATGAATACCGATGGATGCTGTGGGCTGGGACATTCTACTCCCCCTCCCCCTCTGTTCCAACTGCCAGTTACATTATATTAACAAACTCTGATGCCTCGGAGTTACACATTCTTCATTAAGTTTCAGGCTGCAAGTGTCAATTTATCAAGCCCGAGCTCATAGTTTCATAGCGAAGCATGGGCATCAAACTAGTATATATATAGGTGAAGAAAGGCAGACAGTCATATGATTATTTTTCTGAGCAAAAAGGTTTCCACAGAAACTAAGTACAATCCTTCTCTATTTTAGTGCACTGCGAAGGAATCTATTGATGATTGTTTCTCTGTGGCTCAAAATAGAGACCTTACAAGAAGCAAATCCATTTTGTAAATAGGGGGCGCCATACTGAAATAGAACAGCAAAGGTTGCGCATGTCTATTTGCACATGCGCGCACCCCCACACACACACATAAATGCAGAGTAGTTCTAATATTTAGGAAAGGCAATTGTGCTGCAAAAGAAAGTGTTTACATCTGGCTCTCCCGCCTCCCCTTCTCCATCCCATTAGAATGAAGAAGCACTCACCATTGTAACCTTCCAGCACAGAGTCAATAATTGGCCTTGCAGTCAAGTTATAGACATCGAGTTGCTTGCTCTCTGGCCCAAATACAGTATCAAAAGTAAATGTCTTGGGAGGTTCATTGGAAGAATCTGTTTTATGCACAGTAATAGTGCCTCTCATTTCATCAACATTGACAGCCATTTTATAACACATGGTCTTCTCCCGCTCATTGAGCGGCCGGCAACGAACCACAACTTTGACATTATCGGAATTATCAGATTTGTCTGGCTTTTCAGATCTGTTGATCTACATGGAGAAAGAAATGCCCCATTATTATTCAGCAAAGAGCAAGAAACAAAACCAAGATACCAAAACATGATCACAGTCGTAACTCCCATAGGAAAAAAATAAAACACTTCCTGAAGAAATTTGGCAATAACTATTTTTGGAAAATATGAGATCTTCTATTTTTGGATTATATTTAAGTAGTCACTAAAAAAAAAAAAAGTAAGGAGCACCAAAATGTTTTATGAAATATTTTTGCATTTGATCTGGCAATATTTTCTTGTGGATAGGCCCAATAAAGGTACTTTACTTTAAAACAGGGGTCTCCAACCGCCGGGCTGTGGCCCACTACCAGGACATGTTCTATTCACAACTGGGCCACAGGCTGGTGCACAGATGTGTGCATGCAGCTTAACTGATGCAAGCAGCAGGCTGGCGCACACACGCAGTTTGATGTGAGCGGTGGGCTGGCATGCACATACATATGCATGCAGCGCAACTTGCAGTCGAGCCGCATGTGCATGCATGTACACGCTGGCCCATCGCTTACGCAAGTCAAGTTCCATGTGTGCACTGGCCCACCACTCATGCAGCCGGGGTCTCTTCTTCCCCCCACACCCAAGCGAGGCTTCCATGCCACAAAAGTTGGGGACCACTGCTTTAGATGTTTTAAAAGAAATATATTTATTCCTTTTAAAACATAGTTTTCATCTGATACACAAATTTAAATAATCAGTAAAATGTGTTTCCCTTGGATTTTTATTATCTTCTGACTAGATACCGATAAGGCGATTGGCAGTTTCCGGGGGCTCATGTGATCCTCTTTTGGGCCCTTCTGACAAGCAAAGTCAACAGGGAAGCCAAATTCATTTAACCACCATGTTACTAACAAATGCAGTGATTCACTTAACTCTGGCAAAAAAAAAGGTCGTCAAATGGGGCAAAACTCACAGTAATAGCTGAGAAAGGGAAATTTGGGGCTCAATTGCGGCTGTACAAAATTTTGGGCTCCATTGCGGTCGTAGGTCGAGGACTACCTGTAACTGGCAACCAACCAGCCCTAGGTTTTAATGCTGTGCGGTCCACGAGGGGCGGGGTCGTCCATCCCATCTGGATGAGGAGGGGAAGGTTACCTTAACCTGGGGCCTGGCTGCTCATGGGCGCTTGGCTGATCTCCTAATGCTTTATTTCGGACTCTCGATCCCTTGCGGTTGGTTGGTTGGTGGCGTTTTAGGGGGACAAAGAGGTCTCCAGGTCCACCCCAGGAGGACCGGCCTGGCGAGACCCCTGAAAGCGCCTCTTCACGCTCTCTAAAGCCCCCTTGCCCAGCCCACTGCAGACTCCCGCACCCAGCAGCCACCCCGCCACCCTCCCACTACCTGATGCCAAACCTCGCTTGGCTCTCCTGGGCAGCCCCGTCCCTAGCAACGGGCCGCGGCGCGCCGGGGCGTAAGAAGCCGGGGCGGAAAGGAGCAGAGGGGAAAGCTGGAGTGAGTGGCTCACCGGCATGCTGCTGCTCCCGCCGCCGTCCCCGCCGCCGGTGAACTCAACGGGGCTGGAAGGCGTCGCTCCGAGGGAGGCAGAAAGCCGGAGGGGGCGTTCACAGCTACAATGTTACCCGTCCGCTCCGCTACAATTGTGAACAATAACGGAGGCCAATGCGCTTGCGCCACCCGGAATGACAGAGCCAGCAAGCCCCTCCGCTCTTCGGCGTCCTGCAGAGGCACCTCGGCCAATAGGCAAAAGGCTCCAGCCGGTGCTCCTCGGCGTGGTAGCCAATGAAAGGACGAGGATTGCGGCGCGGGGAGGGGAGGGGAGGAGGTGGGAAGGCAGCGGGAGAAGGCAGAAGGGCGAGAGGCGCCCGCGGAGGAAAGAAAAGGGGGGGGGGGGGGGGAAGAGGGCTCGGAGGAGAAGGACGAGTGGGGAACCGCTGCCATCTGGGGATGAGGGAACTGGAGGCTAAAAACATGCAGGAACTGGGCGTGGATAGTCTATTGAAGAGAAGAACCAGGAATGGCATGTTCCAATATTTGAGGGGCTGCCACAGAGAGGAGGGGAGTCGACCTGTTTTCAAAAGCACCCGAAGGCCAGACAAGGAATAATGGATGGAAGCTGATCAAGGAGAGATTCAACCTAGAAATAAGGAGAAATTTTCTGACAGTGAGAGTAATCAACCAATGGAACAGAAGTTGCCTTCAGAAGTTGTGGGAGCTTCATCACTGGAGGCTTTCAAGAAAGGACTGGACTGCCCTCTATCAGAAATAGTGTAGGGTCTC
Source organism: Masticophis lateralis (assembly GCA_030761175.1). NCBI lineage: Eukaryota > Metazoa > Chordata > Lepidosauria > Squamata > Colubridae > Masticophis > Masticophis lateralis. The sequence continues at coordinate 92,470,381 of JAUDYJ010000002.1, forward strand.
CTGCTTAGACCGGGGGTTGGACTAGATGACCTATGAGGTCCCTTCCTACTCTTGTTATTTTGTTATTCTGGTCTTCCAGGTTTTGCAACATCCCTCTGATCTGTTTTCTGAGGCTGGACCATTGGTTGTTTCTCCTGTAAAGATGGAAACAAAGCTGCTTCTCTGGAAACCCTCTCTCCAGGCTGATCTCTGTAGACGAACTTGGGGATGCGGTCTTTTGGATAGGTTTGGCTAAACCAGATGAATGTCTTGGAATTAACTGGATGGGAAAAGTGGGCATAATTTGGATTATAACATCTGTCAGCCTGTCCTCGGTGGGTGGGGGTATGTGGGGGTGGGAATCTCCATTCCTTTACTTCTTTCCTCTTCATGAACCGTCAGCCTGAATGGACAAATCTAGTTAAACTGCTGTCACAGAATCAACCTGGGACACTCTGTAAAAAAAGTATTGCCGATACTTCAGATCAAGAAGTCTATGGGGATTCTCAGTCATCCGGTTGTCCCAAAGGTGCTTTTTCAAAAGGCAACTGGACTTTCTGATTTTTGTTTGAAGAAAAAGTCCAGTTTCCTCTTGAAAAAGCACCTTTGGGACTTTGGATCAACACTGTCGACTTTGTTTGTTAAATAGAGGCCATTCAAAATTAAAGAATGACCAATAAGATTGGTGGCTTCTTTATTAGAGTTGTATAATGCAATCATCCTGCCACACATCTGGTGTATGTCTCTGTATTGGAGGGGTCTAGATACTATTGCCTTGGTTTTCATTCCATTCTTGGATTTTGTTTTCTGCAAAAACAATTAAGGTGCTCTGTTTTCATTAGAGGTGTTTGCTGCTGTCTGTATGGAATCAATCTGCTATGGTCTCCCAGTGGGATCTTTTATCTTAATCCTTTCTATCCTATTGAGCACAATGGCCATAGAAACCAAGTGTAAAAAAGCAGAAAATAAGGAAATAACTACTGTAGCTGCTCAAACTGGGTAGTGGGGCCATCCTGTTTTCTGCTTCCTTAATTATCCACTTCGGGCTGCATAAATGTAGAAGACCACCAGATGGCAGTAGAAATGAATTTTGTTTTATCTCTTTCCTGCTATGATATGATCACCATCCTCCCCTGGCTTAATCTTAAAAAGAAGTGGGTTCTTTGCCATGTCATGTTCCTGTTAGCAGGTGCTGAGGTAGTAGCTACCTAGTAGCTTATAAATATGACTTTCCCAAGCCTTGTATGTAGGACTTTGCTTTCCTCATTAAGACAATTGATATTTTTACAGACTCGTAAATTTAATTTGTAGAGGTGAAAACTGACCTGACACGTTTGAGAATCTTACACGTTCTGCTGCAGAATCATTTAACTCAGGATTTCCAGCATCCTTTCCAGAGCTGAACCCATGTCGCTCTAGTTGCTTACACATAGCTTAGGGGTGGACAACTATGCCCCCTTTATGACCTGTGCAGGGGTGCTATTCAGCAGGTTCTGACAGGTTCTGGAGAACCAGTAGTGGAAATTTTGAGTAGTTCGGAGAACTGGCAAATACCACCTCTGGCTGGCCCCAGAGTGAGGTGGGAATGGAGATTTTGCAATATCCTTCCCCTGCCACACCCACCAAGCCACGCCCACAGAACCAGTAGTTAAAAAAAAGAGAAAGAATTCCGCCACTGGACCTGTGGACTTCAATTCTCAGAATTCCTGAGCCATGATTGGCTGAGTATGGTTTGATGAAAAATTCTAGGAATTGAAGTCCACAGGGCATAAAGGGGCCACAGGTCATCCCTGGCATAGCTTTATCCAGGTCACACACACTTCTCACAAGATTTGAACAATTTATCTTCTCTGCCTTGCTATAAATATGCATGTTACACATATATGTAATGTCCTTTATAAAAAGAATCACACAAATATTCAGATTTAATTACCACACCTTTTTGCTTATTAATCCACATATATGAAATATTCAGAGCAATATTAATAAGAAAGCAATAAATAAAACAACCTTAACATTAAAAAGGTTAAAAGCTGTTTAAATACATGATTCTATAGCTCACCACTGTCTTTGAGGTCATTACAAATGGCAATTCTTAGGAAAAGAAGTGGAAGAGGAATTAATTAGAAAATGCAGTATAGAACTGTAAAGTTGCAGTGTTTCAAAACCATGCAACACATTATTTCTTACGCAAATTCAAATTAGATTAAAGATAAACAAATTTAAATGTAGCTGTTTAGCCTTTGGGAGAAAACTTAAAATGATTTGCCAAAATGTAAGAACCTGACATACTGGTTAAAGTCAGGTAGATGGCTGTTTTTATAGTTCATTCACGGAGAATTTTGGAGTTTAATTGTAGAAAATAAACAAAAATCAATTAACAGAATAAAGCAAGCATCCATTTCCATTAATGACAGGCATTTCCTGAATTGGCATTTAACTTATTTTCAAGGTCATCTGGATACCTCATCAGTTTTCTGCAGCCTAGATCAGTTTTAAATTTCCATTGAAAAATCGTTTTTCAAATGTTTTCATTTGAACATCATTGTGTTCTAAAATGTCAAGAACAGAAAAAGTCTTAAATGAAACAGGTACTGTAGCAGGGGGTGTTTTTTTAAGGAACGGGCTGGCTAATGATATATATTTAATAGATGTAAAGTTTAGGGAACCTAAAGTTAAACCTATGAGCTTCACAAGCTTAACTCTGTCCCATAGATACAATAGGATGAAATGGGATACAATGGGATTTTTATAGATTATATAGCCACTAGTGAACAATGCCTGGTTATTCCAAATTATAATTTCTTTTATTATAGTCTGAACTACTGAACTGTACATCATTGATTTTAATGGAATTTTGATTTTTTTTTTGCTACATTTCTTTCAAGTTTGGTTATTATTATTATATTAGTAATATAATATTACTAATCCCAGGGGAGGGGGGAATTGGAGCCACAATAATTATTTGTTAGTCTTCTTTTCAACAATAAGGCAAGGATCCCCAATTTTTATAATTCAAGAAGCAAGATCTCAGAATGGGCTCAGCAGATGTTCTTCAGAGATCCGAGTAGATTGGCAAAATCATGAGAGACTGACTACTAGTCATACACACAGACACACAAAACACTGATGTTAGGGAAGCCAGCTGTAAGTTTCTTAACACGTATGCACATTTATTTATTCATTCCATTTATATTGCCACCCATTTTGTAAATGTAACTCTATGAAGCCAACAATATTAACATAAATAGAATAAAATATTACTAAGGAATTAGAAAATCAACTATGGTCACAAAACTATTAACAGAGATCTCTCAACTGGCCATCTACCCTGATCAGCAGGGCCTGGAGCACCTCCAGATTAACATTTTGTGAAAGACCAGCAGAATCAAGGTTAATGTGATCTCAGGGGACATGATGTTCCAGACATAACAGATTCCAAAAATCCTTAAATATTTTTCCAGCAAGTAACTTGTACTTTATGCTAAAAATGTGGCATTTCTATACTACTATATTTAAGGCCAAAGGATCCTTCTCTCGGGCAGCATGGCTTTTTAAATCAGGACTTGTATTTAGAAGACAGGAGAATGGATATCAGAGAAATGTAAGTGCTATCATTCCAAAATGTCTTCCGCCTCAAATAATTTAATGAACTTTCTGAGGAGGGAAATAATTGGAATCAACCTCCCTAACTGAGTTCTCAATAAAGAAGCTTGAGTATGCTTATGACTTGATTTTTTCAGAGCAATGAATATACCTGTCAACACAATTCTTTTGCAAAGGCCATTGTTGGCTTACAAAATAGCATGAGCGCTTTCTGATATTAGAGTGTCTTCCTAAGGCAAGAAGGTACTGTAGCAATAAAACTCACTAAAATTAAAAACATTCCAGTTTCATTTTTCTAAATACAAGGAACCAATCATCATTTCCTTATTTCATCTTCCAAAGTAAACTCTGAGCAAACATCCTCCGCAATCTATTTGCAACATATGGTTTCTCAAAATACTGGCCCAGTGGTAGTTTTTGTATGAACCCCGTTGGTTAAATGGATGTACTGATCTGCATTTATGAATGTACCTTTTCTCAGGGATATGAAACAAACATGTTGTTTTCAATAAAAGGGACTGCCATTCTTGGCTACTCTAGCCAAGTCTGCATAAAACTCAAAAGGCTGAGATTTGATCCTTTTTTATAGTCTTCCTGGCCAAAATGGTGATGGTTTCCAGATGTTTGACATAGAAACAATATAAGTGAGACACCAGGGCTAGGCTAGCTGAAAATTATTGGAATTGTCTTCCCATGAATTTCTGCAATAAATATATTTCAACTTCAATAGACCTGAGAGAATTCAAACAAATTTAGGTAGTCCTCAATTTACAACCATAATCGACGACAGCAATAAAAGCAATACAGATAGTCCTCGACTTACAACCACAATCAAGGCCAAATGTCTGCTATGCGAGACATTTGTTAAGTGGCCCATTCTATGACCTTTCTTGCCCCAGTTGTTAAGTGAATCACTGCAGCTGTTAAATTAATAACACGGTTGTTAAGTGAATTTGGCTTCCCCATTGACTTTGCTGGTGAGAAAGTCGCAAAAGCTGATGACGTATCCCTGGGACATTGCAGCCATCATAGATATGAGGCAGTTGCCAAGCATCTGAATTTTGATCGCATGGCCATAGAAGTGCTGCAATGGTTGAAAAATGGTCATAAGTCACTTTTTTTTCCAGTGCCGTTGTAACTTCAACCGGTCATTAAACAAACTGTTGTATGTCGAGGACATTGGGATATTGTTACTGCTTGTTTATTTGGTTTGAAATCTCCCCTTTCCTGTGGAGGAAAGGTTCCCTTTGGCTTCCTATAGCAGAAGCAACTGAGCGGAAAGTTTCAGAGGGATTTTTTTTTTCCTTTTCTTTATGGAGCTTCTCAGTCATCCAGGTCACGGTTGTCCCAAAGGCATCTTTTTTCAGAAACTGGACTTTCTGGTTTTTCTTTGAAGACGTTTCGCTTCTCATCCAAGAAGCTTCTTCAGCTCTGGAAGAGATTGATTGACCAGACCCTCAGAAGGCCATTTCTTCCTTTCCCATTTTCTCACCCACCCCCCGCCCCTTGGCAGTTCCGTGCAGAGTCCCACGGAGTCTCTCCGAGGAGGCGTGGCCTGCGCGAATAGGGAACCGGAGCCTCCTGAAGCGGACTGAGCCCGCCCTCGGAAGGACCGTCCCGTCATGTGCGGTTGGGGTTTGTCAACAGCAGAGCTGCCCCCGCTTGCTCTTCGGCGCTAATGCTTAGGAGGGGCGGCGGATCGGCTCTCCCCGCGAGGAGTATTAGGGACTTAAGAAGGGACTATTATTGACTTCAAGCCCTCTCCAGCGCCGGAGTCGACGCCCCTCCCGCTGCTCCTCTTCCTCCTTTTCGCCGATCGAGAGACGGAGCCACCCAGGATGAGAGCAGCAACCGTAGCAAAGATAAGGAGGGTCTTCTCGGGTGGTGCCAGTTAGGTAAGAGCCCCGTCCGAGGAGTAGGGAGATTTCAAATCTCTTCTCGTTCCTGGAAGTTGACCTCCTTGATGGAGTTGATCCGTTCCTCTCGCGCCCTTAGCCGATTCTTCTGCTTTGCGAACCTGACTTTTGTTGTTTGTTTTTCGTTTTTCGTCTTCCCCTGTTTTTTTTTTAAAGTACCAGCCACTCATACGATCCGAGTCACGTGCTTTGTTTCCTGTTGTTTTGTTCCCAGCGCGCTCGCTGAGAGCTGCGGTTGTTGTAGCTGGGTTTGCGGGGACGGCTTCGCTTTCCTGTCTTCTCCTCTCCCACCCCCCCCCCACCTCCCCTGCTGTGATAGCTTTGGTTGTCCTCGGACATCAGCTTCCACCACACGCAGGACACATCAAGATCCAGTCGCTGCATTTGCACAACAAGCCATGTTGGGTTAATCTTGGTTACCTGTTTTACAGTTTAGCTTATGGTACAAAGTACAAATCCCAACTGTCTGCTTAGGGTAGGCTTCGATGTAATGTATACAATACATGTAATTATACATCCAGAATTAAGTTGGACGATTCAGTAACCAGCCGCCACTGTCAATCGGTACCTTGCGTTTTACTTTGCCGAGAAGTTTCCGTTTACTAAATTACAAAAAAAAAAAAAAAAATTCCAAACATGAGTCAAATTGCAACATTTGTGATGCCATAAAATATTTATTAACGTTTGCTCTGCAAAAGACTGTAATAAATTATGCAAAGGCTCCACATTCAAGAAATTTAGATTTTCTGTCTTGCCTAGAGATTTTTGGATATGTTTTTGGTTTTGTGTGTGTGTGTGTGTGTGTGTTTCCTGTGTTGCATGCAATAAAAGTTACATCACAATAAATTGAAACTATCACAATGCTACTGTTTAAGAGAACCTCGGAAAGGGCCCAGCCGGACATCTTTTAATACCATCCCCCAGTCTGCATAAATCTGCATAGATTATGTTTTTTCGACACCTGTTAATAAAGCAATCAGTAACGTGGCCAACTAGTAGTCCATCTTCGCAGTGTTAATGCAGGAAAGTTAAGATGAAAGTTTCCTTAAATGGACTTCCCCTCTCCTGGCATCAGTTGCTGGTGGGGAAAACCCATCACCAGTTCTTCTCTTTAATTATGGTCTGGCAAGGCTGGGTGAGTGTGGTGGATGCTTTGAACAGCAGACTCAAGGACCATTGGACTCCTGCTCAAAAACAGACTGTAGGTGCTTTTTCTCCCTCTCAATTTGCCCCATTCTAATAGGCAAAAAGGAAGAGGGTGCAATGAAGTCAGAGAGCAGGCCTGAAAAGGCGCAAGCTCTCTCCTGAGTTTGTGTTGCAATGGAATGACACCTCTAAAGCATCCAGAAAGAGTCTGGATAGCAAAGAGACACCATTTTTCCCATAACCAAAGTATCAAAAACAGCAATATGTACAGCCAGGTTAAACTTTTTAAGGGCAAAAATAGTGGGAAACCTGTAATACATTTACTAAGACAGAATAAGCAGCATCCATTTGGCAGCAATTTTCCTTTTCTTCCCCCTGACCTCCCTGGTAGTAAACAAATGCCCATGTTAATAGAAAGATAGTTGGAAGCTGGCTTCTCCCAGACTAAATTGCTGTTCAGTGCAGCATCTGACTAGCATATTCTCTTAAGAGAGCACTTGCTTTTTAAACACAGGCCTAGCTCTTTCAAAGAGTGTTGGAATCATGTGTTAGAAACAGGGTGCTAAACTTGTATTTGTAAGGTTTCCAGATAAGATCTATCAAAATGACTTGGGTAGATACCCGTGCAGAAGCCAGGTGTCCAGGCCCAAGCCAAAATGGCCAGGTAAGGCAGTGTCAGCAGCTATAAAAGGGAACATGCTCCCAGTATCCTAAACCACTCAACTTTTTCTCTGCATGTATTTGTATACTGTATACCTTCAAGTAATCCCTGATTCCTGGCAACTCCCTAGGCAAGTCCCTGCAGTTTTCTTGGCAAGTTTTTTCAGAAGGAAGTAATGTTTGCCATTACTTCCTTTCCAGGGCTGAGAAGGTGACCGGCCCAAGGTCATCCAGCTGGTTTCTAGCCTGATGCGTTAATCACTATACCAAACTAACTCTGAAAGTGGTAAAATAGGAACTGAGTTAATGGCTACATCATCAACCGGTGTTAAACCACAGATTTTCAACCTTTTCAGGAATTGGAACCTGTTTATTAATATAAAATTCCTGGAATCAAGAGGATTCGGGCTCCTGTATGTCAGCTTGGCAAGCCCTGCCTTACTCTTTCCTCTGGACTGTAAAAAAGTAGTAAGGGTTGCAAGTTGCTGCATCAAAACAGAAGTAGATGCCTAAGGGCATTAGAAGTTTTCTTCTCCTTTAATCCCTTCCAGAGAATAAAACTATTTAAGAGAACTAAAGGGGGAAAAGACTTTTCTGCAAGGGACTAAGTGGGAAAAAAACCTTTGAGACCAATCAATCATTTTTTCCTGGCCTCGGTGCTACTCCTGAGGGAGATCTATAGTGGGTTTTCTAATTGATCAAAATAGGAAAGAAAAGCTTCCAAAAAGGAGTAAGCAAAAACAAAACTCACTGCAATAGATGTAAATCTGGCAGAGAGATTATTTTGCCCCACTCCAAAAGTCTTTTTTTTCTTATCACATTTGGGGGGGGGGGATTGTTAGGAGAATATCAGAAGCAGCCTCAAATCAGCCAGTACAAACCCTGAAAAACAGAGCAGTGCAGGAAAAGAAGAGTCAATTTGTTGTAGTGCTTAAGACACCAGGCTAAAAATTGGGAGACCAGGAGTTCTAGTCCTGCCTTAAGCAAAAAGCCAATTAGGTGACCATGGGCCAGTCACTCTTTCTCAGCCTTAGGAAAGAAGCAATGGCAAACCACTCTCTAAAAACCTTGGCAAGAAAACTGCAGGGATTAATCCAGGTAGTTGCTAGGAGTCAAGACAGACTGGAAGGCATATCCTACCCCAAAGGAAAAGAACTTCAAAAGTTATTTTTCTTATCAGATTTTGCAAAATATTATCATGGATTGGTTAAAAAAAACCAAACATGGATAGGCACCTCATCCTCCATGTTTAGGACAGTCACATTTACATCTTTTTGCTATTGACTATGCTGACTGTACAGATAGAAGTCTAGCATGACTAACCCAATCTTTTGTCTATCACTCAGGCTTCATTGATAAATTCTAGAAATATTATTCTCGAACTCCTATCATCTTCTAGCCCAGCCACTTTGTTGAGTACCAGATTAGAAAAACAGTTGTGATCTTGGTGTGATATGTAGCACAGGGGTACCTGAACTCTCTTGTGTGACTGCCACAGTCTCCCAGTTCACAATTGGAATGCATGAGTAGACAGTTGCTCATTGGCAAGGATTGAGACCTAGTATGTCCCAACTGCCTTGCTAAGCTTCAAGATTAATGGAGCCACCCAGGCAAATCCTTGTCTGCTTTAGTGATTTATCACCTTTCTTATGCCTGAGTGAGCAGTGTGGGAATCTCCTTATTCAATTCTTGATTATGTATTCTGGATGCATCTGTGTCCAACTGGTGGTTGTAGGGTTCATCATGCAAACTGGATAAGGAATGCAAGCTATTTGAAATCCATTGCATATTCTTAGAGTTTGGGGTCATTTCTTTCCTCTTCACACTTGACTTATTTTTATTGCCAATATCACACCATGCATAAATGTTGGCTTCTTGAACCTAGAAATTCACAAACCTCTTGGAGAAATATTTCACAGTAGAGGTCTGTAGGCATTTGTGGGATTTCTCTAAAAGAAGCAGACTCACCTGGTCCCTCAGAACTATAGTGAGCATTAGAATATATGGTACAGGTAGTCCTCGACTTACAACAGTTCATTTAGTGACTGTTCAAAGTTACAACAGCACTGAAAAAAGTGACTTATAACTGTTTTTCACAGTTACAAACTTTCCAGGATCCCCGTCAAAATTCAAATGCTTGGCAAGTGGTTCATATTTATGACCGTTGCTATATCCCAAGATCCTTTTGTGACCTTCTGACAAGCAAAATCAATGGGGAAGCCAGATTCACTTAACAACTGAGGCAAGAAAGGTCATAAAATGGGGCAAAATTAACTTGGCAAATGTCTTGCTTAACAACAGAAATTATGGGCTCAATTGTGGTCATGAGGACTACCTGCATTACCAGGTGATAAGGAGGTTCCCAAAAGGAGGACCAGTTTTTTTGCCTAGAAAAAAGAAGAGGATGTGGAAGAACAAAATGAAGGCAATTTGCTACCCTTGATCAATTGTTGATATAGCACAGGGAGCCATTAACTATTGCTGGCAATATAAACAGTGGATTCGCTGACATTTTTCCATCTTATATTCAGCAAGTGACATAAGAGTCTTAACTAACAGCTAACAGCCGTGTCTTAATAGCTTACCTTATGCTGTTGTATTATTTAATACTAGCAGCAGAGTGAAAATGAAATGGCCTTGTACTTCATTAGGAACATCATGTTTTTTCCCAGGCTACTTACCTATTTTCCTGCTGTCGCTTTACTCTGAAAGCAAATATTTGTGCTTAGGAATTTCTTAGATGTTAGATAAGGAAGATGGAAATGTACAACATTGCAGTGCACCCTTTAGATGGAAAATAATTGTAATTTTACTGTGTGGAGGTTTTTTTTTTTGTTCTTTTAATTATTATATGGTATATAATTTCCATTACATGTCCGTTAATGACTTTGGAAACGTGTTAAGAACATATCTGATATATAAATGAAATATATAAGGAATTGTGGATCTCTCCATCAAAGAAAGTTAAAACTCTCTATAATGGAGGAAAAAAACTATCTCTTCTACAGTAAATCTAATGGATGTGGCGTGAAATGTATTATTTATGTGTTTTTAATTTTCTGTTTATTGGTTTATCTATATGCAAACCATGGTTCATAAACACAATGGCAGAGATTTTGCAATACTCAACATCACCCAAAGACAGAACCAGTCAAATCACTTTATGAGTTACTATCAGTGCATCAGTCTAGGTGTTGCTTAATAAAGGTTCAGTTGCAATTAATTGCCAGGGACATTTTCTCTTATGGTCTAACCTTTTCCTAACATTCAAGTTTAGTCTGAGATATGCAGCATTGTTAATATTACTGTGTTCAATTCTACAGTGGATGCTGGTCATAAAATTGGAAATGTTCCTTTAGAGTCTATTCTTAGCCCTTGAATGTACCTTTATACCAAGTCTTCTAGCATGCAGTGTAGTTAAAAGAATTATAACTCTGGGAAGATAAGCCTACTTGTGATTTAAACCACTGGAGAAATGTGTTTTCTCTTGTAAAACATGGTTTTTGGATTTTTGTCAACAAATCTTTGTAATAGGCAGCATTTTTTCTTTCCTTTTAATATGTGTAGCACTGGAAACAAAAAAAAATGTGTATATGCATTAACATTCTTGAAGCAATGCAAGCAAAATGTTGTTACTTTTCTTATCATCATTTGGATAATTGCTGGCAATAGAATCAAATGTTTTGTGTATGTTAGTGATGTAGAAAAACTTTTATGGTACAGCTTTCTAACATTGCTCTCTTCGTCACTATTTCCCAGGCGGGGCATAATTTCTGTGCTGAAAGTGATTGAACTCCTGAGTGTGAATAGCTTATGCCATGAAAACATCTATTACTGTGTGAATTGATATAAAGCATCTTCTTTGTGGGAACCACCAAGCATTCACTTGGCTTTCCCTGAATATCTTTCACTTAGAAGAGATGGAAAAAATGGAGTTAAAAATGAATGGATTTTAATCTGCCACTCGTATCTCACCAAGGAGAAAGCAAAACCAAAAAGTTTATTTTTGTGATTGACATTAGATATGTATTTATAACCTCATCCCATTGATAAAACGATGGTTTATTCCTGTATAGTTAACTTGCATTACAAAATACCTGTGGGTATTTATCACCACAGCATAATGGGCATGCTGCCTATGTAAAATTGGACCCTTATCAAGTCATTATGGTGTTTGTATAAAGAAGCGCAGATCCCAAAGATGCTTTTTCAAGAGTCAAATGGACTTTCTAATTTCCCTTTGAAGACGTTTCTCTTCTCATCCCAGAAATTTCTTCAGCTCTAAGTGCAAATGCTGGTTCAGTTCAAACTCCAAGACCTTTGATTGCGATAGCCAAAGTAAAGGAGGCCACACCTATTCATTCACCAATTTCCTGAGGTTTCCTAACCTCACCATAAGGTACAGCAAATAGAGTTTCATCCTCTTGAAAACTATGTCTCCTTGTTGGTATGAAGCACTGATAATAGTCTGCAATCCGACTCATTTGTGCATACAATGCTATTTTAAGAGTAAAATAATCACTGGCTGTCTTATGGTTGTTTAAATCTCCAGATAATAGCTCTTGCTGCCCAAAATAGGCCCATCGATTAACTACTATGAAGTGCATTGGATCTTCAGAGAGCCAGAATCTTGCTTTGGTGTTGGAGTATGCTCTAGCAAGAGAAGCAAAGATCTGGAAGGCACCGATCTTCCAGAACTTCATACTGAAGGTATGTTTTCATATGTGAAAAAGTGATCTGTACTGGAGTTTGAGAGCCAAACGAGATTAGAATTGCCCTCGGAATCCCCCAAGCCTAGATTGGTCGTCACATTTTCCCCACGTGCAATGTTTGTTGACAATGATATGCAACAGCTTATGCATGCTTGCTATCATTACAATAAATTGCATTCTAGAATGAACCTGGGTAAAACCTGTCTTTGAAAACCACCTAGAAACTACAACGGATCCAGAATGTGTTATGGATTTTTCCAGTTTTAGCTATGTAACAGTCTGCTACATAAACTGCACTGGTTCCTAGTTTACTTCCAGGTGCAATTCAAGATGCTGGTAATTACTTTAAAGCACCATATGACCCACCAGGGTCAGGTTACCTGTTGGGCCATCTCTTCCTAAGGACATCTACATGTTCTACCTGATCATTTAGGGTGGGCAAAGTTCCAGTTCCTTCCCTTAAACATTGCCATCCCATGGGATCTAGGAAGAGTGTCTTTTCTGTATCAGCCCTTGCCCTATGGAACTCCCAGCCTCTTGAATTTCAACACACCTCCTACCCTCCTAGTCTTCTGTAAAGTATTTAAGGTCCATCCTTCCCCTCAAGTGCTGGGATAGGGTGAGGCGTATGAAAGGATTTAATTAGGATGTAGGAAGTTTAACTTTGGTGCCAGGTTTTTATTGTTTTAATACATTTATGTTAGGTTGCCCTTACTGATGTTGTTTTAATTGTTGATTGGGAGTCAACCAGAGTTCATCACAGGTCGGGCAGATACATACCTGTTTTAAATTAAATAAATAAAAACATTTTATTCTGTTTTTGCTTTCCTTGACCACACCTATGAATACAATTGTACTTTTCTGGGGAAAAGTACAATTCCCCAGTACAATTCTGTATCTAAATCTCCAAAGATGGGTATTACCATATCCTGATTACAGTGAGGTAGAGAAAAATCTCAGGTATCTTAAAATGCACATGCTCAAATTTTTATCAGGTACTCCGTCTTATGATCAATGGACTCAGAGAGATTCCAAATGATTATACAGGTAGTCCTCAACTTAAACAGTTCATTTAGCACTCAAAGTTTCAACGGCACTGGAAAAAGCAACTTATGACCATTTTTCACACTTATAAACATTGCAGCATCCCCATGGACATATGATTTACATTTGGATGCTTGACAACTGACTCGCATTTATGACAGTGCAGTGTCATAAATGCGAGTTGCAGTGTCCCAGAGTCAGGTGATCCTCTTTCACGACTTCCTGAAAAGGAAAGTCAATGGGGAAGCCCGATTCACTTAACAACCATGTTACTAACTTAAGAACTGCATTGATTGACTGAACAAATGTGGGAGGGGGGAGTTGTAAAATGGAGCAAACGTACTTGACAATTGTCTCACTTAACAACATAAATCTTGGGTCACAAATGCGATCGTAGGCTGAGGACTACCTGTACTGCTTTGTTTTAATTCAGTTTTTTTTCTGTTTAGGGCACCAATATTTCTCCATTCTCTTACGACAGAACTGTTTTGTGGATTGGAAAGTTAAGCTCACTCTTTCAGTTTTGCTTTCAAACCTTTTTCTTGGCGGTCAGCTTTCTGAACCGGTTGCTGGCATCAGTAAAGGTAAGGACCTCTGGATTCTCCTAGTAGTTGTTTCTGTCAATAGTGAGAAGTGCAAAAGGAGCTCTCATCACACGTATAACCTCAGATGATTAAATCTTCAATCCTAGGCATATCTTTTTGGTAAAAAGCTCTTTGAGGCTTATTCCAAGTGTGGAAATAATTACAGGCTTACAATGTAATCCTGTATGTACATCAGGGGTGAAATCCAGCAGGTTCTAACAGGTTCCGGAGAACCGGTAGTGAAAGTTTTGAGTAGTTCGGAGAATTTTGACTCTTCGGAGAAAGGGGGCATACAAGTTGAACAAATAAAATAAATAAACCGGCAAATATCACCTCTGGCTGGCCCCAGAGTGGGGTAGGAATGGAGATTTTGCAATACCCTTCCTCCAGGAGTGGGGAGGAAATGGGGATTTTGCAGTATCCTTCCCCTGCCACGCCCACCAAGCCACCCCCACAGAACCAGTAGGGAAAAATTTGGATTTCACCACTAATGTGGTGAAATATGTATGTACTGTATGTATTTGTTATGATTTTATATCCCTCCTTCCCTCCAGGATCTCAAACCAGCTTTTTCATGGGATCCACTTTCATGTTTTGTCCTTCTAAAAGCAATCTTGTAAGTTTGGTTGGACAGAGAGAATGACTGGATCAGAGTCAACCAATGGGGTTCCACGGCTGAGATCAGACATGAGCCTGGATCTAACTCAGGGCTGTCAAACTCCCGGTCCGCGGGCCGGATGCATCACACACTGGCCATGCTCACACCCAGTTTAGCGAAGGGGGGGGGGAGTCCCAATATGTCATGTGACGCTGCCGTTGATGACGTGAGTTTGACACCCCTGATCTAGCTGGTCCTTCACCATGATACTATGACCTATATTTGACTGTCGATGTTGCAATTTGTAAAAATCATGAAAAAGATGAAGTGACCATCTATATGAAAATGTTGTTGGCAAGAAAAAAAAGCTGTACTTGGATTGAAGGGAAGTCTGTTCTTGAATGGGATTGGATTCCCGCAGAAGTTCACACGTTGTAGGTGTTCCTTTTCCCCCAGCAGTCACTGGACTTATAGGTAGCAGCTGCAGTAAGATGTTTGTACAACTACAACTTTTCTGAGCCGTCTGGGTTTATAAACAGTGATCTATAACCTTGGTTACAATCCATCACAAGTATGCAACATGATTTATGCAGACTCACCCTTGAAAAGAGCCTGAAATTGCAACTGGAGCAAAATGCGTTGGCTGAGCTACTATCAGGGCAAGGGACAAGGACCATATGATGCTGGACTAAAAGATGTGCTTTGGCTACCAATTGCCCCCCATGCATAATTTAAGACCCTTTGAAGTGGTGAATTGTAGAGGGGCTGATTCCTTGACAGATGGTTCTTTCCATGGTAAATCTGCCCTGATCCACAGATCCACCAAGAATAAATCCTTCGGAAATCCTTCATGTTAGGTACTTTATTGGGCACGCAAGAAAGGGTCTTAATTTTATTTGTATTATTCATGTTACATCTTACCCACTATCTTTTTTTATTGCTGTAGTGTAAACTGTCTTGAATGATGGAAAAGACAGAATGGTGTGACATAAATTCAATAATAAATAAAATACATTCTAGGTGATTTCTTACTTGATGCACAGATATAGGTATACAATGTGTGTGTTTTCAACAACTTGCACACAGCCGTCCTTTATTCTTTATCTCTCCGTTTTAGGCACAGTTGAAACATCTCCGTTGCATTGCAATAGCTTGTCTACTTCTAGCAGCAAAAATCAATGAAGAAGATGAGGTAGGCGTCTTTTTAAATAAGTAAAGGTTTGGACTTTGTTGAGTAACGCACAAGATATTATTAAACGGGCCTGATGGAATAGCTCATTCATCAGTCTTCTTTGTCTTTCCCAATACAATTTTGAATAGAATAGAATTTTTTATTGGCCAAGTGTGATTGGACACAGAAGGAATTTTGGGTTGTGACTTACAATGCTTCAGTCATGATTTTGGTGATGGGGGCTGGCTCCTATCAGACTCTAATTGGCTGCATGAGGTGCTAGTAAACCCTTCCTTGAAAAACATCAGAAATGTACACTGTTCAAATTTTCAGTTTTAAACTGTAGCTGTTTAGAGCCGTAGTGGCACGGTAGTTAGAGACTGTACTGCAGAGAACTCACTGTTCACTCCAGGAGTTCAAGCCTGACCAACTGAAGGTTGACTAATCCTTCCATCCTTCTGAGGTTGGTAAAATGAGGACCCAGATTGTTGGGGGCAATATGCTGACTCTGTAAACCGTTTAGAGAGGGCTGTAGAGCACTCTGAAGCGATATATAACTTTAAGTGCTATTGCTATTATACTGTATAGTTGTATAGATTGTGTTTGTAGAAATTGGTGTAGAGAAGGTCTATTTCTAAGTATTTTTTTTTCATTCCACATAGTCATGTCCAAGTCTCAGAGACTACCTAGAAAAGTCGATTCCAATTATTTTTGGAGGGGAGGGGGCAAGGTTTTTCAGAATGGTTGGCCATTGCCTCCTTCCTCGGACTGAGAGAAAATAATAGGCCCAAGGCCATCCAGATGGCTTTGTGTCTAAGGCAGAACTAAAATTCATGATTTCTAACCTGGTGCCTTACTCATTTTACCAAACTGGTTCTCTTGTTTGTTTCTGCTTGTACAGATTGTATCTATTAGTGTTGAGTAGATCTATTTCTAAGCAAATAAGATAACTAGTGGCTTGGAAAACACACTATGGATTATGAGTCAAAGCTTCAAATACAGATTACAATTACACAGTTGAGGCTAATTTTTACATTTCATAATATAGGTTACTTCAGTGGATTTAGTCATGTACATCAAGAACTGGTATGGATGAATTAATTTTTATTAAAATGTATGAGAATATTGTCTTGTAAATACACAGTTGAGCATCCTGGATGTTTTGATTTCACAGAAGAATCGCTTTAGGTGTTATTCATTTTATTACATGGACAGTTCAGAAAGCAACTCTTCATCTTTCAGAGAATTGTACATACATCACCATTACACAATACTTCATAAGAACTGAGCTTCTTTTATTATGTTTCCATTTGTTTTTGAACAGATAATACCATCAGTAAAGAAGCTGGCAGAGCAGAGTGATTGCAAATGTTCTCCAGCTGAGATTTTGAGAATGGAAAGAATCATACTTGATAAACTTCATTGGGATCTTTACACAGCAACATCAATGGATTTCTTAAACATTGTAAGCGTTAAACCTTTTGATGGTTAAAAGACTAAGCTGACATTTTAAAAACATTAGTAAACATATATTCCTTTCTAGTTAGTCTCACAAATACATTTGCAATTACCTGCAAGTATTTCAAAGTGTATTTTTTATCACAAAGATATTGAATTTCCATTTGAACATTCTACTTATTCCAAACACTTAAGCTGATTTACGAATGTAAATTCCCATTTTGAAAGGACAACTGAAATGGATGTTTAAAAGAGATACTCATACTGTCCACTAGAGGTCTTCCCCCCCCCTCTTTTTTTTCTTTTGCACATTGCAAAAATATGTCTAACTATCTGAATCTTAATACTGTATGTAAAAAAACTTTCAAAATTTTTGCTACATTTCACAAATAGGTCATCTCAGATCAGCCTTTTTTTTCACCCTGCATAAATGCACTTGACCCTCATTTTAGTTAAAATAGATCATTCTGATCTGGCACTTAAGTCATATATCTTAACTGCTAAACATTTATAGAAAGAAAACTTCCTTTTTAAGAAATTACTATGTGCTATAGTAAGGCAAAAAATCAAGTGATACAACAGTGTCTTAATGCTCCTCCTTTACCATGAACAAGTAGGGTTTTTTCCTCCCATCCTGGAGAATTTTGGATAAATGTCCTGTTTTAATCAACCAGGATATTAACTTTATATTCCTGTATGAGTGATTTTTATCACTCTCATTTATTTCTTTATGCTGGTTTGGATGTCACTATTTTCTTATTTATACAAATAAAGGAGAATTTGGACTTTCTGAATTTCCAATTGCGACAATGCAATGAATTCAGAATTAGTTACATTCAGTGTAAGCTTAAACATCTCAATATTTGGCAAATACGACACAAATTATAACAATGGAACATAATAATCCCAGTTTAAACATCTGGCTGACTGTGCGACCAACCATTGTAATAGATTTTAGAGGTTCCTGCCATTAATAAGAATTAGTTTGCACTTCTGGTCAATGACATAGGAAAACGTACAAAGTTCGTTTATTCATATATATATATATATATATATATATGAATGATATAATATACTGATTGTTTCTCTTCTCTTCAGTTCCATGCCATGGTGATGTCCAAGTGGCCCCAATTACTAACTAGGCTACCTCAGAGGAATCCTTCCCGCCATGCTGCGTTCTTGACCAAACAGCTACAGCACTGTATGGCCTGCCACCAAGTGTTGCAGTTTAAGGGTTCCACACTGGCCTTGGTGATCATCACCTTAGAGTTGGAGAAGCTGACTCCTGACTGGTTTCCTGTAATTACCGATCTGCTAAAAAAAGCACAGGTAGGAGTCAGGTTGGCCCCTGCAGCTTAAATTGGAGACCAACACCCCATTTCAAAAAGCAAACAAGCAAGCTTGACGAGTTGTTTGAAAACATTGCACGTTTTAAAGAATGTACTGTTCAGGAGTGCTTGCAAGTAGTTGTTAGGATGCTGTTTCTGTCCAATGCAAAAGATCAGGTTAGTTTAATGGGATTTAAGGTTCTGATGAATTAAAATCATTAGTGGGTTATATGGAACCATGAGGTCATGCTTATCTTAGTTTATATTTTCAGGTATTTCAGATGTTCTTACCTCAACCAGAGCCTTGCCTTTGCTCGGGCAGCAGAGAATATGTTAGCACCACTGTCTTTAGCCGGCTGCAGAGTTTAGCTTTATAACCCACAGCCATGTAATAGGTGGCTTAGTGAACCCAGGAGTCAGGTTTTTTAAATTTCTTAATTACATCAATTTGTAGAGCCACCATCCTTGCAATTGCAATTCTGGACAACAAACGCAGGATTCAAACCACAAAAGCACTGTGACAAATAATAATAATAACAATAATGGTGCCCAAGGTGTTAGGAAATTTAAGGGTGGCCAGTTTGGATATCAGCCAATGACATCATTCATAGCGTTAACGATGAAAATCACTGCTATGAAACCTTATGGTTTATTACAAAATTTTGCTTTACTGTATGCATTATGCAGATTTCTTAAAAACAGAAATGAAACCCTTCTATTATGCTCCCATTTCCCTGTCCTCTTGAACAGGGGTCTCCAACCTTGGCAATTTTAAGACTTGTGGACTTCAACTCCCAGAATTCCTCAGCCAACAAAGCCAAGATTGGAGACCCCTGCTCATGAGTGGTTCAGTACTTGCTAAATAAAGTAAAGATTTCCCTGTCCAGTCATCCTCATCTTCATTTCTTCGCCAAGGAAGCCAGCCTTGTCCGAAGACATTTTCTGTGGTCATGTGGCCAGCATGACTATATGCCAAAGGCACACAGAACGTTGTTACCTTCGAAAAAAAAGTGGTATCTGTTTATCTACTTGCATTTGCATGCTTTCGAACTGCTAGGTGGGAAAGTGCTGGGGCAGGAACGGGAACACACCTTGTTGGGCAGCACTTGGGTCTCGAACCCGGACAAGCTCAGTGTCTTTAACCACTAAGCCATTGTGCCCTCTTGCTTAATACCAAGGTAAGGATAAGGATAAGGATAATTTTATTTCTATACCGCCCCTCTCCCGAAGGATTTGAGGTGGTGTATAGCCAGGTAAAAAATACAATACAAATATCACAATTTAAATTTAAAAATTATTAAAAGTATTACATGTAAGGCCAAAATTAGCTAAAAAACCCAAAAATTTAAGAACTCCATATTTAAAACTCAATTATGAAGCTAGCCCTGCCTGTCGAAAGAGCAGGGTCTTAAGAGCACAGCCGAAAACTCAGAGGTCAGAGATCGTGCATATGTCCGGTGGCAGTTCATTCCAAAGGGAAGGGGCTCCCACAGAGAAGGCTCTCCCCCTGGGTGTCATAATTTGACATAATTTGGCCGACGGCACCCTGAGGAGTCCCCCTCTGTGGGAACTAACTGGTCGGTGGGAGGCTATCGGTGGCAGAAGGCAGTCTTGTAAGTACCCAGGTCCTGAGCCATGGAACGCTTTAAAGGTGGTAACCAACATTACCACCATTGAGTACTGAAAAAAATTATAATGCATCTCTTATAACTCCCAGAACTTCAGGCTTCATTGATGAATTAAAGTTCTCATGAAACAGAGCCACAATTGGGAACCTGTGATTCTCCCATTGTTGCGCAGCTACATTTCCAGCTCAGATGGCTAAGGATAAAGGATAAGGTTTTGCTTTCTTGTCTGCCTTGTTCATCATAGTGCATTTGCACAATGATTTGAAAACAAAAGATAGATGCAGCATTTCTTGCCACACTATGTAAGATAGGAGTCTGTGGCTAAAAACTAAACCACATTTGCTGTGTAATTCTTCTGTTGGTTCAGGACTCATTTCACATCATTTATCTTGAGGAAGCAGCAGGTTTAAAGCAGAGCACTCATCCTAATTGTGGTTTATAAGTACATTTACAACATTAAAAAAAATTCTAACATGAAAAGGCTTAAAAGTTTCACGTCAAGTGAGAACTCGGCCAAAGCATATCCAGATTTTCCATTTGCCAGTGCTGAGTCCAAGGATAGACTTGACTGGTTTTATAGAGAAAACTTGCTGGAATTATTGGAATTAAACGGAGAGACTTTTAAAAATAAATTGTTAGCAGCTAAAAATTAAGAGAATGTGAAGAAAATGGTTTGATCACATTATATTTATATTACGTGGCAGATCGATAGCACCAAATTCATCCACTGCAAAGAACTTGTGGATCAGCAGATCTTGGGCTTCCAGCTACCCAATGCTGTCTACATTTTCAACCCTGCAAATAAAAACATCGAAACTCACCTGGCTGAAGGATTACCCTGCTATTATTCCATGGAGAAGAAAGAAATGCAGTTTAACATGCAAAACTCACTCCTCAGAGGCAAGGCTTATGTGGATGACGTCCAGAGTGATGAATTCTATGATGGATTCAAGTACTTGTACAATGAAGATGGGACCTCAGAAGCTGGACCAAACAGTGAGATGGGAAATGATGATATTCAGGGACCAGAGGAAAGTATCAATACTTGCCCACCATTACAACCTGCCCCTCATATTGATTAGAGGTTCACACAGGGCAAAAAAGGGACCAAATACTAGACAAAGCCAAGGCTATTTCTAATACTTCATTAGTGAGGGCTATGTATTAATCGTATATTGCCTATACTGTAGCTTTCAACTTTCCGGTTTTTAAAAAATTCTTTGGCCAGACTTGTTTTGATTAGATCAAAATATAATCTAAAAAAGACATATTTGAACAAGGCAAAACTTCAGATGTCCCATGCTTAAAAATATTGATCAGTGAGGAATAGGAGCTTGCTTAGGGTAGCTTCTTAGGAAAGCTTAAGATGTTTGTTAACTGTGGTCCTCAACCATAACTGAACTCAAAATGGAGCCCACAAATGAGACATTAGTTAAGTGAGTTTTGCCCCATTTTATGACCTTTCTTGCCTCAGTTGTTAAGTGAATCACTGCAGTTGATAAATTGGTAATCTGGTTGTTAAGCGAATCTGGCTTCCCATTACTTGTCAGGTGGTCCCAAAAGGAGATCACATGATCCCAGGACACTGCAATCGTTGTAAATATGAACCAGTTGCCAAGCATCTGAATTTTGATCACATGATCACAGGGATGCTGCAAAGGTTGTAACTGAAAAATGATCATAAGTCTCTTTGAATGGTCACTAAACGAACTGTTGTAAGTCAAGGACTACCTGTATTCAGTAACTAGAAGGATACATGATAGCAGTGTTCCAGTGTTTGAGGGGGCTGCCAAAGAGAGGAAGGGGTCGGTCAACCTATTTTCCAAGGCACCTGAAGGCTGGACAAGGAATAATGGATGGAAGCTGATCAAGGGGAGATTCAACCTAGAAATGAGAAATTTTCTGACAGTGAGAGCAATCAGCCAATGGAATAGAAGTTGCCTTCAGAAGTTGTGGGAGCTTCATCACTGGAAGCTTTCAAGAAGAGATTGGATTGCCATTTGTCAGAAATGGTGCTGGTCAGGGGGTTGGACTAGATGACATACAAGGTCCCTTCCAACTCTGTTAATCTGTTAAAAACTAGCTTGGTTCTCCTATCATTTGTTGAAGTTCAGCATAGGAGTTTTCTTGCCGGAGGCTAAGGCTGCAGGTCTGAACTGTTAAGGCCTGGAGCAGAGATTTTCTTGATGGCAATCATCTAAATCACCACTGGGCCATCACTTTGTCCAAGTGAGCTCAACTGCTAGTGAAATAACGGTACAGAAGAGAGGAGGCTTAGTGAGCAATGTAACTTTTCCAGTTGTTGACAGATGTTCTGAACTGAGGCAGCACTGTAATAAATGGTCAGCACACTTCAGAGTAGGATACGAAAGTTTTCAGTTGATGGGTAGGCTTTACAAGTGAACATTTTTTTTTAACATGGCTGAATGCCACAGCCATGACTTTCCACCCTTATATAAATAGCAAAATTCATTTCATAGTTTTCCATTGCAAAAAGATAGGTCTTGGACAATGATCCCACAAAAATTGGAAAATCCTTTCTCTTCCCATCTGCACTGTTGTGTAATCAGAGCTGAATATACACGAATTTATGAGATTTCAGAAGAACAGGAAGAGAAGCAAGATTCCTATTGATCCAGGGCTAATTTTTTACCCTTTAGATGATGTATTGTCATCCCATAATAAACTAGCTAGAATTATTACAAGGCCTACAGATCAGGTTAGTCTTTTCAGAATTCTTAATTTTTCAGCAGGAGCTTGAACATGATTGACTTCTTCCAACTCTATTTTTGTATGAGTTGTACACATCCAACTGAGAGGCTACCGTATTTCCCTGAAAATAAGACCCTGTCTTATATTTTTTTGAACCCTGAAATAAGTACTTGGCCTTATTTTTGGGGAGGTCTTATTATTTCGGGGTGCATGGATTAAGATGGAGCTCCTCTTGCTGTCTTACCTGATTTCCAGCTCTGTGTTTAAGTATTTTTGGGGAGGGCTTTTTTTGGGGGGTGGGGAAGGCTTATTTTAACGCATGCTCTCAGAAGCCCGATTGGACTTATTATCAGGGGATGTCTTATTTTTGGGGAAACGGTAATATTCTGGAGGTAATAATACTGACTACCCAGCATCTTATACATTTCCAGTTGAGACCCAAATAAGAATGGCTGCATGATTTTTTTCCCCAAATATATTCAGATGCCCAAATACTAAATTGTCCTGAAGGATGAAGAATGGTTTCAGGGAACAACAAAATGGTTTAGCTAGAAGAGCACAAGCAAGTGATAACTGGTTTGCTCTTCATCTGATGTACATTTTTGTCTTTACCTTAGCCCGTTTGTTGCTCTGAACATTATGAAATGATGTTGCCAGTTTGTATTCCATTTCCATGGAGAAATTAATTGTCTCTAAAGCACATCTGTTTTACATTCTGTGAACTGAATCTTGGAACAGAAAACATCCAACTGGAAAGAATATTATTATCTTTAATTCTTAGCTTGACTGGGCATGCTTCAAAAATAATTTGAACATAATTAGAATGTGTGCACAATCACAATATCTCTCTGTTATTCATTAATACAAGCTAGGAGTGAGTTCTACTTACCTTTACTACCAGTTTGCAATGGGGCTGCGCGTATGCACTCACTTCGTGCACGTGTGCTCTTCTGTGCATGTTCAGAAGCGTTTTGATGACATCAGGGTCAGTGGGCGGAGCCTCCTGCCAGTTTTACTACTGGTTCTATAGAACTGGTGTGAACCAGGGGCAACCAGTGGCGGGTTGCTCTCGGTTCGCATGAACCGGTAGTAAAATTATTTAGTAGTCCGGAGAACCGGTTAAAACATTGGTTGGCCATGCCCCTGAACTGGTCCCCGGCCCAGTCGACGCTCGCTTACCCCACCCATCTCATCCGAGGCTTTTTTTTAAAACCTTTAAAAGCATTTTTTTTACAACCTCTTAGGCTGAAAAAAATGCTTTTAAAAGTTAAATCCTCTAATGATCGTGCAGCTCAGCTGGGATCCACAGAGGCTTCTGAAAACATTTTTTCTGCAGCCTCTTAAGCCAAAGAGGTTGTAGGGGGAAAAAATCCTTTTAAAAGCCTCTGGCGATCCCAGCAGATTTGCCTGATCTTCAGAAGCTTCTAAAAGCATGTTTTCCTGCAACCTCTTCAGTTGAGGAGGTTGTAGGGAAAAAAATCCCTTTAAAAGCCTCTGGCAATCCCAGCAGATTTGCCTGATTGTCAGAAGCTTCTAAAAACATGTTTTTCTGCAACCTCTTCAGTTGAGGAAGTTGTAGGGGAAAAAATCCTTTTAAAAGCTTCTGGTGATCCCAGCAGATTTGCCTGATCGTTAGAAACTTCTAAAAGCATTTTTTTTCCTGCAACCTCTTAAGGTTGTAGAAATAATGCTTTTGAAAGTAAAAAAAAAAAAGTTGGCCATGCCCACCCATTCACATTACCTCCAAGCAATGCCCACAAAATAAGTCACGCCCACAGAACCAGTAGTAAAAAATTTTAGAACCCACCCCTGGGGGCAACCCACCACTGATACAAGCTGTCTTTTTTCAGGTTGCTGCATGGAACTGAAAAATGTCTTTGTGTTCAAAGTTCAATAACTTAACGAGTCAGCCTGTTAATGCAGCACCATCTCATTTTCAACCTTGTGCATCATACTTGATGTGGCTGCTTTAATGACTAGAAGAGAGATCCTATATTTGTATAGATTCCAATATATTCCTGAACAGTTCTATCTTCTTGAGCAAGTTTCTTTCTATAAGCTTTATCTCTTTGCTTTCTCAGACATTCTGTGGCTGCCTACTCTCCTCTTATTCATGATCATCTCAAATTCGAGTGGGGACTACAGTACTAGGGACTAGGAAAGCAAAATGGTGGAAAATGAACAAGATGTTTATCATAATTTATACGTCATAACATTTAGCTTCTCCCAATGCAGCTAGTTTTAATACATTGACTTTGGAAAGGCATTTAGGCTTCTCTGTACAGAAAGGCTCAAACCTTTGGCTAAATGGATTTTACTTTCAAATTACCTTAGAAATAAATGACTCGGGGAGCAGAGTAGGTTTAAAATCTTCTAATTCCCATTGGAGAAAGGACAAAAGAGCACCCACTTCTCCTTGAGTATCCAAGTATAAAATAACCATTAGGTAACCAATGGAATTCTTTATTCTGTAGCCAACAATGGTGGTTCTAAAACCGTGGTTTGAGTCTCCCCAGGAGATGCCAACAATTTGGGAAGGGTGTTCCAAGCTCCATCTTGTGCACCAATTGCACTCCTTTTGGTACTTTGAGGCTCTGTTTGCAATCACTTGTCTTGGTGGACTACTGCATTCCCAATCCTGCAATGCACTTTACATGGGGCTGCCCCGGAAGAGCATCCCAAAGCTACAGCTGGTACAGAATGCAGCGGCGCAGGCAGTTATGATCACTTCTTGATCAAAGCAAACTGCACTTCTGCTTTGCAAGCTGCACTGGCTGCCAGTGTTCTTTCACATTCAGTCCATGGTGCTGCTTGTAACCTAGAAAGCCCTTTATGGCGTTGGGCCAAGAGGAACCACCTCTCCTTGTTTATGTCCACTATCCCATTAAGTCTGGCAGGAGGCATGCTCTGGATCCCATCTCTATTAGGGAGTGCCTTTTGGTGTGGTCCAGGAAGAGAGCCTTTTGGTCATTATGCCCACCCTTAGGAATATTATCCCTCTTCCCTCCCCCAGAGATTAGATTAGCCTTTACTTTGTCATCATTTTGTAGGCTGTAAAGATAGGGTTTGGTCACCAGGCCTGGGAGACAGGATGGTTGGGGTGTGTTGATTTATTTTTGATGAGTTTGATTTTACCCTAACCGTGGTTTATATGTGCCATTTGTTTTTTATTCATTTGTTTTATTTATTAAATTTATATGCCACCCATATCACTATCAAACATCTTTTGATGTCGCTTTTTTCAAAAATTATTATCAGTGACCCAGAATCATGAACTTGAGATGGACAGCCATATAAACTGGGTGAATGAATGAATGAATATTTCTAAAGCTCATTAGGTTTGCACACACAAGGCAGCAAGGAAAACCTAGCAGGAGTTTTGAGAGATAGCGGCTTACTGTTCTGAATTTGCCATTCTTTCCCCCCCCCCCCCCGAATTATCTCTCAATGCTGTGTATTGCCCAAAGCAGGGGTGAAAATGCTTCCGGATCAGACCGGATCGCCCAATCCGGTAACGATCTTGGCCAGTGGTTTGGCAATCCGATAGCGATGGCGGAGTGAAGCCAGGAAGTAATACTTTTTTTTTACTTTCTGTGCATGCGCAGTTGTACACATGTCTGTGTGTGTCTGTGCGCATGCACATGTGCTTCTGAGCCAGTAAGGAAGGTAAGTAGATTTCACCCCGGCCCAGAATCTAATGGAGTTGGATGGCCTTCCAAATCCAGCAAATGAATAAACTGCTGACTTGCAAAATTAGTCAGGGCTAAAAGGACCAACAGTTGGTTTCTCTCTTCTGAGAATCTTTTTTCTATCTAAAGCTACTGTGATGTAATGGACTTTTCATATGAATGTTGTGAAACAAGGTAACCACAGAAAAACTATAGTTCTCATTCCTTACCTGTTTCCAAGTGGATATTGGACTATAGAACTACAAATGCTAATGTAAGCATGTGTTCATTATTATTAGTTTCATTATTTCATACATTTAGAAAGCGAGTTCCCTTCCATGCATCTTTTGGCTGACCCAGGCAGCATTTTCAAATTTGTCTGCTCGAAATAGTTGCATACCGGATGATCATGTTAATGAAATAAGCGTAGCAAAAGGTATTGTTTTGGAATATCTCAGAGCAGCACCAGTTTGAATGCTGTGTCTTTCCCCAAACATTATCCTTTGTGTGTGCTCAAGAACTCAAAATAGTGCCTTGACGACTTCACAGTGCAGGCAGTCCTTGATTTACAACTGGTAGCTGAGCAACCACAGTTATGATAGACCAAAAAACCTGACTTGGATGACTGCCCCCCCTCCCACAGTCATGTGACCACGTTTTGGGCACTTGATGGCTGGCCTACATTTACAGTCGTTTGCAGTGTCCCATGGTTACATGACAGCACTTTACATATTTTGCCAGAAACTAGTGTTTATTTCTGGTTTCCAGCAAAAATGTCCATTGTGGGCAATGGTTCCCTTAACCACCATGGTGATTCACTTAACCATCAGAAAAAAAACCTTGCAATATCAGATATATGATGACCCGCTTAACAACCAGTACAACTTACAACTGTAATTCCAAGTTTAATTATGGTCCTAAGTCAAAGACTATTTATATGTAAACATTGTTGATACAATAAGGGACATAGGAATTTAAGTTATGCCATGTATTAAAATGTAAAATCTGATATTTTTCGTATGCTTCGATGTCTTTTAAGGGTCAGTTTGGAAAATGTCTTGATGTTCCTTTCAAATTATAGTATCAAAAGCATCATTGTAAACTGTGACTTTTTATATTTTTAATATCACCTATTTGGGGTTTCTCTTTTTTTTTTAAAGAAAGTGAGTGTTTTTGTTCAATAAAATCTAATTTAAAATTTTAGGTCTAATTTGCCTTTCTTGGTTTTGCTTTTTTTCTTGGAAATAAGGCATAATTCTTGTGACTTTTGCAAACAGAAAACAAGAAGACATTGTAGCTGTATAGATACTTATCTGAAATATGCCTTGAACTCAATGGATCTTAACCTCTGAACAGGCTTGCATTCAATGGGCTATGATCTCAGCAACCAAATTTCTGAAATGTCCTTAAATCTGCAAACTATACCTACACAATGCATACTTTCTTATAGAATGAAGCATATTCTGTGTACTTTTACAGCATGTGGGAAATTAGACAATTCAAGGGTTGGGAAAAGGATGTGAAAAGGAGCAAACAAATTGCCATGAAAACACTATTCTGCTTTGATTTTTAATTGTAACTATCAGGGAGGAGTATTCTGTGGAGAAATTAATATTACCCAGTCACGTACATTCCTCAGATGCAACAGTTTTCAGTGGATCTCATGAGGACATTATTTAATGTCAGACTAATATGAGAAAATCTGCATTTGGCTAAGCTTGGATTTGGTATTAAACACTTTTATTCTGACAGAATATAATTTTTCAAATATCCAACATATTTTGGATATTATGTGATAAAGAAAATTCAGTTAGTCTTGTTTTCCATAAATGAAGAAATTAATATAAAATGCTTTATTCCAGGTATCAGAGTTCAGAGCTTTGGGGAATTTTTTAAAAGTTATATCATCTCTGAAACTACTCCTGCCATTTCAAGACCAAATCAACAATCAGCTCCCAAAAGGAGCCTCGACTGAAGAAAATTTTAACTGGCTATATACATCAGAAAGGAGAATTTCCTTTGCCTTCAGTTGGAACTTAGTTGTTTCTTTTTCTTTGTAAAACCTTCTGGGGCAACTGTTTGTTTCCTTCTACCTTGTCATAAATTCCAAGATGACATGAAAACAGTCTCCTAGGTGTTTCACAGTCTTAGCCCTCCAAATTTTCAGATGTCTTGGGGACGCTAGAAACTTCAAAAAAGTGAAGCATTTCTTAGCTGGGTTTATCAGGAGACGGCTCTTGTGACCAAAGATGCTGAATTCTATTTCTCTTTAGAACAGATACTTCTGCACATAATCAGCAAACTGGGGAGTGGAGAGGCGAGATAGTGTACATTGTTCATTTTTAGAAAATTTGATCAAAAGCAGCCAGTGACTGCCACTGCTGCAATAAGATCCCTTCAGTTTTTGCATTTAATGATTCTGGTCTCTCTTCCATTCAGCTTAATGTTCTGATATGGCCTCTTGAGATAACAATATTTGTGGCCACTTTGCTTCCTTCCATATGTGGCAGCAGAGTTCTGCTGATTCAGCTTACTCCTGCTCGTTCCGAGGGGTCCCTGGCCAGTTTCCTGAAAGTATTCCCTACAGGCATTGCTGTGTACTTCAAAACAACATAGGGCACTAAATTGTTGTTGTTTTTCATCCAAATACTATAGGTCAGTTTGGATAAGCTGGCCTAATTTACAGAACTCTGCTCCCAAAAAATGTCTTGATGTAGAATCCTTCTACACTCCACTGCAGGTTTCTGTCTTGTATGAGCTGGCAAACTAAAGGACCAAACGTAAATTTATTTTGTAGCTCAATTTGAATGTATTTAGCTTCCCACATCAGAAAGTTTTATGCCAGAACAGTTAGGATCTGTGCATCTGGGCTATGCATAAATATTATCCATTTTGCTAATGGAAGAGTTCTGGTAGGTGGTTTTCTTGTCCTATTTCAAGATCTTAACAACAAACCTATTAACCATGGAATTTCTCCACTGCTCCCATTTAGTTGTCCTTTTAAAATGGTTCATAAAAATTAATTTATTATTTGGAGACAGAAAAGGCTTTGGGGCATTGTGGCTTTAAATAAAAAAAAACAGATGCACATAAAGGGAAAAGACAACAATGGTCTAAAGAGACAAGAATGGGAGTGTCCCTCTATTGAGTTGGGCACAGTAATTTAATGAGTTATTTTCATTTCATACAAAATGTCTCATTATACAGACATAAGGGGAAATTTTTGCAAAGTTAGTGCTAAGAGATTCTAGAATTTCATAGAGAGGTTAGAGATAATTTAAAATGATCTTTGATGCCCCAGTTTGAAACACCGTGACATATTAGGTGTGTGTGTTTTTTTATAAGGTGAGGACTTTTCTCATGTAGGGCTTCTAAATTACAATGTTTTTTTTTTTTTGAAAAATTGATCCACTATAAGTAGAGGCATTTTTAATGGATCTAACTAAACACATCAAATCTCTGTTTATACTGGAAGTAAAACAATAGCTGAAACATCAAATTCACTGTGAATACCTTCTCAGTGTGTTCAATCTGTCATTAGGAAACTTCATTGGGCTTTCTTTCTCCACATAGGAAGATTAGTGTTCTTTTTTTATTTATTTTAGTACGTGCCATGCATTTAGTCTGAATTAAACATTTATAGGTGAGTGATCAGTTTCTACTTAATCAAGGAACCTGATCAGGCAGTGCCGTCCAAACCAATCCTTGCTTTAGAATCTCTTCTGTGAATACATTTCAAGCATTAAAAAAGTAGAAGCACCAATTAAAACTCTTCTGCATGAGATGTTTTGGCCTTAATAAATCTTCTAATTTACATATCTTCCTGATGTAATGGAGCACGAACTGGGAAGACTAAAGAAGCTACAGAAAGAACAAGAAACAATATTTAGATTTCAGGCTCACTTAATTACATCAAACATACTGCAAGAAAACACACTCTGTAAAGATACCACTGCTGCTTGTTCAAATGTCAGCATTATGATTTTCTTCAGATGGAGATAAAGTTCAGGGGCTTGCTGCTCTCAATAATTCCAGTAATAAAATAAAAAAAGATCGGAGAGTCAATAGACCGTAATGTTTGTAGATCCGTCGTTGCCATGCAGGACTGAGAATAGATTTGGGGTGGGGGGTGAGGTCGGACTGGGTTAACCGAGGTTCTGTACCTCTAGGAACCATATAAACTCCAATAAGAACTATAGAATAGGTGATGCATAGTGATAGAAGCTCCCATTTCAGTATATATCAGTGGCAAAGGCACCTTAACTAGCCCTAATTGATCCGACACAACCTTCCCTTTATTCTGACCACAAAACATAGATTTCAATATGAGAAGCTTATTGATAGAACCTTCTTTTTACTGCTCAGAATATGAGACAAAAACAGGCCCGCAGAAACTAAATGGTTCCTCTTGACTGCAAATGTAGTTTTTAAAATTTCAGAAAGCAAGCTGCTTTATAGGCAATGTTTGCTTTAACTACTTCGGTAAGAGTAAATACTTTCAATGATCTCTTCACAATGACACAAATCTTAAAGTCATGGATAAGTACCTATGAATTGATGATGTTACCTAGTTGGGTAATGAGAGGTTTGCAAACAAACAACCAAACTCAGAGACACCGCAGTTCAATTTTGGGTTACATGTGTTCTGATTCACTGGTACTCTCATAAAACAGAGCTCATATTCAACAGTTGCCAATTTAAGAAAAAGGCAACCAGCAAGAGATACAGTATTCTTCATTCTAAAATGACATATACCTACAATTAGAATATCATATATCTGCATCTCAATTTTTTAAAATGCAATTTGCATTTTTTGCATTTTTTGTGTTGCATTATCCTTGCTAATTAGCATTTTATCAGATTACCTATACTTTCATATCCATCTAGTAATACAGTTACCTAATGCATTACAATTTATGTTCTGCTTAAGACAGCCTAATTCAGCAAAACAAAATTAAAATATGATCACTGTAGCTGCAGGACACCCTGTATCCATGAGATGGATTAGGAATAGCTATTTTATTCATTATTTTGCTTACACTTTTGCTACCCTAGTGCCAGCATTACAAAATCATTAAATACTTAATGGTTCACTTCATAGAACATCAGGATAATTGATCTCATGTTCACAACTTTCCATGTCTCCCATATCTGTTCTGAGGGTTAAAAAAGGGACATGAATGGGGCCTGTAGTAAGAAAAAGCATTATTACCAATCCATTTTCGTAAGAACTATAATTATAGTTATTTTTCATTATAGTTGACCTTACCTGTTGATATTTTTTTTAAAAAAATAACCCCACTATTCAAACTGTTTTGAATGCAATCCTACATTTTTATCCTCCCGAATGCATATTGCTTATGTTATCTTATCCATCTTTAAAATGTATTTTCAGGATTTTGAGAATTGAAATCTCTCTGCCCCATTATCTCTGTGTATTATTTCCACAACTTGAGCATCCTTCGGCTCAGCATTTCCCAGCAACTAAGGCAATTCCACCAGAGTAGTATCTCCTTAGGTTCCTAGCTAAAGTCTTTGAGGCTAACAATATGTTCTTCTTTCATATTTGAAACCTGATTATGAAATCATCTCTTTTTAAAGTGCAGACAAGCCCTAATTCCACCATTAAAAATTGCTCAGGGTTGCTGGCATCAATGAGAATATGGTTTTACCCCAGGCACATCAGCTCTAAGGGTGCAAATATTATAGTTATATAATATGTTACAAGAACTTTTTCAAGTTAGAATTGAATGAAATGTGTAAAAATAAAAGCACAGAACTTAAAATGAAATGTAATATTTAATAAAAAGAAGTACAAAGAAAGCTGAAAAAGTGGTTAAAAAACTACTAAAACCATAATGTAAGAACAATACATAATACTTCATTAAAAGAAGTTGATGGGTTCTCCTCTTGACACTTTAAAATATCATTCAGTATGATTGTCCAAGTGAATGTTTTTGCTTCTGAAAACATAGATCATATACTGAACCATTATTTAAATTACACAAATTTTGAAAAAACAGGAAAATATGGGGAAATTAAAGTCAATGGAAGATGCAGCTCTCCACTAGTCAAACATTATAGAAAATAATGTAGGAAATAAAATTGTTGTGTTTTCCTGTTTTTCTTACTTCACACAACAGAGGTAAATCTTCAAGCTTAGTTTAAGATTTAATTTAAGGTTAGTGTCACATTATAATAGCTAGCAACTTATTAAATAACAATGAATAGAACTACTAAATGCAATTTGGTCCCATAAAGAAATACAAAGTACCAAATCAGACCTCAACCAAGAAAAAGATATTAGTTTCCATGGGACGACTAATTACAAATAGTTTAACAAAGACGGTAGCAAAATTGAGGCCCATATTTCAATGAAAATAACGTAACAGGCAGCACAACATAAAATATGCACTCACATAACACTAATATTATAATAATTAATATAACGTTACATACATTCTGAATGTCTTCATCAGACATATATTGTCATTTCGCTATGCCTTCTATATATTTTATATTTATTATTATTCCCACCTTCTTAATTAATTTCCAAAATAGGACAGCATCAAACTGAAGTCCAGAAAACCAACTAGACCAAAAAGAAATGTTCTGCATAGAACAGATCTTATTGGCTTTCACAAACTCTTAAGCTGCAACATTTTGCATATTTGATAGAACTCTATTCTACCACCCTGCAGTCTCCTTAGCACACATTGATTTTCAGGCTCCTAATTTTGCCACCCAAAGAAATTTTGTTTTACGCCTTTAAGCAATCATGTACCAGAACTGCTACTATCTACATAAACAATACAATAGATCTCTTCTGCACTGCAATTCACCTTCAGTAATTATCCAGTTGCATTTTAGAAAATATATTTTATCTTAATAAAGGCACAGCCTTTATAAAAGAAAAAAGAGAGATTAAAATGCAAGCCTGAAACAGTATAACTTGAAGAGGCTTGCGGTTAAAAAGTATGCTTACAGGGGTTTGTTTCCATGAGTTTTTTTTCCCCCCTCTCTTAAAAATATCAAGTAATACTGTAACATGATTTTCAATATATTCAGACATTGGCCGTAGGTTAAATGACAAAAGACTAAACAGTATTTCAACCTCTAGGCAAGAAGCTTCTGCAAGAAAATGTGCAAAACAAGGAACCTCAGGATAACTATATAGTTAAATTCTACTTTTGGAAAGGTTTTAGCAAAAAAAAAAAAATGCAAGCAATGCTCTAGCACCACCAAAAATTTAAATGGACAACTGAAATTTCCCAAGCAAAACATTTGGTGAACAGCTGCCCAATCAACACTAAGGCAACGGAGAGAAAACATGTGTCCATCCAGTTCTATGCAGTGCACAAGCTGGCACTAACAGCTGCTCTGCATTTGGTTTTCTTACCAATTTACTGGCAAAGAAAATTTGAATCTTTTAATGGCAGTAAGGTGAAGCTTCAATAAACTTCACTTAAACTTGGTTCAATTTTCTGGCAGCTTTATTTATGTGATAGGAATGTTTTGTAATTGATTTTTCCATCAGGAGTCACTGTATAATTGGAAATCTTGTCATTTGTCCAGATCCATTTGAGTCCAGTGTTAATTTGGATCTCCATATGTAATAAATCAATCAACTGGATCCCAGGATTGCCTGTCATATACTAACCCAGCCTTTTCGGACTCACATTTCAGTTGTACATTTCCCCAAAGCATATAACAAGAAACAAGACACATTTTAAAAGTAGACTGTACAGTATATAAGTAACAATTTAAACCAGCACAAAGTATGATTTGAAAACCGCTAAATGTTTTAATTGGCCTAATCTTAATTGGCCTAATTTTTTTCAGAACCCTTGCTATCAATGCCATCTCCATTTTTTTGCCTGACCTCTATCATATACAACAAATTATAGTACTTGCAGTACTTGACATTTGCAATACTTACGAACTATTTTAAAATAGCCAAACCACCTTGGCTGATTAACCACCTGACGGAAAAGAACCAACTTTAAAAGATATAGATTAATGTTGAATTTTATTTTTTAAAGTAAAGTATGGCTTTCTATGTTCTAGCACTAACTATGGAGCTATTTTCAATTTTAAAATTTGAGGAGAGAATTAATTAAAGGAATTATATGTCTCCGGTAGATCCTACAGCAAACTTATATCCTCTTGAAATTTGTCTTGAATAATATTTCAGTCACCAACATAAATGCTAAGCTTTCTCATACTATAGTTCTTATTTTAATATAAAGTTAAGAATGTTGCCTCAAAACAGGTTTTGATCAGAAATAACATTCTGGTAATCTCTCCCGCAGAATAAATTACAAAAATTAAAACCAAAGGTAACTTTTATCAATGGTAACTTTTACACTGCTACCTCTCTGCCTATATTGCATCTTAAAAATTGTCTTGCTATATCTAGGGCCATTTGATACAGAGATGGTGACTTCGAGTTTAAAACAAATAGGTTGCGCTGCAATTACCTTCCCGACATTTCAGAATTAAATGTGTGAAGAATTTCCACCTTGAATCTGCAAAGGCAAAGCAAATCATTCTTTTTTTTTTTATCATGCTAATTTCCTGCATGGTCACCATCCATTCTTGAAAAAAGGCAGGTGATGAGTTTCTCGTGCTGCTTCCTTTGCACAGTGGGATGGCAGAAGGATTCACAAGGTGGGAAAACAACAATTAACATACATATGAATATACAGAGTCCACTCATGGCATTGTAATCTATGTGTGAGATTAACTGAAACAAAAACATAAAAAAACATGGATTAAACTATAGAACTCAAATATAATAAGAACATAATAGCATGAAAAAAATAAGGATGATGTGACCCTTTGGGACATGCCATAAATGCCCAACCGAACTATACCCGCCTCAAAAATCTGCCAGAAAGTAACTGCAGTTAACACTCAACCACTTTACCTTAATAAAATATTAAATGGTCATATATAAGGCCTCATGTTCAATTTCTAGTATTTTCCCATTTTTTAAGATTTGTGGTAGCAAGAGTGACTATCTCAGATCTCAAACCAACAGGGATTCTGCATGTGGGTACCTACTTATATTCCAAGATATCCAAATGACTGCCAGGTTCAAGAACACTAACTTGCATTTAGTGAAAATAATAAGTTTAACAGTCAGAGCAACAGAGTATTTTTTAAAAAAATAATTATTTGAAGCATTAATTACTTAAAACAGAAGGACATGGGCAAGATACTAGTAGTTGTCTATCTTCTTTCAACTCCTGTCTTCTTTCTCTGATTGGTCTAGCTAGTACATTGTTGAAGGCAATGTACAAATTCTAAAAGTGAAATCAAATAACGGGACTACCAAATGGTAAATGCATCTGTGAGAGAGTGTCATGGGCAAGATTCCCTAGAAAACTCATATGTCCCTTGCTCAAAAATCCAATTTGGATCTTTTGGTCCTTAATAACTTAATGTTCAGTTGGTTAATCTCCCCTTTCAAGAGAGGGTAAAACTGACAATAATCCTGAAAGAAGGAATGACTGAACTCATTCAGGCCTGATTATGTGACCCAATCAATACTGACTGCCCAGGGAACAAATGTGCCTTTGTTCTCTTTTTATCTCTTCATTCCCCCTTTAAATATGATATCAAAAACTTTCCTTGTAGTTGTGAGCAAAGAATGAAACCACTTTATTCCCAGATTAGCATTAGGTGACTATATCTTGGCTTCCTGGCAGTTATGGAACTCCAAAGTATTCCACTGTTTATAACATACTTTCCAGCTTTTTATTAAAAGTTGTTGGAAGCCATTCTTAAGGGAATCAGAGGGAAGCCTAGTTGATATGTGACATTACAGAGCAACAGAGTTAGGTACCATCTGAATAAAAGAGAAATGAATTCATGCTCTTGACCAATTTCTGGACACCACAGCAGGTTGGAGGAAGATCAACGGGCCAAGGCTGAATTCTGAAAATATGACAACAATGGGAATATGATGTTCTCTTGTCATTTCGGACAGGACTGTACATTCCTTGAAAGAGTGCTGTTGGAGCCCCTATATGAATGGAGATTTTGACTTAATTGTACTTTGTAATTGGTGTGTATGTGTGTGTGTGTGAGTGTCTGTTTAATAAACTGTATCCTTGCTTTGGCATTTTTACAGTAA
Source organism: Masticophis lateralis (assembly GCA_030761175.1). Taxonomy (NCBI): domain Eukaryota; kingdom Metazoa; phylum Chordata; class Lepidosauria; order Squamata; family Colubridae; genus Masticophis; species Masticophis lateralis. Next base: position 92,506,732 of record JAUDYJ010000002.1, read on the forward strand.
AAATATCAGGTATGAATTACATAAATAAATCAGGTAGTATCAACTGGCATCATTCAGTAGGAGATGTCCATACTGACATTCATCCTAACTCAGATGACAAACTTCCATAGCCTTGAAATGCAATAATGGCTAAATCTTCACATATTAATAAAGAACAAATGAACTATCTGAACATGCTGAAACAGAAACTCTTTCAGCAATCCGTTTCTTGTCTTTTAGCCTATTAAGAAGGGTGATTTATTCTGGGTAAATAAGTATAGGAGACCACACCATATATTAAAATCAGAAGATGAATACAATTATACCTCCTACAATCCAAACTTTTTCATAGAGCAACTGCTTCAATTTATGCCAGCAAAAGGATCCTTTTCCTACAGCGGCAACTTTGTTCCAATTCATTTTAGACATTACATAATGAAAGAAATAATTGTAGCAAAAGTTACCATGAAATCTTGCTTATTAAAATAAGTAGATGTCACAATATATTGTAATTTAAGATTAATTTTACTCCAAGCAAATCTGTAGTTATGAGCTTCCATTATAGGAGGAGAGGCATGTCAGTCTATGGTAATAAAAGCTATGAATCTGATAATACCTTTTCATACTAAAAAAAATTATTCAAAGGCATAAGCTTTGGTCAGCTATAGCTCACTTCATCAGATGCACAGAATGGCCAGAGAGCTCTAAATTTTAAATTGGGGTGAGCTGGGGGTGGGTGGATGGGAGAAGGGAGTGGAAGACAGGCTGATTCATGCTCCCTAATGCCAAACATGGTTTTCAAATAGTGGCAAAAGGTCACCTCAGTTAAATTATTTACAGATATTTGAATCTGTATTTTAAATTGTATCTGATTTGAGTTTTTATTGGTTTTATTAGCAGCCCAATTTCTACCTATCTTATTACTAGTGTATAATGTATCTTCAGCTACAGTTCAAAATAATAAAATATACTATGATCATTTCCTAATTAAGAAAAATGATGGACTTAATATTGCATCATTTAAACCTAAGTAATTATTGGCCAGCTCTGCAGTTAGAGAGTTTATACTCAATGATCAAGATCACAACATTTTTTAAAGGGTAAAACATGTCAAGTCGTATTAAAACACTAGAAGACTTAATGATTGCACTACCAACAGAGACTACCTAATATTGTATGCTAATCCCAAAGGTGTTTTTTCAAGAGGCAACTTGAAATTGTCTCTTGAAAAAGCACTTTTAGGTCAACCATGACCTGGATAACTGAGAATCTCCATAGACATTGTATGCTAATTTTTATAATGAATTTTAGATAGGAAATATACCTCAGATGGGGTGAACCTGCATATGTACTATATCTAATGAAGTGCTCTAAATTTAATGCATCTGATCGTGTTCCACAAAAGCTTAGACAGATCTTAATTTATCTTACTTCCCAGGTTCCATAAACATATTTTTGCTTTTGCTGCAAGAGACTGAAATAGCCACTCCTCTGGGAAATTATTAGAAGTTCATTGGCTATGCAATTCTCATCCAGTGACTGCCCTAACTTTGCATTAGGTAAAAGTTCATAAACCACCTTGAATAACTTTTTCAAGGGTGGCATATAAATCTTTAATAGGTAAGAAAAGCATTTCCATGGATGAACATATGCTTTGCCTATAATTCGATCCCAGGTTCAATTTATGTGGTTTCCAAATTCATGTTGGAAGGACTCTGGTCAGCCAGGTATATATCTATAAACAACATTCAAAAGGAGGATGCAATGACTTTGCTTGACAAAGAACATCTTCCTACCTCACAACAATTCTACCTTTTCTATCTGTATAGCCTCTCATTTACTCATGCACTAAATGTAATTTCCTGCTATCTGTATAACTTCAGTACTCCTGCCCTATGGTACAATTTCTGGATTCTGCAAGGCATATAAGGGAGTCATCAAGACAGTTAAAACAATTAATCAGTGGAACAACTTGCCTCCAGAAGTTGTGAATTCTCCAACACTGAAAGTTTTAAAGAAGAGTTTGCACAACCATTTGTCTAAAATGGTGTAGGGTTTCCTGCCTGAGCAGGGTGGACTAGGAGACCTCCAAGGTCCCTTCCAACTCTGTTATTCTGTTATCTCCTATGTGATGTGTGATTTTCCAAATCCAGCTGCCTTTTATCACTGATAAAGTTTAAAAGAGTAGGCACCATGATACGGTACTGGCAAAGATAAAGAGATAATAAGTATGCTGCAGAAGTTTAAAGACAGTCTAAATAGAAAATATTCTTGATTCATTAATTTGGAAGATGGGAATTGTATTTTCTTAAAATAATCTTGTGTAAGAAAACACAAATCATGATGCCATTGTATATTAAAGTGCTAACTTGAGATACAATTGCTAAACCTCTGTGTGTGTTCTGCTTTTCCTTCATCTTTGAATGCTTATTTAAAGTAAAATTTGGATCTCTTAATTCAAGACCCGATCTACTAGAAATAGCATAAGTAGCTTTAAATAGTCTAAATCTCTTTCATTTTTAGCAGACGTTATATCAAGTAGTAAACTCCAGAAAAACACATTTTGCTTTTAGTTGTCGATTCAGCACAAACGATATGAATTAATGCAAACATTGAAAATGTATCTGATGAATTGGAGGCAGTAAAAAATATGGTATGGCCACTAGTTGGGATTGCTTTACAAGGGGATAATACAGCTTCAAGATTATTGAGACATCCACACCATCTGAATATAGAGAAGGTTCTGCTATAGGTTATTCAAATCATACAACTAAGAGAGGATAACTCTATATCCAAGCAGCAGACTTTTAAAGAGTTTGCCTGATATTGGATCCAACTTGACAATTTTCATGTTTACTGGCTTTTATTTTTCACAGAGCAGTTATCCAGCATATCTGATTGAAAGGATCTTGGCAGCATCATCAGGAAAGGTCTCTGCATGAAAACCTGAACAGCTGCTGTTAGCAAATAAGTTTAGATGGTCCAATGTTCACATTTTTGTTTCAAATTCAGAGCACATGATTCCGTTTTAATATACCAACACTGAGAAGGATAAGTGTACATTTATGAAACATAAATCATACTCTAAAGTTAAGTACTCATTTATATGCTAAGTGCTTCTATTCCTCAATTCATTGTTTTCTGCTCTTCATTTTGTTGATGTCCAGATCCTGTGCTTCTGGTACTGCTTAAATATCAAAGATTGCAGAACCCAACAGTAAAGAAAACAAACTTCATTAATTTCCATGGGGATTAGCAGACCCAGCATTCCTTGCAGGAATCAGGATAATCAAGCATCAATTAAATAATCTTCTCAGATCTAAGAATCATTTGTCTTTAATTTCTTTAAAAGGTATTCCTTTGGTTTATCCTTTTAGGATTTGAAAGCGTTCTAAATGGGTAATTAAACCTTAGTTTTGGTTTTGTTACCAATACCTAACCAAACTTGTTACCAAGTTTGGTACTTGTTACCAAATGGTTATTCATTGTTGCAAATAATTTGTTGCACCAATATTGTTGCAAGTTATTTGCAAATTGTTACAAATAACCATTGCAACATTTTTATTCGATTAGCTGTGAATCTTGAAAAAGGTAGATAAAGTGGCTTACTTTTTCTTGTCTTTATCTTTCTTCAGTGGCTGCTGTGAAGTGCCTTGCAGGTTCTGATACTGTAGTGTTTCAACTGCCACCTTCCGCCTGTTGAAGGCATTCATCTCCTCCTCTAGCTCTCTTCTTTTCTCCTCCACTTTCCTCTTTTCCTCCTGATGTATTCGCTTGAGATGTTCAAACTTCTCATGCAGCTGGTGGGAGAAAGAAAGGAAATCTAACCCAGGCTCTGTCTGGCACTAAAACCAATTATGGCCTGCAAAAAGGTTTTCTAACGAGGCAGATTTCTCCAGAGTATCCATTATATATCACGTCAGAGTATACGCTACGTAAGATATATGCAGAATACTGTAGTCACGTAGGATGTTTCAACTACATAGCAAATTTACAAACATTTCACAGGGTTCCTGTTTAGTTCCTAAGCCTTCTCTTATAAAAATCCTTCAATCTCACAAATTGGGCCCAAAACATGTTCCTAACTCCTCCTCCTCCTTTCTCCAATACCACCTCTACCACCATCACATTACTATTTATGAATAGTATTACTTTGGCCTATGGTCCAAAGAAAATTAAACATTACAATCCCTGGACACAAGTGCTCATTTTAGCACTAAAAACTTGCATGCTTCTATTCTAATTTAGGTTGCATTAATAGAGTATGTGAAGTATTCATACTACTTTATAATGTCTTAGTAGGACCCACATTTAGAATACTGCATCCAGTTTTGGTCACCATGTTATAAAAAAGATGTAGCAACTGTGGAAAGAGTGCAGAAAAGAGCAACAAGGGTGATGAGGGGACTGGAGGCTAAAACATATGAAGAACCGTGACATTAATTGGGTTTATCTAGTCTAGTGAGAAGAAAGACTAAGTGTGATATGATAACAGTGTTCCAATACTTGAGGTGTTGTCACAAAAAGAGGGGGTCAATTATTTTCCAAAGCACCAGAAGGCAAAACGAGAAACAATGGATGGAAACTAATTTAGGAGAGACACAACCTAGAATTACGAAGAAATTTCCTAACAGTGAGAACAATTAACCAGTGGAATGGCTTGCCTTCAGAAGTGCTCCATCACTGGAAACTTTTAAGAAGAGACTGGGCAGCCACTTGCCTAGAATGGTATAGGGCAATGATGGCTAACCTTTTTGCCATCACGTGCCAAAAGCTGGGGGAGTACTGGGGGGGGGTCACATGCGTGCTTGCCCCCTTCTATGCACCCCTCCCTATGCGTGCGTGACCCCCCATGCGCCCCGTTTTTGGCATGTGATGGCACAGTGGGCATGGTAGACCCCTTTTTTTGCCCTCTCCAGGCTCCAGAGGCTTTCTAGGAGGCTGGGAAGGGCAAAAAGAAGCCTTCCCCACCTCCCTGGAGGCCCTCTGGAGGCCGTAAACGGCCTGTTTACTGACTTACGTTGGGCCCTGAAGGCCCAAAAATCAGCTGGCCAGGGCTGATGTGTGCTGGAGCTGAGCTAGGGCATGCGTGCCCACCAATATGGCTACGTGTGCACCTGTGGCACGTGTGCTATAGATTCGCCATCATGGGTATAGGGTATCCTGCTTGAACAGAAAGTTGGACTAGAAGACTTCCAAGGTCCCTTCCAACTCTGTTATTCTGTTTTTCAGGTAAGAGAAATGTATCATGGGTATATTTATTGGGCTCAGAGTTACATGCTTAAAGCCCCTTTATGGAAGGGAAGTGATCATAAAGCCCCTTCATGATCACTCAAAACAGAGATTCTACATCTTCTGTATAAAATTACTTTTACAATTTCAAGGTAATCCTTCCCTTAAAATATCATTTTTCTGCTATTATAAGTTTCCTTATTCTTAATTATCATATTTTTCGGATTATAAGACACACCGGAGTATAAGACGTGCCTTAGTTTTTGGGAGGAAAATAAGAAAAAAGCTGCTTGGCACCCGGAATACCCCCAATCAGCTGTTCCCAGCTGTTCCCAGAGGTGAACAGGTTCCTTGGTTGTGAGCTCTGTATCTTGCTTTTTTTTTTTTTTTGCTTTTTTTTCTACCTCTGAAACTTCTGAAATTCCATCTCAGAAAAAAAAAATTCTTGCCTTTGAAAGCCTCCGAAACAGAGCTTCAAAAAAAAGCCTCTGAAGCTCTGTTTGGGGGCTTCTTTTCTGATGCTTTTTTCAGCCTCTGAAACCTCCGTTTGAGAAGCTGGACAGGGCTACATTCGGAGTATGAGACGCACCCAGATTTTCACCCTCTTTTTTGGGTGTGCGTCTTATACTCCGAAAAATACGGTAGCTAGATTATTTCCTTGAGAATGTACAGTATGTAAGCATTCTGTAATGTGGTTAGGTTTATACCAGCTTTTTATATTGCTAAAGTACATCATGTTTGATTGATATAGAGCAGGGGTATCAAATGTGCGTTATCATGTCATCGTCACATGATGTATTGTGACTTTCTTCCTTCGCTAAAATGGGGGTAAGCATGGCCAGTACATGACGCATCTGGACCATGGGCCACGAGTTTGTTTCCATGTAGAGGAAACAAAAAGTTCCTAGTTCCTTTTGTTTTAAATAAATGACTTGCTGCAGAGTACTCTGTGAATTCTACCACAGTTTACTGATTGATACATGGGCAATTCCATCACTATAAAATAAGCAGATTCATGGGAAGTAACAATCCTCTATGATGCCATCAATTTGGGGCATTTTAAAACCTAACAATTATGTTACCCTTCTCCCTGGGAAATCCGTCTTCTGAGTTTTAAGTCCTATGTAGTTTCACATTGTTGAAATAAAACAAAATTGAGTAAGTTAAAGAAATGGCAGGACTCTTAAGCTTTAATATCTACAGTGAGATGGGTGGCAAACAAATTTAATAAATAAATAACCAACATCTTATTACAAGCATTTGCATTGCATATATATGCCTACCCACACATGCATATAAGTGCTTTGTGTCCTAATGCTAAATTTCCAGAGGGATTTAATGATCTACCAGTGGGAAGAGAATATTAGGCCAGTTTAACCTGTTTAATATTAGAAAGATCTGGAATTTGATCAAATTGATCAAAACAAAAAGAAAAACTCAGTCCTATCTAACGTAGGAATTTGCCTAGAAGAGTCATTGTCTGCCATACTCACTTCTCTCTCCTTTTCTTTTAGTTCTAACTCCGTCTCCTTGACCTTGTTCACAAACATCTGTCTCATTTCTTCCTCCTTTTTTTGCAATTCACAAAGGAACTCTTTTCTTTTAGTCTCATACGTTTCTTGAAGGCTGGTGGAAAAAGCAAGTTCCAAATTGTCCAGACATTAAAAGAAAGATTTAAGGTAAACTATTCAAGGTTACACACATCTGAAAATGCATTTTTTTATACCCCATGAAAAAATTTCCATGGGTCAGAAAGGGGAAATATCAACAGAGAGAAAACATGAAAGATTTCATGTCTACCCCACACACTGAAGGTAAAACTCCGAGAGACCCCAAGAGAACATCCAATTTTCACAACTCCCTGTAGTGTATTACTGGGGGGAGGGGGCAGGATGAAAGGTAAGACTTTCTTACCTGAAAGGCTGGCTGTCAGGATCTGTATCCTTGAAGCCCATTTCTTCTAGCTTACACCGCCTATAAAGCTCGTAATGGCGAGCATGAGTTTGCTCTCGCAGGTCTTCCATGTTAACCCGGATCAGCATTTCCCGCAGCTTCATAAAGTCACAGTGGCTTTCATTTTCAACTATTTAAACAAAGAGAAGATGTGAAAACACATAAGAGAAAATGACTGGTTCACATAGAGGCAAGCATCTGCACCAGTGGTGGGTTTCGAAAATTTTTATTACCAGTTCTGTGGGTGTGGGCATGGCATGGGATGGTGGGCGTGGCTTGGTTGCGTGGCCAGGGAAAGATAATGTAAAATCTCCATTTCCACCCCACTCCAGGGGAAGATTAAGGCAAAATCCCCATTTCCTCCCAATCAGCTGGGACTTGGGAGGCAGAGAATAGATGGGGGCGGGGCCAGTCAGAATTTTTACTACTGGTTCTCCGAACTACTCAAAATTTCCGCTACCGGTTCTCCAGAATTGGTCAGAACTTGCTGAAACCCACCTCTGATCTGCACATGTGCACATGTGTGAACACACGCGCGCACACACACACACACACACACTCCTTCTGCAGGATTAATGCAGTGTTCGTATAAAAACAGCATCCTCCAGAAAAGTAAAAGTGTTGGAAGAGAGAGATTAGAAACAATGATAGACTGCAGGCTCCTGTGTATATTTTGCTCAGAAGTTCATCACCCTCACTTCAAAAGGGCTCTGCTCCCTTGCAGCTGTGTTGAAAGAGGTGCTTTTCAATGTGTGGGAACACAAACAAAGCATCTCTATTTGAATTGTTAAAGCAATCATGTGGAAGCCTCTGAAACGTGACATCTCTGCTTGGCTGAACAGCAGAGACTGATTTATTTATCCAGCATTTGTTGCAAATCATTTTTGAAATCCTATTATTCATAGGATACTGGAAGCTACTTTTCAGAACCAATTACAAACATTAAAATCAAATCACGTATTGGTGTTATTAAACTATTAACACCTCTTCCCTCTTTTTACTTAATGTGTTCAAACATTTGTATGCCCTTCCACAGATATTAGTTTGGTATAATGTTTAATGTGGTGACCTAGAAGCCAGGAGACTCTGAGTTCTGTTCCGTGTCAGGCACAAAAGTGGCTGGGGCGCTTTCACAATGACTTTGGACCAGTCATTGTTTCTCAGGTCAACCTACTACACAGGGTTGTTGTGGGGAAAATAGGAGGAAGAAGAAGGATTAGCTATGTTTGCCACCTTGACAAACTTAAAAAGTAATATAGATGGGATAAAAATAAATAAAATTTTTAGGATAGTTAAACAAACAAATCTTGTAATAGAAACAGTGGCAAGAGAATAAATAATCTATTCCTCTGCGCCACCTCTGCACTGAGGTGACACAGTGGTTAGAGTGCAGTACTGCAGGCTACTTCTGCGAACTGCCTGCAGTTCGACAGTTCAAATCTCACCGGCTCAAGGTTGACTCAGCCTTCCATCCTTCGAGATGGGTAAAATGAGGACCCAGATTGTTGGGGGCAATAGGCTGACTCTGTAAACCACTTAGAGAGGCTGTAAAAGCACTGTGAAGTGGTATATAAGTCTAAATATTATTGCTATTGCTATTAAATATTAAAATGTATTAGAGCCAAATCCACAGGTGAATATAAAAAAAATAAGGCAATATTTAAGGCAATAACAACAATAACAAAAATTGCTAGTGAAATGATTTTTCTGAATGATTGTTTCATGACTATGACATTTACTGGCATCCCAAAATTATGTTTTCATAAGCCCACTCCTTGTAATGTTTATTGAGTGGGCACTATTCTTTTATTCAAATACACACAAACCTAGACACACATATATATATGGGTTAACCAAAACAGGTAAAAAGATGGATAATTGACAGGTGAATAAATATGTCAAATCCAGTCTAAACATCTGGCTCACTGTGCAATCAGCCATAAGAATAACAGCAGCATAAATTTTTTTCCCCTTCTTTTTGTTAAAGACAGCAGAATAACCAAAGTATACCAAAGTATATAAATTTATATCAAGTTAATATCTAGAAAACAATATAATATATATATTTAACATAGTAATAACAATAAAAATAATCCTTTATTTCTTCAACCTCTATCAAAAAGCTAACTAAAGATTCTTGATTTAATATTTATTCTACACATAATCAACCCATTTTTTCTAAATATCAACATATACATCCCCCAAATACCTATACCCAAACATCAACTAACCCCTATATCCTCAATCAAATACTAACTGATACTTCTTAATTTGATATTTATTCTGCACATAGTCCACCCATTTCTTCCAGTCCCGAACAAAAACTTCATGGGTCCTATCTTTTAGATATGCAGAAATCTTTGCCATTTCCGCAAAATTAGCCATCTTCAAAGTCCATTCTTCTATAGTAGGTACACTATCTTTTTTCCAATATTGTCCAATCAGTAACCTAGCTGCGGTAGTCATGTATAAAATCAATCTTGTTTCATTCGGTGAACAATCCTTAACTATACCCAACAAAAACAATTGCGGAGAAAATTGAAGCTTCTTTTTCAAAACATTCTGCATAACCCACCAGAGTTTAATCCAAAAAGCTTTCACTTTTCTGCAAGTCCACCAAATATGAAAGTATGTAGCATCCAAACAATCACACCTCCAACATTTGGGTTGAACATTTGGATACATACATGATAATTTCTTAGGATCTAAATGCCATCTATAAAACATCTTGTAAAAGTTTTCCCTCAAATTCTGTGCCTGCGTAAATTTAACATTCTGGACCCAGATCTTTTCCCATGTTTCTAACATCACTGGTTCTGCAAAATTCTGTGCCCATTTTATCATACAATCCTTAACTAATTCACTCTCTGAATCTCTTTCTAGCAGTAAATTATACACCCTCTTAATATGCATCGGTCCTTTCTGTTTCATCTGTATCACCAAATCTTCTTCATGTAGCATTAATCCAATTTTCTGATCTTCTCTCCATCTCGATTGAAGTTGAGAATACTGCAACCAAGTTAAGTTCTTCCCATCTTCCAACAGAGTTTTAAAGGATTTCAAGTTCCATCTGCCCCCATCATTAAAAAGTATCTCTTTGTATAACAACCCCCCGAGTGACTTTATATTTGGCATAATCTGCCCAAGATCCAATCACAAAGGTATTTTGTAATCCAACTGAAACTGGTGCTTCTTCCAAACTCTCATCAAGAGAGTCCGTCTCAATATGTGACTTTTGAAAACATTATCCAACTTATCTTCATAAAACAAATATGCATGCCAACCAAAATCCAAATCATGGCCTTCTAAATTCAAAATGTCATTTTTTGTTATTCCAAACCAGTCACCCAATTGTGTCAACACTGTAGCTTCATAATATAGACGTAGGTTTGGAACTTTAAGGCCACCTCTTTCCCGAACATCTTGCATAATTTTAAACTTAACTCTTGGCTTTTTCTGATTCCAAATAAATTTGTTTAGACCTGACTGCCATTCAGCCAGTATTTTATCACTTTTAAGCACTGGGATCATTTGAAATAAAAACAGAAATCTAGGTAGAACGTTCATCTTAATAGCTGCTATTCTTCCAAGTAAAGATAGTTGCAGTTTCTTCCATATTTCAAGGTCCTTTTGTATCTTATGCCACAAAACCTCATAATTATTTTGAAAAAGTTTTATATTAGACGCTGCAACCTGGACTCCTAGATATTTCACCTTTATAGCTATTTCAAAACCTGCCACCCTTTCCAGTTCAGTCCTTTGTGGTTCCGACATGTTCTTAACTATCATCTTAGTCTTTTTCTGGTTTAGTCTAAAACCTGAGACCAAACCATACTCATCAATAATTTTTTTCATCTGAATGATTGATTCCAAAGGTCGTGTTAGGGTTACAACCAGATCATCTGCGAATGCTTTCGTCCTGTAGTCTTTTTGCCTTATAACAATTCCACTCAATTTATTCGAATCCCGTAATTTTATGTTTGTGTTAGGTTCAAGGGGGCATTTATAAATTTTATAAACTTTATTTGTTTAAGTTCTCTTCTTATTAGTAAAGAATTTTGGATTTATCTTATTTTTGTTAAATTTATGATATATATTGTGGATCTCACCTATATCTAATGTTTAATAATGATTGATATATACTTATGATTTGTATGTAACGGAAGTCGGGGGGGAGGGTTGGGGGGAAAGGGGGGGAGGGGGGAAAATGTGGGGTTAAAATTGTATTGTAAAACTTTTTCAATAAAAAAAAAAGAATAACAGCAGCAATAAATATTTTTTAGCAAGCTACAACATACTAGGATTTCAGCCACTGTTAAACATATCTGGAGTCCCAACTTACCTTGTACAACCCCCCATGGATACTGACGAGCTCTCACCATTTTATTTCCCACTTTTACTTCTTCTGTGCTTCCCACAACAGCAAATGGCAGGTGAGCCTTTGAGGAAAAAATATAACTATGTAATTCAGGGCAAAACAATAGAACTGTCCAAAAGGAATTTTTTTTTTACTTTTAATGCAAATTTCCTAATAGAACACGTTTTTTAAAAATGTCTATGGAATGATGTTAAGCATGATGTTATGACATGTTAAGACAGGACTGCCAGGACAAACAAAGCCTAACTTTTGAAAGATTATTATTCTACAACCCATTAAATAAAAAGGCTACTCCTGAATTTGCAATAAAATCATGTATGGAATTTTTAAATCCACCAGTTTTGTGAACAATGTTTTTGGCACTCTTTACATACTGCATTCCACATCTTTGTATCCACACAGAAGTTTATTTTGAGCAATTATAGATAGAAGAATGAGCCACACAGAACAAACCCTTGATTTTACAAATCACAATAGTTTGCTATTCTAGTTATTTGCAGGAATAGCTAAAATAACAGAATAGCCAGGAGATTTTTCTGCCTTATACCATGTTGTCAGATTAAGCTAGGGCCAATAATTTTCTCATTTCTACAAGGTAAATTCTATAGGTGATACCAGGTCTAAGTATATCTTCCTCTAATATATAAATTTCCAGGAAGACCAGTCAATTTCTATATGAACCATTTTCTAGAAAATTCAAAACCCTTTGTTATTTGTGCAGTAGCCAAATCCTGTATTGCAATGATAAAAATAAGATATAGCTGCTCACAGAAGTAACCACTTCTGTTTTATTCATCGCATCAAGTTTAACATGTTAGCTGTCTTGTTTTTAGGTAACATATATGTACACTTGCAGAGGTAATTACAGTACTGTATAGTATGTTACATTTTTATTTGGTATTTTATCTTTTTTTATGCTGGTGTGTTAGCTCATCTATTTGATTTTACTTTTGTATTGCATTTTTAAAAAAATTTGCTCATCACTGATCAAATTAAGAGTATTTATTTTCTCCCACTTCTTGTGGAATTATTGCAAGAAATTAGAATTCCAAACTGAATGAGATATAATGTAATAAACTAATAAACGGGGGCGGGGGAGTAAATTTGGCATAGTGGCTAAAGTGCTGGATTAGAAATTGGGAGACCATGGCTTCTAGCATAAACCACCTCACAGGATTGTTACTGAGGAGAAATAGGCAGTGGGACATTATGTATGATGTCTTGAGTTGTGCAAAGCGAAGACAAGTTATAAATGTAATAACAAATTAAAAAGAAATGGAAACATTTTGCTCTCTCAGATGTTGGCAGATAACAATATCATTTTTCTTTCTCCTCCTTTTCCCTTCTCTAAAGAGAGTGGTTACATCCATCAATCTGCCTGATGTTTTGCTCTAACGCAATATATGCCAAAAATTATTTCAATATTCTCAATCTAAAATGTATCCAAGAATATGAAGGACTTTATAGTGACTTTCCAGACTGCATTACAAATTCATATTCCATTCTAAACATACATTGAACATGAAATGTATCAAGGGAGAAGGATTATATTCCACACCTAATGACTGGATTGTCTTAAATGGCAACCACTCTAGACTGAGAGAATGCCACTGCTTCCTTGCATTTCCATTTGAGAAATGGAAGGAATAAAATCTATTATAATGGCATTCACCAGGTAACACAATATACAGTTTCTCAGAGTCACTGCTATAAATACAGAAGCATAGAAAGTCTACAGGAGCAGCATGTGACTTACATTCATCACAGAGTTGATTTCAGATACAGCATCATCATCAGTAGGGAACTGATAAATCTGTACTCCGTTACTGACCAGTTCGCTCATGATCTTAATCTTAAACTTGTGCAATTCACTCTTGGAAATAGTGTCAGCCTTGGCAATGATGGGAATAATGTTCACCTAGAGAGCAGTGAAAAAACAAGAAAGAACTGAGCTTTCTGTAATCAGTCACAAATTAGTTACAGAATGGATTAATGCCAGCTAGGAGTGCAGGCAGAATTAAACATTAAATGACAGTGGCTAGAAAATGAATGTAAAAAGATATGGACAAACTGAGATATGAACAAGTTCAGGGAAGGGTATCAAGATGTAAAGGAACTGGAAACTAAGCAATGAAGAATAGTGAAAAGAGCTATATATGTTTATCTTACAGAAACAATGATTGGGAAAACATATAACTGTCTGAAAATTCTTGTAAAGGATTTGTTTGCTGTTGTCCTGATAGACGGGACCTGAATCCATTAAGAAAACTTAATCTAACATTTCATTCATTCATTCATTCATTTATTAAATTTGTATACCGCCCTTCTCCTGACGGACTCAGGACGGTGAACAGCCAAAAATTAAAATACAAGCAATATGAAAGTTAAAATAATTTAAAACATAACTAAATCAATTTTGGCTTCCCCAAATTTAAAACCCCTCATAAATTAACCCATTAAAATCTTCATTAAGCCAGCCCGGCTTGCTGGAATAGAAAAGTCTTCAGGGCCTTGCAGAAAGTGCGGAGGTCTGGGATTAATCATATTCCTGGGGGTAACTCGTTCCAGAGGGCAGGTGCCCCCACAGAGAAGGCTCTCCCCCTGGGGGTCACCAGTCAACATTGCCTGACCGACGGCACCCTCAGGAGACCCTCTCTATGAGAGTGTATTGGCCGGTGGGAGGTTATCGGTGGCAGAAGGTTTGTTTGATTATTTATCAAATTTATATAAAAGCCCATCTCACCCAAGGCAACTATGGGTAGGGCACAATAGATAAAAAGCAAGAGTCTAAAAACAGCAAATAGAAATAAAAAAAGACCATAGTAATAAATACCTCAAAAATCCAGAAATACAACTCATAGTTGAAAGAAAGAAATAAAAATGTGAAGAGGTTAGGGCTAGATGATTTCTGAAGCAAATTAACTCTATACTTTTTCACAATTCTTCATAACACAAAATAAATTTAACTTGACAATAAAAGTGTGAATGAAAAAGTTATTTATAAATACAGCTTAAATTATATCTCTCCTATTCTCTTTTGCAAGTTATTTCATTTTAGGTTTTTTTTGTTGTGGTTGTTCAGGGAAAATGTGAAGAATGCATTCGATTTGATAAAAAAACATGTGGCCTTAAAAAACATTCAGCAACAACAGGCTGACCAAAAAAAATAATAAATAATAATATTCTCTTTGCTGAATATTAATTGCTTTTGTTGGCACATCAGAAGAAAGGTCAGGTGCAAAAATGCACAGATTATGAAGCAAGGTTTTTTAAAAGAACATTATCCAGTCTAGAGAAACATCTCCCTACTCTGATAAACAAGCTACTTGTTTCATTCAGTCTAGAATTCTGGGAGTTGCTGAGGTCGGGAAACGCTGGTCTAGATGACTGTGGTCTTTTTCAACTCTGAAGAAGGCTTCTGAAGACTGACTGTGTCTTCTGCTGAGTGATCCTGCCCTACCTTGATGCAGACTGCCCCACCAGGATGCATCTTGACCCAAAATAGTAAACTGCTCTCCCAAGCAAAAAGTGGGATGATTCAATCTGGATACTGGAGATGATTCAATCTGGATACATGTTCTGCTGAACATGGACAGCAAATTTCTTTTCTTTTGCCTCCAGATCAAATGAATTTGGACCCCTCAGTTCAGCATTTCAAAGGGAAGGGACATTGCAATCTAGGACATATCTTCAAAGGGACATTTCAATCAAAGCTTGGTGAAATCATGCTGCCCCTTTGAATACCATATACACACTCAACTGAATTGAAACGAGAAAGTAGCATTTGTAACCACAATAAATTTCAAGTTCATGTCGATACAATTTTCATCCATCCATCCATCATTGGTGTTTCTAGATTGCACATCTCCTTCAAGGACTGTGTAGGACTGGGGAGGCTTGTATCTGTCCTCTTTCCTTTTGCTGGCTCAAAAGGGATGCAGGAACTCGTTGAGAGAGGCTCAGAGTCTTTCTGGGATCACACCCTGCTGCTCAGGCAGATGGTACTGCTCATGTTCCCATGTATTAGCTCTCTCTTCCCCTTCCCTTGGACATGACGCTGTTTGGCTCCTCTTTCCTGCTATCATTTCAGATACTGATAAGGTGGGTGGCAATCTGCCTGGATGCTAGGCCATCATTTTTCAATGATGCTTGGGAAACCACTGGGCTCCTTGAAAACGTAAAGCCAAAAACTGAAGGGGAAGGTTAAGAAGAACGTTCCTCTCAGTTTTGCTTTTTCACTAAGTGCTAATGCTAATCTTTTCAGCTCCAATGATTTGTTGAATGAAAACATGAATACTACCAGGTTGTAGATAGCACTATAATGATATATCTAACTGGTCC
Source organism: Masticophis lateralis (assembly GCA_030761175.1). Classification (NCBI taxonomy): domain Eukaryota; kingdom Metazoa; phylum Chordata; class Lepidosauria; order Squamata; family Colubridae; genus Masticophis; species Masticophis lateralis. The sequence goes on from JAUDYJ010000002.1 coordinate 92,522,615, forward strand.
TCCAAAACCAGATATGCAGAAAATAATTCTTATATATAGTCCTCAATTTACAAACATTCATTTAATGATGATTCTAAGTAACAATGCCCTGAAAGAAGTTATTTTCAACCTGCCCTTGATATTATCTCCTATGGTCACAACTGTGATTTGGGTACTTGGCAACCGACTTTCATTTAAGATGGTTGCAATGGCCTACAGCCACAGGTTCACGATTTGCAACCCTCCCAGGCAGCTTTTGACAAGTAAAGTCAATGGGGGCAGCTGGATTTGTTTAATGACCATGTGATTCATGTAATGACCACAATAAAACGGTCATAAAATCATGTCCGGTCACATGATGAAATGGTCACTTAATGACCAAAATTCCAATCACAATTTTGGTCATATGACCAGGACTCCCTGTACATCAATGAGGACTTGAGGTGAGGAAGAAGTAAAATGGAAAATAAGGAGAAAATTGTAGTCCAGTCCTTCTGACTTTTGGCTCCAAGTCAACTTTCAGTCACAGACATTACACATGTCACATGTAGGCAATCTGGGCTCCAAGAGATGGATCCAATCTTTTCATAAATGCAACATGCACATATGGCAAGAGATTATTTCCAGGTATCTGTCAGATATCTTGTAGCATATAGTGATCACCATGGAGAACTTCCTGACTACAGAAGAGCTTTTCTGAAGATCCAAGAAAAGCAAAACTCCTGTTTTCCTGCATATGGTATTTCACATCTCAGCTTTTGCCTTTAACATCCTCGAGAGCTTTATGAAGTAATAGAATTTGGAAACAGTTGGCAACCAATAAACATGTTAACACGTCTTATAGGAAATTGCTTGACTTTTCATTCACTGGCTTCCCAATTAGTTTTACAAAATGGGTATTTTTTTTTATCCTTTTAAGTGAGAAAAATGTTTGTGTATGACAAAAAAGAAAAAAAATCTACCAGCAGGAAGTCTAAAAGCAGCTTTATAAAAAAAATCACATCACTTCACTGAAATTAAGCTTCACGTTGAACACCTGGCCACATACACAACAGTGAAAATTGCTTTCCTAATGGCTACAGAAACAAAAACACAAAGATCTCCAGCAAATTCCAATGGATGGGTGCCCAGAATCATAAGAGTTGGAAGATCATAGAGGTCACCAAATTCAATTCCTCTGTTGTGGCTCTTACACTCTAGGATTACATCCCTCCAGAGATCTAGATCAGTCCAATCCTCATGACGCACAGGAAACTATTAAAGACCTGGCTCTTCTCCCACATTTTGGAACAGAAAGAAGGTTGAGCCTCTGCTGGCTCATTTTATTTGGTTATAGCTTCCTTCTGAGGCTGTTCATGATTCTTTGTGTTTTGCTTTTATTTTTATTTTTTTACTTTTAATTGTAAGCAACCCAGAGTTGCTAGGAATTGGAAGGTCTACAGGTTGTGTATACAAATAAATAAACTCCCTGCCCTGTGCAGGATCTACTAGAGCAGTGATGGCTAACCTTTTTACCATCATGTGCCAGGAGGGGGGAGGGCAGGGTCGTGCATGAACGTGCCCACGTGCGCAACCCCCCCCCCCGCTCCTGTCATATGATGGCCTGGTAGGCCTGTTTTTCTTTCTTACCTGGTTCCAGATCCTCTCTATCTGGGAAGGTTAAAATAGCCTTTCCCGCTCCCTTGGAGGCCCTCCAAAGGCCTGAAACGGCTCATTTCCCAACTCCCGGTGGGACAGGAAGTGACATTTTTTGCTGTCCCCAGCCTCGAGAGCCTCTCTAGGAGTCTCTGGAGGCTAGGGACAGCAAAAAAGTCACTTCCTGTTCCACTGGGAGTTGGGAAAGGCTGTTTTCGCCCTTCCCAGATAAATAGAGAGGATCTGGAGCCAGGTAAGAAAGAAAAACGGGCCTTCCCCTGCCCGCCAGGCCCTCCAGAGGCAGGAAACAGCCTGTTTCCCTACTTCTGATGGGCCCAGAAGGCCCAAAAATCAGCTGGCTGGCACGCACATGCGCCCCAGACCTGAGCTGGTGTGCCCACTAATATGGTTCCACGTGCCACCTGTGGCACGTGTGCCATAGGTTCGCCATCACGGTACTAGAGCATTATTTCTCAACCTCAGTATTTCTGACGTACGATCATCCAATCGCTTTTAGAAGATCTCTGGTAAAGAAGAACTCATCACATAATGCGGCAGCTTGTTCCACTGGTTGACAGTTCACACAGTCACGAAGCCCCGCCTAGTATCTAACTAAACTACCTTCCTACCGTCCCTGTAGTTTTAACTCTCTAATTCTGATCGTGCTCTCTGAGGCAATGGAGAGGAATTTCACTTCTTTTTCTACATGACAGCCTTCCAAATATTTGAAGACTGCTATCATATGTCTCCTCTTTTCTGTACACCAAATATAGTCAGATTTTTTGAGCCATTCGTCATGAGGTTTGGTTTTTCCAAAACCTTCACTAGCTTGATTGTGCTCTTCTGAACTTGTCCCAATCTGTTATTGTCCTTTGGGAACTGTGGTGCCCAGAACTGGACATGGAGATCTCAACAGAGAATAAAAGCTGGGAAGAATTACTTTTTATGACCCAGACTTTATTTTCTGGTTAATGTACTCCACAATAATATTCATCTTTTTAATAGCTGGATTATACTGCTTGCCTTTAACAAAGACACCCAGATCTTATTCTTTTTCTTTTTACAGTGAGGAAATTACCATCTCTGCCTAGAATAAAAAAAAAAACTATATATAAATAAATTATGTGAATCTGCAGAGTTTCTGGAGTTACTTTTATCAAGTAACAATTTGCTATAGTACAAATAGATGTTTGGTTTCAGAGCCAACTCAGCTACTCTAAAAAAAAAAAAAATCAGAGCAAACTAGGTAAATTTTTATTATACAATTTGCTGGAGATCTCTTAGCAGGAAATCCACTACTCTTAAATATACATCAGTTTGAAGTCTCGTGACATCTTGTAGTCTTTTCAGCTTTATCTTCCTGTACAATTTCTTGACTTTAGAGTTTAAATCCTGAGCTCTGGAAATATCACAAGGAAAAACCAAGCCTGTAGCTAGAATAAAAATGCACGCCTTTTTATTCTCATTTAACAAGAGTCAGTCACAAAAGTCGTTCTAAAGAGGCAAGTATTTGGCACTATACTTTACCATTCTATATATACATGAGTTCCATTTGAACAGCAAAGCAGGAAAGCTGCTAACATTCTCTTATTCCTTATGAACTGCTAGAGGTGGATCAGTTCCAATTTGACTAGTTTGTTTCAACTGCAGTTCCAACCACCTATTATTTAACTGAGGAATTCAGCTTTGAAGATGAGTTTTTGGCTGCCTGGAAGTAATTAGATACAGGAGGCAGCAGCTGGTTTGGTTATGAGTTCAGCTGCACACAGATGCACAATGGAAGAGCGGGCTGGGTAAAAAGGTCACCCACTGATGAAGTCACACTTCTGAACAAGATTCCTTAATATCATAGAAAATCCAGACAGTCTGCTCAAGTTTGACATCATCCTGCTGATTCTGCTGAACTGTTGAGCATTGGAACACAATGTCAGATGCTTAATAAAATATAAATCTTTGCTGAGAAGATGTTTGATCTCCAGCCAGTACATGACATGGGTCTCAGAAGAGGAAAGCATCAGGGCAAAGAAAAAGAAATTAAGTAGAAAAGAAATTCCTACTTAATTAAATGTCAAATATTTTCGTTTTTCCCATAACTTACTTTATTTCTTGTCTACCATGGCAGATTCCTCAAAGAAGCCAAATTCAAAATAATAGTTGCATCTTTAAGAAAAGACCAGTTTATTATTTGGGGGACTATTCACATTGCTTGAGCTGGGCAGAAATAAGGAAGAGCCAAATATAATAGAAGTTTTGTGGTAGAGGTTTACGTCCCTAGTTTCCCCCTGTTTTATAACTCATTTCTGATCTGTTGTTTTGATGCAAGATCAATTATTTAAACCCACATCCTTCCTCACCTGGGACTCTTTAGGGCCAGCCTCCAGAATTAAAGCACAGAAAAAAGAAGATAGAGCCAAAAACAGCCAAGAGACCAACCTAGAGACAAGCCTTTGGCCCATTACATCCATGGGAATGAGATTTATGGGATTCTCCTCTGTAATCCATATCAGGATTAAGCAAAACAAAGATTAAGATTGTGCTCTTCTCCTCTTCAGCAGAAAATCTCCCAAAATATCTGGAGAAGTTTTATGATCTAAGTTGAACTTGAAAGTTGTTAATGCTTACCAAGTGACAGGAGGATTTCATATTATGTAAAAGTTTTCAATTACTACCACGTCCACTGATATCTCCAGTAACCAGATTGATATGTGCATGACCCCATACTACATCAAATCTCACCAAGAGTAAGGAAATAATCATGTCCAGAAATCTACAGTCATATACAAATGCATTGGTCAACATCTACATATCCAACATGCAGCCCAACTGCAAAATCAATAGCAAATTAGGTAACAAAATCTACTGTGAATGAACTTCTGGGTTGCGTCCGGAAGTTGTGGATGCTCCATCACTGGAGGTTTTTAAGAAGAGATTGGACTGCCATTTTCTGAAATGGTGTAGGACCTCCTGCTTGAGCAGGAGGTTGGACTAAAAGACCTCCAAGGTCCTTTCCAACTATATTGCTACTCTGTTTTGAAGTAGTACTGCTTAAAATCCAGACCACTAGATGACAGCAAAGAGTTAAGGGATTTCGTCACTTCTTTGCTAATATCTATTGGTTGGATTTTTAAAACCTGTATCTGGTTCTCCTAGGACAGTGATGATGAACCTAGGTCATATGTGTCACAAGCAACACTGCACGTCATTTTTGGTGACATGTCAGGCCTCCCTCTGAAAGTGGCACAAGCGGACTCTGTTCTCGCACACCTTCTGGAGTCTCTAAACATCACGTGAAAACAGGGAGTGCTTTCTGCTCTTTTTAAGATGCAAGAGCACTTTCTAGTGTCCAGGTGGCTACAATCCTGAGCTGCCTCAGATAGAAATTTCAAATAAATTTACAATGATGTATTTACTTATTAAATGTTAAGTTTATATAGTTCATTGCTCTTTGTTATTGTTTCTCTTTTGTCCGTACCTCTGTGTTGGTGTCTGACACGCCAGCAGAATCAAAAAATTGGCACTTTTTTTTAAATTTTTGATATGCCAAGGCCAAATGGTTTGCCATCACTGTCCTTGGATGAGGAACCTCATCAGGATTTCTAGCAAATTAGATGCTGCTGCTGCTATTTAGAAATAGCTCTGGGTTTGTTTGTTTTTTTGTTCCTTTTACCTTTTAAAAGGTCACTCATTGGGATGAGCATTATAATTCTTTATGTGTTTATGTGTGTGTGTGTGCACATGAATCTCTTCACATCAATGACCTTTGTAGTGTGCCTCCAGTTCTCCTCACAGTGTGAACTTCAGAAGATCGGCTGTTCCTCTTTGATCACCATGTAAAAATTAAATGACTATTTGTCAGCTAGGTTCCCTGAACACAGGCAGCATGGGAACAATTGGCAATTGCCAATGTTCTGAGGAGGCTCAATGTTTGACTACCACATCACAAAAAGGCTGCTGCTTCAGATGCTCCCACAGAAATGTTTTATATCCTATTGGCTTCGACATCAGAACATCTGCAACTCATAGAACCTGAATCCCGGGCTTTATCTCTCCGCTACTTGTCCAGTGCTATGTTTTCCACCCAGCTGTTGAAATGTTCCAAGGACAGCAATAATGACTCATCTCCACACACAATCACCCTCACTTTCTTTTGTTCACATCTCGGTAGGATGCAGCTTGTAATGCTGAAGCTGCACCATCATTTTTGAATTGCGAAAGTAATGGAAAAACAATCAACAGTTTGGTTAAAATGATTCCAATAAAGTGAAGATACTCTCAGAAAGTGAAGGAGTCTCATGAAAACTGGGAAGAGTGTGTTTATACAGTTCTACTGAAGGGAGGTATAAAAGAAGATCTTTTGATAAAGAGAAGGGTCAAGGTTTTCGTTGAAATTATCTTACATTCAATTATGCTTTCAGACAACTGAAAGAAAACTCCTGACCTAGTGCTTCATTAAGATTGATAATAAGGAAGAAGGAAGACAGGTAGACAAAAATAAGAGCCGATACTTATGATAATGTGGGGATACTTACTTTACTATCCAGCTTTTTCATGGTCACCAGATCCAAGGACTTCAAGGAATGACCGGTTGGGGTGATAAAATAAAGGCAGACATGGATTCTTGTATCGTGATAGTTAAAAAGGGAACGCCGGATTTTTAGCTCTTCTTGTAAATAATTTTCAAACTGCGTGTCAATGTAATCTACTATCGGCCTGTAACTAAAAACGAATTCCATTAGCAACTTGAATGGTACCATTCATGAAGACTAACTAAACATGTTCAACGTGACTGCATGTTTCTATCCACCAAACCTTCATAAAATTTGAGTAAAAAAGATATTGAAAAACTTCTAGTGCTGGCTGAAACAGATTAAACCAAAAGACTATGCATGTACAAAGTGCTAAACTAGTTCTGAACTCGTGCTGGATCTCACCTTCAAAGACCTTGCACTATTGGCTACTTTGGTGCACACCCACCGGGAATTGTAATCTGACAGGATATGGCAATCATGCACTCTAATACCAGGATTACAGCAATTACAGTTAGCCCTAAACCGACTACAGAGAGTCCTTGACGTACGACCACAATTGAGCCCAAAATTGCTGTTGTTAAGTGAGACATTTGTTAAGTGAGTTTTGCCCCCATTTTATGACTTTTCTTGCCATAATTGCTAAGTGAATCATTGCAGCTGATAAATTAGCAACCCGGTTGTTAAGTGAACCTGGCTTCCCCATTGACTTTGCTTCTGAGAGGGTCGCAAAAGGTGATCACAGGACCTTGGGGCACAGCAACAGTCATAAATATGAAGCAGTTGCCAAGCAACTGAATCTTGATCTCATGATCACGGAGATGCTGCAAAGGTTGTAACAGTGAAAAATGGCCATGTCACTTTTTTTTTCAGTGCCGTTGTAACTTTGAACTGTCACTAAATGAACTGTTTGTTGTAAGTCAAGGACTTGCTGTACCCCCGAACTACAGATTGATTACACAGAAGTAACTGGAATGCCCTTCTACAAGCAGTCAGTACTTTTCCTGTTGCGCAACCTCCTCTTCATGTGCACCTTCTACTCAGACAGCAATGACCTTTGGCTGCTTTGTTTTGTGAATGAAGATTTGCACACATAATGCAGCCACTGGTAATCCTGGAAGTTCACAGAGTGACAGAGTGACACGTTAATCTCCCAGACCAACCTATTTTATGAGATTGTTGAAAGGATAAATTCTGAAAGAGGGAATGTTTGATGACAACTTGCCTCCAGACGTTGTGAATGCTGTAACACTGGAAGTTTTTAAGAAGAGGTTGGATAACCATTTGTGTGAAGTAATGTAGGGCTTCCTGCCTAAGTAGGGGGTTGGACTAGAAGACCTCCAAGGTCCCTTCCAACTCTGTTATTTTAAATTAAAAATGACCTACTCTCCTGGAGCAAAGGCTGGCTATAAATCCCATGATTAAATGAACACTTTGGGGACACATGAACAACTTGACTGGAGAAGTTCCTTGCATAAAAGTAGCAAGCATATCTCATCAATTTCAGGTTGCCCTAAAAACCTTAGCTTTAAATTCTCCTTTAGACTAGTATTTGATTCTCAAGTGCTTTACAAATCAAATCATGGATTAACTGCAGAAACTTCAGTCTAGGGCATTTTCTACGTTTTGACTTGAAATACAAGTTTTGCCATACATGAAACCCATCAGTTGGAGAATACCGGAAGTCATTCAGAACCTATGGGAATTGAACACCATGGAAGACAAAATCAGAATTAAATAACTCCTGTTTTCCTATGATGATCTTCTGGGAATCTCACATGTAGGATATGAAAACAACAGCTCTCCCCTGTCGCTGTTTAGCATTGGAACAAAAGAGCAAATACTACCCCTGTCTTTATTTTTGAAGGAAGTGGTATAGCAGCTCTGGAATCAGTATAACAACTGATTCCTGCCGACTAGTTTTGTGGGAAAATGGGAGGAAGGGAATCAGGATATCTGAGGGAAAAAGAGGTCTGAAGCCTCACTCTTTCATCTTCCTTTCAACATGTGCACAACCCAGCAATTTACATTAGAGCCAGCGGAGAAATTGAGAATGACTATAACTTGCAAGCTCAGAATCAAAAAAAGTAGAGCTTTCATTAACTCTTTAGTTTCCCACCAAGTTTCATGGAAATGTTATTAAATCTGTATGGATAATGTTACAGTTTAGCCACTAGGTGGCAATGGGTTGTATTTTATCTGGCTGACATCTGAAATTTCCTATTTCTGTTTTCTCTTCTTCCCGACTGCTGTGTCGTCTAAGCTTTCCATTGCAGATATTATAAGCAGCTGATCACAAGCACAATAAATAAAGTCTTGTATTCCAGGTGGAATATACACATCCTTTCCCCATCCAAACAATGCATATGTTTCTGGACCAAACTGGAAAGTGACTTGCCTTTCATCTTTATTTATCTGATCTCCAAATCCCACAGCATCTACAATGGTCAGTTTCAGGTGGACATTGCTTTCCTGCAGATCATACGTTCGTGGCCGTAAACGGACTGTGTGCTCATAATGACTAGCTTCCTCTGTCTCAAATGTTGTGTTAAAAAGGGTGTTCATCAGGGTAGATTTTCCAATGCCGGTTTCACCTAAAAAATATTAAAATGTTTATTCCAACAGTGATCAACAAATGCTAAAAAAAGAAAAGAAAATAGCATCATGTAAAAACATAATAATATTTTTTCCACATTTAAATTTTCAGCAATTTATAAGGCTTAGTCCTTTGTACTATGGAGTTGGGATATTTTTCCAGATAAAAAATGGAAAAGCATCAAAACATCAGAAAGAGTAATGCAAAACTTCAGTGCCAGAATAGTATTCTACTTTTCATTATGACAAATATATTCCCATTAAAAAAAAATGCTTTAAAATTATAGTTAATGGCAAAAACATCCTTTCAGGAATTTCTGTACATTTTAATACTTTATTATCTATCTATCTATCTATCTATCTATCTATCTATCTATCTATCTATCTATCTATCTATCTATCTATCTATCTAATTTATATAGTTGCCCATCTCAACAAAGGTGACTTTGAGTGGCACACAGCAGATGAAAAAACTAGCAAATACAAATATAAGAATCATAAAAACACATGGACAAGCATAAAAAATTATTGATGGGGCTAAGTTAGAAGATCACATGAGTATAGAAATGAATAGTAAATGAATCTAGAAATATTTGGATATGGCAGGCAACTACTTCATGCATGTGCAAGAAAAACAGAATAACAGAGTTGGAAGGAATCTTGGAGATCATCTAGCTCAACCACCTGCTTAAGCAGGAAATCCTATACCATTTCAGACAAGTGGCTGTCCAGTCTCTTCTTAAAAATCTCCAGTGATGGAGTAGCCACAATTTCTTAAGGCAAGCTCTTCTACTGGTTAATTGTTCTCACTATCAGGAAATTTCTCCTCATGTCTAGGTTAGTTCTTTCCTTGATTAGTTTCCATCCATTGCTTCTTATCCTGCCTTCTGATGCTTTGAAGAATAGGGTGACCCCCTTTTCTTTGTGGCAGCCTCTTAGATATTGGAACACTGCTACCATGTCATCCCCATTCCTCCTTTTCATTAAACTAAACCTTCATTAAAGAAAGGAACTGAATTATTGGAGTGGCATCAAAGTACAAGGACAAAGAAACATTCATAACTGGCCCAGATTGTCTAATACAGCAATCCATCTCCATGTATTTGTTCAAATGATCACTGCTGAATGCAGAACATAGCAAGAAACTTAATCTGTGAGGGAGAAGTTTAAAACCAAAACTTAAAATGTTCCTCTTCATTACATCTTGTGACACACTATGAAGACCAGCAAGTGAAAGCTGAAACTTAAAAATGCAAATATCTTTTAAAGCACATCTTAAATCATGTAAGATTTTTTTTCCATAAATAAAAAATATTTTAGGTATCTAAAACTAAAGTTTGTTTAACAAGTCATTAAATATTGTAAATCCACAATTTCTATACAACACAAGCCAGGAATGGTATAAACTCAATCCTGGACACGTAAGGGGCCAGAAGGGTGACAGAATTAGATAGCTGAGCTTTCATTCTGATTACCAAAAATTCATTCGCTCAATGAATAAAATGACATTATTCACATCAATGTTTCAAACTGGGTTCTGTTCTCACTCAGAAAAAATGTAAACAAGGTCAAGATTCTGGAAAAAGAGTTAGCTTCATTCCAAGACACAGCATATGATAACCCACATTTGGAAAGTTTAATTTCTTAGCACATTAGCTATATTGTAGTTGTTTCGACTCGAAAAACCAATTTGGGTATATACACATATACTGACGCAAGTCTGTGTAAGTCAGAACAGATAAGTTCCCATAACACAGTAGGGTAAAAATCCAAATAAATCACATTATGTTTTAAAGTGATGTGGGAACCTAGCTAGTAGTAAAGGAATACAGGACAGAAACTCCCTTTTATATCATCTTTTTTTAAAATTTGATTTATATGCCGCCCTTCTCCGGAGACTCAGGGCAGCTTACAATGCGTTAAGCAATAGCCTTCATACTTTTGTATATTTATACAAAGTCAGCTTATTGCCCCCACAAACTGGGTCCTCAATTTACCCACCTTAGAAAGGATGGAAGGTTGAATCGACCTTGAGCCTGGTGAGTTTCGAACTGGTGTAATTGCAGGCAGCTGGATGTTAATTGCTGCCTTTAGTAGGAGGCATTAGCCTCCTAGACCACTCAGGCTCCTTCTGCCTGATCTTTTAGCTGAGATGGTGCAATAAACTTTTAGATACATTTCTACCAGTGGTGGGTTTCAAAATTGTTTACTACCAGTTCTGTGGGTGTGGCTTGGTAAGCGTGGCACGGCTTGGTTGGAGTGGCAGGGGAAGGATACTGCAAAATCTCCATTCCCTCCCCACTCCAGGGGAAGGTTACTGCAAAATCCCCATTTCCTCCCAATCAGCTGGGACTCGGGAGGCAGAGAATAGATGGGGGCGGGGCTAGACAGAATTTTTACTACCGGTTCTCCGAACTACTTCAAATTTCTGCTACTGGTTCTCCAGAACTGGTCAGAATCTGCTGAAATCCACCTCTGGTTTTTGTAAGCTTTCCCCTTTATCCTTACAATGTGGCAACTTCTGGCTATTATTCGAATTCTAAGCATTCCTCTTCACAATAAGCACTTTACTGACCTACACAGAGGATGTTGAAGCTGAAACCTTGCGCCACTGATTTGCTGACCAGTTGATCAGGAAGACTGTCAAATCCAACATGGCCTCCCATAGATAGGTTTCTTTTCTCTTCATTCTATTAAAAAGAATGACACAATTTTTGCAAGGTTATCTGGTGGAAATTACATCATTCATCATCATCATCATTATCATCATCATCATATCAAAAAAGTAATGAAAACCCATCAATTTTACTTGAAATGCAGCAAACTCCTAACTGGAGAAACATCTCTCCAGATGGTCATTCAAAGAATGATCATGTTTTTATATGCCACATTCCAGACATACTATTAATTATAGTCAAACACCTGGGGAAAAAAGGGGTGCAGATTACAGAGAATTAAAGAGATTAAAGACTACTTTGTGCCACTTTGTTGAAAGGACAATTGCCTCCTAAGGGTCTTTTGTTAGACATGCATTACTTCAGGAATTACTATTGGTAGCCATTAATAGCCTAATTCTTCATGAAGTTATCCAGTCCTCATTTAAAACCATTGAAGTTGGCTGACATTACAACTTCTGGTAGCATAATTTATTCACATATGTTGTGACATACAGTATTTCTACCTATTAGTCTTGTTGTTAATTTTTTATTGATTTATCAATAGTAGTTATTTTCTAAAATGTTCAAATCTGAATAATGTCACTGCAAAGAAATCTTTAATACATTTTCTCAGACTTTGCCATAAGAAACTATGTTCATAAGCAGCATTTGCCTAATATCTGTGGGAATATTGCTGCAGGCGACTTCCAGATTGGTGTGCATCCAGCACACTCCCAATCAATCCTAATATCCATAGCAGAACAAACATACATGCCATACAGCTCAGATAGCAAAAATGGATGGCTTGATGTTTAGTTAAAAATCAGCAAACATAGAAAATGTGGCACAAGGCAGACGGGAGGGAGAGGGAGAGGGAGAGTGGGGGGGCATGATGCCTGTCTGCCTATCTATCAGCACACAACTGATTGGAATACAATGTGTTATTAGCATGGAGAAGCCAAAGAAATGGCTTTTGGAGATTGCAGCTTTAATTCCTTACATAGAATAACAGTACATAGTAGTAGCAGAATAGAAATGGAAACAGTATACTAGGAGCCTTCCTCTATTCCATACCATTAAAGAAACAATTAGGTGGACAGACTGAATGTATCCAACAATATTCACAATGACAATAACGAATCATCTTATCTTGTCATCTGGAACTATATCTATTTCCCTTCTTAAAGCAATATCTTGGTTCTGCTCTCATCTCTTTCTCATTTCCTTCCATCTTTTCTTTTTCTCTTAGCATGGAGAAATAAACTGACATTTTCCCAGATGATTAGTTTATTAGATGGATAAAAAGTATTTTGACTTTAAGCCATGGATAAATCACAAAATCAGAAAGGATCAAACAGTAGCATTAAGAGCAGGATTATTCCTGTATTTCATAGCGTATTTTACTGCAAGTTGTCACATAACATTTAAGATGAATAATTCCACCAGCTGCTCAACCAAGAAAGTCCAAATGCATAAGTTAGGATCTTCAGCAAAATTGGTCTTAATATAAACAGACAGTACATGTTTGTAAGGCACATCTGCAGGGACCATTTATGTGAATATTGGACATGTTAGATGATGGAAAATTTGTCTCTTTATAAAATTTTGCTAAAACCTAAATATATACCAAGAGACATTCCATCTATATATGACAACCCATATAATGTTATTCTGGCATAAACATGTGTAGTTCTTTCCTAACCTTTATTACAGTATGTTTATACTGTAAAACTAAAGAGCAGAGTGCTGCAAAGATATAAAGGGTGCATGAAAGAGAGACCGTAGTGAAGGTAAAAACAATTCTTGGCAACTATCAATCGTTCTGATTTGTGTCCCTGCTGCTTCTCTACAATTACAGTGTGTGCAACATACAACAGATTCTTTTGCATTGAAGCAAACCCTGTCTGGACCAGAATTTCTCCAACACACATGGAGAAAAAAGAAGAGATGTACAGGTCAAAAGACTAAAGGCTGAACCACAGTCAAGCCTCTTTCTATGTTTAGGTGTACAGGAAAGCCAAGAGGAAACACATCTGTTTAGTGAAAATTAGAAAGACTAGTGTTGAGCCTTAGTCTATTGCTGCAACTTGCATGAGGACCTCCTATGTATAACACACCCGTCCATTAGCAAGACAGCTATAATAGATATGAGCTGGATTTTGTAGCTGTCTAATAGGATTTCTTCATTGATTTTCAGAACACAAGCACCAAGTAGGAACAATGGAAGTTGGATTTTGTACATTATTCAACTGCACTGTTAATAAAAAATCACACACAAAAAGTTGTTACAAGGTTTTGGGGGGGAGAGGGAGGGAGGGAGGGAGGGAGGGAGGGAGGGAGGGAGGGAGAGAGAGAGAGAGAGAGAGAGAGAGAGAGAGAGAGAGAGAGAGAGAGAAAGAACCCAATGTTTTGTAGGATTGCTGCATAGAGAAGGATTAATCCACCTTCCCTTCCATTAGTGTCCCAGTTTTGCCTCCCACCTTACACTTTTTAAAATAGTACATTAAATGTTTTGTAATGTGTACTTTGGTAATCCTGGTAGTATGAAAAAATGAATTTATTTCATGATTTACCAGGCCTGTTCTTTCTGGTCATCTGGAAACCCTTCCTACCACACCACAGGAAACCAGATAAATTACTTTTTTCAAGACTACCTATACTATCCAGACTGCGAACATTATATTTATGAATGTTCATAGAACTACTGTATATACAATATATTTCGACTAACAAATGCTGTCCTATGTGCTAGGAACTCTTCATCCTCACTTTGTTTAATGTGTAAATGAGACGATATTATGAACAATTAAAAAAAACCAAGAAATATGCAAAGGTTCTGTCATCTCCACAGTATGGAAAGGAAGTAAACAAGTCTTTGCCAAAGTGCTATGATTAGAATATGAATGCACCAAAAGACCAGAGAGATGTTCCTAGGCAACAGCCAGAATCTGTGCTAGGCAGGTTTCGAGGGAAAATATCTCTCACTGCTAGACCTGAAGTCTCAAACTCAGATCATCTGGAAAGGGAAGAAGGAAATGTGCCTTTGGGGGAATGATTTGTTCAATTTCTAGTTGACCACCCAATCCTTTTCAGCTTTTTCCCCTCCAGATATTGATATATTTATTTCAAAATAATATTGTTTTCTAACGTTCGTATTTCCAATGTGGAAAAACAGTGATTTGGCTCTAAGAACTTATTAATATATTTTAGTGCAAATATTTTGTCCACCACACAGTGTGTGTTAAGAGAATAAACAAGACTCTACCTTTTGGAATTGCGGTGAATCAATATAGTCTTAAATCTTGATTACTTTAATATATATCCTTGGGCCCTGTTCTTATTGAAGAAGTGATGGAGTATAATTTCTGCATTTAAGGAACTTAATTTTTTTTTTAAGTCCAGGCTACTTAAGGCTTCAAAGGGATGCTCTGTTCTGGTGTGGCAAAATGTAGTAGCATCAAAGGAAACATGGACAAATCAAAATAAGTTACAAGAAGATAAAAACATTGAAGAGATAGTAACAATAAGTATTATGAATCAAATAGATAATTCTTTAAGAGTTTACAATGGAACAGAGAGAAAAAAAGAAAGATCTCCCCAAAATAATGAAAGGATTATAGATGGGTATTCAAATGATGCAGCAGAAGGAGACAAGGGGTAAGGCAGAAGGAATATTCAGTTTGTATAAAAATGCTAGAAAGAGATATAAGATTCCAAGAGAGAAATACAAGAGAGTTACCAAAAAGTCAATAAATGATGAAATTTTAAAAAGGGCAAGAGATGATGGATAGAGATAAAATACCTTTCAATACAGTGACTGTGTTAAAAAAAATTTAAAAATAGAAAGTACAAATTGGAAAAATAGTAATATACATACTGATATATAATAGAATTTATTATAATCATAAGCATATTAAGGTTAGAAGGTGGAAGACTATGATTAGGTATACTTAATTGTATTATTATTACTAAGAGTGCGTAAAAAGTATATTGAAACTTATAGCTCTCAAGGGCTATAAATTTAGGGGACTTGGAGATATAATCCCGGGACTGACTAAACCTTATTAATAATTGGCTTTATTGGTGTTCCTACATAATTGGGATATTGGAATTATGGTGGAATATTGAGTAATTTTTAATATATTAAACTATTAATGACTCAACAGGGGACATCAAATACATTATATGAAGAAATGTTATTGATGTTTAAATGTATTTATGAAGAAGTGATAAAGAATCATAAAGAGAATCATAATATATAATGTATATATATAACATAATATACATAACATAATATAGGAAATACTCATAGGATCTTTGATGCAGGCAGAAAGCACTTAAAGCAGTCAGCCACATCAAACTACCCCACCTCAGGTGGGTTGCAGCACCTTTTTGGGGGCATTTGTTGGCTTCAAATAAGATGAGTCTTTTGTTCCAACTCTTCTTGATGCAAAGTGAGCCGTGTTTTATGCTGGTACCCATTCCTGTCAGCTTTCCCATGAAGAAGCAAGACAAACAAAGCTTATATTTATTTATTGTTTTTTAAAATTCATAACCAAAAAAGAAAAAATGAGCAAAACGCAAAGAAAATACTGATGGTGATAGATAAATTGTCAAAGAAAAGATATGAAAAAGTGCCTTACCAAAAAATGAAAAATATGAAAAAAGGGGGGGAGGAACAGAGTGTCATTATATCAATAAGGAATTACATTTCTATATGCACTTGTCTAATTCAAATATTATTCCAGTACATATATCTCTCTCTAATACATTTGTATATGTGTATGTATATTTATATTCTACTGCATTCTGTATAAACGAGTCCCGTATTTTATTATACTTGTCCCTAAAAGCTATGTCTACAGACAATCTGCTCATAAGTGACGAGTGCAATCGGGTCTTCAATCCATTGAATAAATGGACCATGCATTTATTTTCCATTGCTGCAAATATCAGTCTTTTAGCTGCAGAGCTTTTCAAAGATACAGCTTGGAAAGAGATCTGTCACAGTGAATGACAGGAGTGCATCCTTTACAAAGAGGCACTTTTCTCCTTAAACGCTATCATGGACCACACAGAAACAGAGAAGCTCTTTAGAATGCTGACCATAAACTATTTAATAATGAACAAGTCAAAGGCTCATCTGCCCCAATGTCATAACAATATACAAGCTGAGAGTTCAAGGTCAAATGGGGACTCCATGAACCCTCCAATAATTGCAAGCAAATTGATATTTTAACCTATAGAAAATATGGGCAGCAATCATATGAAAAGCATTAATTCCATTTAATATAATTCCGAGTCACTGTAATTTTAAATAAATTAGATTTTTATACTGTCTCCAACTACGTTTAAGAGAATGATCTACATTACATTATCCAAATAGTTAACCACCTTTTGGCTCTGGGTCAAAAATGAACTACTGTATACAAAGAGGAGCAGTCTACAAATGAGACTAAAGTAGGTTTGTTAGTAACTCAGTTTGTTAGTTTATGCAATTGTTCTAAGAATATATTCCTTCTTGCAAGGTTTAGGAAGATGAGATCAGGATTGAAAAGTGATGGGCACTTTAGGAAGATGAGATCAGGATTTGGCAATGTGATGTCTCACTTTGCCAAATGTGGTCAAATCCAACTTGGATGGGAGGAGTCTGTCACAATAGTTATCAAAATTGACAGAACTTCACTAATAACTGTCAAGTCCCAGGGAAATCAGAAGATCCAGGCAGTTCAAATAAAGATTTATTGCAAGCTACAAGGATATGAATTACTAACTGCCAAAGCAAATTGGCGGTCGATAAGAGTCAAAGGAATTCAAGGTGGGCTGAATTTAGATCGCTTATGGACACAAAGGACTCATGACTGATGACATGTTTGACCCCTCCCTCAGGCTCAACCAGTAACCATACATTTCTAGATGTATTAGAAAATAAGTTCCATTTACAGTACTTCTCTGATGGTCAAGTGAGAACAGGAATTGCTGAAGAGAATGGAGACAAAAAGGAAGGAAACCAAGATAATCCCAAAAGCTTGATCAACTCAACCCACATCCATCCACATCGTTATCCCACCAAATGCTACGAGAAAAGGATCTAAGAATTTGTGTTTGTTTGTAAAACTATACAATAAGAATAGTTTATATTGCTTGTAAGCTGCTTTGGAAGATTTGTTAGATTTGTAATTTGAAGGGTAGGATATAAACACTTATAATCTGTAAATTAATAAAGAGGTCTTGTCTCTATTGTTGTACTTTGAAAGAAAAGCTTTTGATTTATTTCAAGTATCACAGCAAGCTACATTTGGAAGGCAAAACGTTTTAAAGCAGTTTTCGATCTTGCAAGGAAGCAAATGTTCAAACAATAACAACAAGTCCACTCTGAAATCAAAGGCTCAGATCGTGGTCTGAATATGTACAGATGAATATTCCAAAGCCAAGTGGTCAGTTTTCTCCATGAAAATAGCTGAAAAACTGAGTAAGTGAAACTATATTTAGATGCTTCACAATAGTTCTATATTCGGAATCCTTCTTGCCTGTTGCCAAAGCAGCTGTGAAGTTGACAAAGGCTGAGGGTTAAAAGAGAAAGGTTTTTATTATTATTTCTACCACTAAAACAAGAATATAAATTTGGATCAATTTATTGGTTACTCCACAGATTAACGTTAACATTTTAATTATAGGTAGTCCTTGATTTATTTATTATCACAATTGGGACCAAAATCTCAATTGTTGAATGAAGTGATAGTTAAGTGAGATGCTCACATGACCAGTTTGCTCAAATGATCACAACCCCAGCTCTCCCAGTTGTAGTTGTTATGTGTGGGTCATTAAGGGGACAGAGTGAAAGAGCACGCACAGAAGGAAAGTCCTGTGGAGAGCTGCACAAATGAAGCTCAGATCTTCAGGTAAGGATATTAAGCAAACAAAAGGATGGGAGTTTTAGGCTTTGAACTACAAGCCAGTTAACCAATCATACTCCCTTCCCCAAATAATTGTGGATATGCTGCCTCAGCAAAACCACATTAAGTTATAAAGAATCTGTTCCTAATGTCCTCCTTTCTTGTCTTGTCATCCAGCATGATCTATTACGCTTGGAATAATTTAATTGGCCTCTAATTTGTTATCAGGGGGACTCTTTAATTCAATGAAAGAGTACTAAGGTAAGAGGCCTCCAAATACATTGGAGGCAGGAAAAAACCATTGGAGGCAGGAAAAAAACTCATCTTTTCATCATTAATTACATGAGAGAAATAACAGTCTAATGAAAGCCAAACATCAGGTAGGGGTATAAACCCTAAAATAGAAACCATATGGAGTTTTTGGTTTATTTAAAAAAAAAACAGGGAATACAAAAAGCATTAAAAATTGGTAATTATACATATTAAATGTTACCTCTCTTTCCATCATTCTCCTGCACTTTATTACTTACATTTATGTAAGTAATTACGTTTGATGGTGTTGCATCCTGCTTTTCCTTCGGGGATTCCAAAATGCTCTTTCTTCTTGTTTTTTTTTTCCTCCACAGCAAAAAATAGTAAGTGGTTTCTACTCATCTAAAACTGGGCTGTTCCCAGAGGTAAACAAAAGAAACCACATGGTTTCTTAGATATTCAGTTTATTTAGAAACATTTTTTTAAAAAATTAAAGCGTCTGCCTTTGCACTGTTATATAATCCTGTTTCTAAAAACAATCCTATATTTCCAAAAGTAATCATTCAAAATAAAAATTAAACAATGTTGCTGTAGAGGAGATGGGTTATGGAGTTCATGTTGTGGCCCATCAGCGGCCTGTGTAGCTAGTAGCTGATTCCGACAGCGAGGAGGCTGGTGTGGTGCTGCGCCAGCAGCCTGTGCAGCTGGCACTCGAGTCAGACAATGAGGAGGCTGGAGAAGATGTGGTGCCAGAGGCAGGGATTCAGCCAGGGCCTTCAGAATCTCCAGAAGCTCCCATAAGTGAAGAGGAAGAAGAGGAGGAGCCTCTTCTCGATGCATGGGCGCGGAGAGCTGCTAAAAGGCAGGAGTGGTTCCTCAGGAGGAGACCTCCTCGAGAGTAAGGCTTGGGGCTAATTGGCCACTCTCTTAGCCTATTTAAGGAAGGACAACAACTGAGGCAATTTGCAGGAAACAACTTCGTTCACTCTGCTTCGTGTCCTGATCTTAGTTCTCTTATCAGTTTCCTGCAAATTGCTTCTGGGCTTTCTGCCAACCATCGTAAGATTATGATTATTTATTCTTTGGATTCTTGTAGGCTGTTAAGAAAATTAATTAACAGCATTTGTTTGAAAAAGACTGGTTTAATTTAGTAAACTAAGGTTTGTATAGACTTTGTGTGTGCTGTGTTCTTTGGGGTCTGTAGCTGGGGCAGAACAGTTCATTACTCATTGCACAGATCATGAGAAAGCCGGCACTAACCCTGAATTAGTCGGAAATAGGTGGTGTACATTTGGATTCAATTTAGTTTAGTTAGTTTAGTTTATTAAATTTGTATACTGCCCTTCTCCTAGTTTAGAGCATTTCTGTCCAAAACAGTTTGTTCACTTGGAGCATATGCACATTCCTGCATCCTGTATCATTCATCCTGGAAATTTGAGCAGCTCATAAAATAGCTTAAGAAAGTATATAATTTTTTCTTATTATCTGGAAATAAATATAGTGAAAATTGTCTATATCTATATCAAATTTAGTTAGTCATAAACTATAGCCCATAGGATGCTCAACAGGCTTCTAATAATACTTCAAAAAAAGAATAAAAAATGCCTAATTAGTGGCTTCTGACGAAGGAGTGGTTTCTAATACAATATAAGAAGGGAAAAGCAGAAATGCAAGCAACATATATTTTCCTTTTTAAAAAAATCTCATTTCAGCAATGCTGCAGGCTGAGAAGCTAGGGTGCCTGTTCACGTCCACTGCCTGGGCATTAGTCAGGCTTGCTGGAGATAAAGTGGGGCATGTGGAGTATTTTGGGAACCCAACTGGACTCAAGATCCTTTGTCACATTGCCCTGGGCTTGCTAAATGAAGCCTGTTGAGTATGGTTGTTATGCATACCAACTCACACAAACAACCAAGCAGTAAAAAAACAGCATAAACAAGGAGAAAACAACACCCCCACTAACTCTGGTAGGACAAGATACTGTATATCAGGGGTCCTCAAACGACGGCTCACAGGCCGGATATAGCCCTCCAAAACCATTAATCCGGCCTGTGCGGGACCATGAGGCTGCCCCACCCGTAACACCTCACCTACCCACCCGCCTCCTGGAAGCCAAGGTCAAAAACCGGACATGTGGAGACCTCAGGAGGCAAAAAAAAGGGCCTGTTTCTGGGTGGCAGAGTGGTACTGGAGTGGTACTGTTACCCTCCCCAGCCTCCAGAGAGTAAGAGAGGGAGGGAGGGAAGGAGAGAGAGAGACACACACACACAGTGGGAAGGGAGGGAGAGACATACACACACACAAACAGAAATCCCCCCCCCCAAGGCAGCCACATCCCTTCACTAACCTGCTTTCCACCCCCAGGAGCAAAATTGGAGTATTGTTTAATGGACTGCGAAATTAGCCACGGCCACCCAGGCATATGATCACCTAGCCTTCCACCCAGCTGGTCTGACCCCCCAATAGTCTGAGGGACCATGAATTGGCCCCATTTAAAAAGTTTGAGGACCCCGATATTTAGTATATCTGTGCAATGCTACATGTTTAAATTGGAAAAAGTACCTTGAAAGATGTGGTGTGAGCGCACAAATGCAGAACCAGTTTGTGGCTCATTAAAGCAACTTCATTTGCTCCAGATGAAGCCATTTTAATGAATCACAGGTAGGCGGTATATTTGCATTTGTGCAAAATTCCAGTGCAATTTTTCAAAACTGAATCCAAAGCATTGGAATGGGCTTCAAACCAAGAAAATATAGTCTCTCACAATAATGCAGAAAATTGACCTATTTCATCAGGTAAATGTATACATTGATAAATGTATCTTCAGCAGTTACCAATCTTGGAGATGTAATCAAATCCGCAGATTACTTCACAGTTCTTGATTATGGCATCTTAAATATTTTTCTGTAAATCCAGACTGTAAACTATTATATAATTTTACGCTCAAACTGTACTGTTTCTGCCATTTCACAGACCATATGAACATTAGGAGATTGGCTGTAGTATTTGAAATTATCCAGTGCCGCATTACTATGCAGTGATAAGCAATTTGGTCCTATGTGACAGATAAATCAAGTGAAATTAGCAAGGGCCTACCATCCTACAGGAAACAGAAGTATTTCAAATTGTATTTTTATGAAAGACACATTCCTTAGCTTTCAAAGTGATAGCAATTCATTGTGCATTCATATTAGAAAATTTAGAGCACTCTATAGGATCCATTGATTACTTTAAAAATAAACCAACAGAAAACAGTCTCTGACCTGGTTAAAGCCATCAGAGTGCCAATTACTTGCAGGCTGAATCCACAGTATAAATCTATTGGCATGAATGCTTAATAAAGACTCCTATTTCGATTTCAGAAAACCCTGGCAGAACATAAGCAACAATTTTGGAAAGAGGGTCAAGGCTCTGAAAAGCTGATGCCCATGAGAAAACAGTTATTTCCAGGATACACATGAAGCATAATCAATACTGTGGGGTCCTTGGTGCTCTCTGAGAACAGTTGCTTTCTTACAGACCTTTGATTACCAAACTAAGTAACATCATCAGTGCTAGAAGAGAGCGGAATTTAATTTCATTTTATATACTAGTGATCACATTGGAACAGCCTCCTACCTGAAAAATGGACAGACCCTATCCTATTGGCTTTTCACAAGGCTGCAAAGACCTGGTTTTTCTTTTAGATATTGGGATCTGGATATTAGAATGGCAGTTCTAGTGAGCTCATTTTTTTATTGAGCCTCAATGTCGCTTTAGTTGTTGTTGTTTTTTTTAATGAAATTATCTGTTTTTAATTTTTTTTGCTGCCCCAAATTTCTGGATTAGATGGGTGGCTATATAAATTGGATGGATGGATGGGTGGATAGATAGATGCATATGAAAAGGAATCTAACCCTTTTTAGTTTATTCAAAACTGAAAGCATCACAGAGTAATGTATGCACTGAGCAAAAGAAAAACATGAGCATCACAGAAGAGATGTAGGTATACATAACAGACAAAATGTCAGCTAGGAATGACTGTTGCATACAGCTCCTATAAAGTTTTGGGGTGTTTATTTTTATTTAATTTTTACAGCAGCTCATTTCAACAAGTGACTCTGGACACATACATCCTTAAAACAAGCTATTATTCATTCATTCAACTAAATAGTAATGGCCATGCAGTCCACTGCTCCTTTGATATTTCTCAATTGGCAAACTGCTCAATGGCACTCCAAAGTTATCATCATATTTATTCAACAGCTAAAACACAAGGGAGCGTTGCAGATACATTCAATTCCCAATGTCTGAAGCTTTTTACATGTGAACATTTTTAGTAAGTAGTCACACTTCCTTCACGCCTTATCCCACCCCCCATCTTCTCATCTATCCACATTTGTCTAATGTTGGTTGGTCAAATATTTGAGGCTTTCCAGAACACCAACAAAAAAGGCAGTTCTGTCTAGTCTGTGCTGCTTTCTGTCGATGCAGAAAATGTGACCTCAGCAACTCCCATCAGCTGTAATCCACCTACTAAATGCAGACTTGTTAGCTAGAGTTGACTTTGCAATGACTTATTCTTAATGATTAACTGCAGGGAGAAAATCTGGCAGTTTTTAAAAGGTGCAACAATATTGCACCAAGCACTGACCAGTTCTAGTTTTTCCAGATACAGTAAAACCACCTCAAGGGCTAAAATGTCTTATATGTGAAACCAAATGGTAAAATTAGTTGTGGAACAAATCACACATCACACATTTTTGCTGTTGTTGCTCTTCTGCATATTGGAGGAAGAATGCTTCCCTTCAGCAATCTAAAATAGTCAAGGAGAAATCCTCATCTCTTTATTTAGGAATAATTCACTATATCAGATGATAAGCAGCACAGGTTCTTTTACCAAGTCAAGGAAAACTGAGGCTTCAATTCAATTCAAAACAGAGCTGGAAGACACCTTGAATGATGAAGCGCTCACAACTTCTGAAGGCAAGCTGTTTCACTGGTTAATTGTCCTCACTCATAGGAAGTTTCTCCTTAATTCCAGGTTGCTTCATTTTCCACTTAGTTCATAAACAAAATATTCTTGCACCTAACCAAACAGGTAACTATCACAAATTATAATGACAGAATAAAGCCACCAAAAATTCTGTTCAAACAGCTACCCTGTTTTCCCCAAAATAAGACATCCCCTGATAATAAGCCCAATCAAGCTTTTGAGCACATGGCAATAAAGTCAAGCGCTTATTTCAGGGAAATAAAAATAGAAAATATAAGACAAGGTCTTATTTTTGGGAAAACACGGTACCTTGTTAATAACAAGTAAAAAATTACTTCCAAAAAGCAAATAATCCAGATGGCATCTATATTGAGCAACACAGTAGCCAACTTGGACAGATTGTGTGACTTTAGAAAGAACATGAGAAGATTTATATTCTTCTCAGTTTGTTCATTTACAGAAAGTGCAGTTCCGAAGCAAAGAATCTTTGCAGAGTAATTTTATAAGAATGAAGCAGAAAAACATTCCAAGTATTGCTATAACTTCAGGGCTCACAAAATAAATCCTATTGCATTTTAGATGGGGAAAGCAAGGTGCTAGGTGAGATATTTATTTATATAAAAGTTACAGATACCATCCAAACAAAAAGTCTACATACAAAATATTTCAAAAATAGTAGCTTTTAAAAGAAGCAAGCAAATCCTAAGAACCAAAATATACACAGAGATCCAAATGGTATACAGATTTGCATAAGATTCGGTTAAACCCACAGCGTAGGTACCCATCATCATCATGAAAACATAAAAAAAAAAAGCTTCACTGAAACATAAGCAGACATTTTACACTGAATTTGCTCTTAAATGTTTTATTACATTTATTACATTTATTTTCTTAAATGTTTCCCCTGCTCCAGCACATTTCATAGATAAATATACCAGTGTTAATATCCCACTCTGATTATGGCAACCTCACCCAATCTGATGTCCTCCATTATGTGTTGAACATCTACCTAATTCCTACATTAGTACCACCTGGAAAACCACCTGGAACACTGTAGGTTGGGGCGGGCTATCTCCTGCTATCCACCATAGCCACCTATGTACTACACAGCAAATAGCAAGTTTTACTACTAGCAGAATCGTAATAAATCACTTTGCTACCCTTTCCCTAACCCATAGGCCAGTGAGGATGAACCTATGGCACGCCGGCCAGAGGTGGCACGCAGAGCCCTCTCTGTGGGCACACACGCCATCATCAGCTGCTCTTGTTTCTGGTCCACCGGCCAGCTCTGGTCTTTGCGGGCACTGGAGCATTGGAAAACAGCCCAGAAAACGGCCCAAAACAGGCCATTTTTCGGCCTGTTTTTCAGGCTGTTTTCTGGGCTGTTTTCAGACAGTTTTCAGGCTGTTTTCAGGCTGTTTTTGGCCCAAAAACCAACCTGAAAATGGCCAAAAAACTGGCATGTGCGTGCCAGTCAGCTGGCCTTTGGGTTTCCGGCACTCTGGCATGTGCACATGTACACACGTTCCAGTTTTGGCATTCGGTGCCGAAAAGGTTCACCATCACTGTCATAGGTTCTCCCCAACCTATGTCCTTAAAACATAGAGCTTTTGCTCTAAGAAATACTTAAACAGTCAACAGACTCTTTATGCTCCGCTGTCTGCAGAACATGAAGTGATGCAACTGGAAACACACACAAATGCAATTTGCTTTTGCTCAGCCAAGCAGATGCTCTGTTAGCAAGGACACCCTCTGACCTTTCAGAGAAATGTCTACCATGCACAGGCAATAAAACTGTCCTAGTCGATATACAGAAGGCTCTCTGATGTAGAAAGCAAGCTGGTTTAGCTAAAGGAGAAAAACTCCCCAAAAGGTCCATTTAATAAAAAGAAAACCTTCCCCTATTTCAATAAGCAAGAGAGAGAATGAATCCAACTTCTTCATTAGGGTCATGTAAAACCCCCAAATGGTTTGTTACCAAAATGATGCCTAGAGAAGACATAGGAATTCAGAGTTCAAGCTTATCTTCTTTGCACAGGGTTTATATTCAGCTTGCCGTAGATTCGGTTTCAAGAGGGCTCCAGACCCAGGGAAGGAGACAAACAATTGCCTTAGATATTTTAATTATAAAAAATAAAATATAGTATAAAGTTTAAATTTTTTTCCTACGAAAGAACCATCACAGCATCCCCACCAGTTACATAATCAAAATTTGGGGCTTGGAAACCAGCATGTATTTATGATGCTGTGTCCAATGGTTAAGGGATCACCTCTTGCAACCCTCCCAGTTGGCTTCCAACAAGGAAAGCCAATGGGGAAGCCTGATTTGCTTAATGACTCAATTAACAATTGCAGTGATTTGCTTCACAATTGTTGGGAAAAAAAGGGTAATAAAACTGGGTGTGACTCACTTAACAACCCCCTTCCTTAGCAGTGGAAATTCTGGTCCCAATTGTAGTCATTCAAGGACTACCTGTATAAAAGACTTTATATACATAAAGTCTTGTAATTACAGATTGCATTGTGTTTGCATAGTAGTCAAGAGAATTCGCTTCGCTCATCAGCTGCCTATGTTGACCAGCTTCTTTCTATCCATTCTCACCCTCCGACAGTTGGGGAGGTACAAGATGATAACCCTACAGCCTTTTCCTAAGAAACTGCCTTTGTTAACTCAAACTGAAAATAATTCCTTCCAAGCGAGATTCTCAAGAGTCTTCTCCTGGAAGATGGACTAAGCTAAGGGATGGGATTATAAAAATTCCAGCTTCTGAACTATTTTCTATTTAGAATCTACCTTGCTTTCCCAAAAATAAGACAGGGTCTTATTTTCTTTTGACCCCCAGAAATAAGTGCTTGGCCTTATTTTTGGGGAGGCCTTATTATTTTTGAGGTACAGGAGACAACAACTGTGACCAGCTCATGGCTGCTGTTCACCCAAGGCTGTGGATGCGCTTCCAGCCATGCTTTTCAGGACACTGCACCATGCCATTGGCTTAGCCACGCCACCGTGACGGGATGTCCTGCCGCTGCCGCCGCCTCCCTGTTCTTTGCTAATAGCTTTTGCGGCATCCATTAGCATGACAGAAGGGGCGCGGTGGTTAGGGTTGTGGGAGCGGCCATTAGATAAGGCCATGGAGGGTGCATGGGGCATGTTCCCCCTTCCTTTCCCCCTCCGGCCTCCCCTCCTCATCTCATGTTGTTTGCGTGGCAAGCAACCAGAGGAAATGGCAGGGACCAGCTGCCCATGCAGTTAAATATTTTCAGGGAGGGCTTATTTTTGGGGGAAGGCTTATTTTTGGGAAAACAGGGTAATAATCGCCTTACTTATTCAGGTAGAGATACTTTCTTTTCAGTTTCTTTCTAACAGCCTTCATATTAATTGATAAGATGGGCAGGTCTATGCACTGGAAACAGAGGAGCTTCAGGCTGGCACTTTATAAAAACTGCCTTCATCAAGTTGTGAATTAACTATTGCAACAATTTTCTCCTTACCTGCCGCCAAATTTCAGGGCTAATTCTATCTGCTACGAAACTCAGGTAATGACTCAGTTAAAAATGGCCTCTCTATAATATTTTGGTCAATTGGGATAAAGTGTGACAATACAATAAACACACAAGGGAGTATGAATTTATGGTGAATGACTCTTAAGTCACTCTCAAGTCATGTGATAAGTCACATATCAGAAATATTTTGGGGGGTGTTTCCCTGCCTGAATCTACTGATAGGAAGCTGTCAACACGTCACAAAACTAAACGTGACTCAATGCTTCACAAAAGTTGCCCATATGACCAAGAGAGTAACTGTGAAAACTGGATGTCCCTTTCTACCACACTGAAAAATTAGAAACAATTACCACGTTCACACTTATAAAAAAAGTCCAAGTTGTTTTCTTCATATTAGTTTGTTTTCCCAGGATAAAAATAAGAAATTTGGAGAAATCCAATTGGGTTCTTCGTGTTTAATTGCTTATTCATTATACATTCTGGCATAATTACAGCAGGAAATCCACTGTTAAATGAGAATGCAGAAGTTTATCCATATGTTTTCTATAGGAAGATAAAACATTCACAGGCAAAACATGTACATGTATTATTTCCCATATGCATTCTAAAAATACTAGCATTCCAAGAAGATTGAATTAGAAAACTTCTCTAAATGTGAATGGCTTTGTAAGTGACAAAGGATGACAGATGTTCCAAAATATCATATGAAGGCAGGGCAATGTTATGATCTTTTATACAACATAAACAATTGTAAGAAACTTTTATGCCCATGTTTATTATCTTGTAAAATAATTCTATAATTTCCCCACAGGGGAACTTGCAGCTTGATCATTTTTCTTTTGTTTATTCCATAAATGTTTCAAAATGACGTAAAATATTCAAATTAGGTTAATCATGTATTCATTACACAGCTCCTCAGAGTAGTCAACCCAGCCATCACACTGCTTAAATTTTTATTCGAAACAGATCAATTCTTTTATCTTTTCTGAAAATAATTCTTAAAAACACATTCCAGGCAACACAATTGCTAACCCACAGGTTAAATCTTTTAACAAATCAAAATTCCATCACTATGAGATGCAACATGGAAAGGAGACAGTTTATACTACTTGTTGCTCAAATGACAAAATGAAGCATCATGGAATTAGTCAAAACCACTCTTATACCAAATCTCAATGGATAAAAGTGCTAAAAGTGTCACAAGGACATCCCAAATCCATCATATTTTTCTAGCCATAAAGATATACCCAGGCTTCAAAAAACTTGTTTGCATGCAATAAATGTTCATTTAAAATCATACCCTCTTCTCCAGTCCCCATTGCTCATCTGGCATAAAGACTGGAGACTTTCTTTGCCATATTTAATTATACAACAAACACATTTCCAACCCTATTACCCAGAAGCAACACTAATAAAGCTCTTGGCCTCGCTGAACAGAGTAAACTGGGTTGACTTAAACAGAATATGTTTTCTAGGTCCTCACAGCAAAAGATAGAAAGGATACAAAACTCATGATCCCAAAACTCAATCTTGCATTCCTAAAGAGTGGTTTTGTGTAATACACAAAGGTAGATAGTGTCAAACTCACGTCATGTTGCCGTCACATGACGTTTCACCCATTTACGAAGCTGGGGTGGGGGTGGCCTGCATGTGACGCATCCGATCCATGGGCCGCCAGTTTGACATATCTGCTCTGAGCCATTCACCACAGTTTACAATCCTGGTTAAACTGGCTTCATCTAATATGTGAAGCTGAAACTGAACCATGTTAGAGTACCCTGAAACAAACCATTGTCTGTCTGAGGGAGATGGCTGTTTTGGAAATACGAAATTTAAATAAATAAAAATTATGTATGTACTTATTTACAAAGAAAACCAATATTCCTCTGCCATAACTATTTCTACTGGGATATTCTATAGAGGTAGTCCTCAACTTAAGATCCTTCCTTTAACAATCATTTGAAGTTATGAGTGTTGAAAAAAAAAAGATTTATGACAGGTCCTTGGATTTATGACCACTGCAGCTTCCCCATGCTCATCCAATCAAATTTCACACTTAGCAAGATTGCAATGCCCCAGGGTCATGTGATCATCATCTGCCACCTTTCCAGGGGGCTTCTGACAAGCAAAGTCAATGGGGGAAGCTGGATTTATTTAACAACCACATAATTCACTTAATGACAGGGGCAAAAAGTCAAAATCAGGCGTGACTCACTTAACAACAGAAGCCTAGATAGCTCAGCAGACTAATGCATTGTAATTAACTCCAGCTGTCTGCAATTACTATAAGATCGAATCTCACCAGGCTCAAGGTTGACTCAGCCTTCCATCCTTTCTAAGGTAGGTAAAATGAGGACGCAGTTTGTGGGGGCAATAAGATGACTTTGTATAAATATACAATATACAAAAATATGAAGGCTATTGCTTAACGCATTGTAAGCCGCCCTGAGTCTTTGGAGAACGGCGGCATATAAATCAAATTTTAAAAAATAAAAAAATAAAAAAATAAAAAACCAGAAGTTCTTGTGGTCATTGGCTGAGGACTATCTCTAGTGGTGTAACAGGTCTCATTCCAATAAACCTGAAAAAAAAATGAGTTATCCTTAGCATCCTTGGAAAAGAGCTAACTACAATATAATGGCATTGCACTGCCTTCTATAAAAGGCACATTTTCTGCTTTATAAAGGCATGTGTCACATTTAATCCCCTGCATATATTAAAGACTAATCTTGAATTTGTTCTTAATGCAAATGCATCACTTACCTTTGCCTAACGATTGCTTAATTCCTCGCATCTTAATTGCCATCAAGCCACACAGTACTGCAGTTAGCAAAAACTTCAGTTGTGAAATAACTACATGGTCTAGAAACAAGCCTTCTCCAGGTTGCCCAGCCCATTATACACCCACACCCCTGGCAAAAAATTGATTACACGCTCACACCCTTCTCCTTTCTTTTATTCTGGATTAATTTAATAGCTTTAGTAGGTGTGAATGCAAGGCCACAGTATACCTGACTATAATGTTGGACAAAAGCACTTTTTGAACTTTGTTCTCTACCACAGCTTTTGTTTCCCTTAAAAAATCTTTCTGAGCACTGAGAGCCCTCCAGAAAGATAATGTAGTACAAAGGAAATGAGTGTAGAGTTTAAGAGAGAAATCCAAAACACCAGATACACAAAGAAACAATTCTGAACTGATACAGAATGCACGTTTTCCCATTGCAGAAAAGAACCTCAGTGAATCCAATTAAACAGAATTTTTTTTTAAAAAAAAACCGTACAGGTAATTCTCAATTTACAACTAAAACTAGGACTGGAAATTCAATCAAAAATTGTTGCAGTTGTACGTTGAGGCACTCAAGTGATCTCATCTTACAAAATTTTTTGCAGTGGCCATTAAGTGCAATCATTAAGCAAATCACATGGGGTTTTTTTAGCAAATAACAAAGTTGTTAAATAAACCCGATCTTCCAAATGAGTAGGGGTTTTGTTTTTTTGTTTTTTGTTTGTTTTTGTTTCGCTGGTTTAACACCAGAGAGATCATGTGACCATTGGGTGCTGCAATCAGTCATAAATGTGAGGATCAGAACTGGGGCACAGTATTCTAGGGGTAGTCTGTCTAGTGTGGCATGGAACATTATTGTCACTTCCTGTTATCTTGGCACTATACCTCTGTTTGATGCAGCCCAAAACTGCATTGGCTGCTTTGGGAGCTGGGGCACATTGATGGATCATGTTTAATGTGTGGTCTACCAAGACCTCCAGGGTAGAGGGGTCAGATGGGCATAATAAGAAGTTACCTGCAGTGCCACATTCTGAACCATTTGCATCATTGGAGGATTAGATATGGGCAAGACTTTAGATCAGCAATCCCCAACCTTTCTAGCTCTGTGGACCAGTGATGGGGGCAGGGACACTAAATGTGATTTGCACATTTAGATTTTAAATCTGAGTTAAGGAACCAATGGTGGTGCCAAGTTTAATATCAGTATGTTGGAAGTTGCAAAATGATCACATTGCAGGGAATTTTAATGGGAATCATTATTTCCTCTTAAACTGTGGTTGCCTCTATTAGCCCTTGATTCTGAACAAGACTAATGGGTGCCTGAGCTTTAGACATGGTAATCCTTAGTTTAGACATAGCTGTTTCTTGATTGTGTTAATGATTTGGGTTTGACGTTTCTCCACTCCTTTGTATTTTAACTTTCGTAATTGTTTGTATTTCATTTTAATTCTGTTCACCAACCAGTCATTGTTGAGATGGATGTTCATATAAATTGGACTGATAAATAAATCAAATGCTTCAGAATGCATGCAAGCACCAGCATAGCCCTTGTCTTTCATCAAAGTAGCCACACTCTTTTCTGCAGCAGGTTCAATCCTAGGAAAAGGTGCATATGTTTTAATAAGTTGCAGGCAAGGCTTTGTCCATATTTTCACAAGCAGTTCTAAAGCTGAAATCAACAGTGCTGTTCAGAATCAGTCAATGGTGGGTGTCTGGGATCTTTATAATAAAGTTTTTCGGTAGCCAAAGTTAAGACAAAAGACATCACTGTTTTTCTGTATCTCTCCGAATCCTCCGATTAACTTGTTGCCTTAAGTTTTCTTTGTGCCCTTGAGGATCACAGCTTGTTTGGCTTGCCTTCTTGGAGTTGTTGTTTTTACTGCTACCTCGTTGCTTTACTCACTTAAAAAAACAACACCTCCTACTATCCCTTCTGCTGAATTTTCTGCTCAGACAGGATATAGCCACCATGGGAGAAAAAAAATTTGTACTCCTCCCCCACACCCCCCAGCGGTCTCTCTGACTGGTGACCCTGATCTGACATGCATATCAACTTCATCTGAACGGCAGTAGCATTTCATTTTTTAATTCTTCAGATAGATGCATTGAATGCCTTTCAGTTTGTTTGGTTAGGCATTCTGTGAATATTTCAATCATCAGAACTGTGCAAAGTAAACATGAAAAACCACATTACTAGAGTCCAGGGAAGAAAAACAAGCAACAGAAGAAATATGGATTCAGGTGTCTAATGGAGGCCATTTAGATTGTAGTTCTCTTATTCTTAGGAAAGTTGGGAGTATCTAAAGATCAGTGGTGGGTTGCTCCCAGTTCTGTCCGGTTCTTTAGAACTGGCAATAAAAACGGCGGGAGGCTCCGCTCACTCACCTAGATGTCATAATCAATGATCTGTGCATGGGCAGAAGCTTCTGCGTATGCGCAGAAATACAAGCCAAGCGAGCATGTGCGTGCATTCCCATTGCGAACCGGTAGTAAAGGTAAGTAGAACGCACCCCTGCTAAAGATGCACTGAGCACTGAGTTCGTGGCCCTTGAATATTCACTCTTCTGATTGAATAAAGCTTTGGGACCCCTTGCAGCTAGTGTATAAAAACTTAAAGGCAGAGCACAGCTATTTCTTATGCAGAACTGTTTGTACTTACATGTGCCACACAATTTGAATAAACAGATTTTGCGATCACGCTGTGAAAATTCAGCAGCAAAATAGTAGAATCTGAATGGCATGATTTTTAGATTAAAATAGGAACAGGAGTGCACTCGGGTACAGTCCTGTTCTTGCTCATAACATCTCCCACCAAATTTTGATAGGACATTGTCCCTTCCCTCATTGGAGGGTTTTCTGCATTCTTACTAACCAATTGGGAGGCTGAATTGCAGCCCTTGACCTGAAAAATATTGTTCATCACAGGATACAGGAACCCTTTTGCACAAATGTAATATAGTAGATAGAGAAGAAATGCTGTACCAATAACCAAATATGCTTTTATAAATTTTACAAGGCAGTTGGGTTTTCTCTGTTTTTCTTGGAAGAGGTTTCACTTCTTATCGAGAGGCTTCTTCAGTTCTCATGGAACAGTGGACTGAAGAAGCTGCTTGGATAAGAAGCAAAACGTCTTCCAGGAAAAACAAACTCCAGTTGCCCTTTGAAAAAGCACCGTTGGGATAACTATGACCTGGATGACTGAGAATTTACATAAACAAGGGATCCTGTAGGTATTTTGGACAACAGGTCCCTCAATTTTTTGTCATTAACCATGATGGCCAAGACTGGATAGATTTTAAAAATTGAGCTGGGAAGACTTTATCTTCCTGCTCAGCTTGGAAGTATGTTTTCCTTTTTGGCCTGACCCACCCCACAGAGTTTCCATAAGGATAAATCTTACAAATGCATTCCTTGAAGAAAGGGTGTTCCACTGAAGGCCTGGGGCTTAAACATTACATTCCCTGGAATTTGTCTCATCCAGTTGCAAGCCAAACCACGGCTCTTCGATTTGAGGTCTTAGTTTTCAGGTTTCTGTGATGTGTTAGTATGATTTTTTTCCAGCACTAAAGAGGTCTGGGTCTCACAATGCAGGTTGAGGATACCTTCTTAGATGTTTCTTGAGCAGGGGCTCGCAGCATTACTAATTCGACTCTTTTTTAGGTTGTTTTCCTTTTATTTTCCAGGGTATTCTCATTTGGGGAATGAAATCCTTGTCCTGCTGAAATTGTGAACTCTCCCATGCTTTAAGGTCATTCTGGAGGAAATGTCTCTCATTCTTTTGTTTCTTGGTTTCCAGCTGCATGTTTAAGCCCTCACTAAACCCAACTGGTGTCAAAAGAAATATGGCTGTGTACAGCAATGGAGGCCTGATTGGTTTCACTTGTACCCAGCCACTTGAAGATAATGGTAGGGATTCATATAATTTCACGTTTTCTTCAAATGCAGTACGTGGCTGGGGGAATTCTGCATTGAAAACTAGCGTTGTCCAGTGTTGTCTTTTCTCTTTTCTGGAGTCATAAAACTGAGGTGTCAACAGAGCCATGAATTAATCTGAATCCCACCATCAAACCGAATTGGAACCAAGGTTAATCAGTTCTTTTAAGCACAAGAGTGGAATGAGTTGGGTCCTTAAACTGCCATCCATACATGCAACAACAAATCGGATGGGGCAGCATTCTTTATTCTGCATCATTTCGGAAACCTGACCCAACATTTTGGATGACTGTATGTGGATTAAGAGAGGGTAGAATTTGATCTGAATTATTTTATTTAACCTGGAGTAGATGCGGCTGTTTTTTCTGACGGTAGACTTCTTGTCTTAGCACTGTTTCTCAGCCTCTGCAATTCCTAGGATATGTGGACTTTCATTCCCAGAATTCTCCTGCCAGACCGCACGTCATAAAATCGCTGCATTTTTTAAACTCTATCTTACAGAATGACGTAGAGAATTCTGTGATCGGTTGGTGGATAGAAGAATAGGCAGTGATAGTACCCTTTAGAGACAGTCCCATAACTCATGAAATGACTTGTAAATATATTTCATTAGCCTGCCTATTGTTACCAGGTTGAGGAATGTTATATTTTTTTCATTTGCTCTATGATTATGATTGCTTAAAATACTTAAAATAGTTGGTGGAGGAACAAAATGCAGATTTGTTGAAAAATGTGTATTAGTACTGTTTTTAGAAGTCCAGTTTTTCACAAAGAAATTTGGTGACTTTTATTACGGGTATCTGGAAA
This sequence comes from Masticophis lateralis, assembly GCA_030761175.1. Taxonomy (NCBI): domain Eukaryota; kingdom Metazoa; phylum Chordata; class Lepidosauria; order Squamata; family Colubridae; genus Masticophis; species Masticophis lateralis. Next base: position 92,557,159 of record JAUDYJ010000002.1, read on the forward strand.
AACATTTTCATCTTGTTCAAGCATAGCTGTCTAATCTGGTTTCCCACATCTGCTTCTGTCTGACATTTCTGATGAAATTCAGGCAGCCTATCTCAAAACAACAGGCTCATCCCGCTCCCTGCCTCCTTCCACAACCCTACATCTGCCACTTACTCACACTCCACTGCAGAGTAAAACAATAGTTTCCTCTCCTCGTTGACTAATCTAGCATTCCTGACTGCTGCCTATGGCTGTGGTGTTCGATAAAGGAATACATCAAGATACATTCTTGCATTCTCCTTCCAATGAAGGTTTGTTTTTCTCCCGTTCAGTCATATCCGATTCTCAGAGACTGCTTGGACCTGGTGTCAAATGAGATGGGGACATGTTCACCTTGACAGCAGACAAGCACTAACGGCAGGGAAGGTGAATGCAAAGAAGATGGAGCTGCTGTGGGAGAGAAAGAAAAGAGTCATTGCTCTAAGTGTGTTCCTGCTCTAGAATCAATTACAATCCTCCAGAAGAGCAAATGCAGGCGCTTCTGGATTTGGACCTGACTTCAGAATCCCAAACTGACAGAGCAGCTAGGAATGCCTTCTAACAGCTTCAGCTGAAAGATTATCTGCATCCATTTGCATTAGGAAACAACCTAAAATTGTAATGCATGTGGTAGTAACCCCTAAAAATTACTACTGCAATCTCTTCTATGTATGGTTACCTTTGCATGTGACTCAGAAACCTCAACTCACTCAATTTTAGCCAGGCTAATCTCACTGGTACTCACTGAACTCCCTTTGATACATCTCATTTAGAGAGCGACCTCTTCTGCATGATCCTCATGGCTTATTCAGTTCCATGAGGAGGTCCACCCACAGCTGCTCCCACCAGCTTCTCTGACAGCAACTCAAGACTAGGCCTTCTGTGCAGCTGCTCCTCCTAGGCCAGTGATGGCTAACCTTTTTGTTGCTGCATGCCAAAAGCGTGCGTGCGCCCGCACCCATAATGCAATGTGCATGCAACCACCCCCACATACCCTCCTGTGTATGCATATGCGATCCCCCCATGCTCCCCCTGCCCTCCCACGCATGCACGCGTGCCTCTCATGCTCCCCACCCATGCATGCGCGGCAGAGACCCAAAAATCAGCTGGCCGGCAGGAGGCACACGTGCATGCAATAGATTGGGGGCGACAGCTTACGTGCCCGCAGAGGGAGCTCTGTGCCATAGGTTCGCCATCACAGTCGTAGGCTGTGCAACGCATTCTTAAAAGTAAGAGGACATGTTTAGTGGCTTTTTAAAAAGTGGCTTTTTTGTGGCCAGCTGGTGTTTAATAATTTAAATCATTTCAATTGTTTAACCTTCTTTGAGAAGGTTTGTTACAACTACCAAGAGACAAGTAACCATTAGTATAGAAATATATCAGTAATAATAAATGATTCCAAGATCACAGGAGCATTTTGATTCATCTATACATTCCTGGATACAATAAGAGCTAGTTATTTCTATTGTACTAAACTTTTCTTTCTGTTTTAATCCTTACCTGTCTATTTCAATTATGAGCTGCTTTTTATCATTGCTAAGAACGCTGTCCCTATATAAAGATATTTCCTAGAGTAAAACAACAAAGATACAAGTATGCTTAGGTTAGCCAAAGTAAAAATAATGCAGGCAGTAAATAAAGAAAATATATGCCATGGTGAGAAAAATCTACCCTACAGCTTTCTCAACTGCTTTAGACTTCCCTTTCCTCTTTCCCTTCCTTCCTTGTACCTTTTATAAGGAAACAAATATGAAAAGCCAGTTCTAAGGCAACCAAAAGAAAAAAAAAATCACACCCATCAACTTTCCCACACCAACCCTCACAGAACATTTCACAGTTGCGGTCTGTTATGAAATGAGAGCACAGTAGCATATAACCAGTTCTCACACTCCAGTATCAGACGTTTGTAACATTGTTGAACCTTTTTTAAAAAGTAACTCCTCTTTTTGCCAAGGGCTTGCTGTCATCTCGAAGCTTTACAGTATGATTATGCAGCTAGCTAAGCCCAACATTACTAATGTTTTCAAGTTCTCTGTAGAAAGTCCGTCTTCTCACATTATCCAACATCGGTTATCAGCTTCTTGTAATTCTTTCACTTATATTTTTGCATTCAGCCAAGAGGGTGGGCGGATGGTGGGAAGATGACGACAGATTTGGAAGCAATGGGAATTTCCCCAAGCCACTCAACATGCTTATCCTGACCCCACTATATCTAAAATGTTTCAGACAGGTCAATAGTTAACAAGAAAGGACAAAATATTCACCAAGAGCCTCCACTTTAGGAAGTCTCTTTCATGGATGCATAACAGGATCATTTCCAGTGAACAAGTTTTGATAGCCTTCCACACAAAACCATCCTACGTAAATCACACACAGCAGATGCCCAGAAAGGATTCCCTTGCCGGGTGCTCCAAGGTTCAATCACAGCACTAAGGAATGAAAATACGGGTAATCCCCGACTTAAGATCACAACTGAACTCAACGTTTCTGCTGCTAAGTGAGACATTTGTTAAGTGAGTTTTGCCCCAGTTTGTGAATCTGGCTTCCCCTCTCGCTTTGCTTGTCAGAAGGTGATGATCCTGGAACATTGCAACCATCATAAATGCATGCGTGTTGCCGAACATCCAAATTTTGGTCACATGACCATGGGAAAGCTGCAATAGCCATATGTGTGAAACATGGTCATGAGTCATTTTTTTTGGTGCCTTTGCAACTTCAAATAGTCACTAAACGAATGATTGTAAATTGAGGACTACCTGGGGACACTAGGCCAATAGAATCTGAACTCAATTTTTTTAAAAGAATGTCAATAATCCAGTTACACCGGCAAAATGTCCATGGCTATTCTCAGTCATCCAGGTCATGGTCGTCCCAAAGGTGCTTTTTCAAAAGGCAACTGGACTTTGTTTTTCCTTGAAGATGTTTCACTTCTCATCCAAGAAGCTTCTTCAGTTCTGACTGAAGAAGTTTCTTGCATGAGTTAGAACTCATCCAAAACAAAGTCCAGTTGCCTTTTGAAAAACCTTTGGGAGTTACACCAGCCATACATATATGCTCAAGTAAAATAATCTTTTACAAAATTTTCTAAAACTTCAAAGAAAAAGAAAAAGGATCAAGCTGAGAGTAAACACTACAGGAGAGGTTTTTTTAAAAAAAAATAACTATATTTATTTTCAGTGCTTGCAATGCATAGTTCCATGCTGTTATTGAAGAGCAGGTAATTCACACTGGATATTTACAACTGAATGTTTAAGGTATGACTCAGCCTTTGTTCTTCAGGACATCATACATTGCTATTTTCTGGGTCACACAGAATTGCTAAAGGACCTGCTATTTTGAGAATTTACTGTGTGTTTCAACAGAATACCCCATGAAAACTTCCTTACAAGAATATAATAAATAGCATAGACAACTATTTCTTAGAACCCAAGATATTTTCCCTCCATGTGTACTCTCTCCCATTCTCTCTTTCTTCGGTATACTGTGGTCAACTAAGGAGTTTTCAGTACATTTAAATTGGTAAATTGAGGTTTTCAACCTAATTCAAACTGAGAAATTGAGGTTTCCAGCATCACATGTTCTGCAATGCTAAATATGTTTGATAAGAAGTCCTATTAAACTCAAAGAGCTTAATTTTCTAATAAGTTCAATTCTGCATTGTAAATATATATTCTCCATATTAAAAAGTAAAATACTCAAGGCACAGATAACCAAATTGTCATCTTTGGGACACATTATGCAAAGATTTCACTTTCTGAGGAAGGAATATTATCACACTCCTATCTACTATGACCTGAACTCAAAGTTATCATGAAGTCTTCTATTAAATGCCCTAACGTGCTTATTTTGGAAAATTACTGCATCCATCTATAGTGGATAGACAACCAAGAACAGTTTGGTTCCGAGTATAGGTGGAAAGATCATATTTGATTTATCAGCAATTCTAATGAAGATGAAGGAATTCATGAATGTTAAATCCAGGACTGAAATTTTTAATTCTGTGAATAAGTATGAATAAGATCTACAGAATTTTATGTGTACTACTTCTTACATATGTTCACAATTTCACTGTTTACTCAAGAATCAAAACTAATCCTCAATTGGGAAGAGGTTTCTTGAATTATTCATAGCAGAATTATGGATATATATATATTTTAGCGAAGGCTCTCAGCCTATGGCGCTCTCTCAACTTTAATAATTGTAAATAAGTAAAAATATTTTTAAATTACTTTTTATCTTCTTGGCATGCAAGCAAGGGGAAAACTCAAGATTCCAAATCTTTCAATGAAAAGTACAGCACAATCTTATGTTTGTTTTGTTCGGCTGAAAGTCCCATAAAGGTCAACATGACTTCCAAACATATGTAGGAAGGCAATCATAGTTCTTTTTAGGATAAAAAGAAAGAAAGAAAGAAAGAAAGAAAGAAAGAAAGAAAGAAAGAAAGAAAGAAAGAAAGAAAGAAAGAAAGAAAGAAAGAAAGAACGAAAGAAAGAAAGAGGGAGGGAGGGAGGGGGGGATGGATGGATGGGATAGATAGATAGATAGATAGATAGATAGATAGATAGATAGATAGATAGATAAGAAAATGTTTTCTCCCTCCAGTAAGAAGAGGACATTAAAAATCATGCTTTACCTCAAACCAGCTAGGGAGCGTCATGAATGTACAGAGATTATTAGTTGGCCACATCACTAATTAGTATTGATGTTATCTGGAGGCCAGCAAGATATTGTTGCATCCAAAATATCGTACTGTGCTTCGAAAATCTTTTGTAACAAGGTCAGACAGAAAGATTATAACCATATGCTATTTTTATGGCTACATTACATATACAGTTTATATCAGTAAAAGAGACGACTTCAGAAGAATCACATTTTCATAATTTACCTTCACTAACGTATTATCAAGAAAGACCATTATCTTCAAACAGGGTACTTCATTTTTTGAAAAGGTCCTTGAAGGACAAGGGAGTTGTTTGTTGGAATCCCAAATCTCCACAGGCACCAAGTTTTAGAGTCCCCAGGTTTTGCACAGAGATTTAGGTCAAAATATGCCACAATTAAATATCCAGATGCCATCAACCCATTTGCTACTCTGTCCTTTCAACAGAAGCTGTAAAAAAAAGCCCCAAGTTAGTTCTGTGTTCTCCCCAAAAGTTCCCCAAGCTGTACATTCTTATTCAGAAAACTTTGGAAGTTCAAAAAGAAAACATATTTGTGAGGATAAGAGAGAGAAAAGAAACATACTATTTGGAAGGGAAAATATTAATTCATGACACTGGTATGAGGTAAAGCATTATTTATCTTAGAATCTTTACCTTAAGTTGTTCATTATTCAAATTCCATCAGAACATAGCAATATAAAGGGTAAGTTTTTGAATACCACCAATCATCTATACCTGTGGTGGCGAACCTATGGCACCCGTGCCACCTGTGGCACGTGCCGCCATATCAGTGGGCATGTGAAGATTGTCCTAGCTGAGCTCCAGCATGCATGCGCACCCTGGCCAGCTGGTTTTCTGGGCCCACCGGAAGTCAGGAAACAGGCCATTTCTGGCCTCCGGGGGGTTGGGGAAGGCCGTTTTTGCCCTCCCCAGGCTCCTAGAAAGCCTCTGGAGCCTGGGAAGGGTGAGAAATGGGCCCACTGTGCCATCACGTGCCAAAAGCAGGGGAAGCACGGGGGGTCGCATGTGTGTGGGGGCAAGGCGCATTGAATTATGGGCAAGCGCACGTGACACCCCCCCATGTGACCTCCACTTTTGGCACACGATGGCAAAAAGGTTAGCCATCTCTGATCTACAGGTCAGTATATGGGAATAATTATATAGTACATACCATCTGCATGCTTCAGCTGTTCTAAACATTCTTTTAGACTTTTTAAAATAAAAAATCAAGCTCAATCTAAGCAATTCTTAATTTATCTTTTTGTTACATTTCAATTTCAAGTGCTTCTAACATATGTATGGAAATAATTTTCCTCTGAGCTAGAAATATCACAAACATGTGAGCAAGATTTCAAGGCATCAAAGCAAAACTGGAAAAAAATACTATTTTTACCTTTCTTATTTAAAAACTAATGTCTTTTTAATACCTGTGACATATCATTTTAGAAAAATCTTGCAAGGGAATCTGACCAAATGGCTTGGAAATTCTCCTCCTTGCCTTTTTATCAAAAAAAAGAACCATTAAACATGGATACAGAATAACAATTTCCAGGTATTTGTCAAAAACAGATTCATCTTTGGCCTTAGCAAAATAATTATCTTAGCTACTGTATATTGCAGGCTTGCAAAATCCAAAAATCTTTTTTAGTATATTGATAAATTCTATAAATGAAAGATATTACCAACAACACATGGTTTTCTTTTTCGAACTTCAGAAAAAAACACAAAACCTATTTCAAAATAGTTTTAAACACCTTAATTTTAGACTTTCATTTTTATGGCTGAAAGGACAAGGTAGAAAAAAGATGTGTTACTGGGCACAATGATGCCCTGCATATATGTATAACCCTAGTGACCATATGCCTCTAAATTCTTGAAGAGCAAAGGTTTATTTTTACCAACAATTTCATTCTCCATATGGAACAGCCTATCTTGGATGCCTCCTCATCTATCTGAGAATTCAGTAGAGCTTTTTTTTTTCCCCCAGCCTCATCCAAACAATTGAATTGATTTTCCAAATCTTTTAGAATCACATCAGATAGGAGCCAAATAACAGGCTTTAAAGGTAAGAGACAACATTTCAATTGACACACTATTTGTTTCTTTAATATATTTTGTGTATGATTACCTTCCCACAATCTATCTCACTTCAAACCATCTTGCTGTTTCTCTGTTTGGCTGGTTCATTGTTTGCATACATTAGATACTTGCAAGCATACGCTGCAACTCACTAAAAGTCATAATTCGTTTTGGTATCCTTCTTAGTTGCCTTGGGCCACCCCACCCTTCAAATCCATATAAATATCAAACGCCCTAGAGAAAATATTAAAGTTATTTTCTCCCAAGGAACTCACACAGTACACAATACTATTTCAGTTTCCATTAATAGATCTTATCAATCCAAGGCAGGCAATTCAGCAATAAGTAGTGAAGAACTGTCATGGAAAACAATGTCTGAACAAGCAAACATGATTAAAACAGAAAGAGGCAACTCTTTAACAAAGGCTTAAAAGTATGTTTATGGTTAAAGGTATGTCATGGGTGACTTTGGGCCAGTCACTCTCTCTCAGCCCAACTTACCCTGAGGATTGTTGTTGTGGGGAAAGGCAGAGGAAAGAGTATTAGATATGTTTGCCACCTTGAGTTATTTATAAAAATTAAAAAAGATAGGATACAAACAAACAAATAAAAACCCATACAATCCTTATAGCAAGTTGTCCAAGAAGCCACTGCTTTAACATTCAAATCAACCAGTATTAAGGTCAAAATTGATTCCCACAGTAGTTTCCCTTCATCTCAAGATGAGTTTTCCAGATTTTGTTAAACAAAATTCATTTAAAGAACTGGCATTTTGAGCAACTGCCAAAGGCAGAAGCCAACTTGCCAAATCCAAGCTGCTATTTGTGTGGCTGCCATAAACCAAAATGCATGTTTTTAATGACACAGAGTTCCAATTAGCTACTGCCAAGGGATGTCAAAGAGAGATGTCTCCAGATGGGAGGAGAAAATGCTTGGGTGCAACAGCACAAGTTAAAAGGCACTGCAGGAAATCTTGTAATTACTCAACTAAGCAGTCAGAAACTATACAAACTTACAGGCAATGCCAAATTCCTTTAACTGAAGTTTTCCACTGACAGTCATACATTCACTCCTTATACAATGTATTCAATATATGCAGGCAGCTGTACAATATGTATATAATATTCCAATTATTCTCAACAAGAGTGTCCTTTCACACTCAAACATGTCACTATACAGAACACACGCCTCGTTTTCTATCTGAGATCCCAAACACAGCCAGCCACAGTCTAGTTATGTGTTTTATGAATGTGCAAATCCAACCTTTAATTGAATTTACCACTCAGAGATGTGCACAGGGTTGGCTTTGAAAGCCATTCCTTACTTCTGTCTTGTTGGAATGCCAACATTTACACAATTAAGGATTTGCAATGGCCAAAGACATCTGGCCACACAAACAAAACATTAGCTGTATTCTAGATACCATAATGGCACAGATAGAAGTCTGACAATCAGCTTGTAAAATGTTACTCGGAAAGTGGGGGAAATAGCTGTTTGTTTTATAAAGGACAAACAGAATACTGAAAGATTAGAGCAAAATAAATACTCCATTCCTATGCAGTGCTACATAAAAAAGATTAGAAAGACAGCCTGAACTGGTTATTTGGAATCCACCACAAACATCAAGCTTCATTCATCCATGTTGAGTGAGCTCTATCTTACCCAATGCATTGCAGATTTCCGAGAAATCATTTGCAGAAAGAAAATGCTTAAAACATTAAGAAAAATGCTTGTAGCTCAAACTCTCTGATCTGGTCTCCATACTCTCATCCTGAAATTCTTGCACCAAATGTAAGGGCAATACTCATTAAGAAAAAGTATTTTCATAGAAGCAATGGGCTTTACAATTGAAATAATTGTTCAGGGGAATACATGTAGCATTATCAATTTATTTACAAAATCAAGTCCCTTGGAATAAAACCCATCAAATAGAAAATTAATTTGGGTCCAATAACTATCTGAATATATATAAAGCTCAAAGACAACATAATAGAGTTCCCAAATCAAACCTGGAAAAAAAATTGAATAACCACTAATTGGCAGCAAAAAGTTAAGTGTCCTTCAGTGTCATCTAGTGATTATTTAGATTTATGTATTTTTTTGCAAACCAGACCAGATAGCCTTAATCTGTAAACAGCAAAGCTCAACAACTGTAGATATTGTTCATGCTACTAAGTAGGTGGCATTAGATGCATAATCTCTCTCCCCAAGGAGAAATCTCATTCATTCCATTACCTGTGAAAGGTGGCTCAACAATTAAACCCAGCTGCCTTTTTTATTTTTAACCAATTGCACAAATTAGTTTCTGCTTTCAGTGGGGTTCAGTGGGGTTGATTGGGGTGAAAGAAATTCCTCTGAAGGTAATGTGACTTTATTTGATGTAAACATCTCAAGGACTGGGTAGTACATATGCTCACAATTACAGCTATTAGTATCATTGCTGGAGCCCAACCAGTGATCTCCTACCACAGCAGAATTGTAAAAAAAAAAAAAAAATACTGCAAGACAGAATCCATTGGAAAGCTCAGGTTCCCAACAACTGAGGAGAAGAGATAATGGGTGTCATCCTAACAGCTCAATACCTCCTTGGCCACAGGGACCAAATCTACAACTAGAACGTTTGGTTATGCATATGGAGAAGATCCTAAATGTTCAACTGCACACCTTGTTTACACACACACTTAAGTAAATTAGCAGACCTTCCACTCGGGTCCTAGATATTTCCCCGGTATAAGCCACCTTCCTGCCTCAAACCCAAAACCGCATTTTAAACTGGGGGGGGGGGGGGGGGGGAGGTAGTAGTAGCAACTACTCCCGATTCAGGAGTGCGCTTAGGTACAAGCGCTTTCGCAAGAGAAGGCGACTCCCTTTCAAGCCGAGCTCTAACGCTAGCTTAGCCCCGCAAGGCTCTCTCAAGAGAGAGAGAGAGAGATCAAGCAAAAAGATCCCAGAGCCCGGGCACAGGAATCTAAGCCTTCTCCCTCCACTTTACCCAGCCGATTCCCCCGATCCATCAAGGAAGCGGACGGGCTGCTCCAAACCCATCCAGCTCTTTCCAACGCCGGGCGAATGCGAGCGCGCACACCGCCTCTGCCCTTGTCCTAATGCCAGCGGGAGGGAGGGGGGTGCTGAGGAACGGACAGCGGAGTCTTGTTACTCACAGAAAACCGATCCAAGTCCGTGGCAGCCATAGCCGGGCAGCTCCAGAGGTCAGTGGCCAGGAGTTCCTTCTCAGGCGCTAGATTAAAAAAAAAGTCGTCTCACCCCAAACCTGCTTTCCTCTTTCGATTGATGCAACTGAATGAATCCAATATGGCCACTTCCTGGAAACTCCCCCTCGTCGGCTGGGGAGAACGCAGACGCGGCCCGCCCCTTGGCGCCCGGGGCTCCCAGCCGTAGGGAAAGTCAAGGCGGGCGCTTTTTGGAGGGAGACCCTCGTGAACCCCTCCGGCTGGAGAAGCCTCCGCGGAGAGGCGACAAAAGCACCGCGTTAATTGCGACTATCTGGCATTCCATCGAAGGAATGCTGGGAACGATCGCCTTTTGCTCGTCTCGATCCCAGGCGGATTTGGCCAATCTGTTTGGCGGGTCTGTACGGATGTGTGTGCGTGTAAGAGAGCTATAAAAAAACAAAACCAGTTTATAAATATAATGATCTAGCACCATTCATTTTAATATAGCACCATCACTTTGCAACAGCTTCGTAAAGAAGTCTGATGTTCCTTAACTCAGAGTGCAGGGGTCCAGAGAGAAAATAATTCATCTAAAAAAGTTGCTTAATTTAAAAGTAAGTTTTATTGGGATATAACAGAAATGGGCAACAGTTTTGGGAAGAAAAACCTTGCCAGTATCATGCAAAGGAGAACGTTTTTTAAAGCAGGTGAGGCCTGGAGAAAATAGAAAAAAACATCTTGGAAAATCCAAAAAGATCTGAAAGATAACACATCAAAAAACAAAGTGGCACTTTCTAAAGCTACATATACTCTTGAATTTGGGGCTCACAAGGATAGTGTGGTGACTATATGTGGGTCATAAGATGTGGGTTGTATAGGACTGCAAACCTGATTCTGTTTAATCACTATAACAAGTCAACACTTCTGTGTGATCATAGAAATTCTTATTGCAGTTGTTTAAAAAATTAATTCAACCTTATCTCCAAAACAAGCATCATGCTACAGTTCCATGTTCATTTATTTAGGAACAAATCCCGCTGAGCTAAGTAGAGCATTCCCAAAAAGACATATATACTATCATTTATTTATTGCATTTATATTTTTATGTTCCTCAAAAAATTCAAGGTGCTGGTAGTTCCTCTTTCCCCTGACATTTTAACTTCGTAACAAGTACATGGGATGGATTAAGATATACCCTCTGGGCCAGTATCATCCAGTGAATGTTGTATCTGAGCAGAGATTTAAAATCTGAGTCATACCAAGTAGCAACACCTAGCTAAACTTGGCTGATCTTCAAAAATGAATCAAAGACATACCATGCTAGTATTTGTATGAGAAACCACCTGGAAGGCCAGCATTACAAACTAGACTGAATGGTGGTGGCAAATATTTCTGTGTTGCTGTCAAGAGAACATTGGGCATATTCACACAACCCCCCCCCAGAGGCAAGTTCAATCTGAAGGAGACCTTCATTGTAATTTCCTCAGTCTTAGCCTAGCAACCCAATCATGATACAGTGCTGGTTGTATATCCCTAAAGGCCCATCTTAAAAACTGCACTGAGAATTATTTTTCATCTGTATCTCAAGCCTTTGGGTTTTATTGTTGCTATTTCTTTGTTGACAGCTCAATTCAAATAGATAAATAGCCCAATACTTGGAGAGGCAAATGTTCAAGGATGCCAATGAAGCAGAAAAGCTCCATTCCTGTATATGGTGTTGTGTCTCAGCACCTCCTTTAATTCTAATAGTTTCTAGGGCAGGGCTGTCAAACTCGATTTTATTGAGGGTTGTGTTTGACCTGGGGGGGTGTAGGTGCAGCAAGGGCAGGTGTGACCAGTTCAACGTCATTCAGGTCCAGGACACCTGTGGTGGCCAAGTACTAAGGCAGGACTTCACTCAGACCCTCCCTCATTCTCATTATAATCTCCTTCCTTCCTTCCTTCTTTCCTTCCTTCCCTTCCCTCCTTCCTTTTCATTCCCTCTTCATTCTTTCTTCTTCTTTCCCCTCTGTCCTTATTTTTCCTTGCTCTCTTCCCATCTTTTCTTCCTTTTCTTTCTCTTTCCTCTTTCCCTTTCTCCTTTCCCATCATTTTTTACACGCTCAAATCAAAAAGGGAACATTTCTCCTTTTGTTTTGTTTTTAGTTTGTTTTGCTAGCCTCTGCCAGTGAAAAGGGAGCCTACGGGGCCACACACGCCCCCCATGCCCCGTTTTCAGCCACAATGGCCTCCTGCAGCCCTTTGCTAGCAAAAAGGGAGTTCAGGGAGGCCGCTCAGGGGGAGCTCCCTTTTCGCTGGCAGAGACACCATGGGCTGGTCCTTTGCTGCTTCTAAGGCAGCCTGGTGGGCCAGATCTAAGCACTCTGGGGGCCAAATCCAACCCACGGGCCTTGAGTTTGACACCCTGTTCTAGTGTGTCCTTTCAGCACAGTCCTGGCATAATGTTTTGCTTCCACAGAATAGAAAAAAAGAAAAAAGGTCACAAAAGAGGATCACCTGATTCTGAGACACGGCAACTGTCATAAATATGGGTCAGCTGCCAAGTGTCTGAATTTTCATCACATGACCTTGGGGATGCTGCAACAGTCATGTGGAAAAATGATCATAAGTCACTTTTTTCAGTGCCGTTGTAACTTTAAACCGTCACTAAATGAACTGTTGTAAGTCAAGGACTCAGATGTATTATTACAATCAAAGATCAAAGATGTATTATTACAATCAAAGATCAGAATATACATATGTATATTCATTTTTTACATTGCTAGAAGGTAAAATGCCATTTTTATTTTTGTGTCATCGTATTAGGTCTCTTATGTTTTTCCTTCTTGTGGGATGCTTTTCATTTGTTGCACAGTTAACATATCCTGCAGTTAAAAAGACAATGTCAGTAAATAATTCGCTAGTGTTTCCTAAAATATTTATTCCTAATACTTTTCCTTTATTCACAAGATCTAGGAATCACTTCCCCATTTTTCTTGCCCGTTTATATTCAAACAGGAACTATAGTGTATTTAGGATAACAATGGCTTATACCCTCTTAGTAACATCCAGATTTAGAGGCTGTTTAGACTGTTTTCGTATATAGGACATAATATTTGTATATTGGTATTCATATAGATACATTTGCAAGTCTATCTTGCACACAGCACTGTCAACCCAACAAATGGAACCAATATATGTGACATAGGGGAACAAAGAGATGCCTCAACCAAACAATGAGCCCCTTTTCCAAATCCTGACATTCAGCTATGAATGAAAATAACAAAAATAGAGATGTTTCTGGTTATTTTAGCACCAAAATCGGCATGTTTAAAATCTAATTTTCAGCCTTCTTATCTTATAGGCTAACATATCTGGAATATATATTGGGTGTTTTAGAGCTTCTGAGGATGAGAACCAAGACGGAATTTTTGTATATTGTTGTTTTTTTGATTTTTAACCAAATTAATAATAAAGCATTTCTAAGTGTGTGTCTCTTGAAGTAAGTATGTGACTTATATTTTTCATCCCATAAAAAGGAATGCTAGCCTGATGTAAATCATGGCCCTCAATGGTTAATATTCTACTATTACTCAACTCCATCCAATCTTTAATTCATACTAGTCCTGCCACTTGGTGATAAAGCTCCCAATCGGGGAGAGCTGTTCCTCCTCTTTCCTTGAAGTCTTGAAGTAATTTTAATTTAATACATGGATGCTTTCCCTGCCATATAAATTTAGAAATTATCTTGTTTAAATTCACAAAAAAAAATTCTAATTTGATCAGGGCCACCTGGAACAGATACAGCAATTTTGGTAGTATATTCATTTTAATAATGGAAATTCTTCCCATAAACGAAATTTGTAAGCTTTTCCAATTGTCCAAATCTTTTTTTATCTGTATTATTAGTTTATCATAATTATTTTCTTTTAAAGAGGATGTTCTTGGTGACAGCCAAATACCTAAATATTTAATTTTATTAGTCACTTGAATTTGTGTACTTTTTTCCAAATCTGTCTCCTGGCTTTTTATCAGATTTTTAACTAATAATTTGAATTTATTTCTATTTATCTTTAACCCAGCCACTTCTCCATAATCTTCTATTTTCTTAAGACGTTTTGGTATTACTTCTAGTGGTTGTTCTGCTATGAGTACAAGATCATAGGCAAAAGCCTGAGTCTTATATTCTTCTCACCTCACTTTTAGTCCTTTAATCTCTTGGTCCTCCCTGATTTTTTTAGTAAGATCTCCAAAGATAGGATATACAATAAGGGGGAAAGTGGACAGCCTTGTCTGACCCCTTTTGTTGTGTCAAATTGGCCAGTTATATCATCATTGACAATTACCTTCGCAGTTTGCTTTGTATATATATTCCCTATAATATTTTCCAAATTCAACCCCAATTGCATATTCTTTAACTGTTCTTTTAGAAATTTCCAATTTAGGTTATCGAAAGCTTTTTGGGCATCAAGGAAAACCAGTGCAGATTGTTTCTCCGAGTGGACTTCATAGTATTCCAGCGTGTTTATTATCACTTTCATGTTATTTCTAATTTGGCGGCCTGGTAGAAACCCATTCTGGTCCAAGTGTATATAATTGTTCAATACTTTTTGAAGTCTTTCTGCTATAATTATGGTGAATACTTTGTAGTCTGTGTTTAGTAAAGATATCGGCCTATAATTCTGGATTAATTGAGGGTCAGTGTCTTCCTTAGGGATGATAGTAATTAATGCCTCTGTCCAGGTCTGTGGAATTTTTGCCTTCTCTAAGGCCTGGTTATATACCTCCAACCTACTCTCTCCTATTATTTCCTGCACTGATTTATATAGTTCCCCCAGGAGTCCATCTGGTCCCGGGGTTTTGTTATTTTTTAGTTTTTTCAGTGCTATATCCAATTCTAACATTGTTATCGGTTTGTTTAATAAATCTTTTTGTTCGTCTGTAATTGGTTGCATATCTGCTCCTTGTATATACTGTTCTGTCTTTTCTGCTTCTACTTCTTCTTGCTTATATAAATCGGAATAGAATGTCTGGATTACTTCTTTTTTCCCTTTCCTACTATACTGAACTTCCCCCTTTGAATCCCTAAATTGGTATATCATTCTTTTATGTCTGTTCTTTTTCAGTCTGTAGGCCAACCATCTTCCTGTTTTGTTCAAAAATTCGAAATAGTTCTGCTTGGCCATTTTTATCTTTTGTGCTAATTCTCTTTGATTCATCAATTTTAAATTGTGTTTTATTGCTTTCTATTCTTCCCTTATCTTTTTATTTTGGGGATATTGTTGGAGTTCATACTCTTTATTTTTTAAATCTTCCTGGAGTTTATTTAATTGTTGTTTTCTTTCTTTGTTCTTTCTCCCTGTATAAGCTATAATCAAACCCCTTATATACACTTTTGCAGTAGCTCATGTATTCTGGATGGAGGTATTCTCTTTCTTATTTATTTTAAAGAACAAATCTAATTCTTTTTCTAACATTTCTTTTTCCACCCCATTTCTAATATTTGTGGTCATCCAAGCCATATTGATCCTGGACCAAGATTGATGGGGATGTGAGTAGAAAGTAAATTGGTATAGGATATAGGAATAGGAAAATACTGCTAGTAGTAATATACGCACCGAATCAGAACCAACGTGAATTTTTCAAGGGTATACACAACAAAATAGTGGAGCTGGAATACAAAGATGTTTGTTTAATTGGCGACTATAATGCGATGGTAGACGTGGAAAAAGACTATAAAACGGGCAAAAAGAACAAGTGGTTTTTTTCTGGTCGTATTCAAGTTTTTATTCTATGCATATAAAGGTAGTCCTTGTTTAGTGACCAAAACTGAGACTGGCAATGCTGTTGTTAAGCAAAGCATTCATTAAGTAAAACACAACTGTGCTTATGATATTACTTCAGCTTTCCTTTGCTTTACAGATCTGCAAAGACACATTTCATCACCATCATAACTGTAAATGATTGCTAAACAAAGCAGTCTCTAAACAAGGACTACTTGTGTACTGTCTGATAACTTTTATTTCTGTTTTAGAATCTACATTTCAGTGTAGTCTTGTCCTGAATGTTTATTTGCAATCCCAGGGTTATTAGAAAACATGTGAGAAATTGACTGTGTAATTTAATTCTTTATACATGAGCAGCACAAATATTTTCATGTCACATGTTGATCAGTAGCTGAAATAATTTTCTTCTTCCGGTTTCAGTGAATTATTTAATGAACTATTCCTTTACTTAGATAGATTGTGCTAGCTAAGTTAGTCTCCAACATCTGCTAAAATGGCAATGCACGAGGCTGCAAGTACCTAAGCTCGATCTGATAATTTTAAAATTCATTCTGTAAATAGTGGATAAGAGCTTTTGAAGCATATGGGCATTAGTATCTATGTAAAAAGTTGGACTCCTGATAAGATCTCATCACAGGCCATGGTGAGGTTACAATCTAAAACAAGCAGGCCACAGGGCTGTGTCAAAAATATAAACTCCAAACATTCTTGGTTTGTGGCTGTTCATTTTAGCTATAGGTCAACTTTCCATGACATATCATAATGTTCTTTTATACAAGAATATTAAATGCCTAGCCTATATCTGCTCTCCATACTTAAAATCATTTGCATATAAGGGACACAGGAGCCTGATAGTTTTGCAGGTATCACCTCACACACACATCTCTTCTGTTTAAACCATACCCTTAATTCCACAATTGTTATCCATGTTTAAGCAAATGTGAACAGAACCCTTCCCTTGAAGGTTTATCTACTCAACAAGATCCATGTTCTGAGAAACCAATGAGAGCGTGCATGATCTTTGTAACCCACATAGATGCTAAATAATCTGGACAAGAGCAACAAATTTACCCAAAGATATACCCATCTCTTTAAGTTAGATGCACTTCCAGGTCATTATATGCTTATTGTGCCTATGCTAGAATTAGTGAGGCATCTTATGATCCAGCTATCCTGCATCCTAAATTATTGTAGATTCTGTTACAATTAACTACACCTCCCTTGCTCTGAAAGAAACTATTTCCCCCTCCATAATTACCTTGCAAATAGCTTGCAATCTAGGCAACTCACTTTATAAAGTAGAGAAGTTCAGCACTATATTCTGACTCACCTGTGTGGGCATATGCAGGAGAAAGAAAAATTTCCCGGAACAGAGGTATACATTTCTGTAATGCATCATTTACAGTTTGGACACCTAGACATCTTTCATAACGATACACATATTATATTTTTTTTATCGTTGATTAACCAGTGAATTTAAATAAATTAAAATAAGAGCTGGGTTTTGTACAAGCAAGTCATTTACAGCCCTGCTTTTTACCTCCATTCTTAGAGGTTTTCCTTAGACTTCTAGAGTCTCAGGGGAAAAAAAGGCCCTTCTTATTAGTGTTAAATTACTTGTCCACTTTCATTTAACTTCCTGCATACAAAAAGAAATACTTTTAGTAGTTATTTGACTTTTAACTAATCTAGTACAACCTGCAATTTAATCTTCCTCCTTTTTAAAAATAATTTTACTGAAGGTTTTAATTACAATAGTAAAAGCAAATACAAACTAAACTCAAAACAGAGAGATAGGAAAAAGAAAAAGTGAAAGAGAGAAAAAGAAAAAAGAGAAAGGAGTAAGTAAGATAAATGATTTTTGATTTTCATCATGATATAAAAAAAAAACAACTCTTCACCCCTAAAAGGTAACAAATGAACACCTCTTCTTCCTATATAACCTATCACTTATCTAAATGCAAATTCATAAATCATCAACTTTTCAGTACTGGTATCAGCAAAAAAATACTTAATGAGTTACCAGAGCTTTATAGAAAAATGTCTGATTTTAACTTTGGTCAAACAAAAATATCCCTTCCTTTTACTTCTAACAATCTTGATCTTTAATTCATTTGCTGCTGCAGGATTTGGTGTCTTCTCAATTTTTCTTTTTCCATCCCAAAAGCTTCTTCTTTTGTAAATCCAATAAAAATTCATTGCTCTGGTTGTTGTTTTTTTTTGTTTGTTTGTTTGTTTATCGTTTGTATTTCCACTTTAATTTTCAATCCTTCAACCAAAAATTTAAACCTCCTTATCAGCTACTATTCTTCTAGAGAATACTTACAATATATATGTCAAATTCCATGTCTCTCAATAAAATTAGCACCATCCTGTTCTCCCATTTTTACCCAGGCATGGAAATCAAAACTGCATATACATAATTCAGAAAAGAAATGTCATATAATTCTTTCTTATTATTTCTGAAAGCAGCTGAAAAAATACTACATGGTTCCATAATTTTCCTCTCTATATATTAAAAGGCTGAACTGTAGACATTTGAAATTCCAAATGTCTACAAAAAAAATTGAAGATTGAAATATTGCTTTATGGATTTCTCCACCTGAATTCTGAAGAACATCATCTCACAATATTGATCAGGTCAAGTCCATCTCAAGTATAACTCCACTTTAAATAAAATACTTAGCTTAGACAAAATATTATTCTTCAACAATAACACAATTCAGTGATAACTTTGCCTTCTTGAAAAACAATGTGTGATATTGTCCATTATTTTACATGGCACAATTCACTGTAGAATTGGCTCTTGATTCATGTGAATCTCTACTTAAATGGTGCCTTTTATTTGTGAATGTTGTCTCTTCCTCAAGCTATCTGATTTTTATTTATTTATTTTGGTCTATTCAAATTTTGCCACTCTCTCCCCTAAACAATGGAAGAATTGTTTGTCTTCATATAGCATATCCTTTGTTCCAAAGGAAAATATAATAATTGGATAGCTCCGACTGTTATGATTCCATTGCCCATAGAATTTGTTTTTGTTAGTTGCGAAGTCATGTCCAACCCATCACGACCCCATGGATAATGTTCCTCCAGGCCTTCTATCATCCTCTGGAGTACATTTAAGCTCACGCCTACTGCTTCGGTGACTCCATCCAGCCACTTCTTTCTCTGTAGTCCCCTTCTTCTTTTGCCCTCAATCTTTCCCAGCATTAAGCTCTTCTCCAGTGAGTCCTTCCTTCTCTTTAGGTGGCTCATAGAATAGAAGATCGTATTCCAGGAGCAGATCAGTTCTGCTTTGAAGAGTTAAAAATGCCACCATATCACCCTCACAGATGAAGAATAAGGATCAGCTTTTCCACCATTTGTGAAAAAAACTTTCAATTTTCTGATCAGTAACATTCAAGCTGCAAGGAAAAACTCATATTATGCCTTTACTGTTCCCCTTTCCAACAGTACTGCAACACAGTGCTACACTTTTCTTACAACATAGGAAAAAAAAATACTTCAAATACTTGCAGTAAAGTTTGGTTATGAAAGAACATCATGCTGGAAATATTTTCATGCTGACCCTGAACTTTTAGGTTAAACTAAAAGACTGTGTTTTTGACATAATCATTTAACCTTTGTGACCTTTACAAAGAGCAAGCATAAACTGAAACACACGCACACACACACACACATTTCTCATTCAGTCCTACCTGTATTTCACTTACCCTTCCTCCAATGTTGAATCAGCAAACACTTTGGGAGGGAGATTCCTATGTTTGCTTTTCCAAAAATTCTCTTTTATCTGCATTAGTAATAATTCATATCTTGAGTGGTTTCGTATTTTAAAACCCAATGGGAATTTATTTCTGATTAAGGCTACATCAGCTTGCATGGTAAGCTTGGCCTTGCTTCTTCCTGAAGTCAATGATAAAGATCTATGGAATAAATTCTATCTCATTATTTAGTGTATTTTGACACATTATAGTACATGGATTTTGAAAAGTATGCCCTTACGTGTTGCACATATCTAGACCTCTGCATCCAACTCTGCATCCAACAGCTTCCAACAGTGGAAGACTGGAACAATGCCAACATGTAATTTAGCATTAAAAATCTACAATAGAGAATTACACTTAAATTCCCACTCCTTATTTTATTTAATCTTTTCTCTAAAGAGATAACATTTATATTTATCACCAAGCAGCTCAATAAATATCACGGGGGAGGGGGGAAGAGGGAGGGAGGGAATGGGAAAGAGAGAAAGAGACAGACAGACAGACTTACCATATGTAATCTATTGAATTCCTTTTTGTCACAATGCCAACCATCAGCAAATGTTACAGTCTTGTCTGGAAGGGAAAACAAAAGTCCATCAAATGCCTGAGAGGCCCTATCATTATATGGAGAAAAGGAATACATTCAGACACACCCTTATGGGATACTCCCTTAAGAGCCCTGCAGTTGCTTTAATTAATCACGTTGCTTCTGTGTATTTTATTAACAAGTTTGAAAGACTATTTTTTGTATTTCTATATATTTACTTAACTGAACAGGAAGATTGGTGGGCTGGTAATGTAGGTCTTAAGGTAGCTCCATGTTTAAATAAAGTGCGCCCTCTGGGAACAAGCCTTCATATCTAGATGTCATTACAAAAAAGGTCATCTCCACAAAATTCCCACACACACCACAAGTATCCTAGGCAAAGGGTGGGGTAAATGCATCAATAATGTGAAAGGCAGGGCTTGAACTTGAAAAGGCAACATGAGGATTACATTGTATTCCTCAAGAGAGTATTAGCATGGAAAGCACATAATTTGTTGCAAATTGGTTTGGTCAAAAATTACTTTTTTTCTCTCTTGACTTTCTCTCTCATTTGATCTCTGAATTGTAAGAGAGAATATGATGTTGCGCACAGCCTAAAATCCAGTCACACTGTAAACTAAACATCCACTGACATAAAGGAGTTTAAACTGAATTTTGCAACATTGGAGGCATTTCCCTCACTCAAAGGTTGTTCTTAAAAGAGTGCCCACCCTCCCCATAGAGCAGTGAGGCTTTTCAATGCTTCCATGTCTGACAGTGACATAAAAGAGAACAGGGACCCGAATGGTGTGAAGCATCTATGGGAGGACAGTGTGTCTATATATGACAGTGGAAATATGTGGGTAAATGTGTTTCACTCTAGACAAATATGTCGGGCAGAGAAGTTTCTGGGAGTTGGCCTTTGAGTAACACACTCAGGGCTGCATTCCAAGTAAAATGGGCAGAGTCATAACAACATTCAAATGTATTTAATCACTATTTAATATTAATCAAACAGTTAATATTAAGAATGTGAAGATTGCCAGCAGAGGCAAGTTGTTCTGCCTTGGCAAAAGAGCTGAAGTAGACCAAGCCACTTCAATCAGCCAATCTGTTTGCAAAGCGATTTCAAACTGACAGGGTTAACTTTGAGTGCAGCTGCCAGTGCCCATGGCTGCAGCCAGTTTAGACTGGAACAGAGACTGGAACAGAGTTCTGTGGGCGTGGCTTGGTGGGGGGGTGTCCTGTAAGTGGGTGTAGCCAACTCAATGTCACTCACAGCCATACCCACTGACACAAGACCCCCCCCACCAAGCCACGCTCACAGAACCGGTAGGAAAACATTTTAAATTTCTATTCTGCTGCCCTCTCACCACCTGCTCTTCCTTTGTTTTGGGTCGGGGGCTGGGGCCCAGAGACGCGCCATTCACCAAAGCCCCAGAGCTGCCACCTGCCTCAGCCAGGTCGGGGAATGCACCATTCCACAACTCCAGCCTTGCCGCGGAGCCGCCGCCCGCTCACCCTTCGCCATGCAGCGTGTCCTACTCCTTACCTTTCTCTCACGGCGGGCTGCCAGGGAAGGCAAGCGCCCAAGTTACCGGAGCTGCTCTCCTTCTTGAATGTGCCGCCACCATTGCCACTCTGGTCCATGCGCCGGCTGCGCAAGTGCACACCCAACCTGCCACTGATGAATGAATGAAATAAATGGTGTGTGCTTGCGCAGCCGGCATGTGAACCTGGGCGATGGTGGCGGCACATTCAAGGAGGAGAGCAGCTCTGGTAACTTTTGGGCGCTTGCCTTCCCTGGCAGCCAGCTGCGGGAGAAAGGTAAGGAGTAGGACACACCGCATGGTGAAGGGCCAGCGGTCGGCAGCTCCCCAACAAGGCTGGAGTCAGGGAATGGTGCATTCCCCGACCCGGTTGAGGCAGGCGGTGAGCAGGCAGCAGCTCCGGAGCTTCAGTGAATGGCGCGTCTCTGAGCCCCAGCCCCTGACACAAAGCAAAGGGAGAGCAGGTGGTGAGAGGGCGGGGCAAGCCGGAGTCTGTTTTTGGGCGTGTCGCTTCTGCCTGTTGGGCCACTTCCTAAAGCTGGCAGCTCTGCAGCCAACCACTTTGCTTTTTCTCTTTTTCCTCATGGGAGGCTTGCGTGGTGACACCAGCAGAAGCGCTGCGGAGAAGGGCCCAACAAGCAGAAGCGCTGCACCCAGAAAGAAAAGGGCAAGAGGGGCCAGTGGGCTGCAGAAGGTAAAGCGGGTGGATGGAACCTCCAGCTGCCATCGCTTCCAGTTCTCCGAACTACTGGCCATCATCGCTACCGGTTGGCCAATCCGGTCTGAACCGGGAGCATTTCACCCCTGACTAGTACTGACAATGTTACCTAATTTGGATAGTGAAACATCTGCATGAAAATAACCAAGTTCAGAGAACAGCAAGGAACACCCCTCAGTCTAGAAACTATAGTAGGGATCCAAGTTCATCAACTTACTTCTTGTTAGGTAGGAGATTTGTAACTAGTCACATTGTCCCAAAGGTGCTTTTTTTCAAGAGGCAACTGGACTTTATGGTTCTTCTTTGAAGACATTTCACTTCTCATCCAGTGGTGAAATGTAAAATTTGTTACTACTGGTTCGGTGAGCATGGCTTGATGGTGGTGGGTTAATGTGACAGTGGGCGTGGCCAACTTTTTTTTTTAAACTTTTAAAAGCATTTTTTTCTACAACCTCTTCGGCTGAAGAGGTTGTTAAAAAATGCTTTTAAAAGCCTCTGACGATCCCAGCTGAGTTGCCTGATCATCAGAGGCTTTTTTTTTAACTTTTAAAAACATTTTATCAGCTGAAGCGGTTGTAGAAAAAATGCTTTTAAAAATTAAAAAAAAGCCTCTGATGATCGCGTGGCTCAGCTGGGCATTGGGGAGGGGCAGGGATTTTTCCTACCGGTTCTCCGAACCACCCGCCACCCTTGCTACCGGATCGGGTGATCTGGTCCGAACTTGAAGCATTTCACTCCTGTTCTCATCCAAGAAGCTTCTTCAGCTCTAAAGAAGCCTTTTAGATGACAAGTGAAATGTCTTCAAAGCAAAACAAGAAAGTCCAGTTCCTTCTTGAAAAAGCACCTTTGGGACAACCATGACCTAGATAACTGAGAATTTCCATACACAGCTAGTCATGTTCACTGTGGCAGTAATTTTGTGCCCATAAAATGCTCCCAAAATTCAAAATGTGCCCTCTAACTTCAAAGGGTGCAGATTCCTGGTATAGATGTTTTTCCAAATAAACAGGGCAGGCTAAGGCAATCCACACGCTTTAAAATTGCAGCTTAAGCAGATACATCTTAAGGACACCTTAAAGACAAAAGGAACTTCATTTTCAGGAATTGTTCTGAAAGCTGTGGTTTTGGCATAATAACTGGGAGCAAAAATAATTAATTACTTAAGGAAATCCTGACAGAAATAAATCAAACAAACATTTTACCAGCCAAGCCAGTTTTGCCATAAATATTCTGTGCTGTCTTGCCTTTAGAAGTTAAAGGACACATTTGTTCATACTGTGGTCATTTTTTTCCCCTACTGAAGCTAGTAAAATTTGGCTTCATAAACACATCAGAAACAAAGGCAGAGGCCTCAATTTTATTGGGCACTTTTTAAAGTGTAACTTTGCTTATTTGGTATTTGCTTTTTGAGTACCAGGTTTTTAAAACTGGATTACATTTTAATTTTTTTTTATTAGATTTGTATACCGCCCTTCTCCTTGCGGACTCAGGACGGTGAACAGCCAGAAATAAAAAGCAAGCTACACAAAAGTTAAAATGTTAAAAACAACTAATATGAATTTGGCCGATAGTTAAAACAATTCAATTTAAAATTAATATCAAAAACTCTAAAAAATTGTAAAAAATTTTACAGGGATCAGGCCAATTTGTTTCTTCTCATCCATTGCCACCTTCAGATGGTGATCTTTAGATCTATAGGAGACAGGTGAACAGAAAAAAATCAGTGCAACTCTCTTAGAACAGCCAATGTGAGTTCTGAATCTATTTTGAGGATTTTCTAGTTCATACCTCTGTTTAGAACACGTTAAATTTCAAGTGGTTAGTATATTTATTTATTAGATCTTAAATTCCACCTTTATTACTGTACAAGTAACTCAAGGTGGTGAATATACCAAATACTCCTTTTTCTTCCTATTTTCCCCACAAAAACCAACCTGTGAGGTGAGTTGGGCTGAGAAAGAATGACTGGCCAAAAGTCACTTATGCCTAGGGCAGCACTAGAATTCACAGTCTTCTAGTTTCTAGATCAGCACTTTAATCACTAGCCAAACTACAATTCAGTAGAATGTGCAAATCTGGGATTTAACGTAAATTGGTTTGAAAATAGATTAATAACACTTACAATATACACTTTTTTTAAAAAAAAAAAAGGTTGTGCTTATCTTTAAAGACATTGGTCATTTGAGGCTTGCTTATTGATGGGAACATTCACACCCATATGACCTTTGACTCTTCCTCATACCCTTACAATGGCACAAAGGTATGCTTACTACAAGGCTATATAATTGGCCTCTGAATCTGCATAATCTTGTTTCATTCCCTTGCATTTTTTCTTTAGAGATTCGTCAGTGGGCACTTTTGGGATTTTAAGACCATATGACAGATGCAGTCATCAAAAGGCTGTCACGGGAGGTTTTTTTCCTATTCCCAAAATGGCTGCCTAGATGTACCACAGCTCTTCCAGGTATTTTCTACCATGCTGGACTATGATGGGCCCCAGATATACCTGGTACTTTGGTTTGAAAAGTATTAGCTTTCTGCATAACTATTTCTTCAAGACAGCAGTCACAATATTCTCAAAATTCTTCCAAAAAAAAAAAAAAGTCAGTCCTGGAAGACATTTTTTAGTTCAAAATTGAATTCAAAATTCAAAAAGAATTTTCCCCAGAATGCAATATCCTCCAAAAACTATACTATACTGTAATTACATGATTCTAATTAGTTAGAATTCTTTGCAGTCTTAGAAGCAGCATTTGAAATCACTGCACTTGCCACCAACACCCAAGAAAACATACCGCAGACAATCATACCACAGACCAGAAGAACAAAGAATCAGAACCAACTCAGAGGACAGCACAGCCCACAAAAACGTATTGAAGGATCTAACCATCAGCACCTTCCCAGCAGATAAAGAATATACCACAATCATCATGGACAGATCACTATATATACAAAAAGCCAAAGAATTACCGGAAGACAAACAAACCTACATCCCAGTAACACAACCTAATACAGAAAGTAGACAATCTGATCAAGCCTGTTAACAATCTAAGAAAGATCAAATCAGAAAAGAAGAAGAGAGTAGATGAAAAGCAGTGGTCCCATCTTCCCATGCTTCTATGGATGCCCCAAAATACAAAAGTCCAACATATCTCTTTATCCAGTTATATCATTACCCGGGACCCCAACATACAACATAGCTAAAGAAATTGCAAAAAAGCATCTCACAGAGGGGAGCAAATATTCTAACAACTTTCCATTATGACAGTCCAGATTCAATAAGAGAAGGTGGGATTATAATTTTATTTGATGTCACAGCACAGTTTAAATCCATAAACTCACAACTAGTGAAATAATTCATAGCAGCAGTACTATACAACACATTTTACCTTACCAAATACACTAAGACCAAACTACCCAGAATCATGGATCTCTTCAACTTCTGCTTTCAGTTTGATGGTCAAATATACCAATAAATCAAAGGAACATCCATGGGATTTCTACTTGCAGGACTCATAGCAGAGATTCTAATGCAGCATCTAGAAATATAGCACTGCCATACATAAGTAAGTGTTTTTTCTCTGGTGGGACCGGTCTATCAGGGCAACCTGGTCTACCCAATTACGAGACGGAGCATACTGCTTCCATTGACGGTCAAATATACCATAATGCAACCAAAAATATGGATACAGTATGTGGATGACACCATCATAATAAAAAAAGGAATAATAAGAGAAGACATATGAAGCAATCAGCAACATCTTCAAAAGAATAAAATCCTTTAGGGAATTAGGCAACACATATCTTTCCGGGATATTCTCAGCAGCATAGGAAATGGTAGCACATTAAAAATACAGTTCTATCAAAAATCCACCCACACTATGCAAGCACTCCACTGTCAAAGTAACAACCAAAAAGAGTTATGTAAGAATTATTCAGATGAGTACAAATGCAATACAGCAATCCAGAACACCAGAAAAAGGGAACAGACCAACGTCTTCCACAAAATGGATATCCAGGCAACTTTATCAAAAAGTGTCTAACCACTCAACCCACTATAGCACAACCAACTCAAGCTATGAAGAAGGATATACTGACATACATCAAAAACATCTCAGAAATAAGCACTTACTATTACAACCATGTAGCATCACCATAGCACACAATCCAACTAAAGCCCTCCAAAACTTAAGTAAACCAAAAGGCTCAGTGGCCCAAGGAGGGAAAAAGCATGAGTTATCTACAACACACTGTAACAGCCATTACCTATGTAGGACAGGCAGGCAGAAGACCAGTAGAACACATCCATGAATATCAACTAGCAGTCAGAAGACACGATGAAAACTCCTTAATTTCACAATATGGAAACAGACTCAATCAGAGTTTTAACTGTGAAACTAGCTAAATCCATAAACACGAGGGAATTCCGGGAAACTTGGCACTCAGACACACCAGCCATCAATAGACACATAGAGATAAACCACATTTGCAAACTATTCAAAACCTATTCAATAAGAAAACTAAAAAGGAAACAAAAAAACCAGAACACATCCTTTACTGCCAGATAAGCAGGTATGAATGCCAAAGAACCAGAAAACAATATCCTAATAGCAATAGCGCTTAGACTTATATACCGCTTCACAGTGCTTTACAGCCCTCTCTAAGCGGTTTACAGAGTCAGTATATTGCCCCCAACAATCTGGGTCCTCCTTTTACCCAACTCGGAGGGATGGAAGAGTCAACCTTGAGCCTGGTGAGATTCGAACTGCCAAATTGCAGTCAGCTGGCAGTCAGCAGAAGTAGTCTGCAGTACTGCACTCTAATCACTGTGCCACCATGGCTCAAGAACTACAAAGAGGACCACGCCCCCACCAACACTGGCAGGGCAAGTGACTGTATACTGTACTCAGGGGTACTGTATACCCACATTCACTAGCACTAATGACGTTACCTAGTTAGGTAATGAAACGTCTGCAAGCAAGCAAGCAAGCAAGCAAGCACTGAGACAGGGTTCAACCCCGAACCACATATATTCTCTTCTATTAGACAGCATGAATTGGAGAGAGCACCAAGTGGACTCCCCAAAGCCCATTTTTGCTTCAGACAGAGGCAAAGCGATGGGAGGAGGGGAGGAATGTGTGGCCCCAGCAGAAAGGGTGTTTCTGTATTTTATATTCACACATATATGCTCTTTTCTAGGAGGCTGGCATTCTCCGATACTGCAGAGGGCTGCAGACCAACACTATCTTCTAGAGCCTATTTCTATGTCAACAGAACTATTCCTCCTGCCAAGCCCACGCAGTGCCATATATTAAAAGGCGTAAAAGAGCGCCGGGGACTGCTTCAAAATAACTCGTTGCCAGTCACTTTGCTACCCCGGCCTCTTTGCCACGCTGAGCGGTCGATTTACCTGGGCCATACCAAGAGGGCTCCGCGCGTCTTTAGTGGGGGGGGGGGGGGGGGCTGCAGAAAAACCAAAAGCACAGAAACTCCCCCTGCTTTTTTTTTTGTTTATCTGTTTTTCTGTTTTTCCCCAAAGCAAGAGGCGGGGCCGCTCCTCGTCTTAGTTTGACGCACGTGGTGAGACGGAAGGCGGGAGACGCCTGTTGCTCGGGTACGCAAAGCGGAGGCAGGACGATCTGCGGCTGCGCCTGGAGAGCCGCCTGGGGTTTCAGAAAAAACGCGGCGTTCGAACTCAGGTGTGTGGCTCACTACAAATCCCAGCCGGCTCCGCGGCGGCCGGTTTTTGTCCCGCACTTTACCTCGTGCGTTCTCGGCCAGCTGGAAAGGAGGGCGCCAGAGAGAGATTCCTCCACAGCCGAGGAAGCGGCGGCAGGTGGCTGGAGCCTCCCGGGGAGCGGTCACCGTCTTTCCCTTCGCGGCTCCCACGCCCGTCGTCCGCCCTGGCCGTAGCGGGCATGGCTGAATTCTTGAATCAAGCCGCCGTGGTGGGCTTCCTTCGGGAACACGGCGGCAAAGTGCGCAATTCGCTGCTGGTCGACCACTTCAAGCCGCTGCTGGAGGTGCCCAAGGCGACGCCGGAGGTCCGAGCTGCTCTCCGCCAGCGCTTCATCTACTTGGTCAACAGCGTGGCGGTCGTGCAGGTCTCGGAGGGGATCAAGTTGGTCGTGCTCAAAAAAAGGCACCAGTTGGTCCCGGATTCCTCCGATGCGGAACCGAGCTCGTTCGCCTTCGGGGACCTGTCTGACGAGGAAACAGAAGGCGCCGATTCTGGAGCGCCCGCTTGCCCTGCCGGCTTCGTGGCGCCTCGGAGCTCGCCTGGAGAGGAAGACCCTGAAGCGCATCGGACTATCCCTGTGATCCAGTTGAAGAGCCTCTTTCAAAGAGAAGGCTCGGAAATCCTCAAAATTCCCAGTGTCAAAGACCATTTGGCCCCCAAAGATGCCTCCCCCAAACCCTGCATGCTGCCGGTCCGTTTGGTGCCCCCTTCCAGCAACGCTAAGAGACCTGAGGAGTTGAATCCTGAGCAAGACAGGATCCCAGTCCAAGACGCTCTCCAAGTGGATCCCTCTGCCATCCTCCCGTCTACTTCCCCTCATACTAAGAGGCGGCAGCTAAATGAAATGGAAGCCAAATCCCCTTCCCTGAGAAGGGGGTCAAAACCACTAAAGGTGGGTGAGGAAGCTGACAGCACGGCCGATGTGCCCTTGGAATCTGCTGAGCACAAGTGGGTGGTGAACGTCACAGCCGGCCAGTGGTCCCAGCAACTTCATGGCTTGCTGCTCATTGACTTGAATCTGGTGAGCAAAAGAGATTTCGTGAGCGGCTTCACAGTTCTCCACTGGGCAGCTAAAAGTGGAAATTGCAAAACGCTGAGCAAAGTCATAGAAATGGCTGAGAAAGGAGGTATTCACGTTGATGTAAATGCTAAGTCCTTTGGGGGTTATACTCCGCTCCATATTGCTGCTATCCATGGGCAGGAAGAATTTATTGCCCAGCTGGTCAAAGTTTACAATGCCAAAGTCAATTTAAGAGATTATAGTGGGAAGAAACCGTTCCAGTATTTAAAAGAAGGCTCTTCTTTTGCAGTCAGACATCTCTTAAATGACCCTGGTCTTCACACCAACACTGGACAGAACTCTTCCACCAAGAAGAACATAAAAGTGGCTGCTTCTATCTTGAGTTCCACCAGCACTGTCCTGGGGCTTTTATCTGACGATATTGCCTTCTATGAACTGACAAAAGGCTTGAAGAAACCTGCTCCTGTCAATAAATTTCTTAACATAGCCACAGCCCCTAGGAGGAAGTTGAAGTCCAGAAGGGCTTTTTCTTCTTCTTCTTCTTCCTTGTCTCAGGCCCTGGAGGAAGAACAGAATGAAACTGCATCAAAACATAGACCAATTTCAGAATTGTTCTTTGGTCACTTACCTCACTGACATCGAGTAACATCAACATTTAATTAAACCTGGGCAGATCTCGCATTCACAGAAAAACATTTTGCGTTGTAGTTTTGAATATGTTTCAGTTTAAGTCTAACTTAAGGAGGAAAAAGAATCATAGGATTATGATTTAACTTGATAGTTGCTGCTTTCCAGCATTTGATAAAACAGATTTTTTTCCAGCCAAATCTTCATTTATTAAATGTGAATTGTTGAAGTTTCATCTGAATTTTATCCATTAGGTGAGAGTTATTTTTTCCCCCAATAAAAGGTAAGATTTAGGTGCAAATTTCCATGAAAATCAGTTTAGTAAGGCAACAGTCCTGCAATACCTGAGAAAAGTCCAAGTGAAATCAGTGGACAGACTTCTGAGTAAGCACTGATAGAATCAAGAATTGACATATAAGATATAAGATCATTTTATTTTGAAACAAAAATATTTTTTATTCATGCATGCTGTTCTCAAAAGTCTCTTAAATGTCCTGTTGTGGGAACAAAAACATTTTTATCATTTCTTGGCATCCTATCCTATTCCAGTAAAGTAGATTTAGCAAATTCATTTGTAGTAGCTCCCGTCTCCTAATGATGTGCCATTTATTAGGTTTGGAAATGATTTTTGTACAATAATTGAACAAGATCCCATTTTATATCAATCTATTTTTCAGCTGATCTGATTTATGCAGTTGAAAAGAAAGCAACTGTAGTAAAACTATTTTTGTTTACAATCTAAAACTTCAGACTGATACTTTTCCATTAACTTTTTAAAAATAAATTGGAAAAAGTAAACACGCGTGGCTTTTATTAGCCAACTGAAGGTTAATCTATTTTATAAAAAATTAAAAGCCTCTATTAAATATGTTTATGCATTTACTATGTGTAGAAGTTATAATGAAATTATAAATCTAGCTCATGCCAAGTTTAAAACAAAAGAGAAGATTAATACCTCTACCTCACTGCAATAGTTATATGACTAGTTAAGATTTTTTATTTAGAAAAAGCATACAATCCTAATTGCACAATTATTACCTTCAGTTGATAATACATTGGCAATTATAATATTCTGTCCTAAAAACATTTGAAAATATAGTAAGAAAAATTCTATTTAAGACTTTTATTTTTACACAAGAAGGAATCAAAATGTAACAACTTAAGCAGTTATTTTTATATTATTAATTGTATAAACATTCAAAGTAAATCTTTTTACAGTTTCAGCCTTAAAATTCATTCAGTATAGGATCTTAAATTTATTGTGAAATTCTCAACATCAAGTCCTCCTAGATTTGCAAATGCTTTTCATAAACTGTTATGAAAGCCTTGTATAAATGAGATGACTACAATTCCACTTTACAAATAGATGTATAGTCATTTTGTGTATATTGATTTAATACAGTTAATTACTCTTTGGAATTAAATAAGGACTCTGAAATTGATATGGGTTTACAGGGAAGAACATCCCAAGCAGGGGTGGGTTCTACTTACCTTTACTACTGGTTTGCAACAGGGACACGCAGAAGTTTTCTGATGACATCGGGGTCGGTGGGCAGTCCCTCCCGCTGGTATTACTACCGGTTCTATAGAACTGGTGTGAACCGGGGGAAACGCACCACTGATCCCAAGTAAATGTATACAGAAATTTTGTGCCTTTCTAATACTGTTTGTACAATGTATAAGTACTGTTATCAGGATGGAATTTATTTTTATGTTATGTTTCTAAGTCAAAGCCAATTTAAATCTGAAAAATTCACATGAACTGAAAACATGATGTGACAATCATGACGGTACAGTCTAGAGATAAGAAAACCATCCCCTGTAGTAACTGTAGTTAATAATTCAGCTACAAACAGAAGTATAATGATTATCCCTGTTGGTACTATCACCTTATGTAGGAAAAGACTTCCTTAACTGAATATCTGATTTGACTTTCAAAATGCATTCACAGATATATGATACATATTTCATGGAAGACATTTAAATACTTTGGAAAATGAAAAAAATATATAAGTAAAAACTGAAGCATAATTCTATAGGACCATGCGTAAAAGCCAAGTGATTATTTAACTCCACATTTCTAATGCTGAATAGCAAAATATAAACTAATATATATTTGTAAACTTGTAAATCTGACAGATTTAGCAAATGCATCTTGAGTGGCAAACAAGCATGCCTGCAAAATCCGTGTAGTTTGGTTGGGAATATAACAAGGTCAACAGGCAGCTTTAAAGAAACATCTCTTTCTCTGATGTAGTTTTCTTTAGAGCTGTCTTGAGTGTCACAGATGGTCTTTTTAAAAATCCATTGTTCTGCTATAACAAAATGGACAAACAGGCTAGCATATCTGTTTACAATAGTTTGGTTGTTTAATCCGCATTAGTAGTTTCAATTTTCAACTGTGGCATTTCACTGGACTACTCTGAAATTCTTTTCAAGGTCAGTGGTTTTCAGAATGTTTTTGTTATCACCCTTGCATTAATAAAGGCAGTGCTTCTTATTTTTGCATATGTGTGTTCATGTGTGCATGGTATAATATATCAAACTCTACAAAATATGGCAGCAAATGTGCTTTAATATGGAGGAGATATGAAATATTTACTGTTCACATTCTTTGAAAATAATTTCCAGGGACCACAGTCTACAGAATTTGGATAATGTACACTTAACATGTGGCATATTATCACAGGTTTTAGGATCAGCCAGTTTAATGAAGGAAATGAAATGGGGTTCCCAGTTTAGTAGAATTAGGGATAGACAAGAGTAGCATCCTTCCCTTGGCCATTTAACTGTGCAACATTTTGCCCTAATTATATTTCTTTCAGCAGTACTCATTTCTGATACTAAATCTTGAGAACATTTAAAAAGCTACAGGTGATTGCACAGTTCTTGTTTTAAAAAAGCCTCTCATACTTCTAGAATGGGAGGAACACAAGATAGTGATAATAGAGGTAGAACAATCTATTCTGTTCTCACAGGAAAAAAATTGGGAGGAAGAATCAGATTTGTTTAAATAAAACCCTGTAAAAGTGAAAACAAAATGAGGGGAGCCTTTTCAACATATACAGATGCATCCAAAAATATTGGTACCCTCCACTTTGATAATGTTTGTTAAATCATACGTCAAAGTATCTGCTTTGTAGATTATGGACTAAAGAATGGTGGATGCCATTTACAATATCAATTTCAATATATTTCATGGTAAATTGGGATTCTTTGAGACCAAGGGGAGGGGTACCAATACTTTTCCAATATTAGTCTACATGGGCACTAACAATTGACAACAACTTGGTGATACATAATTAATGAATCCAGTACTTTTGACTGTTTTTATATATATGCAAGAGTGGTAGATAATTTTGAGCAGTCACTCTTAGACCAACTCATGTCGCAGGATTGTTGTGAAAAAAACAAACAAGAAAGCCCAGGTACCCCATCTTGAACTCCAAAAAAGATATTCCAATTAATATTGATAATTAGTATTGCTAATAAAACTGGACTATTGTTCACAATGTTATAAGTGTGAGTTCCTGTCAGAAAACGGGAGAGCACTATATCAGAAACCCCTGCACCCCTGAGACACAGTTTTCATTATCTGCAAACACGTGCCATCTAAAACTGATAATGCACTTTCCTTTCTTAGGAGGGAATATATTATTATGTTCCTTTAAAACTCTTGAAACAAAACAATTGGAACTTTTCCATAAAGCGTTATTTTTCATTTCCCAGTACTGTAATATGATTTGCTTCTGCAGAGCAAATACTTCTCCTGTAATGAGAATTGGATTAGTTATGGGTAATTCAGCCTATTCAAAAGATACAGTGGATAGTTAACATCTAATATTACTGCTCAGAGAATAACAGGCAGCCTACCTCTGACTTAGACATAGTTAGAACATCTAATGACTCAAACCAGAGCAAAAAGGGTGGAGATGTTCATGTCTTACATGTCAATCTTGCACTCAGAAAGCTGTAAACACTTACAAGAAAGCAATCTTTATATAGTTGGACACTTGCCACCCCCTTGAAAAGGGTGAGAGAGAAGAAATTGATTAGAACCAAAGGGCCTTCAAGATAAAGCTTGTATCAGTGGTGAGTTTCGCCCAGTTCAGGCGAGCCGGTAGCGACAATGGTGAGCTGAGAGTGAACCGGTTCTCTCTGACAATTAGACTGGCCCTCCCACCCACCCCTGTGTTATACATACAAAATATGTATATGTGGTCGTTTTTAGCCCAGCTGAAAGGCGCGGCAGAGCAGATTGCCACATCTCAGCTGTTCTGTAATACACTGCGCTTGTGCAAAGCACGTGCATGATGTGAACCGGTAGTAACACCGGTTGAAACCCACCATTGGCTTGTATGCAGTGGTGTGTGCTTTCTTGCTTCTTCTTCTTCTTCTTCTTAACAATGATGAATCTGAAGGATTCAAACAGAACTTCTTGTTCCCAGGGAACAATAACTAACAGATTACAATACAAGAGGGGGTGGGAAAAGAAAGATGTGAGAGACAATGGGAAGAAATGTCTACAGAAGTGAGGAAATCTTTCTTCCTTAAGAGATTAAGAATGCAATGTAAAATTCTAACAAGTCCTACTAAACTGGTTGGTTGGTTGATTGATTGAATGATTATATGCCATCAAGTCATTTTTGACTCATAGTGATCACATAGACTTTCTCCATGACAGTCTATATCTAACCTATACCTTTAGGCCTCCCAGTGGTACACTCATTGCCACTGTAACCAAGTCCATTCATTTTGCTGCTGGTTATCCTCTTCTCTTTCCATCCACCTTTCCCAGCTATCAGGGCCTTCTCCAGAGTGCTGGATCTTTGCATAATAGTGTTCCAAAGTAGGATAATTTGGACCTGTCCATATGTGCCACGAATGAGAACTCTGGAGTGACTTATTAGTTGTTGGGTTTTTGTTTTTGTTTTGGCTTCCATCATATAGCATAGTTATTTTCCAGCCAAATAGCTTAGGCAGTCAGTTTTCATCTCTTTGTGAAACATTATTTGGCCAGGAACTCCGGAACAATTTTGTTTTGGAAAATTTTAGATACCAATGCAGCAATCCACTGCATGATTACTCAGCAGTACAATTCTTAAATAATTCTTCAATATTTTATTTCTAGTTGCTGTGTGACTAATGCTCTTTAGCTTCAGTACTACTTGTTTTTAAGGAAGCATAGAAGTAAGTGTGTGTGTGTGTGTGTACTTAAAAGTGAGCTCTACTGGGGTCAATGACCTAAGCATATACTGCCTGAAAATCTTCTAAATTTTTGTAGGGAAATGATGGCAGTTAGCCATTTCTCTCAGCTTTTCCTGGCATTGTTGTGAAGATGCTTTATCTGAAATCAGGCCACATTCTGAACCTTCTTGAACACAGAAACTAAGCTATCTAAGACCATTGACCTAGATTCAGCTGGGATCCTCCAAATCATGAGACAGAAACATCACTGCTATATACTTATTCTGTGAAAAAACATCATTTCATGGAGAACTTCATGCTTCCCTGTGGCTTTGTGCATTTTAGTTTGCCTGACCTACATTCCCTTGGTGTCCTTTGTTGCTTTATTTGAATGTGAATCAAAGTAGGCAATTTGCTAGCAGTGGATATGTTGAACTGGTACTACCAACAACAAAGTATGTCACTGAAGATATTCATGACTCACCCTTGGTATTTGCAATTTACAACAATACAAACACTATAATAAAAGCATCAGGCCAGGTACCAACACCAATTTGTTTTTCAGGAGAGAAGGACTCTTTGTCTTTGCTTCAGTTGAGATAGCTAGACTGATATATACACAGACTTTCCCCAGAGGCAAAACAATGAAATTTGAAGGAAATTGCCCTTGATTCTATTCTATTCTATTCTATTCTATTCTATTCTATTCTATTCTATTCTATTCTATTCTATTCTATTCTATTCTATTCTATTCTATTCTATTCTACACAATACACTCTGTTCTGCTCCGCTCCATTCCATTCTATTCCATTCCATTTCACACTCTACACTCTACACTCGACATTCTACACTGTCCACTCTGCTCTGTTCCGTTCCATTCCATTCCATTCCATTCTACACTCTACATTCTGCTCTGCTCCGCTCTGCTCCATTCCATTCCATTCCATTCCATTCCATTCCATTCTATTCTACACTCTCTGCTCCGTTCCGTTCCGTTCCATTCCATTCCATTCTACACTCTACACACTACACTCTACACTCTACACGCTACACTCTACACTCTACACTCTACACTCTACTCTCTGCTCCGCTCTGGTCCGCTCCATTCCATTCCATTCCATTCCATTCCATTCCATTCCATTCCATTCCATTCTATTCTATTCTATTCTATTCTATTCTATTCTATTCTTGATGAATCCCTAGTCTGTCTTAATACAAGGCACCTTTGCGAAAAAGAACCAGGAATTATTAGAGTTTGGACTCTTGATTCTTCATCCTCATCCTCTTCTATCCATTGTCTATCTGCTGCAGGGTAAAGGCTTCTTCTGCATGTTTCCAGTCAATACGGTCTTGAGCTTTCCTTTGCAAGTTGGGCCTACAATACTTGCTGATGTCGTCACACCATCTAGTTTTAGGTCTCTTTCTTGGATGCTTTTTATCAAGTGGAATCCATTCTGTGACTGCCTTAGTCCACCTGCCATCAGTTGTTCTTGCTATGTGACCAGCCCATTTTCATTTCAATTATTTTATTCTCTTGATGGTATTTTATATTTCATTTGTTCTCTAATCCCTGTGAAGGTCTTTCTATCTTGTCTTGAGATGCTGAGCATGTATCTTTCCATGGATGTATCTTTCCATCTTGATTCTTATTACAATGAATTTCTATTTCAATAGCTCATCAGTTTAAAATATGAAATTAAATTGACTGCTTTTTCCAATCAATGTAATAATTGATAATAATTAAAATGGACAAATGTAATATATATTACTATTTGGGAAATTAAATATAGTTTCCAATGACACTAAAATGTGTTGTTGCCTTATTTGTTAAATTTGCTGCCATATCCCCCCCCCCCACCTTATGTAAAAGTATGTAGGATAAAGGTACTTCCTACTGTGCAAACTGTGCATGCTTTGGAAATGATTCAGAAGAAGCTGCTTTGTCTCGTGTGCAGAGATGAGCAGTCACATTTTTGCAGCCTAATAAAATAAAGTCTTTGCTTTAAAAGCTGCTTCACTGAAATCTTTCTTTCAACTAATTACATTTTAAGCTTGAAAAAGGAAATTTCTGTCATTAATAGCAGAGATGTTCAGTGTTTATAATATAATATAATATAATATAATATAAGTATATGTATATGTATATAACACACAGACACACACACACACACACACACACACACACACACACACACACACACACACACACACATATATATATATATATATATATATATATATATATATATATATATATATATATATATATATTGCTTTTGGTTATTGAATTCATCAGTCACTATTTCTATCCCCACTTACACTGCACATGAACATAGTTATATCAAAATTGCCATATTTTATATAAGAAAAG
Organism: Masticophis lateralis; assembly: GCA_030761175.1. NCBI lineage: Eukaryota > Metazoa > Chordata > Lepidosauria > Squamata > Colubridae > Masticophis > Masticophis lateralis. The sequence goes on from JAUDYJ010000002.1 coordinate 92,594,362, forward strand.
CTCTTTCACTGGATAATTAATGTTTAACTCCAAGTTATCAGTGGAAATAAAGGTATATGAGAAATAGTAACTGACTGTTCTGAGTTTCTTTGCAGATCCTGTGAAATGAAAGTAGATATAAAGCAGTGACTTTATATTATTTTTTCTTCAAAATCTAATGGCTGAGATAATAGCTTGGGCACACATTTGCAGATCTTTATGAACAAAATCTGGATGATAGGATTTAAAAGGACTTGCTGGCTTAATCTGATACTGATTTAACCCTCAAATCTCTATTTTAGCTGAAAGGGAAGGAATATAAATTTAGCCATTAACAATTACTGCCTTAATTATGACTCATGGGTGCAAAGTTCACATTTGCATGCAATGTGATCATTCCAAATATAATAAGGGGTGAGGTTGGGGAAAGATAACTGCATCATTTCCATAGATGGACTTTGATACCTTGGATGTATTCAACAGCTTTTCAAAAGTCTTACACAGCTAAACTCATATTAGCAGCAGCAGCAGCAATAACTACCTTCACTGTTTCAACATGGCAGCTAACATGAGAGGATTAATGTTGGGATCAAATAGTTGAAGAGCTAATATTTTATTTATTTATTTATTTATTGGAATTTGTCAAGCAAAAGCAAGAACAAGAATAAGAGAATAAAAATACAATGACAGGGACGATAGCAGTGGTGAAATTCAATTTTTTTTACTACTGGTTCTGTGGGCGTGGCTTGGTGGGCATGGTGTGGCTTGGTGGACGTGACTTGGTGGGCGTGGCAGGGGAAGGATATTGCAAAATCTCCATTCGCTCCCCACTCCTGGGAGAAGGATATTGCAAAATCTCCATTCCAGCCAGAGGTGGTATTTGCCAGTTCTCCGAACTACTCAAAATTTCCGCTACCAGTTCTCCAGAACCTGTCAGAACCTGCTGGATTTCACCACTGGACGATAGGCATGTTAGTGCACTATATTACTCAGTTTTTTTCATGCTGGGCTAAATAGGGCTTTATTCTGAACTAGATTCTCCTGTCCTCCGACTAAGCCAATATTTTTGCTTTCCTGTTGTCTTTCCTTCCGTGAAAATCCAAACAGTGCCAATTTGGTGTACTAATTAAAGTGCTGAACAAGAAACAAGGACATTTTGAGTTCTTAGGCATGAACGCCAGCTGAATGATTTTGAGCCATACATTCTCTCTCAGCCCAGCCTAATCCACCTCCTTGAAAAACTAGAAGGAGAGAGCAAGATTCAAATCTAATAATTCTGCATAGAATTTTAGCAGTTCAAGACGCCAAGTTTGTCAACTGCAAATCTGACAGTCCAGGTTCAAGAGCCAAGTGCTGAGCAATGGGGGTGAGCTCCTGTTACTTGCCCCATCTCCTGCTCACCTAGCAGTTCAAAAGTATGCAAATGTGAGTAGATAAATAGGTACCACTTTGCTGGGAAGGGAACAGTGTTCCGTAGGCCTCGGCATATATTATTTTCTTCCTATGAGATCAAAGTTCATCCATTTCCAAAATGTTGATCACGTTTTTAACAGCAGCCATGGCTTGTAAAAATCACCTGATACCTCCTTCACACTGCTAATTGTTTCAGGCTTTGTTGTACAATTTTATTGTCATTTTACGTTTGATATACCGTTCTATGGTTTTTTTAAAAAAATTGGCCTCAAATAAAACAGCAATAGTGTCTAAAGAGAAAATGTGTGTCAACAATAATAAAACCTCATTATAGAAAGTTGGTTAGGGTTATATAATAGGAGAAACATTTACATAAGTGGATATTTTTAAAAAAAAATAAGCTTATGAACATATAAACATTTTCTTTTCTTTTTTTAAAATTTTTAAATTTTCATTAATTTAAGAAACCACAAAATACATTTATAAATACAAGTACTTTCTGTAGCATCAAAAGCAGTGGTGGGATTTAGCCAGTTTGCACCACTTCGGGAGAACCAGTTGTTAACTTTCTGAACAGTTTGGTGAACTGTTTTTGGAAGAAATCATTAGGGTAGAGAACCAGTTGTTAAATTATTTGAATCCGACCACTGACCAAAGGTCAGAATATTTTCAATCTTGCTACGTTTGCCTGGATTGGACAAGTTTTGGGCTGTCCTGCTCCCTTATTGGTGCTGTTATTCCTATTCTCTTCAAAACACTGAATTTGGTTTGAAAAGGAATAGGAATCCAGAGATGGTAACATAAGGCTTGAGATGGAACGATAATAAAAACAACAGCAATTTCTCTCCCTCCCAAGGGGAGACCAGCATTCAGGTGTTTGTGGTGTAAATGCTCTGTTGACGACTAATCAAATAGCACATAACTTGTTTATAGGCAAGCAAAATTGTGAGGTAGAGATGAGAAAGACTACAAGGTTGAGATTTTCTGTTATACAAGGTTACCAGAAGTCCGGATATCACTACATGGACACAGAAATATAAAGAAATATGTGATTCTTTGCTACTACAGGTAGTCCTCAACTTACAACCATTCTTTTAGGAACTGTTTGAAGTTACAATGGCCCAGAGGTGAAATCTACTTACCTCCCCTACTGGTTCAGAAGTACACATGTGTCACAACTGCGCGGACCCTCTGCACATGCACAAACCCTTCTGTGCTTGCGCAGAGGGCAATAACCAGGTGATGACTGGGCGGGTGGGCAGAGCCTCGCCCTGCCATCACTACCGATTTCCAAACTACCCGCTGCCATTGCTACTGGTTCGGCAGAACCGATCGGAACCAGTAGCATTTCACCTCTACAATGGCCCCGAAAAAAGTGCTTATGACCATTTTTCACTTACAACCATTGCAGCATCCCTGTGGTCACGTGAACAAAATTCGGACACTTGGCAATTGATCTGTATTTGAGGGTTGCATTGTCCCGAGGTCACGTGATTACCCTTTGCGACCTTCTGACAAGCAAAGTCAATGGAGAGGTGAGATTCACTTAACCGGGATACTAATTTAAGTGCAGTGAGTCACTTACCTGTGACTGGCAAGAAAGTCAGAGTTGGGGCGAAATTCACTTAACAACTGTCTTGCTTAGCAACAGAAATTTTGGGTTCAATTGTGGTCGAGGACTACCTGTATCTAGTGGTCACTCAGATTTCTGCAGCTCCAATTTGGTACATCCTAATATATTTTCCCCATCACCTTTAACCTACTTACCTGGGAATAGATATTTATAGGATTGGACTGCTACTGAGATTTTATCTGGAGTTGTTGATTTTCTCTCTTTTTGCATATACGCTGTGGTTGCAGTTTTCTGCACTCTACTTGTCTGTACCTACCAAAAAAGATAAGGAAAGTTACTTGATTCCCAGCTAAAAGGCCAGATAAAATAAGAAGCAAGGGATGATTTTGGCCACTAGAAGGTGCTCTTTCACCTTGCAGGAAATGTTTCAAAATGTTTAAAATGCTTAAACTGGGGAAAAAATGAGAGATCAGATGAGTTTTAAACTGCAGAGGCCTGACTCTGGTAGATAATAAGGTTGCATTACACATCCAGAGCCCCAGGCTCAAGCAGAGTTAATGTCTCTGAAGAAGTTCTTGGCTTTCAAATAACTGAAATAGTCAGCATCTGCAGAATCTCTAAATTAGAGTTATCAGATCTAGGGGACAAAATCCTAATTATCCAGTAGAGGGAAGCAAGCAGAATTTTCTGTGCCCTCTCCTCTATTACTATTAGTGTGCTTTATAGTCTCACAAGGTCCCTCAAGTGGCAAGCCCCTTAGGTTGTTCCAAAGTGTGATAATGGAGCCAGGTTGGTACTCAATCTGGACTATGGAATCACAAGTCTTTGCTGGCCAGGCTGCATCAGGGCTGGTGCATCAGTGTCTGCTGTTTTGTTTTATAGATTGTTCATCTCTCAGTAGTCCTTGTTCTTTCCCTTTGCTTTTCTAGACATTTTCAAACATGAATATCTTCCTATGCCCCTTCCCACATTCTCTTATTTGAGTCTTAAAGTCTAATAGATTTTTCTATTCCTCCCCATTATACTGTAAGGAAATAAATATACTGAAATACTAGAATTAGTAGAAACTTGCTAATTGTTTCCTGCAACATATAAAGACATATATGATGTCTTTGTATACCTGCATGCTGTAAATATTTGTTTCCTGGAACACATACATATATTATGCCTTTAAAGTTGTAACACAAATATGCCACATTGACTAACTTCCTGGAACAAACATATATTATTATTGGGGTCTATAAAGTATCTGGCATTTGTCAAAACATATGTTCCATCTTTTGATCAGAGCCTTATCTCTGTATCTGTATCTCGAGTTCCCTTTACTCCAGGAGGAGAAACCCCCCCTCACTGAGACAAACGCCCTTACAAAACTTGAGGGGAGGGTCTTAACCAACTCAAAAATTGATGAAAAAGCCCAAGAAATTCTTGAGGGAAAAGAAGGGTCTTTGGCCAGAACTCTGAGCTGTACCAAGCCCAAGAAATTCTTCTGTGGAAAAAGAAGGGTGTGGCCAGACCCCGAGCTTGAGTCAGGACAATCCCCTTAGAAAGAAACAAAACAATGGGCAACCATACTGGTAGCCTGTTTGAAACGAGTAACCTTGTTGAAAGAGTAGAGCCGTGTTCCCCTCTGGACTATGTTAAATCATTGGGACACGTTAAAATCCATTGTAGCAATCAAAGTTGTTTTTAAAAAGGAAAAGCGGAAAACCCTCTGCAAATCCATCCACCTACTACATTGGTCCTAACGTAGGAATCTGGCCTCCAGAAGGCAGCCTTGATTTGGATTTTATCAACAAATTTGCTGGGTTTTTGGCTACCATCAGGCAAACTGAAGAGGAACTCTGTTTTGATAAAATGGTTATTAAAAGAAAGAAAAGATGTTCCTTTGTTCAATCGTAGGTCCATAAAAATGGTGGGGCAGTGAAGAATTCATTTCACCGAAGCAAATAAGTTGCATTTGTCAAAGCTTTGTAGTTTTGTTCCAGTGTGACTATGTTTCAATGTGAAGATATTTTTTTAAAAAGGAAAGGGAACCATTGCAGTATGGTGGGCACAGAGTAGGAAAAAGAAGAAATCAGAGTATAGTATGTTTCACCCCCACTGGGAGATGAAAGGATGAAACAGAAGACAGAAGTGTGCTAACAGAAAAGGTGGGGACCATTGGTAGGTTGCCCCCAGTTTGGACCAGTTCTATAGAACCGGTAGTAAAACCGGTGGGAGACTCCACCCTCCGACCCCAACGTCATCAGGAAGCTTCTGCGCATGTGTGCGCGGCCCCGTTATGAGCCTGTAGTAAAGGTAAATAGAACTCACCCCTGGTGGGGACAATATGGTGGCATATTTATTCCATGTTCCTTATGGGCTATTGTTGGGTCAATTGGAAGAAATGGAAGCTACTGACTAGCTGAGAACACAGCAGCTCAGCAGGCTAAAAGCAAAAAGCCATGTGGGGCAGCCACCACCCATTGGAGGGATGAATGTGTGCCTGATGCTTTAGTCAGTTGAAGTGGAGATATTGTTAGATTGATGTCAAACCCAAGCCTAAAGATAACGCAGTGAATTCCTATCAAGTCCAATTCTTTATTGGTTTACATCTAATCTCTGAGGGACGTGAGTAGTTCAAACATGTGAAAAATAAATGAATTAAATAATGGAGAAAACCTTGCCAGACTAAAGCTATAACCTTCTAACCCAATAATTAAAATCTAAGAAATTCTAGGATGTGGCCCAGGGGTGGGCTGCTGGGGATTCGCAGGGCTTCAGGAGAACCTCTAGCTAAGATTCTGTGTAGTTTGGAAACCCCCCAAATCCCACTCCTGGCTGGCCCCGCCCCATCCCTCCCAGGAGTCCCCACATGGCCCATTTTGGAGCAGGTAAGTGCAGGGCACACACGGAGGCTCCAGGTGAGCAAAAAACAGGCCTACCGAAAGTTTGGGAAGGCCAGAAATGGGCCTGTTACTGGCCTCCAGAAGGCCTTCGGAGCCTGGGGAGGCTGTTTTTGGCCACCCGGAGGCCCAAGGAAAGTCTTCGGAGCCCCAGGAGGGCAGAAATGACACACACACACCCCGCCATGGTGCAGGAGGCCAACTAGGCCATGCCCACCATGGCCACACCCACCCAGCAACCGGGCAGAGAACCCCTTGCTGTGATTTTTGAAGCCCATCCCTGGATGTGGCTACTCTTCCTCCCTCCCAGATCCAGTTCAGGACTGTGCAGTCCCTTATTTTGGGCTTCTTCCTCTGAAATGTTTCTCTGAATTCTCTGAAATGCAGAACTACTCTGGGAAACCGCACTGCTCCTGCCAAGATCCACGCATACACACATTCTCCTTTTCGAGGTGCACTTTCCATCACGATTGGAATGATTCTAGTTGTACACCAATTGTTGGGATACTTATGGTAGCTCAGGAGGGAAAATAGTATTTTTGAACCAACCTGAACCAACTCCCAACTTCCAAGCTCTGGCCCAGGTGTATATGCATAGGGCAAGGAGAGATTGGGTACCTTGATGTCTGTTCTTGTACTCAAGAAATGTTGGATGGCCTAGAGCAGTGGTGGCGAACTTTTTACTTACTGAGTGCCGAACAGGAACGTACTTGCATGCCATCCGCAGAAACACATAGGTCCTCCCCATGTGCTGTGTGCGCAACCGCACTATCTGCGCATGCACACAGCTTTCACGCATGCAATGCACATGTGCAAACTCTGCGCATGCGTGCACTGTGCACCAGTCACCTTGCACGCATGTGCAAACATGCATGCATGTGCAGGAGAGCTCTGAAGACCAGCTGGGTCCCCTGAATTGCGCGCATGCGCACCAGAGGTCTGAACTCCAGTTGGGATGCATGCACAGTTTCAGGTGAGCTTGGCGATGGCTCGCATGCCTGGAAAAATGGCTCTGGGTGCCACTTCCGGCACGCATGCCATAAGTTCGCCATCACGAGCCTAGTGACTTATGCAGGTCAGTCAGAAGGTACAGATCTGACCTATAACTCAGTGAACAGTGTGGCAATTATTTCTAAATCAACATGTACTTTTACTGCTCACCTCTGACTTATCAATTTAGATCCAATCCATGCTTTACATACCTGGCACCCTTTACTTGTCCTTCAGTTAAAAGAAAGTCACTTAAAATAATGTGTAAATGATAGTGGGTGTTTGAAAGTAGGATGTGGCAAAACAGTTAATAACTGACCATATGGTAGCTTGGAGCTGCATTCTTTTAGAACTATATAGTGGAAAAACCCCAAGATTTTCAAGGCACAATGCATTCAAGTAGCACTTAAAAAGGTTCGTTTGCTTCATTTCAGTTTTGGTGCTAGCTGATGTGGGTGGCATCGCCAGGCTGAGCAGATAGCATTTTAAATGATTCATGAGAAAACGTGCAGAAAACTAGACTGGTATGGAATTTGCTATCCTCATTACCCATCCTAACCCTCTCCTGCCTCCATAGTCTCTATTCGCAGGCAGTGCAGACACCTGACTTTCCTCAAAGAAATGAGGGGTAGAACCTCATAGATTTTACCCCATCCTGAGGCTGACCTTAAACAGTATTAGAGGAAGAGGGAAATTCTGTGTTAATGTCAGGACTTCTAAGGGCAAGTCATCCAGTGGTGGGTTTCAAATTTTTTTACTACCAGTTCTTTGGGTGTGGCTTAGTGGGCGTGGCATGGCTTGGTGGGTGAGGCTTGGTGGGCGTGGCAGGGGAAGAACTGATTACTGCAAAATCCCCATTTCCTCCCAATCAGCTGGGACTTGGTTGGCAGAGAATAGATGGGGGTGGGGCCAGTCAGAATTTTTACTACTGGTTCTCCGAACTACTCAAAATGTCCGCTATCAGTTCTCCAGAACTGGTCAGAACCAGCTGAAACCCACCTCTGCATCCACCCCATTCAAGGGCTCCTGACAAAATGAATATCATTATAAACCTCTAGAAATCATTTATTTAAGAGCTGTGGTGGTGCAGTGGTTAGAGTGCAGTACTGCAGGCTACTTCTGCTGACTGCCAGCTGTCTGCAGTTTGGCAGTTTGAATCTCACTGGCTCAAGGTTGACTCAGCCTTCCATCCTTCCGAGGTCAGTAAAATGAGGATCCAGATTGTTGGGGGCTATAGGCTGACTCTGTAAATCGCTTAGAGAGGGATGTAAAGCACTCTGAAGCGGTATATAAGTCTAAGTTGCTATTGCTACTGAACTCTTTGTGGTTCATAGCTATTGTATACTTTTGGTATCTTTGATGCTGTTAAATAATACAGGATAAATAAGAGATGACCTGTGTTCACAGATTCCAATCCATAATCTGGTGTGAATTGAACTAAAGTTTGAGTGACCATATTTTCTTGGAAAAAAATAAAGACAAGCCTAGAGAAGAGCTGACTCTGAAAGCGGTTCATAAAAAAAAAGTTCACATTTATAATTTTTGTTTGCCAAGGAAAATTCAAGAGAAAAGCAACAAGAATAAATCAATTACATAAATCTAGTGAACAGCTTTCTGAAATAAAGGACTGTCCTTCATAGTAAAGGCATGTGGTTAGTGTAACTATAATTAAGCCTGAGGACATTGGGCTAATGGTGGCTTACTCCATAAAGAATGATGAAGCCAGCAATGTCTTGCATGACTTGAGAACCAGCCCTTGATTCTTCTACAGACCATGCTACAATCTTAAAACATGGACTTCCTGACAGTAAGTGTGTAAACTAGATTAGCATTTCCATAACCAAGGTATATATTTTTTTTATTGAAAGGGCCTCAAAAACAAGACGCATAATTTTAAAATAATACTTGGCAATAACTATAAATAACAATGGAAGAGATATTGATGTAGTTTGGGATTTTAAAAAATTAAGAATGGACAATGATGAACGTTCAATATAGCATAAAATATATTTATGGAATTATTATTATTATAATCAGTCTGAAAAAACAGACTGCGGTCAATAAAGAAGAAAGGGTCACATTAATTCCTTATGAAAAGACAATGCGCATTGTACCAGTCATTTCTAGATTTTGTTTTTTGTTTTAAAAAAAGTGCTATCTGCAGTGAAGACTTTGTCTTTTTCTTCTAAGAATATACTGTATGCCTGAGCCAATTTAGCCTTTGTCAATGGGATCTTGTGATGGCTTGCTAGAAATAATCAAAAAGTGCCATTGCTCACATCATAAATGATGCTTTGTTAATAGATATCTAGGAAAGCAAGAGCCAATAATAGGGTTTTAAGGAAGAATACTCTTCTCTAGTCTCTCCAGTTGCTCTTCAAGAAATTTAACATGTTCCTCAAGATCCTTTTGTTCAATCAGTAGAGTTATCTTCTCTTGAATAAAGTGTTTGTAGTCCTGGAGCTGATTCTCAGTCATGTATTTGGAAAGAATGCCTGACACCACCCTTTCTCTGCGATCCAAGTTCTCCTTCAAGTCCTTTGCATCTTCCCGCTGCCTGGATAAAAGTCGGTACCGTTCATTTAAGGATTCCTGAAGGCAAACATGACCAAAACAGGGTTAATAGGTAAAATGTAATGGGAATATAACATAAAGTGAGAATTACTGATTCCTTCTGGGATGTCTCTGAAAATCCCTTGTATCTTATGATTAGTGACATCATGCGTGGCAGATAAATTTAACTACATTTAACTCCTTTTCTTGCTTGACTGAATCCAAGCACATAAGGGACCAAATCAGATATTTCACCATACTGAAAAGCAATTGTGGACAGCTGCCACTTAAAGTTTAAAAAATACATTGTTCTTTCAGTTGCTTTTTTAGTTCAATTCCATCTCTTTTTCTATTCATTTAGATTTAAAAATGGAAGAAGATGTAATTTTTAAGGGAATAATGACAAAAGAAGAAAGGATCTACTCATGTCCCATCATGTTCCATCTTCTACCCCAACCCTGTGTAAAGTTTCTTTGGATCCCCAGCACTGGTGAAATTCAAATTTTTTTACTACTGGTTCTGTGGGTGTGGCTTGGTGGGCACAGTATGGCTTGGTGGGCATGGCTTGGTGGGCATGGCAGGGGAAGGATACTGCAAAATCTCCATTCCCACCCCACTCCAGGGAAAGGATACTGCAAAATCCCCATTTCCTCCCCACTCCTGGGGGAAGGATATTGCAGAATCTCCATTCCCACCCCATTCTGGGGTCAGCCAGAGGTGGTATTTGCTGGTTCTCTGAACTACTCAAAATTTCCGCTACCGGTTCTCCAGAACCTGTCAGAACTTGCTGGATTTCACCCCTGGTCCACAGCTTATCAACAATAGACACAGACTTCACTTCAGTTCCCTGGGCAACTGGGAAAAAAGGTACCAGGACGTATTTAAAAGATACGTTTATATAGTAAAAGGTACTGTATAAAACTCTACAGTATCTTTCCTGGCACTCACTTTTTCCTCAGCATCGGTGTTTTCATCCATTTTCCCCATAGCATTGTGGATCCGGGCAAGGCGGGTGGAGAGACACAGCAGCAAGTTCACAACTTTCTCTAAATCACCCATGAACATCAGGTAGCGCTCAAACTCATTGGGTTTACATAGATCTTGCACCAGGGATTCCAGCACCTTGCCGTGAGCAGCATGTTCCAGAGCTTCAGACTGGATAAGTTCCCTCTCATCCTGAAGAGTCTGCAATTTTGACTGGATGCTCAAAATAAGCTGCTTCTGCAAGAAGAAAAACAGCTGAGAGTCTGTAACAGGCTGTGCGAATAACCTTGGGAGACAGGAGGAACAGCTGTAGATTAGACAAAAGATATCTCAATCCACATAAGGGAGCAGGAGATGAAAAGCACCCAGAAAGGACAATCCCTAGTGGAAAGGAAAAGGAAAAAGAGAGGACTTGTAAGCTTCTATTTCTGTAACATCAAAATAAAGATAGTGTTAGCACTTAATAGTTTTGGTTGCTTGTCTGGACTACCTTAAAGGACTGGCAGAGCCAGAACTGAATTTAAGAAAGATATCTTAAAAAGAATCAATGAATTAGGAACTACCTGGATTTTGGAAGTACCTTGAAGAGCAGAATAGAAATTTTGTTTACTAAAATACTTTCAGACATCTGACATAGCAGATGTAAGGATTTACGGGATTTTTACTGCAATCAAAGATTCTGCTGTTATTTGCATAGTATAAAAAATGTCATTTCTTCTTTAATGAGCTAAACATCGCTAGTAATCTATTAGTATCAGCTAAGACTTCTTCATTTGTAATTTCGGATCTGATCCAGATCAAAATGGTAGTATGAAGATTTCAGCTCTTTGCTTTTTCAGTACTCCTTGTTTGGGCTGAGCAAAGTTCAAGGTTAACTCTGGCACCAATGAAGTTTAAAAAGAGTCAGCATTACACTTCAATGTGGCAGATCTACAAATAACGTTTTTGTCATGTTATTGTACATGTCATGTTTAGTCACATTGTATTGCATTGGTCTGATTCCCCAAGTTGCTTCCTGTGTTACTTAATTCATTCAATTCAGAGTCATGAATTAATCCAAGAAAGATTTTACAATCTGTCCCTCGAGATATGTTGGAAATATTGGCAAGGAATCCTTAGCATTTTGATCCAACCAATCAGAAGGACACACATTTTGGGAAGGCTGTTATAAACTAACATTTTTCTTTAAAATATCTGTCCTATTTTTCTCTGTCGCTCAGCAACTATTGGGTGGCTATTTAATTTTTTTCTTTTCTGAAAAAATGGTACAAGAAAAGTATTTTATAGTTTGGGGAGGCGAAGCACTGGAAATTCTTGGAAGGTCTTATAAAAGTGGACCTATAGCATCCATAATTCGTCACCTAATGTTCTAACAAAATGGCTTGCCATCTCATATAACTTGTGTTTTTAAGTAAATATATTTTCAACAGGATTTTGTTCATTTTTTTTTCAGCAACGTAATACGCATTTACCACAAAATAATTCTATTCAATTCAAGGGAACTTTCCTGTGAATAGACATATAAAAGTTGCTGTGCCATTCAACTACTTACTTTCTTACTTGTGATTCTGTCTACATCAGGAAGACTTTCTTTAATTTCATTATTTTCATTCATTATTTGATTTATATGAAGCATCTCATCTTCTGCTCTGTATCCAAGCTCATTTGCAGCTCCATGATATGGATCCGTTCCACACTCATTGCTTCTTTGGCTGCAAAAATTAAACACTCACAACATTATCACCCAAACCATGTGACGAACAATTAGCCAATAGAGAAGTTATTATTCGAATAAATGGTTTAGATTATTTTAGACCAGTGATGGCTAACCTTTTCCAGACCGAGTGCCCAAAGAGCGTGTATGTGCACACGAATGCATGTGTGCACGCCTGAACCCCCAAAATGCATGCACATGTGCCCCATGCATGCCCCTTGCCCCCACACATGCGTGCACGAGCCCACACACATACCCCTCGTATGTGCGCATGGGGTCCATGCAGGCACCCCGCACTCCTGCATGTGCAGCAGAGACCCAAAGATCAGCTGGCTGGTGAGAGGCATGCACACATGCACAGCAGAACTGAACTGGGGCAGTGGCTCATGTGCCATCAGAGAAGTCGCTGCATACCACCTCTGTCACATGTGCCATAGCTTTGCCATCACAGTTCTAGACCATTTTTCTTCCAAGCACTTAAATTGATCCTTAAAAATATGTACCACAACCACGATCCTACCTAATGTTTTTATGCATGTCAGAGACAGAATGGTATATGCTTGTTTCAATATTTCCCAGTGCAACATAGGTATGTTTTGACTGCTAAGCCAGTGAACAATATTGAGATACTTGCTTTCCTAATGTGGCATATGGTTTTTAGTGGCCTGGTATGGCTGCTATTGTGCTAGGGTGAGTCAGCAAAAAAGGAGAAAAGGAGAGAAGAATTTTAGTTCTAGCCATGATGTGCAGTAATGTTAAACTGGCTGATGAGGTAAATTGGCTGCTGTCAGGATAGTTGTGGGACAGATGTAGACCGCAGTCCCATTGGTTCAGCCTTGTAAATAGGTGTTGGGGACTAGAACTTTTAGGGGTCATGCTGCTCAAACCCAAAATTTGAGAGAAAGAGAAGGGGAGAAATGAGGGGAGAACAAGGAGAGAAAATGTGAATTACAAAGACTCTTGTAGAAGGGAGTGGCTGGAGACAACAATGGGAGAGTACAGTTGAAGTGACTGTGCAGAGAAGTTGTTGGTTCCTGAGTCAGAAGGGGAGAAGAAAAGTTAACATGCAATTTACTGGAGGAACAGAAGCAAAATCCCAGAAAGATGGTATCTTCACTCAAGACTCAAGAGGAGAATGAGGGAGATGCTTGGCTATGGATGGAGGATTGGAATCTTTGATGAAATCCTAGTCTTTGGGAAGTTTCATTGAAAACTTATATATACCTCCAGTTCCAAAAGAACCCAATCATCTATGACATCCAATTAGTGGATATTGCCCACATTATAAACAGGTGTTTATAATGAGAAGAGTTCTGAAAGAATAATTTTCTTGGGATTGAAGCCAGTGCTATAAGGTTGCATTTTCAAAGTTGGAGGTAATATCACAGAAAAAGATAATATCAGCAAGAGAGGAAGAGGACATCTGATAAAGGAAGAAACAATCATTTTGCTGCCCGCTGCACCATGCAGTTCCACCAGATGGCAATAGTCATAGCACATAGATTTACATACCATGTCACAGTGCTTTACAGAATTCTCTAAGCAGTCAGCATATTGCCCCCAACAATCTGGGTCCTCATTTTACCAACCTCGGAAGGATGGAAGGCTGAGTCAATCTTGAGCTGGTCAAGATCGAACTCCTGACAGTGGGCAGAGTTAAGCTGCAATACTGCATTCTAACCACTGCGCCACCATTGCTCTTAGATCTTACATGCACATTTTTTAAAAAGTTAATTATATAAACACCAGACATTTCTGTCAAAAAATTGCCAAAATTCCTTGTAGCATCATTGCAAACTATCTGATCCAAGATAAGAGTATTTATTCATCTATGTAATATATTCTACTTTGACTGAATTTCAGACCTTCCACGCACAAAACTTGTTCTACTACTGAACTACAGATTTTCCTTCAGTACAGTGTCACGTATTTTAACAAATGCTGTATCTCTGATGTTCATGTAAAAACAAACACAAAACTCCCAAAGAATCACAAATGCTTCAGTCAAATTTGTTAGCAGGAACAAATTTGTTAGCTACCAGACTCCTGATTTTTTTTTGCCATATTAGATTAATGTGGTTCTCCACCGACTGCGCCTATGATATTCATGCACTGATGTATTTTTTCCAGTTGCAAACAATCCACAGAGTTGTTAACATCCATTGTGCTGCACCCATTTATCTCTACCCTTACATTCAATTTAAAGTTTCGTACTTCTTAAACTTACTCATTTGCTTGGACAGATTGAATTCCCCCATTCCTTCTGTGAGTCCTCCCTATCACTGAAGTGTTCACAGGAAAAAGGCCTTCCATGAGATCATAAACAGTCTTTCTTGAGGGATGAGGCATGAGGATATCAGCCAGAGAGCTGTCTTCCGCAATAACCTCAACTGCAAGATGGCCACACTTTCGATCCTGTTGAGATTTTGACTGAGCTATGGATAAAGCTGTATCTTGCAATGAACACTGATGCTCCTGTTCATTTTGCAGAACTTTTAAATTTGCAAATTGTTGACTCAAATGTTGAGGTCCTTCATTGTCTAACAGGGCTGTGCCATTGTCTGTTCTCTCTTCTGATTGATCTGATACGTTTTCTTCCTCTCTGTGCTGCCACTGGTTTCCCCCAGGATCACTGAACGCTTCCGAGTTTTCACTTATTTCTTGCTTCAGCTGAGAATCCTTACTGTTTTCTTTGGAGAACAAAGACAATTCAACTTCTTGACCATGTGAATTCTCCAAGGATTTCTTATCGTCTTCACTGCCTCCAGAATCTTTTTTCTCAGACACAGAGAAGCTAGAACAAAAAAGTAGATACAGAATTATGCAATTCTACACAGTCATCTTCTTTTTTTAAATGATACTTCTTATGAGCCAATGCACAGGCTGTGTTTACATGTGACAGTAAGCCACAATATACTTTGTTTAATGTTGGTTTAGGGATATTATATAAACCCAAATATTGTGGTTATATCCCCGGGCTTCTTTAGATGTCATTTTTCCAAATTTAAAAAAAAATGTTTTAGAGTTGCACTCTACAATAACCTCACTTACCCACAACCAAATAGTATACACATTTTATACTTTAATAATAACTTTAAAAAATTAAATAGGTAGCTTTCCCCAGATGTTATTAATTTGGAAACAGTATCGAATATTTCTTTGCACAGTCTTGTTTTCTATTTCCCATCCACCCAAACTTAATGCCATAAAGTTTTGAAGGTTGCAAAAATTCTGTACAATCGCACTGCTGGAACATAATATGAAGTGCCATAAATGCCTCACATGTCTCAATCACATCCTGTTGGGATTAGTATTTTTTCTCAAAAAAAAAAAAAAAAAAAAAAGACCACCAGAACTTAGTTATAAAAAATTCATCTTAAAGAGGTACTTGTATGAATTATTTTAATAGTACTCTTTTACACCAATTATCCAAGCACAGAGCCTGCATAGGATGTATTTGATGAGACCTGTGTATCTCAAATGCCTTGTTACTATTACTGACAGTTTCACAGCTGAAATAGACTTCAGAGACAAGACTGAATCCTTTTCTTATCAAAACACCAGAGATGTGTTTCAGCAGCTTCTGACCAGTTTTGGAGAACCAGTAGCGGAAATTTTGAATAGTTTGGAGAACCGGTAAATAACACCTCTGACTGGCCCCGCCCCCATCTATTCTCTGCCTCCTGAGTCCCAGCTGATTGGGTGGAAATGGGGATTTTGCAGTATCCTTCCCTGAAGTGAGGTGGGAATGGAGATTTTACAGTATCCTTCCCCTGCCACGCCCACCAAGCCACACCCACCAAGTCATGTCATGCCCGCCAAGCCACACCCACAAAACCGGTAGTAAACAATTTTGAAACCCACCACTGCAAAACACTATTTTGTAAACAAGTTCACATATTTAATTCCTTTATTGTTTTAAACATTATATTCAAAAACTGCTGAAATGCTGAAGTCAGAAGAACTCATCCAACAAAAGTATTTTAGTTCCCATTCATTATTTTAAACTCATTTCTTGGTTTAGCTTTAGGCTTAGTAATAGTGGGAAATATTGCTTGGGCTGCAGTCACTCTATTAATACTTGCCTTTATAAATAAGCATGCGGATGGGGGCGGATGTTGCAAAAAAGGAAATTGGTGCTTGGGTTTGCGCATGGTTTAGTAAAATAGTTATGCTCCTCTTTTTTATTCAGGTAAATTGGAATTGGAAACTTCATCAGCCATTAACCCCTAATGACTTACAGCATCTTTGATGAGGTCACTAATGCAGGTCAAGGAAACAAGGAAACAAAAAGCATCCAGATTGCAAGAAGGATTTTTAATGCCATCATTAGGGCTAAAGTACAGAATGTGGGGAACGTGTGATAAGAAACTTCAGCTAGGAAATTTATAATTGAGTACATTAAAAAAAAGGTATCTTGGATAGTTTTAAATCTTTTCTTTCCAGGCTTTCAATAACCTAGGCTGAGCTGCTATTTATAAGTAACTAATGAACTCTGCCACTTGTTGATTGTTCATGTCTATAATTCCTCCCATTTTTTTTCCCTCAGACTTGTCACACTCTTCATAATCTCACTCAGGCACTGTTGAAGTGATAGAATTTCTGTTTTCATTACTGCTGTTTTGGCATAACAATGATTGGATTACTCTAAAAAACACTGGGAAAATAACTCTATGCTTATCAGCTTTTTTAACCTGATAGTTATATCACATTATCATGTGATTGTTTAATATGTATATTACCACATATTTAATATATATTTAATATAATTGCCCTGAGCATTTTCTATGAAATGACAAGTTATAAAATTAACAAATTTTTCAAGGTATTTTCTGCTATTGGCTCAATTTGGAAAATGTCCTTTTTGAAATACACAGTTTAAGCATAAGTTTTTAAATTTAGGGGTTCTTATAAATTTTTAAGCTGATATTATTTAATAATTTTAAATCTTAATTCATGTCTGTCTTGTGCTTTTAATAGGCTGTACACCGCCCTTAGTCCTTCGGGAGAAGGGCGGTATAGAAATAAAATTATGATGATGATGATGATGATGATGATGATGATGTCTGGGAAAATGTGGGTTGTTTTGATTGCTTATGGTGAAAGACAGAGAGAAACATAAAAGAGAGGTAAGAGGTTCTCTGTGTGGAACAAACCACTTTTTGATAATGCCAAGAGTCAACACTGGCAAGAGAAAAAATGGAAATGCAAGAAAAGGTGAAAAATAAAAGAAGAAACTAAAAATTAAACAGCTGCAGGATGGGACAGTACAAAGGCTTTTTAAAAAGTATTAGATGATGGCAGAGGGAAGAGGATCTGGAAGCTTCTTTTGGAAGAGAATGCAGCAAATGGTTTTCAGAGAACCACAGACATATATGTACCATTAGGGTACAGTAATGAGAAGTATGAAAAAGAATCTTTGGTGGAACGACAGCAAAAGGTGAGGGCGAGGGGAAATGCATATGAAAATGCAAGAAATTTCTTGCACCCTGCATGAAAAGCACATGTTGGAAACCATGTTCATCTCTGCATATGAAAATTCTAATAAAGAAAAACTAGCCAGATTTATTATATGGTCCCATTTACCTGTGATGTGCAGCGTAATATTCATGATCCTGAGATGATGAGGTTGAAAAAGTTGTAGATCTATAGTAATCCTAAAAAAATAAAAATTCTGTAAGAAAGTTTCATCATTACAAAGCACCAAGGTTGGGTTTTTTGTTTTTGTTTTACTTTTAATCTAAATGTGTGGATATAAAATAACACGTTAGCAACAGGAAATGAAGATGTTTGAGGCCAAAGTATTGTACACAGGGACTCTGGTTAAAGGATGTCGATTGCTAAGAATCCAAATAGCCATGTTTTTGGTTCAAAGACAGAAACGAAGACTTTGATACTTATCAGACCTAGTGGCATACCCAATAGAAGACTGGGTCAGCTGAGTGCCAAGATAGGCTTAACTATGGACCTGTTTTGCCCTGAATGGTATTTCAATACTCTGCAAAGCATTTTATCCCTCATTACAGGGGTGAAATCTAAAATTTTTCCCTACCGGTTCTGTGGGTGTGCCTTGGTGGAGAGTGTCCTGTGACTGAGTCGGCGTGGTCAACTCGATGTCACTCACAGTCATGCCCACTCAGTCACAAGACCCCCTCCCACCAAGCCACGCCCACACAACCTGGCAGGGAAAAAATTTTAAATTTCTATTCTGCCAGCATGTTCTTACTTTTCTCCCACGGCTGGCTGTCAGGGAAGGCAAGTTCCCAAAAGTTACTGGAGTCGCTCATTCTCCTTGAATGAACCGCTCTGATCCACGCACCGGCTGCACAAGCGCACACCCAACCTGTTGCTGAATTAAATAAACGGTGTGCGCTTGCGCAGCTGGCGCATCGACCAGAGCGGCTCATTCAAGAAGGAGAGTCAGCGATTCCAGTAACTTTCGGGCGCTTGTCTTCCCTGACAGCCAGCCGCAGGAGAAAGGTTAGCAGTAGGATACACCGCATGGCGAAGGGCGAGCAAACAGCGGCTCCGCAGGAAGGCCGGAGTCGGGGAATGGTGCATTCCCTGACTCCGGGGAATGGGGTGGGTGGGCAGAGCCTCCAGCTGCCATTGCTACCGGTTCTCTGAGCCACCGGCCATCATCGCTACCTACTTGCCCGAGCCGGTCTGAACCGGGAGCATTTCACCCCTGCCTCATTATGATTCAAACTAGCCACTGGTACAACATTCACCCAAGAAGTGCTAACCCTAGAGAGAATCCAAAAATTGTTTTATAATTTCTAAATTTAGCAGGTTACACTGAGTCACTGGTCTCTTACACCTAAATGGGTCAATTGAAAGACCTCAAAGATTAGACATCTTATATAAAATGGTGACCAAAGTTTGAGCATAAGAATATTTATGGCTCAGGGATGAAATGAGGGATCCTTGGTGCTCTCTAACTTTGGTGGTTTCCTTGCAAACATCTCATTACCAAACAATTACCATTCATCGGTGTTCATAAATAACTGCAATACTGAGAGAAAATATTTTTACAACTGATAAGAATGCAAGATAACAAGGGGAAAGGCTGGCTGACTTGTACTGAAGGGATCCCTACAAGGGGATTGGAAGTGGGACTGGTCTGGAAATTCATCTCACATTATAAAAATAGAATCTAAGCAGACTAAACATTTGCTTCACACTCCCGGAGCTTACCAGTGAAACCCCAGACTTATTGCCTAAATAATGATCATATGGCATCATGTAACTTCGCTACAGGTAGTCCTCATCTTACACCCATTCGTTTAGTGACCATTCAAAGTTACAATGGCACTTTAAAAAGGGACTTAAGACTGTTTTACATACTTATAACTGTTGCAGCATTCCAATGGTCACATGATCAAAATTTGGACAGTTGGCAACTGGCATGTATTTACGACTATAGCAGTGATCACCTTTTGTGACCTTCTGATCAGCAAAGTCATTGTGGAAGTCAAATTCCCTTGACAACTGTGTTACTAACTTAGTCATTGCAGTGAGTCGCTTAACAACTGTGGCAAGAAAAGTTGTAAAGTAGGGAAAAGCTCACCTAACATCTATCTTGCTTAGCAATAGAAATTTTGGGTTCAATTGTAACCGCATGTTAAGGTCTGCCTGTATTTAGAACCAAAGAGGGAAAGGTGCTCAGTTCTGGTTTGGATGGGCTCACGAGGCCTGTTATCCTTAAAAAAGGAGCCAAGAGAACAGTGGTGGGTTGCCCTCTGTTCAGACCAGTTCACAAGAACTGGTAGTAAAACCGGCGGGAGGCGCCCACTGATCTGGATGTCATCAAAGTAGATCTGCGCATGCGCAGAAGAGCACATGAGCACGGGCACGATACAAACTGGTAGTAAAGGTAAGTAGAGCCCACCCCTGCAAGAGAAGATGTGGTTTCTCTAAGGAATAGCTAATTCAAACTGTAATATTACATAACTGATTCCTTCTTGCTCCAGATTGAGTACCTCTCTATCCATAAAATATATTATTGTGCAGCTACAACCACCAGCTCTCTCTCTTTCTCTCTGACATACATATATGCACACACACGTGCACGTGTGCATGCACACACATAACTAATGGAATGTCTTTTCCACCTTTTGTAACTATGGAGGAAGAAACATACTTGGGGAAGTGGGAAAGTCACTGCTACAAAGGGGAAAGCTGCAACTTCCCTGTACTCTGTGTTATAATTCACCTGAAGTGTTACTTTGCTTTCTGATTTTCTTTAATTCATATTTACACACACACACACACACACACACAGAGGGAGGGAGGAGGGGAGAGAGAGAGAGAGAGAGAGAGAGAGAGAGAGAGAGAGAGAGGGAGGGAGAGAGAGACAGAGAGATACTGTATATGAATGAAAGAAAACCAGAAAGCAAAGTAAGTATACAAAAAGCAGAATGTATAAATTAGTCTCAAGATCCAGTGGTACAGTACTGTACTCTGCTTATTTCCATATCTCCTTATTTCCGATGACCTATGAACACAGAAAGTTGGACCATAGTGTAGACCACTATTAATCTAAGGCAGTGTCATCTTTCATTGGGAGCAGTTCATAAGATCTTGGGTTTAAAGTTTTCTCAGTGCTTGCTACATGCTCAAATACTAGAGGGCCATGGTTTTAACTGGTCCAGTTGCAAT
This sequence comes from Masticophis lateralis, assembly GCA_030761175.1. Taxonomy (NCBI): domain Eukaryota; kingdom Metazoa; phylum Chordata; class Lepidosauria; order Squamata; family Colubridae; genus Masticophis; species Masticophis lateralis. The sequence goes on from JAUDYJ010000002.1 coordinate 92,615,117, forward strand.
CAGTAGACGTAACATTTTGGTAATCAATGAAGCCAAACCATTAAGGTATTTCAGAATATAATTGACTGTAAATTAAAATAAATAGACAGCAGAGTTTAAAAATAAGGGAACATTCATGAAATTCATAAATCCAACTTTTCTGTCTCCCTTCACATAATTTTACCAAGAAATCAGGGGCCTCTTTTCTCTCTGGTCTTTTTTTTTTTTTTTTTTAAATTAAAAACAGAGTTAAAAGAAGTTGGAAGCCAAGGACGTCATTTAAGATATTTCTGCTCAGCCCTTCAGGACTTACGGAGTAGGATTGTCCACGTTCCTCCTATGGCCTCCTGTAAGATCTTCCCTGTCATAGTGCCTGCCCAATTGAACAGCATCAGCCTGAAGGTCCAGATAGCCCTGATATCTTGGCCTTTTATAAGGTTTTAAAAATCTGAATGTTACCACAGACATTTGTCTGTTTTCATGATTCATCAGCTGAAATGCAATGATTTTTAGAATCTAGTTTATGTTATATTATTATAACTACACTATTCTGGATTAGTATTTTTGTGTATCTTTTGTGTGATGTTTCTTTTCTTTCCTTTTTTTGATTTAACCCTCTCTGCCACAAAAAGTTATTGTTGTAAGATGGATGATTACATTTGTTGTTTAAATAATAAATAAATAGAACATAAGAAACCAGACCTTAGCCAAAACAATTCTACCCTGTTTTCCCCAAAATAAGACATCCCCTGATAATAAGCCCAATCTGGCTTTTAAGTGCATGGCAATAAGGCCAAGTACTTATTTCAGGGTTCAAAAAAAAATATAAGACAGGGTCTTATTTTCGGGAAAACACAGTATGTCTAAGATAAACAGGAAGTTTATCTCATAGTCTCTCATTCTTTCTAAATTCAGCTCTTTAACAAAAAACCTACCATGATAAATCTACCAGTAATCTATTAACTATTTTATGATATTAAAGTATTGGGAAAGGAAGAATAAAAATGTTATAGCAAGTTACTGTTTAAGTCACAGTGATTTCAATGAAAGAGAAAGTAGTCCAGATATTTTCTCTTTCTTTCTGCTTAATTATTAATGCCCAAAGATACTGAAGTTCATTGGAATTACAGTACAAGTGAGGTAATTTTTTCAGATTATGAAATTCATTCATTCTTCAAGATCATGCTAGAAATAAATGTGACAATGAAGCATAAGTCATGCCTTCCTCCCTGATTTTTTTTCAGTCAGTTATCTCTTCAATATATTGCCTTTACACAGATGAAATTCAGACTCATATGTATTATAGCATACTAAAGGAAAGAGCAAATTAGCACCAGAAGTAAATTATGTATTAATAGTTCATAACTACCTGAACAGGAGAAGGAACTGACTGGGATCTCTCTCGAACTCTGCTGGAAACAGTATCTGGGTAAAGAAAACTTTGAGCAGGTACATATTTGCTGTTGTAGCTTTCTTCACTGATAGCAGGCTGTGCTTTTGAATTCACCAGCTCAGACTCCAGTGATCTGACAATACATCTATCAGTCGTGGTGGTTGTACAGGTTAAAGTAGGGAAAGTAGAAGGTGGTTCATGAATCCTCCCAGAAGCAGGGAACGGAAAGAAAGTATTCTGTGACTTCCTGATGGTACCAGGATTGGAGGTGTTGTCTTCTGGAAGCCTCTTTGAATTCAGAATTCTGAGTTGTGAAATCTGCTGTGACCAGTTCTTGGCCATGGCAGGCTGTTGCCCAATCTTTCGTTCCATGTACTCTAGGAGTGCATTTTGTTGCAATTGCTTCAGTTCAGCTTTTGAAATGGCCCTGCCTTGATTTTCCAGAGCTTTACTTTTGATTATCCTTATCCCCTGTCCGGTAATTTCATCAGACCGGGATCTTGCCTTTTTCTCTCCCCATGATATATTTTGATCCTTCTGATCATCCAATTGGTTGAGCTTATCAGGTTCAGAATAAGACATCTTCTTTTGTTCTTTTGTTGCCCTTTTCCTGGCCCCAATTCGAACAGTCTGTGGCTTTTTGAATTCCCAGTCTGCGTAAGTATTTTCCTGTGGCTTGGATGGAGGAATTGATTTGGATTCCTCATTTGTACTAGATAATGAAAATGACCTTAAATGTTGAATAGATGGCCTTGAAGAGGGCTTCTCTTTTAGCCGAACAGGCAAGCTCATCTGTAAATCCTTCCTCTTAAAAGATGTCTCTCTTAGGACTTTCTGTTGGGCAAATTTAAGTTTTTCTCGGTAGTCATTCTTGAACTTTTCATCTAAGGAACCTTCATTCTTGTTGGCAATATCATCCACGTGGATGTTACTGACTTTTGGCCTTATTCCTGGTTCCGCCAAGCCTGAATGATTGTTCCTTGGAGATTTCATTGAAAAGTCTTCATGTTCTTGATCCTGATTTTTATGATTCATAAGGCTGGAATTTCTCCCACCAGAGAGATAATAAAGCAAAGGAGTTGTCTTTCTATTTATCTTGATATTGGCAGAGTCATTCTGGGGTTGACTTTCAGCCCTTGAAAATGGCAGCCTGGGAAAACCAAAAGGCTTGAGCATTTTCTCCTGTTCAGGATATGCTAAAAGGCTGGTGCTGCTGGTTGTATTCTGCTCTGCTTTTCCAGGGCTGCTGAACAATTGAGAAGCAACTTCCTCTGCATCATAATTGAAATAAGATATTGAATGTGACGTCTCGTAAATCTTGCCGTAAGTTGTTTCGGTAGGAGCCAAAGCTTGAGATGGCAGGTTCTGGATTTTTAAAGGTGGCTGCCAAATGCTTCCGTTGTCTCCTTCCTCAGAACAGAAAGTGCAGTCCTTATCTTCATAGGTATTAATTATTCTCGGTGTAACTTCATTAGGAACAGAGCTGTCAGCGTATTTTAAACTTTTACTACTCTTGTGATCAAAACCTGAATAATAATCAACTCTGAACAGATCCAGAAGCCCATAAAGCTGCCCCTCCTGTTTCGTGAGTACTGTAGCCCTGCTCGTCAAATCTGTTTCTCCAAAGTGTGGCTTGTGTACACTGCTGGCATAATACTGTTTGTTCTCCAGTGGATCATTAACAGGTTTGTGGTTGGTCTGCAATGAAAGGGAAGGCTTAGCCCTCGTTGCCTCTGGAATTTTATAGGCATAAATTGCATTCTGAGCAGTCAACATCTCCTGGTTCTTCTTAGCCAAAGAGCCCAATTTTGACTTTTCTTGAAGAATAGAATGCTTGGTGGAAGAGGTAGTACTATTCTTTGCAATATTCAGGGTAGTAGGACACCAAACAACATCCTTTTCTGTGACTGGACTTTCATTCTGAGAAAATGAGAGCCAACAGTCATTACAGCAATTTGGTAGAGTGTGCAAAGGAAGCCCTTGGTTGCCCTCTTCCTTGTAGGTTTCTCCTTGAACATTACGGCTAAAGCAAATTCCAGCATGAGTTTCATCCACATTTCGGTTAGTTTTATAGTGATCTACTTGAGCTGTTGGGGATGGTGGATGAGAAAGCAGAGGTGAGAGCCTGGTCAATGGTGATGCAGTTTGGTATAACATTTCAAGGGTTGGCTTGCTTCCATATGATTTTATATATGCAGGGCTGTCCAACCTAGGGTAATTCCCTTTTCTCACTATCTTGTCCTCAACATGTCTTGCACTGGGATTACAAATATTTCCTATATATCCTGAATCCATATATGGCAGTTGCTTCAGAGGAAGCAAATCATGTTCACCAGAGCCTAATGACATAGGGATGTCTGGAAGATTTGAGCTCCCTGAGAAAGAACTGTATGCAGAATCTGTTTTTCCAGAAATGTGCATATATTGATCTATGCCAGGAAGAGGGGTCTCTGGAGATAAAATATGAACATTGTTAGGTGAGACCAATGGTGACAAGAGCTCAGCTATTTCTCTGACATCTTCAGAGTGCCATTTTGACACTTCGTTGTCAGAGGAAGACATTTTGTACTATGAATCAGTCTGGTCTTCCAGAAAATAAATAATCTGAAGAGATCTCTGGTCTTATTGCCAGGAATGTACATATTGGAACATATTTCTTTGGAGAAAGTTTCACCCGTCAGCTTCACCTTTCATGAGAAGAGGAGATGGATGCTAGAAAAGAAAAGAGAGAATTAAAACACATCTAGTACATCTGTTTGTTTTTTCTAGCTAATCATTAAGATGATAAACCAAGCAAAACATTTATCAACCCAAATGTTTTAAACATCTAGTACCATATCTTATAAAGAAAATAATCTATCTCTCATAGTATTATTTTTTAAAAATTGCTATTATGATTGAATATATCTGTGAAAGTCTGGTGCACAATTATTAATATTCTACACTTATACCTTGTGAAATCATTGTGATACTGTTTTCTGGTGTATTTTATAGGTAGAACTGTTATTGGAATTTCATAATTCCAGTAATTAATATTATAGTTTTTATAATAATCATATTACATATGTGCATTGACATTAGAAGAGGAGACCATGTTAACTTTCCACATCTGTTACATGAGTATATTCGCTTTACAAATTATCTGTGCAGCGATCAACCAGTAGCTGATTGTGACACAGCAAAAGTTGCCGCATTTATTCACTCCTCCCCCACTTGTACTTTTATCCAGAAACATTTGATCGGTTAGCCTTAAAAAAAATATTCCAATTGTTTTCATGGAAATATTTTATCTGCTTTCGCCACCACTGTGTAAAATTTAAACAGATTTTGTTTCAGTCATTTATTTATTTGCCAATAATGCAATTCCTCCCCGAAACCTGTCTCGGTCAGAGAAAAAAACAAGGCAGGGTTGTTTTCACAGGATTCTGTTTGAGTGATAAGTTTCTAATTTCCTGGTTCCTCATTCTGGAATTTGACTCTTGTTCAGACTTTGGTCACTTAGAAACTGCCAATCCCTTTGTGCAATTTTCTTCTTCCCACCTTCTCTTTGTAGAACTGTCTCTCATTTTTTTTTTTTTCATTTGGCTGTCCTGGTGCCAAGAAGCCTTTATTGTCTCTGGTTATATTTGAGGCTGAAACTGCAAACGAAAGATCCCATTTGATCTTCAGCTCTGAAGACACCATAGCAGATATTAACCTTCATTGGTTATATCTTAAATGTCAGGATTGTCCCTTTAGTTTTCCTAACACTATATGAATGTGAAGATATTTTAAATTTAGCTAATGATCTTTATTATTACATAATATTTAGTAAAAAGGAAAAGAGTTTGCATATGAAAATGCCTTGGAAGGTTATCCCCACAATTCACATGCACTGGCAGGACATTTTAAAAACCATTAAAAAGAATTATATTCCAAGAAGTGAACTTATGGTCTTTAATTTTTAGACCAAAAAATTAGCATGTAAATCAAATGTTTAATCAAAACAAACAAACAAACCAGCACATGCCCAAAGAATTTTTGAAGCTTTTTCTGAAATAAGCCATACAACTAACAGCAGAACTTACTAAATGTATGAATCAACGAAAAGATTATGAGGGGAAAAAAAGAATTATAGCTGTATATCCAAATACTTTGGATTCTTGTCAGTGCTGGGACATTCAAATTCAATCCTCATCACATGCATTAAACTATTTTAAATGATACTAAAGCCAGCATAGCTGATACTGCTTAGCAAGTCCACTGAAATAGCCTTTTACCTCAGAGAAGAATAATGATATGTTTATCCTAGTCTGATCCAAGGTTATTTCCTAGAGTGGTGGTTTGGATTCTATTGAATTGTTGAAGGAATCCTGCCAGCGAATTGCCAAGGTCTCTTTGCTGCCAAAATAAGAAGTATGTTTAAAAAGAATGCAAAGAAACCACCTGAGCACTATGGCTCTGATTATCATGCCACATAAGTCACGTTGGTAAGGCTCCCGAGAGTTACACTGGTTTTGTGACCTTATAGAGAATGAAGACTTTCCACACCAGAATTCACTGCCAACACGTAGCTAGTACAATATTGGAATGGTGGTATTTTTATGAATCTAAATCAGGCTACACAGTGAAAGGAAAGATTTTATCTCATGTTCAAGCTCCGTAATCAGTTAGGATAGTAATGAACTTTTATTTTCCTGTACTATATTTGGGTTTAGTCCCCAGGAGGATCTCAATGCATGCTGAGTAAATAGTTTCTAATCCAGTTAGATAAACTAAGATTCGGATTTGAAGAATCATGAATCATTCTCCAGTCTTCATTGCCACATCAAAAACTTAGCTAAAGTTAAATGCATGTCTTAATTGGCAACACGTGTAAAGCACTTGAGTCACTTAATGTTCTCCACCTGGAAGAGGAAAAAAAATCTGGCAATTTCCTTCCTAGACTACAGAAAGACAACCAGACAAAATGTCCCAAGAGTTGAGTTCTGTTGAATCACAGAACAGTAGATCAGGGATGGCTGCATTCATGACATTCCCAGAGAGCTGCAAAATTAAAAATATATACTAGGGCTGAAATCTAAAATTTGTTACAACTGGTTCTGTGGGCGTGGCTTGGTGGTGGTGGTGGTAATGTGACTGGGTGGGTGTGGTCACTTTTTTTTTTTACTTTTAAAAGCATTTTTTCTACAACCCTAAGAGGTTGCAGAAAAAAATGCTTTTAGAAGCTTCTGACGATCAGGCAAGTCAGCTGGGATCGCCAGAGGCTTTTAAAGGCATTTTTTCCCCCTACAACCTCCTTGACTGAAGTGGTTGCAGAAAAAAATGCTTTGAAAAGCCTCTGACGATCCCAGCTGAGCCACGCAATCATCAGAGGCTTTTTAAAAAAAACATTTAAAAGCATTATTTCTACCGAAGAGGTTGTAGAAAAAATGCTTTTAAAAGTTAAAAAAATCAGCCTCTGATGATCTTGTGGCTCAGCTGGGAATGGGGGGGGGGGCCACAGGGATTTTTGCTACCGGTTCTCCAAACCACCCGCCACCATTGCTACCAGATCGGGCGATCCGGTCCGAACCGGGAGCATTTCACCCCTGATATATACCGTATATAAAAGCATATGTTGGAAATGGCTTAAAACTCACATGTGGGATACAAAGATCAAAATCTCATATGATCACCTCAACCCTTCAAAAATTTATCTTTATCATTTTTATTTTATTATATAAAATACAAAAAAGAAAAGAAAATAGGAAATTAAAGGATTCTGGACAAAGGAGATTGCTATTTTTATAGTGGCCGTGACTATTTTTATTTTTCTTCAAAGGACTACAAGAAATGGCTGATAAATTGACTTCTGAATTTTATCTTAGATACTTCTCAAAAAGTTTTGGCTGGAACAAACTTCAGCCCATTTTGGTTATTATTTTCCAAGTACAAGTGGCCTACCCTGTGACTATATCTGTGTGGTGTGTATCTGTCCATCTATCTGTCTAGTTGGATGCAGTGGTTAAAGTGCTGCAAACAGAAAGATCTGAGTTCCAGTCACCTATTAGGCATAGAAGTCTGCTGGATGACTTTGGGCAAGTCTCTCTCCAAGCTCTAGTCTGAAAAAGGTCTTGAAGGAATGTTCTGTCAAGTCACTCCTATCAAGAAAAATATATTGATCCTGTCCATAAAGTTGTCAGGAGTCAAAACTGACTCAAAGGCACAAACACACATTCACATACAGACATATGTATGTGTAAGCAATAAATTTGTCGTCTTCTGTCTGACCTAAGCATAGTACATAAAATTATCTGCTACAAAGTCCTACCTGTCCGTGACTACTTCAGCTTCAACCACAACAATACATGAGCACACAACAGATACAACCGCTCCAAACTTGATTGCAGAAAATATGACTTCAATAACAGAGTGGTCAATGCCTGGAATGCACTACCTGACTCTGTGGTTTCTTCCCCAAATCCCCAAAACGTTAACCTTAGACTGTCTACTGTTGATCTCACCCCATTCCTAAGAAGTCTGTAAGGGGGGTGCATAAGCGCACAAACATGCCTACCATCCCTGTCCTAATGTCCCCTTTTACACGTATCCATTTCATGTATTCATAATCATGTTTATACTTACATCTGTTATCTAATATATGCTTGATGAAATAAAGAAGGAAGGAAGGAAGGAAGGAAGGAAGGAAGGAAGGAAGGAAGGAAGAAAGAAAGAAGAAAGAAGAAAGAAAGAAAGAAAGAAAGAAAGAAAGAAAGAAAGAAAGAAAGAAAGAAAGAAAGAAAGAAAGACAAATACAATATACCTTCCTGAATTTGGAATTGCCATCTGGCCATTGCTGGAATATTTGCCCACACAAAAGCAAATCACATATCATTAAAACCTACATCATTTACCAGCCAATTGTAAAAGCTTTTGTCCCATCTTGTTTTCATTTCTACCAGCTGAGTGGCAAGTCAACAGCAATGAAGAAGCAAAGCATGGGAGAAATGTGCCAGAAGAAAGCATCTCTTCAGTTGGGGAGGTGGGCTAAAAAAACCAATTACCTGGTACAGAGCAGTCAGATTTTATTTATTTGTTGCATTGCTCTGTCCAGTTTGCAAATGGTGGCAACCAGACCACATGGGGTGTCTAAGTAACAGGGATTGCTCTAAGTATGACACACCTCATTATTTCGGTTCCAAAGACAGTATGGAAAAGGAACAAGGCATGAAAATCATTATTTTTCAAACTCTCTACCCTCTAACCGAAGAGGGTAGAGAGTTAATTACTGTTTTGGACACAATGTTTTCTTGGAGAAATTGTATCTGGAATATAGTACAAAATTCAGCTAATGATCATGAGGCTAAAGAATTCAGAGTTTACTGTTTAAATGGTCTACAGATCTCACAAAGATTATTGTTAATCTTTGCCAGAATCAAGTTACTTTCATAGCCCCAGGAGGGTGTATTGGAAAGGTACACATATTTCCAATATTTTAGTACATTTGTCCCAGGTTTGGACAGAGGGTTACTAGGTCAATGGGTATAAATTTCTGCGGGCTCTGATGGTATAGTTTTTATGAAGGACATATTCAGAGGTTAACATGTTAGAAAATCAACTACCTTTGGGCATCATTGTGCCCTAAAATAAAGTTGTCTGACAGTTGTGAATCATACATCTTAATGACAGGCAAACAGTTTTGGCCTCCAAAATAGCAATTCCCCTGCAAACATTCTGAGGTCATTGACAAAAATAAATAACTAAGCTGTCTCTCAACAGAGCTCTGCATTTCAAAACATGTCATGACAGTCAATATAATATAAAACTACCAAAGTTGAAAAAATGAAGCCACTGGCACTGTAGCACTGACTCTTACAGTGTCCTGGAAAAGGAGGTATAAAGTGATAAAACAAAAACAAAAATTAACTTTTTAAAATCTCCCTCTTTGGTTATTCTGTAATGCTCTCTATATGGGGCTCCCCTTAAAGAACACTCAGAGGCTCCAACTGATACAGAATGCGGCCACGCAGGCGATTATGGGAGCGACTCGGTGCACCCATGTAACACCCTTCCTGCGCGAGCTGCACTGGTTTCCGGTGCGATTCAAGGTGGTTGGTGACCACCTTCAAAGCGTTCCATGGCTTAGGACCCAGGTACTTACGAGGCCACCTTCTGCTGCCGATAGCCTCCCACCGGCCAATACACTCCCACAGAGAAGGACTCTTCAGGGTGCCGTCGGTCAAACAGTGTCAACTGGCAGCCCCCAGGGGGAGAGGCTTCTCTGTGGGGGCACCTGCCCTCTGGAATTGGGGCAGGTGCCCCCACAGAGGCACCTGCCCCAATTGGGGCTCTGGAATTGCTCCCAGAGATACGCGTGATCCCTGACCTACGCACCTTTTGCCGTGCCCTCAAGACGCTATTGTTCCAACAAGCTGGGCTGGCCTAAATATGAGTTTATTTTTTAACAATTAGGGCCAAATTGTTTAATATGTTTTTAAAATTGCTTTTAAATTTTGTATTGGGTTTGTTTTATTGTTGGCTGTGCACCGCCCTGAGTCCTTCGGGAGAAGGGTGGTATAGAAATTAAATAAATAATACTAATACTAATACTAATACTAATTTTGGACAATTATTTGTAAGCTACTTATCATGGCAGTTGATCTGGTCTATCCTCAGTCCTGGAAGGCCACTGGATGACTTAGCTCAAACTACGTCACCAGGTTGTGTTTGTGCGGAGAAAGAATTCTGCCTGCACTGCCTTGACAGATAAGTTTTATACCTAATAAATAAGTAGATAAGTTTTGCCTTCCTGACACCTAAAAATCAGCCACAATTTCTGTAGCTAACTTAGACGATAAGGAGATTACTCCTTCCCATCCTTAAAAACAAGTTGATGCACTTGAGGACCTGTACTGCTCTTTCACAAGGTTTATGTTATGGTGAATTCTTTCCAAAGTCCTGACAATGAACATGCCAATAGGCTGAAATCTGCATCACAGATTTCAACTAACTGGTCAACTAACCTATAGAAGGTAACATCCTAAGATGTTTCTGGGTGATTCCAGGTTGATCTATGCATGGTCCTCCTCTCTAGTTCCTGGTCCTTAAAAATGTCCATGTTACAGGAATTACTGTAGTTATCTTTTTCATCATTTGTCTTTGATCACTGTTATCTGCCACTATTTATCTGATCTTGTCTCTTTAAAGAGCTGGATACAGCAGCACATGGACATAAAGGGCTTGAAGTAGCATACCATTTGGATGTAATAAGTGGTAGTAAATAAAAACCAATCTTCCCCATTGTTTCCCTAATAAAGCACAGTGAACTCTTCAGCTAGCATTTGTTGCCTATTTATGAAAGCAAAGAGAAACATGGATAATTGCTGGGAATGTGAGTACAAAAAGATTAAACTTGCATACATGTATTAGACATCATGACTTAATTGTGCCACTTGTGTGGTGACATTATGAATCATATGTTGTTGTTTTGACATAATATGGATTCTACAAGTTCTTAGAAGCAATTAGAGACATGTTGAGCAATTAGAGACATGTTGAGCAATTGCCAAAAGATTATTTTTCAAACTCCTGACACACTGATGAATTACATCCAGTTCTAAATCAGTTACAATCTTCTATCTTTTATGGATACCCAGAATCAGATGCCTGAGACAGATACTTCACCTGCCTAAGGGCAGAGCAAGCCCCTCCATAGCTCATATGAACAACTGTAGGAGTTCTTGAGTGCTCCATCTCACAGCATCTCCTGGCAGAAGAATGGGAGAAGGAAGATGCCACGGACTTTCATGAGAAAGAAATACCATTTACAGTACAAGGGAACTATTATTTTCATATTATATTATGCATTTTGGGTTTGGACGGAGTTGGAAGGAGGTGGGTAAGTTCATTGGACTTCTCCAGCATTCTTCTCCAGCAAAAAGCTTAGCATTCCAACATAGTTTCAAGAACAGTTTTGACATCAAAACTTATTTTGAGTTTAGGGTTAGGGAAATCAGTCAAGTTGGGTAAGAGTAGAAGCGGAGAATAGTTAATTGATGAAGTAAATCTACAAGACAAATTAAAGAAGGGGGAAGGACAAACCAAAATGATGTGCTGCTTGAGGAGCAGAATACAGCCCTCCCCATGCCACGTGCAGAGTGATGAGGTCTAAGTCTTAATGCCTTAATGATGGAGACAGCCTTGCAAGTAAGACAAGTCCTAAGGAATAGTAAAGTCATGACTGTGGAAATGGCAGTGGAAGGATAAATCTGTCTCTGAAAAAAAGCCACCAATGTTATGCAGTAAAGCCACTAATGTCTGTCTGTCTGTCTGTCTGTCTGTCTCTCTATGTATTTACTGTGATTTTGCAGTAGATTATAATAGACTACTATCAGCTTTTCAGAATAGCCCAAATAGGAAACCAAAACCATGAGTAATAATATGACCTTTATTGTAGTGTTACCATAACAGAAACTTGTATGTTTGAAAGCACTTCCTGCCCTCATTTTATTTTCAAAAGAATTAGAGAGAATCCCTTCTAAGAAACTTTCTTCTCCCCTTCATTCCTTTGGACTTTCTCTTATCAAAACATTGTTAGGCTGCAACTCTTCCTCTTGTCTCCCAAGGTTATTCTCATAGTCCATTACAGCTACCTTATTATAAAGTTTTTATTGTACTATTCTTAGTTACAAGCACACAACAAATACATCGATTAGGGGTGGTGATGCAAAAGTAAATATACACTGAAGAAAGAAATAATCAGTTTAGGAAATAAAGAGATGGCGGTGCAAAGAAGAGAAGAGAGCCCAAGGATCACAGAAAAAAGCACCAAGCCCTCCTGTTTTGTTTCTCCAAAAGCCATGAAGAGATCAGAAGCCTGGATAGTTTCCCATTTTGATCAGAGGTTGTATTCAGCAGATTCTGATCAATTCTGGAGAACCGGTAGCGGAAATTTTGAGTTCGGAGAACCGATAAATACCACCTCTGACTGGCTCCGCTCCAATCTATTCTCTGCCTCCCAAGTCCCAGCTGATTGGGAGGAAATGGGGATTTTGCAGTAACCTTCCTTGGAGTGAGGAGGGAATGGAGATTTTACAGTATCCTTCCCCTGCCACACCCACCAAGCCATGCCCACAGAACTGTAGTAAAAATTTTTGAATCCCACCACTGATTCTGATTCTGAATCATCTTGAATGCTCAGATCCTTGTATTCACATAATCTCAACAGTCTTGGAAGGCAAAGTGATTTATTTCCATAGGAAAATAAATAAATAAATATCAAAAAATAAATAAATCAAAAAATAAAATAATAAAATCATCTTTGGAATCTGCCACCGCAACGCACATCATCCACCTGTCTTTTCATAGAACAACTGAGCCTAGAGTCTATTTGGAGATGGAAAATGGCCATGGGTCCACTTTTGTCTACCAAATGTCTTTTGTTAATATTTGTTGACCATAATCCTAACACTAACTCTTTTTTAAAGGTGAATTGAAAAGGACCATTTCTCACTCCTGATTGAGAAGTTTGATTTTTGCAGGATTTAGATATCCCTGTCCATTTATCTGAATTAATATGTCAGGTTTTTTTTCTTCTTCTTTTAACTCTTTCAAGGTCAGCACCCCATTCGCTACATTTCCCCTCATCAAGTGAAAATTACCGAAGACACTCTGGGTCACACAAGAGTATTGCTCCTGTGAAGTTAAAATCTACCTGGAACATGCATGGATTGATTTACAGGCTCACAGGTAATATGATCAACAGTCATTAATTTATGGCCTCCCTGTCAAGAACTGATTTGCAGTTTAGGCACTTGTGCATTTAACCAAGTAATGGGGAGGTGGAAGCAAAAAAGAGTGCCCTTTCTTAATAGAAAATAATGAGACAAAAGAACCCTTTTAACAGTTTTTAATTCAAAATTTTTTTTAAAATCCATCCGTTCTCAGAAGAATGCAATCAATAAAAATGTGAAATGTAAAGCAAACATCATGACTGGTTCAGTAGAATTATGTCTGGTACCCAGCTGCGAACGACCCATGGCTTATCAAGGTACAAATGGCTAAGATCAATATTTAACTACATTCCTAAAATTCCATTCAGTACAAGTGGCATTTGGCATCCACGGTTTCTGGTTATTTACAAGCAAAAAACTCTGGGGTGAAAGCACCACCATCAGGCACAATGTAGACATTCAGGGAGAGATCTAATTATTGAAATTTGAGCCTCTGATTAGCATCTAAAATAAGGATGAGTGAGATGTTGTTGGTCAACGGTGGGGGAAAATGTACACTGTAGAAAATGAAAATTGTAAAAGGGAAACCTCAATGATCAAAGGGGTATAGCATCTTCTGAATGATGAACAATTACCACATTTAGGATGTTTTAGAAGAGAAAAAAGCAAGCAAAGGGAGGCATGACAGAAGTGCGAGGAGACTTTTTCCTATAAAGGGGAATGTTTGTAGCTCAGGGTTGAAATGAGGAGCAGCTTTGATGATATTACCTAGTTTCATTTTGAATATTGGTTCAAAATGATTACAGTTGGTTCAGTGAATTTGGGACACGTTTCAAATTGGAGGATCTCCAGGTTTTGGTGCACTACTATCATCATCCCCAGTCAGTGGTATGCTGGAACTGGCTTATATTGGCTCATGAGAACTTATTTTAAATTTTGTTTTTTAAATTTTGTAGCCAGATCAAAGCAGAATTGAGCAATAATGGCTTAGTTTGTTGGCAGCGCTGCAGCCTCGTGCTGGCAATTGAGCTGGCAGATCCAATAAAACATTTACCAGCACACCACTATAGATTATATATCGATATAACATCTGGGGTGGTTGTTGTGAGGGTACCAATTTGGAATTGCTAGAACTAGATAATGAGTATAATCTTACGCATGTCGCTTAGAAACATGGCCAACAATAAAAGAAATACATATAGAAATGTTGCTTTGATGGACAATACTTTTCAAAGAATGCTAATTTTTATAGGGATGCAGTGGCTCAGTGGCTAAGACACTGAGCTTGTCAATGAAAATGATTTCCTATCAAAATCGAAGGAAATATTGAGGTGTCTCTGCATGCAAGTCTGAATCTTTTTAATATGTTGCAGCAAACAAAAAAATAATGCCTACTTATGTTTTGCCTCATCCAGCACAAAATCCAGTTTTTCTTTGAAATATTTTATTTATTTATTTATTTCATCAAGCACGTATTAGATAACAGATTTAAGATTAAGCATGATTATGAATACATGAAATGGATACATATAAAGGGACATTAGGACAGGGACGGTATGGTGTGCTTATGCACACGCCCCTTACAGACCTCTTAGGAATAATAAAAATAAAAGCTACGGCACATCAAAAACGTGTAAACATCAAAAATAGGGCAGGCAGATGGAAGAAGGAAGACTGTTTCACAGCTAAGCCAGGACTTGTGCATATTCAAAATACTATCCTTTTCTACGATTGCAATGGCACCCTAATTCAGTGACCACTCTTCACTTCTTATGGGTTTTGCTCTAATGCCAGATCAATGAAGAACATCTAGCAAGCACATGCAGACACATCTTCTAGCACAGTCGAAAAGCTCAATAAATTGCGTGCAGGCAGGTGTCGCACATTGGCGGTTGTGATGCCTATTTTGAGCGACAGGGAGCCGCAGCAGAGGGATGAAAGAGCCACATGTGGCTCCAGAGCCACGGATTGCTGACCCCTGTTTCTAGCAAAATCTGTCTAGCCCCCAACCTGTGAACAATAATTAGTGCCTCAAGAGGCTCTGTGTAATACTCTGCTTTTCTTGCAACCGACACAGACTTGACAATTACCAGCTCTGTAGCAAATATCAGAGATCAGGTCTTTCATAATCAGAATGAGATCTTGACTCATAACCGGTCTTTCTGGACAATTTGGAGCCTGAGGCTAAGAGATAAAGGAGATCTCTGATAACACTTTACCACTTAACTGGCAAGTGAAGAAATGGGACCTGACAACCTTAACTTGAACAGGGTAATTTGGGGGGATTGTTTATTTTTTATTTATTTATTTGTCAAGCATATATAAGATAACAGATAAAAGTATAAACATGATTATGAATACATGAAATGGATACGAATAAAAAGGGACATTATGACAGGGACAGTAAGCACGTTGGTGTGCTTATGCACGCCCCTTATGATCTCTTCTCTTATCATGACTGCTCAAGAAACTTAAGCCAAGAAAATTCTACATACATCCAATTCTCACTAACATCCGTACATGTTTCACACATTTGTTTGCTTGATTGATTAGCTGCCCAATTCAAAGTACATGACTTTGAGTGGCTTTTAAACATAAAATCCACTTTTTGACTCAGCTCAAAACATGAGATAAATTTCATATTACAACTTTGCAAAGTGCACATATTTTCAGGCCTGGTCTGAATGTAAAACTATATTTCCCATATGATTACATATTACTTTTAATAACATCTACTGCTCCTTTGAAGTTAAAAGAATCCACTTATTTAGCCTGAAGGAGGGCCGGGGGTAGATTAGTTTAGATTAGATATGAATTATATTAATCAGTATTATGATGCAGGCTTAGTTAGACAGTCTTCATGCTTTAACAAGGTCAGCATAAAAATGGATTCCTGGCCATGCCTATGTTTTCAATAGTTTAGAGATTTACAGAAAATCTGTGGTTTTTTAAAAACAACAATAGTACTTTCAACACTAGTCGTATATATATCCAAGATGTGTCATTTAAAATTCTATGCAGAAATGCACTTTCAGAGAATTAAACATCTCAATAATTGAGATCAGGGTGCCTTTGGTAGATAGCAATCATAAATGTAAGCTAAATAAATAAATATATTCAAAAGGGATATATCATATACTGAAGATCCTTGGTTACTCTGACATTCCAGCTACAACAGTGAGATAAAATATAAACTGACTGCATTTATTATGATCAGCTGAGATTTATCTCTGATCTTGAAAAAAAAATACATGGCAAGGAGCATATTATTAATTGGTGAAGAAGTCTTTCTGTATAATTTCATACTTAGGCAATCCAGGATCAAGTATCAAGGAAAATGCATATTTTAATTTAACTTGAATACAGTGGCATAGTAAATGATTGTTCTCTGAAAATGCAAGAAAAATAAAAATAATAATAGCCACATAAGTTATTTAATTAGGAAGTTCTTCTATTCCAGCAGCTATACAATGTATGGTCTGCATTAACCTTCTCCAACTGCATATTTTCAACTAAGTCATGTTTGAATCAATGAGAGCAAATGAACTTAGACTATTCATGATAAAAATATGTTACATGTACAATAATCAACATCTCTTAAGAATACCTTTTATAAATGTTATTGCATTTTGCTAATTAATTCATTGATTTAAATAATTTATATAGCCATCCAGCTCACAACAGTGAGTCTGGATAGTGTACACAGAGTAAACTATAGCTGCAAGCAATGATCCCTGCCAGATGACTATAATAACTTCTGAAACTACATGAATATTCTGCAAGCAAGTTTTCAGTAGTATTTATTTGCATAGAGAGGCAAGTCAATTATAATTGTTATAATAATAGAAAGAATAAAATGTATGTGAAAAGTTATCAACCATAAACTAGGTAATTCTAAATTAGCTAAATATTTACAACAAAAGCCCATTTTTCTTTGCCTATTAGCTGATTCATAAATGTTATTTTCAGACTTCCATCTTTTTGCCCACAACTATTTCTAAAGCTGACTTTCTGGTATATTTTGTCTTTAGTGTGTCTCATATGAGTTCCACCATGCTTCATAAACTACATCAATATACAGCCTAATGTGTATCACCCATAGGGAAACTTCACACTGGCCTATTAATCTAACTTCCACCAGTATAATGGCATAGGCTAGCCTGAATTATCACTTCCCTGTTCCAGAATAGGATAGGATAGGATAGGATAGGATAGGATAGGATAGGATAGGATAGGATAGGATAGGATAGGACAGGACAGGACAGGACAGGACAGGACAGGACAGGACAGAACAGAATTCTTTATTGGCTAAGTGTGATTGGACACACAAGGAATATGTCTTGGTGCATACACTCTCGGTGTACATAAAAGAAAAGATACATTTGTCAAGAATCATAAGGTACAACACTTAATGATAGTCATAGGAAAACAGTCGATATAAATCCTAAGGATACCAGCAACAAGGTTACCGTCATACAGTCATAAGAGGGAGGAGATGGGTGATAGGAATGATGAGAAGATAAATAGTAATGCAGACTTAGTAACTAGTTTGACAGTGTTGAGGGAATTGTTTAGCAGAGCAATGGCGTTCTTGTGTCTAGTTGTTCTGGTGTGCAGTAGTCTATAGCGTCGTTTTGAGGGTAGGAGTTGAAACAGTTTATGTCCAGGATGCGAGGGATCTGTAAATATTTTCACAGCCCTCTTTTTGACTCGTGCAGTATACAGGTCCTCAATGGAAGGCAGGTTGGTAGTAATTGTTTTTTCTGCAGTTCTAATTAGACTAACCATTTGAAAAGCTAACTAAAGAAACAATCCTGGGTGTTACAGCCACAAAGAGGGACAATTCCACTTAAGAGGCATAATAACTTATCTTTACAAAGGGTAAAAATGCTACAGTATATGTATTTTCATTCCTTTTTTTTTCCGTAGGGAAACTAATGAATAAATGAAGCAGGAAGCCTTCGGCTACTGTGTTGCTAGTGTTACTTGGCAGAGGCAAAGTTTTGAAACAATAGTGTCTTTATTACCAAGTGACTGAATAAATAATAACACTCTCGACCACAGAAAAGCTAGCTTTTTTGTTTTTCTTCATTCTGCAAACTTCCCAAACAAAACAGCTCAGGACTCAAAACATTTAGGCTAAGACTCCTCAAAAGTAGGGAGTCTCCATTTTTGCTGGATTTTTAAACCAACAAAAATAGCTTTTAGCCATCTTCTCAAAGAATATATTAAGCTGTTGTCAGCATAATTAGAGGATATCCGAATGGGGAAAGCTAGTTTGGCCTCAGATTCTTTGCTTTACATACCCATTTATTTGTAAAAACAAGGGGCTACTGGATGTCTATGGAGATTCTCAATCATCCAAGTCATGGTTGTCCCAAAGGTGTTTTTTCAAACGTTTTGAAGAAGGCTCTTGCATGAAAAGCTAAATGTCTAAAAACAAAGGAAGTCCAGTTGCCTTTTGAAAAAGTGCCTTTGGGACAATAGGCTACTGCAACAAACTATACATGGATGAGACTATATGTACATACACACATCGTACATGGATGACACACACATATATACACACAGAAACACATGTTTCTTTTCTCAATTCTTTGAGGTGAAACGAAAAGTAAAATCTTCTTCTTGGCTTCTGTATTTGAATTTAAAACCCATTAATAAAATTGAAATTATTCAGAGTAGGCAAATAAGATTTTTTTCAAAAAGGATGGGGATATTTTTAGTGTCCCCTAGGCAAAGTTTCAGACGTCAGAGAGATGCACGAGTTGTAGTCTGAACAGTAGAATACAAATCATGTATATTTATTTAATTCCTCAAATGAGGAATGACAAGTACTGTATCTAATCAAGTAGCTTCTTTACGAGGTGGTAAATACTTCAGCTGGCACTCTGACATAGTTTCCATCATTTTATCTATGGGAGAACCAACATAAGATAGTAATTAAGGCAGCAGGCTAGAAACCAGAAGATCATGAGTTTTAGTCCCGCCTGAGGTAAAAAGACAGTTGGGTAACCTTGGGCCAATCCTTATCTCTGAGCCTTAGGAAGAAGGTGTCAATGGCAATTTTTTTTCTTTTGAAAAAAACCTTACCAAAAAAATTACAGGGACTAGTCCAGGCAGTTACCAGGAGTCAACACTCACTCAAAGATGCACATAAAAGGAGTTTACATCAATATTATCCCTAACTCTAAAAAAATTACAATAAATTAAGGATCTCCCCCAAAGGGAAGGAAAAGCATAGTTGATTAAAATACTTACATACAGAGATTAAATACCCTCTTCCAAGTTATCCTAGATTTCCTAATGGTTACACAAGATATGTAGCTCTGACTGGATTTCCCTTTAATCCACCAATAAAGCAGGACATATAACTCTTGCAAATGTCTGGTAAGAGGAAAGGTGATTTCATGTTAAATTACATAAAACAAGCATGCCCACCCCCTGCTCTTCTGGAGCATAGCTAATTCAGACACATTTCCTATATCCAGTGGTGGGATTCAACATTTTTTTAGTACCAGTTCTCTGGGCATCACTTGGTGGGCATGGCCAAGGGGTGTGACATTCAGCACTCGGCCTCCTGCACCCCACCCCACCCAGAGCAAAAATGGGCCGTGGAGGGGATGCCACCCTGTGCCACATTTTGGGCCTAGGAGGCCTACCTGCACTTACCTGGGAGCCAAAATGGGATGCGTGGAGACTCCTGGAAGGAGTGGGGCAGGTAGGGATGGGGCCAGCTAGCAATTTAACTACCAATTTACCCAGTGGTGAAGTCCAAATTTTTTTACCTCTGATTCTGTGGGCGTGGCTTGGTGGCCGTGGTGTGGCTTGGTGGCTGTGGCTTGGTGGGCATGGCAGGGAAATGATACTGCAAAATCTCCATTCCCTCCCCACTCCTGGATGAAGGATATTGCAAAATCTCCATTCCCACCCCACTCTGGGGCCAGCCAGAGGTGGCATTTGCCGGTTCTCCAAACTGCTCAAAATTTCCACTAGCAGTTCTCCAGGACTTTCTTTGGGGAGGAGGAATGAAGCCTGTTAAAATTCATAAACATTAAATGGAGGGGGGAGGCATATTTGCAATCCATGTTACTGCAATGCATATAAATACTACATACACATGCAAGCATACATATGCTTTTTATCAGAACAGAATGAAATTTCTGGTAAAGGGAGTTCAGTCCATGTGCCAAATAGCCTTTTTATATTGCATACTTTTAACTATAGCATCACTCTTCTAATAATTTTTACAGGACAGTTTGACTGGGACCCAATCCTTCTTGGTTCTCAATCTGCCCTAATAAGTGCAAATCCATCAAGTATACCATAGCCAGATGAATGTGGGTTGTTGTGTAAGAAGTACAAAAGGAGGCAACAGGCACTCATGGTGATTTAGTCCTTTCAATTAGTTGCACAGTAAAATATGCAAGCACTACCAGTAATAAATAACAAATGATTTGCAGGAGGAATCAATGAATGAAAGAGGAGAAACAAAAAAAAAATCACAGGAAAAGTGTAAAATGATAGTTTTGAAATAAAATAATAGATTGGAATACCTTGAGAAAGGAAAGGATGAGTGAGGGGAAAAAATCAGAATGAAAATCTGGATAAATTAAAGAACTGAAAGATATTTAGAAGAGAATGGGAGCGATGATGTAGATAAATAAATTGAATTGGGAGAGTGTCATACCATATAATCATGGAAAAGAAAGCCTGACCAGCAACAAGATATTAATCAGTGGCAAGAGATATATTTCTATCAATCTGTATTTTTAGCTCTCACAAACATGCCATTTTATTAAAAAGGCTGTGGATTGTGCGACTAATTGCAAGTGTCCCCATCATGAAAACAGCCATGTCAAATTCTTAAATCCATTGTTCACCTTCCCCAGCTGGACTTTGTATGAGCAAACCCCAACGATTATGACTTTTCAAAATCCCTTTGCTCATGGTCCTTTCTACTATGAGAATCCCCAATCTATATATTAAAAGTGGAACTCAGTGTAGGATGTTGAATTAGAAAAAAGAAGTTAGATACCCATCCTAACTGAGGA
Source organism: Masticophis lateralis (assembly GCA_030761175.1). Lineage (NCBI taxonomy): Eukaryota > Metazoa > Chordata > Lepidosauria > Squamata > Colubridae > Masticophis > Masticophis lateralis. The sequence goes on from JAUDYJ010000002.1 coordinate 92,636,236, forward strand.
CGATGTAAAACCATATGCCAAGAGTTCCTCATTTTGAGTTGGCAATTTTGATTTGAGCCAAGTTAAAACAAAATGTTAGTTCCCTCAGTCATACCAGGGCCTTATTTTGACCATATGTTGACTGTCATTCCTTATTCCAAAAAATGTAAAGCAACTCTTGGTTTATCTTTTCTATTTTGAAGCAGCTTGGTGGTCTAAACCTCAAAGCAATAAACATTAATGTTCGGGCTATGCCAAGTTTTTGATTCAAAGGCACAAAATGATTTAGAGTATTCAGAGTTGCTCAGGGATCACCCTGAAAAACAGTTGCATCTTCTGTTAGAATTGTGTAGCTCACTGCCATGCCAACTTGGCAGAATATATGTGGTTAAAGCACCTTTTTGCCTTTGAATCCAAAGTGCTGTTTCACAACACCTGAGTTAGATGATAGATAGATGATAGATGGGAGGGAGGGAGAGAGAGGGGGGGGAGGAGAAGCTTCTTGGATGAGAAGTGAAATGTCTTCCAAGAAAACCAGAAATTCCAGTTGCCTCTTGAAAAAGCACCTTTGGGACAAATAGACAGACAGACTATATATTTCATTCTATTAAAAAAAACTAGGCATTTAACTATTTGAACTTAATCAAGATGTAAACATGACCTAGTAGCATCTTTTTTCTGCTGCATCCCCATGATATTACCATCATCTCATCCCAAGCCCATTGCTGAAACAGCTTAAGTTATTCATAGCTGAATCATGCTAATATAGTGTTTTTTTCTCTTAAGTCGACAACATCCATTTCAGCTGCAAGATCAGTACTATTCAGATGAGGTGGACCAGTTGCTTTCATGGTGTGGAGACAATGACTTGGTTCTTAACACCAACAAGTCCAAGGAGCTTATAGTGGACTATAGAAGGAATACATCAGACATCTAGCCTTGGTTATCAATGGAGACAAAATGGAGCAAGTAGCCAGTTTTAAGTTTTTGGGTGTTATCATAAAAGAAGACCTGGCCTGGGGCACTTACATTGCAGCACTGGTCAAAAGGGCCCAGCAGAGATTATACTACCTGAGACTTCTCAGGAAACAACAACTGAATGAAAAATTAGTGGTGACCTTCTACCGCTGCACTATAGAGAGTATCTTAACTTACTGCACCTGTGTATGGTTTGCTCATACATTCATTTATTAAATTGCTATACCGCCCTTCTCCCGAAGACTCAGGGCGGTGTACAGCCATCATAAAACAGTATAAGATACAAAATTTAAAAACAATTTAAAACAAATTAAATATTTTGGCTGTTAAATTGCACATTGATAAGACAACACTCCAGAGGGTTAATGTCATTGCCCAAAGGATCATTGGTTACCCTTTCCTCTCTTTGGAGGAGCTTTATAGCTCCCACTGCCTTAAGAAAGTTCAAAACAGTCTTAAACAGTCTTTCAGACCGCTGCACCTCACCGCAGGGAGGCGGAACCGACTAGGTGGTTCCGCCCCAGGCGCCTGATGGATCCTGATAGGTTCCAGACGGAGCTTGGGCCATTTCCTGAGACACTGACACACGACTCAGCTGAGGATCTGGTGGCTGCCTGGAATAGGGCAGCCGGTGGGGCCTTGGACCGTGTCGTGCCTTTGCGGCCTCTGACCCGGCGCCGAACTCACTTATCTCCTTGGTTTACCGAGGAGCTGAGGGAGATGAAACGCCGGAGAAGACGCCTAGAGAGCGGTTGGAGGGCCAGTCGCTCTGAATCTGACTTGACACTAGTAAGAGCTCACATTAAGACTTACTTAGTGGCAATAAAAGTGGCAAAATCTAACTATTTTGCCGCCCTTATCGCATCATCAGATAATCGCCCAGCCGCCCTGTTTAGGGTGACCCGCTCCCTCCTTCATTCGGGAGCACGGGAGGATCCCTTGCAGGGTCGTGCTGAGGATTTTGTTCAATATCTGGATGACAAAATAACTCAGATTCGGGATGACTTGGCCGCCGACTGGGTTAGTTCGGGCGAGGTGACTGAGGCAGGTCTTGAGAGTGTTATCTGGGCTGAGTTCGATCCTGTGGCTCCCGAGGACGTGGACAGGACCTTGGGGAGACTGAATGCAACCACATGTTTATTGGACCCGTGTCCCTCCTGGTTGGTGCTGGCCTCCCGGGAGGTTACACGAGGCTGGCTCCAGGAGATCATAAATGCTTCTTTGTGTGAGGGTGCCCTACCGGCCGCCTTGAAGGAGGCGGTGGTGAGGCCCCTCCTCAAGAAGCCCTCCCTGGACCCGGCTATTTTGGCTAATTACCGTCCAGTCTCCAACCTTCCCTTTTTAGCGAAAGTTGTTGAGAATGTGGTTGCATGGCAGCTCCCTCGGTACCTGGATGAAGCTGTCTATTTAGACCCGCTCCAGTCCGGCTTCAGGCCTGGATACAGCACTGAAACGGCATTGGTCGCATTGGTGGATGATCTCTGGAGGGCCCGGGGTAGGGGTTATTCCTCTATCCTGGTGTTATTAGACCTCTCAGCGGCTTTTGATACCATCGACCATGGTATCATGTTGCGCCGATTGGAGGGACTGGGGGTGGGAGGCACCGTTTTACGGTGGTTCTCCTCCTACCTCTCCGACCGGTCGCAATCTGTGTTGACAGGGGGGCAGCGGTCGACCCCGAGGTGCCTAGTGTGTGGGGTGCCGCAGGGATCGGTCCTCTCGCCCCTCCTGTTCAACATTTATGTAAAGCCGCTGGGTGAGATCATCCGTGGTTTTGGGGTGGAGTTCCATCAGTACGCTGATGATACGCAGCTGTACATTTCCACCCCAGACCACCCCAACGATGCCGTGGAAGTGATGTCCCAGTGCCTTGAAGCCGTGCGGGCCTGGATGGGGAGAAACAGGCTTCGACTCAACCCCTCCAAGACCGAGTGGCTGTGGCTGCCGGCGTCCCGATATAGCCAGCTGACACCATCACTGGTTATTGGGGGCGAATCATTGGCCCCCACGGAAAGGGTGCGCAACTTGGGCGTCCTCCTGGACCCACGGCTGTCTTTGGAAGATCACACGACAGCTGTGGCCAGGGGAGCTTTCTATCAGGTTCGCCTGATACGCCAGTTGCGGCCCTTTCTAGATCGGGACTCCCTACGCACAGTCACTCAGGCACTCGTCACCTCTCGCCTGGACTACTGCAATGCTCTCTACATGGGGCTCCCCTTGGGATGCACCCGGAGGCTCCAACTAGTGCAGAATGCGGCCGCGCGGGGGATTATGGGAGCGACGGGACGCTCCCATGTGACACCTCTCCTGCGCGAGCTGCATTGGCTACCTGTGGACTTCCGGGTGCGTTTCAAGGTGTTGGTGACCACCTTTAAAGCGCTCCATGGCTTAGGACCAGGGTACTTACGGGACCGCCTTCTGCCGCCAATAGCCTCCCACCGGCCGGTGCGTTCCCACAGAGAGGGTCTCCTCAGGGTGCCGTCAGCCAGACAATGCCGGCTGGCGACCCCCAGGGGGAGGGCCTTCTCTGTGGCAGCCCCTACCCTCTGGAACGATCTTCCTCCAAAACTGAGAACAATTGCTGACCTCCGGACTTTTCGTCGGGCCCTGAAAACTCATCTCTTTCAGCTTGCTGGTCTAGCCTGACCCCGCTGAATTTTTAAGATCTGTATTATAGGGTTGGGTATTTTAAATATTTAATGGTTAATGGTTTTAATTTTTAGCCAAAGTTATATGCTTTTTTAAAGAAATTGTTTAACTTTTGGGTACTATTTTATTTGGCTGTTCACCGCCCTGAGTCCGCAAGGAGAAGGGCGGTATACAAATCTAAACAAATAAATAAATAAATAAATAAATAAAGATCCATCTCATCCTGGGCACCCTTTTTTTAAACTATTACCATCTGGCAGACAGTACAGGATAATAAAAACAAGGACAAATAGGCTGAAAAATAGCTATTCCAGAGCAGTAACTATGTTGAATTCTACTGTATAGTGCAATATTAATGCAGTATCAGTGGTTTTCAATTCAATTGTGTAGATTGTGAAGGATGTGTTTTTGTTTTATTTTTTTATAGTTTTCTTATGTATGATGTGCACTGAAGATGGCATTTAATTTTGTTGTATGAGGTGCAATGACAATGAAGTAAACTTAACTGTCTATTATGATTCACCACCCACTATATCGGAGGTGTGAGCAAGTAATCAATAATGGGTAGCATTGCCCAGCTGTTTCTGACCATTTCAGGCTGATCCGTGCCTGGACTTCCTTTCTTGTCAGTTTTGTCTGCCTTCATTCCTCTGCACTTGTCTCTGGATGCAGAACTGGATACAGCAGGAATGTGCCAGACATCTATTAAAACTGTATAAGAGGGCCAGGCTTATTGGAAGAGCTTCAAGACTGTTTCCACTGCCAGTTTAGCATAAAACTGGAATAGCAAGCCAATAACCCCTCCACAATGATTCTTGAATAAGAAATAGAAGAGTCTGGGGCTCACACATTGTTGTACTGGTAAAAAAAGGAGAGGCCCAAGAGAAAAATCTCAAATAAAAGTTATTCTGGCAACCTCTGCAATCCCAATTGTTATTTGTTTGTTTCTGATGTTATTCAGTTCAGACCAGTGGTGGGTTGCTACCGGTTCACCCTGGATCGGGCAAACTGGTAGCGGTGGCAGGAGGCTCCGCCCACCCACCCAAACGTCTCTGCACATGTGCAAAAGTGTTGTGCGTGTGTGTGAGCATGCATATGCCTGCGAGCAACTGAAATTGAAACCCACTACTGATTCAAACTATGACAGAACAGGAGAAGAGAGGAAGGAAGAAACCTAGAGACAATGAAGAGAATCCTGCAGCTAATCCCATTGCTGTTGACATGTTGTTTATTCATAATCAGGGCTGCACCACTCAGCAGGGAGTCAAAATGAGCAGAACAGGAGGCAGCAAATTTCATACTTATATATTTTTCTGCCCTCATAAGGATAGAGTTACACAGGAACTGTACGTCCGTCATTGGCTTTAAATTGGTCTGCAAATTCCTCTTTCAAATTAGTTTAATTTCAGACCTGCTCAGAACTATCTTCTGCCCCAAAGCATTCCAAAACACTGTGATTATGTTAAAAGTTGCACTCAACCATCCTCCAGTGAAAAGTAGCGAAAGGAGCCATGTAGAGGAGGTGCACTGATGCTGAGCCAATTTTCGGTTGGCAATCACAGCTTGGAATTGCCAGTGCTATTCAAGCCTCAAATGGCTGAACAATCATTTTACTCACAAGAGCACAATCTGTTTCGGGCTTCTCATGCAGCTTAAACAGTTTGTTATATCCAAGGAACATATTTTCTAAATGCTTAGCTTCAAGTACTGCAATGGTTTTTTAAATATATAAATATCCTTAACAATGTTTTGACAACAGTACATGCACTGTTTTTTTTCCTCCAAAATTATATTTAATTTTAATGTAATATGTGAGATTTCTCCCTTTATTTTGTTTGATTTCTTCAGGATAGAGAAAGTGTTCCTACCTGACTGGTGACATTTTCTGCAGTTTCAAGACATTATTAAATCAAACATCACGCCATTTACACAATGATATGTATAATTAAAAATAATAATAAAAACTTGATTTAAAAAAGAAATGATTAAATCATAATTCACTGAATATAAGCTAAGTGATTGCATTTGGTTATTAGTACCATCAATGGAATATAATTCATGAATTATTTTACACACTTATTTTAAATCGGATTTAAAAGCAACATATTTAGTCTCCATTCATTCTGCAGGAATGTTTATTGCATAGAACAGAATATTGCAACAAATACCATTCATATCATCCAATGTGCATCAAATATACTGTTATAAAATTTTGAAGGGGTTATAAAAATGGAATTATAGCTGTTACATGAATATTAGAGTAACAGAATTTTACTTTTTAAAAGGATATAATTCAGTAGGCAATTCTCTTATACAAGTTGTATCCCTCCACTGCTGATCTGATTTAAGTAAAAACATTAAAAGCAATCTCCCAGTTGATTTTGTTCCAAGTCTTAATAGTTTCTTAAATGATAAAGCATCTGTAAAAAGCTAAGTCAAACACTTTTAAGGGAAAAAAACCCCTGAATGTCAGATATATTGATGGAAGGGTTACTATTAAGATTGATGTAATTTCACCTTGTGTGGCCCCACACAATTACCATTCTCTGAGCTATGCAGCATTCCTTAAATACTGGAATTACTTATGTAACACCAGAACTGGTTTATTTACATTTCCCTGTATAGATGATGCATTAACTATGCCAAAGTGTTTCTTGCCTAAAAGACTTTTGAGACCTATGGAGCCAAAGAGCATCCGTCACAGGCAAAGGACCCACTTACAGATGCTGCTACTTCATCTTTTATTTCCCAATTAGCACCAGATTTACTGTATACAAGGTAGTGAAAAGCAAAGGAAAAAAGAGGCCAAATAGAATGTTTGACATCAGAAAAATGAAAGCTTTTACTCATGGTCTCTTGCCAAATTCACCAGAGTTATGGTATGGCTTCGAATGATGATAAACTAAAATGGATTGCAGCCAGCCTCTTCACTGCCCCGACAAGATTAACTTAATTATCTCCCCAAATCTGACTTTAAGCTACAGAGAATGAGTGGAAAACAAAGTCATAACATCTGGATCTCTTGTGGTTTGATGATTACTACTTCTGTTGAGGGCATGCCTTTAATTTTAGATATCTTGTCTGACTTTGAATCTAATGTTTTCCAGGATGGTTCAGAATAAAACAAATCCAAATCACAGCTAAAGTTCCCATGAAGTAACAACTCTTAATGTAGTTAAAATTCAGAAATCAGAATGTTAATGTTGGCAAATTAATATTGCTACCATTTCTGCCTCAGTGATGTAGCAGTGTGATGATATTTCTCACACAGGAAATCCTTGACTTACAGCCACAACTGAACCCAAAATTTACGTTGCTAAGTGAAACAGTTAATTAATTTTGTCCCGTTTTATGAAATATCTTGCCACATTTGTTAAGTGAGTCACTGCAGTTGTTAAGTTAGTGACATGGTTGTTAAGTGAATCTAGCTTCCCCATTGACTTTACTTGTCAGAAGGTTGCAAAAGATGGTCACATGAGCTAGGATACTGCAACAATCATAAATATGCATCAGTTGCCAAGACTCTGAATTTTGATCACATGCCTTCAAGGATGTTGCAACAGTCATAAGTGTTAAAACCAATCATAAGTCACTTTTTTCAATGCCATTCTAACTTCAAATGGTCTAAAATGAACCGTTGTAAGTTGAGGACTACCTGTAATTGGTCATTTTAAACATTCATTGGGTTGTTAAGGGGCATAATTAATTTTTATTTGATTGGTTGGGAAGGTTCATTTCATTTACGACATTCTTTCTAGATGTCTAGCCATTTCTGCAGTTTTTTGTTCCTCATCAGTAGCAAACTTAGGAACATATTGAGGACTACAGGGGTCCTTTATTACCAGTTCGCAACGGTAGTGTGCAGGCACGCTTGCTTTGCTTGTGTGCACTTCTGCACATGTGCAGAAGCTTCTGAGTATGCGCATATCATCAGTGATGACGTCGGGGCAGGTGGGCAGAGTCTCCTGCCGCCATTACTACTGGTTCACAAGAACCAGACCAATACCGGTTCTCCCCAGTTTGGTAGAATCAGTAACGGAAATCTTGATAGGAGAGCGAACCGGTTCGCTCCAAACGTTGGTTGGGCCCTCCCCCTCCCCCCCCCGCCCCCGCACTATACTTACCTTTATTTCTTTTGTTTTTAGCTCAGCTGTAAGGCGCAGCAGAGTGGATTGCCATGCCTCAGCTGTATTTTTACTCAATGCGCTTGCATCCTTGCGCGTGCAAAGCAAATGCACAATGCGAACTGTTGGTAAAATTGGAACCCACCACTGAACCGGACTGAACCGAGCAACCCACCACTGGAGATTACTGTATATTGTAGCTTTTCTCACGGTGACACATCTGGGCTGCTATATTCCCGACAGCCACTAGATAGCACCAGAGACAAACAGAGATTCTAAATGTTAGTTTGCACTGCAGGTTGCTTGAAGTTTTGCAGCCAAAATGCAGTAGCCCCAGAATTATTTCTTCTGGTATGTATGTATCTTCAGCTGTATTTAAAAGAATTTTAATTCCACTCTGGTAAAACAGCTTTGGTAAATCCTCTGAACTGCTCGTAAGTTTTGTAAGGTTTCATAAGGTTTTTATCAAAGGAAATTATAAAACATTTTTATTCCCAAAAAAATATTTCATTCTCTTATTTATTGTTTGCCTATTGAAAGCTGTGTATAACTTTACATTTTGTGGCAGTTAAAACGAAATCAGAAAATATATCCAAAGTTTTTTTAAAACACATATTTGATGATATTGAAGTACACAGGAACATGGCCTTTCTAGTGTTGATAGAATTTAGTCTAATTTGTATTAACCTTTGTTGCCTTTTTTTTCCCTTTGAACTTTTTGTTGAGAAAGAGTTATTGTTTTTACCAGAATAGCTTTTGGTTATTTCTTTGGCCTGAAATATTGCTCTGGGAGCAATGAAAATCTTATCAGTGGACCCTTGCACGATTCAATAATCAAAGGCTGCTTGTTTAGGTGATGGCTTCACTAAAACCATATGAGCGGATAATAAAATGAATAATATTCATATACTTTACAATCTCAGCATCCTGGAGAAGATAAGGCAATCCCAATATGCTTAGTCCTGAAAGAACTTGCTTCTCTTGAATTAAACAAACATCTCCAGATAATGTAATGGTAAAGTATTTGCAAATTCAGAATGAGCTGACTAAAATCCCCAAAGTACTATTTTACACACAATAGATTCTTACAAGGTTTCCCACACTTATAGAAAATAGTATATATTATAGTAATGTATGATTACAAATTAATACAAAGTCATCTCTAGTTCAAATGCAAACAATGAAAAAACATACATAGCTCCATTTTTAAATTCCTCATCTGCTCCAGTTCAATCTTGCTTGAAATAAATGAGTGGTTTTCCATTCACAGTTATCTTTTTGTAATTGTTGAATGCAAACTAGATTCAAATGGCTTACAGTACATAGTTTTCTTCCTTAAAATACCCCTAAACTATAAATTCTAGCAACAAGAAGGCCTTCCTATTCCTGCCAATTTCAAGTTCATCTTCATCTAGAAATCTCAATTTACTTTATCTTTTTTTAAAAATGTTGCTCTCAGGTGCATAAATTTTTGCCACATTCCTGGGCAATAGATTTATCAACTTAAGGTAGATATCATGTTATCATTCTGGATTTGTCTATTTCTAATGTACTATAGGACTATATAAGGATCATTATAAAACCAGTCATAATTACCTGCTTGTCATCATTTGATGCTGCCTCTGTCTAATTGCACTTTTCCAAAGTAGCAACTTGGAAGCATTAAAGAGACCGATGTAGATGATATGCATTTCTGGTCATGCTGTCTACAGCAAGATGTTGCTGCTATTCCTTTATGTTGGATTTAGGAGTACGGTTTCCTTAAGCACAGTAGAAGCAGCTCTTTGAGTTTTCCTTGGTTCCCTAGCTACTTTTACATCTTACAGGCAATTGGAAGAATGCCTCATCCAATCACATGAAAGTAGGTGGGGTTAAAATAATGAACCTGAAACGCTGGCTTCAGACTAACTGTGTTTTAGCCTGACCCAGATCCTCTCATGCAAGAGAAAAAGAGAAGCGCCCGATAAAAAGGAAGTTCTACATTCAGCTTAGAATTTGTGACAAGGCTTAGATTGTAACTAGAATCTTTTAAGGTATTAATATACTGCATAGAATGGCTACATGTTTATTGGTTCTTAATTTACAGCAAGGATTTCAAATGCCTCCTTTGTCTCTGCAGAAAATTATTGTAAGGCTGTCCTGTCTTTTCTTTGTTTTTTTATGTTGCAGACATCAGTGAAGTTTGGCTTCAGAAGATTCTGGCAACCCTTCCAGCTCTTTCTCTGGCTTTCTAATTACATATTTGGTTTCCAGAAACGCTGGCAAATTATATGTATGAGGAAAATCATAGTGTGGAAAGTATGTACACTTCAACTTCTCATATGTCAGGTGCATATTAAAATCTAGGATTGACTGAGTGTATCCCATATATAATTCATTAACAACTGCTGGGAAAGACTATCATTCAACAGCAGAATAATTGTTCCAGGCAACAAGGTGATCTTCTTTATAGTGTAAAGAAGCAAAGTAAAGCACATAGAAAAAACGAGATATACAAAAATTATCACCATAGAAAAAATGAGATACACAAAAATTACCATGTCAATTAATATTTCGTTGGGTAACCTTTAGCATGAATTAGGGCCTTAAACATCTTCCCATGGAATGAACCAAGTCTTAGTTCTGCAACTATTATAATGTGAAACTAAGATTTTAAGCTTAAAGTTTTATGGGTTTTAACTTTTAATTGCCTATTGGGTTTTTTAAATTTATTGGGCCAAAATTATTTAATTCTTTTATTAATATTTTAAATTTTGTATTGGAGTGCTTTTTATTCTTGGCTATACACTGCCCTGAGTCCACTAGGAGAAGGGCGGTATATAAATTTAATAAATAAAAATAAATAAAATAAATAAATGATTGCTTCTATTAATTGGGTTTTATTGCTGGGTTACTTCTGACTAACAAATTTCTTTAGTCAGCTCCATAGATTTTCAATTGAGTTAAGGCCTGGGCTATTCCCAGGCCATTCCAGCAGTGGAATATGATTACCTTGAAACTCCAAAAGAATGGTGTTATTAGCCATCAAACTTCAAAAATACACTTTTCCCAAAAGGTTTCCACAATTTTGGCCACTAAAGGTAAAGACCAGGAGATGGCATGAGAACCATAAACTCTCCTGAAGGTACCATTTCACAAATACTCTATAGTAAACTCTAGATAGAAAATCCTTAAACCTGCTCTGTTTGACTTGAATTTTGCACCATGAAGTATGAAAGACAATTAGGGGGGGAGGGGGGATGTTTTATGAAGGCAAAATCACTCAATTCTCTCAAAACATAGTTTTTTCAACAGGCCTGAAGATCCCCAGATAACAGAGAGCCCACATCTTGGTTGTGTCCTGTGTAAGAGTCTGATGCCTTCTTTCATTAACTTGTTTGTATTTATGTATTAATGTTTTAATGGCTTTTGAAGAACATTTTCATTGCTGGCTTTAGTTCTCCCATTTGTGAGATGGGCAATCATATAAATTTGATTGACAAATAAAGGAGACCCTAAAAGATACCCAATTCTTGTTCTTCTTTGTGCAGAGCCAGAACAAGGTCTTTTGATCTTTTGAGGAGAGGACAATGAAGAGAACTTCCTTCACTCCATCTACAAAACGGACATTATTGTAAAACTAAGGTAAATTGACATCTTCCATTCTACTGTCGAATAGCAGATCACTTTAGAGGATATAGATTTATTCAGTGACAAAAAAAAAATTAGTTTCTAGCAAAAGGATAAACTGGTGTTCATGAAAGACAACTAGATAACTACAGACTTATGGTATCTGCCATCTGACCAGGTTGATGGATTCTTCTAAGGGCACAACTTATCTTAGCATTAAGTTGCAAACAATCTTATATCTGTTTCCATTCTGTGCACATTTATGGGAATAAATAGCAATGTGGGAAAGGAAGTTACAATAATAATCATCCTTCCTAAGTGACAGAAAGGTGGTGTTTTTTAAAGAAAAATAGAAATGGAACTATATAATTCTTTTATCATTTTTAATTGATAAACAATCCCAGAGATGAGATGTTCACTGAAATATTTTTATTTTAAGCTACTTTGAGACACTGTATAGCTTTAGGTACAGTGGTGAAATCCAAATTTTTACTACCAGTTCTGTGGGTGGCTTGGTGGGCATGGTGTGGCTTGGGCTTGGCAGGGGAAGGAATACTGCAAAATCCCCATTCCCTCCCCACTTTGGGGCCAGCCAGAGGTGGTATTTGCTAGTTCCCTGAACTACTCAAAATTTCCACTACTGGTTCTCTGAACTGCTCAAAATTTCCGTTACTGGTTCTCCAGAACCTGTCAGAACCTGCTGGATTTCACCCCTGCTTAGGTAATGGAATAGAACTATCTGGAATCAATAAAATAAAGTAAAAAGTAGCTAAACTCAAAGTTATGACATTACCACACCAATACAAGCATTCTAAAAAGAACCCCTAACTTATTTAAGCATGATAATGGCAATATTTTCCTTTGTAAGGCAATATTACTCAGTAGGAAGAGTGCTATTGGTCCAATTAAAATGACACCAATAAATATGGCTATAAAGTCATAAAGATGATATCAAAGATATGAGACATGGAAAATTAAGGCTAACATTTCATTGAAGTGATATATATCAGCAATGATACCTCCAAGGTTAAAAATATGAAAGCAAGTAGCATCGTGAAAATCAAAATTGTATCTACCACTTCAGACATTGGTGTCTGTACCTTCTGCTTTTCTTTTGAGGTCCTCATCGACTACATCCAATCATGGCTTCCTCAATCTTCATAGCTTCAATCAATTGGTACTTTCACGTAACAACTTTTGAAAAGTTATAGGAATATTAAGTTGGTAGCTTATTCTTAACTGTGCCTTAAATTAACACAATTTAAATAAAATAAGATTAAAGAAAATCATTGTTTAAATAAAAACAAGAACTGTTGGTTTTGCAATGTTTTGGCCAGCATGCCACAAGTGCAATGAAAGCCAAGCTTTATTTCAAGTATACTTATGCTATTCCATACAAGCTAGGATCTCTAACCTAGAGAATTCCCTTGCATGCCAACATTCTGCTACCCACATCCCACCAAGTAGAAGGTATATGCAATATACTAAGGAAACCATACTCAACACTTCCAAAGACAACACAAGACATAAAGGTTAATTCAGCAGTCTTGTTCCAAATGCACAAGACTGCTGAATTACAATTTGTTCAATCAATTTTGGAAGAGGAGAAGGGACTTTATTTAGCTTGTTCATAGTTAAAATTTATGTGTATGTGTGTATTAAAGCCATCATTACTATATGGAAACATTAGCTTTGAAAAAGAAAACTTTCATAACAACTTAAGCAGGGAGTTAAAATCATACTTATTTATATCCAAGAAACATTTTACATGAAATAGAATATATGTAGCTCAGGATTAAATTGTGGAGTGTTGGGAGTGGGATATAATTTTCTCCTTAGTGGTTCCTTGATTAGGGTACTGTTTTCTGCTTGATCACTCAACCTACTACAGCACAACTATAGCAAGACAAGCAACTCTAGACAGTGAAGAAAAATCAAAACATCAATATGGAGGGAAGTATGCAGTGGAATACCCCAGGGCTCTGTTTTAGGCCCAGTGTTCTTCAACATCTTCATCAATGACTTGGACTAGAGGATAGATGGGGAACTCATCAAATTTGCAGATGACACCAAGCTGGCAGGAATAGCCAACAATCCAGAAGATAGGCTCAAAATATAAAAGGATCTTGAACATTGGGTGCTATATAACAAAATGAAATTCAACAGTGAAAAAAGCAAGATTCTACATTTAGGGAAGAAAAACAAAATGCACAGGTACAATATATGTGGTACCTTGCTCAATAGTAGTAACTGTGAGAGGGATCTTGGAATCCTAGTGGACAACCATATAAATATGAGCCAGCAGTGTGCAACAGCTGCCAAAAAAGCCAACACAGTTCTGGGCTGCGTAACAGAGGGATAGAATCAAGATCATGTGAAATGTTAATACCATTTTATAATGCCTTGGTAAGGCCAGACTTGGAATATTGCATTCAGTTTTGGTCGCCATGATGTAAAAAAGATGTTGAGACTCTAGAAAAAGTGCAGAGAAGAGCAACAAAGATGATTAGGGGATTGGAGGCTAAAACATGTGAAGAATGCTTGCAGGAACTGGGTATGTCTAGTTTAATGAAGAGAAGGACTAGGGGAGACATGATAGCTGTGTCCAATATCTCAGGGGCTGCCACAAAGAAGAGGGAGTCAAGCTATTCTCCAAAGCACCTGAGGGTAGAACAAGAATAATAAATTAATCTTGTTAATTAATAGATGGAACAACTTAGCTGCAGAAGTTGTGAATGCCCCAACACTGGAAATTTTTAAGAAGATGCTGGATAACCATTTGTCTGAAGTGGTGTAGGATTTCCTGCCTGGGCAGGGGGTTGGACTAGAAGACCTCCAAGGTCCCCTCCAATGGCAGCCTCCAACTATCAGAACTAATACTAACTAAATGGTGCCAGATTTCCCTCCTAGCAGTCCAGACAGGAAACAAGGAAAAAGGCTCAGAATTCAGATTAATAATGTTTGCTAGAATGAACGAGATGAAGAGATCAACACATGATGTGGTAAGGTAAACCAAGTATTAGGACAGCTAGCTCCATTCCTATAGCATAAGGCAGTGCCAATCAGTACAGAGAAAAATCTCATACAAAGCATATTCATCACCACTGTATGTTACCAGTACCAAACATGGACACTTACAATAAAACATAAATGAAAGTTAGTCACCGCAGAAATGAGATCTTTGAAGAAAGCTGCTAGAGTGACCAGAAGAGATAAAATCAGAAATGAGATCATAAGAGAAAGAATTGGCATAGATCCAATCTTAAACTACATACAAAAACAGCAAATAAAGTGGCTTGCTCACCTGGAGAGGATAGTGTGGTAGTCCATACCATACAAGGCATATGCAAAAGGAGGAGAATGTCAAAGAACACAAGGCGGACCTAGGAGAAAATGGGAAGACAATATCAAAAACAGATAAGACTGGACAGCCACCTATCTGAAATGGTATAGGGCCAAGATGTAAAACCTATGGCACACATGCCAGAGGTTGCACACAGCGCCCGCTCTGATCGCACTTGAGCCGTCCCCCCCAGTTCAGCTCCACTGTGCATGCACGTGCACCTCCCACCGGCCAGCTGGTCTTTGGGTCTCTGCTGCAAATGTCCGGGATCAGGCCACGTGTGGCCATGTGCACATGTGTGGGGGTGAGGCACATACCCCCACAGGGGGCATGGGCATTGCATTTTGGGCATGCATGTGTGCCAGGGGTGGGTTCTACTTACCTTTACTACCGGTTTGCAACTTGCTCGTGCATGCACTCTTCTGCGCAAGCACAGAAGCTTCTGTGCATGCGTAGGAGCATTTTGATGATGTCGGGGTTGGTGGGTGGAGCCTCCCGCCGGTTTTACTACTGGTTCTATAGAACCAGTGCGAACCGGGGGCAACCCACCACTGATGGTGCTTTCAGGCACTTGGTCCAGAAAAGGTTAGCCATCACTGGTATAGGGTCTCCTGATTGAGCAGAGGATTGGACTAGAAGATTCAAGGTCCCTTCCAGCTCTGTTCTGATTGATTGATTGAGTGATTGATTGATTGAACATCAATTAACAATGGTTAAGGCTGCCAGAAGAACAAGAATGTATCTCCCTCAATTCCCTAGAGAGGTAAAAAAGAAGAAGCAGGAGGAAAATGATGATGATATGATGATGATGATTTGTTAGGTGAAAACACAAAAATTCAAGTGACTCCTCTATGTCAAGTGAAGCACTTTTATATATACTATTTATGGAACATAATTTTCTTGTGCTCTCATAATGAAGGAGATTCGAGGTTTGATAAATGCAATATCTTGCTGTTATTTTTGAAACTGTTGCTAGACTTCCCATCAGTATGAGAAATAACTCTCAAACCACTTCTTCTTAAATTTTTCCCTTCCTTGTCCCCAGAGAATCCTGGAGATTTTCCTGTCCCCCCTCCTGAATCCTAGCAGAAGCAACCAATATACAAATAATGTCTACCTTTTCTCCTCACCCTCTACTTTCAAGCAACAGAGAAATAAACTTCCTTTTTTTCCCCACAAGAAAAAGTTTTAGATCCGGAATTTATGGCAGCCGAGTGTCTATATGACAAGTCATCCAAATCAGGATTGCTTTCAAGATAAGACAGAAGAGGTAGAAAGTATCCATGTTGACTCTAAGATTAGTTCAGGTTCAGAATTAAGCACCTCTTCCCTTGTACAGAAATCTCTTCTGAGCATACAGGCTAGGAACAACGAGGCTTTTATAAACAATGTCTTCCTCAGGGTCCCAAATTGTCACCCTCCCTCTTAGAGTCTGTAGATATCTATGGCAAATATGAAGATTAAGACTCTTAGGTTTATATGGATACTTCTACAAACGAAATTGGTAAAGAATACAAAATACATAGACATACAAGAGCTAGGTGGCTCGGTGGCTAAGACACTGAGCTTGTCAATCAAAAAGATTGGCAAGTTCGGCAGTTCAAATCCCTAGTACAGTGTCCTATGTGAGCAGGGGGTTGGACTAGATGATCTCCAAGGTACCTTCCAATTCTGTTACTGTTAAATTAAATAGCCTCCTGCTTGCCAGGCTCTATCAGCATCTAGGTAACTTTCCAATGAAGTTTACAACCCAAGAATTCCAGCAAGTACTTCACTTTTAAATGAGGCACCTATCGATAGACAACTTATATTGGGAAAAGCATTGCCCAATCACATTATCCAATGTGGTGTTAAAAGTGACCCTATTCTCTAAAACGCTGCCCATATAAATATGTGTTCCTTCAGATATCTGAATCCAAAATTACAATGGATTTTCTAGGTAGTTATCAGAACCTTCCATTGGAGTTAAATAATTTGATAACCAACAGCATTCTTTAAATATTAGCATCATGTGTGTGCCAGTTACGCCCTTTCCTGGACTGGCAATCTCTACTCACAGTCACTCATGCCTTAATCACTTCCTGTCTTGACTATTGCAATATGCTCTACATGGGGCTGTCCTTGAAGAACATCTGGAAGCTCCAGTTGGTGCAAAATGCAGCGACCCACAGAGTTTTGTGCAGACTCCAGTATGCACATGTATCATCTCTCCTGCGGGAGCTGCATTGGTTGCCAATTTGCTTCTGGGTGCAATTCAAGGTGTTGGTTGTCACCTTAAAACCCCTTCATGGCTTGGGACCAGGTTATCTAAGGGACCGTCTCTTGCCGGTCACATCTACCCAACCCATCAGAGCAGGGAGCAGGGAATGCTGCCGGTCCCATCCCCGAGGGAGATACATCAGGTGGGACCCAGAAGAAAGGCCTTTTCCTTGGTGGTTCCCTCTCTCTGGAACTTCATTCCCCTAGAGATTAGAATGGCCCCAACTCTAATTCTCTTCCGGAAGGCACTGAAGGCCTGGTTCTGCCAGCAGGCCTGGGGAATCCAGAGCGGGATGGAGCCCATTAAATGGCTCGTGTGATTGGCTGTTGCTGGGGTGGGGGATGGGGTGGTGATTTTATTACATTAATTTATTTGATTTTTTATTGTTTCACTGTTTTTAAAGGTGGTTTTTATATTCTGTAAACTGCCTTGAGTCACCATGAATAGGCGGCAATATAAATTTGATAAATAATAAAATATAATCATCATCATCTCATATGGTGAGCCGGTTTGATGAGCACCAGGGTAGACCTGGAGACTGTGAGTTGCAGGCCTATCTTAGACGCAAAGGTGCCTAAGGGTGACCTTGGGCCAGTCACTTTTTCTCAGCCCCAAGAAGGAGGAAATGATAAACCACTTCTGAAATTTTGCTAAGAAAACTGCAAAAACTTGTTCAGGCAATAACTTGGGAATCAAGACTGACCCAAAGACACCAGAAAAAAATTCCCTATTATTTTGTGGATATTTTCATATTGTAATGCTTTTTTTAGATTATTTTAATCTAAAATAATCTAATAATTATAAAGTTTTATAATTTTAGAATTGTTAGCTGCCCAGAGCTACTTAGCTGACTTGGTGACTATGGAAATTGAATAAACATAGATAAATAAAACTGCTTTTCAGTGACAGAATGTCCCAAACTGACCACACGTCTTTTCAGAGGTTAACATAGCAAGAAGAAAAATACTTGGATTAAGAACCCTATTAGGCTCAATAGCAAACATTCCTGATCTAGACATGCAAGAATCAGCTCCTGCATAACAATGCCCCCAATAGTAGCAACACCAGTGGTGAAATCCAAATTTTTTTACTGCTGGTTTTGTGGGCGTGGCTTGGTGGGCGTGGTGTGGCTTGGTGGGTGTGGTTTGGTGGGTGTGGCAGGAGAAGGATACTACAAAATCCCCATTCCCACCCATTCTGGAACCAGCCAGAGGTGGTATTTGCCGGTTCTATGAACTACTCAAAATTTTCACTAATGGTTCTCCAGAACCTGTCACAACCTGCTGGATTTCCCCCCTGAGCAACATATATACCAGATGATCACCTAGCCCGCTCACAAACACATCTCTCCTGAGTTAAATTATACCGTAGTTAGGGACATAATAAATGGACAACACAGACAACATGGGACAAACATGAATCAAAAATCCTTTGTAGTACAGGAGATTATATGTGGTGAGAAAGCTAGGACATTCCCTAGAAACTCTATTTATTTGTCATAGGGAAATATCACAGGTAAACAATTGCATCGAAATACTCTTTCTTCAGATTAGGGAGTCAATCACGCATGAGCTGTTTCTTCCAAATGAGCTGCTTCATCCCAATTTGAAGTCTAGTATAGTAAGCAAGTTCCAAAGGGTTTCTTAAATTGTTAAGAGGCTAGTACGTTTATGTATTTAAATTTATTTACCTATTGTACTTCCTTTCTTATTTATATATAAGAGTTTTTGTAAAAAATATCCACTTTTGATCTTTACTTAGATCTGTTTTTCCCATGCTGCATCTTTTGCATGTGTTTATTTTATTTTATTTTATTATTTTCCCCTTTTTGTTTTTATAAGTAATTCAAAGTAGCGAACATATCTAATATTCCTTCCTCCTATTTTCACAGGGTTGTTGTTGCAACAACAACAACCCTGTGAGGCAGGGATGGGTTCTACTTACCTTTACTACCGGTTTGCAATGGGATCACGCTCATGCGCTCGCTTCGCATGTGCGGATCGCTGATGATGACATCTGGGGCGGTGGGTGAGGCCTCCCGCCGGTTTTACTGCCGGTTCTTGCAAACCGGTCTGAACCGGGGACAACCCACCACTGCTGTGAGGTGAGTTGGTCTGAGAAAGAGTGACTGACCCAAGGTCACTGAGCTGATTTTCATGCCCACGGCAGGACTAGAACTCATGGTCTCCTAATTAGAGACTGGTGCCTTGGCCACTGGACCAAACTGGCTCTAGTCTTATACTCTGCTTATATTGTGTTGTTTTATCCTGGCCATATGTGGTAATAAAGTTTTTGTGACTTGTGACTAAATCGTGTTCTAGCAGGACATTACTTTATCATTCATCTTCACTATATTATCTTGTTATATCCTAGAAGGCAAAACAATCCAGAGCCAACTTTATTCCTGTCTTTTGCCCTCCTATCCACTTTGTCTATACATCTGAGCAGGCAATATTGTTCCATTCCAGAATATTACAATCTGTCCCAAAGTTGCAATTTAGTCAATGACTAAAAAAGCAAAAGAAAATAAAAATGACAAATGGATCAGCCTATTTTTCTTTCTTTCTCCAATTAAGTATGCAGGATGTTAAATCCTGAACCACGACAGGTGGCATGTAATATGAAAGAACCATGAGGAAAAACAAAGTCCAATTGCCTTTTGAAAAAGCATCTTTGGGACTACCATGACCTGGATGACTGAGAATCTCCATAGACAACTGCGAGATACAGTTTCCATGTTTTGGAGTTCTGGGCGAGAAGGAATGAGTTAAAAGCAATAACAGCGTCTTCCCTGTTGTTGGAAGAAAGTCCAAACCTCAAAGCATTCCTAACTTGTTACACACATTTTGGCGGCAGTGACTGAAAGGAGCCAGAAGAACAACAAACAGCGAAAAAGAATATAAATGGAGACTCTGAAACCACCAGCCACATTTAATCGGCGAACTGTGTTTGGGCATGAAACATTTGAGAAGAGTGTTTAAGCTCTTCATACATTTTGCAGAATATATCTTAAAAGGAAAAATATATAAAAATGAAACTGTTTTTATACTTTTTAAAATGAAAAGTGAGAAAAGGAAAAAGGAAAAGGAAAAGAAAGAAAGAGAGAGAGAGAGCAACTATTCTTCTGGACAGGATAAAACAGCTTTAATAATAAATTAAATATCCCTGATTTTTGCAGGCATGGAAAAACACAATTTTTCTTTGTTTTTCTTTTTTAACCAGGGATTGAAGTGATAGAGTGAGCTATTTTAAAAGATTTAAAACTTGTAGAAAGTTACAGCCTTAGAATATCCAGAAATACAGTGTTCTGATGGTGTGCAGAATCTGGGGCATTTTGAGATAGGAAAGAGAAAGAGAAACTTTGGTGAAGCAAGTGAGGTAAAACAGCCAAGAATCCCTATACAGGTGGTCCTCGACTTACCACAGTTCATTTAGTGACTGTTCAAAGTTTCAATGGCACTAAAAAAAGTGATCTATGACCATTTTTCACACTTATGACCATGGCAGCATCCCCATGGTCACATGATCAAAATCCAGATGCTTGGTAATTGACTCATATTTATGATAGTTGCAGTGTCCTGGCATCATGTGATCAGCTTTTGTGACCTTCTGACAAGCAAAGTCAATGAGGAAACCAGATTCATTTAACAACCGTGTTACTAACTTAACAACGGCTCTGATTCCCTTAACTGTAGCAAGAAAGATCTTAAAATGGGGCAAAACTCATTTGTCTCATTTAGCAACATAAATTTTGGGCTCAATTGTGTTTGTAAGTCAAGGACTATCCATATAGACAGTTCATAAAGGAAAGACAGAACCAAAATTAAATAGAAGTTAAACAATACAGTAAACTGTGAACAATATGAAGAGAAATGTGTCAACATCTGCAGTTCATGAGAAGAAAGAATACAAATGAGATTAATTATTTTGCATTCAGGTACCTATCAAAACGAAACAAGACTTGCAACCTGTAATTACAAAGAGTGTCAATGAAAATGAAGGTGTTCAGTTGGTAGCAGGTCAAGTAATGGATAACCCAATAGGACAAACTAATAGTTTACAATAGTGCAAATGAAGACAAAATGTTATTATCCCAATTAGACTGTGGAACCAGTTATCAAGAAACTTGATAAACTGCCATATTTCCCTCAAAGAGATGAATGAGTTTTTAATATACATTGAATTACACTTCATTAAAGCTGGGAGGACAATGACAACTCAAATGAATTAGCATAAAGACAAATTTTCATTAGTAGGATTTTTTAAAATTATAGTTTGCATTTATGGCCTTTTTTGTCTAACTGATCATGCTCCGGTTACAGTATATCAAGTCTCTTCTTATCATTTTTTAAAATATGTTTAATTTTGAAAGTTTCAGATTGGAGAGAAATATGTGCTTGGCCGGCAGATGAAATGATTTAATTGCAATAAACTGCCATTTATGAAAATAAATATATTTTTATACTTCTAGCAATTTCTTTAAATAGAAAAGAAAGGGTCATTATAACTTATATTGTTATTTGTCCTATGTTTGCAGAACCTAGATGACGTGCTATCTTCCCATCCATCCATCTCTAACAAAAATGTTTTGCCAAAAAATAAATATAATTTGACGTAACCATATAAATAATCAGGTGGCTATTTTCGGGTATCCCTGAAAAATTTCTGCCTTTTGTTGTTTAGTTTTATTTGGAGATTCGATTTGTATATTACCTGCGTCTAAGAAAAAGAATTTCTTTTTCCAATATACCACCCTCTGAGGAAAACATCCAACATTACACTATTTCCCCATAAAATTAAGACAAGGCTAATATAATTAAAGATTGTGGATAGTGACCATTCACGTTGGCTGCTTCTTGAAAATTTACTCCTTTCAAGACTAGGTTTCAAATCAAATCATTCTTTGACTTGATCAGAAACTGGATGAATATTGTGTTGGGGTTTATCATCACTATTGTATATAGCACTTCTGCCCCCCTGTGACACTTCACAGAAACACATTTTTTCCTTTCTCCAGATATTCTGGAATGATTTTACAAATGTTGTTTACACTCAAGTAAAAGTGTAAGATGTGGGTTCTACTTACCTTTACCACCGGTTCGCAATGGGATCACATGCGCAGATCGCTGATGACGACATCCGGGTCAGTGGGTGGGGCATCCTATCAGTTTTACTACCGGTTCTTGTAAACCGGTCCGAACCAGGGGCAACCCACTACTGCTCAGGTATCATGGTATCTTTTATGCCCCCTTACCCCTTCTACTTTTCCTCAGCAAAGGAAAAAGTCTGGCCTGAGAAATAATAATTGGACTAAAAATACCAGTAAATTTCCATGGCTGACTAGGAATTTGGCCCTTGATCAGTTTCACTTCTGCTGTCTGTGCTCCCCCATATGTTGGAAAAGGTATAAAGGAGGGAAGACAAAGTTTAGATCAGCGAACAATCAAACCAGCCAGGATCAGTTTTGGAACCTAACTTTGCTTTGGCAGGCTGTCCTATAGTAAATCATTGCCTTAATTCATGCCTATTTTTTGTGCTGGATCTTCTTTTCTATGCTTCTTTTCTTCCAGGATCAGATGAGAGGGCAATAGGAGAGAGCAATTCAAATTCCTCTCACCATATGGTGACTGAGTTCCATCTAAACCAGGGGTGGGTTCTACTTACCTTTACTACCGGTGCGCAATGGGGCCGCACCCGTGTGCTTGCTTTGCTCGCGCACATATGCACATGTGCAGAAGCATTCTGATGGCGTCGGGGTTAGTGGGCAGAGACTCCCTCCGGTTTTACTACCGGTTTGAACCGGGGACAACCCACCACTGATCTAAACCCCACCTAGCTTCTTTCCTACCTTAAAAATTGAAGTTCTAACCATATTGGAGGCTCTGCCTCCCACAATGCTTCTCCTTTTATTTGTACTATTGTTCTTTTCTTTTTTACTGTTATTTTAATACACTTGGGTATCACTTATGGTTGCGTGTACCTCGAAACAATTTTCCAGATGTGCACATTTGCTGCTTTTTAAATAAGTGAGCAGCTGTCAGTTCAGGTAATACCTACACTAGGTCAAGAGAACAATTCGGAGCATGCAGTTTGTACTTTATAACTGGGACAGATACTTAAGAGAAGTATTTCTCTTCCAAAGTATATTTTGGAGTGGAAAAAGTGGATAGACTATGTTCAAAACAAAGACAAGACAAGAAGATATCAAATTGCGTATGCATGAGTGTAAGGATAACTTGGGTTATTTATAAGGGAGTTAAGGTTTCTTTTAGGGGGGTTTAGTTTATGGATGGGTAGGTTAATTTAGTTTGTAACTGCTTTTCTTTTTTCTCTAATACCTTGTATTCTGCTCTGGGAAGTCGGGGAGGGGGGAGGGAGGAGGAGTGGAAGGGGGGTAAGGGGATGTGGGAAGGGTGGTAAGGGGGGGGAATGTTATTCTTTGTTTGTAAAACTTTTCAATAAAAAAAATAACTGGGGCAGATGTCGCAGGGATTGAACAAAATGCCAACATAGATGAATCCACAAATAAACATGATCTTCCCACAAAGTTCTTTTTTTTTTTTTATTGTTGGCTGTCCAGAGTCATGAACTTGGAAAGGGCAGCCTGGTAAATTAATCAATCAATTAATTAAATTAATAAAGCCATGCCTATCCAGCAACCCAATCATTTGCCTAATAGTGCCAATAAGCAGACATACTTCCTCCAAGACATATCTCCTCCAAGTGATGTTAGGACCGCTGGGCATCCCTCCAGACTCTCTCATAGGTCCACAAAATCACATTTATTTGCCAGCCTATGTTGAATCATAAACAATCATGAGAAGCAGTAGTGGCATCAAATGCATTAATTTTATTTTTTTAAATGGTAAATATTAATAAACATAATCCATGCAAACCCATACATCTTTTGTGGTTCTCAATAATTTTTTAGAAGTGGGAAAAAGTCCCAAGGGATAAAAAAAGTAACAAGCATTGGTTTAAGTTATAGCACCTGACAAGAATCTTGTCACAGTTAAAGCGAACAATTGCATATCACAAGCTCACGACTAACAAGGTACCCCAAAAAATCACATTAAATGGGGATAGAATGAGGGATCAACAGTGACAGGAAATCATAGGAGGATGAACTTTACCAGAATTTTCACTAGAAGGATCAGTAGAAGTTGAAATAGAATCCATTGATATGGTATCATAATGATCCAATCCATGGAAATCTGCTAGAATTACATTGATAAGAGAGAAATGACTTTTCCTAGAATCTGACATTAGTTATATTTCAAGGTGGCAAGAGACAAAGGACTATGAACTAAAGAAAATTATGCAATTGTTTCAGCATGACATTAACTATCTGTGCAGAACTGCATCCATTTCTAGGAAGAAGAAATAATGATTCCACAATTGGCAGAAATCAAGCACAAAGTGCATTCAGAGTACTAAAAGATATTTACAACTAAGTAAGATGGGACTTTGATCCAAATACAATGTATAATACAAAGTAGAACCATCTATTAAAATTATTGGGGGGAAAAGCAAATGCTACAAGGCCAATTCCATATCTAGCACTATTTATTCATCAAAAGACAGCAGCCACAAACCTAAGTCTAGCACAAGACAAAGAACCATGGTTTGTTTACTAAGACTAAGAATAGAGAAGGTTTGTTTCAATCACTGGGTATCTCTTAATGAATTTAGGAAACAAGAAATAAATGGAGTTCTTCCAATCTTGCAAACAGGGCACAAACAGGGAATTAGTGCCCCCTTCAAAATAGAGCAGAGTCAGTGGTGGGATTCAACCAGTTTGCACCTTTTCACTAGAACCGGTTGTTAATTTTCTAAACAGTTCAGAGAACTGGTTGTTGGAAGAAATCTTTTGCTTTTTTCCACTTCACAGGGCTAATCCTGTAAGGAAGGCAGGAAGGAATCATTCTGGTGTTGTTTCTAGCCTAATCTTTATTGCACTGCTTAAGGAAACTGCCTCTCAGTTAACCCTTATTACATTGTAACAACTAAAGGTTCTTATGCCCAGACTTACTGTCGCCTGAGCTTCTCTGGAAGGTTTCTTTTTTTAATTTGATTTATATGCCGCCCTTCTCCGGAAACTCAGGGCGGCTTACAATGCGTTAAGCAATAGCCTTCATACTTCTGTATATTTATACAAAGTCAGCTTATTGCCCCCACAGACTGGGTCCTCAGTTTACCCACCTTAGAAAGGATGGGAGGCTGAGTCGACCTTGAGCCTGGCTAGGATTGAACTCGCAGAAATTGCAGGCAGCTGGATCTTTTTTTTTTTAATTTTTTTTTAAAAATGCGTCGAAATGAACAAATTATCTCTAGAAATTAATGACAGAGAAGATTCAAAATACTATGGCGTGTGGGATATGTGGTATGAGTGGATGGAGAAAAGAAATAAAAAATGAGATAGTGTATAGAGATTAATCATTAGCTAATTAATGAGGATTTAAAGAAAGGAACAATATCACTTGCGCTTCAAGGGTTTGAATATTACTGAGTACTATTATATGTAATGGTTTTTAAGACAAAATTTACTTATAAGAAGTAATAGTATATGTATGGCAAGTTAAAAGTTTGTGTTTATGTATACGCATCATGGAACCGAAAATGTTTTTTATTGTACTGCTAATTCATATAAATAAAAATATTTTTTTTAAAAAAGGCAGCTGGATCTTAATTGCTGCCTTTAGCAGGAGGTATTAGCCCCCTACGCTACTCAGGCTCTTGCTGATACTTTGCTGGGGCTTGACTTTCTTAAAGGGGAAGGGTTGTTTTAAGCTTTTTACACTGCTGTTGGGAGGAAATACTTCCCTGTTGGAGTTCTTTCAGCCGGGATGCAACTATCAACACTTTGAAGAAATAATTGAATAACAAAGCAAAGCTGCCAGAAAGAAATTTTTAATGACAAGGAACCAAGATGAGTAACACTGAGCAAGGCTTCTTGGCTAGCTAGAAAGATTGACATTCAAAAGGGAGTTTAGATACCCTGGGTTTTAAACAGGTTTTTGGTGGTTTAATTCTGTGCTTGGTGAAGTTTAATCCTGTGTTTATTGATGGGATAATTTTCCCTATTCAGCTTTGTTGGGAAGGAAAAAGGTTAATCTCTGTTTCTGAAAAGAAGCAGGGTTCAGAAATCTTGCTAGTTCCTGTGTCTATTTGTTCTGGTAATTGGTTTAACAAGCAACAGCTACTGTGGTTGCTCTTTTGCTACATTCTAGCACCAATTGCTTTCTTTATAGTTAGGCTTATCTCAAGTGTTTACATTTAAACTTGCCTGGGGTGTGAGCTCTGGCAATGAGCCAAACAAGGCTTATGTTTTACTTTTAAAAGGATTTAAACTGTTGTGATTTGTAATTATTTGTATTGTGTTTGAATTTTTCTTGCCTCATGGTTTCTTTTTCTATCTGGGAAGGGGTCTTCTTTCACTGCTTTAGTGGTTCCTGGCACTGTCCTTTTGGGATGTACCTCCAAGAGGCAGGATGCAAGCTTGACACTGATTTTTTTACTGCCTTTCTGGTGGGCATATGATCTCTCCTTAAATGTGGATGATTTCCTTAGGATATCTTGTGAGGTGAGTGAGACCAGCCTTGCTTGACAAACTTGGGAGGGTAGAGACTTGAACCTGTGTTCCCTATATAATTTGTCAACTTGTCTCTTTAGCTTGGCATTTTGTAGCCCAACTATACCCATGCACTTTCTGGAGAGCTTAAATGACCTCTCTGCTAAAGGGTTTCATTTATGAGCAAGAGTTGGCTGCTAAGAGTTATCCTTGCATTTTAACTATTTTAATTCCTCAAGGTGCTCTGGTACCCTGCCTGATTTGTAACTGGGTTGCAGGCATATCTAATCTAATGATTGGTATTTAGGACAGCTTTTTGCAAGCAAAGAAGCTTTTTGTATTTTTGTACTGGTAATCCTTGACTTACAACAGTTCATTTAGTGACCATTTAAGGTTACAATGGCACTGAAAAAAGTGACTTATGACCATTTTTCACACTTACAACCGTTGCAGCATCCCCATGTCATGAGAAGCCAGGTGAAGAGAAGCATCCCTCGATGTGAGTGACATTGAGTTGGCCACGCCCACCCAGTCACATGACCACCCAGCCATGCCTACCCAGCTGGTCATTAGGGCAGACAACCAGTTGTTAAATTATTTGAATCCCATCACTGAGCAGAGGCAGGGCCAGATTTAGATGAAAAGAGGCCCTAGGCTATTCCACTTATGAGGCCCTTTCACGTCCCATTTTTAAGTTTGTAAATTACATGAGAGACAATAAAATACATACAATTTGAATGTAGGCCCCTCTTGATCTTGAGGCCCTAGGCTGAAGCCTAGTTAGCCTATAGGAAAATCCGGCCCTGAGCAGAGGGCACACAAAATAGCATCAATATGGCAATACTGGCAAGAGTTATATGAGGAAAAGATGAACTGGTAACAAAACTGAGACCTAGCAGAAAATACTTTAGGGAAATAATAGATTCATCAGAAAATGCTATGAGCTCAAATAAGAGTCCAACAAGAAGTCCTTGTCATGCCTGAACTTCAGCAGAAACCAAGCAGAGGTCCTGAATAAAGAATACAGAAGAAAATTTGTCAAAACTAGAATGGAACAAAATAAGAAATGGAAGAGACTTTCATAACTGAATCTAGACCCATTAGAAGTAGATGAACTATTGAAATATCTGCAGATCAGAAAGACTATGTTCTACTCCAGCTTTTTTAAACAGAGCCTGAGAATAATTTAATCTCTTAGAAGACTCAGGAGCTAGTTCAGAACAAACTTCCTTCCTTTGATTTGATAGAGATCTCAACAGAAGTATCTGTAAAATATTCTTTAAATAAAATCTGTTTGGAGGCTAAGCTTCTCTGATCATGTACGCCTCTTAAAAATGAAAGGGAGATGAAAGGAATGGTAGAGTTTTCCGAATCTATTATAATAGATTACAAACTTTTCTAGTCCCACTGCTTTCTTGAGGCTAAAGTGATGTGCAGTTCTGAAGTTTCAAAGTCTTTGTAATTGCCAGTTTAGGATTTTGACAAAGCAATCTGTTGTTCTCCTGTCTGCCTACATGAAGATGAAAAGGGAAGAAAAAACAGTTGGTGTTGCACTTACTTTGGTGGTGTCATCATCCACAAATAGCTTTGCTTCCCTTCTCCACTGCAAGCAAATGGACTCCTCAACATTAAGTAAGCCCTCTCCCTATGAATTGTTTTCTAGACCTCTGCCATGGACAATGCCTGGAATTAAGTTATCTGGCAATCCTGAGAATTTTAGAAATAAAGAATACTTAGAGCCGACAGACTCTACAATACAATATAACCTATAGAGGCAGCTCATTTCTGGAGAAGAAGAGCCCCTATTCTGAATAGCCCCATATCATAAAAGAACATTTTTAAGGGTTAGTGATTAATTCTCTGACTATAATTCTCTGAACAAACCCTTCAAGCAAAATCGGGCTTACCTCTACATAGAAAGACAAAAACTCAGATTACACAACTATGACATTATTTAAGGAATTTCTGCCCACCACAACTGAATTCCACTTACACACCCACACCTAGACACTAGGAAAACTCAGAGCTGGAAACTAGATTGGAATTTTAAGCAAAAACATTCTGGAAGTGATCAATGGCAACCAGTTTTATGTTACTTACTTCCAAAAACCTACATATCTCTACCACCTGTCTTTAGCACGGAGAGTTTTTTTTTAATTGCAGTAGGATAGAAAAGTATTTAATAAATCAATAGTCATAAGCAGTTTGAATCAACATGAAAGAACCTTTAACCAGTACATTTTTGTGTAAATACCAAAGAAACAATAATCAAATATATAAATGTATTACATTATGTAAATTAAATACTAAAAACTTTTTTAAAACTTGCAGAATACACAGCTTTAAAAAACTCAAAATCGTATGATAAATGCTCATTATTGAATGAATACAACAGAATGCTCTTGTGAGGTATTTCTAAATAAATATGGAAAAATACTATAATGTATTAAAATCAAACTGTAGATCTGTAAAAAGAAATCCCCATACCTTTGAAGCTAACAGTCATAGTAAGGAATAGTTTAGCTTTACTGTGATTTGAAATCCATTCTAGAGTTCCAAAGCACTGCATATTTGGGTAGTTGCAGAATATTTTTTTGCTCTTCATTTTGTGATAACTCCTCTCCATCAAAGGAACCTTGAAGGAACTCTTCCAAACAGTATGTAATTTGGAGACAAAAACACACTAGTTAACTAGCTAATCTATCCAGTCACTGTATTATGAAGCTGCATAATGAAACATTATGAAGGTCTTTGGATTTCTTTTCTACATTAACTAGAGACTGGAGCATGGTAGAAACTGTTACTCAGGAGTTAGACTTGCTTGCTAGATTTACCAAGGACTTTAGTTAGAACTCTTCAGTAATAGTTAAAAATATTCAGCTGGAGGAACTGGTTGGAAAGTTGTTTATTCTATTTCTTTGCCTCCTTTTTCCAACTACCGTAAGTTCTTTTACTAAATAACAAGCAGCAACATCTGCAATTCATTTTTCTCTTTCATTCCATTTATGGAAAACTCTAATGAAATTGTCTTGGCATTCATTGTGGCTTAAGCAGGAAAAGTTGTTTTACACTGGATCATTATTATCATTCTTAAAACTGTAGAGATTTTTTTTAAAAATATTTTATTCACCTTAACAGAAAATAAACAAGTTATACAGTAGTAATACTGACTCTTTCTCCCTCCCTCCCTCCCTCCTGGAATTCATTATTCTCTATATGGCATGCTTGTCTTCACTTGAAAAGCCAATGCAGTGAAAAACACATCCCAAACAAGCACTACTCTGTGAATGTGTCTTTATTATGCACAGGATTATCAAATTAAATGTTTCTGCTATTGGCATTAAAGTTAAGCACAGCTGTAGTTTTAGAATCAGGTATAACTAATCTTGAGCACAAGCTTAAATCTCTTTCCACAAGGAAATCCTATTTTGAAGGACGGGCTTTCTGGAAAGTGTTACAGAGTTACAGCACACATTTTCACCACATGTTCCAAATTATTTTAGCTAATCTGAAAACGGTTACTTAATTCACGTGCAAAGGGAGGAGTCTGAAGTAAATAGGACAACACCATCAGATGTGTTTTTCCTTGGTGTCCAATTAGTGTAACTTTATTTAAGAGGCTAGAAGGAGCTGCCTCTTTTTTTTTTTTTTAGGGCTTGATCTATTATGGGAGAGATAGCTATTTTGCCCAACTAATCCTCATCATGAAGCTTTTGGGGAGATTATTTCTTTGTTTCTGTTTGGACAGGTTCTTCTTTCCTGGGGTCCTATGTGCCCCTACTTTGAGAAATGAAGGGACTTCTCAGCCATTACCACTCACAGAGATGGAGGCCTCCAAGAGATCTCCATCATTGGTTCTCCCAAAAGAAAATGGCCAAAGCCCACATGCTCCTCTTTTCAAGCTGCTGTCTGGTCATGATCCCCAGGGCTTGGAAACTGATGTCTCAAGACCACCCCCAGATTCTACAGCCTTACATTATATGAAGCATTTATATAAAATGTTTGCTACCAAGGAAGGTGTCCTTAAGCCCAACAAAACCCATCTCTACAACACTGTCCGCCTTCTCACACCACATGCTGAATGCAAACATCCCACTACTAATGGTATGTGAAAACTTTTTTGGGGTTAACTAACTTTTTGCCTCTTGTCAAAATATGGGTGGTCTTGTTTGTTCTTCCATATACAATGGAATGGGATACATCTTTGGGGTCTCTTTTAATAGTGTAAAAAAGATATTTTGCTGTAGTTAGAAAATTACCTTTTTTTTGTCAAATGTCAATAGTGGTGGCCATGTTGTTTCTCCAAAGCTTTATACTTTATAAACTTACTTATACTAGGCTTTTTTTTAAAAATGGATATTCAAAATGGCTGCCACCCTAAAATAACTGCCTTCCTTGACATTTGCTCAGAAAAAAGGTACGCCTAATCAGAAAGTCTTAGATTAATTGCTTTCATTTGCAAATATACTAAAGTATAAAGTGATTAAGAGAAGCAACCTGGGAGGGCAGGACTACTTTGTTTAAACATTTTTTTTTAATTCAATCTCTTTGCAGGAGATCTTCATTCAACAGACCTGTTTTTCAGCTTGGATTGTGTTACTGCCTCAGAGCACTTACTGAAGTCAGCCGTACTCTTCTCATTGGATGAGTCTGTTTCTACAGCTTCAAATCTTACCTGTGTTTGCAACGTGACTATTCAAGAAAGTGATGCCTCCAGTCAAGTGTGCATCGATGTTCCACATGCAATGGTATTCAATCTGGATTTGGAACGTAGACGCAAATGGATTGACATTGATGTGACCCCTATTCTTCACCCTTGGATAGTCACCAAGAAAAGAAACATCCATATGGCTGTGAATGTCACCTGCTTGAAAAATGAACATTCTCCCAACGTTGAATATGGTTTCTTCAATATGGCACAAAGATCCCTTTTTCTTCTCCTCTATACTATTGACACTAGTGAGCACACTTATCACAGATGGAATTTTCTCCAAGTCACAAGGAACTTTACATCATCTACTCTCAAAAAGGGTCCTTTCACAGTTCCCAGTGAAGAGGCCAAGAAAGGCTTTAAACAGGGAAGAGCACCTCGTCACCGAAGAGAAGATAGGAAAATAAAAAACACTCCAGTTCCAATATTTAACATAAGTCGGTATTACAAACAGTTCTTTACTCAAAACGAATGCGAGCTTCACAGCTTTTGGTTGGAATTCAGTCAACTGAACTGGGACAAATGGATAATTGCACCACATAGATACAATCCTCACTATTGCAAAGGTGACTGTCCAAGAGTTATTGGTCACCGCTATGGCTCTCCAATCCATGCGGTGATACAGAACATAATGCGGGAGAAACTGGATTCTTCTGTCCCTGAACTTTCCTGCATTCCGGCTGACTACAGTCCTTTGAGTGTTTTGAAGGTGGAGGCTGATAGATCAATTGTATACCAAGAATATCAGAACATGATAGCGAAAACTTGTACATGTCGTTAAAACTAATTGTAATGTAATGAACCTTGTAGTTTCCTTATTTTTCCTTATTGTGAATTGCCAATTAGTTGAAAAATAAAATATGAAGTGCAAAAGCAGATAATTCTAGTGTGTGTGTTTTTCTTTGCTTTTTCTGATCTGCAAGAGAAATTAAGAGGTTTTCTTATTTTCAAAGTAGAAAAACTATCCATGAATTGTAGCTGTTTTGGGTGTTTGACAAAAAGCACATTTCTCTAAATTAACAAAAAGAGTAAATACCATGTCACGTTACAATAGTTTTTGTTTTAGTCTTAAAGTTTTTAAACTAGTGTTTAGGCAGAGGGTCTTGCTATTACTAATTTCTCAATTGCTTAAATTTTATATTTACTTTTAGTGATTGAAGACTGGTTGAGACTATTATGACTACGAGATGTAAATTTCATTTTAAAGCAATCACAATTTTTTTCTGACTCTGCAAGATAATGCAGACTAAGTTTGTTATATCTCTATAAACCCTTAGGAAATAACTTGGAGATTTTGTAATGGCTATGTGCAGATACTTCTGCAATAATCAGCAAAATGTATTATGTTATGTACGAATATTGGTAATTATATAAGCATGAGTTCTGTGCAGAAGTACCTTCTTTTACAGCAGAGATCTTCAAACTTGCCAGCTTTAAGCCTTGTGGACTTCATCTCTCAGAATTCTCCAGCCAGTGAACTTCAATTCCCAGAATTCTGGGAGTTGAAGTCCATAAGTTTTAAAGCTGCCAAGTTTGAAGACTTCTGTTTTACAGGCTTGATAATGTAGAAAAAATTTTTGCAGCAGACCTAACAGGCTGAAAAAAATCCCTTTTATAATGGGCCTTTATCTGATTTATGTCTTTAATTAACTCTGACATTCAGGTTTTAAATGCTTTCCATTTTGCATTCTGATTTATCAATGGAAAACATCATTCACCTCAATATAAATTAAAAATCTGCACTATAGCCCATGATATTAGTGAACTTTTAAAAGCAGGTGTTCTGTAAATATCTTAAAGCATTTTAACTGAAATGCCGTTTAAGTGTATTTATAAGCCTGAACGCTTGCTGTAGATAAATGTGAATTGTAATTTGGCTTGGTTTTTATTTTTCCATTAATCCCAATCCTTTCTTAAATATATTTTGTAGCAAACTTTGGTAGTCAAACTTGGAACCAACTAGGTATATTGAAATATGTAAACTTGATATGAAAAACAACCCTGTAATAGACAGTAAAATCTTACCTAGTCTGCTGCTATCTGAAGTTTGTGATAAATTTTGTAATGGGTCATGTAAATATATCTCTGTAATGAGCAAGACATCTGTGATAGAAGGTAGATGAGGTCTGGGTTGTTAGTATGCAAATAGAAGACTATTGCAGGAAGGGATTAGAAATTGGCATGTCTGAATTTCATTGCCTTGGAAAGTAAGCTTGGATTTATTTATTTATTTGTTTGTCAGATTTATATGCCACCTTTCTCCTGTAGGACTCGGGGCAGCTCAAAACAATAAAACAACCCGACAATAGATAAGATTAAATAATATTAAAAACCAATTTAAAATCCCCAAATCCCCAAGTTAAAATCCACAGCAGATCAGGGAAGTTGCTGAAAGAGCCATGTCTTTAGGTCAGCGTGGAAGGTACGCAGGTCGGGGGCCGTCCGAAGCCTGGTGGGCAACCCATTCCAGAGGGTCAGTGTGACCACAGAGAACGTCCTCATCCTGGGGACCATCAGCCAACACTGTCTGGCCGAGGAGACCCAGAGGAGGGCAGCCCTATGTGAGCGCACTGGGCGGTGGGAAGCCGGTAGGAGGTGATCCTGCAAAAACCCCAGGCCCATGCCATGAAGACCTTTATAGGTGAGTACCAGCACCTTGAAGCAGTTCTGGAGGACCACCGGCAACCAGTGCAGCTTGCACAATAGTGGTGTTATATGGAAGTAGCAGGACGCACCCGTAACTACTCACATGGCCGCATTCTGGACCAGTTAGAGCCTCCGGGTGCACCCCAAGGGCAGCCCCATGTAGAGGGCATTGCAGTAATCCAACCGAGAGATAATGAGAGAGGCTTAGAAGAACAGATGGCATTTTCCCCCATGCTACAATGCATTGAGTTTCAAAACTGGTTGTGAGTCCTAAGCTGAAACTTAAAATGTTCAGTGGGATAGTTAGCAACATTTTCAGGATCTTGGGTGCTCTAAATAGTTTAGAAAACAGTGAGTTTGATTTGGACATTGTGCTGAATCAAACCATGTTTTAAATTGCAGGTGGATTTGTATAGTAAAGCACAACCACACATTCTTCTTAGGCTAAAATATCCACTAAGCCCTTCAGCAAGTTGCCTTGTCAATGCTGAGCTATCCCTTCAATCATCTAGTTGATTTACTGCTGCTGAAGCAAATATTTCCAAAGTTTTGAGCTACATCTCCCACAGTCCCATTAATCATGCGTTAAGAGGCTAATGAGGCTTGAAATCCAAAGATGGGTAGTCAGTTATTTAAGACAGCCCTACTATTCCTCCCATGGCTATGGTTGACAATCCCTCCGAGTCCCATAGTTAAGTTTCTGTTATGTACTGATTGGCTAGAACCTGCATAAGATTTCATGCTCGTCACGGATTGGCTAGAATCTGCATAAGGTTTCATGCTCATCGATGATTGGCTGTCTGGACCGCGGGAGATTTAACCTGCTGTCATTGGCTGGCTGGTCTGCCTGGGGCTCCTTAAAAAGCCAGCAGAGCGCAATCACACGTTGCTGGAAATAAAAAGGTGCTGAATTCACTAACAACTCTCGCCTGTTGCCTTGCGTCAATCTAACAGTTTCCATCAGCTGTTCTTTTCCTGAATATGTTGAACACCAGTTTTAAAACCAAAGCACAGTTGGCATTGGTGCCAATGATCACTTATAGTATACTGATATCAGGTAAAATCCCAGTGACTAGAGTTACTCTGCCAGGTTTATATCCTGAACTACAAATCTGTTCTCCTCGTGAAAGAAATAGTCTAGTTAAATAACCAAAGGTTGTGAGGGACAAGCTCTTTCTGACCTGAAAGCATCAAAATGATATAGTTTGGATGCTTTATTTGTTTAATATTATTGCAGCATTAACAGAAAGTTTCAGCAGTTTCATGGTTGGGTTGAGGTTTTTTTTTTTTTTTTTTTTTTTTTTTTTTTTTTTTGGCAATAGGAAAGCAAAGTCAGTGTGACTGGGTTGCAGCAAGGGCTATCTCTTTTATTTAGAAAGAATTGTTGAGGCCAAGAAACAGTGAAGAATGATAGGAGTCTAAGCCAGATCTTTAGGTTAGGTTTGCTGATTGGTGGCTTCGGCATCTTAGTAAAACTGGCCAGTATGGCTCAGTGCAAAGTCAGACATCTAAATTAAACCATGATTCAGTTAACCATGAACCAGAAGCCATGCACTAGAAATGGCATGTGCATTTTTGCCTGTTAGAAGAATTTATGGTGAAATCACAGGCTGATTTTTCTGTGCCTACTTTAAATATAGTTGAACACATCAGTGGTGGATTGCTACCGGTTCTCCCAGGATTGGGCGAATCGGTAGCGGCGGGAGGCTCCGCCCACCCGCCTGGACACTTCTGTGCATGCGCAGAAGCATCACAAGTGCACGTGCACCCACGAGCGAACCAGTAGCAACAGGTTTTGAAACCCGCCCCGGAACACACCACAAAACACTATTTTGTTATATGGAAGTGAAGCAACAATACTAGATTTTAATGGTGGATATTGGCTTTACACAGTGCCTGTGTAAATATTACAGTTTTCCATATTAATGTAGGGAGCTAGGTGCAGAGGAACAAAATGCATAAGAAGTATTTATTTATTTATTTTGTCGCATT
This sequence comes from Masticophis lateralis, assembly GCA_030761175.1. Lineage (NCBI taxonomy): Eukaryota > Metazoa > Chordata > Lepidosauria > Squamata > Colubridae > Masticophis > Masticophis lateralis. Next base: position 92,672,098 of record JAUDYJ010000002.1, read on the forward strand.
TCTATGCTGCCCCACTCCCAAGGGATTCTGGGTGTCTTACAACAGAGAATAAAACAATGCAATAATTCCCATACAAAAGTTAAAAGAAGACATTAAAACATTAAGACACATACACTCCAATTTCTGGCCGGGTCTCGCAAGACTATAATGAGATCAGCGGCCCCAGGCCAGCCGGAAGAGCCAGGTCTTCATCGCTTTGCAGAAGGCCAATAGGGTGGGGGTGGTCTGGACTTCAGGAGGTAATTGGTTCCGGAGAGACAGGGCAGCCACAAAGAAGGCCCTCCTCTGCGAGCCTGCCAGCCGACATTGTTTAGCTGACACCCAGAGGAGACTGACTCTGTGGGATCTTACCGGTTGCTGGGAGCTATGTGGTAGAAGGCGGTCTCGAAGATAGCCTGGCCCTGAGCCATGTAGGGCTTTAAAGATAATAACCAACACCTTGAATTGCACCCAGAGACTGATAGGGAGCCAGTGCAGCTCGTGGAGAATTGGTGTAATGTGGGTGTATCTAGGTACACCCACTATAACTTGCATGGCTGCATTCTGGAGCAACAACCAGGTCAGCCCCCTCCTCCAGGATTAAGTCTCGAATGAGGGGAGCCTTGTTAACAACAGACCTGGCATTAAGCAGCTGCAGCCTGAGACCATAGCCCTGACATCCCAAGTCACCAGGTATATGAGATGAGCCCGGTGAACCAGAACCCAAGGGGCCGGAACAAGTAATTGCTTTGAGGTAGCAAGTCCTAGTTCCCCGAGAGCGGTCTACCCTTTGGCTCCTGCCATATCTACCTCTCCCAGTCATAACCATAATATTCCGGCTCTCCATCCCCCTAGTGATCCTCTTCCCCACCTCAGCGGCCCCCCACCTCCCCGGCAAGCAAGGCATCCCACTCATACCAAACCGGGGTTCCCATCTGAGACCCCATCTGCTTCTGCTTGTACACTCAGTACATTCCCTTTCCCCAGCTCCCTCATTCTCCCTAATTCCAGCCATTCCAAACCCGTTCCTTCCATTCTAATAATTAAATTCTAACTTATCCCAAACTCATTCACACCCACAAATACACGCATCCTCTCAGGATAAAATTAATATATCCAACAACAATGGATATATGTGGCTTGTGAGGAGCCACATATTGAGGTATTCTTCCAGTCACTGAGCTTTAGCCCTGTCCGATCATTTCCACAAGCCAACAGCCACTCCACCATCTTGCCTTGGGAGGCCCAGTGCACTTCACGAAGTATAGCACATACAGTACACACTTACATAAAATGCTTTAAGAATGTTGTGTATTGTTTATTTTGATATAAAATAAATAAATAAAAATAAAATTGTAATTTGCATGAAATCAGCATTGGAGAAAATACTGTATAATATTGTACAGCCTCACAATCTATATCATTTATAATGCCTTGTTTGTGTGTAATGTGACGATAGAGATAATTGAGAGTGAATTCACTGTGATGTCTAAGGCAAAAGATTTCTTGAAAAAATACACCATTTTACCATTTGTTGCCTTTGAATAACATTGCAAGAACAAATACTTTGATGACGTTAAAACCAGAAAGATCAAGTATAAATTTGGAGAATGCTGTTTTCAGATACTGGGATGGTGTAGAACTTCTTATTGATCCAAAGTCCTGACCAACTAAATGCAAGTAACGGATGATATCTTGAAAATGGCAATATGATTGACTTCCTGATGGATATTACTTCAGATCTGGGTCTTGATTTCTGCTTCTTCTCTCCATTCCCTTAGCAACATAACTTTTGCATGGGTGCAGTTGGGTTCTTTCCAGCCCTTCAATTCAATTCTAGGATAGTCTAAGCATGATAGTCTAAGCTTGATAGTCTAAGCAAAACAGAACTTGGTTAGTCTAGGGCAATGCCGACTGCAGGAAGGAACAGCCTCTTGACTCATTGCTGGATTTTGGAAAATGAGCAGTGGTATCAATGGTTTGGGGGTAAAGGACTCTTTTTAATACCAAAGCAAGAGAAGGGGAGCTATGGATGTTGAAGTGATTTAGAAGATGTGATTTAGAAGCAGCACCAGGAGAGGTTGGCATACCAGTCTAGACTTAAGAAGTTTACCTTCAAATGTTCCCTAAACAATCAAGTCTTAGGCTAGCATGCAGGACATACGTGCCTCAGGTGAAACCACAATTGTGCTAATCCCATGAAGAACCTGAATGGAAAGTACAAAGGTAGTTCCCTAGATTTGTCACATCACCTCAAAGGTTGTCAGAACCAAGTGATGTGGGGAAAGAGAAGAGGCCATAGTGGTGGATTTTACTAACTAGTCACTGAAAAAGGAAACGATAGTCATCCTATAAATTGAGGCACAATGTTGTTGAGAGTGTAGTGTATCTGTTGAGATTATTGATATATTTCCACTCAGGGCTGAGTAAGAGATGTTCTTACATCTCAACTCAAGGCTGTTCTTACTTGATGTCTGGAAACAATAAGGGATTTAATTCCAGCAGAGTGGCTGTTTGTGCAGAAACTATCTGGCTTGCTGCCACTTCTTATACTAATTCTGGGATAACACTTATCCTGAAGTAACAGGTTTACGGTTTGGGAATTGAAATTACAATTCCTACAGAGCAGCAGATTAAGACCGTGGGCCAAGGGTGACTTCAGCTAATTTTGATAGTTCTGAAAATTACCAATTTATTTAGAATGGGAGGCCTTAGCCATTTACATATTTATTATCATAAATATTGCAATTGGGGCACTGCAGTATGTTTTCTTAGGGCTGCCCCTGAGTAACTACTGTTGGTGCATATTATGTGCATACTGAGGGTTGAGACCCACTTTGGCAGCAAAAACTTGGTCAAAATAAGAGACAATACCGATAATAATATGAATGCTTGAATTTGGGAGAATTGCAGGACCATCTCCTCTGTATAGAATCTATCCATCCTGTTCAAGTTATCCATCAGATAATGTAATGAATCTCCTCCTTGAAAGAAGTCAGAGAGGTGGCAACCTGCTCAGTGCTGGGTTGCTCCCAGTTCGGTCTGGTTCTATAGAACCGGTAGTAAAACTAGCGGGAGGCTCCGCCCACTCACCACAATGTCATCATGGGTGATCTGCGCATGCGCAGAAGCAAGCAAGCACGCTCCCGTTGAGAACCGGTAGTAAAGGTAAGTAGAAACCACCCCTGAACGTGCTCCTCTGGAGCAGATCTATGTTAAAGATCCTGATACGATTAATGTTCAAGAAAACTAAAAGATTTACTGTATCTAGATGTTTCAACACATCTTTGAAGTTAAGCATTGCCTGGCATGTGGGTCAGTAATTTTAACTTTGTTTGTTTCAATTATGTTTTCATTATTGCATTTTGTTTGTGACCTCAGATGTTTTTATGTAAACATTATGTAGATGGATCTATATGTAGTAAGGAAGTAAACAACTAAGTATGGATGCAGAAGAAGGAAAATATGTGACCTCAAAAATGGGATTATGTGGTTGACGAAAGGAGGTGAGATGACATAAATACCTGTGAGTATAGCATTGTTCACAGGTATGAGAATATTTCTGCTCATAGAGTAAGTCAATAAGCAGAACCTGGTTATTTCATGGAATCACATTTGATTCAATAAAGTACTTTTAGTTATCTGGAGATTCTTCCTTTAAGCCAAATAACTGAAAACTGATAATTTAAAGTTAGAGACATTTATATGTTAAGTTCTAGAACATATAGTTCAGTTCATACATTCAGTTTAGTTTTACAGTTTAGTAACTGACTTTGCTTTGTTTACTTGAACTTTAATTTATGAGTCTGGGAGAGACAGATTTCATGGGATCTGTGCTTTTTGGTCCTGTAAACTAAGATTCCAGTGTTTACCTAACAGTTCATTGGTTCCAAAAAAAAGGTCTTCATTTGGCAAAAGAAAAATGCATAATGTTTGGCTATGAACTTTATTTAGGTAAATATTTTTTACTTGATGTTATTTCATCACTTAATTAACTGCATTATTTCCAAGAAAGTCTCTCAACACAATAATCTTTTGAATGCTGTCAGGAAAGTTGATATTAGCTGGTGACATTTTTGTATTTTACATTGAAGATTTAAATTCATAAATGCTAAAATTAACTCCAGGACATCAATTAAGTTAAGTGTTGGCTGAGCTAAAAAGCTTTCAAGATTTTTTTCTGACCTTATGATTTTCACTTCATCCATGGCATGAATGATTTTCATATTTTACTTTAAGTGTTTCATGGAACTTAGCCATTTGGCAAGATTAGTCACATTCTGTTGTTATAACATGACAATTCACTGTACTTAATAATGCCTTGTGTGTGTGTGCCTATGCATGCACAATATTAAAGGATGCTTTTTAAAAATTTTCTTCCCATCCTAGCAATTATACATTGGTTAAGTAATATCATAATTTTCTTCACTCAAGATTTTAGTTTTCTCTTTCAATAGCACCCACTTTGAAGTAATTAATTGGATAGCCAGCCCCCTTATGGATAAGAATCAGTACATTTAAATCAGGAATTTGTCTGCGTGAGCAGGGGGTTGGACTAGATGATCTCCAAGGTCCCTTCCAACTCTATTACTGTTGTTGTTGTTGTTGTTGTTGTTGTTGTTGTTATTGTTATTATTATTATTGATTTGTGAGAAGGTGCCTTATGGAACAATATAATTCATCCCTACTTAGTTGGCCTTCAAGAGGTGATGAATACAGATCTTGCCAAGCACTTTCAGGTCACAAATAGACAGTGATATTTCAGGGTGGGTGGATGGATGGATCCTATTTCTTTATTTATTTAGATTGATTGATTGCCATTCTATACTAACTTATACTTATTTCAAGAAGCAGTTATTTTAAACTGATCAATCAGCTTGTTCTAAAAGCTTATACGATTCCCAATCATTTCCACTGCAACAAAGCCAATTAAGTTATAATCGTTTCAGTACCGTTATATATAATATATTATTATATACTATAATTATATGAGTAATATATAATTTCCCATGATCATTTTAATAATAGAAACCAATTCTACCTCTCCTCAGTTTAATGCAAAGGAGTTAAGTACATAAAGGAGACTACAAAGCTACTTATGTAGACATAATATTTTCATAGGAAATTTTATTAAAGTGTTGATAGTCACATGAAAGTAAAATAATCAAGAAGTTGTTCAAAATAGAGTATTGTTTTTCTAAAATATGATTAATTGATTACATAAAGAAAGATGAGTATTTCACATTCCAGTTGTGTTTTTATTTGTTTGTTTTTACTTTTGTCACTCCATTTCTAGTGATGTGAATTAAAACGTGCCTCAGATTTCAACTGAATTTTATTTAGGAATTTAGCGAAACCATGCTTTCAACAGGTTAGATTTAGGGTTAGGTTTAAAATAGGTGAAATTTGGGTAGTCATTATTAATCTAGCATATTCACAATTAACAATGGATCATTGGATGACCCAGAGAAGACTAATAATGCATATTGTGCCATTTTCCAAACTGAATATTACAATTATTGAATTTCTTTCTTAGAATAAAAAGGAACAGTCTCAAAAGCTGAATTTTGAAACCAGCTAGGACATTCTGAGTTGAAGTCCAAACATCTAAAAGTTGTTAAGGTTGGGGACCATTTTTATAGTTTTTATACTATTCTTTTATAGTTTTTATACTATTCTTGTATTTCTTGTATTTCTTGATCTTGTATTTCTGCACCAAAGGACATGATATAGAGACATTGATTATTATTTTTTTTTTGCCTTTATTTCTGGATAAATAATAGGGCTGTATGTGGAAATAGATACTTTGAAACAATTGTATTGGATTTTTCCATTTTTATTTGTCACAAAATATAGGTGTCCTGATATTTCAAGGACAGTCATACCATAATTGTTCTGTATCTTAGATCAAGTCTTATCCAATATCAATTTTGCAGGTGAAGAATGTGTAGTACTGAAGCAAAAGAATCAGACTGAAGTGAGAAAATTAAGGTACAATGCACTCATGCTAAAAACCCAGCTTCTGTATTTTTCTGTTTTCATTCACAGACCCTTATCTACAACAGTAAGCACCACACACACACAATAGTGTGACTTTGTACAGGCTTTCCCACAAGAACAATTAGTTGCTTGAAAATGTCATGGAAATATATAATTGTAATTAGAGAGGTAGAACTTCAAAAAAGAAAATACCAGCTCCTGCTAGGAAAAAATAGATACAAATGAAAGAACACAAAGGAGCAGAGATATTATGGTCAAGTAAGCAGGAAGGGGCATGTAAACAGAACACTGCAACAATGCTTTCATGACCCAACTAAGATTATTTGCACATAGATAAAAGGACTGTATTTTGTGCATCTGATGGACTGATTAGATTACAAGAGTTTATGAAACAAAAGATCTTGAAGTTGCCACAAGACTCTTGACTGTTATTGCTGAACAAGTAACAAAAGCAAATTCTTTCTATTGGTGTACCAGCCCCAATTGATATCAAACTTTCCAAGCTATGAGTTCAATAGACATTTTCAAATAGTTTATGACATCACTGTTTTCAACACCAGGAGCAAGACAAATTAGACATCAAGACATCAGGGTCTGATTATGTCAAAAGAGAGGTTCTAAATTTAACTTTTTCATCACAAGGCTGAAAGAAGAAGGTTCTCTTCAAAGAATAACAAGCCATGTTCTAGGATGAAGTATATAAACTTTCATGGGCCAAACTGATAAGGTACAATGGACAACTGAGGTGAATTTAAGTTTCAGTTCTCCAAGCAATTTGTCAATATCTTATATAATATGAAACGTACACATTAGGGCTGTGCCAACAATTCAAAAGCGGTGCTCTACAAATGATTCCTATCTACGTGAAATATCTCATCCTAAAGTGACAAAACACTTTGGCAAAATCATGAGACTGCTTCTTAAGCTGTCTCTTGTATTGCTACACCACACTTGCTTTAAAAGACTACATTGGCCCTTACTTTTCTGAGATACATGAGGACATTTTATTGGGCACCCATGGAAATGGACTAAATGAAGTAAAGGGTCTGTGCTCTCTCTCCATGCAGGTTATAGACAATTCCTGCTCTTGCAAGTCTTGTTTGACAAGCCAAATTACTACTTCTGTGAAAAGTATTTTGAAACAAGCTAAGATTAGCTTCTAAGAGATTTGGTGAATTGCTTAGAACAAACAGTACTTACATGCAAACAGAAAACATTAAACAAAGCAAGCACAGTCCTGAATTCAGAGAAATTCTGCACTACTGTATGGACACTTTTTGCTTAGATGAAATAAAATATTATAGAAGTTTGGGCTTTTGTGGAATTGGTAAAAGAAATACAATTTCTTAACATGAGATTAACTACAATGTCAGGCTAATATATTTCATCAATAAGCATTTGGTTTTTGTAGGATGGTTCAGCAGTGAAATGCATTTACCTTCACTACCGGTTCGGGGAATGTGAGAGTGCACGCCTCTTCTGCGCATGCGCAGAGCCATCTGCGGATGCACAGAGGGTCAAAAATGGGATGTAATGACGTCCCACGGGTGGGCGGAGCCTCCTGCCACAGGTGCTACTGGTTCGCGCGAGCCGGATAGATTCGGCCAGATTTACCACCGGGATGGTTAAATAGTACAGAAGTCCCATAGTCCCAACCATGAACTCGAGTGTAATACATAGCTATATTTATTATTGTTGGCATTGTTGCTGTTATTAGTTGTATAGTCAGACAATTGTTTAGACTGGATTTGGAATTTTTATCCACCTACCAAATCCTTCACTAGAGTCACCTTATAAGGGGAATTGACAGCATAAACATTTAATAAATAAAATAAAAACATAAGGAACCTGTGATAGGCAGATATTGTTATTTAATAATATTAAAGAGCCTTGGTGGCACAGCAAACTAAGTACTGTTAAGTACCATTAAGTAAAAAACCAGCTGCCTGCAATTACTGCAAGTTCGAATATCACCAAACTCAAGGTTGACTCAGCCTTCCATCCTTTCAAGGTAGGTAAAATGAGGACCCAGATTATGGGGGCAATAAGATGACTTTGTATAAAAAAAGAACACCGCTTGGGTGGGGGGCGAAAGCCCTACTAAGCAGGTATATACAAAAGTATGAAGGCTATTGCTTAACACATTGCAAGCCGCCCTGAGTCTCCAGAGAAGGGGGGCATATAAATTAAATTTTTAAAAAATGTAGCAGGATGTAAGCTGTTCCTCGTAAAGCTGCCTTTCAATGGTGATTTTGTCAATGCCGATGGTGTTCAAGTGGTGCTCCAGCTGTCTTGAAATTGCACCCAAGGCGCTTATTATTATTGGTACTATCTTGGCTTTCTTTTGCCACAGTTCTTCTACTTCTATATCTAGGTCTTTCTACTTTGTGATTTTCTCTAGTCTTTCTCATTTATTGTCTCTTTCCAGGTACTGCAATGTCCACTATCCAAACATTTATTTAGTCTGGGGTATTATGTAGCAGAAGCTTGCCTGTTTGAATTCTAACGTCCCAGAACACATTAGCTTCTTTGTTTTCTATTACCGTGTTTCCCTGAAAATAAGACCCTGTCTTATATTTTTTTGAACCCTGAAATAAGCACCTGGCCTTATTGCCATGCACTCAAAAGCCCCATTGGGCTTATTATCAGGGGATGTCTTATTTTGGGGAAAACAGGGTACTTGGTCTATTTTGTAGTCCTACCATTTTTTTTTTTTTGGCTTCTATTGCAGATATTCCAATGTGCTGCTATTGCTACTTTACGATTCTATTCTTGTAATTAGTTTGTGTGATCTTTTTGCAGCAGCTAACTAAGTGGTTCACTGTTTCTTCAGCTTCTTTGCAGAGATAGTGTACTGTACTATCTGTTGTTTTTTTCAATTCTGGCTTTGTATGCCTTTGTTCTTAAGGCTTTGTCTTATGCAACCAGAATTAACTTCCTTTCTGGCTCTTAGCTATTGCCAGGTCTTGTGGTTATCTGTTTTGCCTACTAGCTTCGTTATGTAGTGGTCATGTAATATTATGCTTTGCCGTGTCTCTTCTATTCTTCATTTGGCCTTTCTTATAGCCAGTTTGGTCTCTTTGGTATTCATTAAGCCTTCATGATGTTCTAGCTTCAATGCATCACTACTGACCTTCTTGACTTCAGTGTGCTTGATGTTGTCATCCTGAAGAATGCTCAGGTAATTGTAGTGATCGTCCTCATCCAGATTCTTGATCTTATTTCCAAAGGATCTGATTCCTTCAGATTTTACAATTTTCCTCTTATTAATAGTAGGGGTTGAATATTTGTCCAGTTCAACTCCATTGCAATATCTTGGCTATACATTCAGACAGTGTTGAGCAGTGATTCCATTTCAGATGGTGTTTTCCCATTCAGCTTTAGCTCATCCTTGTAAAGGAGGTGGGATAGCCTAGCAGATGTATTTGATGTTTGATAGCCATGGCTTGACTTGTTCAGCATTCTTGACAAAGGAATCAATGCAATGGAAACCATAGTGGTGATAGTGCATCTTCTTGAAAGATTCCTCTCTTGATATTAACCTCTCCCAGTTTCTCACCATTGACCAGCAACTGTGTCTTCCATTGTGCCATTGATCTTTGCTCAAAACTTCTGATGTTTTTCCTGACTCTTGTTATTTCTAGTAACTTGATTATCCAGTCATGTGATAAATGCCTTCCTATAATCTATCCATCCTACATTCAAGTTGTTCTTTCTTCACTTATAGTTTTCCAAAATCATCTTGTCAATTGGTCTTTTGTCCCTCTGCTGTTTGGACAGTTTCTGTTTCTGCTTTAATATTTCCACTGCTTGCTTGACCTTCCTTGTTTCTAGATGATATTTTTATCAGTATTCTTTACTTTTTATTTTTATTTAATATTAGATTTTTATCCTGCCTTTATTACTTTATAAATAATTCAAGACTCAATATATTTAACACTTCTTCCTCCTATTTTTCACACAATCAGAAACCTGTTGGTGGATTGGACTGAGAGAGAGGGCAACTGGCCTAAGTCACCCAGCTGGCCTTCATGCCTCATGTGGGACTGGAACTCACAGTCTCCTGGTTTCTAGCCCAGCATCTTAACCACTAGACCAGGGTTCTGCAACATTAAACAGTCAAAGAGCCATTTGGACCCGTTTCCCACAGAAAACACATGTGTTTTTGTGGGACCCGCAAAACTTGAATGGGCGTGGTCAACTTGATATCACCCACACAGTCACATGACACCTCCTCCCCAGCCATGCCTATCCAGCTGGTCATTAGGGCAGAGAACCGGCTGTTAAAAAACACGTGGAACCACAAAACCCTTTTCACATCTCCCGCCCTCTCTCCCCCCCTCCCTCTCTTTTCCCCCTCTCTGTATCTCTGTCTCTCTCTCTTGCCCTCTCTCTCCCTACTTCTCTTCCCTCTCTCTGAATTTCTCTCTGTGTGTCTCTCTCTATGTCTCTCTCTATGTCTCTCTCTCTCTCTCTCCCCTTTCTCTCTCCCCCTCTCTCTCTATCTTTCTCTGTGTCTCTCTCTGGCCAGCTGTGGTCGCAAGAGGAGAAGGAGGGGGAGGAGGATTGCCTGAAGGGAAGTCTCCACCGCGGCTCGTGTTCATTCCTCAGCCACACCGGATTTCCAAAAAGTTGCCAAGAAGAAAGAATAGGAATAGTGAAGAGCCCCAAGGAAAGCTCACCAGGTTGGCCCAGCCTTGGCTTTCTGAGAGAGAGAGAAGAGACACAGAGAGAGAGAAAGAGAGAGAGAGAGAGAGAGAGAGAGAGAGAGAGACAGACAGACAGACAGACAGACAGACAGACAGACAGACAGAGACACAGAGAGAGGGTGAGGGAGAGACTGGCTGACTGGCAAGCGCCATTGGCATGGGTGCTCCGGCTTTCTCCAAGCCTGACCCTTGGGATGGGAGTGCAAAGTTTGGTGGGGCCATCCCCCTTTTCCCGCTGCCCTGAGCGTCTTTACTCCTCCAGCGAAGCAGTGCCGCCACTGGCTTTCATTGAAAAGCATCCTCCAGGCAATGAAAGTCCCCCATGTAAGTTTTAAAGCCGCGGCTGGGCACTACAGGCCCGTCTCTTTTTCCATCATCCTCTCCTCCCAGATCCCATTCCCACCCTGCCAGCCCTCGTGTTAGTGAAGCCGGCATCAGTCACAGCCAGGTTGGGCCAGTGTCTCAGGGCAGAGAACAGATTGCACATCTCCCCAAGCGACTGAGGCATGGGGAGTTGTGGGAGCACCAACAAGAGCTGGAAGAAGCTCCATGAAGAGTGAGGTGCTGGAGAATCAGCCCTGGCCGCTTCTGCATCCCCCGCTGTCACCCTTACCTTCTCAGGCCAGGTGAGGAGTGACTGGGAGGGTGAGGGTGGGGCCAGCCAGTGGTGGGATCACCCGACAGGGAGCCACAGCAGAGGGCCTAAAGAGCCGCATGCAGCTTCAGAGCCGCAGGTTGTAGACACCCACACTAGACCAAACGGGGTCTCCTTAGCTTCCTTTCTTTCATTTGTTCTAGCTTGCTTACCTCTGAACTTAGCATGCTGATCTTATTTTCCAATCTGATCTTCCATTTTGTTGGTACACTAATTTTTGTAAATATTTGTTCATTTTGCATCCAAGATCTTCAGTTATTATTACAACTGCACTGTACATTAGTTTGTTTCTTACAGTGAGCTGGTACTAGTGTTCAATATTACAGTATTGGCATCTTTTAATATGTGCTAGCTGGGAGGGGGGGTTGTAACAGGCTTCAACGCAGGCAACTTTTTTGTGCTATTTTAGATAATCAGTTATTTGTTTCTGTGCCTCTTGTTTTTAGTTAGAAGACTTTGTTCTTTTTGGGGGAAAAGCAGAGGAAAGGGTGGCTGGTTTAGAAATGAGAATGGTTCAATAGCTATGCTAGTTTCCTCTACTACTGAGTCCATCTGTTTTGTTTCTCCTATCTGAACTATTCTGGCATAGCTTCAATTTCCTTGTCCTGGGTAGACCTTTGTAATTCTTCTAATTCTACTTCTGCGAATGCTTTATTTTGTATTGTTAATTGATAGCTTCTGTTCTGTTATTTCAGAACAGAGTAGATTTACTTCTGGAAATTCAGAAAGTTGTTCTTTCCAGAACTGGTGCATTCTTTTCAGATATCCTCTTCTCATTGGACTTGATTTGTCATAGCAAATCATTATTCCTTCGCTTCCAGTCATTGTATATTTGTGACGGGAAAGTAACTTTACTTCTAATGGTCCAGGCTGTGCTTATAAAGGGGTGGTATTCACTTACCTTCACTACCAGTTCACAAATGTGAGCGTGCATGCGCTCCTGCTCGCTTCGTTCACACGTGCCACCTCCACACATGTGCAGGACCTTCTGCATATGCGCAGAGCATCAAAAACAGGACATGATGTCATCCAGGTGGGTGGGCAGAGCCTCCCGCAGCCGTTGCTATCAGTTTGCCCGAACCGGATAGAACCAGTCGAATACCACCACTGCTGCTTACTCAATAACAATAGTTATTCCTGTCTATATAATTTATTATTTCACACATCATTGTGTAATCATAGCTGCCATTTTTTTATTTGGTGTTGGCTTTGTAGCGATTAAGTGTTGTCCAAGATTGTTTAGTATTATATGCAGTGTGTCAATAACACTGGGACCGCTACAGCTGGTTTATACTTTATTTTTTCCATTTCAATTTTCAAATGTTAATACTTTGTGAACTTCTTCAATTCTTTCTCTTCTCTTCTACTATTACCTGTGTCAATTATCTACACTTTCTTTTTAACCACAAATTTGGTGTGACTTTATCATTTTGTATTCAGAAATTCCACAATATTTTAAAGTGCTTTTCAGTTATCTGTTCCCATCAATTTTTCCTTATCAGCACATGATAATTTTTGCAGATGTTCCAGTGAATCAGTTTGGCAGCTGTGTTGTTATTTATAATCAGTTGTGTGATCTTCTCAGCAAAACTGAGTATATGATCTATTGCTGTTTCTGCTTTTTTACATAATCTGTACTTTGAATCATTTGATGATTTTTTAGTTCTGGCGTTGGCTGCATTTGCTTGCATTTGAGCAACTAAAATCAAGCCTTCGGTTTCTTTTTTCAGTGTTCCTATTGTAAACAATTGCCAGGTTTAGCGTTATACATTTTCCCTTGATCTTTTATAGAAATTTATTTATTTATTTATTTATTTATTTATTTATTTATTTATTTATTTATTTATTTATTTATTTATTTATTTATTTATTTATTTATTTCAATTTATATACCGCTCTTCTCCCCGGGAGGGAGACTCAGGGCGGTGAACAGTCAAATTAAAACACATATAATACAAATATTAAAAAATTTAAAATTAGATTAAATCGTTGACGTTCCAAAATAAAAGTCTCAAACCCCGTTAAAATACCCAATTTAAAACACCAGAAATTAATACTACCAAAAATTTTAAAACCCCATTAAAATCAAGCAAGCAAGGCCGGCTTGTCGGAATAAATAAGTCTTAAGGGCCTTTCGGAAAGCGTGGAGGTCCGGGATCAAACGAATTTCAGGAGGCAGCTCGTTCCATAGGGCTCTCCCCCTGGGGGCTGCCAGCCGACATTGCTTGGCTGATGACACCCTGAGAAGGCCCTCTCTGTGTGAGCGTACTGGCCGGTGGCAAGTTATCGGTAGCAGCAGGCGGTCCCGCAAATACCCCGGTCCTATGCCACGGAGCGCTTTAAAGGTCAAAACTAACACCTTGAAGCGCACCCGGAAGACCACCGGAAGCCAGTGCAGCTCGCGCAGGAGAGGTGTCACGTGGGAGCGCCCTGTCGCTCCCATAATCACCCGCGCGGCCGCATTCTGGACCAGTTGGAGCCTCCGGGTGCATCCCAAGGGGAGCCCCATGTAGAGAGCGTTACAGTAGTCCAGGCGAGACGTGACAAGTGCATGAGTGACCTTGCACATGGAGTCCCGATCCAGAAAGGGGCGCAACTAGCTCATCAGGCGAACCTGATAAAAGGCCTCCCTGGCCACGGCCGCCATATGCCCTTCCAAGGACAGCCGTGAATCCAGGAGGACACCCAAGTTGCGAGCCCCCTCTGTGGGGGCCAATGACTCACCCCCAATAGCCAGCAATGGCACCAGCTGGCTATACCGGGACGCCGGCATCTACAGCCACTCAGTCTTGGAAGGGTTGAGACGAAGCCTGTTCCTCCCCATCCAGACCCGCACGGCTTCAAGGCACTGGGACATTACTTCGAGGGCATCATTGGGGTGGTCAGGGGTGGAGATGTACAGCTGAGTATCATCAGTGTACAGTTGGCAACTCACCCCAAAACCACGGATGATCTCACCCAGCGGCTTCACATAAATGTTGAACAGGAGCGGCGAGAGGACCGACCCTTGTGGCACCCCGCAAACGAGGCGCCTCGAGGTCGACCTCTGCCCCCCTGCCAACACAGACTGCGATCGGTCGGAGAGATAGGAGGAGAACCACCGCAGCACGGTGCCTCCCACCCCCAAACCCCCAACCGACGCAGCATGATACCATGGTCGATGGTATCAAAAGCCGCCGAGAGATCTAACAGGACCAGGACAGAGGAACAACCCCTGTCCCGAGCCCTCCAGAGATCATCCACCAATGCGACCAATGCCGTCTCCGTGCTGTACCCAGGTCTGAAACCAGACTGGCACGGATCTAGATAGACAGTTTCATCCAGGTACTGTGGGAGCTGTCGCGCAACCACACTCTCAACAACCTTCGCAATAAAGTGAAGGTTGGAGACAGGACGAAAATTTGCCAAAACAGCCGGGTCCAGAGAAGGCTTCTTGAGGAGGGGCCTCACCACCGCCTCTTTCAAGGTAGCAGGCAAGAAACCCTCGCTTAAAGAAGCATTTATAATCCTCTGGAGCCAGCCTCGTGTAACTTCCCGAGTGGCCAGTACCAGCCAGGAAGGACACCGGTCCAATAAACATATGGTTGCGTTTAGTCTCCTCAAAGTCCTGTCCACATCCTCAGAAGTCACAGGATCGAACTCATCCCAGATAACGTTCTCAAGACCAGCCTCAGTCAGCCCGCCGGAATCTACCCAGTCAGAGTCCAAGCCTTCCCAAATCTGAGCGACTTTATCGTGCAGATACTGTGCAAAATCCTCAGCCCGCCCTTGCAAGAGGTCCTCCCGCGCTCCCTGATGTAGGAGGGAGCGGGTCACTCTAAACAAGGCGGCTGGGCGATTATCTGCCGATGCAATAAGAGAGGAAAAGTAGATACGCTTTGCTGCTTTTATCGCCACCAAATAGGTCCTAACATGGGACCTAGCTAGTGTTCGGTCGGATTCAGATCGACTCGCCCTCCAACCACTCTCTAGGCGTCTTTTCCGGCGCTTCATCCCCCTCAACTCCTCAGAAAACCAAGGAGCCTGGCAGATTCAGTGCCGGGTCAGAGGCTGCAAAGGCACGACTCGGTCCAGGGCGCCGGCGGCCGCCCTATCCCAGGCAGCCACCAGGTCCTCGGCCGAATCGTGAGCCAGAGTTTCGGGCACTGGCCCAAGCTCCCTCTGGAACCTATCAGGATCCATCAGGTGCCTGGGGCGGAACCACCTAATCGGTTCCGCCTCCCTGCGGCGGGGTTCGGCGGTCAGAAAGTCTAGCCTCAGGAGAGAATGGTCCGACCATGACAGGGGTTCAATGATTATATCCCCAACATCTAGGCCATTCAACCACTGACCAGAGACAAAAACCAAGTCCAGAGTGTGTCCTCCTGTGTGAGTAGGGTCAAGAATTAATTGTGTCAGGTCCATGGCTGTCATGGAAGCCATAAACTCCCGAGCCAACCCAGACGCCTCACCGACAGACGGCAGGTTGAAATCCCTCATGACCAAAAGCCTGGGGGTGTCAACCGCCACCTCAGCAATAACGTTGAGAAGCTCGGGCAGGGCCGCTGTCACATGGCAGGAAGCCAGGTATGTGATCAGCAAGCCCACCTGCACACCATGGCCCCACTTCACCAGGAGTGACTCACATCCGGCTATCTGAGGTACAGTGGTCTTATTTTCTCCCCCACAATTGGTAAATTGGCCATGTAATGCTTTCCCTTGCCAGCATGTTTTTAATATCGTTTTTAACTATAGCATTTTGATATTCTTGTTTTGTCTCCTGTACATTCAGTAAGTTCCAATTTTTAACTAGCATCAATGCTTGATTTTGAAGGTCCTTTACATCAGTAAATGCTTGCTTTTCTTCTTCAACAATTCATTTGAGTAAATTTATTTTATTTTCTTCTTCAACAATTTATTTGAGTTATATTTTCTTGTTTTTCGATCCAAACTGTTCAGTTTGTGTCCGGTTAATTCCATTGGTGTATGTTGTCTCCAGGTATTGATGGCTTTGATGGTGTTTCCATTGATAAAATAATTCAGTAATTTAAATAATTATTAAATGGTTTGTCTTATAGTCAGCTAGATGTTCAGATGGGATTTGGCATTTTATCTACCTATCCAGTCCTTCGTAAGGACCCTGGATAGACAGATGTTGATATGTGATGGTGTTAGAGATAGGGTGTGAGCTGTTCTGAGTAAAGCTGCCTTTTGCAATTGACTGATGGTGAATTTGTAAAAAAAAAAAGTTATTATTATTTAAATATAATACATGCCACCCGCATCCCAGTAGTTCTGGGTGGTTATTTTTATTTGCAATAGTCATGAATTCCAATTTAGATACATAGAACTACTTTTTTTGGAAAAAAATATTTTTTTAAAATATAAACATAAAATACATTTTTTTCAAAACGGAGCATTGATCCGGTCATAAATTGGTACAATTACTAATAAATCTTAATTTTCAAATAACACAACTTAATCTTTAATTCAATTATTTCCCTAAATTCTATCTATTTAACAATGCTGTTATCCCAAAAACCCATTACTTAAATCTTTTAATCCATATATCATTTCATTTTTCTTTTTCTTTTTGTTTAGATGATGAAGATGATAGATAATGAAATGTAATCATTTCATTTTTGCAGTTAATTCCAACATAATCATCCTTGTTTTTGCTGTCATACCCAGCATAATCATTTTTGGTTTTTGCTGTTAATCTCAGCATAATCATAATAATTTTACTGTTAATCCCAGCATAATTATTTTATTTTTGCTGTTAATCCCAGCATAATCATCTTTGTTTTTACTGTTAAACGCAGCATAATTTTTATTTTTGCTGGGTTTATTTTGCTGGGTTACTCCCAGCATAATCATCTTAATTTTACTATTAATCCCAGTATATTTGTCTTTCTGTTGTTACCATCCAACTATACTTTATTTATTCACAGTTAATCATATTATCATTATCTTTTTTATGACAATTTAATAGACATAGTTCTTCAAACACATCTTTATATGCATTTATAAATTCCTTTATATGCATCTATAAATTTTAACATAATTTATTTTTCTTATATTCTAATTTCCATCAATATTTCAGTTTTAAATATCTACAACATATTCTTCTCATACTCCTATTCATCCAAATTTATCTATAAAAACCTCCTTTTTATTATTACTATCCACCTATACATTGTTTTTCCATTTTTAATCACGTTGTTTTAATCTTTTTTTCTTTTCTTTTTCCAGCCATGGAAACCTTATTTCTTCACATTCTCGCCTGCTGGCATATATATCATTTCATTTTCAACATCTTCAAATTCTGTCCTCCATGTATCATTTTGGATCTTTTCCTTATTTCTATTCCAAATAAAATGCATCAAGTTCCCTTCTCTTGTTCCTGCGCCAGTTTTTTAAGTTATTATTATACCAATTAAAGAGTTCTGTTATGGTTTCCCTTTCTTTTCACCAAAGTCAAGCTGCCTGCAGAAAAAAAAAACCCTCCTCCACAAAATCCCAAGGCTATTATCTGTAGAATTCACAATTCTCCAAAAAAAAAAAAAAAGCAAGTTACAATGTTCCTTTTAAAAGCAGAAGGTGTCTCTTTAGAATCCACAATTTCCAGTTATATAACAATCCAGCTTAATCGACTCTTCTTCTTTTAATTTTAAAAGTATCTTCTCTTTTTTTTTTGTCCAGTTCAAATTTTGAAGCTCTGTCCAATCTTTTAGCCATGTCTCAATATTTAACTTTTTAAATTGGTTCTATTCAAAAATCAATTGTTTATTGGGTCTTTATCTCTTCAAAATTGCATGTCAAACTTTCATTGCCCCTTTGTTGCTCAGCCACTGTTTTATCGCTAGGGGTCTTATAGTTAAAAATATTGGTCTAAACATTGTTGCAAGCCTGGGTTGGTTGTCACTCACCCGGCTTCAAAAAGCTCTGTTTCAATCCACTTTCCTCCTGCACATCTCTTAGCCCAGTTGTCCCAGCTTCATGACAGCAGCCATGGATGCCGCCCCCCGCCGCCAACTCACAGAGAGTTCCCTCTGACCTCCGAGGAAGGGGCGTTGTCTTACCTGAACACCCTTTCTGGGGACCACAGGGGACAGTGGTCACAGACAGGTTGATTTCCACGCCCAGCGAAGATCGAGTCAGGAATCTGGAAGCTCCTCCTCCTGTTGCTGCTCTCCAGCTTTCGGACGATGAACAGTGCCTGACGACGCACCAGCCAGTCTGAAAAACAACAACAGCAGTGCACCAGCCGAAGAGGACCGGCGGAAAGAGGGAGGGGCTGACCACTGTCCCCTGTGGTCCTCAGAAAGGGCGTTCAGGTAAGACAATGCCCCTTCTAGGGAATCCAGGGGACAGTGGTCACAGACGAGACTTGCCAAAGCAGACGAGTTACAGGGCGGGATCCGGCCGGGACGAGGAGGCCTGGTCAGCACAGACCTGCTGTAGAACCCTGCGGCCAAAGGAAGCTTCTGCGGAAGCAAAAGTATCAATCCGGTAATGCCGGATGAAGGGAGTGGGGGATACCCAGGTGGCAGCACAGCAGATGTCTAGAAGGGAGGCCTGGGTAACCCACGCGGCCGACGTAGCTGCACTGCGTGTGGAACGCGCAGTGATACGCCTAGGGATTGGAAGGGATAGAGACTCGTAGGCCAAAGCTATAGTAGCTCGGAGCCAGCGACCCACAGTGTGGGAAGACACCTTGAGACCCAGGGTAGAAGATTGAAAGGAAATGAAGAGGGCCTCCAACCTGCGAATGGAGGAGGTTCGCCGTATGTAGATGCGTAAGGCCCGGCGAACATCCAGGGAATGCCACACGCGTTCCCTCGGGTGGGTAGGGTGGGGGCAGAAATCAGGGAGCACCAATTCCTGGGAACGGTGGAAGGGAGAATTAACCTTTGAGAGAAAGGTAGGGTCCAGTCCAAGGATCATCCTATCCGGGTGGAAGATGCACAGGTCTGCCTGGGTGGAGAGGGCTGCCAGCTCCGAAATCCGTCTGGCGGACGTGATGGCTACTAAAAAGGCCACCTTATAAGATAGAAACCGCAAGCCTACTGAGCGGAGAGGCTCGAAGGGAGCTCTGGTAAGAGCATCCAGGACCTTTGGAAGGTTCCACGTAAGGTAGCGGTGCACAGGCAGGGGGCGGAGGTTGGACGCCCCTTTTAGGAATAACCGAAGGAGGGGATGATGGGCCAATGAATTTCTTGAGCCCAGACAAAGAATAGAAGATAAAGCAGCTACTTGCCTGCGTAAGGTATTGGGGGCCAGGCCCGCAGCCAGACCCCTCTGGAGAAAGATGAGTACCTGCTTCGTGGATGCCCCTGCCGGGTTCAAACCCTGTGATGCGCACCAGGTTGCGAAGGATCGCCAGGTCGATTGGTAAATACACTTCGTGGCCAGTCGGCGAGCTGCTAGGATGGTGTCGATCACGGTGTCAAGTAGATGGGACTGTGTCAGTAGTTGCCGCTCAACCGCCAGGCGGTTAGTTGGAGCCAGGAGGTGTTGGGGTGGAGTAGAGACCCCTGGCGAAGGCTGTCGTCGGTGAGAGGAAGACGCCACGGAGGACAAATCGACAAGGCTTGGAGGTCGGCAAACCAAGGCCGGCGAGGCCAGTGGGGTGCGACGGGGACCAGTTCTGCCTTCTCCTCTAGAAGCTTCCAGATGACCTTGGGCAGGAGAGGAAGGGGGGGAAACATGTAGAGAAGTCCCGAGGGCCAGCTGGAGTGGAGGGCATCGGTGGCCTCCTCGATCGGGTCCGGAAACCGTAAGAAGAAGCGATTGTCGATTGTCCCGTGTTGCAAATAAGTCCAGAACTGGTTGGCCGAACCGTAGAGCGATCTGTTGAAATATAATCGGATCCAGATGCCACTTACCGTGGTCCATCTTGGCACGGCTCAGCCAATCGGCCTGGTGGTTGGCTAGTCCGGAGATGTGGGTTGCTCGAAGCGACCTCAGGTTGTCTTCCGCCCAGGCTCCCAACCTCTCTGCCTCCTCCATGAGAAGGCGAGAGCGGGTTCCCCCTAGGTGGTTCACATGGGCCTTGGCGGCCACATTGTCCATCCGGACCACCACATGTTGATTCTTTATGACGTCCTTGTAGACGCGAAGGGCCAGATGGATGGCCCGCAGCTTCACCCAATTTATGTTGTGTTTCTTGTCTTCTGGGCTCCAGAGGCCCTGGGCAATGTGAGACTGTGTGTGAGCCCCCCACCCTGATAAGCTGGCATCTGTTGTCAGGGTGATCTGATCGGGCTCCCTGAACTCTCTCCCCTTGCGAAGAGCCCCGGAAGCCCACCATTGGAGGGACTGAAGGGCATCATAGTTAAGGTGAACAATTTGGGAAGAGGCCGAATTCTGGGACCTCTGATACGGGAGAAGAAACCACTGCAGGATCCTGCAGTGGAGACGGGCCCATGGAACGATGCCGATGCATGAAACCATCTTTCCGAGGAGGTGAGAAAGCGTTGCCAGGGAAACGGGAGCCCCCTGAGCAACGGAACCAACCAGAGACCGCAAGCTGGAAAGCCTCTCCTCGGAAAGGTAGACCTTGCTCTCGACCGTATCAATGATGGTCCTGAGGTGTTGGATGTAGGTCGTCGGTATCAGGTGGCTTTTGTCGCAGTTGATGGAAAAACCATGAGCCGTCAAGGCCTGGATGGTGGATTCCAGGTCGAGAAGCGCCCGCGTCTCCGAGCTCGACATGATGAGATCGTCTAAATAGCATTGAATCCGAATTGGGCGAGCTCGAAGATGAGCCGCAAGAGCGCCCATAATTTTGGTAAAAACTCAGGGAGCCGAGGAAAGGCCGAATGGAAGGGCATGGTACTGATAATGATGGCTCTCATAACAAAACCTTAGAAATTTGACATAATTACAATGGATGGGAACATGGAGATATGCCTCCGTCAGGTCAACAGACGTGAGGAGGTCCCCAACTCTGATGCCCTCCAGAATGGACTGGAGGGACTGCATTTTGAACCACCGGTAGACGATCCAGCGGTTCAATGACTTGAGGTCTAGAATGGCTCTCCAGCCCCCCGAGGATTTCTGAATGACGAACAAGCGGGAATAGAAGCCCTGTCCGTGTTGCTCCTCCGGAACGGGTTCAATAGCCCAAATTTCGAGGAGGTGTTGAATGGCTGTTTGGAGGCCATGGCAAGAAGGAAGGCCTCTAATGACCACGAGGGAGCCCTAAAATGGCGGCCGTCAAATTCAAAATGGCGGCCGGCCCGTAAAACAGCACTCCAAGGCCCTGAAGGAACCGTTGGGCAATGCTATAAGCGTCAGAGGAAGGGCCGATGAAGGGCCGATAAAGGGGGCTGTGTACTTGCCCCTCCGATGATCTGCTGCTGAGGAGGAAGTCTGAGCGGCGAAGAGCGCTCCGGCGCCAAAAAAACGGCTCCTGAGCGGCAGCCTGGCAATTGAAAGCGCTCCACTCCCTCGCAGCAGTTTCAGCCTGTTGGGCGCGCGCCGACCTTTTAAATCAGCGAGAAGTGCCTTCGGCGCACAAGGAAAAGCCCCGCCGCCAGAATTCAGCCGCCAGAAGACGCCCAGCAGGAGTGGGAGCCTCTACTCGAGAGGAAGCTCCCACGGTGGAATCAGGCGTGAGCCTTTCTCACCGCTGGTGGGAGAGGCAGGAGCCTCAATCCCCAAAGCGTTAATCCCAGTGGTATCGGAGAACCTTCACGCTGGAGCACCTCTTAGCTTCCTGAAGACACAACCACAGCAAGGCCAATAGGCAGAGCAAGGGCTGAGTGTGTCCGATCTAGCTGAGATCGAGTCAGAAAGCTGGAGAGCAGCAACAGGAGGAGGAGCTTCCAGATTCCTGACTCGATCTTCGCTGGGCGTGGCAATCAACCCGTCTGTGACCACTGTCCCCTGTATTCCCTAGAACTTGCCTGTTCCTCTTGGTCGTCTGAGGTGCCTCTCTTTCTGCCCCGCGGTTTGGCAGCCGGGGTTTTTGCGGCACTCATCAGAGCCCACAAACTGGACTGTCTCGCTGCGACGCCAAACCAGAAGTCTAGATGCATAGAACTACTTATTCACCTACCAGCTTAGTGCCTTGAAGCGTGTGGAAATATATTTTGTGGAATTTCCTCCAGATGTATCATGTCTATAACCACTCTGAGAACCTTGGATACTGTAATTCTTGCACACATATAGGGGGCATCGGGTTTAGAGTCTTTTTTTAAGTATTTATCTCTAAAAGTAAGTATTTTAAAAAAGTATTTTGGAAAGTCTTATAAATAATGTAGCACACAGAGGGGCGTGGCAAAAATCTGGACATAGCTTTGTACAATAATTTCTGCTTCTGCAAATGAATTTTTGTCTTTTCTTCTTCCTTCTAGTCAGGGAATTGATGAAGTTTGATCTGTTGCTGAGATGCTGAAGCTTTTCTAGGTACTCCCAGTGAATTAACAATCGAGGCAAATTCTGAACTTAAACACCGTTATCTGCAGCAGAAGTTTTAAAATGTATTATTGCCACACACTCAGAAGAATTAAGGATTGTTCTGTTTCATTCAGCAAAATCTTTTAGAGAAATCAGTTTTACAATTTACTAATTCCAATTGTGGATATCTGTATGCCTGCTTATTATGTATTTATTTGATGATAATAAATAAGCACCACTCACTAGTGTTTTTTTTAAATCTGCAGTTTTCTTTTTCTTGCTATGCAACAGATAGTTATTTTTTATGTAATTAAGCCTAAAACACAATGAGAAAACAGCATCAGTTTTATTTTTTGCGCTTTGACCATTGACCCACTTACAAGTAGACAATGAAAGACTGAGTGAATTCTATGTTTTAAAAAGGAACAGCTGGCCTGTTTCATATACTGATCAAGGTACAAGTACTTGAAAAATAAATATATTTAGCTTATAGGACAGACCTTGGACTATCACTTTAGTAGACATTAACTTATTAAATCTTTGTGTCTCTAAAGTGACCTTTGTCCCTTCAAAAAGCTGGAAGAGTGATGCAATGGGAACTTGCATCTATAAAAGGTTGAACAAGAATGTTCAGGTGTACTCATTCCCTTTTGTGAAAAAAATTGATGGGCCAAAAAGGATTCAAAGATGATTCAGGGTTTGAAAGTTTTGGCAATCTTCTCAATTTGTTCAGCCCTACTATTTCAGGTAAGGCATTTAGATTTCAAAACTGTAAGGCAAATGTATTGCAATATATATTTCATGCCTAAGAGATATGTGTTATCAGAAGGGATTCAGTGTCTGAAGGGCCATTATCAAGAATCCAGGGATGACCTATTACTGTTTCAGTATTGGACTTCTTCCTCAATGGATTGAATTACATCTGTTTCCAATGGCTTCTGCTTACCCAGTAAGTTCAGGAAGGGTGGACTACTGCAGGTCTCTTCTCATGTCATCTTCAGAGACCATGGGGGAAAACCTTCTGAGTTATGGTTTCCACTTTTTGGAATGGCATTCTCAAGATTTCCACCACATTGGTTTATTTAAGAAGCCACAAACCCTGGCTTTTCTGGGAAAGACAGTGATGATGACCAAGAGATCTTATGCTCCAGGGAAATTTATTGTGATAGGTAGCTTGGTATATGTATATTTGTTTACCTTATTGGATTTTGTTTAACTTGTTTAACTTATTATTTTTGATAAAATAATTTGTACAAAAAGAAAAGGACAAAGCCCAGTTTCAAAACTGAGCTAATCTGCAAATACTGTCAATATATTACTATAGAAAATTGTTAACATTAAGATGTAAGTTATGTGAATTTCTGTGGGACAGGCAAGTTTTGAAATTACCACTGACTTAATTAATTTTTGTACAGAAAGAGTAAGCGGTCATAAATTTCATGCAGAAATGACAGGATATGAGAAAACGTCTGAAGAGAATTCTACAGGCTGAATGTTCAAACAGATTTCAGTTTCATGTCATACCCAGATTATAATTATGTTTCAGATACACTGTGCTTCGCTGCATCCAGAAAATGCTCAGCTTCTTAGACCAAAAAGAATGACACCTTTCTGGAGAGGACTTTCAAGACCAGTTGGAGCACCATGCAGGGATAACAGTGAATGCTTCACAAGAATGTGCAGGTAATTTTTTTCTCATGCCTGAAAATGAAAAGTGTTTCATGCAAGTATTTTTACTGTTAGGATAACTGCAATTATCAGGTTATTTTGAATAGGACAAAGGTAAAAATTAATGTTTCTCCAGGTCTGTAAATTAGCAGAAGGAAAAAAAATCAATACAAAAGAAATGACAAATCTAGACTTCATTTACAAAATATTTTCTATTTAATGTTAAAACTGAAAACATTAAACAGTAATTTTAATATAGTACAGTACAGATTGAAATTAAAAACATTTTGGAAAATGTAATGCAGGCAATCTAGGACAATCTAACATGAAAACTGATTTACCTTTATTAATACATTTCTTATTCCTTGCAATTGTACATCATTACCATCAAGAACAAAAACCTCCCATCTGGATGTGCAACTCTAAAAAACGAGCTAAATAAGTACTGGTGGCAATATTGCTTTCCTGAACAAAGTAATGCAATGTTTGCTTCAATATTACAGAAACTACTGTTAAAATACTAGATTCTTTCTTACATATGAATTAATCTTAATGTGCCTAAAATAGTAATCAGACTGATTTTTTTATTTATTTTGCAGGAACAAACTATGTTCTTTAAGAATATTGCAAGAGTAATTAAGAAGAGCAAGCTGTTACCTTGGATTATGCTCCCCTTTGTTTATTTATTGTCACATCTCCTAATATATATATATATTTAAAGCTTTTCAATTGGTGCTTCAGTTGTATGGACAAATGAATGAATTTCAACTTGGCAGATATATATGTTAATTTAGTTTATAGTTTCCATCTTGTTCCAAGATGTGCTTTTATCCAAGCTACGGTAGCTTCAACTGATTTTATCTTTTATTTGTATTTTTTTTCTGTGCAAAAAAATAAAATAAATACTTGTAAGAGCAACTAGTTTGATATTTGTCTTGCATACCATTCAAAAGAGAAAGACACATAACAATTAAGACACAATGAAAATATTCTGAGAAGAGATGGACTTTTCCAACAGATGACTCTTCTGAGCAAAAGTGATAAGATTTTGACTCTAACCATTAATAGTGCTAGACAGTTTCAAGCAGTTTCCAGTCTTAATGAAGCACTTAAAGAACATTAAATTATTAACAACAAGCATTTAAATACCACCAATTCCAACACTCTTCCAAGTTTTTTTCCTTTTTAATTTTTCCTATGGCTTTCAAACTTACATTGCGTAGTGGGTAATGCTGCAGTCAGCTTAATGAAAATATTTCAATGATAATCATAGGAAGTCCTGTCGCCTTCCCACTATTATGTGTTCAGGAAATGAGAGGACAGATCACAATTGCTCCCATTCTCAACCTGAAAAATTTTCTGATCTAATGTGCAGTGCCATGGCAGAAAGGTTTAAACTAAAGGATTAATTCAAGCACAGTGCTTATAAAGTTTAATACAGAAAATCTATTTGATATTTATTAAACTTAGTTTCTCCAGTTACAGTTCTGCATTGTACAAAGCATTTTAATGACACAATAGTTAAAAAGATCTTTACAAATTGAAATGCAATACCCTTTTTTCCAAATATTTAATTGCCATAAATTTGTTTAAAAATACACATTAAACGCATATTTCAGACACTAAACTTTCTATAATCTCAATACCACAAAATACATAGAATATACTATACAGATGTGGAAAAAAATCTGGTTAGTATATAATACTTTGCTCACCATTAACATACGTGAAATGCACATATACTGACTTAGAAATCCTAATTTGGAGCCCCAAAGTACCCTTTTGAAATTTCAAATGTATTGCAAAAGAAAGGAAAAGAAGAAAAATCACAGTTTTATATGTTTAGTTTTGGTTGAGAACAGATGACTAAACAGTAAATAAAAAATGTAAGTAATGGACACAGCATGTACAATGCACACAACAGACAGCCATACTGCCAATCATAATCAGTACCAAGATGCATGTTCAAGGTTATTTTTTTTTAAAAAGAAAGATTTTTTTTAAAAAAAGATAAAAGGGTACAAATAACCTCTCTCCCACCCCTATCCCACACGTTTGCCCAAACTAAAAGAAAACCTTCCTTACCAAATAATTTCAAATAAGATAAAGAATCTTTAATAAATATATAAGCACTTTATCCTCCATATACAAAACTTCTTAAAACCATTTAAAAGGGAAGTTTGATACAAATGTGCTTGCAGAGACTATGCCTGGACTGTGCAGCCACATTTTCAGACATCTGAATGTAATCATCATGGGACAGTGGCTGCACTTTTAATGTTATTTATTCACTGAGAAAATGGTTTTGAATCCAATATGCCAACATCATTCCTATTTTGGCAGTCACATTATCAGAAACAAAATGCTTTGCCAGTAAGTTTTTAAATAGAACCAAGAAGCAAAACCAACATTTCAGTAAGTTTAACAGGTTTCTTAGTGGAAGCGGTGGTACAAATGAACTGAATTTGTTCAAAACTCAGATCAATCAGTAAATGCGGAGGACCTGAACGCATTTAGTGAAAATGCTTGCATTTCTAGAACAGCCTCACTCCAGTGAGATTGATTAGTAATTTATCTCCCATATGCTATTATAAAATGCCATAAATACATTAAACTTATCTAAAAGAATAAAACTGATCATCACACTTTGTATTGTACAGCTAAGCTGTGTTTGTTACACCCTGGGGGGAAATGAAGTTGCATAATAGTGTTCACTAGTAAAGTATACTGTTGAACCATTGGAAACTCAAATTTCCCACAATACTGTTTTCTGCTCAATTTAAAATCATTATGTCCTTGATCCAAATATTTATGAAATATTTGCTATTCAAGACTCTTATCCTATGATTTGGAGGTTGCTTTCTCCTTCCATTAGTTAAACGTATTCAACTTGATTTGCTCAGGCCCATTTAAGCCATTTTAATAAAAATACTGCAGAGTTGATTACAGGGCAAGGAGTTATACATAGCAAAGTTAGTATTTCCTATAAACTGCCAAATTTGGCAAACTATACAGTTATCTGCTGCAGCTGTGACTTACTTGCTTTCGGCAAGCAAATATACCTATTGGCGCCATATGGCTGCACCTGCTTCATAACACTCTTACATGAGTTGTTTTGTATAAAATCATAGTAATCAAGCTTCAAAAATCTAAAAGAAACTGAAAGCATTCCTGCATAAAATGAGAAATTTATCACCACCATCAAAATGAGGATGGTTCAACACTCAATAGATATTGTGATGTAGTTAGATGTACTATAATCTAACACAGATAATAACGAACTTTGAACAGGCTTAATTTCATCTATTTCTGCATATAGATATAGTATTAGAAACACGTATATTACAAATTGCATACTGCCATCAAAAGGTCTACAACCATTTGCTCTTCTTTACAGATAAGAGACTTAAATTGTATTTGAACACGTTGGGGTCATTTAGCCTAGTACCCTGGATGTTCATTTAAGATCCAAAAGGAAGTAGCCACGTATGTACAAAATCACGGGTCCTAGACTAAATTTGCCGTCAGAACTTCATTTTAGAATGGAATATGCCGATTGTTTTCTAACCTAGTCCTAACGCTCAAAATGAAACTTTTATAACCTCTCAGTCTAATACAGTCTGAAAAATTCACTGCCAACACTCTGGCAAAGCATTTCAAGATCTCTAGTGGATTTCATCCTACCATTCATGAATTGTTCTCCTAAAACTCAGCAAGTTTTTTTGGGGGGGGGGAAGAGGGGGGAGGAGAGATCAAAATTACGTGTGCGATGAAGCAATTCATTTTGCTCACTCAGGTGTAAAGTATTAAGCCATCTTATAAAGACGCATCACTGGGATATATTAAAACACTTGATATGTGTTAATACTCAGTCATGGACTCAATAATATATAATATTCCAGAGTTTTCAAATGAAAATAATTGAACAATTTCTGTTATGGGCCGAGATGTACACACAATGGGCTCAATACAGATTAAGTCCAACTCAATAAAAGGCAGATTAAGGGAAGTCACTTGCCTTTGAACTTTAAGTTTATTACGGCCTTGCACTTAACTATGAACTTTGGCAAAATTACTCATGCACTCCTGAGACAATTGAATTCTTAAGTTAGGTGCAGTGGTGAAAACCAATTTTTTTTAACTACCAGTTCTGTGGGCGTGGCTTGGTTTCTGTGGTGTGGCTTGGTGGACGTTGCAGGGGAAGTATACTGCAAAATCCCCATTCCCTCCCCACTCCTGGGGGAAGGATATAGCAAAATCTCCATTCCCACCCCACTCTGGGGCCAGCCAGAGGTGGTATTTACTGGTTCTCTGAATTACTCCACTACCGGTTCTCCAAACTACTCAAAATTTCCGCTACCTGTTCTCCAGAACCTGTCAGAACCTGCTGGATTTTACCCCTGCTTAGATGGCATTTTAAAAGTTGATAATTTGATTTCAATTGCTTGAAAATTCGACTGATCACTTAAATTGGAAAACAAACGATTTATTATGAATAAACAATTAGTTTATTTAGGACACCCAAATAAGACCTCCACGAGACAGCTATTGCAACAGGTAAACTCGTTGCAGCTTAAGTCTACATTTAAACCTAGAGAAGCCTTGCTAAATTAATAAAGAGACCAACACGTAGGAAGTATCTGGAGATATATAAAAAATCAGTCTGATATATACTATTCTAGTTTTAAAAACAATAGATAAAAAAGACACATTTTCTTACTGCTAGTCTATGTTAAATGGGTACAAAAGGAAGCAAACTAGTCAAATGATCATTGCAGCACCTTATAAGAAGAGCGCCTATAATCCACGCTGGGTTAATGTAAAGATTTTACTATAATAAATGTGTCAGGCACTTTCAAATGTCAAGGATGTTGACTTTTGATATTAGCAAGAAAATTAGTCTTGGAAAATTAGCTATTTATTATTTGACACTAGCAGGAATCTGTGCTCTTCCTCTTGAATCTATGGTTTATGAAAATGCATATATTTTAAAATTGCTTTTCACAATTGATATTTTTACTCAAGCAGCTTACATGAAATAAACACTGAAAGCCCGCTAAAAATATTTCTTTAACTCTTTAATCTCTGTGTTGAGAGTAAATACAATAAATTGTTTGCTAAGGGAGCAATTTAAAAAATCTTCTCCAAGACAGCTGCTCACACTGACTGAAAGGAACACAAGTATGTAGAACACTAGTACGATGCAATTTCATATAAACAGATGGGTTTTCCCATTATTGATTAGCTAAGGTGATTTTTGCACATAATAAATTTACAGTGATAATTCAATCACTCACATGGCAAAACCACAATATACTTTTTTGTATAAACAAAAATGCTGTATGGTTGTGCCTACATGTTTTTCTTCTGCTCTCACAACTCATTCTTGTGCTGCAGGGTGCAACAGTAAGCTTTAATGACTTTGAATACAAACCAAGTGATAAGCAACTTCAATGAAACAGATTGGAAGTATCAGGGTATAAAAGAAACCATGTATCCCATCAGGATACAAATCTCTATGAATATACAAACTATTCTTTAGTTGTTATAATTTATGAAGCTACTGAACTTTCACTGTCCCAAAGATACTGCAATACTAATTGGTGTAAAATTCTATCCTTCTTTCAAAACTCGCCATCAATTTGGCACATAGCTATACAGCTAGACATCATTTTAGTGCAATTGTTTTCTTGAACATGCATGTTCACATCTGGGTGGGTTTTAGGAACAAGGGCAGGCAAAGCAGCATATCACAATTCCACAATGAAAAGGTTTAGAGTCTGACTCTAAAGCACAAGCAACATGAATTGTCAACATATGACAGCCACTAGAATTAGGAAAAGGAAGTACAATTTTACTGCTGGAGACTGACTGGATACCAGGTCCTAAGTGTAAAACATCTTGTAAACAGTATTTAAAATCTTCATCTAAAAAGGCATAAGGCACACCAGACATGATAGGGACGCTAAAGCAGTATTTTTTTTCTTTTAGTCAGATAAGCACCTTCTATGAAAAGGTACCTTGCTTATTAACCTTAAAGAAGATTTTCATGCATGATTCTTGCTGATCACAGTTATTTCATTATAATTAAATAATCTGTTCCTATCACAAACATTTAACATTAATGAATGTGCCACAGAATGGCATAAAAGCAAAATTTCAAATTAATTGGACCGAACAGTTTAAAATGTCCCTGTAATTCACAGGTCTGTTCTCTACCCCATCTTGTCCTTACCATAATTCTGACAAAGACAGATGTTTGTCACACATGGAGTTTTCTGATGAAGCACGTCAGTTTCACGTAAGGAATTACTACTGTTAGAAGCTTTGGTGTCTAACACTTACAAGTTAGGAAATAAAAGAGGCTGCACCAAAGTACGAGATTGTCCATCTGAAACCATTCCTATTTTATACTTGGAGACTGAAGTCCATTGTGACTCACATCACATTGAATATTGCATTAAATGCAATATTTTGTAACATACTGAGATTATTAGTGTTAAAACATGTGTTTCGAAACTGATTTGCCATACAAATACTTGAATAATTTGACTTCAAATGATTTAATTGATGATGAAGTTATAACCTTGGAATTTAGCACATCAATAAAACTGTGGCCATCATTAAGGGTTGACTTAAATATGCAGGAAAATGTGTGTGTCTACACTTTAAAATCTATCAACCCTGACTTTCTCTTACAAGCTCCACCATCACAAGACATTACAGAATAACAAAGCTCACAAAATACTTAAATAAAGTGTCTACATTTAATCTTCACTAAGTACTTGATTAGGTAAAATTCATAGGAAAAACAGCTAAGTTTTAAACCAGCCCCAAAACACAGTTTTTAAAAACAAATTAAAATAAATAAGTTTTAAAACAGATTTGTTAGGCATCATTATTAGAATTCCAATCCAATTGCAAATCAGTGAATCCATCTTACATTAAAACATTGCAGAGTTTAAACTATTTTTAAATATTCTTTTTTAAAAATGGGGTCAGCTGAAAAGTTCATTAACACAATGTTTGGAGGTTCTTACACACATGATGCTGGGGGACACAGGAAAGTGTTCCTTTCTCTTTGATTTCACTTTCTTTGCTTTCATTATGGCAGTCTTCCTTATTTTTTTTTTATGACACAGTGTTGAAAAAAAATCAGAGGCAGTAAGCCTCTTACTTCAATCCAGTTATAACTTGGCATCCACACGCAACCAATGCAATCCCTGTCGGGTGTAATGTACCAGATCTGTCATAACACTTGCATTAAAGATCAGAGGACCCATAACTTTGTCCAGTTCTGCAAAAAATTCTATAGAAAAAAAAAAAAGAAAAGAAAAATAATCAGATTGAAAAAGACTGTTTCCCATGACATCTCCCAAAACAAATTGATAGAAATCACATGCCTTGTTAGTTTTTATAAAACTACAGTAAAATCCAAAAAGAGATTGGAAAATATATCAAAGCTTTATTGCTTTAATTGACTCAGCAGCAACAATGATTTCTTCTTCTTTTTTAATGTGAAAAAAGTTCACTCCCCCGGAGTATAAATTAATGCAATTCAATCTTACCCTTTTGTTCTCTGGCAAGCTGATCTGCTTGGTCCCAAATTTCAGTGGCATACAGAAAGTTGGAAGTAACCTGGACGTAGCTGGCTGCCATCTGATGTATCCTCTGTGGAATAGTAACTGAAGAAGCACTCCCTGAAGGGTTGGTTGACCCTGACGAGTAATTTCCTGAATTCCCTGGAGACAATTTCGGTGAAACTGGGGATGGCATGCTGACAGGTTTGCTAAAAATTAAAAGGGGAAACTTTAACACTTACAAAACAGAAAACTTTACTAACACTTGCAAAACTACAACAAAACTCCTATAAAGTTACATAATTCAAAATCTGCATTCTGCTATTAACTATAGAAATACAATTTCAATATTTGTGCCCTGAGTTATCTGGTAGCAGCAGAAGAAACCCATGTAGCATCCAATATTAAACCTCCTTTAAACACCTTTTCTAAGGAGGTAACTGAATATAAAGAGTACTATGCACTCCTTGTTTTTATAAATTATTTTTATGTTTAATTGTAATTTCTTTGATTGCTGTATGTAGCCCAGGGTAGTTGAGAGACAGGCAGCATACAATTTCTGTCCATCTAATTTTTCAAACACACAAACACATCTGTGTGTGTTTATGTTTATTCTGAAAAAGGAATTATACTTGGGGTCCGTGTATACAATCTCTTATTTAAACCATTCAAACTGCTTATAAGTGTTCAGTGATATTATTAGTGTTATAATGGTACTACTATCACTGCTCTGGTAAATGATATAATTATGCAATAAAATCCCCTTCCTCTTTATTTGTGAAAATTTGACAGAAATCTGCATAAGAAGTTTGAATCTATCAGGAGAAAACAGAAAAGTGCTGTCATATAAAACATATATATAGAAAATATTTACCCACAAATTAATTAAAATGTAAAGACTTATAGAACAACTGCTTTTATAATGCTTCAAAACTGAAATCGGAATTTCGATATCCATTTCATATTTTCACTGTTTAATTCATGCCTTCATACAAAAGACCCAATAATGCATTACATAAATGCTTACCTTCCCATACCAGGTGATGGGGCTTGAGAATTGTTATAGGAATTCTGTTTAGGAAAAACCCAGAAATTTCAAAATGAATGCAAATTCAATACTATACGTTCTACAACAACAAATTTCTAAAAAACCAAATCAATCCATGAAGTGCTTTGATACAGTCAATTTAAAAAATGTTACAGCACCAGGAAGAATTTGAGTAAGAATGGAAGTCAAATCTAGGCATAATCACTACTAAAATGAAGTGTAAACGTGTCTGCATAATTAAATAAGTGACACAATAAACTCTCCAAAGATATTATTGCTGAATTATGTATCAATGATAACATTTATTTAGGAAAAGACTAACAACATTTCAAATTACAAGTTAATACATTTTTAAAAACACATGTTTTTACCTTCAAATGTTCAGTCAGTGTCTTGGAATATTTTAACGCACTTTCCTTCTTCAGCTTGAAAAGTCTTAAATATAAGAGGGACTGGCATCTCAGACTAATAAAAAGAAGAATGCTACTACTTTAGAAATTTGCTAATAAAAGATCCTCACTGATCTTTAATTTATTTTAAAATAGAAATTACACTTCTACTGAGATTCTTTAAAAATAGCTTTTTAAAAATTGAAATAGTTAAATTTCAATAAAGATTAAAAAGAAATGCAAGTATTAAAATTCAATTAGGCTTTTTTGCTTTATTATTAATAATACAGCAAATAATTATTTATTTTATATAGTGATTGTGTTGCTTCCAGTCTAAGCAGATATTAAACTAGAATAGTAATATATGCTTTATCTGACCACACACAAAATGAAAGTCTGCCCAAATACATTTTGCTTCTAGGTATTCCCATTCTTTCTAATTTAGTTCTGAATACATACCATAGTACTGCTAGCCTTTTGTCTGCAGCAGTTGCATCCGGTGCTGAGCAATTCTTTAGCTTCATAGTGTACCTTCAACCAAAAAAGAAGACAAATAATACATTTTAAAACTCCTTTTCGCTTTTATTAAAAATATATATGTTGTCCAAAGAGCTTATATACTGAGCAGTCTCCATTTCTTAAAACCATGTCAAGTATAGCAAAATACACTGTACAAAGCTAAGAGTTAAGGAAGTGTTTTAAATGATAGTTAGTTCTGCAAACTCTTGCAAAATATTAACTATTTCTATATAGGATTTAATACCTTAATTTGGCCACAAACTAAACAACAATAAAAACCCAATGATATATCCTGTTATACATCTCCACTCCTAGTTGGCAAGACAATTTAGTTCAGGTATTGACTAAGTGCCTACAGGCTGTGAGAATGTGGATGGGAGGAACCAAATCCAACTTAACCTAGGAAAATGTAGTGGGACTGGTTTGGGTCCCCTTGGATCTGGTGCCATGTTAACTCTTGCTGGGGCTGCTTTTCCTTGGATAGAGCTGGTGCACAATTTGGGGTGGGGGCATTCCAGACTACAATGCAGCCTCAAGGAGCAAGCTAGGGGAACCTTTGGACAGATTCATCTCATTCAACAATAGGACAGATTCATCTCATGCAGCAAGTGCACCCATTCCTAGACGGGAAGGCCTTGCTTACAATCATTTACTTCCTAATCATTTCCCAGTTAAATCACAATGCAAGTTACATGGCTTCCCTTGAAGACAATCTGGAAGTTACAACTGGTCTGGAATGCAGCAAAATGCAAAGTTTTGAGTAGTTTGTCTGTACTTCTCCACTGCTCTCCAGTCTTGTTGCAATTCAAAGTGTACCATATCAGAGAAGGTGGGCATGTTTGCTCCAGATGCTGTAAATGTTGCCGTCTGCTGGGACCTAGAAAGCAGGCCACTACTACTCTCCTTGCTTTCCTGAAGGCCCTGGAAGAACTGATTCTTTTATGTGCTGGGTTAGGATGAGGCTGTAGTCTGGTCAATGTAAATATTGCTGAATGGGCCATTGGGAGCTTTTGATGTTGATTTGATTTACTCCTTATGTTTTTATTGCTATTTCTGTGAGCCATCCAGGATTATTGTACCAAAACAACCTGCCATATAAGTCTTATAAACAGATGTTGGCAACTGAAGAACACTTCTAGAACCAACTATTAATAGTATATCACTTAGGAGTACAATTCCTTATTGTGTCTCTATTCTGGTAATTATACTAATTGATTGTCTGTATAACTTACTTGATG
Source organism: Masticophis lateralis (assembly GCA_030761175.1). Lineage (NCBI taxonomy): Eukaryota > Metazoa > Chordata > Lepidosauria > Squamata > Colubridae > Masticophis > Masticophis lateralis. The sequence continues at coordinate 92,707,268 of JAUDYJ010000002.1, forward strand.
AGCTCCACAGTTTCAGAATACATAGGGAATGGGGACTTGGATTCCTGAGCATTTTTCTCCAATGCATTCCCACATTCAATAAATGAAACTACAGCATCAAGGTAATAAACAGCTTTTTCAAACCTGTCAGACTAAAAAAAAAAAAAAGGTCTTACATGGAAATTTATGACAAAGTCATATGATAAATGATAAATTCACCTTAAAAGGATTCAATCAGCAGACAATACATTTTCTTACCAGTGCATCAGCATTATGTTTTAATTTCTTTGCTTCTTGCAAATAGTGATCTGCTGAGTAGCTTCTGCAACATAAAATGAAATGGTAACATTACAAAATGTCTAATCTTTGTTGCTCTGCTTATTTCATTATTTGTGTCTATTTGAGGATGGAGTGCAAAGAGTGTTTATTCAAACACTCTTGAAGTGATGTCCCGGTGCCTGGAGGCCGTGCGGATCTGGATGGGAAGGAACAGGCTCAGGCTCAACCCATCCAAGACCGAGTGGCTGTGGTTTCCGACGTCCCGATATAGTCAGTTGGCGCCATCACTGACTATTGGGGGCGAATCACTGGCCCCCACGGAGAGGGTTTGTAACTTGGGCGTCCTCCTGGATTCACGGCTGTCCTTGGAAGGGCACCTGACAGCCGTGGCCGGGAGGATTTTCTATCAGGTTCGCCTGATCCGCCATTTGCGTCCCTTTCTGGATCGGGACTCCTTACTCACAGTCACTCACACCCTTGTCACTTCCTGTCTAGACTACTGTAATGCTCTCTACATGGGGCTCCCCTTGAGGAGCACCCGGAGGCTCCAACTGGCGCAGAGTGCAGCCGCGGGTGGTGATGGGAGCGACATGGCGTTCCCATGTGACACCTCTCCTGCGCGAGCTGCACTGGCTCCCGGTGGTCTTCCGGGTGCGCTTCAAGGTTTTGGTTACCACCTTTAAAGCGCTCCATGGCTTAAGACCTGGGTACTTGCAGGACTGCCTACTACCACCAATAGCCTCCCGCCAGCCAGTACGCTCTCATAGAGAGGGACTCCTCTGGGTGCCGTCAGCCAAACAATGTCGGCTGGTGGCCCCCAGGGGGAGAGCTTTCTCTATGGGTGCACCTACTATCTGGAACGAGCTCCCCCCGGAGATACGGAGGATCCCGGATCTGCCCACCTTCCGCCGCGCTCTTAAGACTTTTCTATTTCGCCAGGCGGGCCTGGCCTAACTACTCTCCGTTTTTAGTGTTAAATTTTAATCTGTTTTAAATTATTTGGGGTGTTTTAATTCTGTCTGGGCCAAATTTATTTAATCTGTTTTTAGTTGGTTTTAAATGTTGTATTTATGTATTTTTTATTGTTGGCTGTACTCCGCCCTGAGTCCTTCGGGAGTAGGGCGGTATATAAATCCAATAAAATAAAATCAAAAATCAAATCAAATCAAATCAAATCATTTATATAGCTAGCCATCTTGCAACAAACTCTGGGTGGCTCCCACAAAATAAAAAAATATCCATAATAAAACATAAAAGCCGTATTAAAGCTATTAAAGCCATAAACATTAAAACCAAAAACTTGGCACTAAATGAAGCTTTTGACATGCAGTCATCTTATCCTATCTCGGAGTTGATGGGAAAAGCTCAAGTTTTCAACACTTTTTGGAAGGCTAGGAAGGTAGAAGCCTGCTGAACTTCAGGGTAAACAGTGTTCCATAGGACAATGGCTGCCATAGAAAAGGCATACTTCCTAATTCCCATGAAGTGGCAAAGTTTAACAGAAGGGATTAGGAGTGGGCTAAATATCTCATTTAACTGAGACAGAATAAAAAAAATGGAATGAAATGGAGAAGCCTGCCTAAATTGTCACTAATTTGGCATGGGAAATAACCTTTCTTGGGTTGCACAATTATATACCGATACCAGGAGCAGTAAACACTTTTAATACTATTTAGGATACTGTGCCAGAAACAGTGATGAAATAGTCATCTTCCTGCCTTCAGAACAAACAAACACAAACCCTCTTATCTCCTCCAAGACATAACTCCAGTCTAGTAATGTTCACTGTTCTTCAATCTGCACTGATATAATGCAGAGCTTTTAGAACAGGGGTCCCCAACTGGTGCGTGGCATGCTAGAACTGGTCCACCCCATTTGTGGGATGCAGACAGCACATGAAACCATGCCTTCTCCATAGAGAAACCTCTCTCCATGGTCCCTGATATCCAAAAGGTTGGGGGCCTCTGTTTTAGAATACTAGTGTAAATGGATGATGTTCCTGTATTGGTGCTTAGCATTAGATCCTGTGTACAGCAGATGTACATCTGTACATCTCTGTGAAAGGTGTTTTTTCAAGAGGGAACTGGATTTTCTGGTTTCCTTTGAAGAGCTGAGCTGAAGAAGCTTCTTCAAAGAAAAACCAGAAAGTCCAGTTGCCTCTTGAAAAAGCACCTTTGGGACAACCATGACCTGGATGACTGAGAATCTCCATAGATGTATTGTAGGCTGGAAAGTCAGTTCAAAATACTGTTCAGCTTCTGGGAACAACCTTATTCATCAGCAATTTTTAAAATATAACAAAGCAACAGTATTTTATCATATTGGGACCCCAAAAATGTAGCACTACAAAACTGGAATGCCCCTCTAGATTTTTTGTAGCACAAACAGGCCAGATTTGTTAATGGAACAAATTGATTAATGGAACAAATCTGACAACAGGACATTTTAACTTTCAGGACATTCTACTATAGATGAATGCTCATGAATGCTTATAAAATGTGTTCATCTTAAAAAGGGCTCGCAGATTCTTTTTGATTTTTATCTATCATAGATTCTCCTATAACTTTTATCAAATTACAGTATAGCTTATGAAAAAAAATTTAATATGAACTATACCCAAACATTTCTGTTATTTTAGGCATGCATTCTAGCAACAAAACCATGCACCTGGTTTTCATCTTTGTTCTCACCTGTCATCAAATACTAGTTTTGCTCTTCGGGACTTTGAACTATCGGAACTTGTGGTGGAGGCAGAAGGACAATTAGAAGAATTATTTAAAACCTTTTCCTTGGAAAAAACAGAATACAGTTAATTAAAACATGTTTGGAAGGAGAGGCTTTGCAATTGCCAAGTTCAGGCTAGTTAAATGCAGCCCAGATGTTTGCCACAAATCTAACTTGACAAACAAAGGTGTTAAATATAATAATAAATTCAAAACAGAAAGCAGATGAGATTTTAATAATCATGCTATTATAATTTGCATTATTTTGCATCATTTAATACTTCAATTATAAAGCTTTTCTGGCTCTGTAATGGTAGACTAATTTACATTGAGCTAAGCTATGCAGCAAATATTTGACAAAAAATAGACTTCATCCCATTTAACTTTTTTTCCCCAACAGAGCTTTTCATCTAAAAAATAGAAGTAGAATTTGCAAAATGGACAAAATCATATTCTGTATGCGTGAATATATTTTATGGAAAGTTGGGATGGGAAGTGGATGGCTACCAATATGTTTGGCCATATCTGTATATCCTTGGATTAAATATTCAACTATTTCCCTGCTATAAAAATATAAGCTTATTTAGAAATACCAACATTAATTGGGATCATATCAATTAGTTCAGCTCTCAATATTATCTACACAATCTGATCTGTTCCTCAACATCTTAGCTCAGCTCAAACGTCTTCAGGGAAGAGGCATTTACTTGGGCATTTACACATTTAGGGACTCAATTGATGCAATGTTCCAAACCACATGGACATGTCTGTTTTACAAAGAGGGGCATGATGTGTAAGACAACTAAGTGCCTCTGGTATTAGGAAGAGAATTAATGGCAGGCCTGAGTTTTAGGGCAGGACATTTTTAAAAATAAAGTTTATATACCGTATTTTTCGGAATATAAGACACACTCCCCTGCCCCAAAAGAGTGTGAAAATTTGGGTGTGTTTTATATTCCAAATGTAGCCCCGCCCACCCACCGGCCCCCACCCTTTGGCCTCTGCCTCCCAGCAATTTACGTCCTTGCAGCAAGCAACAAACAGCAAAACAGGCCATTTCAGTTTCAGCACAGTCTGATTAGCACAAGCAGTTGATTGTTGGTTGGATCAGCCTCCCGACCCTCAACTATTTCAGGCTGCAGGGATTGCCATTACCTATTGCCATGCGGGCCTCTGCTGCTTGCTGCAAGCAGGCAAATTGCTGGGAGGCAGATTTTTTTTTTCTTGGGCTGAAAATGAAACTAAAGCAGGCTGTTTGCTGCAATGAGGCAAACTGGGAGGCAGAGGCAGAGTTATTGTGAGTGTTTTATGGTCTTATTTTCTATTTTTGTGTCCTTTAGTTGTAAAATTTCTGTCTAGAATCAACTATTAGCTGGAATTTTAAAAGCATTTCACTAACTTAATTAAAAAGTTACCTGAAGGAAAATAAAGAGAGGAAGGAAAAAGCTTTACATCTAACATATTGTGTGCTGAATTGATTCTGATTACAATACCAATCTATGCAAAGAAAAAAAAACTTAAAACAGTTCCAAATTGGTAAAATTTCATATTATTTCCCATATCCAAGCACTAGGGTATATCTTATTTTCCTCCCCAAAAAAGGTAGGTGCGTCTTAATAGTCTGGAGCGCCCAAAAATTACGATATGCTGAATTTCATACAAGATTTAAAGACTCCAAAAACAAGTTATAATCACTAATTGAAGTATTTTTTACCTTTGTTTCTTTAGTGTTATTTGAAGCCTTTCCTTCTGTCTTCTTTTGTTTAGATGAGCTACTTTTAGTGCTGCTATTATCCTTGTTACTATTACTGCCTGATTTCAAGGAAGAAGACTGACTAATAGTTCTTTTCCGAGATCCATGCTCTTGCTTTGGATCTTTTGCAACAACTGAGGTTGTGGCTGGAGATGGGAGAAGATCCTTCTCTTTAACAGTGCTTTGCTTTGAAGACCTGTCCTCCCCAAATAAAATAGAAAAAAGAATTAAAGATGTTGTACTTAATTATATGCAAAGGGTATTTTTGCTTTTGCACAATCAGCTTCCAAGCAATGAACTTACTTTATCAAACTATTATATTTGAGAAAGAGAATGACACAGTTATCTCAGATTGAGGAAAAGAAAGCTGGAATATCCCAAGGCCATATAAATTTGCAAACGGCAAGTTTACTTGAAACAATTTATATCCTGCAATGATATCTTTAACAGCATCAAATAACAAATCTTCTTATCCAAGTCCTTAGGAAGAATTCAACAGGTGGATAAAAATGCCAAATCCAGTCTAAACATCTGGCTGACTGTGCAACTAACCATAATATGCCAAAATCATAAAAAAAAAAAAATCTACCTTCCCTAATCCTTGCTCTAATCCTTTCTTCTCCAAGGTATAAATAAATATATTTCAGCCTGCAATACTTCTTTTCATCTAACCAAAACTGTCATAATCAAAATGGAAGCAGGTATGTTGAATAAAACAAGGGAATGCAAATGTGAAATAGTAAGGAAACAGAAAAACAGCAGAGGCGTAGAAAGCATTTTTTTAAAAAAACTTTATAATAAATATAAATCAAAATAAGTAATAATATATAAAGGTGGTATAGATGTTTTTGCATAAATTGATTTTGTTTTAATGTGTTATATTATAAACTGCTCAAGAGCTTTGACTACTAGGAAGTTCAAAAATAAGAATAAACAAATTAAAAAATAAAATAAAGGGTATGGAAGGCATCATAGCAGCTGGAAGCACTTTGTTTGAAGTCTCCAAATAAAGTATTCTTTAATGTAGAAAGATGTACAATATTTGGAATAGTATGTCTTAAAAATGACCTCCTAAAGATTTAAAAATTGCAATGGAAATATTAAATGTGTAAGAACATAAACTTGGCATCAGTGCTTGTTCAAATACTATACAACTGAATTTTAAAAAAGAAGTTATTTGCCTGATCCCTAGATGAAATGAAAACTAGAAACTGAATATATAAGGATGTGCTTACACCATGTACTTGTGTACTATAGGTTGGAAAAGTTACTCACTCTCTATTACTAGGAGTCTTGTGTGCTGAAGAAGGTTTTTCTTCCACTTTAATTTTCTTGCTTTCAGTGCCTCTGCTGTCTTCTGCGTTCTGTGACAGAACATTTGAGAGATAATAACCAAGACAAAGTTTAATAATCTCAATTATACTGATTTTTATAAATCACCACAATCCTCAAAGAAGCCAGTGACGTTAGGATGTATGAGTGCGGAATGGGACAATTTGCCATAGGTAACTTGCCATGGCCAATTCACCGTGGAACAACTCACCATGGTCAACTTGCTGCAGGTCAACTCAACAATTCTATTTAATTATTTAAAATAATCAAAAATTATTTAAATTTTTGTCATTCATATTTCATTTTGTCCCTCTTTTGGCATTACTTTTTAATTATTCTATTCCACTATTTCTTGATATTGTTGTAACTCTTGTCCATCGCTGACCTTGGTGAGTTGTCCCACAGCGATTTGGTTGGAGTGAGAGGCCCATGGCAAGTTAATCACAGTGAGTTGGCCATGGCATGTTGGTCGTGGCAAGTTCTCCTAGACCCTGATGAGTGATAACCATCTTTGCAAAACAGCTGTTCTCAGTTGGGCAAACCAAGGCAGCAAAAATACCTCAGATTTTAAGAAGGTAATTTTAATGCTTCCCTAGGCTAAATATAAATTCTTAGAAATTATATTAAGATATTTCCCAGCCTTATTTTCAGTTAAATTAAGACAAAATGTCTTTGAAAACTGTGAGTGTTTCCCCCCATATTTCTCCCCATTTGGGCCAAGTTGCCTTTTATGAAGCTATCAACCAATTTAGTCATTGCTATTTCTTCCATTTTTTATCAGCCTACTACCCACAATTCCTTACAACTGTTACAAATAATACTTCTCACAATATTAGAATTAAATAACATACATTGTTGCCATATGATACCATAGTACAAGAAATATTGCTTAATTTGAAAAATGTAAACAAATGTGACACCTCACTTTTTATTGATCACAGACTGTCAATATGGCTACAATTCTTGCTATGCTGACAGCAGCATTTTCTAAAAATGGAAATTTGTTTCCCCAAAAATAAGACATCCCCGGATAATAAGCCTATCAGGCTTTTGAGCGCATGGAAATAAGGCCAAGCGCTTATTTCAGGATTCAAAAAAATATAAGACAGGTCTGATATTTGGGGAAACACGGTATACTATTTCCAAAAATATGTAAGAATATTTTTATTATTAAGCTATTAGGTTAGTAGGGCTGTGCAGTGCTTTGGCTTCAAAAGGGAAAAAGTGCAGTAAGAGATGCTCATGTGGTATTTGTGGGGAACTCATTAAAGCAGCTGCATTTTTCCTCCTGGCCTTTGCAGCCATTACATTGGCCCAGTATGATTCAAAAGACTTTTTCCCATCAAAACCAAAAAGTACTGTAACCATTAATAATGTATTAAATCAGATCTAAAAACATTGAGTATATCTTCTCATTAAAATGTAATAAAAATTATATAGTGATGTAACTATACAAATATATTATATAATAGAACAAAATAAGTTTAAAAAATAAACTTTGCAGGAGTATCAAGTTGCATGGCAGAGAGGAAAAAAGAACAACTTACCTATCTACCCTAAATCACCTAGTTATTTATGTACTACTGCTAAACATTTAAAAAAATATTTGCAATGTTCTTTAAGTTTAATAAAACTAATGCAATTTTTTAAAGTGAAACAAAATTGCCCACCTTTATTAATGTAGCTACAGACACTATGCCCATAATCTATTATTCCATTCTGCACATACATATATATATATGTATAATGTATATATATATGTATATGTACCGTGTTTCTTCAAAAAGAAGGCCGGGTCTTATTTTCTTTTGGCCCCCCTCCCCCAAAAACGGCTAGGCCTTCTTTTTGGATGGTTCTAATTGTTGACTCACCTCATGTTGGTGATGGCACCAACAGCCTTGCCCAGCAGGAGCCCACTGCTGGCCCACTTCTTCTGTGGCCACTTGCCACCACTCGCACGCATTGCCCCGGCCTCTGTTTCGCCTTCAGATGCCTGCTGCAATGCATCTGTAGCTGATAACAAGAGCTCCAGATTGATCCGGCAGGCATCTGAAAGCGAAACAGAGACCGGGGCAATGTGTGCAAGCGGTGGCAAGCAGCCGTAGAAGAAGCGGCCACAGAAGAAGGCAAGGCAGGTATTGGGATGTGTGAGACCTGGTAAGTAGGGCAGCTCCACCCACACATCCCCACCCTAGCTTACTTGTTTCCTGTGTGCCTCGCCCCACCTCCTGCACCCCAGGGTGGGTAGAGTCTTAATTAGGGCTAATTTTGTGAGTGGGGCTTAATTTGAACGCATGCGCTCAAAAACGTGATAGGGCTTCTTTTCAAGGTGCGTCATCTTTTTGGAGAAACACAGTATATATATGTATATATAGGTGTATGTGTGTGTGTTTCATACTGTGTATGAAAGTATATTATATACTATATATTATACACACACACACACACACACATTACTATAGTACAAGAAATACTGCTTAATTTGATGAATTAAACAAATATGACACCTCACTTTTTATTGACCAGTCAGTCAATATGGTTACAATTCTTGCCATCCATCTATCTATCTATCTATCTATCTATCTATCTATCTATCTATCTATCTATCTATCTATCTATCTATCTATCATCTATCTATCTATCTATCTATCTATCTATCTATCTATCTATCTATCTATTTCTCTCTCTCTCTCTCTCTCTCTCTCTCTCTCTCTCTCTCTCTCTCTCTCTCTCTCAATCTATATATAAAACCAAGGTTTTAAGACCTTTGCGTCAAAGGTGCAATCTATGCTGTAAAGAACAGTACTTATTTGTGAACATTTAACATTTATTTATTTGGTTTGTACATCATTTTTAGAAACTCCAGGCACAGGACTCTGTCCTCCTATTTTCCTCCACAACACCCTATGAGTTACATTAGGCGGAGATCACACAAAATAACCTCTGGATGAAGGCCACCAACTTTAAAAACTACTTTATTAAATGTTCAGTTCTGATCACAAGTTTAGTGCTTCATGCTGAAAACTGACCTGACATAATTTATGCTTTTTTCTGCCCTTGTTGGAACTTTTGTCAGAAGTCGTTTTCTGGGGTTCTCTTGGATGTTTCTCACACACATTTTTTCTCTCTGATTTTGATAGATCTGTCTCTTTGTAAGGCTTCCCTGGTATTCTGGTTAGGAGGCTCAAGTCAATCTTCACAATAAGGGGATATCTTTCATCAGGATCACTGAGCGGTGAAAGGAGTTCCTTCTCTTCCATAGGAGAGAACATTCGTTGCCGTAAAAAACTGTCATCCTCCTCTATGGAGGGTTTAACAGGAGTCCTATTGCTGTCCGAATATTTGGGGGTTTGCGATGAAGGAGGGAGGCTCTCATTCTCATCAGAATCAGAGGAGGAGGTATCTGTTTCAATGAATTCCTTAGATTTCTGGGCAGGTTTGTTTGCCACCTTGCATTTCTTCTTCTCTGTGATAGGCCGAGGGGACGGTTTAGGCTCCTTTTTTATATTTGGTTTTCTGGAGCCTTTTGTGGCTGCTTTATGTCTGTTAGAGGGTATGTTTGTTGCCATGTCCAGGGGGGTTTCACTTTCTATCTTCAGGCCCCCTCTGGGCTCTTCTACTGATGGTTTCTCAGCTTTTTTGGGCTGTTTCTTGCCTACAGTCCTCCTTTGGATCGCACTATCGCTTTGAGCAGGTGACTTTTGTCGACCACGATTGCTCTCCGATCCTTTCTGGCTACTTTTTGAATCTCTCCCAGGTGTGGAAGATATGGAATCCTTTGATCCACTTTGGTCTGCATATCCTCCCCCTGTGCTCTGATCTCTCCCTTCTTTTTTGTAACCTTGGGTTGATGGGATGTTACTGTCAACGGAAGAAGCTGGTGATACTTTGTGTGGGTTCACCTTGTTTAGCCAGTTGTCAAGCTGCCACTTATTTGTTGGAGGCGGCTCAGGCTAAAGAAAGAAAAGAGGAAAACCCAAATGACAAAATTCTGCATGTATACAGCCTGGAAAAACAGGGATTATTTTGCTCACTTCACTCCTATGGCCCAAAGGTTGTGACTGCATCCAAATTTGAAAAGAGGATCATCTAGAAATGAGAGTAGGCCTACCACAGCTTGCTAGATTTCTCAACCAACAGAACTGCACCAGAATGACAGAATTCAGATCACAATTCATACCATCAACCTGGAAGGAAGGACTGCTCTTTTCAAACAAGCCGATTCAGTGTTACCCAAAATGGCTGGTACAATAATGAAGGACACAAATCAGCAGCACAATCCTCTCTGTTAAGAGAGCTATTCCTAAGGGCTCAGCAAGCACAATACAGAAGCTTTGTTGTGCAATTCAGATATCTGGTTTCTTGACAGCGTCAACCATGATTACAGGTAGTCCTCGACTTACAACTACAATCGAGCCCAACATTCCTGTTGCTAAGCAAGACAGATGTTAAGTGAGTTTTGCCCCATTTTACCTGTCTTGCCACAGCTGTTAAGGAAATCACTGCAGTTATTAAGTTAGCAACACAGTTGTTAAGTAAATTTGGCTTCCCCACTGACTGCTTGTGAGAAGGTTACAAAAGTGGATCACAAGACCCTGGGACACTGCAACTGTTGTAAATATGCCAGTCAGTTGCCAAGCATCTGAATTTTGATCATGTGACCATGGGGATGTTGCAACGGTTGTTAAGTGTGAAAAGCAGTCATAAGTCATTTTTTTTCAGTGCCACTGTAACTTTAAATGGTCATTAAATGAACTGTTATAAGTTGAGGACTACCTGTATTTGTTTACTGTTTTAACATTTGCTTTGTTACTTATAATACATTTTTTTAAATATAACATTTTCAGCTATGCCATATAACATAGCACATTTTATACAAATAAGCAAGCCAGAAGACAATCATTCTGAAGAATGGAAAAGGAAACATATTTTACTTTCCTTTATTTTGGAATATCCCTGTACCATAATTTTACAAGGGTGACATTTTAAAATCATCAAGGTCTGTGCACATGCATTTTAACCCATCTCCCTCCAGAGGATAGACGGTTGTTTGATCAAATCAATGCCATCCATATCCCACCACCTTATTACTTCTTTATAGGTATCAATGTGACATTTTGTACAGGTGGTACATGACTTATGACCACAATTGGAACCAGAATTTCCACTGTTAAACAACATGGTTAAGAGAGTCATGCCTGATTTTATTACCTTTTCTGCCACATTTCTTAAATGAATCACTGCAGTTGTGAAGTGAATCACATGGCTGTTAAAACAAATCAGCTTCCCTCTTTGACTTTCCTTGTCAGAACCCAACTGGGAAAGGCGCAAATGACGATCACATGACCCGAGGATACGGCAACTGTCATAAATACATGCCAGTTGCCAAGCACCCAATTTTGAACACATGACCATGGAAATGCAACGGTCATAAGTGCAGTCATAAGTCACATTTTTCAGAGCTGTTGTAACTTTGAACAAATTATTTAAGTGAAGGACTACCTGTATCTTAAGTATCGAGTTAATCAATTCACCCAAGAATTCCTGCCTTTGGTGTTTGTTGTGAATTTAAGGATTCCATTTCCATGGAACAAGAAGAATTCCTCTAGCTTTCTCAACATACAAATGTTAAGTTACTGTGTGTAAGATTTGACAAAATTTAAAAGATAATCAGAACACATTTACTTCTGCAAATTTTGGAAATCTTGAGAGTAAATAGAAATCACCAGCAGCTTTTTGGTTTTAAGCTAAACAGGCATCAGACTATGTTTGCTGTTAGAAAGTTTTGATTGCAAACAGATTATCTGTATAAACTAATTAATTGATTTCACAAAGCTGTAACATAAAGAGCTATTGCTGTTTATTAAAATACCTGAGGACAATTAATGTCATGGTTGCCAGCCATAACACTATTTGAAAGGCAGGGGAAAAAAACTTACCTCAGGAGATGCACTTTGAGAAGGCTCATTTGCCTCGCTATCGCTGGAACTACTTTCACTTTCTGAGTCTGAACCCGAACTGCTTTCAGACCCACTATGGCTGCTTGAGTCATCCCTAGAATTATCTGCTCCTTCACTTGTATGCTGGGAAGGCTCAGAATTACTAGGAGAAAAAGGGAATGGAGAACAAAGGCTGAGAGGTTTCAAAATCTTAAAAATCTTATTCACAGGATGAAGAGCAAGTAACTAAACAACCATGGAAAGGACTGCATTTGCAGGTAAATTTTCACTGCCTATTATTTCAAACCCAATTCTCAAAAGTAGATTATATGCAACTACTATGCATATTACTTTAATATAACTGCATACTGCCAGACACTGTATCTACATACCTTCCGGGTGTACCTCTTGGTACTGTCTTATCAAAATCCTGTAAGTAAAGAGAAAAATGCAGATTAGCACAATGGTAATTATGGTAATAATAGCTTTGTTAGTGTTTTACGGCATGGATAAAGATAGATTATCCGTATAAATGAAAACTAAGGAAAACAATCTGAAATTAGATTGTCAACTCATAGTTTAAATACTACTACACACTTTGTGTAAATTTACATATATCAGTTTTTCTTCCTATGACTGGTACCTGAAGTAAGTACACTTAAGAGTACAATCCCAGTGTTGCTTTTTAATTTTTAAAGTTTTACTTGAAATGAAGCAAATGACAGAAAACACCATAATGTTTCCAGTTGAGTTAATTTATCTGCCATGGAATCTCCTACTGATTTTATTTTCTTAACATTTGATTAAACATTTTCTCTAGGCTTTTTATAATGCCCACTGTGATATTTTTTCACTAGTGATATAGTTTATTACATTTTTGTGTCATGTCAAGTCTGTGCAATGCTGTTGATTCTGTTAGAAAGAGGTCCTTTGGAAAGCACAGGGGTAGGAACAAAGCACCTATTTGGGACCCACTAAAGCAGAGACATCCATTTATATGATTGGGCAGGAAGTCTCCCTACAGCAAATCAGTCTTTCTGGATAAAGACGAAGTTGCTTTAATGAATTGGACAGAGATTAAATTGATGCTTCAGTGCACATTGAAGCATCTTTCCAACAGAACCTAAAGCCCTGCACAGTCTTATTGTTTCTAATTTATTCCTGAATTCAAGATAGATAGATCTTTAATAAATTCTTTAAGCGGATTAAATTTATTAAATTTAATTTATTAAATTTAATAAATTAAATTTAAATTCTTTTAAATTCTAATTAAAATTTTAAATTCTAATTAAATTCTTTTTTAAATTCTAATTAAAAATAAATTCTTTAATTCTTTAATAAATTCTTTAAGCTCAATACGACTACAATTGAGTCCAAAATTTCTGTTGCTAAGCAAGACAGTTGTTAATTGAGTTTTGCCCTATTTAATGACTTTTTTTGACACAGTTATTAAGTGAATCACCACAGCTAGTAACTAGTAGTTAGTAACATGGTTGTTAAACGAATCAGACTTCCCCATTGAGTTTGCTTGTCAGAAGGTCGCAAAAGGTGATCACATGATCTTGGTTCACTGCAACCGTCATAAATATGAGCCAGTTGCCAAACGTCTGAATTTTGATCACATGTCCATGGGGATGCTGCAGTAGTCATAAGTGTGAACAACGGTCGTAAGTGTCAGCCCTGGAGGCCATCTTTTTCTTTAGATCTTCAGGGCTACCACACTTGGTGCAGTGGGAAATTGGGAGGGGGGGGAAGAATGTTGTTATGGCTAGATATCTCTACAACTCCATTCAATTGGGAGTGTTACTTGGAACCCTGATAATGTTGCTTTTTTTCAGCGTGTCCTAACTTCGAATGGTCACTAAATGAACTGTTGTAAATTGAAGACTACCTGTAGTGGACAACTTTCTCTAGCTAGAGATGTAGTTACAGTACAGGTAGCCTTCAGGCATTGTTTTATCAATGGTTCAAAGTTACAATAGTGCTATCCTCAAAGTTACAACCAACACACCACCCTTGCGATCATGTGAACACAATTTGGATGCTTGGCAACTGGTTCACATATGCTGTATGATACTTGCAACATCCTGTGGTCATGTGGATGTTATTTGTGGCCTTCCCCTGGCTTGCAGCATCCCGGAATCCTGAAATTGTCATTTGCAACCTTCTGAGGGAACTTCTGACAAGCAAAGTCAATGGGATAGCCAGATTTGCTTAATTTTATAAGTAATAAAGTTATTATTTAAATAGGTTTTTCTAGAACAAAGATTTTAATTGTGCTGCAATTTAAAACTGAGCTTTAATTTTGTTTTCATTTTTGTCTTGCCTTGGATTAATTTCATTTTTGTGTTTATATTACACTATTTTGATTACATCACAAGGCTCGTCAATTTGGGAATAAAAAGGCAGAACTGAAATTAATATTAATAATCACCTGTTCACCATCACTGTCTTCACTGCTGCTGAGTTTCAAATCATTTATCAGAACACTTGGGGGGGGGGGGGGGAGGGAGAGGGAGAGAGATGGAAGAAACAATTTTGTTAAAAATATTGTCAGATACACCATATCATGATACTGTCAATTTTCCTTTATTATTAAACTGAAATAGTATTCCAAGAATGATAATAAGGACTTACAATGCTAACAAAGTCCAATAGTTATTCTGAAAATGCAAGCATTAATTGTAAATTTCATACCCCAGAAATAACATGGTAACTAGCATAAATAAGCTCTGTTGCAATCATGTCTAGATGCTGCAACAGCCCACATCTAACCAAGATTTAAAAAACAATAATAAATCAGGAACAAATTGATCAGAGACTGTAATAACTATTATTTCAACTATTATAATATAAGTAACTAGCATCACTGAGGCTGTAGATAATTTTACAAAATATCCCAACCAAAAACTGACGCGGTTGATAACATGCTAAAATCTATTTTTAGATTTATAATTTAGGAACTGTTATAACATTTTAACTGAATTAGAAGTTATTAACTATATTTCATATTTTCATTCTTTACTCTGATAAGACCTGGGATTTGAATGCTTTACAATAACTAAATCTGAACAAAATATTCATATTTTTCAAAAAATTAAGACATTACATTAAATGATAAACAATAGCAAACATAATATCTTACTTAGTCTGGTTTGATTCACATCTGGAATAGAAGCAGAAATCAGGTTAAACATTTTCAAGCTAAAAGATTTCAAAGTAAAAATTACACGAGTGATATTTTATTTACTTTCAGACTTGACTTCTACACATGCAGCAGAAAAGGTGCTAAAGATAAAGAAATGGATTGTAAATGCTGCAGACTGCATATGAGACATATCAGTTTCAAGCTCTTAATACAAGGCACCAATTACCTGCTTTACTCTCCTATGTGGCATGAATAATCAGAAGCAGCATTTGAGAATGTTTCTAAATAACTTTAGGGATGACCAAGAGATGTTTGTCTCTACAAACAATTAAGGATTTATTAGGACTCTGAAACCTGCTCACCGTATTTATGTGGTAAGGGCTCTTCTGTTAAAGCTGGGAAAAAATGGAACCATCACTGCAACTGCATTGCACTTACAGTAATACTATAATACTTTAAACTATAAAAACCCTGGAGAGGAAGTCTGAGATTGCTGTTTAAATGTTGAACCATAAAGTATTCAAACTGTCCAGTTCTAAGTCTAGAGCAGAAACAGGAAATATCAACTTTATAGTTGTTTGGATTGCCAAACCACTGCGGGGCCTCAACTTGAGAATGTCCTTGATTGCACATACAAATGTAGAAGAAGACAAGGAGTAGGAGCAAGGAGGTATCGAGCAGCCTAAAAGGCAATTCAATAAGTGTAGACTCCTAGCAAACATCAGGGTAATAGGCTGGCCTGGAAATCAAAAACATCCTATTCCAAACATTTCCATATTGCTGCCAAGTAAACTGAATATGCATCAAGCCTTACACAATTTTACAATAAATAAAAATGTATTTATTAAATAAAATAAAAATTATGGAAATCTAGGTCCCCAGTCATTTCCTGCTCTCCAGGACAGACTCAATTTCTGTTCTTTAGGACAGGAAGTGAATTATTTAGAAATAAGTATACCTTGGTGTAACAAACACAGGTATCTTGAAACAGTATTTGTATAAATATGATCATTGCTAATTAGTTTATATTCACTCAAAATTATAGTTATACTTACGATTTAGACTGGTGGCCATTAGAGGTTTTCAGTGAAGGATTGTATCTTTCTGAGCAAAAGAAAAGGAGAATGTAATGGCTTAAAAGTGAACTCTGAAAACATATGCACTAACTAAATTATACACTTTATAGACTATAATGGCCCAGATTAACATTGCAAGATTGGACAAGTTTATTATTTCAGAAAAAAACTTTGTAAATGGATGGTCTGCTTATTTTAGACCATGGAAAGTGAGTGCTGCTTCTGGGAGAATGAAGGGACACTTTTGTATAAAATGTGCAACAACCATCACTCGTTCAGGATTTCAATTTAAGCAAAATACAGTACATTCAAGCTTACTATATTAGCAAAATGTTAGATACAGGGCAAAGATGGCATGGAGCGGGATCTGGTAAGAAATAAAGAACGAAGGCAAGATATTTGCGAGCCCTGACACTCAGTTGAACACTATATATATGGAGTAGATCAGTCACCCAAGTTATAGAAGAATAGTCTGATATTTCAAATTGCATGCAGCTATACCAGTTAGATGCTAGTTATAATTATTTTTGTCAACAATCATTTTAAAAAGAAATTTGTTTTAAAATTGGAATCACTCCAATGCCAGAAAATAAAAGAACAGGAAAATTATCCCACAAAGGTCTGGCATAGATGTTGCCTGCTTTCAACTCTGTCCTGGTTAGAAAAGCAAGTAAAGACAGCTCTGCTGGTGCTTATTTTTCTTATTTGTGGATATTACAGGATTCATGAATCATTTCTATAGCTTCAAATATATATCAGATTTAAATTATATCATAAAAAAATTCTCAAATTTAGCTATAGAGCAAATGTAATGAAATGCAAAATTAATCATGAGATGCCAAATATTCTAACCTTATGTCCTATTAAACAAGCAAGTATACAACCACAACTGGAAGAATGCATGAGCAATGTGATTCAGTTCTTTCCTCTGCTGAAAGTCCCACCAGATCAGTATTAAATGTTTATTTATATTAAAAAAAAACAGCATTCCAAAGGAAATCTGAATGTAAAACACCAAAATTAGACAAAGGAATAATTCAATAGAAAGATTAAGCATGTACTTACTTTGATCCCCAGTGCCAAAATTAGATTGCTGAGTTTCCTGTACAAAACAGAAAAAGTTCTGTTATTAACAACATATTAAGAAGAAAAGTTTAAGCTACCAAATATCATGCAGCTTACATTTGCCAGTCCATTGTGTGATTTAAGTACCGTATTTTCCGGCGTATAAGACGACTGGGGGTATAAGACGACCCTCCTCAGAGCCATTTAAGGCTCGTCAGAGCCTTTCGGGCTGGTCTGCCTGGTTACAGGAGAATGAGACCCGGCGTATAAGATGACCCCCGACTTTTGAGAAGATTTTTGTGTGTTAGAAAGTAGTCTTATACGCAGGAAAATACAGTAATTATAAATGTAAAGTTGGTATATTGAAAAAGTACAGGTATTCCTCGATTTACGATAGTGCTTAGGACCAGAAATACTGATGCTAACCCCAATCTTTGCAGTCTAGATTGTCATTATTAACCAAAGCCCAAGGTTGTTAGGCAAAGCAACTCTGCTGGCTTCCCACAACCAAATGCATTGGGAGAGCTGACAGAAGTTGCAAGTACCAGAGCAGCAAGCAGGTAAGTGGCTGCTGCCAGGTGAGGGCAGGATGCACAAGGGTATGCATGAGAGGCCTGGCATGGATCAGGAACAGTGTGTAAGAGTTACATCAAGAGTTGTAGAGGGTGTACAGGGTTGCACGTTGGGGAGTTTTTGATGTGGATCGGGGAGTGTACAGATTGGGGTGGGTGTATGAGGATGCAATGTATGTCAGGAACGGTGCACAAGCAGCCAACATGAGCACAAAAAGGCTGGGGGAGGGTGCACGGGTGGGGAAGACTTACCCCAATGACTTGTGACCTTCTCTACTGGCTTCTCCATTGACTTTCTTAGAAAGCCGGCAGGGAAGGCAGCAAATGGCAATCACATGATCACAGAGTGTTGCAACTGCTCATAAGTGTGAACCATTTGCCAAGTGTTCAGAATGCAGGATCATGGGAATGCTGGGATAGGCAGAACTCCAAGAACTGATGGTAACCATCATTTGTTCAGCACTGTCATAATTTTGAACAGTTGCTAACCAAATGATGAAATTGAGAACTATCTAAAATATAGCCCTACATTTATCATTACCTCGAATTCTGAAATTAGGATCAGATGTACCAGATCAGATGTAGATGATTACATTTTTAGAGGAGATCTGAGAGAAACCAGTCTTATTTAAATTTTAGGTATTTAGTTTGATTTTTCCTTGATATGTGTGGTATCATCATGCCTATATCGAACAAACTTTCTGAGGTCTTTAGAAAGAAGGTTATAGATGAAGGTTATAGATGACGTGTTTGAAGTGATTTTAAAAGATAGCCAAACAACTGTACATAAATCATTCCATTGTCCAGAAGATTATCTACAAATGGGGAAAATTTCAAACAATGGCCAACTTTTTCTGGGCAAGCTATTCCAGCACATCAAGCCCAAGATCAGTATGCAAGATGCTCAAAAAATCTCTAAAAATTCCAGTATTCCATCCATGGCTTACAAGTAACTCTAACTCCTATCAATGTCAAAGTGATTAAGTCTAGCTTTAGAAAGAATCTGTACAAGTTAAATCTTTGTCCAGCAAGAACATCAGGCAAGGCTAAAGTTTGCTCATAAACACCAAAGAAAAAAAAACAACCAGGATTTCTGAAACAATGTGCTCTAGAAAGATGAGATAAAGATGTGAGTTTTTGGTCACAGTAACAAAAACCGTGTAGGCAAAAACCAAAGACAGCATTTCACCAGAAGAACCTGACACCAACTATAAAGCATGGTAGGGAAAATATAAGAGCTTAGAGTTGCTTTTCTGTATCAAGGCCTGGGAAGTTCACCCTCATAGGATCCATTATGAACTCTCCATTGTACCAAAGAGTGCTTGAAGATGGTGCAAGACCATCTGCCAGAAGACTGAAGCTCAACCCTGCAGTATGACAATGACCCTAAACATTCTAGTAAACCTATCAAAAAATGGCTGGAGAGGAAATGGAGGGTTCTAGATTGACCCAGTCAAAGCTCAGATCTAAATCCCATCAAGATGCTATGGGATGATTGCATGCAAGAAGCCCCTCAAAACATGGCACAGCTGATAAAATTCCTCCCAGTCAGTGACTGAGACTGGTAGAGCTATTATAAGAAATGCCTACTGGAGTTGCTTCTACCAAAACTGTTCTTGCTTTTTCTACAGAATGTAACGGTATCTGTTAATTTTTTGTTGAATAAATTATTGCAAACTCATTTTTCATAGTTTCTTTGTTCAATTATAATACCTTTCTGTTTATACACTTTTTGAAGTTAAAATATTGATATTCCACATATTTTAGAAAAGAAAGAAACTGTATATGGGGTGTATTTATCATTTCACGTGTCTGCAAATGTTAGTAATTTTTATAGTTGGAAACAATGACTTCCTTTACAATATTATGCAGACTCATCTGAATCTTTCAAACCTCACTGATAACGCAATCTAGGAAAATCTATTTGCTTCATAGACCTTGGACTATTCTCAAGTAGTTTTGTCAAAAAGAGATTATTCTGTTTCTGACTAATGTGAATACTGAATGAAAGAAAATAAATTTAAACTCATTTTATAAAAAAAGCAGATAGTAGCTGCTGTAAAGATAAAAGGGAAAGATGTACATTAGGTAAGACTGGACTCTGTTTTAGAAACACTAGTTTGGTAGCTAATGTGTTTTTAGATCTGGATGTGCTTCTACATTCTTGGATAACAGCTGGCACCTGGTGTGGTTTAAAATATTTAGTATCTTCAGAAACTCTGTTTAACCCCAAATTATCAATTTACAGTAAGCAAAGGAGGTGGGAGAAGGGATTAGCAGAAGGTATTTTAAATTCTGCAAATAGATGTCTAGGTAATTGGCTATAAATCTTCAAGTTTTATCAAGCAGAAATGATTTGAAAATAGGAACATTTTTAAAAAGTTGTAGAATGAAAAAAATATTGAGAAAAGAAATAGAAATAATTTCATGAGAAATTGCCATAATTGCAATATGGTCACATTTCATGTGCTCAGATACAAGGTTGGATCTTTTTAGCATATGACTATCACTTCCCAGTCTATTAGATTCTCTGATTCTGCCAAGTGCAATAATGATCTATTAACAGATTGTCACAGTTTTGGATATTTTTTCATTAGAATAAACTGTCACCAAACAGAACATGTTTGTTAGAAAACTAGCACTGCACCATTTACAATGAATATTCTATAGCATTAATAAGACCCTTTGAAACAATGAAGTGCCATGTTAGAAAACAGCACAACTCAAGCTTCCAGACAGGATTCCAGTTATGAATAATTGATATGATTTAATGTGTAGAATATATTAAAAAGATGTTTAACTACAGGTGAAAAATAGTGCAAAATGACTTTAACATCAAAACAGTTACACAAGAAAAAGAAGTTTCAAGCCCACAAAATAAGCAAAGTGTTGAGTTGAAATAAACAGATTCTGAAAATCATGCTTCAGAAAATATTGTTTCCTCATCCAAGGTTTATTTGATTTCTAACAGCACCTACTTGTAATATTTATAGCATTATTCATTTACCTTTGTTGGGAATGGAAACTTTGAAGGTTCAGTTTTGCAGGGTGTGTGTATTGCAGTAAGTGGTGGTGGCCAAATATGGGTCATCTCCTGTTGTGAACAGAAACCCAAAACATTAGAAAAATTCTAATAAAACACTGAAACATTCTCTTTCAATGCAATACACTTATGCCTACAGAACACTATCAGTGTCACTCAATCATTTTCTAGACACAGTGTTTCTCAACCTTAGCAAGTTTAAGATATATGGACTTCAACTCCCAGAATTCCTCAGCCAGGCTGGCTGGGGATTTCTGGGAGTTGAAGTCCATGTGTTTTAAATTTGCAAAGGTTGAAAAACACTGTTCTAGATTCACCTTAATCTCCTTCCCAATGATAATCACCCAACTCCCCTTTCACTTTTCAACCCCCCAACTATAGAGCTATAAGCAGAGATGAATCTATTCTGGACATTTAAAAGTAGAATAACTAAAATACTGAATGGAAAGTATAACTGGAAATTTCAATCATTTGGGTCCATTTACCAACTGATTCCATTTTTTTGTCATCTGAGTCAATGAAGATCTCTAGCTACTGGATTTATTGCCTAAATAAAATTGAGGCTGAATTGATAAGATGGAGATACTATAGGTTGCTATTTCCATGTTTGAAAAATAGGTACAACATATTCTAGACAGGGCTACATTCCTATCATGAAATAAGTTATTAAATTTGTATGCTGCTTAATTCTCTACAACTCTGAGCAGCAACAACAGCAAAGAAAGAAATTACAATAAAGCCAATAAAACTTAAAAGGTAAAGAATGGAAGACAAGTAAAGGGAGAAAATACTTCTGCGAAAATTCACTAAAGGCTCAAGTGGCTTCAGGACAGCAGAATGCCTTTAATAAATTTCAGCTGATTTCCGAGCGTTTCAGGAATGATCTGAGAATGATAATCCAGTTCAGTTTTCTGACTGGATTACTATTTGTTACTGTCCCTTGATGGTGACCTCAAAACCTTAATGCAGAATGCAGCAGCTACATGTACCAGCTACTGGTACAGTTAGATGGGATCAACATAACATTTCACTTAAAGACTAGACTACTAGTCTATTCTCAACCCATTTCAACCCATTTGTGTTTGCCTTTAAATGCTTAACTTGCTTGGCAAACAGGTACACAAAGATCACTTCTTTTATCAATACTAAGATCTTAGGGGCAAATTTTCTCTGGATAAAATTGTGTGTGTGTGCACACATGTGAAGGTGTCATTCACAATGGCACCTGTTCTTTGAATATTTTAGTTGCAAAAGCTAAATTACTGCACTAACATTGCTCCTTGGCAGGATTCAAAATTGCTCAGTAATTTTAAAATAATCAAGCATTATGTTAATTGCCTTTGAACTATTTTAATGAAGATTGTGTTTACCGTCTGGTTCTTTCAATTGGAATTAGTATTTTTAGATATAATTTAATGGCACTAAAATACCAGTGGGTTCATAAATGATGATATGAATTCTGTTCATAAGAACATTGTAGACATGCAGTACTACCGTTCCTTTAACAGCTGTCAAAATGCTCATTGAGGGTCTTTTCAGGATAAAAGGGAATTAATTAACATCATTAGTATCTGTTCCAGCGAAATGTTCCTTGTGAATTTTACTTTCTACTTTTATTTTAATATAGGAATATGCTTTTCTTTTGTAATTTTTAAAAATATACATGAAACTTAAATAACTTTTAAGTTGTTTTTAAATAATTAAGAAAGTAAACAATAATAGCCAATGTAAACGTATAACTTACTTTTAGAATCTCATCCACACTGTTCATATCACCGGATGCTGAAGCCTATAAATCAATATTGAAAATTTAACTACATGTCAACATGTTAACATCTCCAAAAGCTACAGCACTATCTAAAATGTCTAATATCTTCCCATGGTATAGATAGTCTTTGACTTACAACCATTGGTTTATTGACAGTTCAACATTACAACAGCACTGAAAAAAGTCACTTATGACTGCTCCTCACATTTATGACTGTCACTGCGTTCCCCACAGTCATGTGATTAAGGGTATATATTTATAATGGTTGTGGTTTTGGGCTCATTTGATCAGCATTTGGCACCTTTCCAACTGGATTCCAAAAAGCAAGGTCAATGAGGGAAACCAGATTCACTTCATAATCATGATTCACTTAACAACTGTGGGGAAAAAAGTAATAAAATCAGGCACGACCAATTTAACAACTGCTGGCCCCAACTGTGGTTATAAGTCAAGGACTATTGTAAAGAGCTATTGTTTTTGTGGTCAGGCCTTCAACTCAATTAGGTACATTCATCTAATAACTGTGATTTCCCCCCCCCCGCCCGTCAATCATTAGAAATCTCACTAAAATTCACAATGGGCTGAATAAAGCCCACAGAAATCTACAACTGTTTACCAAACTATAATTCTTAATTAAAAGTAAGAGGCAAATAGTTAAATATATGAGTGGAGAGCTCTCATGTCATCCCTGCACCTTGCCTTTTTAAATGATGCCTTTGGATCCAGAATGAAAAGAAAATACTGAAACAATGAAAAATATTTTTAATATAAAAATGTGCATGTTGTATTTTGTAATTGGAAATAATAATTGTTTAATCTAAATGCATAGCATACTAAAAAGTAATGATACCAGTTTTTCTGGGAGATTATCAATCTACACAGGAGAGGGAATAAAAACATAAACTACAATTTTTAATCATTCATCATATATGATATAGTGTTTTTATTTTAAATATAGAAGGTAGGTATGAAATTTGGATCTGCTGGCAGTAGTTTGGATTCAACTCACAGAACAACTAATGAATTAGTATTAAACCTTAGAATTTAGCTCATTTAATATAAATGAGGTTGCCAAAATTAGCTGTTTGCATTTCAAATTATCAGAACCAAATATCAACACAACAAAAAACATTACTATGTATTACAGCTGACTAGTGCCTTAATACTAAATTAATAATAATATGCAGAACTGAAGATCAGAACTAATATTTTAACAGTGATGGATTTCTTTTTACTTTTTATTATTTTAATGTATTTAATGGACTTTATATGAAAATGTGTATTCTTAGTAACTTTCTTAATGCTAGTTTATATTTACAGAACATCAAAGTAATCATGGTTCTGACTGCTATAACTATCATTTTAAAAAGACAACTTACATCAAGTGGTTGAGAAGGAATTTTCAGCTTTGTTAGATGTACTTTGCTATTAGGTTTCAGTTCATTCATATTGTTGCTATGAGTCTGGCTACTGTAGTGTTCAGAAGGTAACTTTGGTTCCATTGATTCCTGACCATCCATAGGTCTTACATAGGCAGTAGGCTTCTGCAACATTGTACTTGATTTTGACATAAGCGAAGGAGGAAACGACTGGCTACCACTAGAAAAAGACGGTACACGGGAAGGTGAGTCCCAATTGGCATCTGGGTCTCGTGGAGATTTGGATCGCTGATGTTCTTTACCATGATGGTCATTTCCATGAGATCTGGAATGGCTGGGGTTCAGAGAAGAAACAACAGATGTTTTTCCAGGACTGGAAGAATGGGATTTTGAATGTTCTGATCCATGCTGGGTTTTTTTGCGGCTACTGCTGCTTCCACCACTACTATATGAGTCACGATCATGCCTCTGTCCGCTATTGCTAGTGCTGTTGCCACTGTTGCGTTGACTACTATGTCCACCCTGTAAACCTGAGGACCGTTTCTGTGACTGGGAAGAAGTGCTAGGCGCTGGGCCTACAGGCGTCCATTTGCTGCTCTGATGAGAGCCAGTATTGTGTCTCTGATCACCAAAGAAACTTTGGTTTGATTTGTCATCTGTTGCTGATGGACCTGTCGGTTTGGGAATTCTAACAAGTTTCTGGAGAGACTGGTCACCTATAAGATCCGTCATTTCATCATAGTTTCCAAGCATGCTTTGGATACGGCTAGACAATTTATCTTCTTTGCTGGTCTGTATGAAGAATGAATAAAATGAATAAAAAAGATGCATGTTACAGTATTAAAATATACTGTAATCATATAAATTTTACATCAGATGAATTATTAAATGGTAATGCACATTTGAAAATTATCCATATAATCTTTTTCAGCAATGATCTGAAGCATCTGGCATTTAAAGCAGTTATTTAAAAACCAATCCAACTGCCCAGAAAAATAATACATAATGATTCCCAGAAATATCACTAAAATTCCTTTGATTTTTAAACTACACTTGTTGTTTGAAAAAGCTGGGTTCGTACCAGGTGTGCGACGCCTAGTGAAACACAAATGGAGGTGGAGATTGCAAAGATTTTATTCTGCGCAGAAAAAGAACACAGGGGCATCAGTCTGTAGGCCTGTGCAAAGGCCACTCCATCAGTAGTACAGTTTTTATACCATGTTTCCCCGAAAATAAGATCCTGTCTTATATTTTTTGAACCCTGAAATAAGCCATGTGCTCAAAAGCCTGATTGGGCTTATTATCAGGGGATGTCTTGTTTTTGGGGAAAATAGGGTAGATATTTCTTCAAAAGCTCACGGTACGCACATTCCTTTTATGTCATCTTATCCATGTTACCGGAGTTCAGCCAATATTGCTTAGCTAGCAGAATCAGCATTAACTAAAAGCAATCAGCACTTCTGTCTCTAATTTCCAGTGACAATTAGCACATTATACCATAGTTATTACATTGCCCCCTAGTTCCTCTTTTCCCAAGACATTGCCTTGTCCTATTGAGCAAACATTCTCAATTATTTTTGCTTTTGCAAGCATTTTTGACCATTCTTGCAAGATAGGCCTATATGCTTCTGAATTTTAGCTCTTAATAAAAGATATTAGGAGAGGGGCCTTTTAGCCTTTCCATGACACTCGCTGCAAACAGAGTTTTATATTTTCCGTGATTAACTGGAAGAACTGGTATAAATTGGAACGACAGATTGCAGGTAAAGCTGAAAGTAAAAGGTTTCTGGATATATAGGCCCTGAAAAACCAGCAAAGAAAGAGCTCTCTTCACTATGCATATTATTAGGAAACTATATAATGTTCATCAAACTGAGTATACGTATTAAAATAATTTTATTTCTGCAGTAAAAATATTCAACATTTTGATTTCTTATATCAAAAGTGCACCATCATTTCTACCTTTTTTTAATGTGGTTTTTGTAAATGTGCCTTTCCTTTTGGAAACTGTAAAAAAACCATTTTATATCTTGCAATATAAATTTAAGGCAGAAACCTGAAATCCTATTTTTAAAGAAACTGATAACCTGGCCTCCTAGTGGAACTGTCACTTGTAACATATAAAGAGCTTTGTTCACAGTGTTGAATGACTGACTGACTAAGCAAAAATGCAGAAGGGGAACTTTCTTTTTCTAGAGATCTATATCTCCCTTCTTTGAAATCAAGGCATGACGCAAACCATATAAGGTAAGAGAGGAGAACATTCTCAACACTGAAGGAAGGGTTACTTCCCAACAACCTGTGGGCCTCCCAGTACTGCTATACTTTCAGATCTAAGTTTCTGGATGTTTATACATGGATGGTGGAATTGGGAAGACATAGCATTTCCATTCCAACCCTGAAAGCCGAAAAATGTTTTATAACAATGCTGAATTTGTGGCAAAATTTCAATCAATGTGGGTTTTTTAAAAATGAGAATAGAAAAATCCATGATTCCTCCCACTGTCATTTCCATTCTTGTTTGAAGGGGAAAAATTAATGGTAAATTGTGTCACTATAATCTGACCATTTTGTAAGGCAATGTTGGAGAGCCTGGAATACCAGGCCATCGAATGGTATAGATCTCATAGAGAGAATGGAAAAAAACAGAACTTGTCAATCTTTGCATAGAAGATGGTTTAGAAAGATATAAATGCTTATGTTAGAAGAAAACAGATTTTAAAAAATCATATTCAGAACTTAAGTTTTAAAAATAAACTAAATAGACTTTGAGGTAAATAAATATACAAAGAAATAGATTTCTGTCTCAAAGGACAGAAATATAACAATTTCTGCAACTAAATCATCACCCGTACAGTTAGGAAGTAAACAAATAAAGCTAGCCAGCAAGTAAATAAATAAAGCTTTTTACATTAAAAATTCAAACCCAAATACATTTATATGTGCTTTATATTGCATTGCCAATTGTCCCTTTCTATTCAGTACACTCCAGCAGAGCGTACTGAGCACCCATCTATCAAATATTGTCATCTTGTGGAACTGAGGTAGTTTGATTTCTCTGTTGTGGCCCCATCCTCTAGAACAGCATTCCCACTCTCCAAAATAAGAACTGTATCCTCTCTTCTAGCTTGGTCCCAGGCCTCAAGTTAATATATTATTTATTTTATTTTATTTATTTCCCACATTTATTATTTTTATTATATTTTGGGGGCCCTCGGCTCATTCTATTTGATTTATGTTATTTTTAACATTAGTTTATTCTTATACCCCGTTTTCCCCAAAATAAGACATCCCCTGATAATAAGCCCAATCGGGATTTTGAATGCATTGTAATAAGGGCAAGCGCTTATATCAGGGTTCAAAAAAATATAAGACAGGATCTTATTTTCCGGGAAACACAGTATATTTTTTAAAATTTAATTTTATTGTTTCATACACCATCCAGTGTCAGTGGAATTGTTCAACTATAACATATCTGAATAAACAAACGTCACTGGACTGTTTAATGCAGATTTTATCTACTCTTAATTTTCACCACATGTATTTAACTTCCTGTATTAAGAATGTTATTGAAATCAAAGATGACTGAAAAACAAGTGGGAAAACTTTTCTTTCATTCTTCTTTATTATTTCCCTCTAACTTTTAAAA
The DNA here is from genome assembly GCA_030761175.1 of Masticophis lateralis. NCBI lineage: Eukaryota > Metazoa > Chordata > Lepidosauria > Squamata > Colubridae > Masticophis > Masticophis lateralis. The sequence continues at coordinate 92,734,973 of JAUDYJ010000002.1, forward strand.
ATAATATTTAAATACTACATATTTAATATTGAAATACGCATAGTAACTTTAAATAAGGGGACAAGAAAAGCAGTAATAATATAATATTGTCTACTCCCCTCTTTCAGTCTTAAAGAAAATGAAAGCACAAATAAAAATAACAGTTTATGCTTAAATAATGTATGCTCTCATGATTAGGAAAATAACTCAACCACATGAAAGAAACACGTTTTGCAGCATCAAAGTGAATCTCTTATACACAAACAGCCAGGTACTAGAAATATCAAGCCCTAACAATTACCTTTCATCTATAGAAAACATTCTCCGCAAATCTCAGTAATGCTACTGTCTTGAATCACTCTTTTGCTACAAGGCAAGAGTACATTGTAACAATTATCTCTGCAAGTACTGTTAACCATAATTCTATTCTACCAATTCATATTTAGACAGTTTGGGGGGTCAAATGATTTGAGCTGTCAGTGCTGGGATATTAATAAAAGTATGTTGACATGAACGAGCTTGTATTATTCCTAACAATCTTAACAATTAATAGGTCTATCAACATCAACTTTAAAAAAAAATAATATAGGTTTACAAAACATCTTTTTCCTCCATATTTGCATTTAGAGTGTAAGGTTCAAATTCTTATTTTCATGTTACTAGAATACTAATTATATTACAGTATATACTACATTTACTTAAAAAGTTCATCGCAGTACTCAACTTACAGAAAAAATATTATCTATGGTGTGATCATTAAGAAAAACAACAAACCTCATGCACTTACAACTTTATATGGTTCAGCAAAAAGAGGAGAACTAGGTGGGAAGGCTTCTTCACCCTGCTGAATTTCTTGATTACGCCTCTCTCTTTCTTTAATACGCAGCGCATTCCGATCTTCACGGTTCATGTTGCTATAAAGGAAAACCATGTAATTATATGACAGGGTACAGAAGAGATTCTGCTTTTTACACCTTGATAGTCTGTAGCTTTGCTCTCTCTTTACAAAAAAATATTCTAATGCACATTGTTTTAAAACTGGGAGTGCCTAAACATCAGAAATTGTCTTATGCATGCATACTGACAAAACCTAGCCATTTACTTTCGTAAGAAAAGTTATGCTGCATTCTTTAAATAAACTATTAAATGTATTGTCTAATTTTTTAAAAATTACAGTGTTACCTCGGTACTCGACTGCTTTGAAACTCATTGAATTTGGTACTCGATGCATTTTGACGCAAAATTTTTGTCCTGGTACTCGTCGTTTGTTGGGTACTCGACCCGCAAGTTAGAACTTGTTGGTGTCAATTGCCTCGTGACTTGCTACCCTTTCAGCTGAAACAAAGGGTCACGCATTAGTCATGTGTTTTGTTTGGTACTCATTTTTAGTACTCGTTTTACCTCCCGGAACCAATTAATAACAAGTACTGAGATACCACTGTAATTTTTATTGCTTTTTAATTAACAAAACATAAGAATGATAAAGATACATTGTCAAAAAACCCCACATTAAAATGTTTTTACAAAAAGTGAAAAAATATGACACATGTATCATAACAATAATTATATATATATATACTTGTCTAATGCAAATATGTAAATATTTCTAATACATTTATATAACCTACTGTACTCTGTATAAATGAGTCCTATATTTCATTATGCTTGTCCTTAAAAAATCTACATCTGTAGACAATCCACTCATAGGTGGCAAAGGCAAAGGTCTTCAATTCATTGAAAGAAAGGGGCCATAAATTTATATTTCCAATGCTGCAATATCAGTATTTTGACCATAGTACAAACTCAAAGAATCTATTTACATTTATTGTCCAACTGTCAACTTTCATGTACTTGGTGTGCAGTTTAAGACAGTAATATCCTCTGAGAATTTTTGCTTTTGTTGCATAATCATACTTTCTCCAAAATCTTGGGAAATGAGATCATTGTAAAAACATGTATTTTAAAGAAGCATTATCCTTATTACACCTCCAACAAAATTCTGGTTTTGACGGTCCTTTTCTATACATACATGATGGAATCCAATCAATTCTAAATATTATTTTTGTTGTTTAAGTAGATGTATTGTCTAATTTCACATTTAAAAAGGTATTTTTTTTTAAATAATTGAGGACTTTTGAATAAAGTACAGGCAGCCCCTGGCTTATGTCCATTTATTCAACGATCTTTCAAACTTGTGACAATGCTGATCAGTGGTACTTATGACTAGTCCTCAGATTTTCAGTTGATGCAGTGTCTCCGTGATCATAATTTACAACTTTTCTTACTGGCTTCCCAGAAGCAAAGTCAATGGAGAAACCATCAGGAAGTCAGAAGTCATAGTCACATAAGATCCTTTCTTAATGATGACAACTCAGATTGTCTAAACTGCTATTGATAAATAACATGGTCACATGACACTGTGCTCTATGACTGTGTCACTTAGTTATGGCAATTCTAGTCCCAACTGCTGTTGTAAAGACTGCCTGTTTTTTATTCAAAATTCTTACCAGCAAGAGCTATCTTTCTTCATACATCTATACAAAACTTGCAGTCCCTCGTCTCTTTCTCTCTCTGTCAATTTTCTTAGAATGCTCCACAGAATGACTCTATTTTACTCTTCAAATGCTCTCTAAAAAGGATTTGTTTGTACTCTAAATCCATACTTTAGTAAATAGCTCCAAAGTTATAGCAACCTGTAAAACACCTAACTTTCTCACAAAATAAAAAAGCTACTACTTATTCTGGGTTAACAACTCATCTTTACATAAACTTTATCTATATTCAGATGTTCAGTTTTGAACTCAATCTTATGTACTGTCAACTAGCTTTTTATGAAATAATTTTTACTGTCAATATATGATATAGGTATTTCCTTGGAAAATATAAGAAATTCTGTTTGAAATGTTAGCTCCTGTTTGGTTTGTAACAACCAGAAACTGCATTTTATCCAAAACAATCCAAGTGGTACTGTATTTATTTATAAGATTATGCATTTGCAAAATAAGATCACTCAAACTTCAATGTTTACATTAAACAGCACGTAAAACGTGACTAGACGGCATGAAGCTCACTTAATACTTCAATTAACATTATGTAAACAAAAGGCTAATAGCTACAGTAGGTACAAAACAGCTATATTCAGCTAAAACAAATATAGAAACAAAAATATGTGAGAAGGATAGTAAAGTTCCCTTGGGTAATCAAATACATTTCAAGAAAAAAGAATAAATATCAAAGAAGGTCATTCTCTAAAATGTTAAAAATAAAGTTAGATTCCTTTTTTTAACCATTACCAGCCACCCATACAATACAGGTAGTCCTTGACTTGCAACTGGTCACTTAACTGGTTGAAGTTATGATAGATCCCCCTAGAGCTACTTACGATCCATTTGCAAAGTTACAACAGCTGCACCCCCTTCTCCATAGTCATGTGATTACATTTTAGGCACTTGGAAATTTATTCACCTTTACAACTGTTTGCAATTTGCAGCTTTCTTGCTGGTTTCTGGCATTTATTTTTGGTTTCAGGCAAAAAATGCTCATTGGGGAAAACGAATCTGCTTAGCAACTGCAGCATTCACTTATCAATCACCATATTCACTTAATGACCACTGCAAGAAATGTCAAAACCTGGATCCAGTCAAGTGATGCCTCAACTAATGACTGCAATTCCAGGCTCAATTATGGTCATAAGTTGGGACTATCTGCACTGAAAAAATGAGCATATTTTAAAATTTAGAATAATGCAATCCTTCAGGAGATGTTTAGCTCCTACTAGTTCTAATATGATGAAAGAAAAATAGTTTTTAGATAGACTTTTAAAGATTAATAATGTAATTTCAATTGTTTTTATTTCTAATCTTTTAACTAACTGGAGTGTTCTATGCAACATAAAAATACAAAGAAGAAATAGCTCTTAGAAGATGTTGCCAGTGAGCAAGACATGACACAATTTTACTCCTGCTTGCCAATATTTAGTTATGAATGATAAATAAGCTTCTGTGCTACTATAAATAACTAGCTCTTTGTACACCCATCTAAACATATTCATTGAGGATGGCCAGCTCCCAAATTACTGATTTTAGAGCAGATTCAATAAAGTATTTATGTGTACCATATAAATCATGTACTGTAATGTAGAAATTATATCTCAAAAGTATGAAAAAAATAAACATGCAACATTTTATTAGATATTTTATATCTAATAACACCAGCTCAAAAATAAACAAAAAACAAAATTGTGAGACAGCAAGAAAAACTACAGTAAAACTCTATTATAGAACTGGTGTGCTCAAGGTTTGACACATGAACCTTAACAATGTTATGAGAAATAAAATCACACTGGCAATAACAATTATAAATAAAATGGATCTGGGTGATTTGAAAATTCAAGTTGATGGAATCTTATTAGCTGCAACCAGGGATCTTTGTAATAGAAGCAATATAGCAGAACATGCATTAATATTCAGGAACTCCATTATAGGGGCAAAGTCTCTATTCAAGTGTACCACCACATAATTTCCCCCATGAATATCTGTTTGGAGGACATTAAAACTTGCCAGGATAGGGATCTTCTGACTTTGGGAATTATTACTTCGCTTAGGAAAGTTTGGGGAAAAAGTGAATAACTGTCCAGGAAAATATCTCTGGGTGTGATACATCATTCAAGTCCTTGGTCTGTTGTTTAAACATTGCCTCTGCCCACTGATATCCCATTATCAGGATTGCACTAAACTGCAGTTCTTCAACTTCTAATGCAATGTCCTTGCCACAAGATAAAATGAAGTTGTCACTTAAGATTAGAGTGTAAACTCCACATTGGAATAGAAGTAACTTTAGCCAAGAGAATATGCAAATTAAATATGGGTTTTAATTTAATTCAAGCCCAGACATAGAACAACACTACAACTCATTATGGGGCTTGAAATATGTTCCTTAAGAGTTTAAACTGTACCCTCTTTAAAATCTGAAGCACTGTACTATTCCATTTGGGCTCTAAACAAAAGTTATGCCCATTTTCTGGCTTACAATACTTTTAGTTGAGGCAAATTTGAATAATGCAATATTGTTCAATGCAATAATGTAATAATAGAGATGTACCGGTAATAATTGTAATAAAAAGACTGTTGAGTTGTTCCTGTGCATTTTGGACAATATTCTCAATGTGTGTACTGCATTTACTAGATGCATGAAACTCTACCTTTATATACTCGGAGATTTGATCAGGTGTTTATTCAGTTGCTGGGGATGAATTTAGGGCACTTAATAAATATTAATACTTTAGTTTTAGGATAATTGATTTTGAGGGTTACAAAACTATGCTACACTATGTACAGGCAAAGCCTATAAAGCTTGCTTTAGACCAACTGGTGTTTGAGATAACAGCATAGCACTGTCTGTATATAAGAGGATTGCAATATGTCTGTCTTTCCATTTAGCGAGATGATGAGCTAGATTATTTATCTTAACTACAAGAGGATTGATACAGATTAAACAGTAATAGTGCCAAGATACATCTTTGGGTGATTGTTCTGCTGACAGCAATTTCTTAGTGTAATGGCCCTGCATACTGTATCTAACTTTTAAACTGAAATTCTCACTAAGCTCATATAGAAACAGGAGCAGGTACCTATTGAAAGTAGAGTTCTTAAATTTACAACGTAATTTATGTCTAGGGATAAATTCAAAAATGAACTTGAAACTGATAAAAGCTGCACATTAGCATGAATAACATTATCTGAATTATTTCCCATAATCTCTGAAAACTAAGGGAATATATCTGCCTAGGCATGTCACCGATTTTTTCTCATCATAGTCTCTGAGATACACACAAGTTTCTTACCTGAAAACTTGTCTAGTCAAAAATAACTAAATTGAGGGTAGACCTTACAAAAAGTTCTATCTCTCTAGCAGAGCACTTGGAGTAAAGTGCTGAATGAATGTGAGACCATTTAGTGGCTCAGCTAAGATCCTGTAGACAAATAAATTCCTATAGAGGAAGGAGGCTGTCATCACTTTATGGAGTAAGAATCAAGAAGGCAGTTTGGCCAGTTCACAGTAAAGCCTAATGGTTACAACTATCCATTTGAACGTATTCCAATAGAAAAGGTAACAACTCACAGAAAAGGTTCTGAAAGATCAGAAGTAAACAATGAATAAATGTATTTCAAAAACAATTCCAAATATTTTAGTCCCATAATTAATTTCAAGATTATATGAAAGTCAATAGTTTATGAATTTTGAACAATTTCATATATTGGAAATATATTCTATAATCTGAGCATTAGCAGTAACATTGTAGATTTATCCAGTATTGTAATGTAAAGGTATTCATATCAGTAAATTTTCTCTATGATCACAGTTTGATGATTGAGAATTGAAATGTAAACAAAAAGCAGAGGTGTCGTAGAGAAACCTGCTGAAAGTAATGGGTATGTGAATGTTCAGGAACTTAATTTCCAGCACAGTACTACTACTAGATTATGATTTTCTTACCTGATCAGAATAAATAGTTAGCATTAATCTCCAATTGCTATCAATCTGCCTTCTGTTGAGGACCTGTATACCACACGAACCAGATAGAGGGCTGTGAAAATATCTACAGACCCCTCTCATCCTGGACATAAACAGTTTCAACTTCTACCCTCAAAGCGACGCTATAGGGCACTGCATGTCAGAACAACTAGACACAAAGACAGTTCCCCCCTCCCCCGATGCCATCACTCTGCTAAATAACTAATTCCCAAACTGTCAAAACTATCTAAAACGGCAGTATCACCATCATTATTCTCATCTTCCGTATTACCTATCTCCTTATCTTATGACTATAATATTGTTTGTATCTTACGATTTATATTGTTTACTTAGCATCTTGAGCATATAGATGCTCAAGAACTTAGCATATAATTTATGTTGATCACTTATTTAATATCCATGACTATCACTAAGTGTTGCACTTAATGTTTTATGATGAATGTATTTTACAATCACTATATTAATGATCTATCACTATTGTTGTATGTACATTGAGAGTTTACGCACCAGAAACAAATTCCTTGTGTGTCTAATCACACTTCGCCAAGAAAGAATTCTGTTGTTCTGTTCTGTTCTGTTCTGTTCTGTTCTGTTCTGTTCTGTTCTGTTCTGTTCTATTCTATTCTATTCTATTCTATTCTATTCTATTCTATTCTATTCTATTCTATTCTATTCTATTCTATTCTATTCTATTCTATTCATTTGATTTTATTTAAAAAATAAACATTTTGATCCCAAATTCTTCCCTCTTCAATATATGGCTGAAAGCAGGGATGGTGTGAGGGAGTGGACGATACTAAAAAAGATGGTTTGTTGAGCTAATTGTTCTCTTCCCAAACCAGAGAGGAGCTCTTTTGTTTTACTAATATACAACTTACTGGCCAAATAAACAATAAAAAAGTCTAAGAAATGTAATTATCAAAAGGCAGGAGAATTAAGCCTTACATGGGTGAATGAAGAATTGATGAGCGGGCATCCTATTCTAGTACTGAAGAAAAAATTATGGAGGAGGACATCTCATTGGGTTGGGCAAAAATCAAGCACCACCTACAAAGTAGCTTGGAAGCTGGCTCAGCAGGAAATTAAATTAAACTAACTCCAAAAGAACTAAAGCCATAATGGGATGCCAGCTAACATGTTTCGGCAGGATTTAGCAGATATGTTTGAACAAGTTAATAATAATCAGATGTTGTAGAGTCTGACAGTAAACATATGCTGCTACTAAAATAAACTAAACAAAAACCTCCAAACCAGAATAAAATAATATTAGAAAAATCTAAAGAAATATTACAGACATTAGACTGGATTTGGCTGATTTACAGCATTAGAATGGGGGTGGGGGAATTAGAAGAATTAGAGAAAATGCAGAAAATACTAATTTAATTGGATATCTCAACTCAAGTTAACCAGATAGCAAAGTTCATGCCTTCAGATGATGATGTAAATGTTTCCATAACATCTTTTCTCCTGAACTCAATCAAATGCAAAACCCAAGAGATAAGTAGTAAGATTTGTAAATGCTTTGCTGACAGAAAATTATGCTAAAAACATATGGACTAAAAAGAGATAAACACTTTGGAAAATTTATTTTTTTTCAAGCTATTAAGTCCCATCCCGTTAAAAAAAGAAAAGTCTTCAAACAATTATTGCAAAGAAAAATTATGATGTAAATAAAGGTTCCCTTTCAAGCTAATTTTATTTCAACCACAAGGAAGAGGGAATACTTTTATGTTTATGACTTAAGTATATGAGTTATGGTTATGAAAACACTTTATCATAAACCTAAACATATTTCATGAAGAAGAGAGAACAATCTTGGATGTCCAAATAACTGATATAACTTTATAAAAAGAAGATATGCTAAAAGAGATTTGGGGAAAGTGAGATTTGTAAGATGGTTGCTGGTTATAACATTCATAAAATACAAATATTTAACATAGTTTCATATTAATTGGGAAAACAAAATACAGGGATTGGTCAAGATTGATGTAAAAGTTACAATATAATGAGATGAGCTGTCAAGAGCTGAACACACCAATTCCCTTAGAGGATTTCATTAATCCTCTGTGAACCTCTCTTCAGATGTGCTCTAAATGGCTTGGGGCTGGGATTATTGGGAAAGGGAACAGAAAAGGATGATGAGGGTAATAAAAGATAGTGAGAAAATAGTTTTTCATTTCATAAGTTTAATTAATTTAATTCACAAATATGTTTATTGATAGACAAAGTTTCATATTTGATGAGTTTAATTTGCAGGAATGATAAGCAAGAAATAATGGAAAAGAGCTCAACATTTTAGAAACTGACAAAATAGTAACCCAAATTTTAGTTTTCAAGCAAAATATACAAATTTAATAATACAAATTTGTAATTATTGAATAATAATATGAAAAAAGATATAAAAAGGCAATACTAAAGGTTACTTTATCACATACTCAAAAGTATGTAAAAAGGTATTCATAAAATCTGTCAACTTTTTGACAGAATTGTACACCTCTATAACCTAGCAATATAAAGAAATTAATAAGTGTAAAAGACATTTAGTTTTGTTATAGAAACAGGAACTTCATAGCAACAAGAATATTAAAAGGATTAAAAAAAGAGCTGCAATTACCTATTAATTTTATATCATAGCAACTTTTGTAAATTTTAATAATTCAGCTAAATATATTAGAACAGAATTGGAGACATTTGTAGGGGTTAACAGTACTTTTTTTTTTTTCAAAAGCCACAACTGTTTGTTCATATTCTCTTAAAATACAAAGAGAAATCTAATATTTTCAATCATGGAGGTGCTGACATCACAAAACTATTAACTGTTTAATAATTTTACTCCAATGCTGAAGAAATTTTGTTCTTAAAATTGAAATCTGGAATAAGAAATGTAAAAGTATATAGCAAAAAAAATTACTTTTTCAACATTAAAATCATTTAAGAGTTAATAGAAATGGATTCTAGAAACAGTGGGGAATAATGTTTTTTAAATTATATTATCAGGCAGTACAAAAAAAACACCAAGACAATAGATACAATTGAAAACCCATAGGCAGATACATTCCAAATGTTTTTTCTTCCACGGGATTTTGTAAGTGGGCAATATAAGTTCATCAAAGCTACTCTTTCAAGCTTGGAAAATCAATGCAACGGTGACAGATAATATTTTCTCCCTAGCATCTTTAATAATATATTAATATCTGTCTCTGTATAATTATCTGTCACTGTTGCATTTATGAGGACCCAGATTGTTGGGGGCAATATGGTGACTCTGTAAACTGCTTACAGAGGCATGTAAAGTACTGTGAAGCGCTATAAAAGTCTAAGTGCTATTGCTATTGCTATATTCAGGATTCTATAATCTGAAAGTCAGATCAAACACAAGCAAAGCTATGGAGGGATCTCAGATGCCACGGATTAGGTTGCAAATTTCTACTATAACAGGAACTATGTAATAACAAAGCTACTGAGTTATAGATAAGTTCTCATTTGTATTGGCTATCATGGCTCCAGTGTAAAACCATTTTGATTAAGGATATGCAGGACTCAAGAGTCAATATCTCGTTCTTGTTGGCTTTTATATTCTTTTTTCCTTCTTGCCTTAAAGAATATTGAAAGATTAATAGTTCAAATTCTGCTCTCACTGTCTGAATTTCCTCCCAAAACAGCACATGATGTCACAAGGTCATAAACTGAAACCTTAAACAACCACTTAGAAACTCCCATTGGTATCTTCCAACACCTTTGTTCCTGTTAAATGTTTCTTTCAATTTTACATATTTTGAAGTAAAAGTAAACTAAAATTCATATAGCTCTATTTGCTGATGATTCATCTATTGTCTTTTACTTCCCTTCCACAATCTAGCCTAACATGCACATTCAAAGAAAGAATGTATGTGACCTGTGACTATATAAATCAACTTTCAAACTTCCTTCCCCTTTCACATTCTTTCTCTTATTATGTCCAGACTGTTAGCTCTTTGATTAGGATTTTCTGGCTTCTATGCAAATTATGGCATGCTGCAAAATTGAATAGCATCAATGAACCAGATTGAAAATACAGATGATGTGTGATGCAGGCAGCACCAGTTTGTCCAACCCCCCCCCCCCCCAAATCAGACCAACTAGCTTTTTGGCAAGTTCTGCATTCCTAGCAGATAGCAAACCTAATGGATCAAAACCCTAATGGATCAAAACACATATAAAACTTCATCCATGGGATGGGAGTTTTACAATTCCAAACAAATTTGTACTAAATATATATCTCCATTAACTTATAGTTGATAAACAAAAATAATTTACTCTGACCTGACCAATATTGTTGTTAGTTAAGATCCAGCTATACCTTCCCTGTGGTGATCTCCTCACTCCCTCTCAAGCAGTTTATAAATTACCAATAGAAGAGAACATAGGTAATCCTTGATTTACAACAATTCATTTAGTGACGTTCAAAGTTACAATGGCACTTTAAAAAAAGGGACTTATGGCCATTTTTCACACTTATCACAACTGCAGCATGCACATGGCAATGTGATCAAAATTCAGATGCTTGGCATCTGACTCATTTACGACAATTGCAGTGTCCCAGGATCATGTGATCACCTTTTGTAACCTTGAGACAAGCAAAGTCAATGGGGATTCCAAATTCACTCAACAACCCATTACTATCAACTTGCAGTAAAATACTTAACAATTGTGGCAAGAAAGGTAATAAAATGAGGCAAAACCCACTTAATAAATGTCTCACTTATCAACAGAAATTTTGGCCTCAGTTGTGATTATAAGTCAAGGATTACCTATATACGTAGTTCTTGTTTGAACTGTAGAATCCAGAAACTGTAGAAACTCTCTGAGTTTGGTTGTTTACTTGCAGACATTTCATTACCAGACTAGGTAACTTCTTCAGTGCTAGAAGAGGGTGGCGGTTTGCTCTCTGTTAATATGAAGCAGCTTGTCCTGTCAGTGTTGATGGGAATATTGTTTTCTCCTTGGTGACTCCTTGATTAAATTGTTATTTACTGCTTGGTTGTTGTCTAAATTGGTAGTTCTTTGATTAAGAAGTAGTTTACTGCTTAATTGTTATCTGCTGTATCAATCCCTGCTTATTTGGGTATTGATTGCTGGCAAGGTGCTCTGGTCTTTTGTGTCTTTTTTAGCTTCTTTACTCTCTCATAGTGCTGCAAGCAAACAACCAAACTCAGAGAGCATCAAAGATTCTACAGCTTGTAAATTGTAGATTATGGGCAAGCAAGGATGTAGCAATCTTCTTAATAATAGTTTCACTACTACAATCTCCAGAGTACTTGCTCCCTATTTCACTTACTAGCTTGACCCTTCCTCCCGTCATGCAGGAATGCTTATAGAGACAAACCATCACTCAAGGCATTGCTACTCAGAAAGAACTATGTGTGCTACTTACTGTTTCCTGTTAGCAAATATATAAAGAAAATGCAGAATAATTTTAAAGGAAATCAAAATTGTTTGGAAAGTGAGCCAAGGTGGCAAAAAAAAAAAAAAAAAAAAAAGGAAACTCTAACAGAGTGAACTAAATTAAAAATAAATATGGGGAAATGTTTTCCAGTAAAAGAGAAAGCTGGAAAGAAGTATTTATTGATTTGTATGAGAATGACAGTAATATACCCAAAAATGCAATTTAAAAGAATGGTAAAAATAAACCAAGAAAAATGGATGAAAATGAAATTGAAAATTATATAAGGTAGTCTTCAATTTAAAGCCATTTTGTGACTGTTCAAACTTACAATGGCACTGAAAAAAGGGATTATGACTATTTTTCAGTTTATGACATTTGTTGCAGCATCCCCTAGTCACATGATCAAAATCCAGGTGCTTGGCAACTGGCATGTATTTATGACAGCTACACTGTCCCGGAATCATGTGATCCCTTTTTGTGACTTTCCCCGCCAGCTTCTGACAAGCAAAGTCAATGGGGAAAGTCAGATTTGCTTAACAATAGATGATTCACTTAACTGCAGTGATTCACTTAACAACTGTTGCCAAAAAAAAGTCATAAAATGGGACACAACTCACAACAACTGCCTTGCTTGACAAAGGAAATTTGAGGCTCTATTGTGGTTGTTAAGTCAAGGGCTACCCATAAGAAACTTGTAAACTCTAAGATTGAAAATGTAGATAGTGCAACTGGAGAAATGTTAAAATATGGATGTTGCTTGTTTGAGTAGGAACTATGCAGATACTTTAATGCATGTATCTAATAATACTAGCATTAATCCCCACTACAAGGAAAAAAAGATAACAAAAGCGCAGGCAAAAATTAAAGGGTATTTGCTTGCTAGGTCTTAGAAAAGTGTATGGTAGAATTCTGATCAAAAGGATTCAAGGAGTCAAAATCAACAAAGTTTGAGAAGTACAGTGTAGGTTTATGCATTAGTACAAGGTACACATATCAAGTTTTATTCTTCAACATAACTCTTAAGAAATAAAAATCTGAGAAACAAAGTTATCGGTTTAGGAAAAGTGTATGATAAATTGAATAAATGTGAATGGTTGGGTTTAGCTGCCAATGTGGCAGAGCAATATACTGTATGATGGAAGTAAAGCATGTATGAAAAAGTATTATTTAACAAAGGGTTCAACAGGGATCAAGGTATAAGAATGTGTTATGTCTCTTTGTTTTTTTATCTATGGATTAATATACAAAATGCTTGGTCAAGATTGTTTGCTAGGAATTGGAATACGTGTGTACTTTTCTATGCAGATGACTCCATGCTGTTGGCTGAAAATCTGAATGAACTTCAGGGAATGTTAGACTCTATGATCCATGATGACTATGGATCTAAAAATCAAGTTTTCAAAGAACAAGTTGATGGATTTGAAATGGACAATGCAATGAACAGAAATTATAAACTGGGAGAAACTGGGGCTGTTGAAGACATTTTGTTACCTTGTTTACTAAAGATGGAAAAATGGATGAACAAATTTTAAGACATGCAAATATTGATACAGTAGAAAGGTATTGGTCTATTGCAAGAAATGAATGTTCATTAAAAAAGGATCAAATGGCTGCATATAAAACATGCTTTTGTCCTACTTGTTATATATGGAAGTCAGAACTAAGTACAGGTAGTCCTCGAGTTACGAATGCAATGGAGCCTGCCCATTTCATTCGTAACCCAAGAATTTGTAGGAGTGAATTGTGTAACTTGAACACAATCATTCCCTCCTTTCACCCCCAGATTCGTTAATCGAATGCATGGCTTGTTAAATGCACATGAGGTATCTCGGGGTGGGGAAGGCCATGGGGGGGGGGACTAGTAATGGAACAGGGCACCTGCTTCAGACCACCCAAAGCCTCCCCCGATCCACTGAGATACCTCATTCTCCCTCCCTGGGGTCCTCACAATTGCTCCCCCCCCAACATCTTGCCCCGCCAGTTCACTTACTTTATGAAGATCAGTCTCCTCTCCAGCTTCTCTGTTTCTTTGCCTGCTCCCTCCTTTCTCATTGGCAAAACGCTTCAGTGATGAAAAACGAGGTACAGTGGGATGCCCATGCCTCTTCTTTTTCGCTGCCAAACAACTTGATGAAGCCTTTAGCAACAAAAAAGGAAACCCAGATGGATGCCTACACCCTTCTGGGTCTCCTTTCTTGCCGTAGAAGCACTTGAGGATTACTTCCCTGTAGGCTTCGGCAGCCCTTTCCAAAAAGCCTTTGCTGATAGGAACAGAACTTCAGAGGGATGCGCCCCTCTTCCCAAGCTCCGCTGGTGCCGACAAAGTCTTTTTGCAAAGGGCTACCGAAACCTTCATAATCTTCCTGGAGACTTCAGCAAGGAAATGGCAAACAGGGAAAGCCTGAAAGACCGAAGCCTTCCCTCCATTTGCAAATGTCCAGGCCTCAATTTGCAAAGAATAGAGGTGTAAAATGCGAGATCAGTAGCATGAGATCTTGCGCTACTGTTCTTGCTTGATCTCACGGTATATGTTAGGCTTCTGTTCTCTGCAAATGCACCAAAAGCCTGAAACAACAAAACAGGCAAAGAAACTGTGACAGAGGAGATCTTCACAAGGTAAGTGAGCCTCCACAGGCGGAGTGCCTATGAAGACTTGGCAGGGTGGGAGTGGGGGAACAGGCAGGGCGAATGTTGCGGAGCCTCTGTGATTGTTCGCAAGGGTGAACAACCGTGGTTGTTGCCGTGGTGCTGCAACATTCGTAATTTTGGGACTTGTTCGTAAACGCTAAGGGTGCTTCTCACATAACTACGAATGTTCTCTAAGGGAATGTTCATAACTCGGGGATTACATGTATATCAGGCAAATCAAAAACTAAATACAGTTGGGATGGAGGATTTTAAAACAAGAAGCGATAGCCATGAATAAATGGATGCTGAATGAATGTGGAAGGACGCCTGAGTTGAGAGAAAAGCTGTGGTTGGATAGAGTCGACGAGATCCTCAAAACAAGAGGTGAGAAATTTAGTGAGAAGTTTAAACAATGAAAAACAACAACCAAAGTGGTAAATGCATGTTTCATGGTAGCTAAGGTGATTTGCAAAAACATGAGAGGTATGTGAGGCACAGTGACTGAGTTGGTGTAAACTAGTTTTACATGTTTCCTTTTTTAAAATCTCATGCCTTTAATTTTGTTGGTTTACTAGTTCCTTTTCTATAATTTGCATAACTATGTTTACCCTGAGGAGACTTCTGGGTGGGGAGGAGGGAAACTAGCTTGTCTCTAAAAGAGACTGATATATAAACTTCTGTATCTCTCCAGATAAGGAAAGGAGAAATGCTCACATTGCTCTGGATATCACCTCTCCAACTCTCAGTGTTGTCATATACTCAGGGAAGAACAACAGAACACAGATATTTCTAAGCCTGTAATTCAGAAGGCATTGCATGTAAAAATTGTGCTAAAGAAAACTTTCCTGGCTTACATAAATTCAATTATACAAGCAGAGAACATCTAATCAATTATCATTCCAGATACAGTTTATAGGCAAAACAAAACTGGCAATTAAACAGGCATTATGAACTTGACAAAAACATCATCAAATTGTCAAAGAGAAAAAGAAGCACCACTTACATAGGTATGTCTTAGGTATGGAAAACAAAACCGTCCCACTTCAGCATTATGTTGATCTTTTTTATTTACAATACTGCAAACTTATCTGGAGGTAGGAAAATTCTACATTAATACAATATGCAGAATTTGGTACATTATATTTAAAACTAGCTAATTGTTAATTATTCTTATTTAGTGTTTTTATACACATATGCTTTCACACATAAAAGAGAATTTGAATTTTATTAATGATATAAAAGTGGTTTACAGGTTTTTTTTTTTAAAAATGGCAACATCCTTATTCAATTCCATACATCCATTTTTATGTCTAACTTGTTCTTGTTAAAATGCATTTTATTTATGGGGATTACTTCAATATTTATTGGTATGGTTTATCAAAATGTTATTAATACTATTGAATAGCAGTGTCATAAGTTTCATTACATGGAAAATATTTGTAAGTTACCCAAGATTTAGTTTTATGTGCAAATTAATAGCAGTTATGAAAATAACACTATATACTTATGAAATGCAATTTCTCATGCAAAACCTTGTAAGTAATGTCACTGTAAGATTTTGGCTTGTGTACAATTTAGCCCTTTGGGTAGGAGAATACATACTTACTATGAACGCTCCCAACCATTCATAAAGAAAAGCTAAGCTGGGAGAAATGAGCACTCTGGACAGAAGCAGCTTCAACAGCCAACTCCTGATAAGTGAGTGTTCTATGACAGGCATCATGCACAAAGCAGGTGTTTTATGAGCATCTATAACACGTGGATAAAATTTCCAGCAAACACACTTCCTAATTCCTGGTGTTAGAGAACTAGCACACTTATATAATCAAAAATCATACTTCCTCAAATATTTTAATGAAGTTGACAACTTAAAAAAATACTTTTATTTGGAAATGGTGAATTCTAAACATACCATAAAAGGAAAATAAATGGATAATATCTTTATTGGGAAAAAGAATGCAAAATAAATGCATACATTAAGAAAAGGTATTGAATGTTTTAAAATTAGTAAATCAAAAGCTTGTTGAATAAGAGCCTATTAAAAGTTAAAAAAAATATGATGAACAGCTGAATTTTTTTAAACTTTATTTAATATTGAGAGGAACATTTTATTACCCATCAAAAGATATGGCAAATATCAACTTTGTTCCTCTTGTAAAAGTATAATATTCCTGATTCTCAATAAATGTATGTTAGCAAACGATTTATTGCTATGCTATCATAGTCTTTCCCTAAGCTTGTTTTCCTGGGCTTCAGTTCCAACGATCACTAAACAATATGGCCAATACAGCACTAAAAACAAAAAAAATGTAGTGATTCACTTAACTGTGGTAAGAAAATCCATAAAATGAAGTAAAATTCACTTAACAACTGTCTTCTTAGCAACAGAAAATTTGGGCTCAATTGTGGTCATACGTCAAGGACTACCTACTATCGGGATATAGTCAGTATTATCTTTCTTTGAAAGACATATATCAATGCAGCAACTCTTTTCAATTTCTACTACACTTTCTTGTCCTCCCCTGATTTGGAAAGGTGGTTAGTTTTAAGGGTTGTTATATGTGACATAAAACACTGATTTCACCTCATAAAAATCTCTCCACCTTGCCAATAAATAGATTGGGAGTTAGTGATTCCATCCATTTCCATTACAAATAAAAGTGTAGAACAGAGCGTATCTTTGGCCCCCAAAATTGAAAGAAAAGCTAACAAATACATGATCAACAATAAATTTCAAGTAAAGAAATTAGGGTTAGAGGTAATCTTGTCTTAAAGCTTAGAAAGTTATCATAACACTTTGTAATTAGTGAGATCGCCGAACAGAATTATCTGGTATCCTCAGATGTTTGACATTAGAAGAATTCTACTTGAAAGTATGTATTGTTCATGCTAACTGAAACTTATAAAAGTTGTAATTCAAAACATCTGGAATGCACAATATTACCTACCACCAAAACTCATGCAAGTCATAATGATTCAGACCATTAGTGCTATGTTAACAGTATTAGCCATTTATATAATCTATGATTGATGCACAATTTCATAGAATCTAGCCTATGAATGTATTTCTAAGCCAACTTCTGTGATAAACTGAAAAAGGAAATCCAGGCTACTTATGCATCCCAGACTAACTGAACCCAAATCTAAGAACAGCAGTGAATCAAAAGATGTATGTAGACTAAGGTTGTTTTTTTAAAATCAATTTTTAATTAAACAACTTTGATTCCTCTGGTTCTTCACATTTGTAAGTTTGTTTCAAATCATAGCATCAAAAGTAAGTTCTGACACCTGAATTTAGTAAACAGTATTTAATACTGGTCTCAGTTTCCTAGTTATGAATTGACTATACAGATAGTCCTCAATTTACAACCACAATTGAGCCCAAAATTTATGTTGCTAAGTGAGAAATTTGTTAAGTGAGTTTTCCCCCATTTTATGACTTTTCTTGCCAAATTTGTTAAATGAATAATTGCAGTTGTTAAATTAGTTACACGGTTTTTAAATGAATTTGGCTTCCCCATTAACTTTGCTAATCAGAAGGTCGCAAAAGGGATCACGTAACTCCAGGACACTGCAACTGTCATAAATATGAAACAGATGTCAAACATCTGAATGTAAATCATGTGACCATGGGGATACTCCAATGGTCGTAAGTGTGCAAAATGGTTATAAGTTACTTTTCTCAGTGCTGTTATAACTTCAAATGGTCACTAAATAAACTGTTCTAAATCGAGGACTCCTGTACTACAATATGAAGATGCTTAATCAATAATAGACTGAATGACAATCAATAAACAAAAGCTGTAGATTGATAAGTGTCCAAGTCTATAAATCAAGAGAATGGTTTGGTCTAGATGAATTTGTTCAAAATATGTTTTATCATAATTCATGTATACTAAATTTACCTGCCATTTGGGTTGCCCAAACTCTTAGTAGTACAAAACACCTATTTCAATTTCAACTATTACTTCAATTATCAATACTTTCAAGCATGATTGGTCCATCTATATTCTATTAATTTCTTGGTTGTAATACTATACAGTTTTATATTATAAAATAATACAAAACACTTTCACATGCAGCTGTGAGGGTGAAAACTGGTTTGGCAACATGAAGCCATATAAAATTGATCCTTCAAGAGTGTTTGTTAATTATCTGGCACCAAGCCCAACTCAACGTGCTTGTTTCATGTGCAGAAGCCTGGTCGAAATGGCTTTGAACAAAAACTCTGAACTATTCCTGTATTCTTTTGCCTTAAAGATGTGAAATTATATATACCTGGAATAGTTTTAGGATGTTTGCATTTTGTCCTCGCAATCCTTATACTAATGCAATGGTACACACAATTGCAATCGACAGTGAACCTTTTTGCAGACCAGTCAATAATTGTTTTTGTTGTTTGTAGAGACCATCCCCATTCTATCTGAGATATGCAAATTTGGAAGTTCACAAGAAACCCTTCATGTACACATCATTCACAAGTTCCGTAAATACAAGTCCTTTGGAGGCTTGCTAGCTGTTGATTTCCTGAGCACTTGCTCCAAAAGCATGATATGGTAAGGACTAATGGGGTGTGGCAAAAATATACAAAAATGATACACTACGGACTGGCAAGGCAATAACAAAAATATATCCCTCTAAACATTTGTTTTTGGAAAATCTGTAGATTTTTTTTTACAGATTTTACCAAATTTTAAGTTAATTAATAGTATTGAAGTTTATATTTTTAACTTTAGGGTCTCTTTTCTATGTTGGTTTTTAAAAAATTGTTAGCTAATTTAAGTATTCAACAATGTAGAATATCAGAGAATAAATCAAATGCAATTAATTCATGGTATGATGATAAATTAAGGTGTCCTGGGATGACCTTCCCTAACAGCAAAGAGAAACGTCATAATATGCATTGGTGACTGAGGACATGTAGTGGATGACTGAGGAAAAGGCACAGTTTATAGGACAGGCAAAAACCAAAACCTGAATATAAAGGTTTCTGGGATCCTTTCTCCACAATCTCATCCCCCAAATGACGCAAGCACGCAATATGCCAAGGCTAGAAAAATCAGTCATTTGGAAAAGCCCAGCATAAATTATTTGGACCTGCCAAACTTGCAATAAATCTTAATCAGCCCAGGCACTTGAGTTTGTCAGAACATCCCTTCCTCTGGAAACCAGGCTGGTGACACCACTGTTTTAGTTTAGCTCCAGGGGAAGTCATTTCTTTTCCACCATGCATTTTGCGTAATGAATAACCCTATCAGCGCTGATTTCTTTGGTTTTGCTTCTGACTCAACTGGACGGGTTGAAACAGCATGAGGGCGCTTTTATTATGAGAAGAGGGAGGTGGGGGGATGGTTGTTGGAAGCATAATACATTTGAATGAGATTTCGGATGCCCCTGCTTTAAAACACAGATAGCAAAAGTAGAAGGAACAAAGCAATGACGTCAAAGCCCGGATTCCGATTAAACCCAACTAGTGCAAGAGATGACTGGGCCCTCCGGTCAAAAGCTTATCTTGTCTCTTTTATCTGCCCCGACTTTGCTGACACTTCCGAAAAGGAAGGAGGGAAAAGAAAAAAGAGGGGGGGGGGAAGACAGGCCATCCTATCTTTCATCCGCGAAAGGCAGAAGAAACACTTAAAACTGTATGTACATATGCATTTATTACCCACACACAGACACATGACTCATGTATATAACCCGTGTCTGTCCATTTTGTAACACGAGAGCCTCTAGATCTCGGTATGCTCAAACCTTCCAAGACAACGTTTTCCCCCACCCCCACCCCCCAAATATACTATGGGACGAATAAGGGAGGAGCGATCCAAGGAAAAGAAGCTGCTATGGGACAGCGAAGAAATGGAAAATTCAGGGCGTGGGGTGGGGGTGGGGGTTGAGAAGCAAAGCCAAATCCAACTTGGGATCGGAAGCAACGAGTCCCGAGTCCCCCCCCCACAACCCCCGCAGCAGCCGATGGAGGACAAGCATACAAAGGCACCTCGCTAGGCGAGGGCTTGGCTACTCAGAGAATGGGGCGAGTGGTCCGCCCCCCGGGCCTCCCTTACCCATCCCCAATCCGGGGGAGAGAGAGAGACGGGGCCTATCTGGCTCTGAATTGCTTAACTGCGCCTGGCCTCGCCCCGCCCCGCCCAGCCCAAAGGCCCTTTCGACGGGCCCACCTCCCCGAGCCGCCCATCACTCACCTCCACGGACTAGTCCGCTATCACCCCAACCATTTCTCGGGGGTGCTGAGGGGGAGGTTGGCTGCTGCCGCGCGAGGCACAAAAGGCCGGAAAGGCCCCAGGAACGGCAACGGCAACGGCGGAGGCGGCGACGGCAGGAGCCACTGACGAGAGAAGGGGAAGGGCGGGCCACGGCAGATCACCGCCCAAAGGAAGGCACGGCGGCAGAGTACCATCTCCGGCGCCACTCCATTTCGACGGCTGCGAGCCTGAGACGGGACCGAAGCGGGTGGGTGGCGATGTCAAGGCCCGGGCGGTCCCTGCCGCTTTCTCCTTCCTCCTCCTCCTCTTCCTCCTCTCCCTCCTTCTCTCTATGCCCCTCCCCCTCCCTCCCCTGGATAGGACTACCCAGCAACCCCCGCGCCAACGGGCCTCCTCCTCGCGCCCCATCCGGAGACGGAGGGGGGAGGGACCAAATTAGGCGACCACGTGATCCTGTCCCGAAAAGGCCTTGCTGAAGCGCGAGCGCCGTCCCTCTTCGGAAAGAGGCTTGCCGGGTTTCCTCGTTTGGGGATCGTGAACTCGCGGAAGGTCGCTCGAAAGATGCGATCGCCCAATTGGGCCGCTTCTTAGGCGGAGAGGTGTCGGATTGGGGACGCTCTGCGAGCGAGATAGTCGTCGACGGAGCTGTCAGCCCTGGTCAGGCGGCTGCGGCGACAATTTTCCATTCATTGTTACTCGCCCTCCTGGCTTACCGAATCATGAATTTAGTTTCATGAAGTGAATTTAGTTTCATCCCAGTACAATATAGTATTGGGATACCTTTTCAAGTAACAGTTGCAGAAATAATAATTAAAAATAGTAAGCGATATTTGATCAGAACTGTAAACTCAAATTCGGGGGCGGGGAGGGGGGATCAGCAATGGAACCACAAACTGCATTCTGCACATTTTCATTCACTCTGCTAAAACCAGACTCGGCATGTGGATTATATTAGACCGGAGGAGCAAGGATAGAAAAAAACAGGCAGAAACATTACCTCTTTGAATAAGAGCTTGAGGAGACGATCAGATGTTTCTGCCACTGATGTGCAAGGCATCTTTCATGGCACATTCTACTGGGCAGTTATGAACTGTTCTTCACTTCAGTCCATTTTGGTCTGAATAAGTTGAATAAGAAAGTTATTTTTTTTTATGGCACTAAGGGGAACTTCAGAAGTTTGGATAAGGTTGTATAAGAACCCAGCCCAATCAACATAAAACGAAGCCTAGGCCACAAAATGTCATTGGTGGTGTCAATAGTAAAAGGAAGATAAAAAATGGGGTGGCCTCATTTTGGAAATGGTTGAATATTAACAGATGATGGGGTAATGACCAAGCTCCTCAACTCCTACTTTGTTTAAGTGAGAATTGTGTTGAAATGGATTTGAACAGAATCATTGATACAAGGTAAATTAAGGATTATCATGGAGCATCTGACTACTATGAATGGTTTTGCCTCCAAGATGAGGCCTGTTATGTCCATAATTAATGAAAGGGCTTGTGAATGCTGTGTTAGAAACCTATTTCTGTGACCTCTGAGAAATTATGATAACCATGATGCCAGAGGATTGAAGAAGGGCAAATATTCCTACCTTCAAGAGGGAAGCAAGGAGGATCCATGCGACTACAGATCATCAGTTTGATATTAATACTGGGTAAAACTCTGGAATAAATTAAGAAAGTTGTGAACTTCAGAAGATTGCATTGCATATCGGGACAGCATGGATTTATCAAGAATAAGGCATTGATCTTTTTTGATAAGAGTAATGAGTTTTGTTAATTATAGAAATAAAATAAAGGTAAAAGTTTCTCTGTCCAGTTGTGTCTGACTCTAGGGTGTGGTGCCCATCTCTGTTTCTTGGTCAAGGGAGCCAGCGTTATCCAAAGACATTTTCCATGGTCATCTGGCCAGTATGGCTTTATGTCAAAGGTGCATGGGACCCAGTTACCTTTCCACTGAAGTGGTAGACATTAATCTATTTGCATTTTGCATGCTTTTCAACTGCTAGGTGGTCAGGAGCTGGGGCAAGTAATGGGAGCTCACTCCGTTGTGTGACACTCAAGTCTTGAACCTGGGATGTCAGCTTTCCAGCTAACAAGCTTAGTGTCTTTAATCGCTGAGCCATCATGCCCTCGATTATATGAATTCAGTGTTCATAATATAATTTAAATACACCAGAGGCTTCATGAGATCTTAACAGAAGTTGCCAAAATATAGACTAGGTTACACAGCTATAAGATGGATGCAAAGTTGGACAGTTATACCTAAAAAGTATGCCTAAAAAGAATGGGTTGAGAGGGATGAAATGTATCAAGAGACATCTAGAGCACCCCTGACAGAATGAACTCAATCAAACATGGATAAAACTGCAATTAAAGCCTACCACTGATTCATGAAGTGAAATGGAAATACGTGTCCAAACAATTGCTTCTGCAGATAGATAATCATTCAGCTGTCCCCCTTAAGGCGACCAGATTCCTTCTAGGTGTAGCAGCCTGATGAGGAATTTGATGATTTCCTGGCACATAACGTAATTCAAATTTGTTCCCAAGTGGATATTGGCATGGATACCAGTAAAAAAGCCTGAAATAGATTCTTAGCCAGTTATCTAGGAATGGTTTGACCCTGTTGCTCTTGAGGTAGTTGGCAAGATCTTGGGAAACATGATCTAAAACAGCTTGTGTTTTAGATCCATGTTCCCTCTGGTTGGTAAAAACTTCCCAAGAGGCGACATGCAGTTGGGTGCAGTTGGTATAGTCAATGCATCTTTGGATGAGGGAGTGATGCTCCAGCCCTTTAAAGAAGATAGTGGTTTTGCTGTCTTCTTAAAGAGCCATCAGTAGATCTCATTGTGATGGACAATTTTTGTCCTAACTAAAACCTTCCCTTTTGGGGGAAGGTTGTTGAGAAGATGGTTTGCTGCAGCTCCATAGGATTCTGGATGGGAAAAAAAATCTGGACCCCATTCAATCAGATTTCTGGTCTGGATACAGAATGAAAACATTGGTTGCACTTTTTGATGACCTCTGGCAGGAGTGGAATGAGGTTAGTGAATCTGTCCTTGCATAACTTGATTCTCTAGCTTTTGATATCATCTGGGACAGCTTTGGAGGTGGAGAGTGGGGACGGAACTGTGTTGTCCTGGTTCATTTTCTCCATTAAAATCCATTTTCAGTTGGCTTAAATGAGAGCAAGAGATCCAACTTGCAGCCCCTGCTTTGTAGTATTTTGCAGGGTCTGGTGCTTTCTCCAGTCCTTTTTAACTTGGTGAAACTTTAATGACCTGGAAGAGATCATCTGTCACTATGGGGTGAGGTATCATCAGTATGCTTATGATACTCAGCTTTATACCTCTGCCTATGGTGAGTTAAGTGATGCCGCAACTGCCCTTTCTTAATGCCTGGAGGCTGTTGAGATCTGGAGATGCGGTGGAATGTAGACCAGATTCCCAGAAGAGAGGAAATGCATTCCAGAGAAGCAAAAGACAACAGAGTTTAAGTAGTTTGAGTGGGAGGAGGATAGTTGGAATAACTCCTCCCTAGGAATTCTCAAGAGTATTGTTTAATGGTGTAAGTAGTTTGCTTTAGTTTAGAAGAAGCTCAGCAGAGGTGGTATTCAGCCGGTTTGTAACAGTTCAGGTGAGCCGGTAGCAATGACTGCTGGTGGGCCTGCCCCTGCTGCTGGCTGCTGCCCCTGCTGCTGGCTGCTGCCGCTGGCTGCTGCCCCTACCCCTATTAACCTGCCCCAACATAATGCTGTCCTATTTAGTCACTTTTCGAGGCTGGGCGCATGTGCAGAAGGTGTGCATGTGAAGCAAGCGTGTGTGGGTGGGGCGCAGCAGTGGTAAGAATATTGGAAACCGACCACTGAAGCTCAGCATGTCTTTCTTGGTTTTTGGACCTTCACAAGATAGGGAGGAATAGATGAAACTGAACACTAGCAACAGTGTTAGGTTTGGGGCTTCTTGATTCTTGGAGAACTAACATCTTTGGTTGTGGACGGGGTGGCACTGCCTGAGACCTAGTATGTAATCTGAGAATTCTCCTGGACTTGCAACTCCTGTGCGAGGAACAGATGGCAGTTGTGGCCAGAAGGCCTTTGTACAACTGTAAATTATGCATCAGTTATCCCCATTTCTGTACTACACCCTTCTCATAATCACCAATGCCCTATTACCTCCCACTTGGAATATTGTAAGGCGCTGTATGTGGAATGAATATTAAAGAATATCCAGAAGCTTCAGTTGGTTCAAACTGCAGCAGTCTGCATGGTTTTACACAAATATAGATTTGCATGTGCATCACCACTTTTGTGGGAGTTACATTGGATGCCAGTTTATTCTGGGTTCAATTCTAGGTGCTGACTATCACCTTTAAAGCTTGGGGCCAGATTATTTGAAGGACCACCTCTCCCCAGTTACTTCTACACAACCCACCAGAACTGGAAGGCAGAATACATTGTGGGTCCCATCTGTCACAGAAGTGCATCTACTGGGACCAAGAAAAAGGGTCCTCTCTGTGATGCCTTTCTTCCTATGGAATATTGTTTCCTCAAATATAAGATTAACCCTACCTTGATACTTTTCTGGAAGGCGCTGAAGATGTGGTTTGGAGGCTTGGAGACTCCAGGTTGACACAGAGCCAATCAAGTAATTGGTTTGATTGTGTGCGATACTGCTGCAGGGAGTCAGGGAGGTTATGGGTTTCTATATTTTGTAATTTAATTTTGTAAGGCACTCACAGTCACTCTATGTGTGCAGCCATATAAATTTGTTAAACAAAAAACAGACAGACAGACACTGCATGGTATTGTTTTTGTACATACCGGTACCAAGAAATAAGTATTTCAGCTTAAGCATTGCCCTCATTTCTTTCTTTGATGTCTTAGCTCACTCTTTGCCCTGTCTGTAATTAATTATCTTAACTGATTGCATAATATTTTTGCACTCCCAGGTTTGAAAGCAAAAAAAGCTGTAAGAGATGCACATCAGATAATTATCAACAATTCCTTCATGACTTGGGCTCAATTTTCAAGAGCCAGAATAATTCTAAGTACATTTGGCATCTAATCCAGATGTTCTGCATCCTGCTTAGTATCCTTACTTGAAAAATATCTTTTCTGAATGTTTTAAGGGAGGTGGCACTAGATGATACACACTATAAATGCTAATACATTATTTCAGTAAATGGAATATTGTACATAAGCAAACTCACAAAATTAGTGGAAACTCAAATTGCCTCAAATGCCAATATGTGAACCCGGGCAATGGCATAGTGTTTCCAAGTTATTAGCCATCTAACCATTGTAAGTGAGTCACCATATTCTGCAAAAGCAGTGTTAGGTACCATTAAGTCCGGCTCAACAATTAGGACAAATGCCCTGCAGTTTGACCCATCTACACACTTGAACGTGTGTCTTTCCTTTCTATTCCCTGAATCTCCCAAGCATATTTTTTAATTCATCATCCACTCACATGCCCAAATCACATGAAGTTTTGCTTATTCATCATCCCTTGAAGGGAACATCCAGGGTTCATTTGGCCTAGGATTAGTTGATTGGTTTTCTATAGTCCAGGATAACTTTCATAAGCTTCTTGAAAAGCATCGATCATATATTACCTCTGGGGAAAAAAAATGCTTTAACTATTCTGATCTTTGTTACCAGAGAAATATTTTTATTTTTCACATTTTTTTCTATCGCCGTCTTCCTTAAAATCAAATCTTTTTATTTCTCTACCACGCCATTCATCTTTATTCTTCAACTGAGCAAACCAAAACTACTTACCATCTTCATTTCTTTGCCAACAATAGTACAGTCACTAGGCAATAGAGGAGTGACACTCTATTTGTCATGTCACTGCTTTAATATAAGATTAATCCATTTTTGCTTTCATAATGAGGCAGTAGTGTTGCAAGCTCTTGCTGCTTTTGGCAAGAGTATCAAAAGCAATGTAGCACCGCAAGATCAACTCCTCTTGAATATATGAGGGAGATGGGCAGTTCTTAAATATGGTTAAATAAATAAATGTGGTAATGAGCATATCTTGCATCTTTCCTTGTGTCACTCCCCCTCTCCCGCTAAGTCTATGTTTTCAATAAACAAAATGGTATATATCTCAAATTGTTAAGTATTATAGCTTCCTGTTTTTGTCTTGTTATCTCTTCCAACTTCACCATTTTTATCATAATACTCAAAGAATTGGGAATCTTATACTTTATTTATTTATTTATTTATTTATTTATTTATTTATTATTTGAATTTGTATGCCGTCCTATCTCCGAGGGGACTCAGGGCGGCTCACAACAATAAAAACAAGCCAAATCAATGTTAAAATACCCAATAAGATTAGAAAGACCATTAAAATCCCTTTTAAAACCCCCTTCAGTCCAAACCAGCCAGGCAGAATAATCATGTTTTAAGGTCACGGCAGAAAGAGTGGAGATTAGGGGCCATCCGGAGCTCCAGGGAGAGCTGATTCCACAAGGTAGGTGCGCCCACAGAGAAGGCCTGCTCCCTAGGGGTCGCCAGCTGACATTGTCTGGCCGATGGCACCCCAAGGAGGCCCTTCCTGTGGGAACGCACTGGGTGATGGGGAGCTGTCGCTGGCCGCAGATGGTCCGCCAGATACTCCGGGCCTGAGCCATGTAGGGCTATAAGTAATTATCAGTACCTTAAATCTCACCCAGAGGGCAACAGGTAGCCAATGCAGGTCCCGCAGGAGAGGTGTAACGTAAGAGTGTCGGGACACTCCCATTACTACCGGCGTGGCCGCATTCTGCACCAGCTGAAGCCTCCGGGTAGTCTTCAAGGGCAGCCCCATGTAGAGAGCATTGGAGTAGTTGGTCCGACTTCCTTGTCTCACTCTGAATCATTCTACCTCCAAGCTCAGGTCTACAATATGTTCTCATATAGATTCTTCAGAAGAATGATCAGATATTCTAGCAACCTTCATTAGCCTTACTATACTGCATATTTTGGCATGATCTACAAAGCTAAAGGCTCTGCTATATCTGATCAAGCAAAAACAAACCTCATTTTTTGGGGGGGGGGGAAGAGTGTTGTTTCTCTTATCTGATTTACATTATCGGTCTTATCTTGGTCCTCTGCCTTTTCTGAAATGTGTCTGCTCATTTGGCATTTCCCTTTTCATGTATGACTTTATTTTTTGTAAGTTGTAAAGCAAAATTTCATTTGCAGTTACAATTTGTACAATAGTGTGATAATTTGCTTTCTCCTGTAACTATCTTCTTTGCTTAGGTATCACCCATGTTTTCCAATATCTGGGCCATACAGTCTTGTTACATGTTTATAGGAGTCACTAACACTTTTACTGCGATTTCTTTGTCGCTTTACATCTCTGTATTTGTTCTTCCCATTCTGCTTAATAGCAGGCAACAATCCTGTAGGCAAAGCTGAACAGTTTGTGACATCATCTAGACAGTTCATTACCTTTGATGGTAGTTAGTAGTCATTATGAAAAGAATCTACAGTGTTCATACTAAATTTACAATCTGTAAAAATAAAAGTTTAAACTCTTAATTTGCATTTAATAATTTATTAATTTCTTAAATTATACATTCTATAGCATGATTCAAATAATTTTCTGGTAGTTTTAGAATTATAGTGTCTAAATTTTGCAAAACATAGAAATGGTTACAGACTAAAATGCACAACTTACATAAACATTTAAATAGAACATTTGTATTCAAAAGTCATTCTACACACATTTTCATAAAAATATAAAAAAATAGTTCAATCATTGATTCATACTTTAACTAGACTAGGATATTTAACATGTCCCCTCCCACACATTCCTCATAAAAAGACTCCCATCAAAAAAGAAATTAAAAAGAAACTGTATCGATTAATGATTACTGCCAATAGCTATAATTCATCACAATAACCTGTTATTTCTTTTCTGTAACCTACAAGAAATGGACTGCAATCTTTCATAATATGCATCTTCCATTCAAATTCATTATAACTTGTGCTTTGCAAAAAATAAACATTTTAAAATAAGTAACACTAAATTAGAATATGACCAGATTAATCAAATGCATGTTATAGGCTAATAATTTTTATGCAAAAATATCACAAGGGGGAATATTTAAAGACATCTTTTTTTATCCAGCTCAACTGAAAATAAATATTTTTCTCACTGTAAGTATTTGTACAATTTTTTTAGGTGCTCAAAATAGCGTGCAGACAACAAAGCAAACACCTCAAACTCTTCCAGTTTACAATGCTTTCAGGGCATATTTAATATTAGGGAAAGGCACAAAGATGAAATGTTTCAGTTGCAGCGCTGAAGACTACTCTCCATGCACAGTGCAAAAACAGCTTAAAGGGAAGTCTTTAAGCTTGAACAGGTCTGATTAAAAAGATCAAAGCTTTTGGCCTTGTTTCAAAGATTCTGATGCATGGTGGAGAGAGACATGTATGTAGCTGCCTGCAAGGATTTTTATTACAAAACTGAAGGTGGTCTTTGTTAGTACTGGATAGTGCTGTTTATCTTTCAGTGGACAGAGGATCACGGTTCTGTTCCAAACCATGTAAAAAAGAGTACCCTAGCTTTGTAGATAAGAGGAGGCCATTGGGTACACTAAACCACTTAGATTTGGATGAGAAGAAAAATTGCTATTACAACAAATGTTAAGCCACTATTTAAAGAATGACAAAAGTGCAGAAACAAGTGTTGCTAAAAATAATAATAATAGTACTGTTGCTGCCATATGTTCTCATATAGCAGCAGGCTGCTCCCTTAAGATTTCCCTCTGATTTAAGGAGCAATTTGCTATTCATCCTGTGTTTAAATTTGAACATGGAGAACCTCTATCCAAGCCATATTCAGAGGGATGAGGGTGTTCCACATGGCCTTCAGGTTCAATCCAAGATCTCCCTCCTTCTAGAGGCTGGAAGAAGCAGAGAAAAAAATATCCACCTATGTCAAGTGCTGATCAGAAATAAGACTAACATAAAATTTGCACAATTTAAAAACAGTTTTGATATTAACAAACGCAGTTTAAAAGCTTAATTACTACAGCGGGGAAAGGATGTGTTGATCTGCTTCCAGAAAAGTAATTTGGAGGCAGCAAACTTGAATTGAAATGGCCCATCGACTTTTAAGTTGCAGCATCGTCAAATGTGGCCTTGAGTGAAATAAGTTTATCATCTCTGGCTTTTTGCAAGGGAATGCGCAGGATTATTAATTGATTTTTGATTTAAATGTTATAACTTTCTATTTTAGAAAATGCTACTTTTTGGATATTTCTTTACTCTGCTTTTCAGTGTCATTGTGTTCCATTTCCAATCTGTAACAAACAGAAGTATGCTCTTTTTTAAACCTGTAATATAAAGCTAAGAATTTATTCTGAAATCATTACATGTCATCATAAACAAGGATTCAGCATTTAAAGAGACAATTTAAATGTTCTGGAAAAGTATTCACTCTGATTACCAATGACTTTTACATTCCATTAAATTACAACCGTAACAGCTCAATGATTTTGGGCAGGAGGCGGGGGGGGGGGGGGGGGGGACAGTTAATAAATGGCAAAAGTTAAAAACAGAGGCTTAAAAGAACAGAAACACTGCTAACTCATGGTTAGCTGACAATATTTTAGATTTTTGCCAAATGTAAAACATAGCATGAAGTCTTCCAAGAATTTCTGGGCTGAAATGTTTATCCAGTGACCAGATTGCTAAATTAATGCTTTACACGAGAGTAAATTTAAACACATCCCTTTCTCTGAAAGGAAGAAAAATATGAAAGTAAATTATAAGAATAGAAGGGGTCAGGAAGTACCCCAAACTCTTTCTTTCTCTAACCTCCTCTAAACTGGAAATAATTCATTTTTAATTTTGAAACTATAGCATAAACTATATGTATTCCTTTTGGCCGCTTCTTGCTTATAGTAGTAATATCTATTTCTATTGGGAACACAGTAGAATACTGTAATGAAGTTTTATTTGCCTGGAAGAGTGAATGAGGGAATAGATCTTACCTTTCTCTTCCCCCAGCTATCATATCCTCTTCCACAAGTTTGCGTACTGTGTAAATAGAAGGAACTAGCCAGCAATTATTCTAACGAAAGAGCAAAAGGAAGTTGTACATGGCAATCAATCAAAACCTAATGTTACAGGAGCGCTTACGACAAGACTTTAGAGAGAATGAGCTCAATTGTACTAAGATACATACTCCTCAGTATAATGCGAAAATCTCTACCTAGCATAATTTTTGCAAGCCTAGAAATGTAATTGAGACAAGAGAGTCTGGTTTCAATAGACTCAACAATCCTACTGGACTGAGATGGTAATAAGATCAGTATATAGGATACCTATCACCAAAAAAATCCAATTAATGTAAATTTGAAACTGAAGTACTAATTAACTACAATATTGAACTATTTTTTTTTACTTTTTCAAACAAGCTTGCTTTTCCGTACAAAATGCAATGTTGTTTTCTCTGTAACTGAGGAGGGACATTAAATATGGCTTTGGATATCTTAGCCATCTGAAATCAAACTTCATATTCTCCTTCCATCTTAGACTATAAAACTGATGTAAACACAAGATTGCTGTATGACTATAACACAGGATGATTCAGAAAATATATTCTGCTTTCTGGCATGTAAACATCAGGATGACTGGACCTTAATTCATATAAATATTAGATTTCTTTAAAAATTAAGAAAAAAGGTAGCATTCCCTATTAAACAGTAATCCACAAAAATACTCTTTCAGTAAGTATTACTTGCCATTTAACAGCTTATGGCCTATCAACTACTATGTAAAAACACATACCGTTTTACAACTGTAAAAACAGACAACTGGTTAGTTTAGTTTGGCCATTATGCATTTCCGACGTGAGTTATTGTTTAATGCCACCATAGTCCTAGCATCGCACTAAATTGTTTTTCTTCTTTTTCTTTGGTGGTTCATCATCTGTGCTGCTGTCCGTGCTGCTGCTGCTGCTGCTGCTGGAAGAACTTGACTCTGTTTCAAAGTCAGAAGAACTAGAAGAACTACTGGATGATGGAGAAGATGAAGAACTGGATGTGCTTTCATCACTATCACTGTCATCTGACGAGGAGGAGGAGGAGTCATCACTCTCAGATGAAGACTCACTAGCTGAGGTGATGCTGCTGCTGCTGCTGGAACTTGTTACACTTTTAGACCTGAATAGAAGTTTTAAAGACATTATTTAGCAATTGTATTAAAAGAATCTAGATTTTTTAGTAGAAGGGCTGTGGAGTCGGGAGAATTGGGACATTTAAACTTGCTTTTTTAAAAATTCCAATCTAAATTTAGTAGGAGTCGGAGTCGGTGCATTGTTTGCCGACTCCAACTCCAGGTACCCAAAATTTCCTCCGACTCCAGCTCCTCGACTCCGACTCCAGCTCCGACTCCACAGCCCTGATTAGGCGACAGCTTGCATCTTCTCCCCAAATATTCCAACATTCACTCAAGGGCTGACATTTCAGTTTCCCTTGCAGTAGAGGCTTATGCAAACCATTCTGTGAGATTTTGCCTCAGCATACATTCTTTCAAAGCAGAAGTGCCTGTTAACTGCTTCAAGGTACTCCTGAGACTGAAAGAGCAAATCCTTGCCTGGGAGAGAAGCACAATGATTATCGAATGATTTGCAGAGGCTTACTATGTAGTCATCAATAATCATAAAAGAACAAACAACATCAGAAAAACAACTTTCTTTTTTAAAATTAACACGTTTAATTGATTCAAGGCATAGGTATCAGCCCATGCAATGATATAGAAATTATTAGAACATCATTTCCTACTATGTCAATGATGTACAGTAGGCATTAAGTTCATGTGTCTTCCCGTCTCCTCCTTCCTGATGATGATAAGGCAGGAAGTGTTTGCAGATATTTAAGTAAAGCCAGGTTTTTTGCAGCAAGGTTTCTACAGTGCATTGTATAAGTATCCATCCATGTTACACGATCTGAACTGATTGTAAGGTGTTACAGGCAAAGTTTAAGGTTCTTTTTCAGTGCTTAAGACCCTAAACATCTTATAACCTTATTATCTCACAACCATTTATGCAAGGCTGATAAATGTATAACAACTGGCTCTGCCAGTTCAATTGCTACTGCTGTACTGCCAAATAGGTGACTGGCATGTCAACTGTTGCAGTTCAGCTCTGCTCTGGTCTGAACTGGCTCACAACATTCCAGAATATTTAACAATTGATTCTCACAAGCTGATTCCAGTACACTAATAGAGCTTGTCCCACAGAAAAGGCTCTCTTAAAGAAGCTCTCACATTTTAAGACCAGTTTGGCCAGCAAACAGAATGGCCTTCTATATTTTTCTCAAGCTACAGAATGTACTGCCTCAGAAACTGAGTTTGGTCTCTGATTTTTTTATTTTATTTTTTTGTTTTAAGTACCCAGGAAAAGTCTTGAGGTCTTGGGGGAACCCCAGTCATATATCAGAGAAAGTATTGAATCATTGTGGAGCAGCTTTGAAAAAGGCAGAAATCCATATAATGAAAGGGACTAAAAATAAAATTGTCATCATTGTAATGTTCCTATAAAAATCTATAGTATATCCACACCCATAATACTGTAAACAGTATGCCAGTTAATGGAGGGGGAGGCAGTATCATAGAGATGGAAAACTACTGAAGACGAAACAAAAATATTTTATGAACTCAAAAAGTTTCCCTCTTCACATTTTATTTATTCAGTCAGTTTGAGCAAGAAGTTTCACCAAATGCCTCTAAGACGACTAACAATATTTAAAATAAAGGTAAAAGAAGTACAATCAGAACTACAAAAATTAGAATACATCTACATACGTGTAGAATACATACATACACATACTCAGCTACATACATAGTAGCTGAGATAAATACAGCAGTCACTAATATAGCTAGGAGACATTAGGAAAAAGTAATGCAAGGAATGAAAATTGTTGAGCTGGAAACCAGTAGAACCAGGCTAGAGAGCACTGTTATGTCAACACAGATCAGGTGCCTTTCGAGGCCTACAGAAGAACATCCAGGTATTTACTGACTTGGAAACATAAACAGAAGGGATTTGATTTATGTATAGGGAACACATTTTCTAAGTATATGTGGCTTCATGCCTGTCTGGTGTAAAAAAAAAAAAAAGACTAATCAAGCTGAGTTTTCTGAAAGCTTTCTACTAAGTAGACCAATTTCTGAAAAAAAAAAAGGTGCCTGCAGAGTCAAGAACTGCAGGGAGCCTGCATAAAGTCTGACAATTGGGGATGGGGGAGGGAAGCATTCTCGAGATACATTTCCTTTGCAGAAGTATAGAATCAGATTTTCATCCAGTGAAAATGGCTGAAAGGAAATTCAAAATCATTTAAAAAAAAATCTTCACAGAGCATGTAACTAGCCTGTGAAATTCATTACCAAATGTGGTGATGACCTAGATATGTCTTTAAAAGTGGATTACTGTATTTTTCAGACTATAAGGCGCACCTAAATTTAGAATAGGAAAAGACCAAAAAAAAAAGTTTTTGGCCTACCTTTTTTTGGGTCTTTTTTCAGCCTGTTTCTGAAGTGGAGGGCATGTCAGTATGAGTCCAAGTGAAAGATAACAATACTATAAAACTATTAATGCGATGAAATCTATTTAATTTTTTTAAAAAATATTTCTTCACATACCTTTTTTTCTTGTTCTTCCTGTCTGTAGTACATTCACCAGAGCTGATTGGGAGGGAAGGGAATTAGGTGGAAGGAAGAAATTATTTAATTAATATATTTTTTTAAAAAAGTTCAATCAGAAAACCTGCACTAACATTAAATCAGTTTCTTAACAAATGAAAAAACATAAAAGCAAAGGTGGAAATCTAAGATATAAAAAATAAACAAAACAATAAAAAGTACTAAATAAATAGAACTGCATATTTAAACTATTTAAATAAATGCTGTTATTAATAAATCATTCAAAACGTTCATAATCAAATAGCATATAAATATTGTTCTTATATGAAAAAAATATTTTGGTATATTTTGGTTTCTTTTGACTAAGTCCAACTTAAAAGAGTATCAGTTGTACATGTTTAATTATAATGGAGTATATTAATATAAATACTTCAGATATCATAAAGCAAGTACAGTGAACTTTTTAAAAAAAGATGTTTTAAATATTATCCTTTAATCTTAATTAATTCTTTTCTATAATCTTAGTTTAAACCAATCTCCCTAATAATTTGTTAAGAGTTGAGAATGCATAGGTTTTGACTTTTATGCATGAAGTAAGCAGATAGATTTAAACTAAGATTATAGAAAATAATTAGTTAAGATTAAAGGATATTTAAAACATTTTAGCAGCAACAAAATAACAGAATGCAGAATAAACTATAAATTATGGTATTTAAATGGCCAATAAAATTTTCAATTTTTGAAGAAAAGATTTTAGCCATATAAATAGGAATACAGAGCGGGTACTTCTTTGGTTAACCTAGAATAGCTATTATTCCCTTCAGCATATTTCTAAAAAAGAGTAACAACCCTGACTTACTTGCTAGACTGAAATGTCCAGCAATGTTCTCTTAAGGTAAGGAAATGTGTATAATATAGAAAAAGAAAGGTTATAATGTCACCAAAACACAAGTATTCATAAAAATTAATCTTTTATTAAAAAATCCACAATAGCAAAAAAAAAATTACATTTATAATATGTCCACTTTGAATATCATCTCACTGAATTATGATTTCAATATCTTTAAGACGTGCAAAGTTCATTGAGACAGAAATGAACCATTTCAGGGAATTCTAGAAAACTGCATTTCTCTTTGGATCATCTGAACTCCTGGATATATCATTTCAGGGACTATTTGGCTGTTTCATCTGAAATGCTGTGTCCAGAACACATTGGACTACTGCTGATTCACAGAATTTAAATCTTGAATCTCCACCCAGAATAATATGGTCCAAACTGCCTCCCTGGAATTTGGCACAGTCCGAAGGGAAACAGAACATTCCATCTCCATTTAACAATGCATAAGCCTGAATTACATAAATACTTTTAACTATGAGGGTAAATAGTGAGGGAGTGGGCAGGAAAACAATGCTAGAAACAGAAACGGAATGAAAGGACTAAAAAGCAAAGAAAAAATAAAATGCAGAATTGCAACAAAGGGAGGACTGAACTAGTAACACAATAAGAGATAACAAACAAGGAAGAAAAAAAAGTGATCACATAATAGTTTCATAAAAGAAAATTGTTCAAAACTGAACTGGAGGAAGATTACTGCTGACTTAAATAGCTACTGCCAGAGTTCTGTTGGTCATGATATACAGACAGATATTAAAAACAGATCCCATTGCAATTGTTTTCCATACTGATTCATAAACTTGACAAAGGCTTGCTCAGACTTATTTTAATTTATGTCCAAACATACCATGTTTCCCTGAAAATAAGACAGGGTCTTATTTTCTTCTGACCCCCCAAATAAGGGCTTGGCTTTATTATCAGGGGGCCTTATTGTTTTGGGGGTGCAGGAGGCGGCAAGTGTGGGACTGGATGTCCATCACTGCCATCGTCTCCCCTTCATGTTCTTCATGCCAGCCTACTTATGGCAACAGCTGCTTCCCTTCCCTGCCCTCTCTTTATCGAGAGGGGTGGCAGGTGGGGCGGGGGAGAAGCGAGACGTGTGGAGCGAGACGTGGCGTTCTTCGCCGTTGTGTTTAAGGAAACACGCTGTAAAAGAAAGCCTTCTCGCAAGTTCAATCAAACTTCTCAAACTCGTGAGGTTTTCTTTTACAGTGTGTTTCCCTGGACACAACGGCGAGGAAAGCGACGGAGCTTGAAAGGTAAAACACACATCCCGCTTCTCACCTGTCCTACTTGCCAGATACACGTTAAACCTGCCAGATACATGTTAAAACAGAAAAGTAGCATTTTTGCCAATACAGGATTTCATCTCTGTTTTGGAAGCAGAGAGAAAATTAATGCTTTACTGACCTTGTCAATACTGTCAATACCTCCTGATAACCTCAGCCAGGGTTCTCACAAGCTAAAATGAAGCTTCTATAGCAAGGGTGTCAAACTTGCAGGGTCACAGTGGCGTCACATGACATATCATAACTTTTCCCTTTCGCTAAAGTGGGCGTGGGTAGCGTGTGACGCATCCATACTGCAGAACTTGTTAGAAGGTTTTCATTGTCTTTTCCTTGTACCTATATATTTTCCTATCATAAATGACATGTAATCTTTTACATAATAAATTATACCTTTGTTGTAGTAGCTGGTTCTCTTTTTCTTTAAGTGCTTTTTTAAATTCTGCTGTTCGTGATGGTCTATGCAGATATTTTCTTTTCCCTGTACATTCATATGTCCAGTGTCCAAATTCCAAACATTTCTGACACCTTACATGTTGTTTATTTGCCTCCCTGTGGAAATACACAAAAGTGATTCAGACCAGTTGTTTTTTATTTAATGGAACAAAAGTTGATCCAACTTTGCTTGAAACTAAGTGGCAGTTTTAAATTAACTCCTGCTATAGTTACATTATTTATAACTTGATGATTATTCAAATCCTCACAGTTTAATACATTTCATTTATTTAATCGATTTATATTGCCATCCATCTTGCAAATGACTCTGGGTTGATAATTTAAAAACCAAAGAAAGCAGCAAATCAGCTTCATATCTGAGAAAATTGCCAGGTTTTAAACTAGTTCTGTAAAGCGAACTAGTTGAGGATAACCTAATGTTGGCTAGAATGGTGTTTCAGAGGGCAGGTACTCTAATAGAAAAATCATGTTTTCTGAGACCTCAGAAAAATCATGTTTTCTGAGACCTCAGAAAAATCATGTTTTCTGAGACCTGCAAGATGGCTTTCACTAATCAAAGAAACTCAGTATGTTCCTCCTGATAGATATGATGGGATGGATAGAGATAATTAAAGAAAGGTGATCCCTCAAATAACCAGTCCCCATGACTTGAAGGGTTTTATAGATACAACTCACAAGTTTTATTGCCCCTGGAGGCTTATTGAGAGCCAGAATAGCTTGAGTAACAAAAGTTAACATGGGCATATCAGATACAGCTAGAATACTATCTATGGCTATCAGATTATGCAACAACTAGTTGCCCTATGTCCTTCAAATCAGCCAATGTAGTAAATCCCATTTCAATAGCCCAATGGAAAATAATGACAGAACAAGTTACCATGAACAGTGTGTTCTGTGGACGTCCAAGAAAAGGCATTACTAGTACACAACATAAAGCTATTCCTGGCTATAGTTTCCACTTGTTAAACAGGAGCCATGAGTCTAGGAGGACCACCAAACAGCATATTGATTCTGTCTATAATATATGCCCATCCAAAATTAAGGATGATAAATCACTGTCATAAAGTGGTCCTAGCATCCACAGCCACTCAAGTTTTCCCAGAGCTGAGCTGGAATCTATTCTTCTCTCTCCAGATCCCTGCAACCTCCAAACACCAAGACAGAAACTGCATGGCACTTTAGTAGCAATAATTTTATTTATTTGTATTCCACATGATCCCTAGAGCCCAACTTTACAGAAGCTCATGTCCAGTCATTTTTGGGATAGCATCTCTAAATGTCACCAGAACGTCCTAGATTACAAAAGCTAGTCCCTGCTTCCACCTCCTGGCCTTAGCTTGATATTACAGCTGAATTCCAGGCAGGTAGATTTCCAAGAAGGCAATCTTCTTCTATGTTCATCCAAGTTTCAATAATATTTGCCAGGGCACCCCTCTCATCCTTATCACAAGTGAGGGAGGTTTTATTATGGATTGACCTGGCATTTAGTAACAACATCCAAAAACCTGGGCCTCTGAAGATTCAGTGATTAATTGTGGTAGAGAGCAGGGGGCTGAAACACAGCAATGGTACAGGACACCAGAAATACATTCCCTGGGTGAGGCCCATTTCCCACCTCCTGCCATATTTCCCACAACCCAACTCCGGCATGGCAAAGGCCAGATAGTTGTCATACCAAACCAGAAGCTACCATAAGGGCCAGGCTGGTTGATCCCGTCACCAGCCTTCAATTCCTGCTTCTACTGCCAGTCAGCTCTTATCATCAGAGAGAATCTGCTGCTGCCCAAACTCTTGCAGACCTAGCAGAATATCTAGACCATTTACCAAGACTCTCCAGCATCTATTTCTTCATTCTTGTCACTGTGCCATGCTGATGGCCCCAACATCTGATTGAAATTGTTGCGGCTAGCACACCAATCAACTGACCTAAAATGGCTCCCCTCCTATAACCTGTTGATGGTTGCTACGATCTGTCACTTTTTAAATGCATGCTTATAACGCTCAGCACAAAGAACATTTTACATTATTTAAACAGCAATCAAATTCAAAAATGTCATTATTAAATGCCTTATACTTAAATATCATGATAGCTGGCACATTCATTTTTTTAAAAAAAAATCATGACTGTGCCTGAATTTTATTTATTTATTTATTTATTTATTAGATTTGTATACCGCCCTTCTCCTTACGGACTCAGGGCGGTGAACAGCCAAAATAAAAATTCAATACATAAAAGTTAAAACTTAAAACACATATACATTAGGCTGAGAATTAAAACCAAATAAATATTAAAATGCGTCGACGCTACAAACATTAAAAATTTTAAAATTTTAAAAATTCTAAAAATGCGGCAGGGATCAGGCTAAACCGGCAAGTTGAAAAAGATGCGTCTTCAGGGCCCGACGAAATGTCCGGAGGTCGGAGATAATTCTCAATTCTGGAGGAAGATCATTCCAGAGGGTGGGGGCTGCCACAGAGAAGGCTCTCCCCCTGGGGGTCGCCAGCCGGCATTGTCTGGCTGACGGCACCCTAAGGAGGCCCACTCTGTGGGAGCGAACCGGCCGGTGGGAGGCAATTGGCGGCAGAAGGCGGTCCCGTAAGTACCCGGGTCCTAAGCCATGGAGCGCTTTAAAGGTCATTACCAACACCTTGAAACGCACCCGGAACTCCACCGGCAACCAATGCAGCTCGCGCAGGAGAGGTGTAACGTGGGAGCGCCCCGATGCTCCCATAATTCCCCGCGCGGCCGCATTCTGTACCAGTTGGAGCCTCCGGGTGCACCCCAAGGGGAGCCCCATGTAGAGAGCATTGCAGTAATCCAGGCGAGAGGTGACGAGTGCCTGAGTGACTGTGCGCAGGGAGTCCCGATCTAGAAAGGGCCGCAGCTGGCGTATCAGGCGAACCTGATAGAAAGCCCCCCTGGCCACAGCTGTCGTATGATCCTCCAAGGACAGCCGTGGGTCCAGGAGGACGCCCAAGTTGCGCACCCTTTCCATGGGGGCCAATGATTCGCCCCCAATAACCAGCGATGGTGTCAGCTGGCTATATCGGGACGCCGGCAGCCACAGCCACTCGGTCTTGGAGGGGTTGAGACGAAGCCTGTTTCTCCCCATCCAGACCCGCACGGCCTCAAGGCACTGGGACATCACTTCCACGGCATCGTTGGGGTGGTCTGGGGTGGAGATGTACAGCTGAGTATCATCAGCGTACTGATGGAACTCCACCCCAAAACCACGGATGATCTCACCCAGCGGCTTCACATAAATGTTGAACAGGAGGGGCGAGAGGACCGACCCTTGCGGCACCCCACACACTAGGCGCCTCGGGGTCGACCGCTGCCCCCCTGTCAACACTGATTGCGACCGGTCAGAGAGGTAGGAGGAGAACCACCGTAAAACGGTGCCCCCCACCCCCAGTCCCTCCAACCGGCGCAACATGATACCATGGTCGATGGTATCAAAAGCCGCTGAGAGGTCTAACAGCACCAGGATAGAGGAGTACCCCCTACCCCGGGCCCTCCAGAGATCATCCACCAACGCGACCAATGCCGTTTCGGTGCTGTATCCAGACCTGAAGCCGGACTGGAGCGGGTCTAAATAGACAGCTTCATCCAGGTACCGAGGGAGCTGCCACGCAACCACACTCTCAACAACCTTCGCCAAAAAGGGAAGGTTGGAGACTGGACGGTAATTAGCCAAAATAGCTGGGTCCAAGGAGGGCTTCTTGAGGAGGGGCCTCACCACCGCCTCCTTCAAGGCAGGCGGTAGGGCACCCTCACTCAAAGAAGCATTTATAATCTCCTGGAGCCAGCCTCGTGTAACCTCCCGGGAGGCCAGCACCAACCAGGAGGGACACGGGTCCAATAAACATGTGGTTGCGTTCAGTCTCCCCAGAGTCCTGTCCACGTCCTCGGGAGCCACAGGATCGAACTCAGCCCAGATAACACTCTCAAGACCTGCCTCAGTCACCCCGCCTGAACCAACCCAGTCAGCGGCCAGATCATCCCGAATCTGAGTTATTTTATCATCCAGATATTGAACAAAGTCCTCAGCACGACCCTGTAAGGGATCCTCCCGCGCTCCCAGATGAAGGAGGGAGCGGGTCACCCTAAACAGGGCGGCTGGGCGATTATCTGATGACGCGATAAGAGTGGCAAAATAGTTGGATTTCGCCGCTTTTATCGCCACTAAGTAAGTCTTAATATGAGCTCTTACTAGTGTCAAGTCAGATTCAGAGCGACTGGCCCTCCAACCGCTCTCTAGGCGTCTTCTCCGGCGTTTCATCTCCCTCAGCTCCTCGGTAAACCAAGGAGATAAGTGAGTTCGACGCCGGGTCAGAGGCCGCAAAGGCACGATGCGGTCCAAGGCCCCACTGGCCGCCCTATCCCAGGCCGCCACCAGGTCCTCAGCCGAATCGCGTGTCCGTGTCTCAGGAAATGGCCCAAGCTCCGTCTGGAACCTATCAGGATCCATCAGGCGCCTGGGGCGGAACCACCTGGTCGGTTCCGCCTCCCTGCGGTGAGGTGCAGCGGTCAGAAAGTCGAGTCGAAGGAGCGAGTGGTCAGTCCATGACAAGGGTTCCATACCTATATCCCCAATATCAAGACCACTCAACCACTGACCAGAGACAAAAACAAGATCCAGGGTGTGTCCACCGATATGAGTCGGGCCCTGAATTACCTGGGTCAGGTCCATGGCCGTCATGGAAGCCATGAACTCCCGGGCTATCTCAGATGTTTCACCGATAGATGGCAGGTTGAAATCCCCCATGACCATAAGCCTGGGGGTATCAACCGCCACCTCGGCTACAACATTGAGAAGCTCGGGCAGGGTCGTTGCCACGTGGCAGGGAGCCAGGTACGTGACTAACAAACCCATCTGCCCACCACGACCCCACCTCACAAAGATGGACTCACACCCGGCTATCTGAGGTACAGTGGTCTCCCTCGGATCCAGACCTTCCTTGATAATGACCGCTACTCCCCCACCCCTGCCCTGAGCTCTCGGCTGATGGAATGCAAGGAAACCTGGTGGGCACATCTCCACGAGGGGAACCCCCCCCTCGTGGCCCAACCAGGTCTCAGTAATCCCGGCAAGGTCCGCACCCCCCTCTTGAAGGAGCTCACATATGAGGGGGGCCTTATTGACAACGGACCTTGCGTTGCATAACAACAGCCGGAGCTTCGGGTCCTGAGACTCTAGACAACCAGGGGAACGGGAATGGCTCGGGGGACCGGGGCACGCAATCGCTCGAAGACAGCGAGTGCGAGCCCCCGCCACATGATATGGTCCCCTACCCACGCCATATCTGCCCCTCCCACACAGTATCTTAATCGCACAACCCTCGACAGAGGGCTTAGCAGAAGCCCTCTTGCCTCCAGAATCTTGACCCCCCGCGGCCCCATGAACAGCTGGGTCTAACCTTCCCCCCTGTGAGTTCTCCCCCAAACCCACTCCCACCCCCACCCCTGAACCCCTTAAAAATTTAGTAAAACACAAGTTTAAGAAACCCCTCAGTCCCCGTTTTTTGGCATGCCACCTCTCGGGGTCCCAAAACCCGTCATTAAGGTGGGCCCTCGATAATGTAGAGGGCCAAACCTGCGAGAGGGGGGAGTCTCGCAAGGCAAGAAGGCTGGACCTCGAAAACATCCGAAACACACAACGAAGATGGACAGAAGAAAGGCATGGCTAGAGTCTGTGCTGGTACATAAAAAGTATCGAAGAACAGACAGGAGAAATCACCGCTACCCTCTCACGGTAGCGGGAGGAGTCTATAAGTTCAAAGTCACTGCGGGGGTATCCGGACCGCCCTCTCACGGAGGTCCGCCATACAGACAGGAAGTTGGAAAGTCCAGGCCACTCTCTCACAGGGGCCTGGCATATTTGTCCTGTGAGGATAAGACTCCCCCATCAGGGATGAACAAAGGTGGGGCCAGCTCCATCAGTCCTCCCGTAGGCAGGCCTGTTCTGCGATAACGCCAGTGTGCGCGATGGTACTTTAAGGGGTACCAGTAATTTAAGGGGTATCAGTAATTCATTTGTGCAATTCAGAAATTCATTGTTTGGAATGTCATCAAAGCATTTTAAACCAGCTTTGGAGCATATTTAATTAATAATATATGGTAAGTATAGAAAGCTGCTAGGTTAAGTCCACAGTGCTGGGTTCACAAAAACAAACTAAATATATTTTATTTACTTTGAGTTCAGCATGCTATTCAAATTCAGTCACTGCAGTTTATAAATCACAGTTAATGGTTCGGGAAGTTCTGCAGATGCAGCAACTTATAAATTGAACAACTCATGGCTTAGTATGGTAGGTAAATAGTCACAATAAAACTAAGTCACTAATTACTTTGCTTTTCAAATTTTGCCAAAATATTGCTGTGAATCATTGACCTAATTGGAATTTATATGATTGATCCAGATTACTTGACCTAAGACACTTGAATTCATCAATTTTTGAATACAAAGCAACTCAATGTATCTCAATATACATTCAAAAGTGTATATTGTATTGAACAATGTTTGCTTCCTTGGAATTTTTATCTAAGGGCTTTTTTTCTAGTCCATAAAGTCATCTTTTAGTCTCAATAATAGCTATCTCTTTCAGAATTAACAGCATAATTTAGAGGAAGATTTATGGTGTGTTGTGATACAATCTTTTTCACTTAGATACTTTCATGTGATATCAGGATGCAAGTTAAAAAAAAAAGTTAAGAGATTTTGTTCTGAAAATTTTATATTATTAGAGCTCCTGTGCTTATTCAGGATGCACTGCAGGGGGCGAACTAGCTCCACACCAAATTTCAGGGATAAAATTAATGTGTTTAGCCTCTGCAAGGCTTAAATAACCTATTTTTCCATTCACCTCTCACTCCCATTCCAAATAATACAATACTAGGGTTTGGGAGACTGCAAAAAAGATTAATTGGAAACATATAGTTTTTAAAATTATATCATGATACTACCAGAAAATTTTTTGTTGTTACTAAATGTATTTAATCATTTTATGAATACATTATCATTTTTTTTGTGTTCTGTATTGTATCCTTTATGCAGTCATATTCAGGTATAGAGTTACCGCAACTGAAATGGCCATTATTACTTGCTGCTCGAAAGAGTACAAATAGAACTGAAATAATATAAGGATCAACACTGAAACTTCAGAACAGAGATAAGATTTTGCTAAAAAGATTACGGTAGGAAAGGGTGAGAATTAAGATTGAATACTTAAAATCCTTTAGACTCTATTTCTAACTGAACTGATTTGATTACTTTATTAAACATTGCTGTTCGGTATATGGTTATGGAAAAATGTGTTCTTTAATGATGTTCTAGGTTTTTAAATAAAGTATTTTTTGTCAGTATTTAATACTAAATTAATTAAAGCAATTTAGCAGATAAAGACATATAGCATATGGGTTGGCCTGTTCACTTCTTAGATTCATATCTTTCCAATTAACTGGATTAGAATAAATTTGTATATAGAACTAAAGAGATTATTTCCCTTGACAGGGTGATTTTTTTAGGAGTCTCAAAAATAACTATAACTCAACTCGCTGATGGTGAAGAATGTTCAAAATTATACTTCAGCAGCTGTAAGAGAGCCAGAAAGACCTAAACAATTAAACTGTAGATTGAAAAGTGTGGATTGAGGAATTAAAATACAGCTATAACATAGATAATATCTGAATGGGCCATCCAAATATTTACACAGAAATTTCACCATAAATTTGCAATAAGCTTCTCCTGATCAGGTAGTGGAAAATAGCAACAGACTGTCTGAAGACTAGTTCAGATGAAATGCAGCAAAGCGTCAGAGAGAGAGAATGTATATAAATCAAACAATCTATTCAAAAACATAAA
The DNA here is from genome assembly GCA_030761175.1 of Masticophis lateralis. Classification (NCBI taxonomy): domain Eukaryota; kingdom Metazoa; phylum Chordata; class Lepidosauria; order Squamata; family Colubridae; genus Masticophis; species Masticophis lateralis. The sequence goes on from JAUDYJ010000002.1 coordinate 92,779,918, forward strand.
TCTTACTGCCAATTAATATCCCGTGATATTATTCTCTTATCACAGAAAGATAAACTACCTTGATTTTACATCTAAGCAATGTTTACAGAACATGATCAATTTTAGAAAATTAAGACACACAACTTCTGGGCTCCCATTTTATGTGGCTCATTTAACCATGGCTTATTGCTTCCTTAAAGCTATGATGGCTTATTGCTTCCTTAAAATTATGAATGTCATCCAGTTCCAGAGCAGCTGCCATTGTCTGCTTGTTAATTTCAAATTCTAAATATTGCTAACAAGAATACCAACAATTATGAGATTAGATATATCTGAAAATGGTGTGTGTGTGTGTGTGTGTGTGTGTGTGTGTGTGTGTGTATGCAGATAGATACATACATACATACATACATACATACATACATACATATCCCCTGTTTCCCCCAAAATAAGACATCCACTGATAATAAGCCCAACTGGGCTTTTGAGAGCATGGCCATAAGGCCAATTGCTTATTTCAAGGTTCAAAAAAATATAAGACAGGGTCTTATTTTTGGGGAAACACGGTGTACGTAATATAGTATTTATATTAACTGTTGTGACTATGTATTTAAAAGATTTTCTGAAGTTATTGTAATATTGTAAAACAAATTATACAATACAAATATTGTATAAATAATAGTTGGGACAAGATTGAAGATTTAGGACTCTTACATAATATTCATTTAATTCTAAGAAGTTAAGAACCTCTTAACTAATTCCAGCACTGCAAAATATGTAGTTTTACAGAAAGAAAACACTGAGTGCCAGAACTATTAATGAAAGCTCACTATAAAATGTAAGAATTAAGAGCTAATTAGAAGACATGCATTACATTTGATATATCTAAACAGCATTATTGAAGTCTTTAAAGTGTAAGCATGTATTTAATCATTAATTTATGAAACCATAGTTTGATCGGTTCACACAGTATACTAAAACACACCAAACAAACCACCTCTCAGCTCAGTATTGTACACGTTTGGCCACTGATGCTGTTCTGTTTAAGGCTGTAGAATCACATCACACATAAAATTTTAGCAGTGCTGCACAGGAAACGACTACACTTTATTTCTAACAATGTTTGAACAAATAACGTTTTGTGAGAAAGTTATGGAGGACGGCACTTGCAAGTGCACGCCACCAAGCAAAGCAAAATAAAACAGGGCAAGAAGTTACGACCATAACTGTCCAGATACCCATTAAACCGCTTACTCCGCAGGTTTTTTCACAGCAAGGTTACTTATCAAGGGGGCTAGGACATCTTTCTCACCTCTCTAGTCTAGTCCCTGACCCCTGAAGCAGCAGAGAGGTTCTCAGGTACTTCAGCACCTGCCCCCTCGATTAGTACCCGCGAATCCAGCCTCCTTAAAAGACCAATTGTACACATGCAACTATTTCTCGCCCTTTTAAAAAGGTCCTTCCAATTCTTCCCTCTTAGCGTTGTCCTCCCCTAACAGCTGGGGAGCAAGTGGTTTGGATTCCCGGCGCTTCGCCCGCAGGACTGCCTCCAGCTCACTTAATACCCCTCTCTCGAGAAGCCTGGGGTGATAGCTTCTCTCTCCAAGCCCTTCTCTGCCCTCCACACACTCACGCTTGTCTCCGAGCAATCAAACGATGCATGGGAGTCGCCATCTTAGCCATCGGCCGGGCACGGACCCAAGAGGCATGCCGGGAATTCCACCCTCCCTTTTCCTGTTCTATCGGATGACGTATTTCGGCAGCCTGTGAAAGGAACGGGGAGGGGAAGGTCCGGACGGTACCATTAGGCATCGTAGGTGGGCGTCTTTGCTCTCTTTTTCTTGCCCTCACTCTTTTTCTTTCAAGCATCTCTCGCCTTCCTTAGCCTTTCCCCGAGCTATTAGTAATCCTTTTTTCTTGAGGATTCTGCCGGAACAGAGCGGTGCTTATATAAGTACTTTTGCTGTCCAACCAGAATGGAATAAACCATTTCGAACTGCAAGTTCTTTCTTAAGAGAACATTAGCTATTAAAAAGGAGGCGGAGGAGATGTTAGTCTCTGGCATGGAACCCCCATTGTTATGGAATGAAGTGACCAAGCAACATTCCTGGGTCAATCAGAGAGAGAGTTTATTTGCGCAAAGACTCGTAAGCCAGGTTCCAATCTTGGCTTAGAGTAAAGTCTCCATGCTTGTATGACACATTATATACTTTTCTAAACAAAGGATTCTGCTAACACAGCAACTTTTCCATATATGGTTAACATACATTTGTCATTTTTAATTGTCATTTTCTTAATTATTAAAGTTTTACATTATCTCATAATTCTTCTTGTATTTTGGCTGAAGTACAAATTTCTTCTTGTTGAAGGACAAGTTTTAGCCCATATGGATGCCCATGACCTAACCATCTTTAGCCATCTGTCTTCTGACAAACTAGGGATACTCCTTTCTTCTGACAGGCCATGGGGGCCTCGTTAGAGCATCAAAGGAAATTGTATCTTGGCTTTTGTATTCTCTGCAGCTGCACATATTTCTCGTCTTCAGAATATAGTTGCTTTTAGAATATATTTTATAAAGAATATATAAAGGTATCCAAAGATCATCTATCCTGACCCACATTATCCCCCCCTGTGGAAGTTGTTTATTAATATTTTTAATACATAAACTTCCATTATTTGTATACTAAGTTCCAATAAACAAATCTACCTTATATAGAATCTAACAAAATATAATAATAAAAGTAAAGGATAAGTAGTACTTGATTGTTATTACTCTCTTGATTCTTGGGGAGATTTTCTCCACCTTTCTATAGGCCCCATGTTCTCATATGGGTCTGTTTCAGAATCTTTATGTTCTTCGAAGGCATTAGAGCTAAACTGATGATCGATGAGAGTTTTCATTAAAACTAACTTCTTTTCAGATTGCAGTTCTTTACCCTCTAAAGGATTTATACAAGAAAATAAAAATCTAGACCTGCTTCAGCACATATTAACAAAATTTGTTTCATCCTGCCGGATCCAGGCAACCAAGAAAACCACATATCTGCTGTCTGTATTCTGTGGCTTATTTTGGAAGCCCTATCCTGCAGTTCATTAGCACCTTCCTTGACCACACCTGATTTCCTTTCTCAGCTGTCAGGAGGTCTAAGGCACATCAGTTTTGTAAAATTACTGTTGCCAAGGAATCTATCTGATCTTGGACTTTGACCAAGGTTCCAGCAATCTGGTTCAAGCTCTCTTGAAGCTCTTCCGACAATTGCTGAAACTGTATTACAGAGTGTGTCAGACCACCTACACCTGTTCCAAGTGTAGTTCCAATTCCCATGATTGCTAATAGTGGGATCAATATTGAGTCCCTCTTCTGAACATGTCCCATAAGGGGAACAGGGATAGTATGTTTTCCACTGACAACACCTATTTTAAGAAAATGTACATGTTCTTGTTCAATTTGTTGGCAAACATAAATGTGCACTTTTCCACACAAAAAGAACACTCCATTTTCTTCTATGCATACTCCTATGTTCATAGAGAAAGCATGACTCTTACGATGGTCTTCATTAGTCCAGACCCCTAGAGTCCCTGCCACCTGCCAGTGGTTGCAATGGGATTTCTAATGAAGGGTCCTTTTGTTTATCTGAGAATTGGTCCTTCAAAAAGGATACATAAACCTGATTTGATCTTAAAGTTTAGCCAAAGTGGAAACCGTGGAGGCTGAAATCGTTGTGGACAGCTTTCAAAGGTTATATTCCATCTTCCCCACTTTCCTTTCTTAAAGCTCATTTCTGATGGTGTTAAGCAAGTAACCTTTTGTCGAAATAGGTGGTGGGCAGAGGGAAACATATCCTTTGTTAATTTCATATCCATCAAATATATCTTAGGGCCAAGTATATTTTTGACTGACATTGTTCTTCTGTCAGGGATCCTACAGGCCTACCAAGTTTCTGGTTGGCCTTCTCTTTATACATAGAAAAGGTGTTCCTATGAGGTAGCTATTAGGCCTGTAATAGGAAAATGGCTTTTACCCAGTCTTTTGAATGCCTCATAAATATCTCCTTGTATCGGTGAGACAGGTACTTATCTCTGCTATCTCCTTCAAGGATAATTGTAGCCTTTGTTCTAACCCAGAGTTGTGATTTAACAGGCATAGCATGATAAGATGCAGGGTCAGCAGATAAACATAACCAACATCTTTGACCTAGGGTAGGGTTATATTGATTAACAAGTTCTTGACTTAATTCCAGGATTCTGGATATGTAGTCTGCTTTATGCAATTGTTGTAGAGGCCCATTTTCCTTATCTATCCCCCCCTGAGCAGGGTATGTTAATATCGGAACCTTAGGTTGTGGAGTCACCTTAGGTCTAAAGTAACGACCCCGTGCATAGACAATGCGTTTTTGACGGGAGCATACTTGACCTAAAGTGTCTCCACTAATGTTCCTGATATAGTTACCTGAGAGTCCTGTTATGAACAATGTCTAAAGCCATAAAAAAAGCATGATCACCTATGGTGTAAAACTCACTAGTCAGGAATAGAGTCAGTGGTACATGATGATTGGGAAGTAAAGTAGGAAGAAAATCCTAGGTGTACCACAAAACCTATCCTTATATATGTAAAACAAGAGTAAAAGTAGGGCTAGGATAGCAAGTACCCACAGAATCCACACCCATACCCAACCTATTTCTAACATTACTATGTGTAAGAATGCATTACTTTACAATGAATAAGATATATCTACAGTGTGAAGGTTGTCTTCATCCTTACTGATCTTCAGCCGTGCGCTGGGAACCAGCTTCCGGAGTGGTTCAGCAAGGCAGACGTTCACCACCGTGCGTAGAGAGTCCATTGCCGGTAGGACTTAGCAAGGTGTATTCTTGAATGTTAGCGCCAATGGTTTGTCAGTGTTTGTTACCTGGTATGTGACCGGATCACTCTGGTCTGCAAGTGTCAATCTCGTCCAATGGATCCAAGATCTTCTTTTCTAAAGTCTTAAAAGGCACTATTACAAAACCCAACACATCTGGGAGAATTTGCAATGGAATCTAATCAGTTGCAGTCCTCTGCAGTTGGGAAACAGCATAGGCAACTACTTAGTCCTAAAAAGAAAAATACAAACATAGTCCAGGTGATGAAGAACGCTATTGCCACTGGTTACTGCTCGCCAGTCAGTTGGTTCCTTTGGATTCGCAATGTCAATAGATTTCCTTGGTGATATTCCACCTTCCACTCCTTTGGGGCTGGCACGGGCCCTTTCACTTGGAGTTTAACTTCCTTCCAGCTCCGGCTCAACACCCAATCATCGTGGTGGAAGTTGTGGACTGGGAACTCCAAAAGTGGCATCTGGGCTAAGAGTCCTTGTTTCCTAAGAACTTCAAAATATCTGGACAGTTTATATACATGTTGTTTCAATACTATGTTTCTGGTTTCCAGGTAATCAATGCATATGCTTCCTGACATGAAAGCTACTCCAAACAACAATACATCTGATGGTATTCTAATATTCTTTCTAGGTTGGATCTAAGTAAACTCTTGACACTTCTGTTGTTGTAGCATTACTGCAGGGAAGGCGTTAACCCTCCTTATGAGGCGGTCTACTATGACCAATAAATATTGTACTCTCCCCCTTCTTGGTAATTTTGTAAAATCCATTTGAGTACATTGAAATGATTTTAAAGCTGGTGATCTCCACCCATCTGATCACCCATTTGATGTTTTCTGACAGCTTGTTTATTCGCCGCTTTTCTTCACAAATTAAACATTTGTCTATAATTTGCTAAAAGGTATATTCCAATATTATTATAACATTTTAAAAGTTCATTTACAATAATTTGAATCCCCCAATGATTTCACCCAAAGTTTGGTAAATGCATGCATTATCCCAAATGCATGCTTGGAATCTGTTTATGTTTCCTCCCAAGATGCATAGAGATTGATTTAGTGCTTGCACTTCACAAGTTTGAGCAGACCAATTTTGAGGCAAACCCCTTGCTTCCAGGATCTCTAAAGTGTGTCCATTTATAATAAAAATTGCTTGTTCTTGTTCCAGGGGGTGTACCTCCAAATCTGGTCTTATTTTTATTTATTTATTTATTTTATTTTATTATTTTTTGTAAATCAATTACTTTAGTACAATAATATTTTAATCCAAACTGATCCATTAATCTAGTGTTGGCTAAGAACTGTGCTGGATTCAAATTGTGATCTCTAATTAAAATTAAGTCAGGCTGCTGCATTAAAATAGCTTCATATTTTAGATGGGGTGCTCACAATAAGGGCTTCCCCAAAGATCAATTTCCCACTTTATTGGACCAGTAGCAGCAATTGCTTGAATACGTACTGGCCATCCCCTTATTACTGGGTCCATTATGTTTGACAGGAATGCCATGGGTTTCTTTTGTCCTGTCCAGTCCTAAGCCAACACCTCTTTGTGCAAATCCATATACTGTGTTTAAAAGAGATGGAAGGGCTTTTCCAAATTTGGTAAACTTAATATAGAAGCCTTGGTTAAAGCTTGTTTCAAATTTTCAAAGCTTCCTCTTTTTGTGCCCCTCCCATTTCAAATTCCAAAGTCCAGATTCAATTAATTTTGCATACAGGGGTTTGGTAAGATCAGTATTCCCATCAACCCAAACCTCAGTATTTCCTTAGTTCTTGCTTGATTTCAGGTAGAGGTTGTAATGCCACCTCTTCTATTCTATCAGGAATGATGTTCTATTTCCTTTACTTAATTAAGTGTATTCTAATGCTTTGTTCACTCATTTTGATTTCGGTTAATTTAAAAAATACTACTTTCTTCTGTTGGTCCTAGTATTAAATTTATCAAGAGCTCTCTGTGTAATCCAAAAAGGAGTCACCCATCGCCACTAGTACTGACTTTCATCTTCTGCCATCAAATTGTACACTTACGCTTCCCTTCTTTGGATCGGGCACCCTTTCTTTGCCTTCCGGAGGTCCCACATGATCCCAAAAACAAATCCCAAATCTTTCTGTTTATCGGTTCCACCCTCTAACTCCCATTTCTAGCTTCCAAGTCCGCACAAGTCTATGCAAACCAACTTTAAAGACAACTTTTCTGGATTACACTAAAACTTCCTTTCTCTCTTTGTTGGAAAATATAGGAAACACAAAAGAGCAGTGAAATTCCTCAAAAAGAAATAAGCAAAAAACGCAGGCAGAGATCCAGCCCCCACCTTAAAGAAAAAAAATACCCAATAAGGAAAAGAAAACAAATCAAAGTAATTAGAATTTTCAAAACAATCACACACAAATCAAAGGAATTTCAAAAGACTTTAAAGAGTCTCAGAGAAAATCAAAAGACATTTTAGGATATAAAAAGGTTACTCTTGCAGTCCAAACAGGCTAGCTTCAGAAAGCTGTGCTTGCATTTGTCATGTCGCCTTCCTATAAACAATAAACTACTACTGTCCCCAACCACCTTGAAGCAATTTCCTAGCCGGGAGCTTTTGAACCCCAGAAAGGAAAGGCTTTCCCTTCCTTCCCAACTTTCTTAACTTCCTATATTGTAAGGAGAATAGCTGCAAAAGTAAAACAATTTAAATGAAGTATTTTAGATCAATGCTCTGAAGCATATTTGTATCAAACTTTAGGGTCAGTCTCTGCTTTCAATAAAATGCAAGTCAGATTCAGAAAATTTTTCAAAGTCATTTCTTTTATATAGGTTTAATTAAATATTTGAAACCTCAAGAATTAGCAGAAAAATAAAATCAAAATTGTTTTCAGAGCAGAAAGAAAAGCTTTTATATGCAAATGAAACATTGAGAGAGGGGGGGGGGTGGGAGGCTGCAGCCGATCCCCCACTAGCCCTCCCTTCTCAGACAGATTAAGAGAAAAGGAAAAAGTTTTTAAAAGCAAGCGGAGAAGCCATACTCCCTTAAAGAAACTGTATTCCGAGTCAAAAACAGTGAAGCTACAAAGGCAGGTATCAGATAGCCTTACCCCGCCTTTCTCAGGCTGGTTCAGCAGAGAGAAAAAAATGGTGAAAAGAACAAAAGCCCGCAGCCCACCCTTTTCCTGCTTTTTGCAAAGGAAGCGGGGGGGGGGTCCGGAATACAGGGAGAGGAAAAAAAAATGGTTAAACTGCATAGGATTCTCATCTCCTTTCGCCTCTTCAGCATCCATTCAACAACACACAGACATTCACAGGGCACAGAATCAATCATTCCTTATGAGCTTTTAGGACACCTCGCATACACACTCACATTTATGCTGCAATCAAATCTCTTCATGCAGAAATCTCACTTAAACCAATCATTAAAATGTGTTAAAGGAGCTCCATTTTTCTAAATATTTGTTTGGAAATGCCTACATACATACACATACACATACATACCATTAAACATTTCCAGATCTGTGGAGGGAAGTTGTTTGTTTTAATTTTACTTCCTTGGCTAGCCTATAGTTTATTCTTAAAGGAATGGGGGAACTCAGAGAGCAGTTAAATCATAATTATGATTGTGGGCCCAAACTACTCTCCGTTTCCCACATCTCCAAGTCAAGATGTTCAATTAATAGACATGTCATAATTAATTCAATTCTTATTCAATTCTACACACTATCATTATAAATGCACATCAACAAAACAAAATAATTTTCAACAGAAATCACATCAAAGCAATCAATTCAAGTTGTTTTCCCTTTTAGACAGGCTTTACTTTTTTATTACCTGCTAAACCCCTGGGTGGGAAGAACAATAAAACAATTTCCTTTCGTTTCTTAGTTCCTTCAGAGCTTCTTGGCTTAAAAATGGTGATTTATCAGAATGCCTACGACACTGCGGCAGGTCCCTTCTGTTCACACATTTTTTTTTAACTTCTTACTTTTCATTCTGTGTACTTTAACTTTTTCAAGTTCTCTACTACACAGTCCTAACATGAGACTCGAACTCATGACTTGAAGACTTAGGCCACTCCTTGTCTTCCAGGAAGTTGATCAAACCCCCTCATCCACTAGTTAATAGTGGGCACCCTTGTTAAAAGAAACTAAAATTCCCTGATTTATACTTACCTGCAGGCTTGCTTTTCTTTTTTTTTGAAATTTTTTCTGTTGGGGTCTCTGTCTGATTGACCTTTGTGGGTCCTTGACTGGTCTGTTTCGCTGGTGGGTTTACGGCACCTCCTCACCGGAAGATTCCTGAGACTGCAATTGAGTCCTTGTAGCCGGCTTAATGGATGTTCCGTTTGGGAAGGAGCCGATCCCACCAGGGCAGCCGTCACTGTAGTCGCCTCTGCGGTGCCAGAATTGTTATGGAATGAAGTGACCAAGCAACATTCCTGGGTCAATCAGAGAGAGAGTTTATTTGCGCAAAGACTCGTAAGCCAGGTTCCAATCTTGGCTTAGAGTAAAGTCTCCATGCTTGTATGACACATTATATACTTTTCTAAACAAAGGATTCTGCTAACACAGCAACTTTTCCATATATGGTTAACATACATTTGTCATTTTTAATTGTCATTTTCTTAATTATTAAAGTTTTACATTATCTCATAATTCTTCTTGTATTTTGGCTGAAGTACAAATTTCTTCTTGTTGAAGGACAAGTTTTAGCCCATATGGATGCCCATGACCTAACCATCTTTAGCCATCTGTCTTCTGACAAACTAGGGATACTCCTTTCTTCTGACAGGCCATGGGGGCCTCGTTAGAGCATCAAAGGAAATTGTATCTTGGCTTTTGTATTCTCTGCAGCTGCACATATTTCTCGTCTTCAGAATATAGTTGCTTTTAGAATATATTTTATAAAGAATATATAAAGGTATCCAAAGATCATCTATCCTGACCCACATTATCATCCCCCTCCGCCCTTAATTCTTTGAGTGTGTTGAACATTCAAAATTATATATATCCTTCTGCAGTTTCGGATAACACTGCCAGAGTCATAACTTCAGACAATGAGGTTCTAAAATCTATAGGTGATAAAAATGGATTACTTGAGACTGTATGTGGTATGGTTTGTGAATGTTCTGTGCTCAACAAAAGAGAAAGAAGTCATAATTATAAAAATTAATATTTATTGTACCGCTTTTCCTTTGTTATATTTTACATACATGGAAGTATTGTGGTTCATTACAGAATCAAGCAGATGTTCAGACCAGATCTGGCATTTTTATCCACCTATCAAGTCTTTCCCAACCTGGGATAGGAAGATGTGGATGTTTGATGGTGTTAAATGTATTGGCCTTCTGCTATTTTCAGGTGTTTGTATTTTGTGATTATCTCAAGTTCTTTTTTGCTATTTCCAGGTACTGTCAAGTCCACTATCCAGACTTTTTTATCTTTTGTATTGGCAATTGTTAACTCTGGGATGTTGCAGGTACTCATAATACACACACTTTTATGCCTCACAAGTTATAACATTGTAATATGATAAGGTTTTGACGACTGAGGTAGACTTACACACAGTGGTGGGATTCTAGTAATTGAACAACCGGTTCTCTGCCCTAATGATTTTTTCCAACAACCAGTTTTCCAAACTGCTCAGAAAGTTAACAACCGGTTCTCCCGAAGTTGTGCGAACTGGCTGAATTCCACCACTGCTTAGTCATCTTCACACAACAAAGTATGACCAAAGCTAAAATAAATGTAATTTATCTATTACCTGTTCTACCAATATATATTTTCTGTCATTGGCCTTTTTAATGAATGAAAATTGGATTGATCTTTACAAGATTATAAACAGAATGTAACTAATTATATACCATTGATAAAATAAACTATTTCTTTTGGAAGGGCATACAGCAGAACATTATCCAACTGTTAAGATACTGTTTTTTATTTTTAATCCAACTACTACTTTCTCAATAATTTTTCAGAATCTGTTTATAAGAATGCAAAGGCAGCTTTTTGGTATCACACCCTATAAATACATTTGTTAGGCCTTTCTTCATAAATCAGGCACATAGGCTGAATGTCTATGGAAATTTTGAAATAATATACATGTACTGTATTGTAAATAACAAGGGAATTTATATTGATATTTATATAAATGTAGAAAAGAAATATAACAGAATTAAACAGAATTTTATCCAAGCTTATATTAAGCTGAACATTCCTTCTATAAGTGGGGAAAATAGATCTGGCATATGCTGAGGAAATATGAAAACTTTGATCTTTTCCAATTTCATCTTTTGACATCTATGTCTAGTGCCTATCTATGTTGTCCTAGCAGAATTCGTACCTTCCAGAACACTGTAGGAGGTACTGAAAAATCCTCTTGGAAGAACAAAATTCATCAGAGTGCAATTCTTGCTCCAATCCTTTGTGTGAAGATAGGTCACATTTTGGGCACTGAGCTACCAGCCTATATTTACAGCCATTTGTAATGCTTTGGAGTAACATCACCATGATTTGCAACTTTTTTTCCCGCTAGAAACCAGTGTTTACTTTTGACTTTCAGCAAAGAAAAACCCATTGTGAACTATGGGCTTGCTTAATGACCACTTAACAACCGCCACAAAAAAGTTGTAAAATTGGGTGTGGTTACAAGATGACCTGCTTAATGACTGGCTGGACTAAGGACTGGGTTCAATTACTGTTGTAAATCAAGACTACCTATAGACAGGTTCTTGCCAGACTAAACCTTTACTACTTTCTCCCTAATGGAGAACCCTGGGAGATTCTAGGGAATGTCTGTTCTTCCTCTGTGTCCTATCCAGCTCTGAACTGCCTCTTGTCTCCCACCTCTTTCTGGGATGTGCTCCCTCCTTCCTATACTTCACTATAGTCCAGTGTTGGCACCAAGTGCTGAAACAGGAGCACGTGCACCAGGAAGATGATCTTCTGGTTTCCGGCACATGCATGTGCACCGAAAAACAGAAGAGCAGCCACCCGATGCGCATGTGCATGCTGGGAAGATCTTTGCATGCATGCCAGAAACTGGAAGGCCAGGTGGCTGGCGCACATATCATCTTCCAGGCTTGTGCATGTGCATCGGTGGCTGCTCTTCCGGTTTCTGGTGCTCCCACCCACATGAAAACCAGCTGGCTGGCATACCAGAACACAGAAGAACAATGGGTGACGGCTCTGCATGCCACTTCCAGCACTTGTGCCATAGGTTCACCATCACGGCTATAGTCCATCATACTAGCTCTCCCTTCATGGGCACCATCTCTCACAGAATGTTATATTTCTCTATGACACTTCTTAAGCCACTTCTCTAACACTATAGGGAACAAGTTTCCCATAGAATTTAAAAGAGCATTTAAAGTGACCTTCTGAGAAAATGCCAGTTTGCATTATGTGCTTATTCATGAGTAGCTGAACCATTGTTAGTTCAACTAACTCCCTTTTCTCTGATACAGTGAATCATAAACTACATGGACTGAATTCACACAACATATAGGCTAGGACAATGATGGTGAACCTATGACACGCATGTCAAAGTTTTGGTGACTCAGCATTATTGCAGTTTCCTAACACCCAAAAACTATTCTTGAAAGCACACCTTGTTCTCATGAGATTTTTTTTTGAGGCTGTAGGGGAGAACTGGTCTCTCAGGCAACTCCTAGAGGCTCCAGAGGTTGTGCAAGATCACACCCTATTCTTGCCTAGCTTCTTTCAGGTCATTAATGAATTCTGTTTGTGTTTCTGCATGCATATACTTTGAATTCTCAATGTGAATAGTCTATTACACATTGTTCTGAACAGAAACAGAATAGCAGAGTTGGAAGGGACCTTGGAAGTCTTCTAGTCCAACCCCTGATCAAGCAAGACACCCCATCCAGAAAAGTGGCTGTCCAGTCTCTTCTTAAAAGCCTCCAGTGATGGAGCACCCATAGCTTCTGAAGGTATGCCTGTGATTAATTGTTCTCACTATTAGGCAATTTCTCCTTAGTTCTACGTTGCTTCTCTCCTTAATTACTTTCCATCCATGGTTTGGAAAATAGGATGACCACTTCCTTGTGGCAACCCTTCAAATATTGAAACACTGCTATCATGTCACCCATAGTCCTTTTTTTCACTAGACTAGATGTACCCAATTCATGCAATTTCTACTGCCTCTGAAAATTGCATGAGAATGGATTTTCGGAGGCCGCAGAGGCTGCCAAAGAGCATTCCTCAAAGCTGCTTCAAGAATGAAGGTCTTATGTGAACTAGAGCAGTCTTGGGTAGCTGCAGAAGCCTGTCAACAGAAAGAGATCACTGCCTGAAGATAAGTGGCATGTGGCAGATCCTGGGGATCACACACGATTGGATATATTTTTTTAAAAAATGAAGGGATATGTAAAGAATTATTTCACTTTTGTTCGGGGGGGGATGTATGTCATGCCAGTAGATTTGGCATTTTCTGAATTTTTTGACAAGTTGTGCTCAAAAGATTCGTCATCACTGTCCTTAATAGTGTATTCTTCTTAGGATTAATGATATAAAGGATTTGAACATAGCAATTATGCATGTTCCTATTATGAAGTATGAACAAATTAAGAATATTCATATTCAGAGACAAAACTGTTCCTCCTTTCCTGGATTTAATATCTGTAAAAAAAAAATAAGCTGTTAAAATAACTAAGTTACATAACCATTATATTTATAATATGGAAATCATTTCTGAAAAAAATGGAATAGCTGAAAAGTCTTAATATTGTAACTGTGTGAGATAATAGCTCAATATAAATTTTAATTCAACAGAGTTCTAAGAACCATGTAATATTATCTGCAGCATAATTTGAATTTGGCATCTGAGAAACATGATATTCCCGAGTACCATATGTGCATTAAGATCCCAGAATAGAAAATGAGCAATGTGCTGCATGACATGTTGCACAGTGACATCAGAATTGCATGGGATTAGTATTAGCTGTAGTTATTGTTATGATCACAATAAACAAAGCAGAATATGTAGACACAGAAAGGGATTTAAATGGACAAGCAGGGCATATATATATATATTTCTATTTTTTAATTTCTATATTTTCTGTTATACAACAAAGTACATGGAGGGAAGAGTTAATAATATTCTGAGTTTATAATTCTATACATCAAACATCATTATAACCAGGGGTGGGTTCTACTTACCTTTACTACTGGTTAGCATCGCGCGCGCGCGCAGAAGCTTCTGCGTATGGGCTGATCACCTATGATGATGTCCTGGTCAGTGGGTGGAGCCTCCCACTGGTTTTACTACCGGTTCTTGTGAACTTGTCTGAACCAAGGGCAACCCACCATTGATTATAACTGTCTAGGAGTTCAGAATTCTGACTTCCAGCTGCATCAACCAATAATAAGCAAAGGTTCCTGTTCCCACATAGCCATTCCTTGGGCATTTGAATTAACTGACTTTTACCTCAGATGCACTGTAGAAAAAATCCTAAACCTTCCAGTGTAGAGGAAGGTGGTTTTCCATTGGCAGAAGCTCACTCCTCATCTTGCTTCACAACTTCTCTCTCTTAAAATAATCACTTCTTGGTTTATTGTAACAGAACCAAAACAAAGTGCTTTGACAGCTTGTCCATTGCTAGATTAAAAAAAACTACTACTTATTTTCAGTACAGGTCCTTGAGTTTGGATCACAATTGGGGTCAGAATTTCCATTGCTAAGCTGTAAAATGAGTGATGCCCAATTTTATGACCTTTTTTGTCATGGTTGTTAAGCAAATCACTGTTGTTAAGTGAATGTTATATAAATTTGGCTTGTCAATCACATGACTCTGGGACACAATAACTATCATATCCCAGTTGCCAAGTGCCTAATTTTGATCACATGATTCTGGGGATACTGTGATGGTCGCAAATACAAGGACTGGCCATGTGTCACATTTTTTTAGTGCTATTGTAATTTCAAATAGTCACTAAACAAATGGTTGAAAGTCGTTACCTGTGGTAGTTTATGAGTGATAAGAACATGTATTGGAAAAACATACTGTATAAGTCTATTGTTGTTTCTTCCAGATCATCATTCAAACCAAATATTTGGCTTAACCATTTGCAATAAACTGCAAGATATTGTCATTCAAGATATTGACATTTTATTATATATTTATTATGCCTTTTGTGGGACTTAAATTTACAGTTTGGCAATGAAATTTGGAAGGTTTCTGAAGTTTCAGTCTGTATTAAAAGGTAAAGAAAATCTTTCATGTATAAATGTATTGGAAGATTAGAATAATTTACTCCAACAAGGTCTAGCTGTAGGATTATATTAATATTTCCCTCTTTGAATTCTGTTCATTGGGAAAGAGATACTGTATTGCAAGATGCACTGGATCAATCAGCAATGTAAATTCCCATTGCCTTTAGCATCACCTTAGATGTGTTAATGCATATTTATTTCATAACTACAGAACACAATTTGTTTATCTAAATTTCCTAAAGTGCCATCTATAACTAATAATGTCTGTATTAAATACACACACATGTGTGTGTCTCTTCAGAAAAATATATCAATAACCCCTTTTCTTTCCTGATCTATATGTGCAGTTGCATTCTCATAAGGAGTCTACTCAGAAGAGAAAAAGAAGTTTGGGCTTAAGTGATATGCAGTATTGCAGCCTATTTCTGCTGACTGCTAGCAGTTCAATTCTCACTGACTCAAGGTTGACTCAGCCTTCCATTCTTCCAAGGTTGGTAAAATGAGGACCCATTTACCAACAGCATATTGTTAGGGCAATATGCTGACTATAAACTACTCAGAGAGGGCTGTGAAGCGATATGTAAGTAAATGCTATTGCTAGTGGGTGCTTAACACTAATTTGTATACTTGGGGCTCTTCTTCATGGCAGAGTCATAGTGCCATCCACCAGTCCTTGAGGCAGCAGAAAATCTTAACAAAATAAAATCTGCTGCTCCTTGTGACCCCCCACTCCCTCCTGCTGCAGGCATGATGCTATGTGCCATTTGCATTTATGGCAGGCGTACTTTGTATGCATGTTAAGGACATGTCTGGTCCCATGGCTTTGTTTCCTTCCCTTTCCACCAAACTTCATCAGTTGACAGGAAAATGTATATCAAATACTCTAAGATGGAATAGAGGTGAATCTGAGGTAAGTTTTTTTTACAGATTGCTGGACTAGCAACTTTACCCATTTATCAAAGCCCAAATCTGATTTGGCACAGATTACTTGGACATGCCCAAAGCTGATGATCAGGCTCCTTTTGAAAGGGGCCTAGCGCTACTAATCCAGACAGTTTGTCCAAGATAGTTTGATTCTGGAACAGCATTAAGCTGCTATCCAAAAGAACATACCTGTACAGCACTCTTGTAGCAAAACTATGAGATTCCTTTTTGACACTAGTTTAACTTCATTCAGACTACATCCACTTTCAAAAAGTGTGCACAACAACTGACAGTAGCTAGGTAAATTGCATCATGAAGCAGCAGCAAAGAAAGAAACTGTCGTCTCCTATTTCAGTGATGGAGTCCACCACCACTCTGCTGTTTCAGGTCGATTTAGGTCTCCGAACTTGGAAGATGCAGCCAGGACAGGTTTGAAGGAGATTCGCCTCTTGTCAAAAGCAGAAGAGCCCTGGAAAACAAGACTGACAAGACACGAAAGGTGGGGATACGCCTGCTCCAGCCTAAAGTGGCGAATAGGGCAGGGATGATCCCATCCTGGGAGGGGGAGGTTTTACCTGACTCTTAATACCGAGGTTGACGGAGTATGTCAAATTGCACAAAAGCCTAAACTGCTGCGGGTTGTTGCCTGTTTCATACGGTACATGTTTTTGGAGACGAGATCAAAACAATGTCATGAGGGCACGGCAGAAAAGTTGCCCGGGCACGTTTTTGGCGTGTATCGGAGGAAGCGGTGAAAAAGCCCGAGCTCTGAAATTGCAATGATCCGAGCATGCGCTTTGGATCCCTTCTTGGGTGCAAAATCTCCCATCCCCGATTCATTTCCTGATCGGCATCCAGGCGCGAGGATACCGTAGCGAGATTTAACAAGACCCGTACGCGCGCGCGCCCTCGTCAGAGCGACAGGGAGGGGGCGGCCCGCATCGCGGCTCGGAATCTCGCGAGAGAATCTCCCGCTTCCTCCCCCCCCTCCCCGACTTTCCTTTAGACGGGTCAGGATTCTTCGAGATTTCTCTACGCTGCCTCTTCGCCTGTCCCTTCCCCCCCCGCCCCGCCAGCGCTAGGAGGCAGTCGGAGTCGCGTGCTGCGGCAGCCCATTTAAACAGTCGGAGCGGCCGCTCCGTGTGAACTGCGAGAGGCTCCCGCGGCGGTGAACTGGTTTTCTCCCCTTCAGGCGGCGGCCGCTCAGGATTCTTCTTCTCCTTTGCTCAGCTCTAGTTTCTTCGTCTGCTCGGCCAGCCGGCCCCGTGCGATCTTCTTTTGAAGTAGGCCTCTCGGGCCTCTCTCCGGCATTTCTCTCCCTCGTCCCCAAAGGCACCATGTCCGTGCTGGGAATCGATCTGGGCTTCCAGAGCTGCTATGTGGCCGTGGCCCGCGCGGGGGGCATCGAAACGATCGCCAACGAGTACAGCGACCGCTGCACCCCGTGAGTAAACTTGTCCGGCGGGAAGCCGGGGATCAAATTTAAGGCTCCGGGATATGGGGTGGCGGGGGAGACGCCGCAGAGGGGCCAGGAAACGCCGCAAACTTGTCAGAGGTGAGGTCACCCCCGAGCGCCGGTGGCCTAGAAAACGCCGCCATCCTCCCTTAAGCTCTACCTTCTCGCTAGAATTGGAAAGAGGTAAGGGATGATTATCACCGGTAGCGGCCACACCTTTGGGTTTTCAAAGCAGAGGGAACGGGGGGTGGTGGTGAAAGAGTGCGCCCTTAATTCGTGAGTAATGCGAGGTGCTGCTGCGCCTAGGAGGAATACTTTTTTTCCCCTTCTCCTCCTGCTCTCTCCCCTCCGCTCCACATAGAGGTGTCCCTGGGAAAAGGGAAGGGAATGGGTTCTGCACCGGCCAGTGGAGGAGCTGACTGCTTGGGCAGAGGAAGGGGAAAGTAACCCGGTTTAAATGTGTCTGAAGCTGCCTTCCTAAAACTGCGGCATGCCTCGAGGGATCGGCGCTATGATTTGAAAGATCATCCTAACCGACAGTGAAATGGTTGGGGAAAAAATAAGCTAATCCACCAGGAGCTTTCACGGTTTATATAAACCAATATGATTATTAAATTAGTATTTTTATTTTATTTTATTTTATTTGTTCTGAGAAGGCGGTATTGTTCACATAATTGAAAATAGATGTCCTGGAGGCGGGGGAAGGGTGTAGGTTTCATCGAGTCTGAAGGGAAATTTCATGAGGTTTTCTTCAGTTTGCCGCCTCTAGTGTAATTTCCGTGCTGTTCTAGAAAGATCCTAGGTATTACTGTTTTAAAGATAACGTCCTATACAGGTCAGTAAAGTCAACTTGTAAAATATGTGCAGTGCAACACAGCAGTGCATATACCCTAATGAAGAAATATGGTGAGGATAGGGCTGGACTTTGGATCATCAGTGGGTGATTTGCAGTAATGTTGTAAAATGTATTCATTGTTTAATACTAGCATCAACAAAATGTCTCTTTCCCTCCAATCTTTCATTGTACTTAGATATTATTTATATACAATTCTAATTTACAATTTTAGTATGCTTCTTGGTTCTGCCAGTAGTTGTTGCACTTAAAATATTTTCTTTCCAATGCTGCTCTTTCCCTTCCAGCTATTTTTAATATTTCGTATTGAAATGAAAAACTCCATTCTATTTAATTTTATTTAAACGAAGAACGTAAATTGGAAGAGATCCAAAGAAGTTCATCAAAGATAACCAGAGACTGGGAACTTGGTATCTTTACTTTTGAAGAGAAGGTTGAGGAGGGATGTGGGAGCCGCTTTGGTGTATTTGAAGGAGTGCTATACAAAAAAAGGATGTGACAGACAAAGCATAATTGTATTACTGTTACAATAATTACTGGTATTCAATCACCACTATTACTGGTGATTGACTGTTATTTTTAAGTTTACAAAGGAATAGTTGACAGTAGAATCAATAAGGAGAGGTGGTGGGCTTTTCCTTTACTGGATGTGTTTCTTTCTACACTGAACATGAGGTTGGATTCCATTATTTTACCTAAATTACCTCTTGCAAATCTGTGCTTTCTTGGGTGAAGGCTATTTGTCTTTATGGAAATATATTTAGTTTAGTGTGATTTGTCAGATGGTAAACTATTTGTGAGAAACTTTAAGTGTTTCTGAAATCAGGTTCACTACTGTCTTAAGTATATCCCTCAGTGTAGTAGTGGGGAAACTTTAGTGCCCCTAATTCTTAATCAGCCCAACCAGCGTGCCCAGTTGGAGTGATATAAATTGTAGTGTAGCAACATACAGAAAGCCACAATTCTGCCATAAAAGCTTTGATTACATCAAGAAAATTAATTCAGACAGATTAATGGAACCAGCCATAGTGTACTCTAATTATCCAATTCGTTGGCTTATCATCTGAGGCTGCTTCTACTTTCCTTAAAGATGCTAGAAACCTTTTTTTAAACTTCACATTAGAGAACTCTGATCTAGCATTTTGGTGTGGGAAATTTTATAAACCTTGCAAATAGGATCACTGTAAAATCTACATTTTAGAAAAGGTAATATTGCATTCTGGATTTATATTAAATTCTATTTACATACTTCTCATATATTTTCCATTTTGTAAATAAATTGCCTGTTATAGCTGCGCAGTATTCTGATTTTTTTCTCAGTTTAATCTATTACATGCACATAGTATAGCCTTTATTGTCATTGTACATCATGTATACAACAAAATTGGTTATTTGCATATCCTTCATCCTTCCTTTATGTACTTATTTTGATCTGTGCATTTTTCTCTTTCTTACTGTGTCATGTTCAGTATATATTTTTTATAAACTGAACTTGGTCATTTCTCAGACCAGTTATATTGCAAACATTTGTTTTTCCTAAGAAAAATTAATCATATCTCTGAAAGTGAGGAAGTTTAGTTTTATGTTTCTTGATTCTTTGAATATGTTCAAATATATTCATCTGTTTCAATGGTCTTGAAGTTTTGTTAAAAGACCCATTACATTAGTAATAGTTTGGATTCTTGGCTGGTATTAACAGATTTGGAAAGAAGACATTTAAAATTTGATAGTGTAGAATATATTGCTGAGAAATACATGATGTAAGAGCCATTTGGTGTAGTGGTTAATGTGCTGGCTTAGAAACCAGGAGACTGAATTCTAGTCCTTCTTTAGGCATGAAAGCTAGCTGGGTGACTTTGGGCCAGTCATTCTCTTTCAGCCCACCTCACACAGTTGTTGTTCTGGTGAAAATAGTATCATGTTGAGTTACTTATAAAGTCAGGATAAATAAATTATTTTTCAGTGTTAGGCAAATGTGAGTTTGAGCAGCAATGCATACTGCTTTAAAATAAGTTATTCTGTACTGTATATCATTCTATCTGTAATTTATACGTATTGAGTGCAGCAATAAAACAGGCACCTTTTTCAACGCACCACGTTTTTCATGGGCATACTTGTCGTATAGTCAACTAAATGTTTAGACAGGATCTGGCATTTTTGTCCATCTATCAAGTCTGTCCCAAGGATTATTGTTATTATCAAATTTTATGTGCTGCCTATCTCTTGGTTCAAGGCGACTCCGAAGATGACTCTGAAAAGATAAAATACTACATATGTTGTCTCTCAGGCTCCCTTGAAAATCTGTTTCTTAAAAATAGGAGACACTTGGGAAAGATTTAACTAATTCCTGTTAAATCTTAAATCCAAGTCAGTAATATGATGAACAATAATCATAAAATCATTTGCCTATAAATTTATCTATAAAAAGTTCATCCAACAAAAAAGCTAACTTTTTGGAGAAAATTAGGTGGACTGTGTTAAATAACTAAAAAATGATTCATATTCCATAGAAGAAATTTTAATTTACCAAGATTTATTTATTTATTAGATTTAAATCTCACCTTTCGTATTTTATAAGCACAGTAACTCAGAGCAGGAAAAATACACAATATTCCTTTCCTCCTCCTTCCTTTCCCCACAACAGATTTGTTCTAATTAAAAAAAAATGCTCTTTGTTAATAAATTCATTGAGTGCACATCTTTATTAAGTTTCATATTATTTAAGTTTACTCATAGTTTTATTTTTGAAACCTATATTGAAACTGAAGTACTGTGATCTAACTTTTCAAACTACTTTTTTATTTTATGTTAGGTCATGTATATCATTTGGACCCAAGAACCGTTCAATTGGAGCTGCAGCCAAGAGCCAGGTAAAGCTTTTATGATAATTTTTTAATAATTACATAATTGCTAGAAAAAACATGAAAACATTGAATCATATCAATTTTTTTGTGTTAAAACAGTTTTGTTAAATATTTCGTATTGAGGCTTAATGAATTTGACTTCTTGAAACATTTTTGTTTTCTATACTATGTTTGCTAATCCTATTAAAAATATCCTAACTTGGTGAATAATTTGAAGTTTATTCTGGAATCCAAATGGGAAATTTTTATACTTGAGTAAACTAATGCCAATACATCTCTCTTGTGCATTTCTTTCCTGTTCTGGTTGTTTCACTTTTCTCAGCAATTGAATTTAAGAAGGGATTTAGTCGCTAAAATGAGGCCAAACCCTCCCCCCCCCCCAAATTCCTGATTCTTGATCAAAGACTTCCAGAAATATATAAACCACACTTGTAAAATTTCTATTGGCCCATTCTATGAAGAGAAAATCCAGATCTGAATTGTTCCAACATGAAATTACAAGGGGGTTGTAATACCCCTCTTATTATGATATGTTCTTTATTTTATAGTTCTTGCATAAGTTTAGAAGTGGCATGATTTACCTATGATTATGAATTATAACTATATTTTGCTTTAATATTTCAATATTATTATAAGACTATTGTGTTTTAGCCAATAATGGTTGAATAGGGCCATCTGCAGTGAGTATTTAAGTGGACTTCATGGAAATTCCAAGGATGTAAACTAGAGTGGAAAATAAATAAACTATCCCCCACAAAGGTAGTAAGAAATAACCTCTATAAAAGTGCCAAGAAAATGGTAAGGATACCAGGTGCCAGGAGCTGAGCTCAATTTGAGGAAATCTTTGTGTTTTCATATAGATACTATACTCAGATGTATTGTACGCCTTGTAGATGTCTGGAGCAGTCAAATGTTAATTCAATTTATATGCTAAAATAGAAAAAGTGCAAATTGTTAACACAGCGATGTTTCATTTTCTGTGTTAGGGTTGTTATTTTTTAAAATGGAAAGAATGACATGACCTGCATTATAATAAGTGATTTATGAGAGGCTTGACTTGAAACACTCAGATCAGGTGGTTGCTACCAAGTAGGGCATAACAAAAATTGTTTAATTTTTATATGCTATATATCCTTAAAATATAAAGGAAATTGTAATTAATTTTTTATCTTCTAGATAAAGATCTTTCCTCTGTGTCATTATCTTACTCATCCACAATATCCTTCCACCTTAAATTCTGACTTGACAGTATGTTGACTGTATTTGCTTTACTAAGGCTTAAGCAAAGAAATATTTGATACCATCACTAGTTTTTATTTCATTAAGGTTGTATCACTTCTATACAAGAAAGAAATGCATTGAAAAACTCACTTGTAGTTGAGTTAGTGAATAGTTATAGCAAGAAAATTGGGGTGCCACTTTCAGATGGAGCTAGGATTGTTGAAGGGAATCCTATTACTTAATTTTCTTGTGCAATGAACTCTTGCACAATTTGGGTGACTGAATTTCTTCTAACCTCATTTGCACATATGGGTTGTCCTTGGCTTAAAACCATTTGTTTAGTGGCCATTCAAATTTATAATGGCACTAAAAATATGTGACTTGTGACCAATCCTCATGCTTACAACCATCACAACAGCCCAATGATCATGTGATCAAAATTCAGGTGCTTGGCAACAGGCATATATTTACAATGGTTGCAGTATCCTGAGGTCAAGTGATTGCCATTTGCAACCTCCCTAGCTAGCTTCTGAAAACAAAGTAAATGGGGGAAGCTGGATACATTTAATGACTATATGATTCACTGAACAACCGTGGCAAAAAGGTCATACAGTCAGGCAATACACAACTGCATTGCTTAGTTGTGGAAATTCTGGTCTCAATGAGTTGTAAAGCTAGGACTACTTGTAATTGGTTGGGTAAAGTTCCTGAAGTGCAAATCCTCAATATAAAATATGGAAGTATTATTTTGTATATGCTATTTCTGATATATGTTCAATAACTTACAGTTGTTTTTCTGATTGTACCATATTTCCCCTAAAATAAGACCCATCCCGAAAAGAAGCCCTATGATATTTTTGAACGCATGCACTCAAATTAAACCCTACCCCCAAAATTAGCCCTAATTAAGATCACACCCATCCCGGGGTGCAGGGGGTGGGGTGAAATAAAAATTAAGCTAGGGTGGGGATGGAGGGGGCGGTCTGTTATTGGCAGCAGAGGGCTTTCTGGAAGGCATCTGAAGATGAAATGGAAGCCAGGGGGCACCGTGCGTGTCAATCCGGAGCCTGTTTCTCAACTGCAGAGGGCTTTCCGAAAGACTCTGACGGCAAAATGGAGGCCGGGGATGACGCATACAAGCAATGGCAAGTGGCCACAGAAAAAATGGGCCGGCAGCGGGCTCCTGCTGGGCAGGGCTGTTGGTGCCCCTACCAGGAGATGAGTCAATAATTAGACCCCACCCGAAAAGAAGCCCTAGTTTGTTTTTTTGGAGCTCAAAAGAAAATAAGACCCGATCTTATTTTCAGGAAAACACAGTATTGTGTAGCATACTTTGATACCTTACAAGAAAAATACGTAAATTTCTGTACTATGAAAAAAATTATGAAATTTTATAAAAGTGTTGTACTTTTTCCTCAAAGTGTTTCTACAGCTTACTGCAAAAGTATTAATGTTTTGTTACATGAGGCTAAATTCTGTTCTCTTCTAGGTAATTTCAAATCCAAAGAATACAGTGCAAGGTTTTAAAAGATTTCATGGTCGTGCATTTTCGGATCCTTTTGTTCAGGATGAAAAAGCTAAACTTGCTTATGAGCTTGTCCAGCTGCCCTCTCTTTCAGTTGGCATTAAGGTATGACCTTGAATGTGCACATATTAATGCTTGCTTACAAAATTAGAATACTGTTTGGCTATTTGGCAGAAGAGAAAACAAATAAAAGCAGAGAAATACAGATATTCACATCTTAAGAATTCAACTGCTACTGTTTTCTTAAAGAGATAGGAGTTATGTGGCTTATAAATTATTGTTGATTAGACAGTCAGCCAGATGTTTAGACTGGATTTCTGTCTACTTATCAAGTCCTTTCCAAGGACATGAGATAGGCAGATGTTGTTTATTAATATTAAAGTTAAACAATATGGGATACAAGCTGTTCCCAGTAAAGTTATCTTTTGTGATTGACAGAGATACATTCTTTGAGATAAAGTAAGTATGACTAGAATTTTTTTCTTAAAAATATGAAAAATAAAGCATACTGTTGATAGCTCTTTTGTGTTTATTTGTGAAGCAAAGGGAGAAATATATTTAAACTTTAAACATATTATTAAAGATTTAGTGGAGAAAATTACTCTGGAAAATTACAAATTAATTTTTTTTTCTAACTAAGGTTAAATATATGGAAGAAGAACGAAACTTCACAGTTGAGCAGATTACAGGAATGCTTCTTACTAAACTAAAAGAAACTGCAGAGAATGCTCTTAAAAAACCTGTAGTTGACTGTGTTGTATCTGTAAGTAATAAATCTGTATCTTTTTGATATTTTCTAAGTTTAATTTTTTTAAAGGTTATGAATGAAAATGAATGAAATTGATTACAGCTTGTGCCTAGCTTCCTTCATGATGGTTTATCCTATTGTAAGGGGTGGCTGATATTCTTTATTTACAGATAACTAAAGGAAAGAGAGTATTTGGATTGTAAATGTGATTAGTCAAATGATTGAAGATTGATATTTTGGCTTGTAAATATTGTGTCTGTGTCACGGGTTTCTATAAAACTTACGAATGTTAGGGTCTTAGTCAGAAGTATTTTTCTTTGGCAGCTTAATATTTAGTCACCACAATATGCAAGTATCTTCTGATTACAATGGCAATTCTAGCCTGGTCCTGGTTGCTATCATTAAGCAAGGGCCATGTGGGTTGTTAAATGAGGCTCTTACCTGACTGTAACCTATAACTTCCTGCCAACTTCCCATTGACTTCGCTTGTGGGCAACTTTCAGGGTATAACAGCTAGTTGCAATGGCCAGAATTCTTAAGTCCTCTATGTTTAGTGCTATTGCAAGTTTGAGCAATCACCAAATGAGTAATCATAACCTGAGGATCATCTGAAACAAAAATATTTACTTAGGATCTTGGCCTACCTTATTTTTAGCTACCCAAGTAATGGTAGGTATGAAAACTTTAGGCTCTTTTCTAACCTGGCAAGGTAGGATTATCTATGTGCTCATCTTTCTTTTTTGTTGCTGATTTAAGTATTCTGTTCAGTAAGATTTTCTATTTTAACATAGATTATTTTGCTGTTCTTGTATTATTGTCTTGTACTAAACAATATGAATAGAATAGAATAGAATAGAATAGAATAGAATAGAATAGAACAGAACAGAACAGAATAGAATAGAATAGAATAGAATAGAATTTTTTATTGGCCAAGTGTGATTGGACACACAAGGAATTTGTCTTGGTGGATACGCTCTCAGTGTACATAAAAGAAAAGATACATTTGTCAAGAATCATAAGGTACAACGCTTAGTGATAGTCATGGGGAACAAATAAGCAATCAAATCATACTAGGAAACAGTCAATATAAATCTTAAGGATACCAGCAACAAGGTTACAGTCATACAGTCGTAAGTGAGAGGAGATGGGTGATAGGAAGGATGAGAAGATTAATAGTAATGCAGACTTAGTAACTAGTTTGACAGTGTTGAGGGAATTATTTGTTTAGCAGAGTGATCGTGTTCGGGGAAAAACTTTTCTTGTATCTAGTTGATCTGGTGTGCGGTGCTCTATAGCATCATTTTGAGGGTAGGAGTTGAAATAGTTTATGTCCAGGATGCAAGGGGTCTGTAAATATTTTCACAGCCCTCTTTTTGACTTGTGCAGTATGCAGGTCCTCAATGGAAGGCAGGCTGGTAGCAATTGTTTTTTCTGCAGTTCTAATTATCCTCTGAAGTCTGTCTGTCTTGTTGGGTTGCAGAACCGAACCAAGCAGTTATAGAGTTGCAGATGCAGATGACACGTTTATTTGCTATTACCTATTAGCTATTAGCTATAGCTATTAACAGTGTTACTAGCCAGGTCATTTAACTTTTACTTCCCTATCCTATGTATGACTTGGGGTAAAATATAAGAAATGTGGATAAAAATCCAATTATTAAAAATCTTTTATTTGAAAGTATTCTTTTTAAAAATCAACTTTTAAATGTCTTGTAGGTTCCTTGCTTTTATACAGATGCAGAGCGGAGATCTCTCATGGATGCTACACAGATTGCTGGATTAAACTGCTTGAGGTTAATTAATGAAACTACTGCAGGTAGGTAGATAACTGCAAAGAATACTGAAGTATATATTTGCAAGTCTTGCACCAAAGTTTAAGTTTTGTTTTAGTCTTAATTTTATTACTTTGAATAAAGGAGATATAATTAATGGTTTATTTCCATTGACTGAACTTTTTTTCTGTTACAGTCATTCAGATTTGTACATGAGTAGAGTAATTATTTTCACATTTTGATTACTTTTAAATGTGAACCCACAGAAATTCACAAAAGAAATTTGGAAGAACAACAAAACATATCTGAAATATTTTCTCTTTTTAGTGTTTTCAAGCAAATTAATCTACAAATTTAAAAAAAGTTTTTTTTGCTACAGTAGTTTCCCTTTTTCTCCAATGGAATGACTTTTTTGTTGTAATTGAGATAGGACCTGGAGTCTCTACATCCTCAGAAGTTTTTAAAATACAGTATATTTTGGACAGTGGAAAGGTTGAAGAAGATGAGGGAAAAGAACCATTACTATAAACTGTTTTGAGGTTTAGGGTTTTTTTTACAGGAAGCAGCGTAGAGATACAGCGTTTTAGTAAACTTGTAGAAATTATTAAAATTGGATTTCAGCCAAAGTATTCTGGAGATAATCCTGAAAAGGGAAAATGGCTTTTCTATATGGCTTCAGTGTTTCTAGAAATGTTCTCTCTATATATACTTAGTTTGTACACTGTTTATTTTCATTAGAAAGTTTGAGATTTACAGAGAGTGTTATGAAAGTTCTGTCTATAATAAAAAGGTAATCTATCATACAGACCTTAATCCATATTAAGAATATTTGTTTTCTGGTGGATGATTGCAATTGTGCACTAAATGTTTAAATGGTATTCTTAGCCAAAAATTAAAATGGATAATGAAATTTCTGTATGTTTCTGTCTAGTTGCTCTGGCCTATGGGATCTATAAACAAGACCTGCCTGCATTAGAAGAAAAACCAAGAAATGTGGTATTTGTTGACATAGGGCATTCAGCTTATCAAGTATCTGTATGTGCATTCAACAAGGGGAAATTGAAGGCAAGTGTAAAATCTATTCATGTTAACTACGATATTATTGCTACCATTTTAAGTATTATAGCTGAAAAATATGGAAGTGTTGATGCATTTGACAAATAAAGCTAGCAATTAATAAAGTTAACCAGATGATTGCAAAGAATTACTATCCTTCCACCACCACCTCCTGAATTCTCTGAGAACTAATCCTTCCATCACTCCCACCATCCTGCCAGAACTGATAGATAAGAAGCGAAATGTCTTCCTCAAAGAAAAAAACCCCAGTCCAGTTGCCTTTTGAAAAAGCACCTTTGAGACATAAAGCTAATGATATTACCTTTCTTGTAGATTTTTTTATTTAAAAGAAAGTTGTAGTAGAAACATCACAGTAACAGGGTTTGGACATTGCAGTAAGCCACTGCTCTAGTTTACAATGTGGTTTGTGTTATTATGGCATAGCAGTTTAATGTTATGGCACATAAAACATTTTTGTGTTTATGGCTGAATGTTTGGCTGAATGTTTTGCATTATTAAATATAGTATTAGTAATTCAGCAAACCATGACTTAATGTAATATATCAACATGGAAATTGCCCCCTTATAAAAAGCAATATAATGAACTAAACTGCAGTGTTTGCTTTATGTGTGATTATGAGAGGGTCAAGTAGCAGGGGAGGTAATACTAAGATTTATTCTATCCTTTAGTGTTCATAATGTCAAATTTCCTAGATTGATTGATTGATTTCATTCAATTAATTTCTGTTCTTGCCCATCTCAATCAATGGCTCTGGACAGCTTATACAGTAATTAAAAAATATAATTAAAACACAGAAAACATTTTAAAACAATAGAGATTTGAAAAAATATTTGAAATCTTTCTGTTTTAACCCAGTTACAGTAAAGAAAAGGCTCCTAGGTTAATATACAACACATTGAAGAGCAAGTGCACATTCTGTCTCTGCCAGACGTGTGTGAGAGAACCAGTTATATATACAATATTGCCTGACTAGTTGTTGTTTTTGATTTCTTTGCTTCAGGAAATTAAGTGCACAGGTTGTACGATAATGTAATTGTCTCTGTGTTTTTATGCTATATTTTGGGCAGGTAGATAAGTGTTATTGTGTGCTGCGTAATAGATTATGTTTCCTCATAGCTGTTTATGAGGACCAGGGTACTTACGCCACCGCCTTCTGCCACCAATTGCTTCCCACCGGCCGGTTCGCTCCCACAGAGAGGGCCTCCTTAGGGTGCTGTCAGCCAGACAATGCCGGCTGACGACCCCCAGGGGGAGAGCCTTCTCTGTGGGAGCTCCTACCCTCTGGAACGACCTTCCTCCAGAGTTAAGAACAATTTCTGACCTCCCGACTTTCCGGCGGGCTTTAAAAACACATCTTTTACAGCTTGCCGGCTTAGCCTGATTCCTGTCAAATATTTTATTATTTTTAGAGTTTTTATTATCTTTTAAATTAATTTGTTTTAATCTACGGCTATTTATATTTGTTCTTTTTATGAAATTTTAACTTTTGTGTACTTGCTTTTTAATTTGACTGTGCACCGCCCTGAGTCCGTAAGGAGAAGGGCGGTATATAAATCTAATAAAACTTAAAACTTAAATTTAAACTTTATTTCAGGGGTGAAATCCAGCAGGTTCTGGAGAACTGGTAGTGGAAATTTTGAGCAGTTGGGAGAACCGGCAAATACCACCTCTGGCTGGCCCCAGAGTGGAGTGGGAATGGAGATTTTGCAATATCCTTTCCCCAGGAGTGGGGAGGGAATGGGGATTTTGCAGTACCTGGTTTATTTCATGTACATGTATTCCTCAACTTATACCAGTTCATTTAGTGACCATTTAAAGTTACAATGGCATTGAAAAAGTAACTTATGACCATTTTTCATATTACTGTTGCATCATTCCCATGATCACATGATTAAAATTCAGTTGTTGAGCAACTGATTCGTATCTATGATGGTTGCAGTGTGCTGGAATCGTGATCCCCTTTTGCAATCTTCTGACAAGCAAAATCAATGGGGAAGACAAATTCACAACTGTGGCAGTAAAGATAGTAAAATGGGGCAAAACTCACTTAACAACCATCTCACCCAGCAACAGAAATTTGGGGCTCAGTTGTGGTCATAAGTTGAGGACTACCTGTATTGCTCACTTTAACCCTGAATGAAAACAAGTATTGATTGCCTGTACTAGAACTGAAATAAATAATAGCGCTGTGTTGTGGTTTGTTGAATGAGTATGTCCCCATCTGGAACATAGATTCCCAGATTTTGAATTGAAAGAGTGGGTTTCATTTGCAATATCAACATTACAAAACAAATTATGTTTTTGAAAAGAAGAAATTCAGAATATGATCTATACATAAGCAAACATCCTGAAATTATTTACCATTGAATCACACTTGCAGTTAAATTTAGGTTGATGTGAAAGATTGATCAGAAGTGAAAATAGATATGGCAAAAAGGACAATTACGGCAGAGTAAAGTGTCTTTACTGCAAAACTTGAAAATTAGCACATCAAAAAAAGTCTCCAACATTGTCATATATATACCATGAACAGTATAAAATTCACACTTCTTTTCCAATTACTAAATATGTGGCCTCATTTCA
The DNA here is from genome assembly GCA_030761175.1 of Masticophis lateralis. Classification (NCBI taxonomy): domain Eukaryota; kingdom Metazoa; phylum Chordata; class Lepidosauria; order Squamata; family Colubridae; genus Masticophis; species Masticophis lateralis. Next base: position 92,810,004 of record JAUDYJ010000002.1, read on the forward strand.
GGGATTCAGTAAAGAATCAGCAGCATTTCATTTAATGAAAATTTCATTTCATAAACAATATGACACAAAGGGACACAACAAATTAGAAGTTTAGCTAATAGATTCAACATTGACTGTGACTGTTTATTTTCCCTGGAAAAGTGACAAGAACGGACAAAGTGACAAAAACTGAGTGGAGCTGATGGTAGCACATAATATCTGTGTGCAGGATGGAGGTGGCTAGTCCTTCTCTCAGTTGGCTTATTTAAATAAGCTGTGTATGCTCATTAGAATGTAGTAAGTGAAAAGGAAATTGGAGTAAATTTACTTCACTCTCCAGGCAGATTAATGGCTGCTTAACTATATTGTAGCCATTAATTTACATTTAGATAATACAGGAAGCTCTGAGTGTACCAGGTGGTTTAGCCATACTACACCCATATGCCTCTGAATAATTTGCTAAGTATAACTAGCATGGCTCAGTATATTATGAAAAAGCATTCTTTCTGCATAAATGATTCTGTAATTGACAGTTGCTAAGGACATTAAAGATACATAGTCTGGCACGATGTTTTCTACATTCTGGTAACTTTTCTTTCAGCTTGGAAGTGTCTTTTTATTGATGTTTAAGTAGGTTGTGTGTGTGTGTTAGTGTGTTAAACATGCATTCTACAAGGCTGCTGTAATTTGTTAGATTAGTACTTTATATGATCCTAAACTGGATTCATTATTGGTGATTGAGTTAATCAGTTGATTAATAACTTGCCATATGTTTAATAGATAATATACTTTTTCTTTTTATTGCGAAGGTACTTGCAACAGCATTTGACACAATGCTCGGTGGCCGGAAATTTGATGAAGTATTAGTAAATTATTTTTGTGAAGAATTTGGGAAAAAATACAAACTAGACATAAAGTCCAAAATTCGGCCCCTGTTAAGATTATCTCAGGAATGTGAGAAGCTGAAGAAACTGATGAGTGCAAATGCTTCTGACCTGCCCATGAACATAGAATGCTTCATGAATGATATTGATGTCTCTGGGACTATGAACAGGTATTGCAGATTAATATACTTCAGTAATGAAGTTCTAAAAACTTTTTTTTTAATCAGCGTTTTAAGTATGCAAGCACACTCCTTTGTTTATATCTTTATTTTAATTGTTTGGCTAAATGGTATAAGTAGTTTTTGCTTAATTTAAGAATGCTAATTGGGGACTGGAAACTCCATTGTTAAGTGACACAATTGTTAATTGAAAAAAAAATCTCATGATTGTTTCACTTAGCCACATCAGTTCTAGCAGTTTCCAGTTGCCATTTCAAAGTGAGGAACGCGTTAAGCAAGGACCTCACTTGACCACCTCTTGTGACTTCCTGTCAGCTTCTCCATTGACTTTGCTTGTCAAAAACCAACAGGGAAGGTCACAGATTCTGATTGGGTGGCGGTCATAAGTACAAGGATTGGTCATAACTACTGTTTGTTCAGCATCGCTGTAAGTTCAAACTATTGATGCTTGGGTGGTTTAGGGGAATTTCCTTGGGTGGGGAATTTTTGGTGGGTGGGGGTGCGTCTGAGGATTGTCAGGTGTGTTGGGCTTGGTCTCTGAGTGTTATGTGAATTTTGTTGTATGGGTATACTGTGTATATACGTACAATGACAATGAACTTTATATATAAACTACCTGTAATGAAGGGAATGGAAAAGTGGACAGTTATATGTTAGAATTAGGAAAATTATTAACAATTTCTACTACAGTTTTTTTTATCTCTCAATTCTTTCCCCAGAGCTAGATCTGAGGTTTTGATAATGTGAATTAATTAGGAGTGTTGTTTCTATCATCTTGGAGTGATGAGTAGGTATACATGTAATCTCCAATTTGCTGCCAAATTATAGCTTTAACATGGAAAAAGGAGAACAGTATTAAATATATAAGGAATAATTGCATAATACATAATGTTTATTTAAGTTCATCTTAGCTTGTCCTCTCTGGCATAGGAGGTGGATAGGGAAGACTGTATAACTAAGAGAAAGCAGGTTATGTACCTCAACTGAAAATAGTCATTGTATTTATAAATGTATTTTTCTTTAAATAAATTAATCTGCAAATGCTGTACTATTGCAATAGCACATCCAAAACTATAATACGAAATGTTTTAAACATTAATTCAAAGCCCATGCCCATAATTTCCTATTTGTGCGTATCTAGCTGTCTAGCTATATCTTTATCCATGTGTCTGTCTGTCTGTCTTATCTATCTATCTATCTGTCTGTCTATCTATATCTATCTATCTATCTATCTATCTATCTATCTATCTATCTATATCTATCATCTATCTGCTATGTATTTAATTCTTAATTTGTGCTCTGTAACCTTGAAAACATAAGTGACAATTTTACTGTAAATTGGAATGAGAAAGAAAGGAATGCTTAATCTCTTAATATGAAGAAACTCAATTTCTGTGTGGCATGCTTTTATAGAAATTTGTTTTTATGGATTGTGGGAGTGAAATAAACAAAGAAGCATCTTACCTAAACAAAAAAGAGTTGAGGAATACAGCAAACTGAACTATCTGAGTTTTGACTTATTATCTAAATATAACCTACTAAATGCAGCTTTGTGAATGTTGCCAATTTGGGGGATTATTTAAGAGACTGCCATTAATCTTTATGTTTTTTTTCCTAAAAAATAATTTTCCATTTCCACTCATAGAGGTAAATTCTTAGAGATGTGTGATGATCTTTTGGCCAGAATAGAACCACCTCTTCGTAGCGTCTTAGATCAAGCTAGTAAGTATACATTTTGTTATTTGGAGTATAGTGCAGGATTAATAAATGTAACTGCAGAAACACTAAAGTGCATAGTAGAGCAATTTATATTTTGTAAGTGCTGGATAAAATAAAATGAGCATCACCAATAGTCAATGATGTAGAAGTTAGGATTAGGAAGGTTCTGATTCAAGCACCCAATTTGGGTGACTTTGATTACTTTCTATCACTCAGTCCAGTAAACTTCAAAAGGTTGAGAATAAAATTAAAGTACTAAAAATGTTTGCCCTAAGCTTCAGGCAAAAGATGGCACAGAAATCCAACAAACAAAAGATATTACTTGGAAGTATCACAATTCTCCATCACAGCACAATTGAATATTTCAAGTTTGTATTCATTATATTATATTATATTATATTATATTATATTATATTACATTACATTATACTATACTATACTATACTATACTATACTATACTATACTATACTATACTATACTATACTATACTATACTAATTATATTATAATATAATATATTCATTATATTGATTCCAGACTACAAATACCTTTGTTTTTGTATAATTAGAATGCTAAATATAAAACAGTCTGGACTTTTGGTAGAAAAAAATACTGTTATTTGTAAGAACTGTGTTCTTTGACTGGAAATTAATTATGTTTTCATGTTTAGAAAATACTAGCCACATTATTATTCATGTATTATGTTGCCTAGTTACACATTCTATGTATGTACATAATACCAACCCTCAAATATTCCCCTTCCCAGTAAAGGCCCCTCAAGATATATGAATATTCAGTATCATCCAATCAAGATCAAAGACATATTTAAAAAGAAAAATGCTCTCCTAAATATCTGGTAGACAGGCCCCAAGGATTGCTTTGAGGGCAGTATATTCCATAGTTTTGAGGCTACAACAGAGAAGACTTAACAGAATAACACAGTTGGAAAGGGGCCTTGGAGGTTTTCTACTCCAACCCCCTGCTCAGACAGGAAACCCTATACCAGTGTTGGTTAACCTTTTTGGCACTGAGCGCCAGAACCGGGAAGAGGGCCAGCTGGTCTTGGTGCAAAGAACCCCAAACAGAACAACTAGCTGGTGTACATGTGCGTTGGACCAGCTGGCCGGTACACATGTGTGCAACGGAACCCAGAAGAGCAGTGCGCATGCCCACAGAGAATGCCACTTCTGGCATGCATGCCATAGATTTGCCATCACAGCCCTACAGCATTTCAGATAGATGATTGTCCAATTACATTTTAAAAAACCCTTTTCTACTTGAAAAAAATCTACTCGAGAAAGTAGGTAGAAATACAATTAAAAATTACAAGATATTTTCCTCATTCAAATCCAAATGGAATACTTCAAAAATATTTCTTTCACTTTGAATTTGTTGTGTGCGTATGTGTATTCCCAGACCGATGTGCCAATGATGCTTACATTGCTTAAAATGCCATTGTAGCACATGTTGAAACCTGTGGGATTCTACTAATGCAAATGAATTTAGATTTAGAATGACTCTACTATTTTTTTCTTCACAGAATTAAAGAAGGAGGATATCTGTGCAGTTGAAATAGTAGGAGGGACTACAAGAATACCTGCTGTGAAAGAGCGGATCAATAAATTTTTTGGTAAAGAAGTCAGTACAACTTTGAATGCTGATGAAGCTGTCACTCGAGGCTGTGCATTACAGGTAAGAATGGTGGTATGCTGAAAAAATGGTTTTCTGCTAAAATTGTGGTTTTTAATTAAACACTGGTTCACCTTTAATTTCAAAGGAGCTACAAATAAATGTTATGGTTGAATTGGAAAGAAATGTTGAGTATTTGTTAGGAAAGGCACTTGCTCCAACAGTAGTCAAATTAGTTTTTTAAAATGCAAATTTAAATAGTCCAAACCCCCCAGAAAAGAGTTGCATGAACAAGGATGTGTACAGTGTAACATTTTTCTCCTTTCCACTCCTCTGCAGTCCCTATCCAAATATCTAGCACATTTTGGGGTCTTCCTTTCAGATGTGTGATCAACTCCAGAAGAGAAATTGTGCCCTAAAATTTCAGTGGACGTTTGGATAGTATTGTCTCAGCATATTTGGCAATAGGGATGTGCAGCACTTCCAGTCTGAGGCTAAGAAAGTGCTTTGGAGCAGGCTGGTTTTGTAGTTTATTTACTCATTTATACAATGAACTTCTGAGATTCATAGTTTGTGAGAAGGATGGCTTTATAAATCTTAATAAATCAAGGCTTTTCTGTATCTGATTAGAATTATAGCTTTTATTACTTATTGCCTTTTATTTTTTTCAAGACATCTTAATGATTAATCTTTTTAAAATAAAGATTAATAGATTAATAAAGACATGTTAATCTTTTTAAAATAAAAGTGGGATTCATGACATCATAAAATAACTCGGTGACATTTCACTTTCCTTCTCTTTGCCACATAATGCTATAAGCATATATTTTCAAATATTTGCAGTTATCCATTACGTTTAGTAAACAAGTGTGGATAATTGGTTCATCCCTAATTATTTGTCTAATTACTATTTAACTAGAGATACACAAAGCTGGATTCTTGAATAAAAACTTAATGGGGAATTGTAACCTGTTTCCCCCCTCGCTGTTCCAACATTCCCTTGATTGGGAAGTATCCACTCCTCATTTTTTGGAACAGCGAGTCTAAAACGGACATTCAGGTAAGACAACGTCCCTTTTCCAATTGAAAATGGCCATTTTTTTTTAATGGCTGCAAAAAACAAAAGGGAAGGGCATGATTCTGCAAGCACATGGCAACCAATCAAGGCAGCCAAGAAATAAACTTTTCCATTTATAACTGAATTATATTTTCATAGCTTTAATTATTAAAAATTAAATTGAGATGATGAGATGAAGTCTGACAAGTGCAAGGAGATGGGACAGAAAAAATGATAAAGCACTGCACTTTCGTACTCTTTACATCCAGAGTTTGACCCTATGACCATACATTAATTAAATAAAGAAGAGTTTTTGAAATGGAAACCTATCAGCCTTTTGGTATTAATACATGATGATATATGATTTAATGTTATACATAATTTGATGCTACAGAACTTTTTTCCCTCCTTACAGTGTGCTATTCTATCACCAGCTTTTAAAGTGAGAGAATTTTCTATCACAGATTTGGTGCCGTACCCCATTTCTTTAAAATGGAACTCCCCAGCAGAAGAGGGGATAAGGTAACTCCTAATAAAGATGATTTGTAAATCCTGTTATAATGAATATGCATATAAAACTCCATAAACATAGCATTAACAGTTTTTCATATATTTGAACTATGTCAATTTGAACTATTGACATAATTTTTGTAGTGTTAAGTCTTTTCTGTGCCTCAAAAATTGCTTATTTGAGTGAACAAGGATGTATTTTTTTTATAGTGATTGTGAAGTATTCCCAAAGAATCATGCTGCACCTTTCTCCAAAGTCCTTACATTTTACAGAAAGGAACCCTTTACTTTGGAAGCTTATTACAGTTCTCCTAAAGAATTGCCATACCCAAACGCTGCAATAGGTATGTAGCATAAGAGATACTGTTTCTTTCTGTGTATTTAATATATGTATCAAAACCTAGGAACATATCTGTCTGTTATTTTGTCATGAGATCTTGTGTTAGTGTTAACATCCATGCTAAGACAAGTAATGTAAGACAAAGCCTAGTTTGTAAGATTGTAGGCAATACTGTATTGTGTTATTAGTTATGCGTGCGATTGCTGGGCCCCATCGTAAATCTTTCTTGGTCCATGACGAAGTTAGAAGGGTAGCAGTACATGCTTGCATATAAGCTAGAAAGAATAGCATATGAGCAATTCATAGCACGGTTGCGAAGGAAGGACGCAACTGGGGGTGAAAAATGATTAAGGTAGAAAAAAGGACAAGAGGGGTAGAGAGGGGTAAAGAAAACTAGACCCAAATTGAAGAGATGGGAGGCAAGATTTAAAAAAAAAAAAAAAGATAGCAGAGTGTCAAGGGACATTTTACCAATGCAAATGGCAATAAACTGGCAAGTTCTACCCAATGTAAGGGAACCTGAGATGTTTTTCCCAAATGAAAGAACCAAGTGAGAGTGTCAACCTTGGAAGCCATCTTTACCGTTGGAGCTTCAGGGCTGCCATATCTACTTTCACATCCATAGAGCAGATTGTGTACCCACGTCTTTAAAATGGCAGGGTCCCCATAATTTAAAATAATTCACTAGAGTATTAAGGAATTGGAAACTTTGATCTGTCTGTCTACAACTATCCTTGAGCTGTGGAATATGTGCAAAATATGTTCCGTTTCAGAGGAAATGTTATCCTCATTTAAGGAACCCTTCTTGGCACTTAATCATTGAATTAAACAAATATCTTAGACGGATATAGAAGCCCTTCAAATTCAGTTTATTTGCTCCCCCTTACTTTCTGTTACCTAGACTACTAGAGACCCAAGAGAAGAATGTATACTTGGGGAAGGAGCCTGTTTACCTTTGAACAGAGAAGTACTTCCAAGAAACTGAAACAATTAGCCTTCATCTCTTTTAGAAATCTAAAGATATGAGTAAATACTGTCTAGCAATTGTTTTAACCAATACACTGTTTAATTAATCAGGTCATAATAATTTAAATTCTCATTTTGATTGTTTTAAATAGTGAAAATAATAAGGATAAACGTTTAGTAAAAAAACGTGATCAATAAAGGAAAATCAAATATTTGCTGCTATACAGTATCTTTGGTTTTATGTATTTTGTAAATTCCATGATCTTTTAAATTAGCAAATTTTGTACTGCATTTATTAAAACACAATAAGGAAAATAATGGAAGCAGTAGAGATTTCAGCTATTTTCTGTTAGCAATTCCAATTTAATTTTTACTTCAATGAAAATACTTTATATTTTCCATTTAGCTCAATTTTTAGTTCAGAAAGTAATACCCCAAAAGGATGGATCCAGTTCCAAAGTGAAAGTTAAAGTCAGAGTAAACATCCATGGCATTTTCAGTGTTTCAAGTGCATCCCTTGTGGAGGTTCATAAATCAGAGGAAAATGAAGAGCCCATGGAAACAGATCAACATGCAAAAGATGAAGAGGTAATGGGTGACTTCCCCCCCCCCTCCTGCCTTAAATGACACCATCATCATAATGTGCTTCTTGGCTTGTGCTGCAAACCTGGATATATGAGAAAGGAAATGCTACAGCCAGGATGCTTGTTTGCTGCATGTAGGTTTAATCAATCTTTAGATCTGCCGCTGACAAGGCTGACGTTTAATGCTATACAACGCAAAGTTGGCGATGGAAGCTGCCGCCTCCCAATGCCGTTTAAATAGTCGCGCCAGCGAACCCAGCAGTCAGTCACACTTCTGGGTCTGTGCCGCTGCTGCTCCTGCGCAGAGCATAGCATAGCATCAGTTCATAGTGTTGTCTCCTTCAGTTGTGGCGGCAGGGAGTCAGGGTAAAGATGCCTCATCCGGCCGCCTAATCCATTGCAAACATCCCCACCACCATAGTGCTCAACACCCACCCATCCACCTCAATAAGCACTTCACCGCCAAATGTGAGATTCTCCAAGGCATCTGGGGTCCTCACAAGTCGTCCCTATCTCCTGATGTGTTGAGTGGATCTCGACAGTGCTTTCCCTCTAAAAATAAAGGGATGGGATGGGATCCAGACAGTTGAGTTCCTTTTGGTATCTGAAATTCAGTGTTATAACAATCCCTTCAGTGATTAGTAATACAAGTGGGTAGGTATGGGGTGTTGAATTCAGAGGACTCTCAGTTTCTCATATTCAATAACATGGGAGTTTCATGTAATCCAACATCTTGCTTTCTTTTTTCAGAAGATGCAAATAGATCAGGAAGAGCAACAGAAAAATGAGGAACAACAACAGCAATCACAAGCTGAAAATAAAACTGAGTCTGAGGAAATGGAGGTAAAAGTTATGTCTGAAAATAAAATATGCTCTAAAACTGGTTGAATAATAGAAAGAAAATGGCAGATTGCTTTTCTGCTCTAAAGATGAGCCAAGATAAAATTATTAAACAGCCTATTTGTAAAATAATTTGATACTTCTTTCAGTACATGTTTCTTAAAGACATATGTCCCAATTGATGGAACAATTTAGGGCAGAGTTCATGAAATTGAATAGCCTAAAAACCAGAATCCATTACATGTTTCTGTCCTGAATTCTATTTTAAAATACTGTTTTAATGCAGACGTCTCAGGCTGGATCGAAAGAAAAGAAAACGGACCAGCCCCCTCAAGCTAAGAAAGCTAAAGTAAAGACAACGACAATTGATCTTCCAATTGAGAATCATTTGGTGTGGCAAATAGGAAAGGATATGTTGAATTTGTTTATTGAGAATGAGGTAAGTTAGTTTAAAACACTAAACATGGGATTTCGGCCAGAATTGAAAACAAAAGGTGCAATGTAGCCTTGTAATCTCACTCTGTCATCCTGCAGTAAAGGAAGGTGTGATAAACTGTCAGTGGTAAATATTTATTATGTACCTTAGAGTGATAACAGTGGGCTGACTTGTTTGGGCTCAGAAGGTAAGGAGTGTTTGCATGAGATGCTAACAAAGAATACCAGGACACAAGGTAAATTGGAAATGGAGCCTGGATAGCTCAGCAGACTAATGCATTGTGATTAACTGCTGTTTGCAGTTACTATAAGTTTGAATCTCACCAGGCTCAAGGTTGACTCAGCCTTCCATCCTTTCTAAGGTAGGTAAATTGAGGACCCAGTTTGTGGGGGCAATAAGCTGACTTTGTATATATACAAAAGTATGAAGGCTATTGCTTAACGCATTGTAAGCTGCCCTGAGTCTCCGGAGAAGGTCAGCATATAAATCAAATAAAAAAAAATTGAAAGACCCTTTGGAAGAAGACAGTGTCCAACTAGTTGTTATCAAGAACACTGAATAGAGATCTCTGAATTTATCAGAAGTCAAGCTTGTTTCCAAGGAAGGATGCTTCAGGTGAGAGAATTGAATTGTACACAATCACAGTAACCATTTTATATTTCCTGCAGGGTAAAATGATCATGCAGGATAAACTGGAGAAGGAGCGGAATGATGCCAAGAATGCAGTAGAGGAGTATGTTTATGAAATGAGAGACAAACTCTGTGGCGTGTATGAAAAATTTGTTAGTGATGAGGTAAGTATTTAACGATGTGCAACTAGGAAAAATAGGAACAGATCTGCTCAGAACAATCTAATATGAGTGTTGCTAGGGTCCAGCTTCTCTGACTAAATTTTCAAGCATTTCCACGGAAGTGCTTAATTTAATGAGGTAGCACATTTTTAGGCAATGTAAACTTCTGTGGAATTTGCTGCTACATCCTTTTTACAAATTTGTTTTCTAACTCTGTTAAGTTGCAAATCTCTTGATAGCTTTGACCCACTGAGCTCTTTAATTCCACAAACATTTACAATACAAATAGTCCTTGCTTAGTGACCATTTTTTCAGCAACTGTTTGAAGTTACAACGATGCTGAATGAGGAGACTTACAGTCTGTCTTTAAAGTTGCAGCCATCACAATGTCCCTGCAATCGTGATCACGATTCAGGCTTTTGGCAACTGGTGCAGAATTATAGTACAGTAGTCCCAGCATTCCGCGGTCATATAATCACCACTGATGCTCACTGATGGAACGGTTGTCGTAAGTCAGCATGGTCATGTGATTTTTCACTTTAAGACCATGCCACTTAGCAATCAAGTTCTAGTCCTGTTATGGTCATTAATTGAGGATTGTCTGTGCATTATATAACCTGGTAGCATATTTGATTCTCAAAATTAGGAAGCTGGGAATTCAGTTCTTCACTGAAGAATAACACTTTAATTTATTTGAATTATTTCCAGGATCGTAATAGCTTCATTTTGAAGTTGGAAGACACAGAGAACTGGCTGTATGAAGAAGGTGAAGATCAACCAAAGCAAGTTTATATTGATAAATTTGTTGAAATAAAAGTAAGTAGGACTGAAAACTGCCAGATTTTTTCTGGCTATAAAGATTTTTACTTATTGAGCAACAAAAAGAAACAATGAAATTAAACTAACCCATTTGATTCTGGTAGCAGGTAGCTATAATGTTTCTTTTTTTTCATGAAAACATCATATGTAATGTTCTGCCTTTAGGATTCTTTAACAAGTAGTGTTTGGACACTTTTAAACTAAGTACTTTAGTGAATCATCTTTCTGTAAAAAGAATTCCACACGTAAGTCTTAGGAAACATTTGAATATGCCGGCCAGGTTCATGCGTTAGGAATAAGCTAAGGTTATTCAGCTTTGGTCTTAGGTATGCTAGAAGTCACAGTCAAAAGCAGATGAGGCTACGAGCAAAATTAGATTTGATTCATTTAATTAAAATTATGTGTTTAGTTAGTTTTTCATGTCACAGTTAATTCTAGAGGGCACTTGTTAATATTAGTGCTTTTTTATGTAATGGTCTTCAATTACGGCACATTACAGAAGCATTGTCTTTTGGAGAGAGGCTAGAGGCAATACCCAAGACTTTAAAGGGCTACAACTTATAGCATACTTAATTTGAAATACTTTCATCTATTTAAAGCAGTTTTTAATATGAGCACCATTCATCTCACAGGATACTAACTTCTGGATAAATTTTTCTCTTAATTCAGTCTGTGGGACAGCCCATTCAGGCACGATTTCAAGAATCTGAAGAAAGACCAAAAGCTTTTGAAGAGCTTGGAAAACATGTTCAACAATATATGAAAGCTGTTCATGCATTTAAAGAAAAGGTGTCTTTTTGTATCTTTCTTAACCTTCATAATAGATTTCAAAAATCTCCATTCTTTTTTTCAGCACTAAATTGTAAGAATGTTCTCCCCCCCCCCCCCCCCCCCGCAGGATGAGCAATATGACCACTTAGACCCTGCCGAAGTGGCGAAAGTGGAGAAGAGTACAAATGAAGCAATGGAATGGATGAACAACAAGCTTAATCTTCAGCATAAGCGAAGTCTTACTTTGGACCCTGTTATTACAGCAAAGGAAATTGAAGCAAAAACGAAAGTAAATAAGTTTTTAAACTTAATGCACTTAATGGTGGTATGATTTTTCTATAGAGTTTACAGATGAAATTATCTCAGGTGGATGAAAAAACAAACAAATATGATTTAATTTAAATCCTTTAAACCAAGAATTAATAAAAATGTTTTATACACATCTTGGAAAAAGGAGGCAGGAAGTACCATACTTTGATACTTTAAATCTTGATACTTTTATACTTTTAGCTCTGATATTTTAAAGTAGCAGAGCTCACATTATTCCACTTGTTTTGAAAGATTTAACAAAGCAGTGAGTGGACATTTTTTAAAACAAAAATAGTGGTTGTTTTCCCAACCCATTTAATGGTCTTCTTTGGTTTTAGTATCAAGTTAAAAGAGTAAATTATTAGATAGAAAGAAATGGAATTATATCAAATTTTTATAAAGATTCTGCATCTATTCCAAGGATAAGACAATATCCTTGGAATAGATGCAGACTAATAGAATAGACAATAAATAGAGCAACAATTAGGTCAAACATAGTGACTATGATTTCAAGTAAATTTATTCTGACAAACCTGCAGAGTTAAATTTAGATTTAGCTAGCTACTCTCCTTCACACTAAGATTTTTTAATTTCTTCTTGAGAACTTCAAAGCGATGTTTTATGGTGTAAAAGATCTTACTACAAAGAAAAAAAACAATTTTGGATTGAATGAATAGTGAGAGATTTATGGATAGGAACCTAGATAAATGTTCCAATGTGGTTGCCAAGGAAAATTCTTCCATTACTAAATATATCTGATTTACATTGTTGACATTTAGCCCAATTAATTGGCCATTGCATGTTAACTTTCATACATTTTGGGAGGCAGCTTTGGTATAATTTGTCATTCAGTGCTTCCAACTCTTTCATTTCAGGAACTGATAAACATCTGTAATCCTATTGTTACCAAACCCAAACCCAAAGTGGAACTGCCAAAAGAGGATCAAAAACCAGCAGAACAGAATGGTCCAGTAGAAGGCCAGGGAGATGCCACCAAGGCTTCTCAGACTGCTGAACAGCATACAGATTCGACAGCTCCAACATCTACAGAAAAGAAACTTCCGGAAATGGATATTGATTGAATTCCAGTTCTTTATATTACATACTATAATAAAGCTTTATGTTGTCTACTTTATGATCTGAATATAAATGGGAGCCAATTGAGAACTATTATTTTCTCACAGTACATTTTTGGATGGGATTAGTTGGTAGGGAGAAGCAAACTCTCAGTTAGTTAAATCTTCAGCTGGATAAATTCAGTCTTTTGCCATATGATGCCAGACATCCGTGATAGCTATTAGATTTGCACATCTGCTCTTTCAGTTTAATCCTGTTCATGTTGTGAATTCCATTATTTAAAGTGTGTAAGAGCAACTAGAACAGTTTGGTGGTTTGTTTTTAATCTACAATTAAATTACTATTGTGGATTGAAACAACATTAGTTCATGGAAAATTACAGAAGTATTTAAAGCTCTGGTTCTAACACAAAAGAGCGTAATAAAGATATTAGATTGTGATCCCTTTGGAATTATGGAAGCAATAATAGCATGTTTTATACCTGCAAGTTTAATACATTTTTATTGTACCATTTTATGGTTATGTGAGATATAAGGCAACATGGCTCAGATGATTTATTCAGGTTAAATGTAAAGAAATGAAGTAGCTGGAGTGTTTTTTCCCGGTTCATGTTCACACTCTTATTAATATTCATTATGTCCTAGGTGTTGTATCAAATTGTTTATCTGATATGCAGAATAGCATTTATCTTAAATATGCTATTATATCCAATATGTATCCTCATGATAAATTTCTCCCCGGCTATAAGAAATGCTGTGTAAATTTCTGTCTCTAGCTTAGTTGTAGGGGAAAAAGGAGGGTATACTGCTAGCTGCCTCTTGATTACTCTGATTAGAAGCTAACATAGAAGATAGTATTTGTTTTCCTACACTTGAAAATGATTGTTTTATCTTCCAGCTAAAGAAGGAATCTGGCAGTTTGCTTTTGTGTTCATTTACACTTTGGCTGTGTTATTCTTCTAGTATTGATAATTGTCATTAACTTGTATGTGTTGAAATCAAATGAAAGCTTCCATACACATTACAAGAAATAAATGCACTGGATTCTATTGGATTTTTTTAAAACCGTTGATTATAAGAAAACTACATGAAACTCGTAAGATTAGAAAATAAGTAACATAAATTACATCTCTTTAAAACCAACTGTTTAGTAGTCATTGAAAATATATTGGACTTGAAAGCCATGTTTAACAATCATGAGGATTATATACTAGTTTTAAGTATTTTTGCTTTTAACTTAGGTCTTAGTTCATACTTGAAATTCAGAGCTCTGTCAGTGTTCCAGAATTTCAAAGAAGAAAAATAAAAGTACTATTATATTTGTACAATAGTTTTTTTTATTTTTCTTCTTTGAACTTAGAAATTAATATGTTTATAAAATATTCAAAACTAATTTATCTCCACATATTGCTGTTTTCTGCATGTTTGATCTATTCATGGTAGTTGAAAACCTGATGAAATACAGTACAACTTATCTTTACATGTCCCATTGTCACATAAGCTTTTATTTCTTTGAAAATATTCACTACTTTTATTTAAATGGCATTCAAGAAAGATAAAAAACTACAAAGTGCTACAGATGAGGCTGTATGCTATTTTAATATGCAGGTCATTATAAATAAATCACAAGGTGAGCACCATATACATTTTGATAAACTGGTGTTCCTGATACATCAACTTTTTTGCTTAACATTAGAATTAATTAGAATTCATTGCTCTATGCTGCCTGAAACCACTTTATGTGACAGCCATATACATTTCTTTTAAAAAAAAAGATTCCTACTGAGAATTCTCATAAGGACAAAAAGTCAGATTGAATAGTGTGTAAAGAAGGGAAGGACATGGATGAAGACTGTCTAAGCCTCCCTTAGGCATGAAAGTTGCCCAGGTGACTTTGGACCAGTCTCTCAACAGAACCCTCCCCACAGGATAATTATAATGAATGTAGATAGGGCTGGTAGAGACCTTGGAAGTCTAGCCTGATCCCCTGCTCAAAGCCTCCTGCCTTATAACATCCTGATTAGGTGGTTGTCTGTTCTGTTCCTGAAACCACCTGTGATGGACCACCCACAACTCTTGTGACCCCTAATCCTCAATAGGCTAGACATACCCTCCCTCAACCATTCATACAATTTAGCCTTCATATTCTCTTAGTATGTCCTTGCCTATTTTGACTTGTACACTGTTGTTTTTCTTTGTGCTACTTTTGATAGGTCGGGCTATTCCTTTTTTGTAAAAACAGATGCAAAGAATTAAGCAGTTCTGCTTTCTATCTGTTGCTTGTCATCTTGCCATCTGCTATCACTTCTTTAACTTCTTGCACTTTACATATTGAAAAACTCTTATTTTTGGCATTAGTTGCCAGCCTTAGCTCATTAGGGTCCTTAGCTTTCCTGATTCCCTCCTTGCAAATTTGGGTTATTTGCTGGTATTCTGTTTTAGTTACCATATGTGCCCTTTCCATTTTTTAAAAAAAATTTTGACCCTTAATTTGTCAGCTCTTTGCAACCTTGCTTGTTTCCTCCAGTATCTTGTTTTTCTTTCACTGTGATATTGCCTTCATTATCTCATTTTTCAGGGTTTCACAAATGTCTTTGTAGGCTTTCCATCGATGGAATCCTTCCTAATCTGTTGAAGTTAGCTTTCTTAAAAGTCTAAAACGCTAATCTGACTTATCTTCCTGTTGTTGCATTATGGTGATTTAAAGTATGATATGATTGCTTTCCTCCAAAGTTTCTATAGCTTCTACTCTAAACCATTTTGTCCCTATTAGTAAGAATGAAGTCCATAATAGCTGTCCTTCTAGTAATCTTCTCTACCTTTTGCATGACAAAACTGTCAGCTAGGCACATATGGAACCTGTCTGATCTCCCACTCCCTGCAGTTTGTTTCCCAACTGATGTTAGCGTAATTAAAGTAATCCCTCATTATTATCGTTTCTTGAACACTTCAACTAACTGATCTACAAAGAGTTCATCTATTTCTTCTGGCAGGTTGGATGGCCAATAGAGCACACCTATACAAAGTCATCTATTCTCTGTAATATTTAGCCAACTACTTTGAAGAAGGCTTTCATCCCTAATGTATATTTCTGTGGAGGTGTAGTAATAACATATACCAGTGATGGCTAACCTTTTTGCCGTCGCGTGCCAAAAGCGGAAGTTGCATGGGGTTGCGCACTTGCGTGCCCACATCCATAATTCAATGCACCTGTCACCCCGCACATGCAACGCCCCCCTGCGTTCCCCCTCCTTTTGGCATGTCATGGCCCAGTGGGCCCCTTTCTCACCCTCCCCAGGCTCCAGAGGCTTTCTAGGAGCTTTGGGAGAGCAAAAATGGCCTTCCCCAACCTCCCAGAGGCCGGAAATGGCCTGTTTCCTCACTTCCGGTGGGCCCAGAACGCCTGAACCAGTGGGCCAGTGCGCGCATGCACGCTGGAGCTCAGCTAGGGCAATTCTGGCGTGCCCACTGATAGGGTTCCACATGCCACAGGTGGCACGCGTGCCATAGGTTCGCCATCACGAACATAGTGCGACACATCCACTGAATTTTTTTTTTGTTTCTTTCTGGTTAGATGATAGGAGTATTAGGGATTTTCACTGTCTTGTATCTAAATCAAAGAATACTATAACAAAACAGGCTGGAGTGTTGTGATCATTAAAAAAATGGTGTGCTGCAAAAACAATAAATGGGGAAAGCTGGTGCATGCACAAAAATGACACCTAAAATCTACAGTAAAACACTAGGCCTGCACTGGAATCGTTTTACAATATAAAAACATTTCAAAATCACCCAAGAATGTGCTTGCTTTTTCTGTTGTCTCCATGATTATCAGGCCCAAGCCTAGAGAAATATGTTTGAATTCAATCCTTTATTTGCTTACATCTAATGGACAAAATCTTGCCAAACTAAAGCTGTAGCTTTCTTTCCTATTGGACACATTCTGAAGAGATTCTAAAGTATGGCTACCCAAATCTCTTTCCCCCATCCTGCTCGGAAATGCGCAGTCTGTTAATCCAGGCCTCTTTCTGGGAAAACTGCTTATCAAAACTCTCTTCCCCCCTCTCTCCTACATGTGCCTATTCCATTGCAATGGTAGTGCATTCATGTATTGCCAATCTATAAACCAGATAGGCTAATCTCTCTGAGACATAGCAGTGTTAAAGATTTTGTCTCTTATTCCAACAGCTCCTGACACTACCACTTATATTCCAAATCATGTTTTACCAGGCATTTCCCGCAGCTGTGGTATGTGAGCGAAATAGGGGCTTCAGACTCTGCTAGATTTTGAAAATTAAAAAGTAAAAATAGGGGAAATGGAATAATGCAGCTTTTTGATTGGATAGCTGCAATACATGCAAAAGGATAATTTGAGAAACGGACCAATCACACAAAAGATAATGTTTATCTTTTCTATAATCAAACAATTTGTTGAAAAGACTAAACAGTAAGAAACCATTGTATTTTAAAATTTAAAAGATATACTTCCAAAGTTAAAATGCTAAAGCAACAGTTCAGTTACCAGTTTACAAGTCATCTGAAGAAAAGGATTAGAGTAAATCCTATATTCTGGATGGAATCTAAAATGGTGTAATCTGTTACAAATAAAACTTGCTATAAGGGATTGGAATAGGATTCAAATGATGTTGGTACACTAAGATTATAGGTACAATTAGCACCATCTTATCTTGTTCACAAATCTTGAGGTCTCATTCAAGACCAGCCTAAAACAATTTTCTGAATTGAACAGAAACAAAAAATCAGCACAAGTTCTTGTCTAGATTTGTTATCTAGAATTTTCTTGAAATAGCTTTTCCCTTTGACTTAATTACCTGAACATCTCTCAGATTCCTGGGAAATCCAAATTTTAATCAAAAGCTGTTTTTTCCCAGGTTTTCTTCATTTCCTCCAATTCTGCTTTGTCCTTAAGTGACTCTTAACGACAAATATATCTTTGTTAGTGGAAAATTCATTTGATTCTTTTCTTGGAAGAATGGCTAATCAAGTTATGCAACTGCCTTAATATTAAAAATAATTTGGTATTTAAAAAGTAAATCTGATGCAGAATTCAATTCTAACCAGAAACCATTGTTGGGTTACTACAGGTTTGTGTTAAACCAGGTACCCTTAGCTTAAAACTCAATAGTGAAATACTTTTTGCTTTAAAAGTGATTTAACACATTTCACAACTCAAAGATTATAGCAGAAAAGATTTTAGGTTTAATGTTTACTAACTTTACCGTACTAATTGCAATCTAGCATTTTTTTTACACTTATATGTCATGGTTCATTTCTTTTAAAAAGTACTCAAATTTTCTATTCTCAGGAGAGGGAAGGCTGGGTTAGGTCTGTCATGACACTTAATTATAAAGCGGATATATTTTGGAATGCAGAATTGATGTTCCTAAGAGCAGAGAGATCTCTTTGCTTCCGTAGTATTTTTTTTTTTTGCAGCCCAACACTGATAAACTCTACATAATTTAATCTAACGTAATTGCTGTTCCATTACACATCAGTTGGGGACTAAGGGATAATCCATTCTCTGACAACTGCAGCATCCTAAGAAGTACTAAACGCAATAGCACAAATTGTCAAGATGCAAAAAGGCAACACCAGAATCGTCTTTTACAAGACCCTTCCAAGTAAACTCATTCTTTATTGAGTCTTATTTGCCTCAAAATGACTTCAGGGGTGCAGTTTCCAGAAAGGGCATTCGCAAGCGGAAAGCATCAAAGAATGTTGTGGCTCCTTAAAGCCTGCTCTTCCTTTTTTCAAATCGCAACTAAAGGCAAAACCAGGAAAAGCTCAGCTCAACCGACTCTATTTATTTTTATATATTTATTTATTTTGTCGAGTACATATTAGATAAGATATATAAGTAGAAGCATGAATTGAATGCATAAAATGAATACAATTAAAGGGAACATTAGGACAGGGACGGTAGGCACGCTGGTGCTCTGATGCACGCCCCTTCCATCCCTGAGAGGCCGTGATTTCGGCAGCCACCGCTCCTTCCCTTCCACCTGGCAGGATCACCGGCAACCCCATACCTCGGCTCCCAGGACCTCCTCCCTAGAGCTTCGCAAAACAAACCGGAAACCGGCGGACGCACATGACCCCGCTAGACTGAAACGCCGCCCTTGCTTTCCCTTCCTAGCGTGCTTTTTTTTCCTTTCCCCGTAGCTCTCGCAATCCGAGGCGGAACTGCTCGCCGAAGCCAGGCTTTGCAATCGGAGGAGGTCGAGCGCCTCGGGAGCAGGTGTCCTGGTCAGTGGGGAAGGATCGGAGGGTGATTCGAGGCTTGTGGCGCGGGGTGGCAGTGGTGGTGTTACAGCAAAGAAGCGGAATGGAGTGGGACGGGAGTCGAGTCGGCAAAAGGGAGGGCGGCGCTGGAGGCGCGTTGTGGATCGCGGTGGTCTTGTTGCTTTCGCGCTTGAGGTTCTGTGACGTCACTCGATGGCTAGCGCCCCTCTTGCGAGAACTGGAAGGTGCTTTTGCGCTTTGGCGCCTCTGAGCTCTCTCGTAATATGAAGGTAAATGCCTCGGCCTTTTCAAGAGGCTCCGCGCTTGCTTTTTAAAAATCACGAATAGGCAGCTCGCCTCATTGGGTGGGTTCCAAAGTTTCTTCCAGCAAAGGTGCTCTTTGATCGCGCACGGCTACTCTTTTTTTGTTCTGGAGAAAACCTTTTATCTCTGGGGTCTTTAGAAGTCGAAAACGGCTTGATGGCACGTACCCGATTATTTTTGTTACTCCGACAAAGCTTAGAGGATCCCTGCAGTAAGTATTTTGTGGGTCGGTGGGGTCGCAGCAGTGAATGGATCCTATTTGTGACCCAGGTCAGAACCAAATGGTCCATTTCTTCCTTTTCCTCTGCTATTTTAGTCTTTACGACTATGGTCATTTGGATCTCGGTTCTACTGTTCCAAAGTGTTGGTGCGTCCAGCTTTTGAAGCCTCTTAAAGTTAACCATCAAAGGATAATTTTGCAGGATCTTTGAATTAATAGCATATGAAATCTGTAAACTAAAATTAGAAAATTTGTAGTTTCTGGTTTTTTTTTTTTAACAAAGCAACTTTCCAAAGCCTGCTTAATGGGAATTCATTAAACCTAATATCTTAGGCAGGACAATAATTTGTGACACACACAAACTCTTCCTGGCCTATATTTTTCACCTACTTTCATACCCTATTTCTCCCAAAATAAGACATCCCCTGATAATAAGCCCAATCGGGCTTTTGAGCACATGGCAATAAGGCCAAGCACTTATTTCAGGGTTCAAAAAATATAAGACAGGGTCTTATTTTCAGGGAAACATGGTACATAATCTTGATAGATAAAATAATTTCCAAGTAAACCAGATTTAGGTAGGGGAAACCTTGCTAGTTTTAATAAATGTTCGTATGAAACTAAAATTAATGATCAAGAACGCCATTCATGAGAATGTATAGCATAGTCAGAAAAAAAATTCACTCCTTTTATAGAATGTAAATACTATATTTCTTTGAATCTTAGTGGATGACATGGATTATTATTTTTTTTGCTTATGGCAAAAGCTTACATACATTTCTCTGATTATTCAGAAAATAAAATTATATCATGTGACTAATTAAAAAGATACCAATTAAACCTGGCCCTTTGGAAGACTTTACCCTCTAAGGTAAAATCTGACCCCAGCCTCCTACCCTTCTGCAAAAGAGCCTGAGGACCTGACTGCTGGTTAGCCTGGGGATCAGATAGGGGAGTTGCACACTGGAGGTGGCTGCTAGATTGATGGCAGCCTCCACCTCCCTTCCCCTCCCCTTGCTCTCTGCTTTCCAAGCATCCATCTTTTTGGTTACCCTATTGATGTACCGTATTTTCCGGCGTATAAGACGACTGGGCGTATAAGATGACCCTCCTCAGAACCATTTAAGGCTTGTCAGAGCCTTTCGGGCTGGTCTGCCTGGTTACAGGAGAATGAGACCCGGCGTATAAGACGACCCCCGACTTTTGAGAAGATTTTTGTGTGTTAGAAAGTAGTCTTAGACGCAGGAAAATACAGTATTTATTTTTGTTGTGTTCCTTTGTCATTGTTTACTTTATTCTATTTTACTCCTATTCTATTTACGCCCTTTCATTTTTCTTCCTTTTTATTATTGTAAGCTGCTTAGAATAGCCCTTAGAATAGGTGAGATAAGTGGCAAATAAATTTAATAAATAAATAAATGAGGTGAAAATATAACAGAATACCAACACCGTGCAATGAGGTATCACTACACTGATACTCAATTTTATATCTCCAACCGGTGTGGCAGAGGTGTTGCTGTCATTTCTGTTTCACGGTGTCTGGAGGCTGTGGGGGACAATAGACATCACTTAAACCCTGGCAGGACTGAGTGCATATAGGTATATGGAGCCTTGAGATCTATTTTAACAGCTTGAGTTCTGGATGGGGTCATACTTCCCCCTGTGCACAACCTGGGGTTCTTCTACTCTAGACACAAAGATACTCCTGCTCCAAGAGCAGGTAGCAGTGGTAGGTAGGAGAATTTTTACTCAACTTTGTTTTGCATCCTTTCCTGGATTGTGAGTCCCTGCGCTCAGTCACTCACACCCTTGTCATCTTGCGCTTGGAGTACTGCAATGTGCTCTATATGAGACTACTCTTGAGGAATATTCAGAAGCTTCAGTTGGCACAAAATGAAGCAGTGCAAACCGTTTAGGTGGCCAGTGTAACAACTGTGTTGTGTAAATGCACTGGTTTCCAGTTTGATTCCAGCTTGTTAGTTCAATTCAAGCTGTTAGTTATCATCTTTAAAGTCCTTTATGACATAGGTCCAGAATAACTGAGGAACCATATCTTCCCAATGGGATTGGCCGACCCCACATGTGCTAACAAAAAGGGGATGTTGTGAATCCTGTCAGCCAAGGAATTGTGGCTGGTCGGGTCCAGGAGGAGAATCTTTTCTCCCATAGCTTCTGCCCTTTGGAACATTAACCTCCCTCTAGATGTGAGAGCTGCCCTCATCCTCTCAGCCTTCTAAAGGGCTTAAAAACTTGGCTCTGCCAATTCTCTTGGGGCTTACTCACTGGTCCTTTATTTAACTTATTGTTAATGTTAGCCATTTCTGTTTTAAGACGATATTTTAATGTTTCCATTTTAATTGCTTCTGATATTGTAAGCTGCCCAGAACTAGTGAGATGAACAGCATAGAAATTCAATAAATAAATGAATAAATAACCCTTCTTAATAAATGTGATTGATGTATTCTTGCAAATAATTTGAGCAGTGAAATTATTTTAGTGGAATAAAATATATTTTGCATATGTCTTTTTAGGTAAGATTGCTGTACTAATAATGTAGCTGAAAGTCATGTCTTTGCCCTCTGGAACCAAGAGTCATAATTTTGATATTAGGGAAGCAGCGGCAGAGGAAGAGATGGCAAGTGGAATCATTAGGGCAATATACGATTAAATCTATTATGTACTTACCATTATTTTTTCAATCTTTACCATTGCCATTTGTAATTTTTCTAGCAGTGTATTGTTTGATGCTATACAGATAACAGATAACATTACTCCTTGCCTAAGCTGTGCTGGAAATAACTAGCTTCAATGCTCCAAGTGAAGCAAAAAGAGGAATAGAAAGTTCAGAAGGGGAGAATCTATTTTGGTCCAAGAAAAGTGATATCTGAAGACAGGGAGGTTAGGGGCAAAGGGAGAACTTGAAGTTATCCAGCGCAAGATGCTGTGCTGTGAGCTATGGTTTAGAAATGACAGTGACTGAATCAGAACAGCAGGCCAACCTGTTGTGTGGTCTGTTGACTTGATTCACACAATATATTAAATTACCGTGAATAAGGTGGACCTACATGACATCATTTTCCTCTTGTCTTGCACATCTTAGCCATTTTCACTGAATCTTTCAGGCTGTATGGACCTGAAGCTGCCACCTTTAACTTCGTGTTAACTGAAAGTAAGGTTTAAACTTACAACTTTCTTTATCTAGCTATTCCAGATTTGTACAACATACTTAAACTTTGAAAAGTTTAATTAACAAGCTGAGCAAGACAAGGTTAAGATGATGGTGGTTTTGTCTATGTTGATCCGTGCTAAGTTATTACATGTATTGTGGGAAATGCTGCATATCAACCCAGTTGCTAATAGCCAAGTGAAGTTTATTGAGGGGGACAGAATTTAATTAGTAAAGATAAGCATACCAAAGATTGATTTATTCCATTTTTTTACGTATCACTGTCTTTATTTAAAAAAAAATATTTATATGTAGAACAGAACAGAACAGAACATTCTATATTGGCCATTGTGTGATTAGACAACAAGGAATTTGTTTCTGATGCACAAGCTGTACAAACAACAAAATCATAAATCATGAGATACAACCAACAAAGTGATAGCCATAAGAAGGATAATAGTAATACAGTCATACTACATGGGTAAATATCCTTAGGCATAAGATAGTGCTGTGGGAATTAGGTAGTTAGAAGAGTGATCGCAGGGGGTGAAATTGTCTTTGTGTCTAGTTGTTTTGGCATGCAATGCTCTATAGTGGCATCCTGAGGGGAGGAGTTGAAACAGTTTAAGTCCAGGATGTGAGGGAGTCTGTAGATATTTTCTCAGCCCTCGTTCTGTGTTGCTTGTGTAGTGTAGATATCCTCCATGGAAGGCAGGATGGTTGCAGGGTTTTTTTTCCTGCAGTCCTAACTATCCGTTGAAGTTTATACCTGTTCTGTGGTAGTAGTGGTAGAATTTTTAAAAACCAGCTAAACTTGTAAGTTTACAATGTATGTTTTAATAGTTTGTAAAGATTCGAGAGAATATTACAGATTTAATTTAACTTCTAAAGTAATGTCGTATGGATCAAATATTTTTCTCTGGGCAATATATTTCATG
Organism: Masticophis lateralis; assembly: GCA_030761175.1. Lineage (NCBI taxonomy): Eukaryota > Metazoa > Chordata > Lepidosauria > Squamata > Colubridae > Masticophis > Masticophis lateralis. Next base: position 92,833,784 of record JAUDYJ010000002.1, read on the forward strand.
GCAGGGGTGGCACTCCAGTGAAAAACTGATCAGAAACAGGAAAGGATCCTGGAGGAGCTTCATAAGGAAGAAGAGATTGGATCAGGTGAGGGCCTTGATGAGATTAGCCTACTTCAGACATAACAATGAATAGACAGTTGTTTATCATTATTTTCATATGTCTTGGGCTTTTAAACTCTCCCCCACCCCCAGGCCACAAGGAAGAGATTGGAAACTTTTAATTTCTGTTAAATGTACTTTAGCGTGGGAACCTTAGTCTTCCTTAAGTATAATTAGTTGAAACTAAACTGATTTATAAACTGTGATTGAAGTTATTTTGTTTCAACTTCCATAGTTAAGACCAACTGTACTGCATTTTGTTTAAAGACTGTTTAACTTTTAAAATAAGTAAAAGAGTTTGAATGTTTCCTGGAATGTCTACTTGAGATGAAAAGACTTCATAAACCAGAAGGCTGCTGTTGTCCATTTGGGTACTGATGAGCTATCTTTAGTGACGAGCAGATTATTCAGTTTACAGTGTCTTCATAACATATTCTCAGGTGTTCTGGGCAAGGTGCAGCAAAACACAGAAACTCCCTCATTCAGCTCTTTAGAGTAATGCTGGTTTATTGCGCGCTGGCTCCAGGTACACGCTGTGATCTCGAAACGAATCGAATTTGGCGCTACATCCCTCAGGCTTGGGATGTTTATATAACACTTCCTTTAACCGTCACGTTTATTAACCTGCCCATGCTTATTAACACACCCACGCCTACGATGCATGCGGTTCCGGTGTTTAGTAGTTCATCCCGAATCCTGCATCCATCTCTCTTATGCTCCAGAGTCATTTCCTCAGCAGCGAAACCAGCATCCACAAGAAAACATTCCTAACACCGCCATATCCGCCACCCCTCACCCCGCATATGGCCGCCTAACACCCAGTGCTAACCACCACCCATTCATGTATGTAAACGTCCCCTTCTTTCTTTGAGCAGCAACGTTGTCGAGTGTGTTGCTTGGCTCGACAGGCGGCTCCCCTTTCAACATGGGTCATCAAAGACGCTAGCACCTAGTTGTGGTTTCTGTGGATATTTCTTATGGAACTGCCTAATCAGTCATTTGACATTGATGTCACTAGATGGTACCCAGGACGCTTCCTCATATGAATAACCCTTCCATCTAACAAGATAACGAAGCCTTCCCCACCTGATTTTGGAATCCAGGATTTCATTGATTTCATAATACCCCTCCGTGACCGGACCGGGCCGTTCAAGATTGTCCCGGGTCACAGTTATGGGTTTGAGAAGACTACTATGAAAAACGGGGTGGATTTTTCCCAGTAAAGGGGGGTAATTTCAGTGTAACTGTGACAGGGTTTATTATCTTTATTACCTGGAAGAGGCCTAGATACTTCGGTCCTAGCTTCCGACTAGGCACCCATAATTAGATATATTTTGTGAAGAGATACACCATGTCCTCTGCTTGCAGAGGCTGGAGTGGCACCCTCTTTTTATCTGCCTGGCTTTTATATTCCATGGCTGCTTTATCTAAAGCATCTCTCACTTGAGGCCACAGTATACGAATCCTATCAGTCCGCTCATGAGGTAAGGTTGTTGTATCTGATGATTGCTCCAATTCTGGTATAGCCACAAACTCTCATCCCATTGCTACTCGGAAAGGGTGAACTTTGTGCTACTATGAACTGTGTTATTATACGTAACCTGCAAAAAGTAACAACGATGACCAATAATTTTGTTGATACGAGATGTAACAGCGGAGGTAGCATTCTGCCATGGCATTTGCTTGTTCAGCTGCCCCATTGGTACTGGGATGAAATGTTGAACTGAGGCCTTGAGTCAACCCAATTGCATGTAAAAAATTTCTCCAAAAGCGAGCTGTAAATTGTACCCCCCTATTGGAAATAATGTGACGGGGCACTCCATGTAACCTGTATATATGTTGTGTAAAGAGTTTGGCCAATCTCTGGGCTGATGGTAACCCACTACATGGAATAAAATGCGTCTGTTTGGAAAACAGGTCTACAATGGTCCAAATGACTGTGTTTCCGTGGCTCTCTGGCAGGTCAACTACATAATCCATCGCTGTCTCTTCCCATGGTTGATTAGGGGTGGCCAAGGATTGTAATAGACCAAGGGTTTTTCCAGTTCGTGACTTGGCTTTCGCACATATGGAACAGCCCTGTATATATGCCTCTATGTCCCTTTGCATATGTGGCCACCAAACTGTCACCATGTTAAATGGAGTGTTTTGAGAAACCTCAAATGACCGGCAGCTTTACTGTTGTGACATCAGTGCAATACTGTGTTATGGACCTCTTTTGGAACATACAACTTGTCCCCTTTCCAGGCTAGCCTGTCTCTATGAGTGAGTAATTGTTTATTACAATTCATCATGGCCTAATTCCTGTCGTAACACCTCCTTCCAATCTGTTTGCCTGTCTGTCGTTATTGCTGCCACTTTCTTACCTGTGTCACCCTCCAGTACCATAGCTAGCACGACTTCGTCCCATTTGCTGTGGAATTGTGGCATACAGGATAAAGCATTGGCTAGAAAATTCTTACCCCTTGGCACATATTTTAATGTAAACTGAAACCGCTGGAAGTAATGGGCCCAGCGCACTTGCTTAGGGGATAGCTTTCTGGGAGTTTGCAAAGCTATTCGGTTTCGGTGGTCAGTCCATACCTCAAATGGTACCGTCGCTCCCTCCAGTAAATGACGCCAACTAAGGAGGGCCCAGCGAACGGCGAAAACCTCTTTCTCCCAGGTAGCCCACCCTCGTTCTGTGGGAGTGAATTTTTTGGAGATGTATGCACATGGGTGTAACTGGCCCTGGTTGTTAGGGGCTGTATTATTGCAATAATACAGTCCCCACAGCCACGTCACTCGCATCTACTTGTACCACAAACAGTTTTGTTTGGTCAAGGTGTTGGAGTACCGGTGCCTCAGCAAATTGACATTTTAGGTCCTCAAAAGCTCTTTGACAGTCTGTTGTCCATTCCAGGTGTCGTCCGGGTTGCGGCACCCCCCCCCCCCTTTGTCCTTAATAAGTTTGTTAGGGGCAAGGCAATATGGGCGAATGTTAGAATAAACTGTCGGTAGCAGTTGGCAAAGCCAAGGAAGCTTTGCAATTGCCGCCTAGTCATTGGAGCTTGCCATTCTAATACAGTAGTCACCTTTTTGGGATCCATTTCCAACCCGTCCTTGGATATTCTATAACTAAGGTAATCCAATTCCATGTGGTGGAACTCACACTTAGATATCTTAACATATAACTGAGCTTTTAGCAACTGTTCTAGTATCTGGCGGACGAGGCTTATGTGTTCCTTGGTGTAAATTAAGATGTTGTCAAGGTACACTAATACGCCTTGATACAAGTAATCATGGAGAACCTCATTAATCAATTGCATAAAAACTGCAGAGGCGCCTTGTAGTCCGAAGGGCATGACACAAAATTTATAACTGCCCAACGGACAGTTAAACGTGGTCTTCCATTTGTCCCCCCATTTGTCTAATACGAACCCGATAATATGCTTCCCGTAAGTCCAACTTAGTGAAATAAGTGCCTATGGCTAAGGCAGCCAAACGATCTTTCATTAATGGGAGAGGATACAAAGGCTGTACGTTGACTGTATTCAACCCACGGTAATCCACACATAAGCGAAGACCGTCGTCTTCTCCCGAAATAGGACTGGTGCGGCCATATGTGAACGACTAGGCTATATAAACCCTCTGGCCAGGTTTTTGTCAATATACGTGCACAATTCCTCCACCTCTTTCGGGGTCATTGCATACATATGTAGCTTTGGCAATTTAACGCTAGGTATCAGTTCGATAGCAAGATCCATTACCCGGTGTGGTGGTAAAGTATCACACTCCCTCTCGTCAAACACTGCTGCCAAATCTGCATATACAGCAGGCACTCCAGATAGACACATGTCTTCAAGCCCCAATGACACTTTCCCCTTCGTATGCTACACATCCGTGGTACTTGGTTCCGGTCCGAGCTCCAAATGAAGTTTCCGAAAAAACCCCTCCCACCAGATAGTGGGTTTCCATTTATCCAGCCAAGCCAAGCCCAAAATCACAGGTTCAATCATTGTGTCCACCACCATGAAACTAAGTGCTCCCAGTGAGCCCTTATCTCCATTCTCACCATTTCTGTCACGTGTAGCTGGAGCCACCCCTAAGGTAGACCCATCCGTCTGTTCAAATGCTATGGGGTTCTTCAACGGGATTAGCTGAAGGCCTAAATGGGTGATTAATGATCACCTCATCAAACAACACATGCACCCAGAATCAATAAGTGCCTTCTGTTGTACCTCCGCTGACCCATAGTGAGTTTTCAGGGTTACTGGGATGAGGAAGGGACATATAGGATTACTTACCATCAGGTCACTGTTCTCCCCGTCCTTGTCAATATCCTCTACTACCACGGGAACGACACCAGGATGTGGCCCGTCTCCTTTGGGGTTCTGTTGGTGGCCTGCCCTAGTTGTGATACCCCTCTAGTCTTCTCAGGGGTTGTTCGTACTCGACTCTTCCCACTTGACATGGCGTTGTAGGGCCTGTTGGCTGAACTGGTGGTAGTGGGCACTCCAGGACTCTATGTCTCACCTGGTTGCACCGGAAACACCGTAGCGGCCGGCGAGTGGAGTCAATTAACCTGGAGTTGGGCTCCCCTCTTTCTGCATTCCTGGGGGGGGGACGGCTGTTCCGGTTGCCGTCGGGACTGGGGTGGACCCACACTGCCCTTAATACGGAATTCACGCAAGCCCACATCCAAGTTGATTGCTGCTTTACACCATTCCGACAGGCGTGGTGGTAGGCCCCTCTATGCACACGCCTGCCTCAACTCTCGGTCCAAACCGAGGTGGAACTGATGGACCAGCATGCGTTAGGGCCAACTGCGCACTCTCCCTGCCAACTTCTGGAAGTCCTTGACATATTCTTTACCCGGGCGGCCCCGTTGTTTCAGGGCTACTAGCTCTCCCTCAGCAATCTGTATTCTGATGTCATCCTCAAACCTAGCTCTGAGACCCTCCAGGAACAAACCGACATCGGTCAGCTTCTGGGCATGGTCACTATGGAGGTCCGCCACCCAGTCTGCGGCCTCCCCCGTTAATGTCGTTGTAATACCCACCACCATAGATCATTGTGATGGGTATAAACGACCATACAGATCGATATAACTCAAAACCTGACTCAAAAAGAGAGCCACCCAGTCTGGATTGCCATTGAATGTGGCCATGCTTATTAACACACCCATGCCTATGACACAGGCGGTTCCAGTGTTTAGTAGTTCATCCCGAATCCTGCATCCATCTCCCTTATGCGCCAGCGTCGTTTCCTCAGCAGCGAAACCAGCATCCACAAGAAAACAATCCTAACACTGCCGTATCCGCCACCCCTCACCCTGCACATGGCCGCCCTATTGGTGATGGTAACACCCAGTGCTACCACCACCCATTCATGTATGTAAACGTCCCCTTCTTTCTTTCATTGCGCGGCAGCGTTGTCGAGCGTGTTGCTTGACTCGACACATATTTTAGAAAGACGTTTATCATTCACAGATCGTTTAAATGTCTTCAGAAGACAAAGAATCTCAGGAGGATGAACTTCTTGCTTTGGCAAGTATTTACGATGAAGATGAATTCAAGAGAGCACAAGATGTACAAGGAGGAGAAACTCGAATCTCCGTGGATGTGCCTCAGAATTTCAGAGTATCTCTGAGCGGTAAGTCCGACTCCTTTTTGGATTTTCTTGAAAGGTATTGTAGTAGAGTACACATTCATTCATTCATTCATTCATTCATTCATTCATTCTTTATTCTTTATTTATTTATTTATTTATTTATTTATCTATCCTATTTCTTAACCACCTGTCTCCCTCAGAGTTATGTTAACCTGTGCAAAATGTAATTTCAGTATGATATGATATTTCAGTATACCTCATTACCTCTTTGAATATATACATAGACACACGTGCAAGGCAGGAATCCACATTTTGCACACACTTTGGACAATTTTACATTGTAATCCAATCCAAGAATATCATGACTAGAAGACAGTATTTCTAACTCCAAATCCAAGCCCAATTTACTTTTGATGGAAGAGAAAGTGATTTTGGAAGTGGGTGACGAGGGCTAATGGAATGTTCAGGAGCCAGCCAGAGATTTCTTGATAAGCCATGTGTGAGACAGAAGATACGAGATCCTTTTCTCTGCATAACAGTGAAACAAGAAAGTGGTTGACAACTAACCCTAACACAGATGGTTCTGTGTTGTACAAACAGATGGCAACACATATGCCTCCAGAGGTCACTGAACATCTCCCATCTCCCAACACTAGATCACTAGTGTTGAAAAGGTAGATGAGGATTACAATCTACTGGTAACTATATTTGGAGGGCCACATTTACCCAACATACCTAAATTCATGCAACATTTGAAGAAATTGTTACAGGAATTTCTCAAAGAAAAGGTTTTATGGAAATAATATTGAACCATTCAGTTAAATAGCATGACTTGGAAATTGCGTGGTCAGATTTATTTGTAAGTCGCTCAGAGTTGTCTTGCAGTGAGATAAACAGCAAACAAATTGAATAAATAAATTGAATAAATTTTGTTTCAGGCAACTTCACAGAGACTCTTGAAAACAGCAAGCTTGAATATACAGTAAGCTTTCTGCCTCCAGTGGTGCTGAATTTTGAATTCCCAGCAGACTATCCTTCAACTTCCCCACCTCTGTTCACTCTCAGTTGCAAGTGGCTATCTCAGGCTCAGGTTTGGCATTGATCTTTTATGCAGCATGTAATTTATATGATCCGCCAGGATGATGAGTCACATAGTTTTTAAATGAATGTGTGATGATCTCGTTGCAGCCAAAGGATGCTTGCTAAAAGGAAGCATCATAATTAAAATTCAGGTTAGCTATGGAAAATAATATGTGTGTTAAAACTCCTCATGAATTATTTTTAATTATATTATAAAGTCAATAATTGTGACTTTAAAATCTTAATATTATCTGTATAGCGTATTCATGTGGAAATTATAAATAAGTAATTTTTGAAGTTACGTTTTATCTCTACACGGATAGTAGTCCTTAATGTTCAGATAACAGCTTCATGTGGAGCTTGAAATATGGATGCAGTACTATTAAAATCATGTTTCTTTTCATGAAATTTTGTTTTCTTTTAAGGATATAGTTAGATTGACTTAAGATTTGTGGAAAAAATGTTTTGTCTAACTGTTCTTTCCACTCCTCTCCCCTCTTCTAGCTCATTGCTCTTCGCAGGCAGCTAGATAATTTATGGGAAGAAAACAGAGGTTCTGTGGTCCTGTTTGCCTGGATGCAATTTCTCAAAGAAGAGACACTTTCCTATCTGAATATCACTTCCCCATTTGAACCGGAGATAACTGAGCAAGAAAAACAGCCAAAGGAAGAGGATGGTTGCTATGACATCAAAGATGCTGCATCCACACATAGAGAATCCTCTGATACAAGCACTGTAGAGGATGTTGAGTCTTTGTCAATCCTGATTAAGGAAATTTTAGATTTTGATCAGTCCCAAAAGGAGAAGAATTTCAACTGTAAAATGTTCACGTGCAATATCTGTTTTTCGGTAAAACAGGGAAGCGAATGTATGGACTTTAAAGACTGCAGGCATGTGTACTGCAAGATTTGCTTGAAGAACTACTTTGAAATTCAAATCAAAGATGGACAGGTCCATTGCCTGAATTGTCCAGAACCTGAATGTTCATCTGTTGCCACTCCTGGGCAGGTAAAAGAAAAGACAATTATGGGTCAGACATGGTATGAATCCCTCCCTGTCATTGGAGCATAAAAATAGTTGGGCATTCTCCAGAAAGGAAAGCTAGTACAGGTAGTTCTCAACTTACAACCCATTCAGCCCAAAATTTCTGTTGCTAAGTGAAACATTTAAGAGAATTTTGCCCCAGTTTATGACCTTTCTTGCCACAGTTGTTAAGTGAGTTGTTAGTAACACAGTTATTAAGTGAATCTGACTTCCCCATTGATATTGCTTGTCAAAAGGTTGCAAAAGGGGATCATATGACCCTGGGACACTGCAGATGTCAGTCTCTCAAGTTGTGTTTCATTCAGGGCTGACATAGTAAAGGGGGGGGGGGTTAAATTCCTGTGGGATTAGTAAGAGAGATTGCAGTAGAATGATTTAGAAAATGACCAATAAGGATAAGGGAGCAAGCCAGGAAAGGGAGGGAATTTGGAGCAGAGGTCATTTCCTGGCTGCATATGAGTTCGTGAGGACGTTGTTCTAATAAATAAATGTTTTTTTTTTCTTTATTATCAAAATGTGAGAGGCACGTTATTTCTTTTAGACAACTCAACTCGGACAGCAACTGTCATAAATATGAACCAGTTGCCAAGTGTCTGAATTTTGACCATGTGACCATGGAGATGCTGCAATGATCATAAGTGTGAAAAACGATCATAAATCCCTTTTTCAGTGCCGTTGTAACTTTGGCCACTAAATGAACTGTTGTAAATCGAGGACTTTAAACAGATTAGCAGAGTTGGAAGGCACCTTGTAGGTTATCTAGTCCAACACCCCACCCAAGCAGGAGACCCTACACCATTTCTGACAGATGGCAGTCCAGTGTCTTCTTGAAAGCTTCCAGTGATGAAGTTCCCACAACCTCTGAACTTACTTACAACTTACTTAAAGACATACTAATGTCCAATTATAGTAGTGACTATCTATATTGTTAAAATGATTTTGGCAGCTAATACTGTAAGTACTTAAAGAGACGACCACATCTTTTGCAAAAGAACTAGGATCCTAAAGAATTAGGCCAGTATTCACCTAATTTATAAGAACAGAGATGTGTAAGTTTGTTTGTCCTGCAATATACAAAGCTTTATTATTTTCTGGACTAACTTTTTTTTTGGAAATTAACTTTTCGATAACTTTAGAACTTTGGTCTAAGCTTAGGGGTAAATATGTGTTTCTACATTCTGTAATGAATTGGCCCTGATTTAATTCAGTAATATTCTGGAGTCCTTTCTAAATCTTTGAAGTCTTTGGATTGTTATTAGCCAAGCCCTAGAAATATGCATTTTAGAGCACTGAAAAGACAGTAATCACTTCCAATTTTGATATGAACTGAGGGTAATCGCTACGGTTGCTACAGTATGACAAGAGGTCTAAACAGACTTCACTTGATTAGTATCTTTTGTACTCTTCTGTCAAATTATTTTCATAAATAAAATCTGAGGTAAATCTTGCTATGTCAAAATCCTCGTAACATATTTCATCACTTGCCTTCAAGGTGAAAGAGCTAGTGGAAGAGAAGCTATTTGCACTTTATGATCGCCTGCTTCTTCAGTCAAGTTTGGATTTGATGGCAGATGTAGTTTATTGCCCACGTCCAAGCTGCCAAACCCCAGTGATGCAGGATCCTTCTTGCACTATGGGCATCTGTTCACGATGTAATTACGCATTCTGTACTTTGTGTAAAATGACATATCATGGAGTTTCCTCATGTAAAGTCACTGCAGGTGAGTAACAATAAAGGACCTTACATTCAGCGCTCTCTGAATATTAATGTTTTATATAAGAGAGTTAGTGTAGTGTTGGGAGTAAACTCTTAAAATGATGGACTGACACTGAGGAAACCAGGTTCTCCTCAGCCATGAAAAACATACTGACCGAATAACTCTTGAGTCATTTATTTATCAAGTTGTGAAATTCACAGATGGACACATTGATTCTTACATGAACCTATATCCCAGGTTTCTTTTTGGGAGCACTGTTTATGCCACCTTGAACTTCTGAATGAAAAGGGGTATAAATTTAGTCAATAAATTAACATAATGTTGGATGTGGGAATCTCTTCCAACAATCTCATAAAATGGATGGTGGCTGGTGCAGGTCCTCCAGTTTGTCTTGTAGTCCTAGGAACATTTCAAGATTATACTAATGAAATTTTGTGGACCAGATTTTCCTGCTGTTTTTATTTGTTTAAAAAAGGAAAAAAATCTTAATTCTATGGAACATTTAAGATCCCAGTTTCAAAAAAATAGTCTAATTCTTAAATTGTTTGAAAAGATGATTTAAGTGTCTTCAATAGCTTCAGATTCTTATCGACCTTCATATAATTAATTCAATCCCCTCTGAATTAGACCAAACATTTTCATTCTAACCATTCTGATTTCATAATTAGGTCATTATCCATATCTCCAATATTATGCATTTTAAATTGCAGCTAGTTGTTACCATAAATTGGTCAACTGTCAGAATTAAAATTCTTAAAAGCTGTCTTCTTAGGTAGTTCTTGATATTTTTCTTTTTATTTCTTTGTGTCTTTAATTGACTAGGGAGTATATAGAAGGCTTTATTGAATAGAAGATTTTTTAAAAAATAATGTTATTAAGAATTATAAATGTAAAGTCAATACAAACTACATAAAATACAAAAAAGTACAGGGAAAGGGGGGAGGCTGAAAAAGAAAATAAAGAAAAGATTAAAAAAATAACTTCTTTCATCCCAGCAGATTAAAACAATTTTAATAGTTTATCACAATTTCTAAAATAAATCATAATCTCTCTTTTGCCCATAACTCATCTTTTAGATAAAGAAAACAGTCCAAATGCTATGTCCATTAATCTTTGTCAGCACAAGTCCAGTAAGGGCAGATACAACTATTTTCTTCTTTTAATCCTAGTCAAACAAGCCTATTTTATAAGCTTTCCTGAGTTTTTAAAATTATTCTTTAACTCCTTAAAAAAAAGGTAGAGGTAGTTTGCTGATCATCTGTGTTTCAAAACAATAATCCTTCAGAACTTTAAACTGATTTTTTGTATCAATAAATAAACTTGATCTTTTTGTTTATTGCTTCTAATAAAATACTTTCAAATCTTAGCAGAGCTCTTTTGTATATACAGAAAAAAAAATTGTTTCAAATCAGTTTCCTGGTAGAATAGCTTCATCTCCTTTAGGGAATAAGTTGTCTGTCAGATCTATTTGTATTACATTTAAATCCCTCTTCAAATTAATTTCATAGACATCCATTGCAGCTCTTTTTGTTTCATAACTTTACTAGAATATGGTCTGTCAATTTTATCAAGTGTTTGATCCTTCCTTTCCAAAAGCTTGGCTGTAAGGTATTCAAAAGTTTGCACTAAGGATTTCTCCTCTGTTTTATTTTATCCTCTGACACTAATGTTCATCCTTCAGGGTAGCCTTATCAAAGCAATTGATATTTTCCCATAAGAAATTCTTCTAAATAATTTAAAACCATGTTTCCAAATTCCTCTGGCCCATTAATCCTTTGTTAACTTTTCACAATCCATAGACATGAGCACCCTTTTGCTACATAAAGAATAGTATAAATTTTATTGTAAGTTTTTAAAATATGTTATTTTTTTTATTATACAAAGCAGCCTGATGTAATGAGTTTAATGTAATCCCGGCTCCCAGCCATTCCACTCATAAAATGACTAAAAATGGCAGTTTCTGCAGTTTACTCATGAAGAACAACTGTCTTGATTATGAAGTCATGTGTCTCAACCATCTCTCCTTTGTTCTGGAAATTATGCTGGCTTGGATTCAGCATCTAGCCGAGATTCGCCTCATAAAAGCCATTTTGCTAGCCAGCAAAGGCTAGTAAGACATCAGCTAGCCATGGTGCTCACATAGGAAGCGTTTTATTGATTAAAACATATTGAAGAAGTAGGTCTGACATCTTCTAGAAAAAAGCATTTTTGCATGAAGTGAATTCTTGATACCTATGTTGATATTCAGTATTTCTTCGGAAAAATATTCTATCCCATATTACTATTTTACCATTTTTATTTATTGAAATGCATAAGATGAGTGTGCAAAACTAATGACACTCGTTTTGTGAAACAGGTAAATACGTTTGTATGCCATTTTGTGTCCTTATTGCAGAGAAGCTAGCAGATTTACGCAATGAATATCTTGAAGCAGACGAAGCCACAAAACGATTTTTGGAGCAGCGCTATGGCAAAAGAGTTATTCAAAAGGCTTTGGAGGAGATGGAAAGTAAAAAATGGCTAGAAACCAATTCCAAATCATGTCCTTGCTGTGCAACTCCTATTGAGGTAAGATCAGTAGTGGGATTCAAACCCCGGTGCTACCAGTTTGCTATTGGTAGTGCTATTGGTAGTGCATGGTGCTTCTGCACATGCACAGAGCATTTTTGATGACGTCTGAGCAGGTGGGCAGAGCCTCCCGCTACTGCCACTACCAATTCGCCCGAACCAGGGGCAACCCACCACTGGATAAGATCATAGCAAAGAAGGGCGTGACTGAAGAATGTTCTGGAGACTCAAAAGACGCTAGTTTACTTTTTTAGGAGCAATAATTGTGGTCCATTTGAATTTGAATTCTTGTGGACAGCAATTTTTTAGAATATCAGCTCAGTCCAATCCTGACTATAGGCTGGGATCACTCAACAGTAATTTTTGATTGTGTTGAGAATGACAGGATTTCCATTACCCTTTCCTGTGGTAAAAACCTATAAGTGGTAAGAAGACCACTTCTTTACATCTAGAAATATCTGTCTTAAACTGACAGAAAAACATTACAAATGCATTGTCCCAGATTGGTCATTATATAATCAGCAATAGAACTAGTTAGAAACTGGTGGAAACATGTTAAACAAAGAGACCAAGAAGAACTGAAATACATCTACACTTTTCATAGTCACTGTTTACAAAGCATTTCCCAGTAATTCATACAATATAATCTTGAAGATAATTAAAATTCACTTTTTCAATTCAGTGTTCTCAGTTCATTCCACAGGTTATACTTTAGTTTTGAATTTAGGTTGTTCATTTAATAAAATTCTTCCCTAAGTTTAAGAAACCCCACTTTAAAAAGTTGGAAAAAGTTTCTGGGGAATGTTCTCATATTGGTTTTCAAATATTGCTGTTTTGTTTCTGAAGCTCGACTTTGGCAATTCTATGAAGTACCATACAGGGAGATCTCAACTTACAACAGTTCATTTAGTGACCATTCAAAGTTATAGTGGCACTGAAAAAAGTGACTTATGACCGTTTTTCACACTTACAACCACTGCAGCAATCCCCTTGGTCACATGATCAAAATTCAGACACTTTGCAACTGACTATGACAATTGCAGGTTCTTGAGGTCATGTGATCACCTTTTGCAAAAATGGTCAGGAAGCCAGATTGACTTAACAACCATTTCACTAGTTTAATAATTGCAGTGATTCACTTTAACAACTGTAGCAAGATAGTTTGTAAAATGGAATAAAACTCATTAAACAGCTGCCTCGCCTTGCAACAGAAATTTTGGGCTCAATTGTGGTTGTAAGTCAAGGACTATCTGTAGGTAAAAATCCCATTTAGTGCTTCAGCTATTTAGAAAAGACAGGCAATATTCTCTTTCTTACAGCAGACAGCATTTGCTATTGCAGTTTCATGAGTTAATGTAATGTTAAGAATACTGAATTGTAAACAGTATAAGGGAGTAGCTTCTACATCTTTTATTTTCCATTTAGCAAAGTATAGTGGATCTTATTTTCCATTTAACAAAGTACAATGGATTGTACAGATTTCGGGTCAAATCGTCTTTTCCTCTTCTTTTTTTCAGAAGTTAAATGGCTGTAACAGGATGAGGTGCACTGCTTGCATGCAATATTTCTGTTGGCTTTGTATGGGTGTTTTATCCAGGATAAATCCATACCAGCACTTTAGTGATCCAGGCTCACCATGTTTTAATCTGTAAGTAACCTTTTTCTCTACTAAAAGAAAAGCAGAATTTCACTATAGGTCTGAGTTTATAGGGTTAATAGGTTTTATATTCTAGAAGACTTTGGGATCTCTTACTACAAAGTAAGCAAAACAATAGGTCTTTCAAATTTGGTAATTTTAAGATGTGTGGACTTCAACATCCTGGCTGGGGAATTCTAGGAATTGAAATCCACTCATATTAAAAGTAGCTAAATTTGAAAAACACTGCAATATGTTAATAAATTGAACGCTGTTAGGCTGGAGCTTATTCCACAAGCTGGTTAAAGAGTTGGTCGAACAATTGTGTACAACAAAAAAGCTTTGACGTGTGTACCTTTTTGTCCGCAAGAGGCAATGATATTAAAAAATTAAAAATCACTCAAACTATTTCGTTATGGGATTTTTTAATTGGAAAATAGTATGTTCAATAAGACCGAATTCATACATTGTATTAATCCATAATGTGACTTGTTTTAGTTTTATTTACTTAGAGTAAACCCAGCTAACTTTAATAACTATGATTAAATTATGGTTTAGCAAGATGCAGAATACAATATACTTTCATTAGCATCGCAACAGATTTCCTACCAAAATGTAATATTTAATCAAATCTTAAATAGTACTGTAGTAGTTAAATTTGTGCCAAAAGCTAATGTTGAAGCCAAATTCCATAGCTTTAGTAGGCTGATTAAATCAAAATGTCACAAAATAAGGGGCTCTTTCTGAGTTTGTTTTCTTGCAGACGTTTCATTATCAAATCAGGTAACATCATCAGTATTTAGTAATGAGTTGGGTTTGCTCTCATTTTATATTCTAGTGGCTTGCCCTCTCAAAGTACGTAGGGGTGGTGTTGGGGTTGTTGTTGTTTTTTTCTTGGACTGTTTACCGTTATAAAAGCAAACCCTATCCCCTATCAGCACTGATGATGCTTATCTAGTTTGGGTAATAAAAACGCCTGCAAGAAAACAATCAAACTTAAAGAGCACCAAAGATCCACACTTCAACCCTGAACTACAATATTTTCCTCTATTGGGGTCACAAAACAGTTTGGAAAATGATGCATTCCTCACAGGAGTAGCTGTAGGAGCCATCAACAACATCACAGTGATATCATCAGGTACTTGGAATCCTATATCTTTTTTGTGATGCATGCATCACACACATACAAGCAGCAGCAACAGCAAGGCATTCAGTCACATCCTCCATTTTATTGTTGACAGCTCCTGTGAACACCCCTAGGTCTCCAGAACTCTCTATCCACATAAATAGCAGACAAAATTGGGAGAGAGAGAAGCGCTGGCTGATACAGAATTCATGTATGTGGGAGGATGTAGCAGATGTTTACATTAGCTATTGCTAGAAACTGTAATTATTCCAAGTTGCCCTAGAGCCATAAATTTACCTCTTGTTATGATTAAATTTTGTGTTTTAGTTTGTAAGTAATTGTATCAGAAGAAAAAGGCAATGCAAAAGATATCAGCGCTTACTTGAAAATAAAAAGTATATTGTACATTATTTAAAAGAGAACCATTTTTTTTTCCAGGAACAAATCCAAAAAATGTGTCTCTGCTGTTATAAACAATAAAAGTATACTAAGCATATGTAAAAGTAGTTGTTAAGTCTTGAGAAAGTCAGTTGGAATGCATTATTGCAGATCTTTTAATGTTAATATTTTTTTGATAAATCATGGCCTGAGTATTACTAAGTTTGTTCTTCTCTTTACTGAAAATAGAGAGGAATACTCTCTTAAAACACAGCATGTTCATTAATTTCTGATATTGCTAATCTGCATAGTTGTGAAAAAAAATCCAGTTTTGAAAGGAAACCTTTTTGGTTTTGCTGCATGATTCTGTTATTCTTTGGGTCGGGCTTTTTACAGAAACATGCATGAGTTGTTACCATGCTGGCAAAATGATTTTCTTGTTTAAAATTCAATTTTCTTTTCTTTCAGGCTGTTTCAAACTATGGAAATTGAGGATTGATTTTGGAATGAAGAAAATGATTAATCTTTAGATAGAATCAAAAGCTGAAGAAATGAAGATGTACCATGCATGTTCAAATTACTTTGAATATCGATAGATGAGACACAGAAATCAGCTCAGACGGTCTAGAAAACTGCTTTTGTTTGTTACCACTAATTTCACGAATGCTATCTTTTAATTTAATTTTCAAAAGCATTGAACATTTAAAACGGGGCATTAAAATTTCTCAATGTGCACCTTTTTTTAGTTAGCACTGTTATCACTAAAACTGCTCCATCTGTTCCAAGAACAACAGCAGTGGAATGTAAGCAGTTGTTTGCTGTCCTTGTCCAAGGAGCAAAGTATAAGGTAAAAACCTGTGATTTCTTCAGGTCCTGCAATTCTTAACACTTTATCCTGTTAGCATGGATAATGATGCTGCCTGAGTCTCTTGGGTATTGCTTATCATGACACAGATGGAAAACAGACTTTACAAGGCAAGGTTCAATAAAAAAGAAGATAGTACGTTCAAACAATAGGCCTATACTTTGAGGCTCCTACAGCACCCTATTGCATTTGTGGGCAAATTTCTGGTCTTCTGGCCTTAATTAGTTTGTCTGAGAAACAGATACTTGCAAATGGCTGCCTTTAGCCATAACAGTCATTTTGTATCTATCCGTCAGTTTTCACAAAATAAACTACTGCTAGAGCCTGTTGGCAGGGTCAGTCCATGGAAAGATCCATTGTTTGATCATCTCTCTGCTTGATAAGTTGTTTGCTCCATTCAAATTTGCAAAAAATGCTTGTCCAGAAGAGATCAGGAAGAAATATTTCTAGGCCAAGGCGACATGAAGTTGTCTGCTCTTCCTATCTGCAATGTGTTAAGCACGAACTCTATGGTTATATATAGAAGTTGGAAATAAAATATTCCTACCAACTTTTGAGTTTTTATAGATAAAAGTTAGCACTTCAACTTTACTACAAACTGGAAGCAAATGATTTTTTTCTAAGGCCAACATAAATGCCAAGAATCCTTCTGCTGGCCACATAGAGAACAGAGAAGGAAGAGGGTAGTATGTTTCCCTGCACTCTTAGAAGCTTCCCACCTTCCAGATTGAATTACAATTCACAGAATTCCTAGCAAAAGCCAATCAGATTGGGAAAAGATGACTTGGGTAATAATGAAGAACAAGAACCAAGAGTGGATGCTTCCCCACATTATATAACTGTACCACTTTAGAAAAGTCTGATATTTCTGCATTAAGAGCTGAGGTCCAGTAGATTGTCTGAAAGTGCTTTTCATTTGTTTTTTTCCCCCCAGTTCCTGAAAAGGCTACCTTTTTCATGAAGTCCAATGTTTCCAATTTTTAACAAAATAAATATACCCCAAATTGTTCATAAACATTTATGTGTTTAATATGCAAAAAGCAATGAAAAGTTCATATCCTGCAGATTTTTTTTCTACACACAATTACGATTCTAATGTTAACATCCCCATCCCAGAAACTCTTAAAACCATTTTTTTAAAAAAAGAAAATGAGATCGCCGTTACCTCATTTGGTGTACATTCTTAAAACAGTAGGAAACTGATGTGTAAATTAGTCCTGAGTTACTTGAAATAGCTTGATGCAGTTGCATCCACTCCTACTCTTGCACCTGGTAGAAAAAAAGATGCTTTTCAATAATTGAGTCCAATAATGTATTTTGTATATTGAAAGACTTCTCTCCACCAACTTCTTGTAATGGTACCAGAAAGATCTATTTAGCCAGTTGCTCAGAGAGGCTAGTCACTGTAGGCTTTTTCAGATTGACTTTCTACTCCAACTTCTTTCATGCTATAGAGCGGTTCCACTAGTTTGTTGTGAACAAGCATCAACCCTGGTTAAAGGAAACAAAAATAGTTCAATTCTTATGTAAATGTTATATTTTATCAAGTAATAACTTACACTTGTACTAAGTATATTTGAATCTGTGAGGTAATGAGCTGGAGACCTCAAACTTTTTCCCCGAAATCATTTGTGTCCCTATACTGCCTTGCCTAATGTATTTGGTATCAATAGCAACTTGATACGGTAGTACCAACTATCAGCACCGATCTTCCAAGAAGATGTTTAACCGGGTACCCTACAACTTTGTGTGTATATGAAAGTGTGTGCGCTGGGAGAAGGGATTCTCACAGCTGGCTGTATTTCTGGTATATAAAAATGAAATAATGAAAGTATTGCTACAGCAGATACCAGTTATAGAAAACAGAGATGTGTTTAGAAATATCAGACAGAGGACAATCTAACGAGATACAGAAAAATAAAATTTTGTTAAACTACTCTCCCTCCCAATATAAAATCACCTTAAAAGTTACAATATTAACCTTATAAATATAAAACCAATTCAGAAGACCACAAAGCAGCACTTTATCTATTGCAGAATCCACAGGCTTCAAGATTTATAAGCATCAAAAATTCTTCATTAAAAAATGTCAAGAGATTAGAAAAAAATATATGTTGATATATTAGATATGCATACAACATGAAGTACATATAGTCATAGAGCTTGTACAAAGATACAAGAAATATTGGACTGAAGCACAGCTCAAAAAAAAAGATTTTTGCTGTATCTATTTTTAAGATAAAGCCTCAGTTTGAGAGGATATGGGTATGTATCTGTAAATATGCATTCTTTTTTTTTTACTTCTTTGTTTATTGCTTACTTTCACACTAAATTAGTAAAATCAAAACTTGGTTTCTTAAAAAGTAGCACCCTGGAGAGAGAATGCAGTCACATCAGGCACAGCAATTTCTCCATTTCCCCAATGTTCTGGCTGTTAATTTAATTTTTTTAAAAAAATAGCTTTTCTTCATCTGCCTTTGCTTTATGTGTCCCAATATTGATTCTGTTTGACACAAAAGGATGACTGTTTTCTTTCTGGATGCAGACTGGCATCACTCCAACATCCTGTTTTTAATTCTTTTCCCCTTAATATTTTTGAATGTTGTGTCTAGAACAGGAAAACACATTCCTTACATTCTAAGATAAAGCACCAATGTGGAGGAATGGATAAGATATGCAACTAGGACTGGATAGGCTCAGTTTCAACAATTCCCTCAGTCATGGAAACACTCTGGATTACTTTTAGGTCTCTGGTATCTCCCAGCCCAGACTATCTTGTGAGGGTTCCTATTTGAGGAATAGCCAAAGGGAAACCACAGGACAGATTTTTTGAACTCTTGCAGGGAAAAAAGGCAAGATACAAATCTAACATAATCAAAATATACAGAGTCATTTAGCTGGGAGAATCTCCATGTCATGCCTCACACCCATTGTCTAACACTCCACAGCCACCTGCAACCTCCTTCATTAACAGTAAAGATCACTGTTAATGTGCTGGCTAAAAAAAGCAGTGCCTTAACATGTGAAGCCAGCAATAGTTTTAGAAAGCTGGTACCATCATACCTGTTTGTAATTTCCTGCAGATATTTAATTGTTCATCGTTGATGAACACCAAGTTGATGATTGTGGTGGTTCAGGAGAACTTTTACCAACATCTGTACTTGTTATACACCATGATATTAGAGAGGTGGCACAAATAGCCCTTTGTTCCTTTTTTATGCATTTAATGACTTAGGTTCTTGGTGCTGTTTTACATACCCCTTTATCTATTTAAAGCTTCCCTTCAACTGGATTCTGGCTCAAGGAAATTTAAAGAGAAGACATGCTTGATGGGTAAAAGATACAAACATTTCACTTAAAATGGCAAAAATGAGCAGGTTGAGAAAATAATCTGATTTCCGAAAAGGATAAAATGGAAGGGTAATACTGAAAATGTTAATCTAAATAAGCCAAAAGCACTTACAAACTTGTGGAAAGCTCTTCAATAAGAAAATGCTAAGAAATAGTGGAGAAACCAATAGTACAAGTTTGTGTTACAAGTTAAAACCTCCTAAGGTACTCCTTGTAGTTAAAGCATGACAGTCCCAAATTATATTTGCAGCTCCTGATATAATATTTCAACTGAGGCCAAAAGAGGTACCAGCGCCATGGAGGATTTTTGCAACATGATTTGTAGAGGTGAATTGCCAAACATTACTGCTGCATTGATGTCTGTTTATATTCTAGACATTTATAGACTATTTCTCAGATTTGTACAACAATCTACCTTGAAAATACTTCACAGTTTTTACTTTAAGCTCCAGAGTAGCATCATCATCGCATATAAAGATGGTTCGTGGGTGTTGCTGAAATGCAGAAACAGTCCACATGTGGTTCACCCCTTCTTCAATTGCTTTGTATAATGCAAATGCTTTATGGGCTCCTGTGATCAGAATCATAACCTGAATGACAAGACATACAGGAAACACAATTAGGCTTTTGATGTCAAGCATCATAAATACTAAATGGTCCTTGTTATCCTCAACTACTGGTATGCATGTATTTCAAGTTGGGAAAAAGAAGAACTAAGATGGTCTAAGACACAAATATATGCAAGAACTAAGTTAAAACATCCAATGATGTTTTGTCCACATCTTGAGAACTTTTTCAAGAGAATAAAAAGGAGAAGATGTTGTAACCATTAGAGCTATGTAGAATTCTACTTTACATAAAGTCTGGGGGGGAAATAAGATCAAAAATGAAAGAGAGTTCCATGTTTTATAGTAAGCTTGTAAAAGGATAGCTTGCTTTTAGTTACATCAGTTTATAATCTGTAGTTTATTTAATCTGTAGTAGGAGCTAATGTATGAATTGTATAGATTCTGTTCCTTTATGCAGAAAGACATTTCTCCAAGAGTTTTGTGGTACTATGCAAGAACAGATGGACTAATAAACATTAATGAACTACAAGCTGGTGAATTTATTTGCCTAGCTGACTTACCAAACTAGTTATAGCTGATCAGTTCAGTAAAAATGGACAGCATGCAGAAAAAAATCAGGATGAGTATCAATTTTCTTACCCTTACCTAACAAAAATGATAATCCACTGAGCTATAAACAATGATTTCAGAAGCCTTTAAGAGATCTGCAAAATCCCAGCTTTATTTCCAAGATTCCAAAAATGGTGTCAGTGTATTAACTAACTACATACAATAGCTTCATAATACTCTCACGGATTAATATTTTATATACTTAGCTTTTTATTTGGAATTTTGTAAAACAGTAAAATTTCATTCAGAGGCTTTGTGTTCTAGTCAAGTACTATATGATTGGTATGTTATCTTCCATAGACTTAACTTATTATGCAACAGAAAACAAAACTTTCAATAAAACAATAAGTTTGGAAATATCAGAAAATCAGTTCATTTATAGTCATCACTAGGCATATGATCAGTTTGTATCCTACACTACATATATCACAGAAAGGGGTCCAAAGGAACTTCCCTCTCTAAATTGTCCATCATGCTCAATGTTAACATGCATGTGCAGATAGTACCTTCACTACATGATCTATACCTAAATAGGAAGGGACTTGGATTTGTTTTGAAATATATACACCTCCATATTAAGTACCAACCCACATTCCAACAAACTGCAATAGATTTAAAGAGCAGTGAGGATTATCATATTAGAAAGTCCTATGTTGAAAGATAAAAAGAAATGGAAATGCAGACCTTGAATAAATGGCCAATGGGAACATATAATAACATTATTCAAATACTTGGGAGGATATAACACAGAAGATAAAAAGATTCTCCGTTTTCCAGGAATGTAAAAAAGAGAATTAAGGATTCTGGTTTTAGAAAAATAGGTTGTGGTTGAAAATGAAAGAAAAACTTCCCAGTAATAGGAGTAGTTTCATATTACAGTTGATTACTGAAATGAGGTCTGCTTTGCTGGATCTAGTAGGACTACACAGTAAATTATCGGGGACAGTTTAATTTTGATTCCTGTTCTGAAAAGGAATTGGACTTCATGGCCAACACAGTCTCTTCCAGGTCCAGTATTCTATAATACTGAGTAACCTAGAATTCTTTTCAGACAAACTGCTTGTTCCATATCCCCCTCTGTCTCTTTTCTGGAAATAGCTATTATGCTTCTAACCTCTTTGGCATCCATGACTGTACCCACTCCAACTGTGAGAGCCATTGTGGGCACTTTGGAAAGGTCACCTTCAAAGAATCTAGCATTAGCCAATATTGTGTCCATAGCTAATGTCTTCACTCTAGTTCTGGATACCAAGCTTGACCCTGGTTCATTGAAGGCAATATGACCATCTGGACCAATACCTGTAGGGGAAATCATTGAAATCATTATAATTGATTGATAGCTGCTAAACACTAAATATGATTTAGGATTGAGTACTTCAGAAGAATAAGTGCATCATTTAAACAGATGCTTGTGAATGTTTCTTTAGGCCATAATATAGACAGTAATTGTCAAAATATTAACATACTGCCAAACATCTGAAACGAGAACGTTCTCTTACAGGAATTAGCAACATTTCTGGAAAGAAAACTAGAACTAATGATGCAGATCAATGTAACTCTGGCTGCTCTAGCAATC
This sequence comes from Masticophis lateralis, assembly GCA_030761175.1. NCBI lineage: Eukaryota > Metazoa > Chordata > Lepidosauria > Squamata > Colubridae > Masticophis > Masticophis lateralis. Next base: position 92,855,995 of record JAUDYJ010000002.1, read on the forward strand.
TGCAGCTAAGCTTATAATTTATCAATAAATGTTTTTTGCCCCCAGACAAATGGATTTCCAAATTCAGGGTTAACTTCATAATCACAGAACCTTTCCAGATATTCAACCCACCCCCAAAATGACTCACAAAATGACTTTTATACCCACATGCAATATTTCAATTTGCTACCTCATTAAAGTTTAATTTCATGGCCAATCTTCCCTGATGCCAGATAACATCTCATTTAGTTAATTTTACATCTTGCCTTTTATTCTGGAGCTCAAAGCAGCAGAGAAAGTACTTACCCCCTTCCTCTTTTTCCCCCTCAAAACTCTGGGAAGCAGGTTGGGGTAAGAGTCAGCCAGTGAACCTCCATGATCAAAGGTGAATTTTCAGATAGATCTCCCTGATGCCAGTATAACACCTCAGTCACTACAACTATTACAACCCTCCCACAAATGGAGGGTTAGGGCCTTATCTGTTTGTATCTGCATCATCCTTGGAACAAGGTCCAGTTTATTTGTTCATTTTTTAAAAAAATCCTGTTCTTTCTATCATTATCATTATTATCCTTGTTTTCTCTTTTGAGTATAATTTTGAGAAACATTACAGAGATTAATTTAGCTTGAAACATGGCCACAAGCATGTTCACAAAGTCTTGTTTTGTATCACTTTGATGTACTGTATATCACTTGATATTTTAGTCTGATTTGCAGCGCTCATCAAAAATATTTCCCTTGAAAATTGTGTGTTTTGAAGTAGTCTGAAAGCTGTGCTGAATCCCCCCACTATAACTTCACTCCTGCTTCCAATGCCTTTAAATACTCACCCCCAACAAAGAGTTCTATTCCTCCAGCTGCTTTTATTTTGTCTTCAAAGGCATCACACTCTGCCTGTAAATCGGCTGCATTCCCATCCAGAATATGAGTGTTTTCAGGGGAGATGTCAATGTGCTTGAAGAAGTTATTCCACATGAAGGAATGGTAACTCTCTGGATGTTCCCTTGGGAGACCTGTCAGAATAGTGTGTTAGCATGTGATTGCTTTTAGTTCATTTATTTATGTCTCATCTTTCCATCCGCAATATTGAAAGGACAGTCTACAACAGCTATAACATAGTAGGAAAACTACCTGATCCCTATGCAGAAGGTTTTAGATTTAGCCACTGGCAATTCCTTGATTTGGTAGCAAGCTGGGAAAGATAGCTTGCTGAGCTCTTACAGAGCAGCTGCTAGCTGGAACTATACATCCAGAACTAGATGAATAAATGGTATGCCTTAGAATAGACTAACAAACTTATTTCTATGTTGTAGCTTGGTGACTCAAAACCTGAGCTGTAAAAATTCTTATAGACCTAAAAATATAAAAATAATAATGATGCAATCTATTTCCCACCATGATCAAGGTAGGATACACAGCAATCCTTCCTACAAGTTTTCCCTATACCAACCCTAAGAAATAAACAGTCTCTACTCTAAACCTGGCTTGACCAAGTATAGTTACACCCTATAAAAAGCTATTGCTTCTCAGAAATGTCCACAGAAACTATTTGGGCAGAAGAGCAAGTCTGTTTCTCAACCTGTCCCTCAACAATTTTTATCAGGATCAAAGAAAGAAGAACCATCTTAGCCTTCTTCTTACACATGAGTCTGGAAAGGGTAGAGTCAAAAAGAGTCAGCTCAGAACTTTCTCATCCTCAAGATGCTTTGAAGGATTTTAGATCATCTAGCTTGAGTTAACCATTCAAAATGCTTTGTTTATTCCTACTATAATGGGCCAGCCCATTGTTTTTCACAGATGATACCTTAAAGAGAAATATTCAGAAGCCTTACACTTTCAATAACTATATCTTAGAGTTACTTTCTATAAATAATCACACAATTTATACAACAGTCCTTTAAGATAGATTAGTACTATCATCTGTATACTTGCTAACAGAATGGTTTATTTCTGCTTAGATGGGTTACTGCTAAAAGATGATACATGAGTTTATGGTTCACAACTCAGGTTTTGACTCACAAAACCACAATGTAGAAACAAGTTTGTCTTTACCTGTATTTAATAAATAAAATTTATTGACAAGAAATATAAATGACACCTCCCTACAGCTTTGAATGTGAAAGTGACTCACCTACATATTCATCCATATTGAAGGTTTTCACATATTTGAAAGAGAGATCTCCATTCTTACAATATTCAATCAGTTTTTTGTAACATCCTAACGGGGTACTTCCTAGAGAGAAAAGAAAGCAAGACACCATCCATGAAAACAAAGGTTTTGCTACACAAAAGGCATTTATTTAACTGACAACTGCAATGGTTTATGTGACTACAGAAACAATGGCTCAAACATGCTCTTCAGCTCAGCGACAGCTTCATCAAGATCTTCAAACCTGCAACAGCATTCACTGCCAGTGACCTTTTCTTTGTTGCTAATGGTGAAGCATTCTTCCAAGGATTGCTGATGAATGCATGTATTCATTATGTTATTCATGAAATGAATATATTTCTTTTTATATCTCCTATGGAATGATGTAGTAGACAGGAATTTTGGATCAGTATTACTACCTAATGAGTTCTTTATTATGCAAACTATAAATGGCCAAACATAATAGGATACTCAAACACAGGTAGGATTCAATACTACAACACAAGAGAATAGATTAAAATAACAGGTAGTGGCAAAGGATGTAGTGATCCAGAAATAGAGGGCCAGAGAAAAAACACTCTCATCCTGTTTTTTAGTTACAATAAATCTTATTTATCTGACAGTAAACATCAGCACAGGGACCCTCGTTCCCACCAACAGCAACCAATGAAATGAAACACCAGTTCATGTCCAAGATTCAATTATTAGATTTTATGGTGCAGTAGTTAAAGCATCAAGTTAGAAACTGGGAAACTGTGAGTTCTAGTCCTGTCTCAGCACAAAGCCAGATGGGTGACCTTGGGCTGGTCACTTTTTCTAAGCCCTAGGAAGGAGGGAATGACAAACCACTTTTGAAAAATCTTGCCAAAAAAACCTACAGAACTTGGCCAATCAATCTCTGAAAATCAGACATGATTGCACATAAAAAAAATGAAAGGAAAAGAAAAACTTAAAATATGGCCTCACAATATGATGTCTTTGTTGGAAAAGATAGGCACATGCATTTTGAAACAGGATATATTTCATTCCAACTCCATTACCAATCAGCAATACAAAATATGATTTGAGGTAAATTATTAAATATTCTGGAGGAAAAAGTGAACATGTCACAGGAATGATTAACATTGGAGCTTTGCTGGGAAAAGTGAGTTAAAAATTAAATTTAAAAGGCATCTAATTTCATCTACCATTATAGCAAAGCAAACATTGTTATTACGATGAAAATTGTATGGACTATTAATACAGAGGGTGGATGTTTTATTTCTTACTATTTTAGTGTCAAAAAATATGTAAAGTCTGCTCAGCCCATTAGTAAAGTATCTAGCCAGACTTGCTATGGGCATCTAATTGTGAGAATGTTCATGACAGATATGTGTAGTCTAGGAGTAGTGTATAAAAGTCTGCTGAATTTGTATTCCAATTAAATGTCCATGTGTTCAAACAAAATTGCAAGCTCTTGATAGATTATTTCCATGTAAAGTTTTTTTTTCTAAATTTGAGAAAACAAAACTGCCTTCCAAAATATTAGTCACCTAATAATCATTTGTGACAAACATCCTGTGTAAAGAATGACAGCTTGATCATAATACCACTGAGACAGTCTTTTATCTGAATTAGACCAGAGTAAATTATGACGTCACAGCTCACCTCCTATGAACTGAAGTTTGTAACTTACCAGTGGGAAGTCCAAGAGTGAAATATTTATTTGGTCCTGGATTAAACTGGATTATTCTGTTCCTAATGTACTTTGCAGCCCATTCACTGGCCTCATTGTAATTTTCTAGAATTATAAGTTTCATCGTAACCTGTTGATAGGTGAAACATTAGTTAAGTGAGTTTTGCCCCATTTTACGACTTTTTGTGCCACAGTTGTTAAGTGCATCACAATTGTAAGGTTAGTAACATGTTTGTTAAGTGAATCTGGCTTCCCCATTGACCTTGTTTGCCAGAAGGTTTGCAAAAGGTGCTCGAATGACCCCAGGACACTGCATCCATCATAAATACGAGTCAGTTGCCAAGCATCTGAATTTTGACCATGTGACCATGGGGGTGCTATATGTGTGACAAATGACTGTAGTCCCTTTTTTCAGTGCCGCTGTAACTTGGAACAATCACTAAGCAAACTGTTTTAAGTTGAGGACTAACTATAGTGTCTTCAAATATTTTTCTATCTAAGAGCTTCTTTCTCCCCAAATACTTGACAGATGTGTTCATTGTTCTGAAAAAGTTAAAGAGCAGCACAATGTTATTTGTGAAGGATCTTTCGTACTCCCTGAGCTTAGTTATTTTACTACAGACTTTTCATTACACTGATAGGTAACATTATCAGTGCTACGGGTGAGTGGAGTTTGCTCTCATTTTATATTTTAATGCAGGGGTGTCAAACTGGTGGCCCACAGACCAAATGCATCCCGCGCAGGCTACACCCATTGTGCTCTGCAAAGGCAAAAAAAGGCTGTAATATGTCATGTGACATCACATGATGCGATCGAGTTTGACACCCATGTTCTAATAATTTGTCCTTTCAGTGTAAGTGGGAGTGGTCTTGGTGATTCTTTGGTTGGGTTGTTTACTGTGAGCTTCTTTGGCAGTTCCTTGCTTTGTATATGCTTGCTTCTTGATTGTTGGTCTTATGTTAATCTTGGTGTTAATATCTGCTCATTTGGGTGTTGATTGCTGATGAGGAAGCGTTCTGGTCTTTTTGTTATCATGTGCGATTTTAATATTTTACAACTTGTCTCCTCTTCCCTGTAATTAAGATTCACACTTCATACATTACACAGAATGGACAGTGCTCCTTGAACACTGAAGCCATAAAAATCCATTGGTTTTTAGCAATATTATCCATACCTCTGTGACGTTTGTTGCAAATGCAGACCTTATAGCTACCATCAGCATTGGTTAAATACCACACTTCCATTCATAAATGAATGGGTTAGAAAAGCAGCAAAGTCTTTTATGCAATGAGTCTGATTAAGTTGACTGTAAAAGTTGCTGACATTGTAAGAGGAAAGCTGTGTTATGGTATCCAAAAATCAGCAGGGGTCTGGCGGCACTTTAGAAAACCGTAAGTTTTTTGCGATCAGAGGCATGGACGGGTAAACTGAGGTAGGATTTTAAACTGAGCTATGGTGAAAGAGAGAGAAGAGACAGCGGTTATTTATATATCTGAACTACACTGTTGTTTCTCTGTGTCATCTAATATATGTGGGCATAATTTTGTATTTATTTATTTATTTATTTAGTCATGGTTATGTAGTGTATATTGGAGGTGGTGACCCTTTGAAAGCTATATGCAAAATTTCATTGTACTGTATGCCGATTAGTGTACATTCAAAGTGACAATATTCCTATTCCTATGGCATTTCGTTCTATTCTGTTCTGTAGGTCACCGATTAACAGCATTTTCTCAACTGAAAGCTGTTATATGTTAAACACCCATTGTGTTTGTTGAGATCTTCCGAGTTGGTCTGAACATCAAGAAGGGAGTCTGGTAGCCCTGAAGCAAGTTGCGGGTCAGGAAAGCTTAGACCTTTTGGTAAAATAGGTTAGTCTGAAAAAGTGCTCCTAGATTCCTTCTAATAAAGCTGTTGCATAGAGGTTGTTAAAGGGAAGGAGGCCGAACGGGATCATTGGGGAAAGAAGTCACGAGCTTCACGAAGAGAGGGAAGCTAGAAGCCCGGCAAAGGAGGAAGGAAGTTTCTCAAGCGCGCTCTGGAAAGGGGCCGGGGGGGGGGGGCAAGAGACCCCTGGGTTTAAAGCAAGTCCTCCTGCAGAAACGCCGCTTTTCCGGCCCGCGAATACGAGGTACGTGGAAAACAACTCCCGGGGGCCCCGATCCGAGCAACTTGCCTCGCCACTCACCTCTCCTCAGCGGCCACTCGTTCCCACTGGGCCCGCCTTCTTATGACCTCATCCCGTCACATGAAAAAAACGCTGAGCTCGCAGCTCTCCTCGATTGTCCCCGCCCCCGGAGACTTCCTGCGCTCCTCCTCCTCCTTCCCGGACCCGCGCAAGAGGAATCTTTGCACCTTTCGTCGTCGCGCCTTCCTTTCGGTTTAGAGCAAAGGTCTTCTAACTTGGCAGCTTTAAGACTTGTACTGTAGGAGCATCTTTTATCGCTTCTGCTCGCCTGTTTCTTGCTGGAGGATCTGAAGATTCTACAGGCGTTCAGGGTTCTACCTCCGACAACCGGGCTCTTTTCCGGGCTCATCGATTTGCCCCTTCTCAGAAAGTTAGGAGGCATCCAGACTGTGTTTGTAACCGTCCTGTCTTCTTTTAGGGGGCGCGTAGATACATTCCCATTGTCTATATGGAGATTCTCAGTCATCCAGGTCACGGTTGTCCCAAAGGTGCTTTATAGAATAGAGTAGAGTAGAGTAGAGTAGAGTAGAGTAGAGTAGAGTAGAATAGAATAGAATAGAATAGAATAGAATAGAATAGAATAGAATAGAATAGAATAGAATAGAATAGAATAGAATTCTCTATTGGCCAAGTGTGACTGAACACACAAGGAATTTGTCTTGGTGCATATATGCTCTCATTGTACATAAAAGATACGTTCATCAAGAATCATAAGGTACAACACTTAATGATAGTCATAGGGTACAAATTAGCAATCAGGAAACAGTATCAATATAAATCATAAGGATACAAGCAACAAAGTTACAGTCATACAGTCATAAGTGGAAGGAGATGGGTGATGGAAACGATGAGAAGATTAATAGTGCAGATTTAGTAAATAGTTTGGCAGTGTTGAGGGAATTATTTGTTTAGCAGAGTGATGGCGTTCAAGAAAAAACTGTTCTTGTGTCTAGTTGTTCTGGTGTGCAGTGCTCTATAGCATCGTTTTGAGGATAAGAGTTGAAACAGTTTATGTCCAGGATGCGAGGGGTCTGTAAATATTTTCACAGCTCTCTTTGACTTGTATACAGGTCCTCAATGGAAGGCAGGTTGGTAGTAATTGAAGTCTGTGTCTGTCTGATTGGTTGCAGAACCAAACCAAACCAAATTTCTCAACCAGGAAGCTTCTTCAGCTCTTCATTCATTCAGAGCTGAAGAAGCTTCTTGGATGAGAAGCGAAATGTCTTCAAAGAAAAACGAAAAAAGTCCAGTTGCCTCTTGGAAAAGCACCTTTGGGTTCCCATTGTAGGTCTCCTTGTTGCTTGTTTTTTCAAACTACTGAAAATCTCACAAAGTGGGAGGACAGAACAACTGACTGGCTGTATGATGGCCATTTCTTTCCTAACATCTGTAAAGTGGATTCAGTTCCTTTTAATTCTGCTTGTTGGGCAGTTCTGCAAGGAGCTCCTCAGAAAGGATGGTTTGGGAGTGTGTCGTCAGGACCTGCTATTTTATTGTGCTAAGGAAAGGAAATGCATCGAATAAAAAAAACATGATTTACAAAGGTTGATAGTCCCCAGTTCTGGAAATTAGACTGGTTTATAGTATCAGTTAAACAAACCAAAATAAAAGTCATCAACCTATAGCAATGGTTGTCATGAAAATTGTAATGTAAATAAATTCTAGGTTGTTTTCCTCAAAAAAAAAAAAAAGATTCTGTGGGTTTTGCTGCTCTTTTTGCAAGTAAGAAGTGTCTCTAAAAAATAAAAGCTGAAAATCTCTTGGCTTTCTTTTAGATAGTCAACCATTCGTATCTTGTTCTCAAGGAAAATGCATGGATCTCTTCACCAGAATTCAAGCCCAACTGGAAGAAGGCTTTACTTTTATTTTTTATAGTGTCATATAACCATTGCTCTGCTGGTAGAACAATAATAGTGATGACTGGTTAATACAAGAAATCACTGATGAGGAAATGGTGGATGCTTTTAAATACAGCAATAAATACACTCACTGAAGCTTATTCCCAGGTAAATGAAATCCCCAGTGTATCCTCAGTAGCTGCCATAGCTGATCAGAGATTTTAATTCAAGAGTCACCAATTATGCCCAAGTAACAAGGCAATTCATGGGCCAAGCAGGGCCTGAAGCTCAATCATGATCTTTCTGTAAGAGGGAGATGGAAAAGGCTTTTGGAAGCTTGCTATTTTACTGCTGTCCTTGAGAGTCCTTTATCAGGGGTGTTCAGTCATGGGTGTCTACTGTTAGGATTTTTTTTTAGTCTTAACAATAAAGTATAAAATCAAATGTCAGCTTTGTTGCATTTGGTCCAGGAATGGCAGAAAAGTTGGTTTTCTTATAAACTAATAGGGCTTGCCACAGAATCTTTGTATAGTGTTGAAACAGTCAGCAATGTGTTTTTAAGATCCCTTCCAACTCTGTTAATCTGTTAAACAGTATATTTTAAGAACTTTCCCTGCTTTTGTATTTACTACTTCTGCCATGTGACTTGTCATTTTATGGGCAATTGAACTATTTCATTCAATTCCTAAAGTGCTGCAGGTTTTCCATTTTTTTTTATCCCTAAACAAACATTTTTGAATTTCTGTAGACTTTTCATATCCTGCATTTTGCATATCAGATAAATGCTAATACCACAAAAATAGGTCAGTATGGGGGAAAAAGGAGGAAATTTGGGGAGCATTTAAGCAGCAAGTGATAGGTTGCCATTAATTTTATTTTTGAAATGTTCACCTGAACTTTAAAATTTTCAAAGAAAGACCATTTATTCCTGTCTTCATAGTAGACTAATTTGACAATAACACAAGATGGTAGAATGTGAGTTCATTATTTTTTTAATTAAATTATTTGGCTGCATGTTTCACAAATGCCACAGGAAAGAGCTTTAATACTATCGTGTTTCCCCGAAAATAAGACCCCATCTTATATTTTTTTTGAACCCTGAAATAAGCGCTTGGCCTTATTGCCATATGCTCAAAAGCCCGATTGGGCTTATTATCAGGGGATGTCTTATTTTGGGGGAAACAGGGTACATTAAAATAAAACAAATTTAGCAAAATAAAAACCAACGTTTATTGAAGATGAATTCATCAAAGGAATATACACAAGCCACTCAATAGTTGTCCAACTTCCTGACCCTCAGGCACTGACACACTCCCTAACAACAACAGCACTTTGGTGCAACTGCTCAGACACTATTGCTTGCCAGGAATGTCAGAATATCTCCTTTTTATGTTCAGTTGATAAAGGCAATATTTAGCTGCACAATCTTTTAAAATTTAGATGGAACCTGGCTATTTGCTGAGGTGGATATTAATTTAACTTGTCTGCATTTTTTTAGCTATATTTTTATTTTTTAAATTTGTATTCACCATCGAGTATCATTTCCAAATTAAATGCAACGAAACTACACAAAGAGGAACATTTTCTAATGTCTTGGAAAATGCATTATAAGCAAAAATATGAAATATAAAGAATTCTTGATTTATTAAATCTTTTGCAGATGTTTTACTAGACCTCTTCATTCACATTCCTATGGATGAGTTGGCTGGTACTCCTGTAACTTACCTCACTAAATTCTTGAGAGTTTTCAGACACAGTACATCTGAACTCAATAGAGGTCTGGCCTGAAGATTATCACTTGTTAGCCTATTTTTCACCCTGACCACAGTGTTTCAGGAGCTCTACAGTGAGTTCCACCTTGTACAGGTATTCCTCAATTTATGACCACAATTGAGCCCAAAATTTCCATTTGCTAAGCAAGGCAGTTAAGTGAGTTTTGTCCATTTTACAACCTTTCTTGCCACAGTTGCTAAGTGAATCACTACAATTGTTAAGTTAGTACTTCAGCTGTTAAGGGAATCTGACTTCCCAGTTGACTTTGCTTGTCAGAAGGTAGCAAAAGGTTATCATATTTATAAGGGTTGCTGGCACGCAGCAACCCTTATAAATACATGCCAGTTGCCAAGCATCTGAATTTGGATCAGTGACCATGGGGCTGCTGCAACAGTCTCAAGTGTGAAAAATGTAAACAACTCCCTTTTTTCAGTGCCCTTGTAACTTTGAAGTGTCACTAAATGAATGGTTGTAAGTCAAGGACTACCTGAAAATGTGGGCATGCTTTCTCTGAAAGAAGAGTCAAATACAAGGGTGGGCACAACTGGGCTGTGTAATGAAGAAGGCTTATCTAATCACGTCCCTCCATCTCGGGGAGGGTTCCTCGAAAGAGATGCTACCTTTCCCCAGGCGTGGCACTTAGTTAACAGAATAATAGAGTTGGAAGGGATCTTGTAGGTCATGTAATCCAACAACCCCCCCCCCTCCCGCCCCCGCCCAGCCTAAGCAGGAGACCTTACACCATTTCTGACAGATGGCAGTCAATCTCCCCTTGAAAGCCTCCAGTGATGAAGCTCCCACAACTTCCGAAGGCAAGCTACTCCACTGGTTGATTGCTCTCACTGACAGAAAATTTCTCCTTATTTCTAGATTGAATCTCTAAATTGATCAGCTTCCATCCATTATTCCTTGTCTGGCCTTCAGGTGCTTTGGAAAACAGGTGACCCACCTTCCTCTCTGTGACAGCCCTTCAAACATTGGAAGACTGCTATCATATCTCCCTTGGTCCTTCTTCTCTTCTCTAGACTAGCCATGCCCAGTTCCTGCAACCGTTAGCCGCCAGTCCTCTTAATCATCCTGGTTGCTCTTTCTCTGCACTCTTTCTAAAATAATCCACCCACTACCACCACCGCCCCAGCCCTTCGGATGGGAAAAGATCACCAGACGGAATTAAGGAGATCTTGCGCGGGATCGTTTCCACCAACCTATGCTAAGGTCCGGTGGATTTTCCCCTTAGACTGCTGAGTGGCTGAAAACGCCGAGCAGCGGAAGAACCTAAGGAAAAGAAGAAGGAGGAGAAGGAGGAGGCGGCAGCGGCAGTGCGTGACGGCTTGGAAGGGAGGGGAGGGGCCGGGCCGGGCCTTCGGCAGCAGTAGCGACAGAGAGTCCTCCACTTCTCAAGCGTCAAGCCCTCCTCCTCCAAACCTAGCACCGGCAGCGCCCTCGGGGAACGGAAGTGTCCTCAAGCCGTCCCCGACGGGCCTCCGCCCGCTCCCTCAAAGCGCTCGGTGCTCCAGGCAGGTCCCCTCCTTCTTGCCCTCGCTCGGTTCTTCCCCAGCGGTATGGCGGCGGCCGAGCCCGGCAGTAACGGCAGCAGCGGCGGCCGATACCAGCAGGTGAGGAAGCGGCTCGCAATTTGGGCAAGGCGGCTCACGCGAGAGCCGCGGTCTCTTAGGCCGCGGCGGGGTGTGTGTGTGTGTGTGTGTGTGTGCGTGTGCGTGTGCGTGTGTGTTTGGGGGAGGGGGGGAGGTTTGAGACGGCGAAAGGCGTTTTGAAAAGCTCCCTCCGGCTAGGAAGCCTTAAACGCCTCAGTCGTATCCTCCCCTCCCCTCCCAGGATAAGAGATGTTTTTCTCCGCCTCGTTGCTTCCATTTTGGCCTCTTAGTTTGTAAGGCGACTCCAAGGTTTCCTCCCCCCCATTTTTTTTTAAAAAAATCGCGCATCCGGTTTCCCTCCCCTTTTACTTGGTGTGTTAAGTTTTAAAGGCCAAAGAAGAGAGAATATGCTTCCCCCCCCACCCCCCCACCCCCAACTAACCAACCAACCATTTGCTTGCTACGTTCGGAAACCGACGATAAAAGCAATTTTATTCCTCTTCCCCTAGCCTAGTCCTTCGGTGTGCGATTGGATTAAAACGCCTGTCCTAAATTAAACGGCATTCTCGGCTTGTGCATCGGTTTGGTTACTGACCGACTCCATATTGTAAGGATGAATGATTTAAGATTAGGGAGTTACGCAGTAGAAGTATCCAAAGCCCTAGTGATTTAAAGCCGGCGGTAAAAGGAAAAGAGGTTCGTCCGTTTGGCGTTCTAAATTCTCCATCCTGTATAGATGGAGAATTTAATGGGCACTGCTGATTCTGAGTGTGAAGGCAAGCTGGTCCTGTAGTTGTGCTAGCTAGAATAATTAATTGCCATAAGGATATGATGGAGGTAGCAAATTGTTGAGAGACCTAATTCTTAAGGACCTCTGGAGTTTCCCCCCATATCCAAATAGTAAAACTCTGCGAATTTCAGAACTCTTACGTTTACAGATGTGAAATTCAAATTAAATAAGCCAGCTGGTTCCCCTGCCTTAATGGACTCTGTGTCAGAAAAAAAAGTGTGTATAGAAATACAGCATTGGGTAAAATATTACAATTACTGTATGATATGTATCAAAAATGAATAAATTCCCCTAAATATGTTATGAAAGATCTGGGATCAGCGTTCTTAAACTAAATCTGGGATGGGAAAATTATGGCCCACCAAGCATTGCTAGATAATTGCCTGCATCTCATATCATTATCATCATTTAATTGGATTTCAATTGCAGTTTCAGTATTCATTTGAAATTATTGTTCGCAAAGTCTTGTTATTACTTAAGCGTCTTTCAGGTTAGAACTCCAAGAGAATATCACATTGCCTTTTGAGATTCCGTAATTACAAAGTGTAATTAAATAGAAGCTTCTTTGTTTAGCTGATAGTTTTGGAGGATTTAAAGCTGATATGTACATATTGTGATTAGGTACAGAACTAATTTGCTGATTTGAAAACTAATTTCACTCTGGATGCTGAATCCAAATTTTTATATGTTATACTTAATTGTTTGAAGTTAACTGTAATTTTTTGTTCTTTATTTTTTTAACAGACATTTCACAAAAGTTAGTTCTTATGAATGAAAACCTGCCACATTTCTGAAAAATAAATGTAGACTATATTACATTTTGGGCTTTTATTTTTTATTTTTAAAAAAGAAATGTGTTTTTTAATGTCTTAATAAACTGAAAGAAATGTGTGCAAGTAGAAACTTCTGCGGGGCTTAAGCATGCTAAATTAAAAAAAATATATTCAAGTTTTATTGAACAGAATGCCATTTTATATTTTTTTTTAAAAAATCCATAATTTTTAATTTTAATGGGAAACATACTGAAAAATATTCAGTCCAAACAGCACATCATTTGGTTCCTCCTGAATATTTAGAGCAGGGGTGTCAAACTTGTGTCATCACAGCGTCGTCATGTGACATATTGCGATTTTTTCCCCCTTTGCTAAACCGCGTGTGGGTGTGGCCAGTGCGTGACACATCGGCCCATGGGCTACGAGTTTGACAACTCTACTTTAGAGGATTCTTATTTAATTTTGTCTGCTTTGGATAAATTCCATGTCAATGTTAAAAGCTCCCAAGTTGTTTTTAAGTCAATTTAATTCAGGTTGAGATTTAGTCAAAGGTCAACTGCTGTTGATTATAGGTAGTCCTTGACTTATAATTGATTGCACAACAGCAGTGGATTTGCTTAATGATCATGGTGTTCCCTTTAGAACCACTGAGTTCGCTTAACAACTGTCATGAAAAAGGTAAAATTGGGCATAGTCTCATGGTGGCTCGTTTAACAACTCGCAAACATGATTTAGATTTCAATTACCATTGTAAATTGAGAACTACCTAACACTGGGACATGTCCAACTTGTTTTTATGTAACAATACAGAACTAGTTAACTATTGCCTTATTTGGAGCTTTTTTTTTAATTTTAAAAATCCCATTGTAGTCTACAGTCATGATACTGTATTTCATTGAAATACTGACCAGATTTGACCATGCTTATTTTAGCCAAGGTTGGCTAAATACTAACCTAGCTATGACAAAACCATGATTTAAAACATGCTTGCTGATATAGAAATAAAAGGGATTTATGGCTTAAAAGGGAACTTTGTAGGTGAGAAATCATGGAGAAATGATATGTTAAGTCATTTGTATGGAAATCTTGATGTTTCATTTCTTCATGTATTTAATTGCTCTGGCTTGTATGCCTTTCTAATCATAATGACACTTGAGAAACTAACAACTACCGTATTGGGAGGGCATTATTAAGAAAGCTTGATTATTGGGTCCTTGCAAATTACAATTCTTTGGTAGAGGAAAGCAAATCTTAGCTTTGCTAATCTTCTCTCCATGAATCAACCTGGGCTAGATGGCATCAGAAATATCCAATATCTGAACCATGTGAGGTTTAAAGGTGACACCTAACACATTGAATTGCATTCATATGTTGATAGCTAAAGCAGATCCCATATTAGTGATGTTGGATGGGCTAATCTAGACATAAATCATAATACCCTAGGCCATCACATAATGAACAGCTGAAACTTCCAGATGGGCCTTAATGATAACTCCATGTCAGTAGTGAAATTCAATTTTTTTTACTATCGGTTCTGTGGGCGTGGCTTGGCAGGGGAAGGATACTGCAAAATCTCCATTCCCACCCCACTCTGGGGCCAGCCAGTGGTGGTATTTGCTGGTTCTTTAAACTACTCAAAATTTCCGCTACCGGTTCTTCAGAACCTGCTGGATTTCACCTCTGCTCCATGTACAAACATTGGTGTATAGTAGTCCAGACAACAAAGGCATGAATGGCCATCAACAAAATCTCTTTCAGAAATGATAGACACCAATTGCAGAAAGGACCCCCTCGCTATATTTTTTACCCAATGTTTAAGTAGGAGTTGCAAGTCCAGAAAACAGATTGTGAGCCAGTTCTTTCTGCAAGAATGTAAACCTTATCCAGGATTGTTTCTGGAACAATCAATTGAATCCATAATTACTTTATCTTTGTTTGAAGTTACTGTACTTTGTAAAATTGACATGTATTGTTTTTTAATAGAGGGTAAGTGGGAATTTTTTTTTGAAGAATTAGTGAGTTTAGATAGTTCCTAAATTATATATTTATATGTAATTAAGGACTAAGACAATATGTATTGGGACTGAAGTGCAAATATAATTAAATATACAGTGAGCCTGAACAAAAGCATTAGCTTCAGTTATGTTCACAAATATGTGCCTACTTTATATTCAACTTTTCTGAAAATATTCTGAAAATATTTTTGGAAGTTATATATTAATAAGAAATGCATACTTCATAGGAATTTAGGTGAATATTTTTGGGATTCAGTAACTGCAGGGCTATAAAAAAGTTTTTATTGTGATGATGCCTGGAATAATGCTGTTTTAGAAAAATAGCTGTGCATGGTTCCCATACAATGGAATTTGTTGAAAAAACAGGAGGCATTATGTATGTGATATGTAGCACAATATTACATATAGATAGTCCTTGACTTATAAGCATAATGGAGCCTGCCCATTACACTTGTAAGTTGTGATGGTCATTAAGTGGGTCACCATGTCACAAGACCCATTTTTGCAACTTTTTTTGTGGTGATTGTTAAGCAAATGCTAAGCAAACCGACGGTTTTCTATGGGATGATGTTGCTGAAAATGAAGTAAATGCTAGTTTAGGGCAAAGACATCATAAATCGTAATCACATGACCATGGGACTCTGCAAATGGCCATAAATGCAGGCTGGTTACTGAGACTCCAAAATGAAGTCATGTTGAGGTGGAAGGCATATAGGTTTAATGAATACATGTGACTATTAGGGGGACCCTGGCCATTATAACCAAGTTGTAAGTACGTTTGGGGTGGTGGTGGCATCTGTTATAATTTTGAATGGTTGCTAAATTACCTGCATTCAGAAATATATCCTTTTGTTCTAAAGGACTTATACTCAGGTTTGGGTCTGTATTATGTTGCAGTCATTTTTGTAGTTTTATTTTCAAATCATTAGATTAGTTATATTAGATTAGTTAAGAGTTGGGTTGCATGGTAATAATTTAACATTCATGGTAATCTAAAATGCATTTGTCCCATTTTAAAAAATGGGATTCCTTGTTATTTTGTCTGTTTCTTGGCCAACATCTTGAGGGCAGAAGTTTTTTTTTTAATTAGATTTTGAAGTTATTCTTTGAACACATACTTTACTATAAGGTAATAATTTATTTACCTTATAGTAAATTTTTGCTACCTTTGAGTAGCAAAATCCTAAATGATAAAATATTCATATTTGGGGGGAAGGAATTTTATTATTGATTGTTTTTAAATCCATATTTAGTAACCTTTGTATATGTAATTAGCACAACATATCCCTAAAGATATATATTTTCAAAATGATGATGATTGCAAATCTAATATTACATTGGTTCTTTTCGTGGAATGTATTCTTTTTAGATATTTTCTGCAATTTCAGACTTCCAGTGTTTGGATTGGCCCTAAATTTTATAAATACGTTTTTGTTGAATTCTGAGGGACAACCTCAAACCTATATTGTAGCAGGTCATGTAAAGATAAACAGATGAGAGGTGTTGATTGCACTCTTCTGCCTTCCACAAAGGAAAATCTCTAATCCTTTTACCCATAATCAATAAAATGTCTACAATTCCCAAATAAAGTATTTTTTATGCTGATGCTACAAAACATTGCCAAATAGTTCGGTTTCCATTAATCCACAGTGAAGCAGTTAATCTACAAGTGGAAAAATATTCAACATCATTATTCCTTTTCCCAGGAATGGTCATCCAAGTCATTACAAGAATTAGGAATATAGTACTCTGAGAGGTTGCACAAAATACAAGGTAATGGCTGAGAAGCTGCAGATGATTTTCATCCGATGGATCTGATTTGGAGGACTGTAAAAGTACACCCAGAAACCCAGGTCTACACACACACACACACACACACACACACACACACACACACACACACACAGAGCTTCTTTTTAAAGCCTTATCTCTATTTTTTTCCAAGTTCTTACAGTACTTACTGATCTGCCTGACATTCTGCTCCCACTCATCTTCAGCCATTTATCAGCTATTCTTGTTGAGCTATTACTCTGCCAATTCTGCTGGTTCCACAGGTTCCTTTCTGGAACTGCTATTACCTCTGGACTCAGCTTTGATGCCTTAGGCTCTTTCTTGGCTGCTATTATTATTATTATTATTATTATAATTATTATTATTATTATTATTATTATTATTATTATTATTATTACTACTACTACTACTACTACTACTACTACTACAACATTATTATTCCTTTTTCAATTTTTTTTGTTCCTCATCTCCTTGTTTCTATTACCTTCCCTCTTCAACTTTTCCTCATTGCTACTACTATTTATTTTCCTCCAAAATTTATTTTCCAGCCAGGTGTATGTGTGTGTTTTGCAGAGCTACTAACCCAAGTAAAGGAAGGACAGGCCCCTTAAAAGATAATGAGCAAATAGGAATAAAGGCAGGTTTTTTGCATGCTCCTTTGTCTCATGCCTGTCTAATTGCTTGATATCAATGTTCATGAGTCCACCATGAAGAAACGAGTGGTATGTGTGAGACCACTGTTTTCCAGAAAGCGCATTGCTGCTTCACTCAAGTTTTCCAGACACCACTAGACGATTCACTAGTCTATTAGAACAGAACTTTGTGGACAGAAAAAATAAAAATGGAACTATTTAATAAGAAACATGTTTGGAGAAAATCTCAGCAAAAGAACTTAATCCTGACCCTGGAAAGATACCATGTTTGAGATTGCAAAGATCTGGATGGCTTACCGTCACTGAAGGAACACTGGATTATGGATTGTATCATTAAATTCTACAGAGAATAGCAGAACAACTGACGGAAGCTTAAAGTAATGTAATCATGCAATGTGATAGTGATCCTAAGAAAGAAATAGAAATTAAAGACTGCTAAAAACAGATCACTTTTCCTCTGAAGGTGCCAGCCACAATTGCCAGAAAATCTTATGATGACACTAAAAAACACATCCATGGCAGTTCAACTGGGAAGCTCATCATTGTTTGATTCCCATAGATTGCTCCAGTGATATCTTTGTTCTGAGTCTGCTGAAAAAAGAGACTGCCTAATGGGCTGTGCCTCTCACTGAAGGCAATGGTCATTGCTGCATAATTATCAGAACTTCCTGCAAAGTTTTAGAACTGCCTTTTGTTAATTCAGCAAAGAGGGCAACACCCGATCAGGAGATTTATAAACTAAAGCAAAGGTATTGCAGGGCTTGCAACTTCCTATTGGATTTTCAGTTATAGGCCAGAAATGCGGAATAGAAGGACTTGCTGATGAACTGAGATATGTTAATAAGATAAGGCAAGCTGGGTAATTTGGAAGAACTGTTCCAGCATTGTGTGATCATTGCTGGATGATTGGAGGAGTTGAGACAGAGGAAATAATAAGTGGAGCAGTTTTATTTTTTCTGCACCACTAATCTCCCTCTTGGGCACCAATTCCAGAGAATCCATGCAAATAGGAGGAATAAAAAGGACCATGTCTGCAGTAGACAAGGATTAGAGGAAAGATTTTGGTTGTGTTTCTGCTATGGATCCCGAGTCAAGACTTGTCCCACTGAATCAGTTATTAAAGCTGTGTGTGTGAAACTTCAGGTGGTGTAGCAAGCAAATACTCAAATTACTCCAGAGCATCATCTTTGAAAAATTTCACAGGCTCCTCTTTCAGGATCTTGGCAACTATTAGGAATAGCTCAGATAACTGACAATAGGTAAATACATTTTATTATCCATGCTATTCTTTCTACACTTTCAGGCTTAGAAATAAACTCTGTGCTATTTTAGATTCTGATGAGATCACAGTGCAAGAGCTTAAATTGTCCACACAATTATTAGAGAAACCTATACTTGTGGAAAAGATTGACCAGCAAACACCCCAAGCTGATTCTGTGTCTGCAATGTGCAACATCTTTGCTACGTCTACTTTTGAAATGCTCTGTTCTACCTGTTATACAATTGAACTAATTTGTCATCTAATTATCTGTCATAAATGGAAATTTTAAAAGGTGAATCAATACCTGAGGTGCTATGTCTGATATCAACAGGACAACAACTGAATTTGCCTGTAACAGCTCAGTATATACCTCCAATATTTTAATTTATTTTAATCAATTTATTGCTACCAACTCCGCATTCAGAATTGCAGCTTCTACTGATATTCATGCCTTGGACATTCTATAGGAGAGGCAGACTGCTCAACTCCTCTTAAAGGAACAGATTTGGCCAAGACTGCATATAGATGTGATGCAGTTACATACAAGCAAGTGGATGTCAAGATTCTGGTGGGTGATTCGGTTTGGTTTCCTACAAGGTTTTTACATTCTGCACTACCATCTAAAAATCTGGATTTTTTAAAAAAAGGTTTATTAGTCTCTTCCCAGTTACCCAGAAAATTAACCTATTGGCCTTTCATTTGCAATTGTCTGCTTCACTGAAGGTTTATCTGATCTTGCGTTAGTCACCATTCATTTGTGAGGAGCCTCTGTGCCTTGCATTCAAAATCCCTACTTGGGGGCGGGGAAGTAGAGAGAGTGAAATGGAATATATTCTAGATTCTAGATATAGGAGAGGACTTTAGGAGTATCTTAGTCATTGAGCGTCCAGTTCCATCTGAAATTTCCACATAAATCGTATTTTTAAAAATGCTGCCACTACCAATACACAATTATCACTAGGATGAAAATGATCCCTTATTTTCTGATGCAGTTACGATAAACTCTCCAAATTTATCTGTACCAAAAAAGGAAGGGGAGGAGGTCTTGGCTGATTGTCTGATTCTGAGTGACAAGACTTACTTATTGATCTTGGGGAGCTGCCAAGTAAGGTTGGGAGAATGAGTCTTAGCAACCTACCAGAACCTTCTTTGAACCCAGGAGGGAAGACTGATGTGGGAATAATTGTACAGAGATATGTAGATGACGTTCAAGCAAACAACTCAGACTGGGAAAGAAGAAGGGTTAAGAAAGTAACTCAACATAACCCTGCCTTGCTTATATGTGGTATAAAAAAGCACAGAGAAAAAACTCCAATTTTTAAGATTCTGTTATTATGGCCTATTATCAATAATGTAGCGTTCCAGTGGTACTTGTATTCCTGTTCCTCAGATTGACCTACCTTAAAGGGCTAACCTCAATGCAGTGTTCTTCCATAAGGATGACAGAAGATGGTACCCATAAACTGGAGATAATTACTGTATTGTTTAACAAATATATGCTACATAATGTGTTCATATACAACTTTGTCTTAAGCATATCTAAACATAAAGAGAAATGTTTGTGTAAATTGAGAGGGGTGTGTGTGTAATGCAATGCAATGCTACCAAAATCCTCTGTCTTTCACATTGCTGCTAGAAATCTTGAAGATTTCCCCTGTGTTACCATAGTAACATGATGAGTTTGAGGAGTGGTATCAGCAGTCAGTAAGCTCATATGTATTGCCATCTGGTGACTGAGCAGTTTTTGCTTCATTGAGTTAAGCTACATAGTTACAGTTTAATAATAGAAATATGTATTCCATATTCCATTTTTTCTATGCTGATTAGAAAGTAATGCTTTTGTGTAAATTTAGATGTTGCAGTGTTGTTCCTAATAAACAATTGTGGATGATTTATTGATTCACTGATTGAAGGGGTGTGTGAAACACAGATAGAAAGATCTGTTAAGATTTAGAAATCTTGCATTAATAATTTGAAAGTACATGGAAAGAAATATAAATTTATCTTACGAATCCCATGTTCACTAATTATTTATATGTTACCCCCGGTAAATCCTAATTTTACATGTGTTGCCTTATTCATATACTTATTCAGTATCTTTCCCAAACACCCAACTGTGTATAGATTTTAAGAACTTTTTAGCAATGCATACAAGAAAGGCGGGTTTACTTTGCTATCTCAATACTATTTAGTTGTGAACTAAAATGTTTAATAAAAATAAAAGTAAAAGTATGGTATGGAAAAATGTTATTCAGAATTAATAACTCAATTTTAAAAAGTGATTTATATCTCTCTTAGAGTGATGATTGAAAGATGATATATTTTTAAAACATTTTTTTTTAAATTATGAAACATTTATTCCCCTGTAAAATATGTGTAATTGTTATAAGTGATTTCTATTTTGTGTATTGTCAAAATCTTATCCTTTATGCATCATAATCAGGTAAAATTAAAGAAAAAAAATCTTCTCAGTTGCAGAACGAGGAGGAACCTGTTGAAAATCTGCCAGTTGTAAATGATTTTCCACCACCTTACAGCAGCATTTCTGGAGAGAATTCAGGTAAAAACTTGGAAGTCTGGTATCAGAATAACTTTCTTGATGATTGGAGGAGCAGCAAAATGTTGTGTGAACAGTCTAAATTTACAGAAAAATAAGTGACTGATGAATCTATCCTTATTAAATAGTCCTTATTTTACATTGCAGAAGAAACAGGCAAATAATGCTAATTATGAAAGTTATGACACATACTTTTCTGTAAGTAACTCTATAGTATGTTGCATTGTTGGTTATGAAGCCCAGAGATGGGCTGCTGCCAGTTCGGACTGGTTCAGGTGAACCGGTAGTTCCGACCAGCGGCTGGGCCCGCCCACCTACCCTGGCGCTATCCCATCCTATATAATCGCCATTTTTTTGATGCCACGCGCATGTGCGGAAGGCACAAGAACTGGTTGTTACAGTATGTGGCGCCCACCTCTGGTGAAGTCATACTGTATGTTAAGAAGGAAGAGTATGTGGAAGAGAATTCTTTCTCCTTCTAGTTCTGCTTAGATAATAGTTTCACAACATCAAGAGATCACAATTCTATATTTGTAGAAATTAACTGAACTGCCACATGCTATATATTGAATGATTGAGTTGCTACTTGCGGCAGGTGGGGGCAGTTGAAGAATCCCTGCGGTTAGTCATAAGGGTGGGTGGATTGCCAGGCACCTAAATTCAGATCATGTGAATTCAAGGGTACTGCGGTGGCTATAATTTCAGGTACAGATCATAAGTCCCTTCATTCAGCACCGTCATGCAAACAGTTGCAAACAGTTGCTGAACAAAAAGTCAAGGGCTATCTATATAAAGTCCAAAATCATCATATATAAAGTTAGCTAGAAATATACTTGAATGTAGCTTTGTAGTAATAGGATAAATTAAATACAATATGTTTCTAAATAACTGTATGTGGTTCTTCTTGTATTTGACAACTTCATATTTTGCAAAGAAATTTTTATGCTACTACTTGGAAGTAAGCTGAATCGAGCAGCTTATTTCAGGCTGAATGTTTGTTTTCCTGTCACATAACGTGCTTTATTTTATACAGATTATAAAATAAATGTACCATTTATTCATATTTTACTGTTACTATAATGTGCCAAAAGAAGATAAAGGAAAGGACAATTTAAAGATTGAAAAGCTAAATAGTAGAAGACAACATTCCATATTTTATCAGGCAGTTGATAGATTAAAAAAAAAGTTGGCTTGATTAAAATATTTTTTGTCCTGAGAACAAAGAGCATTATAGTCAACAGTGAATATGCTTATTTAATTAATATTTACCTAATAATTTTTCCCATTCTTCCCTGCCTCTGAGGAGCTCAGTTGCACATGTAGTTCCTCCCATTCCCTTAATCCTGTGAACTAAGATACTGTAGTCTTAGAATAGGTGACTGGTATAACTCATTTATGCATGTGTTAAAACATGCATAAAAGTTATGTGCCACCTGTCTGCAAAACATCCTTAGGTAGTAGATAAAATTAATGAGCCTTTTGCTTTAGTAATGTCTTGGTCTCCATAGTCTTAGTCTGATGTTTTATTTACAAACAGTGGCTTTTATGACTCATGGTTAATTTGATCTGTGTGTAGAAATGCCTATTATTATGACAGATAGGCAATGGAGAAGCTTTATTGTATTGTTCGTTTTGTCCCCAATCACTGTTCTTGTCCTTAATTAAATTTTTACCTCTTTCAGGATTTTGGGCCAATCTGATTTGAGAAGGGATTGTTCTCTGCAGTTATTTATATTGTACTGTTATCCCTAGTCTTTCCGAAAGTGGTGCTTCCAGATTTGTTGACATCAAAACTCATTTGGAGGGCATTATATTGGGGAATTATATTTATTCAAAAATACATCACTCCAAGAATATAATGGATTTTGAGATTAATGAGTTTTGTAATTTGCCACGTTCTGAAGACAGAAAGTGTTGACTTTTCAATTCATAACATAATTCAGTTTAGAAATATTAATCATAAATTAACCATCTTATCTCTCCTGCCTGCCAGCGTATTTTGACTACAAAGATGAAGCTGGGTTCCCTAAACCTCCTTCATATAACGTAGCTACAACTCTACCTACTTATGATGAAGCAGAGAGAACTAAGGCCGAAGCTACTATTCCCTTAGTTCCTGGAAGGGTAAGTGTGCTTTGATTCTCTGCAAACATATTAAAACATAATGAAAAACTAAATTTGTTGATGCAAGTGCTGTTTAATAGGTGATTTTCCACAATCATAGTTAGACCAATACAACTCACTAAGGAGTAATTATAACTGTGATGGAGAACCTATGGCAGAAGTGGCACACTGAGCCATCTCTCTGGACATGCGAGCCATCGCCCCTTGCTATTCCAGGTTCCGGCACGTCAGCCAGTTGGCCTTCACACGTGTGGGAGCGCTGGAAACCGGAAGAGTAGCTGCCCGGTCTATATCCCCCGGGAAGATGATCTTCCAGTTTCTGGCA
This sequence comes from Masticophis lateralis, assembly GCA_030761175.1. Taxonomy (NCBI): domain Eukaryota; kingdom Metazoa; phylum Chordata; class Lepidosauria; order Squamata; family Colubridae; genus Masticophis; species Masticophis lateralis. The sequence goes on from JAUDYJ010000002.1 coordinate 92,879,482, forward strand.
TCCACATGCACCCCGGTCACCTGGTCTTTCAGTTTCTGGTGCGCATGCACGCACGAGGACCAGCTGGCCAGCGCACATGCACGTGCCAGAAGCCAGAAAATCATGTTCCTGGCACATATGCATCAGGTGGCTGCTCTTCCAGTTTCTGGCATGCACACACACGTGCTCCTATTTTGACACTTGGTGGTGAAAAAGGTTCGCCAACACTGGAGTATAAACTAAGTTTGCTGATGTAATTAGATAAATAAATAACAGGAATAATATATCAATTTGTGCAGTTTTAGAAATGTAACTAACACTTTCAAATGGTTTTATATTCTTGATCTCTTTTCCTCACTTCAAATCCCCAAGGTATAGTTATAAAGTTGCTATTTCATTTACTTTTGTGCTGTCCTATTTGTACATTAGATACAGTTCACTTAAGTCTTTCTTTTTAAATTCCTCTTTAATTATTCTCTTTATTATGTGTATTCTCTTTAATACACATTTCACTTGTGTATATGAAATATTTCTCATTCCTTAGTGATTTACACTGAAGTATGAGAAGGTAGGTGTGCTTCATTAAACACCTATCTGTATACTATAGACTCTTGTGTCTGTAACCTTTAACTGGGCAAAATGGTGCATTGTAGAGCAATGATTTTACAATAAGGTTCCTCAATGGAATAATTTACAGAGTGTGTCCAAAATCCAGAACCTATGACTCCCATGGAATTGAAATTTGGCCAATTTTATAAAACATGGCATTAAAAATTATAATACAAACAGTTTATATTATAATAGAAAATGTCATAAAACATTCCCTGTCCTGATGTTTGACTGCTATATAGTTCTCCATGGGCTGCTTTCAAGGCAGATACATCTCTGAATATCTCCCTGATTTTTTAAGAACATTAAAAGTTCTGCCATTGTTGAAGGCACTGAATAATCTGGTAAGGAAAATCTCTGATTTTCACAGGTTTTCTCGTTCATTCTCCTTAAGGAAAGGTGACATGTTGCTGTTATGAACCAGATATTTGCTAATCATTTTGTTCATTTATGTCACAGGAGGAAGAGTTTGTGACTCGGGATGACTTTGATGATTCTGATCAACTGAGGATAGGAAATGATGGCATTTTCATGCTGACTTTCTTCAGTGAGTACTTTGTTAAAATTGTACTTTGAGTACTTTGTTCAATTAAAATTGAAATAATGTTTGATTTTCATTTTTTATAAGGCCATCTAGATAATAGGAATATTTTCTTCTGTGCTGTTACAGAGACTGCACATATGGAGCTGATAATTTTTTTAATAGTAATGACTTCCACTTTCATCACAAGTATAAACAATTCTAATAGCTTCTCTTAAAATGCAACAAATGACCTTTCCTCCCCATGTTTCACATTACTATAAACAAATCCTTGATGCCTCATTGTTTCAGTCCTGATCACCAAAAGCCCGTTAAGTGTTAACAGAGAGAACAACATATCTATTTTAGTTTTGATCAAATAAACCAACTTCCTTTTACTTTTAACAATCTTGATCTTCGGTCCCTTGAAATAATGACCTAGAACTTGATTTCTTTTCATCTTTTCTTTGTCCCTTCTCACAAAATTCTTCAGAGCTTTAATAAGCCTCTTTTGTAAATCCAGTACAGGAAAACAATCCATGTCACTCTCTTGGTTAATTATTTATATATCCTTTTTAATTATTAAGTCATGCATGGGTTTCTTCTGAATATCCAGTGTAGCATCTTTTTCGTAGACTGTCACTTTTGAAATCATTTTCAAATCAGTCTCAATCTTGTCAAGTAAAACTTGTTCCTCTTTTATAACATCTTTTACAACCCAATCTATTAATAGAAACAGACACTCTTAAAGTTAATGTCTGGGTCCATTGTTCAAAAACATCCTTCTGTAGTTTCAGTGTTAAAACATTTTGTTTCAGTCTGTGCTGTTAAGTGAAATGTTTTTCTCCTTAAATTGTAGTCTTTAGTTCTTTCTGGTTTCCTCCAGTGTCTAACCTTGAAGATCTCAATCCTATCATTTAAAAAAAAAAGAGCATTCAAAAGAAAAGTATTTTTCTACAGAAAGTATTCTTCTAAAATCCCATTTCAAATCCATCTGGATCCTTAGTCTGTTTGTAAATTTTCAAAATCAAAGCTAAGCAATTTCTAAAAATGGTTAGAAAAGGAAGTATGTGAACTTAGTTTCGTTAAAGGTATCAATTAGTTTGAGCAAGATGGCTATTCCTTTGTTTCCCAGAACTGTATACTTGCTGGAAACTGCTGCCTTGCAGTCGCTTTGCAAGGAGAAAGTATCTTGAGCATTTGGCGGCAATCTCAAGTCCTCTCTCTGTCCAGAAAGGAATTACAAGCAGTCAGTCTACTCAACAGCTCTTCTCTCGACCATAGTCTTTAGTTCTACTTTTAGCTGAGTTGTCTTCAGTTTGCTCTTTTTTTTCCCCTTTGAAGTCCCAGAGCTGATCATTTTTGAACCAAGAAAAGTCTTCCGTCCATTAACTTCCTTTAATATAAATCTCAAAAGTAGTACAAGGTATTATAAGTTACAAGCATAAGGATGCTATAGACAGCACTGCTAATTTAGGAATGTGATACAGTTTATGCTACTTCTATTTTAGGGGCCTTGAAGTGGAAATTTTACAAAAATTGAAGGGGAACCTAAATACTTCCACAAATGGTCATAAGAACAACTTCACTGAGTTACACATAAGCTCCTTCTACTTTAGCACCTTGCTTCCACGGTGGTTGATGAGATTTTTCTGAGAAGCTCATAATTAGGCATGAAGGTAGTTACCCTTTTCTCTTCCTAACTCTTCAAAGTGATGCTGAGAGGCATTCTGACTACTAGCCATCTATAGATTGCCTTTGACAGGAGAGTTTTCTTTCACATTACTCTTTTTAAATTATTTTCCCAAGTTCTTCAGGGTGTCCTGATAGCAGCAATTTTTTTTAATTACAATATGACCACCATCAATAATTAGAACAAAATGAAATCCATTATCTGGTATTAAAGCATTTTCTTTGTTTTGCTTTTTAGTGGCATTCCTTTTCAACTGGATTGGATTCTTCCTCTCTTTCTGCTTGACTACCTCAGCAGCAGGAAGATATGGGGCTATTTCTGGATTTGGTCTTTCTCTTATTAAGTGGATTCTGATTGTCAGGGTAAGTTACAGAATGGAAAAAGAAGTTATCACAAGTCTCTCTTTCTTTCGAATGCTAGGAATTGAATCTAAAATTACCTGTGTAGAAGACCTAGGATTTGCCATTAATTTATATAACTGTGTATGTGGATTTCCCATATATACCATATTTTTTGTACTATAAGACACTACAGAACATAAGATGCACCTAGATTTTGGAGAGGAAAACAAGAAAAAAAAATCTGCCTCTGCCTCCCAGCATCCATCTGGTATTTATCTAGCTAGTGTCCTTGTAGCAAACAGCCTAGTCAGCTTCAGTAAACAGCTGTGGAACTCTGGAACCTTTGCTGCCGAGCAGCTGATTGGCGGTTAGATACCCAGAATACCACTGATCAGGTGTTCTAGGCAGCGGGGATTTCTGCCACTGCAGTTTGCCGCCATTGCCGTTTGCTGCCTATCGACACCGCCTATTGGTCAATCCAGTCGCCAATCGGCAGCGAAGACTCCAGTGTTCCTCAGCGGCGGCGAATGGCAACAGCGGTGACAGGTGGTGGTGACAGGCAGTGGTGGTGAATGCCACTGCTGTACCAACCCTCCCTCCCCCCACTACAGTATTCACTCTATAAGACACACAGACATTTCCACCCACTTTTTTCAGGAGAGCAAAGTGCATCTTACAGTGCAAAAAATACGGTACTTACATGGTTCTCTTCTACTGGTAGGCTTCCCAAAGCAGCACATAAAAATAATGAAATAAGTTTGAAAAACTGGATTAGATAATATAAAATACAAGTTATATAGAGAAATTTTCCTTAAGAACAGCTAAAGTCAAAATAGTTCTTAACTTTGATTCCATCACTCTATTAACAAAATTTTACACAAGTGTCTTTAAACATAATTCAGTTTTTGAGAAAAGACAAAGATCATTAAAAATCTAAGTTTAATTTCAGAGAACTTAGTTCATAACTAAGAACTATGAAATAGATACTTTTAAAAGAATAGAACAGAATAGAATAGAATAGAATAGAATAGAATAGAATAGAATAGAATAGAACAGGACAGAACAGAACAGAACAGAACAGAACAGAACAGAACAGAACAGAACAGAACAGAACAACAGAGTTGGAAGGGACCTCTTCTAGTCCAACCCCTTGTTCAGGCAGGAAACCCTATACCATTTCAGACAAATGGTTGTCCAGTCTCCATGCAAAACCAGAAAATAATGCAGTTGCTACAAGTGTTTCATTAACTTTTATGAGTCAGCTTCTTAGAATAGGAACGATGTTTTCTACCTTTCCAATTTGATCCAACAGATTGGGCATGCTGTAGATCCCTTCAACCAAAGAGTGTCAACTGGCAGGAACTAGAGGATAGGCTTTTTCTGCTGTAGTCCCTGCCTTATGGAATATTCTCCTCTTGGATATTAGAATGGCCCCTGTTGTCTTTTTACAAAGCTTTTCACAAACCTGGCTGTGTGCCCAGGCCTGTAGCTCAGGTGTTAAGGGCCCTGTTCCTTGGCTTTATTGTTAGTTGGTTAACTATCTTGGTTGCTGTATGTTTTTAATTTTTAGCTGTTTTTATTGCTTCATTGTTTTTAATTGTTTTAACATTAATTTTAGCATTATAAGCCACTCAGAATCACTTGGTTGAGTTGTGTGACTATAGAAATTGAATAAACACATAAACAAATCAATATCCAAAGTACTTCTGAATCATTTCAATGTGTACAGAGCCCAAGTACATGACACAGTTCAGTGCAAGAGACAAACATGTTTGTACATCAAAACTTTGATAACAAAAGGAATCGTTTGTATTTGAGGAAAAATATGCAGAATGCCTAATCTTTTCCAAGAGCAGATTTCCCTCATTGTTAACTTCAGCAGTAAAGTACATTGTGTTTGCTCTGTTTCTTCGACAAAGAATAAATAATTTCTGTGTTGTTCTTATAGAATCAAGCAGTGGCCGTCTTATAACTTCTGCTAAGAAAGCATAAGTGAAAGTACTTTACAATTGCTGTATCCTAAAGGATTTCTTCCCAGAACTATTAATACTAGCTCAATAAATAATTATAAATGAGCCACAGTTATTTTAATACTAAACCATTCCTGCTTTGGAGGATTTAGCCATTGTTCTACTTTGCTAGCAACTAATTAGCAGTGTGAAAAATCCCACAAATGCTTACCAGCTTAATACATTCCTCATTTTCTGTTTTTAATTTTTAGTTCTCTACCTATTTCCCTGGCTATTTTGATGGACAATACTGGCTGTGGTGGGTGTTCCTTGTATTAGGTAAGTGGGTTTCAGTGAATTTATTTTAGTGTTACCAAGTTCTTGATTTTAATTATTTTACCTGTGGCTATAAATCAAAATTTAATTTGTAAATTAAAAAAAACTTTTCATAAAATAACTTTTCTGTTAGCTTTTTGACTCATCTTAATTTTTAACTTTAATTTAATTCATTCCTTGAGAAAGGTTTAATAATGTATGGCTCTTTTTAGGGATTTCATATAAAGGAATCCTGCCACCTAGTGGAGATGTCATTAGTTGCATATTAAAAGATCTTGTCTGACTCTTGAATTGGCCAAAAGCAAATACTATAGTTTAACCAGATAGAGCATAAGTCAGAGTAAAGGGAAGACTCAGATTGATCAAATTTCTTCAGAATGTTTCAAGTAATCATTAGAACACAGGCTTCAATAAATACACACCACAAATTAGGAGAGACATTAAAAATTTTCAAAGGATAATGGTATAGTTAAATAGTACCCCAAAAATGGTAAAAAACATGAATGCTTTCTTTAACAAAGGCATCTTGTAATAGAAAAGAAAAAACTCCCCAGATTCTGGTAAAATAAATGTTAAATAATTGAATAATGGAAGCCAGTATAATCATGTTTAGAAACATCTATGATCTATTGCACCTTACACAGGTGCAAAGTTGTAAATTTTGCTAGCAAGGCAGTTTTGATTATATTAATCCATATTTTAATCAGTTTCATTAAGGGATTGTTGCTGATGATTGCTTGACATGTTTTTACATTTGTAAAAAAATGTAACAGTTTTATGACCATTACAATGTATTAATGTTACATTTTTACAACATTTTTTGTGGTGGTTAAGTGAATGCTGTGAGCATTACATGAACACATTGGTTGCTATGCTGTGTTTTTGCTGAAAACCAGAACGCCTGTTTTCAGCAAAATTGTCATAAAACACAGTAATGTCACCACCGGATGCTGCAAAAAGCCATAAATCAGCCATGTTGTCATGCTGCCAAAATATAATCATATGATTGCAAGGGGTCCTAACTAACTTAAGGTCCAGGTCATAAATCCCCTTTTCAGATAGGTTGTAATTTCAAACAGTTGCTAAGCAACTAGTCATAAGTTGAGAACTACCTGTAATTTGAACTTACCGGTACTTTAAAATAGTTTTTAAAGGCCAAGTGGGCTAAATATGGAACATTCTCTCTTGTCTCTATTTCAGCCTTTGAACATGAATGGTTTATGTGTACAGGTAGACCTTGACTTACATCAGTTCATTTAGTGACCGTTCAAAATTACAATGGCCCTGAAAAAAGTGACACATGACTGTTTTTCACAGTTATGACCTTTGCACCATCGCCGTGGTCATGTGATCAAAATTCAGATGCTTGACAACTGACTCATATTTAAGACTGCTGCTGTTTCCCAAGGTCATGTAAACATCTTTTGTGACCTTCTGACAAGTAACGTCAAGGGGGAAGCCAGATTCACGTAACAGCCAAGTTAGTAACTAATCAACGGCAATGATTCACTTAACAACGGTGGCAGGAAAGGTCGTAAAATGGGGCAAAACTCACTTAACAAATGTCTCACTTAACAACATAAATTTTGGGCCTAGTTATGGTTGTAAGCCGAGGACTACCTATAGGTACATTATTTTTTTAACATTAGTCTTAATTTTTATAGTATTATTTATAATATTATTTGTAATCGTAGACTTCTTTCGGAAACCAACTCTTTAGTGTTGGACATCTTGCCAAGCATATTCATTAATAATAAAATGTCAAATGAGTACGTAGACACAATATTGCATGGTGGGATAAACAAAACTGTAAATAATTGATTTCACCTTCCAAATATTGTTTGTTGTTTTTGCTATAACAACTAGCCTGGCTCTCTCTCTAAAAAATAAATGTGTTGATTAAATGTTCAGTTAATCTGAAGTTTGCTTCAGGTTGGTTTAAGAAAAGAAATGACATGTCTTTAAAGGTTTAGCAATCACAAATATAATCAAGACAATAAGGAATATAATTATTAGAGGAAATGTTCAATGAATGCATAGATTTTAGACCTACATGAGCCTAAGAATTATGGATAAAATTTCACCCTTAAACAGCTTCCCTATCTTGTTGCTCTGTCTCTGTGCATTTCAACACTCTTAAACTGTAGCTCTTAAACTGGCCAACTGTGCTGCCTAAGACAAGAGAATGAATAAACCTATGGTTAAGTACAGAGTCTGTAATTCTAATGAAATATAGATTGTTTGGTTATTAAATGGGTCCCATCCCGTCCCATCTCCCCCCCCCCCACCGCCTCCTTCCCAATTTGGAACTCTTCTGTATATTTTAGTAATGTGACTTTGAACGTAGGGTGAATATTGACTAAACATTCTATGATGTTTAGAAGCAAAAATTAAAAATAATGTTTACTGTTCAACTTCAACTGAAGTTTGCTTTTCTCATTGTTGAATAAAATAACAAGCTCATGGTTAATAAACCAAAATTTCCCCTTGGATACATATCTTTTATTTTTCAGAAATAACTGTAGTCTTCTTGAACTTAAGTTATTGTTTCTTTTTTTTTTTAATTGAAAAAGTTTTACATTACAGTTTATTTTTAAAAAACCCCTTCCCCATCCCCTCCCCCTACCACCCCCACCCTATCCCCCCTATCCCTCCCCAATCCCCCCCTGGACTTCCGCTATTAAACAAATATTAACATTAACATATTTAACAATTTTTTTAAGGTGAGATCCAACTAAGAAAAAAACTATAACCTTATCCTTTAAACCAATATATGACAACATAAACACTAAACTCTTAACAATCTATTTAAAAAAAAATCTAGTAAGATGATTTTGAGCATCATAAGATTTAAATTGAGTTATCATATAAGTCAAACAATACATAGTACATTTCTCTTTAAAATTAAATCTAAATATTAAACTTATAAATTCAATTACATAAAATGTAATAAAAATCTAAAATTATCAAATTCAATACATTTCATAGTACATTTCTCTTTAAAATTAAGTCTAAATATTAAAATTATAAATTCAATTACATAAAATATAATAAAAATCTAAAATTATCAAATTCAATACATTTCATAATACATTTCTCTTTAGAATTAAGTCTAAATATTAAAGTTATAAATTCAATTACATAGAAATATGCACAATATAAATTCAGTTAAGCACTAATTGAAACTCCTTACTTTGATATTTATTCTTCAGGTATTCTACCCATTTCTTCCACTCCTTAGCAAAAACTTCATGGCTCCTTTCTTTTAGGTATGCAGAAATTTTAGCCATCTCTACCAAATTAGACATCTTCAGTATCCATTCATCTATAGTAGGTACATTATCTTTCTTCCAGTATTGACCAATCAATAATCTAGCTGCAGTAATCATGTGTAAAATTAATCTAGTGTCAATTACTGAACAACCCTTAACTATTCCCAACAAAAAAAACTGAGGAGAAAACTCCAACTTCTTCTTCAAAATGTTCTGCATTACCCACCAAAGTTTAATCCAAAATGCTTTCAGTTTTCTGCACATCCACCAGATGTGAAAATATGTTGCATCCAAACAATCACACCTCCAACATTTAGGTTGAACATTTGGATACATACATGATAACTTTTTAGGATCTAAATGCCATCTGTAAAACATCTTGTAAAAATTTTCCCTCAAGTTCTGTGCTTGTGTAAATTTAACATTCTGGACCCAAATCTTTTCCCATGTTTCCAACATTACTGGTTCTGCAAAATTCTGTGCCCATTTTATCATACAGTCTTTAACTAATTCACCCTCTGAATCTCTTTCTAACAGTAAATTATACACTCGTTTAATATGCATCGGCCCTTTACATTTTATCTGAATCACCAAATCTTCTTCATGTAACATTAGTCCAATTTTTTGATCTTCTCTCCATCTTGCTTGAAGTTGTAGATACTGCAACCAGGTTAGGTTCACTCCTTCTTCCAACAGGGTATTCAAAGATTTCAAACGCCATCTGCCCCCATCATTAAGAAGTATCTCTTTGTACAACAACCCCCCGAGTGACTTTATATTTGGCATAATATGCCCAAGATCCAACCACAAAGGTATTTTGTAATCCAATTGAAGCTGGTGCTTCTTCCAAACTCTCATCAAAGCATGTCTTAAAGTATGTCTATTAAATACACTGTCTCTCTTATCTTCATAAAGTAGATATGCATGCCATCCAAATTGCAAATCATGGCCTTCTATATTCAAAATTTCTCTTTTAGTTGATCCAATCCAATCTCCAACTTGTGTCAACACTGCAGCTTCATAATATAGACGTAGATTTGGAACTTTAAGGCCACCTCTTTCACGAGCATCTTGCATAATTTTAAGTTTAACTCTTGGTTTTTTCCCATTCCAGATAAATTTATTTAATCCTGCTTGCCATTCCATCAGAAACTTATCATTTTTAAGCACCGGAATCATTTGAAACAAAAACAAAAATCTAGGTAGAACGTTCATCTTAACAGCTGCTATTCTACCAAGCAAAGATAGTTGCAGCTTCTTCCATGTTTCAAGATCCTTTTGAATCTTATGCCAAAGTTCCTCATAATTATTTTGAAAGAGTTTTATATTAGATGCTGCAACTTGGACCCCTAGATATTTCACCTTTGTAGCTATTTCAAAGCCTGCCAACCTTTCAGGTTCATTCCTTTGTGGTTCCAACATATTTTTAACTATCATCTTAGTCTTTTTCTGGTTCAGGCTAAAACCTGAAACCAGACCATATTCCTCTATGATGTTTTTCATCTGGATGATTGATTCCAAAGGTCGTGTTAGGGTAACAACCAGATCATCTGCGAATGCCTTTGTTCTGTAATCTCTTTGCCTTACGACTATTCCCTTCAATTTGTCCGAGTCCCGTAGAGCATTCAACAGCACTTCCAAAGTCAAAATAAACAGTAATGGGGATAATGGACAGCCTTGTCTTGTTCCTTTCTGTATGTTAAAATTGGTAGTTAAACTGCCATTAATAATAATTTGTGCCGTCTGTTCTTGATAAATTGCCGAAATCGCTTGTATAAACTGTGCCCCCAAATCCATTTTGTGCAAAGTCTTTTTTAGAAAGTCCCAGTTGACTCGATCAAAGGCCTTCTCCGCATCCAAAAACACCAGCACCGCAGAGGTCTGTTTATTTTCCTCAAGATATTCCAACAAATCTATAAGTTGCCTGACATTATCCTTCATATGTGTACCTTCTATAAAACCTGCTTGGTCTTCATGAATCACATCTTGAATAACTGGCATCAATCTGTTGGCTAATACTTTAGCATAAATTTTATAATCCGTATTCAGGAGAGATATTGGTCTAAAATTTTCAGGTTTAACAGATTCTTCTTCTTTAGGTATCAGTGAAATAAAAGCCGTCTTCCACGAGGGGGGTATTTTACCCCCCTGCTGAATATTACAAAACAAATCCTTAAGATGCTCAACCAATTCCTCTTGTAAAGTCTTATAATATACTGCCGTCAAACCATCTGTCCCAGGAGCTTTTGATAATTTCAATTGTTTAATTGCGTATAAAATCTCTTCAGATGTTATAGGTCGATTCAGTCTATCACTTTGTGTACTTGAAATTTTTGTAACTCTCTTCTTCTGCAGATATTCATCGATAAAGTCCTCTTTAATTTTATCAGCTTGGTACAATTTAGAATAATAAGCTAGAAAGGCTTGATGTATTAAATTTAGCTGATGCACTTGTTTCCCTTTATACTCAATAGTGTTTATCATACGAGAACTTTGTTGTTTCCTCAAAGTATAAGCCAACCATCTGCCAGGTTTATTAGCGTTACAAAAAGTATTATGTTTAGCATATTGCAGATTAGTTGCTGTTTGATCCGCCATCAATATTTGAAATTGATCTTTCAGGAGTTTTATCGTTAATTGTACCTTTTCATCAGTCGGATACTTAATAAGCAATTGCTCTTTCTCCTTTATCTCTGTCTCCAGATCTATTCTTGACTTCTGACGTGTTAATCTGTATTTAGAATTCATGTAGATCAGTATACCCCTCATATAAGCCTTGCATGCATCCCATACAATCTCAATAGGTGTACCTTTGTTCAAATTAATATCAAAAAATTCTTTAACATGTTTCTTAAGGTCCATAATATTCCTTTCGTATCTAAATAGATTTTCATTCATACGCCATGATCTCCTTTCTCTTTTACCCAAATTTATCTCCATCCACACCGGACTATGATCCGTTAAAGTTCTGGGAAATATTTTGGTCTTAGTCGCTATAGTAAGTAAATCAGTAGTAGCCAGCATAAAATCAATTCTCGAGAAAGATTTATGTCTATCAGAAAAAAAGGTGAAGTCCAATTCCTTGGGATGATGAATTCTCCAAACATCCTTCAACTCCAATTCTTCTTTCAATGAAAAAAAAGTCGATGGTAACTTATTCCCTTTCTTGGCAGATGTCTTTTTATCAAGCGTTGCATCAATCACCCCGTTCCAGTCACCCATGATCAAAAAAGACTTATAATTCCACTGCAGTATTTTATTGTTCAACACTTTATAGAAACTTTCCTGCTGCTGGTTCGGGGCATAAATGCCAATTAGAAGTATCAAAGCATTCTGTATATTTATTTCGACTGCGATGTATCTCCCCTCATCATCCGCTTCTATAAGTTTAGCTGGTATTCTTTTAGAAATATAAAAAACAAGTCCGTTCCTTTTGACCGAACTAGAAGATATAAAATGTGATCCAATTTTTGAAATTAAGAATTTTTGGTCCTGGGTTCTAATATGAGTTTCTTGCAAACAAACAACATCATTTTTATATTGCTTCAAGTAATGAAATATTTTTCTTCTTTTCTGTGGTGAGTTCAAACCATTCACGTTCCATGATAAAAATCTGAGTGTCATTCTGAGAATGAATGAAGCCCTTTGAGCATTTGACGAAGACTCTCTCCAACCGCCGATGTCTTCGGTCTCGCCCCTCCCACAGCTTCAGAGTATAATTTTTTCCCTTTTGTTCCATTCTCTTCCTGTGGTATCCTCCCCTGATGTGTCTCTAATCTTTGCTTTCCTGCGGCTCGAGTTATACGTTGGTCCTTAGGTTCTTGCATCAGTAAGTCCAGATCAGGCTCCACCTCTCTTGTAGCTCTAGATTGCTTTGGTTTAACCTCAAGAAATTCTATTAGCGAATCCTCTGAAAGACCTCCTACAGCACCTAGAATTTCCTCCCTTGGTACTTCTTGATTTGCCTGTCCTTCTTTTGGCAAGATTACTCCTTGAATCCCCTCTTCAGGAGCCTTCTCAACTGAGATATCTTCAATGGGTAAAAATGTAGATGAGCGAGGTGATATTAAAATTTTTTTAAAGACATTGTTATAAAACTGTTCCGCCTTCTCCACAGAATTAATACAATATCTTACATCCTCATGTCGCAAAATGATACCAACAGGAACATCCCATCTGAATGGGATCTGACGCTTTTTCAACTCATTTACAAGAAAGCCGAAATCTTTCCGATCCCTTAACATCTTTGGTGGCAGCTCTTTGTAAACACCAATTTGGTTACCATCATGTTGAACAGTAGTATGAAAAGAACTCTGCAAAATGTCATTTCTCAATTTCCTCTCAGTAAAATAAATCACCACATCTCTTGGCAAATTCCTCTGTCTCGCTATACGTGAGTTAGCTCTGTACAGCTTGTCAATTCTATTAGCAATCACGTCTGGTTCAGCTTTTAAAATCTTAGCCAATACCTCCACACAAGTTGCCCTCAAGTCCTCTCTATTATTCTCCCTTAAGCCTCTTAGTCTTATGGCATACTCCATATTCCGAAATTGCAACATCGTGATCTCCTCTTCAAGCCTCTGGTTCTGCACCACCACCTTAAACATCTGTTCCTTTACTTCCTTCTTGTTAGCTTCCACTTCAGAATTTAAGTCCTCCACTTTTTTCTCAACAACCAATAGGGCATCAGTAAGAGCTGTAGCTACTTTGGTTACACTCTGATGTAATCCTTCAATTTTTTCCTCCACCAACTCCTTCACTTCCCCCACCATCACCTTCATTTCCTTTTGATTTTTGCCCATCCTTTCATCCATTTTACTCATTTTTCCAGAAAGCTCTCCCAAGGATTTGTGTATATTTAATATAAATGCTTTCAAATCCTCTGTCTCGCTGTCCTGTGACTGTTTTGAGGCTGACACTAACTTTTCCTTTGTCTGATGTGTGGGGGAATCCCCCCCCCCGTTTTCTTTGAAGCCATGCCTGAGCAGGATTTAAATCTTTGAAAAAAAGAAAGAAATCTTCCTCCTTTTCCTGTCCTCCCCAGTTTTACAGAAAAGGAGTAAAATCCATTAACTTTTGCAGTTAAAAAGAACTTGTAAAACTTGTAAATAGACTCAATACAATTACAGGCAGGCACACTTTCCCTTTCTTGCTGCGCTTTCTGCTTTCACTAGCTTAGCTTTGATCAGCCGCCATTTTCAAGCACTTTTACACTGAGACAGCTTGCTTTCCAAAATTAAAGAAAGTCCATTTAAAAACGTTATACTTCACAAAAAAGATTCCAAGTCTCACCAAACTCGTTGTTGAACATTTAGAGATAGGCTTCAACCGTTGGAATTGCTTCTCCGGAAGTCCTTGACTTACAACAGTTCATTTAGTGACTGTTCAAAGTTACAACGGCACTGAAAAAAGTGACTTATGACGGCTTTTCACATTTACGGCTTTTGCAGCATCCCCATGACTAAAGTTAAGGTTCCTATTGCACATATGTCCTAGTCATTCCCGACTCTATGGGTCATGTTTCCCATGGTTACATGACCAAAATTCACATGTTTGGCAACTGATTTATAGTTAGGATGGTTGCAGTTTCCCAGGGTCATGTGATCACTCTTTGCAACCTTCTGACCAGCAAACTCAATGGGGAAGCCAGTTTCACTTAATTACTAACTACCTACCTTAGTCTTACTAACTTCAGTGATTTACCTAACAACTACAACAAGAAAGGTAATAAAATGGAGCAAAACTCATTTAACAAATGTCTCGCTTAGCAACAGAAATTTTGGACTCAATTGTGATCGTCAGTTGAGGACTACTTGTACAGTTCCAGAAATGTCCAAGAGTCTCCATTGCCTAAGGGGTTTTCTGTTTGTCTAGTTTCATCAAAAGCTGGACGTATCTGTTCCTAACTATCTTCATTTAGGATGGAAGCTTCTTCATGTCTTTGTGACAGTTTGGATTATTTTGGCAAGGAGGGGGGAAAAATCTTGGGACCACCTTACAACTCTGTCCAAATCAAGGGTTCCCATCCTGCCAACCTCTTCTCCTTTTCATCTCTTCCCTTTCGCTGAGAATTGCTTACCTGACAACAATCCTGGTTTGAAGATTGAATTAGCAGAAAAGTGCTTGACTTGCTGATTATTTGACCTTGTACCACAATAAGGAATGTAACAAATTGAGGAAAACCATAACAAATTAGAAACTGATTGTTAGGCTCTTGAACTAACAGTGCTTTTTGGATCAAAGAGAAATAATGTGTTTACATAAAAATATTCTGTACTTTTTCTATAGGATTTCTTCTGTTTCTCAGAGGATTTATCAATTATGCAAAGGTTCGGAAGATGCCAGAAACATTTTCTACACTCCCTAGGACAAGAGTTCTCTTTATTTACTAAAGGTAATATACTTCAATAAAGTTTGCTAAATTTGTGTGTGTGTGTGTGTGTGTGTAGACACATGTTAAAAAAATACTAGAACATTTCACATTTCCCTGATATTTATAAAATCAATTTATATTATTTGTTGCATTTGTTTTCTTTTTTGTATTACCACAAAATACATTTTTTGTAATTGAGTGCTAAAAGAAATCTTTAAATTGTTTGTGTTTCCTTGACCTATATGCACAACTTCATTTGCCAAATAGATGTTCACTATTGAATTAGAAGGCAATATCAAAACTCAGGGAAGAAAAACACCATTGTGAGACAGGCTGTATAAACAAATGCATTAGCCACATAAAGACACTTGAACTAGAGAAGGGTGTTTTTTTAAAAAACTGTGGTTAAGGTATCCTTAATCCTTTATTAGTGATTTTAATTTAAAAAATGCTTGCCCCTAGGGAGGAAAGCTATGGCAAATCTAGACAGCATACTAAAAAGCAGAGACATCACCCTGCCAACAAAAATGTGTATAGTCAAGGCTATGCTTTTCCCAGTTGCAATGTATGGCTGTGAAAGTTGGATCATAAGAAAGGCTGAGCGCCAAAAATTGAGGCCTTTGAACTATGGTGCTGGAGAAGACTCCTGTGAGTCCCTTGGACTGCAAGGTGATCAAACCGGCCAGTCCTAGAGGAGATCAACCCTGACTGCTCTTTAGAAGGCCAGATCCTGAAGATGAAACTCAAATACTTTGGCCACCTAATGAGAAGAAAGGACTCACTGGAGAAGAGCCTAATGCTGGGAAAGATTGAGGGCAAAAGAAGAAAGGGACGACAGAAAATGAGGTGGCTGGATGGAGTCACTGAAGCAGTAGGCGTGAGCTTAAATGGACTCCAGAGGATGGACAGGAAGGCCTGGAGGAACATTGTCCATGGAGTCGCAGTGGGTCAGACATGACTTCGGAACTAACAACAACAACGAAATAGCCCTCCTGACTAGGAGGAATTCCCATTGAATTACAATTTTCCTCATTTCTAAGTTTCTTTCAATACTAAAGTAGAAAATGGTTTTGGCTGACAGGCCATTGCTGTTTTTTTGTTTCCACTGACATCAGAAACTATTGTTTCTCTGAATGTAGATTTAGAGTACTTTTAGCTCATCTTCTTTATTTTTGATGTAATTTATGTAGGGTGCAAAAATGGCAGCCACATAACTTTGCATCTACCCAGTATTTAATTTGATATATGCAAAAAGCAACTCTTTCAGAGTTCTTGGATTAGAACTCTTACATCAGCAAGAGAGTGCCTGCCTATAAATGAAATTTTCTAGCCTGCCAAATTAAAATTTAGTAGGCAACAAAATGTATATATATATTTATTTATTAAAGGGGCTTGATGCTGGTTCAATTGGGCAAATTTATGCAACTTACAAAGCAATAGCTGTATCATCCAACAAGCAGTAGTATTCATAATCAAATTTGAAGAAACTTCTAGATGTGTAGAAAAGCAGTCCAAAAAGGATGCTTACAAACAATGTGCAGAACATACTTGCTTGAAGCTTCTAACGTAATGATTATCCTAAACAGTGTTTTGCAGTCAGTTTGCATGGAACTTATGCAATTTTTATTATTACGGTTAGTTAAATAAAATTAACTAAATTGTAGCTATTAATTATGTTTACTATACAGAAATCTTATTCTTTTGAGATTAAAGTAAATAAATTTAGCAATCTTTAATCTGTTCAGATTTGAACATGAATACAGGATTTATAATGATGAACAAGATTGTAGATTGCCTCTTCTCATCACTTGCATTTTATTGTGCTTTTTATTTTCAGTATTCTTTATAAATAGATACACGCAAATAAAAAGCAAGTTTTCATACAGAGTTGCAGACTACTCCAGATATCAAAATTATTTACTTTATTGTTCTGATTATGCTAAGCCAGAGAAGGTAGCCTATAGCCTCCCCCCACCCCCATTTGTGAACCTCCATCGTCTGTTTTAATACAATCCAATAATATGCTATTGCTGCACTGAGCAATTATAGACTAACCGCTCAGCACCGTGGCTGAGTGGTTAAGACACTGGTCTTGTCAACCAGAAGGGTGGCAGTTCAAGACCCAAGCACCGTGTGATGGGGTGAGTTCCCGTTCCTGCCCCAGCTTTTGCTAACTTACCAGTTTGAAAGCATGCAAATATGAGTAGACAAATAGGTATCACTGATGGGAAGGTAACAGCATTCCGTGCGCCTCAGTATATAGTCATGCCTGCCAAATGAGCATGGAAGCATCTTTCGACAATGCTGGCTCTTCAGTTGTGAATCGGTGATGAGCATCACCCTCTAGAATTGGACACACAGGGAAACCCTTACCTTTAGAGTGAGTTTGGCTAGTATCTTCTAAAAGCTTGACATCAAACACAGATTGTGTCAAACACAAATGTATTCAGCTATTAAAATGAAACAACAGAATGAAGAATGTAAAAACAGTCAAGGAGACAAAAACTTATGAATTATCCAACAATTCATGTCTGTAAAATGTTTCCTCGGTTATACTTAACTTGTTTTATGACCATTCTTCTCTTTGCTATCATTTTGCTTTTTTCAGACTGAAGTCTTTTGGCAATGTTTTCCTGCTTTAAATGAATCCTCCCTCAATTAATACATGGACATCTGCAGGAAATTAATCAAGACTCTGGACACCCACAAAAGAAAAAAAAAGTAATTAATCACCTGCTTAAAATAAATAAAGTTTTATTGGAAAAAAGAAGCATTTCTTTCTATTTGTTTTTAGATGTAAAATTTTAATAGTACAATGCAAACTCCTGTAATCATTAAATCATTAGTGGCTAATGTTTGAAACAGCTCTTGCAATCAAGTCTGTGATGTTACTAATAATGCCTTATTTAGTATTTGTAGTCTTTTAAATAGCATGAGCTATTGCCCTGTAGCCAGAAGGGGTCAGTCTTGCTTTTTTTCCCCCTTAAAATGAGCTTGGAGTATACTCTTAGTGTAAGATACTGTAATAATGCTGGCCATTGTGAAGGGATGTTCTTGGATCTAGAAACTTGTTTTAACTGTATTTCTGCACATAATATGTATCTGTTATTAAATAAAATGATAACAACTTGGAAGTAAAGCGTACATGCACAATCTGAATGTTTTTAAAGAATAACTGTGAGAGTATTGCTAAGAAGATGATAGAGATATGTATTAATTTTTGGTAATATATGATAAGTCCTTTATACAATTGTACTATATCCATTTTGGCTTGGGATCCTTGCAGTATATGTTGGTAACGTAAAATTCAAATAATTTGATACTGCCATGTGTAAAATTAGACAGTTATGTTTGATGATTTTAGGGGTCTTAAGGTAGTCTCTTTACTAATTAACATTTCTTGTTTTTCTAATTTATGTTACAGTTAAATATAGTTTATTGTACTTTTCTGTGATTTCTGCAAAGCAGTAATTCAGAATTCTATTGTGTTAAAACTGTAAATATAGCAGAATGTTAATAAATGTTACTTACATTAGTAGGATTTTCATTTTGCTATACACCAGTGTTCAAATGGAGACTTTAAGGGGGAAATCCTAAAACAGCTCAATTAGAACATGCATGCTCTCATTTGGGCCATTGGATGGCAAATGGCAAGGATGGAAGAAGATATGGCACTATTTAATGGCAAGTCTCAGTCTATTCAATCACTCAAATGTCTGCTGTCTTTACCAATTCTCACATCTAAGGCTGTTGACAGACCAAGTAACTGTTTATCTCAAAATTTGCTTATAGCGTTGCTTGCATAATGTGTCCTAAAAATATAGTCTTCATTATTTTTGTAAAAGCTTAAAAAATGCAACTCAGCCAAGCCCAGTCTAGGCCTAATGTTTATGCTGGGAGGGATACCACAGGCAGAATGTAACTATTTTTCATGTTTGAATTGTACTTGTGCACGTATGCGATTCACATACGTATTACATTGGTAATGTTTGATGAATGTGACAAACAATTAAGTTTCAAACAATTAAGGATTCCAGTCGTAGGATGAAGATGTGTAGTGGGCATGACCAGTATTATCTGTGGATTTTTTTAGGGTGGTTGTGTTGTCTTCTTTAAATTAAACTCTTTTAGGGCTCTCACTGAAGCTTCAGTTTCCCATCTCTGAATAACAGAAATCTTTGATGCCAGGCTTTAGCAATTTTGGTCAGAGATAATTTGCAGGGAAAGAGCAAAGGAGGTGGGGGGCACCTGAGGCCTTATGCAATTTCCAAGGCCTCAGGTTCTCCACCTCTTTAATGAATTTCACTGAATTCTTATAACACAGCAAGCATGTTTAGTATTTCCTTTTGGAGCACACAAAACCTACAGGAGACATGGTGAACAAAGTTCATTGTATCTGGTTTGGCACAGTCCGCTTGCTAAATATGCTACCCCATCTTACTGCATCACTTTAAAGCTGCTTCTTTTGATAAGCATTGTAATACATTTTATTATATCTGGCACTTCGCAACAAACTACATAGGTGAGAAAAACTTCTCTCCCACACTAGAGAAAAATGCTGACCATATAAAAATACTAGGTCTGTAATGAGGCTTAAAATTACATGTGTGTTTTTAATTTGGTCCTAGAACCATGTACAATAATTTACTGAAACAACTCCCCAAATGCCTTGTTTCCTTTAAATAAGTATCACCAGGGATTAATAGCATCACCTTCAGCAGAGATGCATTTGTTTTCAAAGTGGTGTCAAATCCTCTCTTCATTTCCTGGGTTGTTTAAGACCAACATGCTTTGTAACAGTGATATTTGAGTCTTTTGTTAAGGTATTTTGGGACAGGAGTGTTTTTATTTGCAGAGAGATGCAAATCACATCCCTTCAATTTTTGGGGGGGAATACATACCTTCAGAGAGATGTGGAAATGTTTTGAGTAATATTTCTGTAGCCTAATCATTTTTAATATTAGCCATCTCCCCTGAATTATTGTACAATTTTTAAAACATTCAGTGGTTAAAGATATATATGTTAGGCTTGCAGTCCTATAGCTAGTTTCTTGATGAAGAATGATTTCAGCACACCTTAATTTTAGATAGATACGTAGAATTTTGCTGTAAATTTTTTGTCATTACTGAAAAATATGTAAGTAAAATGTTGTTTTTATAACATGCCTTGCAATAAACAGTGAAATCACATTTTTAAAAGATGCCAACTGGCTTTCTAAGTGCAATTGTAAGCACCACTGAAAGCAAAGCAACTTCTAAATGGATAGGGCAGAAGTTTTACTATTCTCATTCTCATTTGATAATCTAAGCTGTTGCTCTTCCCTGTGCATAGAACTGCTTGTAGAAAAGAATATGCATGAGGATTGCTAAGTTCCTGATATTTAAATTTTAATTTTTCAAGCTTTAATAACATTTAATTATATTTGTTATTTGAATCTTTGGAGGCAGGAAGAATATGGTTAAAAAGAACAAAGTTTGGGAACTGTGGAACTGGTGATGAGATTTTGAATATGAGTGTATTTGGGGGATGGGATGGGAGGCTGGTGAACAAAGTTGTTTTATTTTGATTTTTTAATTTAAAACGAGGATGAGGAGTGTTTCTGTCAAGAGCTGCATATTTTTAATGATCATTGGATGGGACCCATATGCTGGAGGGCAGGGCTGAAGCCAATAATGAAAGGAGATGGAAACCAAATGAACAAGGTCATCCTTTTCTCTCAGACCCCCTCCTATATTTCTTCAATATCTCTTTATCATTCTCCCCACTCAACATATCACTCCAGAGAAAAATTGATATTCTGACGAGGATCGAGGGCCATTGGGAACAGGCCTCACACAACTTTAGTAGAGAAGATTCCCTCTGAATTTACATTGAGAAAGAAAGGAAGAGTAAATAAGGGGAACTACGAACTCTGGTTCATAGGGGTTAGGCAGGTGAATGGGTTTAAGCATAACCTAATAATAGAGAGATTTGGATATTTCAACTTGTCCTAGAGCAGGAGTGTCAAACTCGATTTCACTGAGGGCTGCATCAGGGTTGTGTTTGACCTCGGGGGCCCGGGGGAGGGCATGGCCAGAGTGGTCTTGGTCAGCTCAACATCACTCCTGTTGGGGCCTGTAGTGGCCTGAGCACTTTGCCAGTGAAAACAGGCTCCTGAGCTCCATTTTTGGCTGCCATGGCCTCCTGCAACTCTCTGCCAGTGAAAACGGAGCTTCCTGAACTCTTGTGACCTTCCTGAACTCTGTTTTCACTGGCAATGAGTTGCAGGAGGCCGTGGCAGCCGAAAACAGACCTTGGGAGCCCATTTTCTCTGGCAGAAGCACTGTGGGCTGGTCCTTCACTGTTTTCAGGGTGGCCTCACGGGCAAGATCTAAGTACCCTGTGGGCCAGATCCGGCCCCATGGGCTTGAGTTTGACATCCCTGTCCTAGAGCTTTCAGGCAATTTCTCTCATCCCTGAATAACATCTGGGGGGATGATGGGGCCAGATTTTGGGTGCCCACTATCATGCCATTATTAATCAAATGCAGGGAGTTTGACAAAAGATCTAGCCCTTGTTTCTGAATCCTGTCCCCAATCCTGCCTTAGCTATAGTGGCTTATTCATTATGAGGATCCCAGCCTAAATTCTGAAGTTCAGCAGCCCAGATGCACTTTGGCATTTTAAAAATGTAAAATTATCCAGTCATGCAAGAGTTATAGATTACCTTCCTTAAGATACTATGTTTATACTTTCTCTGGTAACCTTGAAAAGCTATCTAGTGATATTTTTTCTTGTGTGCTATTCTAGTTATGGTAAGAGTTTCTGGAAGTCAGATCCTGCTACCGATACAGCTTCATCACCCCAGATCTTGGGAAATTTAGACATTAGTGTTGACTGCAACAAAACCTGATGAAACTTGCGTGGTGCATTAAATATTAAGAAAATGATAGAGGCCTAATTTAGAGCAAAAGGGGAAGGGAAGTAGCAAGCACTGATGCAGATGCACAAAGAAACTTTTGTGGGTTAGCTTAATCATGTTTAAATAGACCTCCCGGAAGCAACAGGAACATAGTATCAGCAGCTTATCTCTTAACTGTGTTTATTTGCACCTACCAATCAGCCACATGTTTACCTTGTATTGATAGTGCAAAGTTTAGAATTTCAGTAGGGTGACAATGGTGCAAGTTGGGTTATTCTCTGCAGCAAACAACTTCCAGGTGAGGTAGAAGAAAAGGATGTTTTGTGTAACTAGACAGGTGTGGCTTTCTCGAGAAGTTTTATTTACATTTCCCTGGATCTAGTTACCTTAAATGTTGCTTTTAGGAAAGTGTAAAAAGATACCTGCATTGATTTTGCTACACCAAACACCTAAACCAAATGCTGCTGTTGGGAAACAGCTACTCAGTAATCAAACTGGGAGGAAGCTATTGGTGTCTAGAGGTTTAGAATAGGATATGAACATATTACATCTAAAATCAGTACCTTGTTTTGAAATATCATCTAATTTCTTAATAAAAAAAAAAAGAATTTGCTTTCACACTCCAGTACATCTTCTTCTAGAGTTTGAACTAGAAAGCATTGGTGGTAGGCTGCCAATTTTGGGGGGCATTTTTTAAAAATCGGGATTAATTCAGCCTGAGTTGCTGGAAGTCTTTGGCTGCAATTCAATATGCATTTACCTGGGAGTAAGTCCTTTTGAACTCAAAATGACTGCCTTCTGTGTAGATGTCTACAGAATTGGGAGTGGATTATACATTACTGTTGCTCTAGCCTTACCTCTGGTTCATTTTGTCTTGACCCAATGACTTTGACTAGCACACAGATATTGATTGACTGTAGATTAACTCCTATTGGGGACATAACTTCCTGTTCTGAGGCTGCTGAGCTGTCAACATACCTTTTTATGTTGCTTCTATTTGTGTTGAATAACCTTGGAATCATTAACTGTGATTCTTATCTGAGCACCAGGTAGCAGCTTGGATTACACTGTGGCTATTTTCTACAATATCTCTTTCCCCTAGTCTTGCCAATGGATCTTTTCAAGGCAACTCACTCACTTAGCTATATGTCTGGCTACACTTATGATTTATTTTAATAAGTGAAGGTTAAATTTTTGTGTCTCAAGGATCCAAACCTCCTATATGGCTTGATCTCATCTGGGTATTGCTGCTTATACAACCTCATTGAACTAAGAGGCTGGCTGCATCCTTTGGTACAAATAGGAAGCAGTATTTTATGACTGAGTAGCCAATTGAATAATGATGGGTTTTTAGGAATGTTGTCATATTTGCTTCGGCCTTAGTTAGCCAGGAAAAAAAGATTAATTCTTCTAAAACCAGTGAAAGCTGGATAAAGTATGCATCCCTGGATATCTCATCATGTTATTTTTACATAGTTGTTTTTCAGGCAGGCTTCTGGTTCTTCTGCGGAAGTCAGAAAGGGGAAAATCTGGGATGAGGAAAAGTATCTTTTGAAGTAGAATATGTATTTGGGGCATATAGCTATACATAGTATCTTTATCCACAAGAATCTATGGGTTGGATTGAAAGAAGGTGATTGATTGACAGTGACTGAGGGTGAATCAAAGTCTCGGTCCCCACATTACACCATACTGGTGTCCAGGTCTTCCTCTGAATGTTTTTCTATTACTAGGAAAGAAACTAATGAAATTTTAGAAACCGTATTCCTTAGCCCTCTTCATAGGAGAGTTTGCATTAACAAGATTCTATATTTTGCAACATGTAGGATGAGATTTCCTAAAGAAATGCTGCAAGCAGAAAGTAAATATTTCAAATGCCCAGCACACTGAACAAGAGATGGGATGTTTCTAATAACAGTCAAGAAGTTTGCAGCAAGTGGCAGCATCTGGCCAATCTTGTCTAGGCTTAGAAGCTAAGCTAGATGAGATCTGGTTAGCATTTAGTTGGGAGATCCCTAGGGAATACAAGGGCTGTAGACTTAAGCTGAAAAATAGCCTGGGATAAAGCAATAGGTTTACATTCTTCACCAACAATGTTGTGCAGATGGGTTTATGAGTCTTATTTGATTTAAAGGACATTTTATCTGGCTTGATGCTGTGAGGAGCAATTATTATTACTAAATAAATTTATATGGCTGTCAAACCCACATATGGTGACTCTGGGCAGCTTACAACATTAAATGGAACAGGAATAAGACATTATTGGAAGGGTGGGAATCAAGTCTAGAAAAATCTAAAGGGATCAAAAGGCAAGGAGATATTGCTTACCAGGTTATGTGTTATGATGGATTTCCTTGCTATAAAATTTGAAAAATTAGCTGCCCAGTCTCTGCACAATACCTTCCTGCTAGGTTCAAATGATGAAAAAAATATTGTAAAGGTGGTGGTACTAAGATAATGAATACTTGTAAACCCCTGGATTGTGATTAATGAACTGGGACATCTTGATAGAAAGCTTTCCTGATACGAAAAGATTAAAAAAACCCCAAAAATATGTAATAGATGGTATGTGGAACTGAGAAAAAAGACTGCCAGCTAAGGACATCCTGGGTTGGCAATTCTGTCTCCAGTAAGTGCCTTTTAAGCTCAAAATGTTGTTGGAAATATCTGAACCATCTGCTAAGCCTCAACAGAGCTTAGATTTTAGTAAGCGCATTATTTTTGAGCTTGCTGTTCTTATCCAAGAATGTGACTTGGTTTAGCAAGCCATGAAATCTCTAGAGTCCACTGTGAAATGAGCCAGAAGTGTAGCAATTGGTCCTCTCTGAAAAATTATTTTTGGTTACTTTCGGTACATATCTCTGAACTATTTTTTTTAAAGCCACTAAAAAAATCAGAAGCAGCATAGAATCTATAATTAAAGACCCAGTGGCTATAATGGGAATGGATTTTTGAACTCAAGGCAAACCTCTTCTGGCACTTCCTGTGCCTAATAACCATCAACAGAAAAATCACATTCAATTGGCTCCAGCTGTTAAGTCTACAACAAACATAATTATTGCTGGAGAAGAAAAAAGGAAAGTGAACTTTAGAAACATCACTAAAAACCCACAATACCAAACTAAACCTATGAATTGGCTCCAATGATGAAATGGCACCATTCAATTGGGTCAGTAATATTTTGTGAAGAGAAGAAAGAGAAAAACCAAGTTGGGCAGCTTTTCACTGTTCTGTGGCAGGCTAGCAATGTGTATCTATTCTGCTCTTCTGCAAAATTAGTGTTTAAAATTTGGAATTTTGTTGGATTTTACTAAAATGTTCCATGTTGAAGAAGAAGCTTCAGCATTCTTCTTTTTCTTCTTGGCCTGCTATCTATCCTAATGAAACAAATTTTCTTTTGAGCTGCCTAGGGATATCAGCTGAACTTGACCAAAACTACTCTGATCTGTTTCACTTCCTCTCAGTTGTTACCTGCTTGCTTACCTAACTATTCTATATCCGAGGAAGTAGGAAATGAGGATGCTTATCAGAAAAAGAGAAGTAACTACTTCAGTGTCTAAGGAGATTCTTAGTCATCCAGGTCGTGGTTGTCCTAAAGGTGCTTTTTCAAGAGGCAACTGGACTTTCTGGATTTTTTTTGGAGACGTTTCGTTTCTCATCTTTTCAAAACTTCCAAGAAGATGAGAAGCGAAAGGTCTCCAAAGAAAATCCAGAAAGTCCAGTTGCCCCTTGAAAAAGCACCTTTGGGGTAACTACTTCAATGTTTTGGCCTTCTTGATTCAAAAGAAATGCTATCAGTGGTGACGAGGGAGAATGGGGAGCAAGAGTTCCTTGCCCTTTCTTCTACAGCTATTGTCAGTAACTTGTGTTTGTTTGTGTGTATGGGTTGCAGTAGTGTGTTTCTCAGTTCCTAGGCAACTGATGGAATTAATGAAAGCCTAAAAAACAATGGGCCAGAAAATTCTATCACCATATGTCTTAAAATACATTTCTGGAGAGGGCCTCATCCATAATTAAGTGACATGGAATGGTCACAATAGAAATCAATGTATATGAGCGACTGAGCTTAGCTGATCAACCTCCCTCCTAGGCAACATTATTGGCCAACACTCAATATATTCTTACTACCTTATCACTTGTACATGATGTTGCTAAGGTGGCTATTTTTCATTTCCTCTTATCCCTAAGCAACTTCACCATAATATTTGGAAGAACAAGGTGCTTTTTCAAGAGGCAACTAGACTGGATGGAACACTGCTACAGTTGTGTTGCTTTTTGAGGAATATCTTGGGATTCTTACCCAGGATCATTTGTTTTGTTCCCAGAATTCAGAGATTGTGGCTCTGCATGTATAATACCTTGCTCCCTATTCCAGCAGGTCTTTCCTGGGATCTGCCTGCTTTGTACATATGTATTTAAACTATTTTGTTTCTGGTGCCTGGCTTTTACTTATAGTGTGCTTACTTCTGGCTGTATCTGTTGGATGTTCAGTCTTAGTGATGCCATGAGATGGGGGTAACATATTCTCAGAATACCTGGGGAAGGTATTGAAGCATTACTTCTGTGAAAACGCACATAAGAACCAAACTAAAGAATCAACCCAAAGAGCTCCTTGGCCTAACAATTAATTTCTACCAATGTCTGGCTACAAGTTTATAAAAGGGCCTTAAGGCTTCCTCTTTCTACTTTGCCATAATATCTGATACTGGAAAGAATTAAATGGTTGAAACAAGCACACCTAATGGCTTACTACACTTGAATTACATCCAAAATCTATATCTAATACGGAAGGATCCAGCTTCATTTTGTGTGTGTGAGTACATGTGGATAGGAAGGTCTGGGTCCTGACATTTGTTTTTTTCCTGATATTGTGGCATCTTTGATTGCAGAGTTTGGAGTTTGTTTTGTTGGGGGGCAGTAAAGCTTGTTCTCAGAGGCAAGATATTTTATGTAACATTCTTGTTTGGTGTGATTATTTATTAACTATCAGATCACAACTGAAATGTTCCGGTGCAAACACAGCTGCAATGACAGCAGTGTTGGCTTGACCTCTAAATGGGGCTACAAGGAATATTGCTGCAAGACAGTGAAAATAACAGCACTGACTTGAATTAATAGGCTTAGGAAACCCAGAGTCACACATGTTGTATGTGGGTTTATATCTTATTTTCAGATTACGAAAAATGTAATAGCATCTCCTGCAAAGGGGACTGATAATTTACAGAACCAGAACAGACACAAGGAGTGAATTTAACTCATTCCTGCATTACTATTCCTGAGGAAAGTCCATTTCTGCAGCTTCTACTTCACAAAGAAGAAAAATTGCAGTTTGAGAAAAAATAATTTTAAACATTGTGTTTTACATACCCTGTGCTTCTGTAATTGTGCTAATCAGTTTTGGGATTATAATAAGACTGCTTAGCACAGTTGCACACATGACAGCACTTTGCAAAAAACATTGGATTTCTGGACACAACAGAAAAACCATCTTAATAACTTTCTACAGAGAGGCAAGATATCCAGATTTTTTGCAGGATATAAGAACTCTTAGCCAGTTGAAATCAATCCCTGGTAAAAGCAGTTGGAAGTGCTGATATCTGACCACATTCCTTTATTTGAAAGATGCTTGTGGAAAACCAGATGGAATTGTGTGATGAAATTGAAAGCCTGCTTGTTTAATGCAGAAAATGTTTTTGAAGAGAGGGATACCTTTTGTCTCAGCTTGGAGTCCAGTGGAATTCAGAGACAGCAGAAAATTTCTATCTAGGTTTTTTCAGTCCAACCCCCTGCTCAAACAGGAGGCTCTCTATAATTTCAGACAAGTGGTTGTTCAATCTCTTCTTAAAAACTCCAGAGATGGAGCATCCACAACTTCTGAAGGCAAGCCATTTCACTGATTGATTGTTCTGTCAGGAAATTTCTCCATATCTCTAGATTGGCTCTCTCTTTGATTAGTTTCCATCCATTGTTTCTTGTTCTGCTTTCAGGGGCATCTTTGCAATGGAGTTTGCAAATACAACCCTTCCTGCTCTTAGCCTTATCTCTGGGAAGAAATCCTAGGTTAAAAAACTTTAAAAACAGAGTCTCACATTATAGTATAATATTGATAACAAAGTCATGGGGAGATAAAAGAAGAGGAAAGGGAGGGAAGGAGGGAGAGAGAAGAGCAGTAAGAAATGGAGAAATGAAAGTATTCTGAGAAAGATAAATGAGAGCGAGCATTGTGAAGACCATATTCTTGCCTTCCTTTGTCTATCAATAATGAATGCACGGAGGAAATGATGTGCACTTTGACTGCTAGTCTTTTGTCATGTTTCACAATTGATTTATAGGAGGAAAAGTGATGGGGTTGGGTTTTTTTCATTTTTTTATTTAAAATTTGTAATTTTATTATAACACATACACTATATGACAGGGATGGCTAACCTTTTTTGCCATCGTGTGCCAAAAGCGGGGGGAGTGCGGTGGGGTCACATGCAAGCGTGCCCACATCCATAATTCTATGCGCCCCGCCTCCCCGTGCTCTCCCCACTTTTGGCACATGATGGCACAGTGGGCCCAGTAGGCGCGTTTTTTGCTCTCCCCAGAGCCTTTCTAGGAGCCTGGGGAGGACAAAAACAACCTTCCCACCCGCTCAGAGGTCCTCCGGAGACCGGAAACTGTGTTTCCTGAGTTCTGGTGGGTCCAGAAGGCCTGAAAATCAGCTGGCTGGCACACACATGCATGCCGGAGCTGAGCTCACATGCCCACCGATATGACTCTGTGTGCCACCTGTGGCACCCGTGCCATAGGTTCGCCATCACGGGTATATGACATTCACATAACATACAACATATAGATATCTTATCATTTTTAAGCATTGTTTCATTATGGTCTTCTTTCTGTTACTTTGTCTTTTTTCCCCTATGTCTTCATTTCATTCTTCTTCTCTCCCCCCCCCTCCACCCGTTATCCTTTTTTTTCCTTTTTTCTCCCCCTATAGAGATCTATATATTTTAATTATATCTTTAATATTATACATTTCTACATTCTTGTTATATACATTTTTATTCCACTCTATACATTTGTTTTATATTACTGGCTCCCATTGGAAACCAGATGGGTTGGCTTTAACCCTTACAACAGAACACTAAGAATCATACCTAAGAATGGCAAGATAGGTAAGACCAATGAAGTGCAGGTGGCTACATGACACTTACGGTTCTGTCCTTCAATCCA
This sequence comes from Masticophis lateralis, assembly GCA_030761175.1. Lineage (NCBI taxonomy): Eukaryota > Metazoa > Chordata > Lepidosauria > Squamata > Colubridae > Masticophis > Masticophis lateralis. The sequence continues at coordinate 92,908,673 of JAUDYJ010000002.1, forward strand.
GGACTGCCAGTTATATCATCAAATTTGTCCAAAATTGCAGGAATAGGAATTTCACCTGAAACATGGGTGTAAAAAGCAAGGCTTATTACCCTTGATGATAGTCCACCAACTCACTTCTTCATGGACCTTTCTCACAGCATTCTCCAGAAAGCTTTGAAAAGATGCCAGCCAACCATTCTAGCATCACCGCTGGGAGGAGGAGAAAAAGTGATGGGGAAATTGTAAGAAACATCATTTCATCTCCAATTGCCACCAGTTGATGTGGCTACATCATTCAACCAAAAAGGAGAGCTGAATTCTTGAAATATTTAATCAGAAAAGGATACACACATGGGGAAAAGAAAAATCTGTAAGGAACCTTTCAAGAAAGTATGGGTGTCCATAGGGTTGAGAAAAACTCAAGATGGCAAGCACAACTATGTGACTGAAGCTCTGTCCCTTTTTAACACATCACATGCCCATAAAAAAAGATGTGGGGTTTTGTTCACAGAGTTGTCTCTCTCTCTCTCTGTCTCTCTCTCTCAATATATTATATGTAAATATATTAATATGTAAATATATTTATATATGTTGTTCAAGAGACTGGACAACCATTTATCTGAAATAGTATAGGGTTTCCTGCCTGAGCAGGGGATTAGTCTAGAAGACCTCCAAGGTCCCTTCCAACTCCTATTCTATTCTATTCTATTCTATTCTATTCTATTCTATTCTATTCTATTCTATTCTATTCTATTCTATTCTATTCTATTCTATTCTATTCTATTCTATTCTATTCTATTCTACCCTACCCTACCCTACCCTACCCTACCCTACCCTACCCTACCCTACCCTACCCTACCCTACCCTACCCTACCCTACCCTAAAGATGGAAAGTATGAATTGTAATAATTCTATAGGTTTTGTGGTATAGGGTGCTCATTCTCCATCATTGTGTTTTCCTATTGTGCAAATGTTAAAGGCATAGGCAGTTTGCCAGAAGGAAATAAAAATTAATAGTAATTGTACAAATATATGGGCCACAGCAGTCTGTCAGAGCACATGCTTTCTGTACCAGGGTACAAAATGTCAACAAAAAGGGTGAAAATGGGTCTACCTGGAGAATATAGTGCTCAGCCAAGGAAAATTGATGGCGTGGCTATTTTCATGATCATTATATCATTATATATGATATAATGATTATGGTGTTAGATTAGAATTGGAGAAACCTCAATTTAACTCCATCCTTAACTATAGAAGCTCCAAGGCAGACACTAACTCTTCTCCCAATCTATTTTGTAGACTTTATGTGGAGAAGAAAATGGAGAACAGAGGGCCATGCTGTGTACCCAGCATGGGTTCCAATCAAATAGAGATTGGAGGTTAGATTTATACAGTAAATCTAACCTGTAATGGAATATGTGAGTTGTGCTAGGAGAGAAATTTCCATCTGCTATTTCAGTGTTGGAAAAAACCCTTGAAGGATGTTGTACGGACAGGATAAAATGTTTAGCTGATGTCTAAAATTTTGGGTTTTCCTTGAGAATGTCAATTTAGTTATAGCTATTTGGGGGCAGGGGAGGGAAAGAAGTCCTACCCCAGAGAAAATTGCCATAGCAGAACCAAAACATTGAGATCTTTATCAAACCATATATTCATCTGACCATCAGAATTTGTTCCGACTATTAATAGGCCAATTAAGACGCTGCCTTTTTGTGCTAATAAAGTTAATGATTTCTTGATGTTTAGTTTAGTTTAGTTTAGTTTATTTCGGATTTATATACCGCCCTTTCTCCCAAAAAGGGACTCAGGGCGGTGAACAGCCAGAAAATTAAAAAACATAAAATACAATAGTTATAAGGAACTAAAATGAATAAATTTAAATCCTTGGCTTCTCAATTTAAAACCCCCAAATCCACAAAATTCCAATTTAAAACCCCAAATCCATATAATTAAAAAACCCTATTAAAAAACCCTTTGGGCTAGGCCGGCTTGTTGGAATAGGTAAATCTTTAGGGCCTTACGGAAGATGCGAAGGTCCGGGATCAAACATATACTAGGAGGCAGCTCATTCCACAGGGTGGGTGCCCCACAGAGAAGGCTCTCCTCCTGGGGGCCGTCAGCCAACATTGTTTGGCCAAAGGCACCCTGAGGAGGCCCTCTCTGTGAGCGTATTGGCCGGTGGGAGGTTATCGGTAGCAGCAGGCGGTCTCGCAAATACCCTGGCCCTACGCCATGGAGCACTTTAAAGGTGAGAACCAACACCTTGAAGCACACCTGGAAGACCACCGGGAGCCAGTGCAGCTCGCGCAGGGGAGGTGTTACGTGGGAGCACCAGGTTACTCCCATAATTACCCGCGCGGCCGCATTCTGGACCAGCTGGAGTCTCCGAGTGCACTCCAAGGGGAGCCCCATGTAGAGAGCATTACAGTAGTCCAGGCAAGACGTGACGAGGGCATGGGTGACTGTGCATAGGGACTGTGCATGTTGGCATTGCAAAATAAATATTTTTTAAAAAATCTTGCATCTGTACAGTCTTGCTCTACCAAATGCCTTGTTCATAGTTTGGCTTTCCCGTATAAGGTATGATTTACAGTGCATTAAAATTGACCAGGCTTTCTCAATGAAAACTCAGAACACTTTATAATCTCTTACTAGAAACATCCTGAACACTCATTAACACAAAGAGAAGGATTGCCTGAATATGATTCTTATAGTTGTAAAGCTCATTTTGTTCTTCTTAAGTGCAAAGCAAATAATGAAGTCAGCTGATCCACATGTCATTTCTGGTTTCATAATGTATTACTAAGCTGACTTCAAATCTTTCAGCACCCACTTTGGTGGTTTTTTTCCCCCCTTCTTGCTTGAGGCCCTCACTTAAGAAGTAAATAATTCTTAGCCAAGGTGAGCATTTTTAAAGTAGAAATACATTACAGGTAGCCCTCGATTTGCGACCACAATTGAACCCATAATTCATGCTGCTAAGTGAGACATTGTTTAAGTGACTTTTGTCTCATTTTATGACCTTTCTTGCCGCAGTTGTTAAGTGAATCACTGCAGTTAAATTAGTAACACGATTGTTAAGCAAATCTGGTTTCCCAATTGCTGATCATAAGGTGTCGCATAAGATTAGGGTTTGACCCAAGGGCACTGCAACATAAATAAGACTTAGTTGCCAATTGTTTGAATTTTAATCATGTGACCATGTGGATGTTGCAATGGTCGGAAACGTGAAAAATGGTCATAAGTCACTTTTTTCAGTGATGTAACTTTGAACGGTCACTAAATGAACTGTTGTTAAATCAGGGACTACCTGTACAAAAATCAAAAGGGTTTTGACTGCTAGACCTGAATGTAGTAGGTGCCATTTTTCAAAGCAAGAGCTCATGTCTGACAGAAGATGAATAGACTCGTTTCTTGCCACCCTTTTACAACATCCCAATCTAGGAGGAAGGTGAAATCATCTTTATGTCCTTCAGTCATTGCTTGGTTCAGTGACCCATGAATCTAAGAACATAAACTGGAAGAACAAGTTCAAGGTTGCTCTGGAGGTCAGCAGGAGGGACCCAGAAATGTTTGCTTTGCTCATGATATAATTAAGGCATAAAACGGAAAATTATGGTTGGCACTTACTGTGCCAGTCTATGCATGCAAGCAGACGCGTGTGCACTAGTTTTAAATGCAAAGGGGAGGGGCTCTGTTTTGAAGGAAAAATAGTCTTCTGCAGTGGGACATAGATGTTGAGGATCAGCTTTTGAGATAAAAGATATTATTTAAAACCAACCTACTGGTGAAGAGTAGAAGGGTTGCTGCTGTGTGTGCGTAGGTGTGTTTGTATAGGGGTATAAAAAATAAATACCAACTGGTAAAAGAGTAGAAAGTTTGCTACTGAAATATACTTTGTGTGTTTGTTTGTGTAAAAGCTGAACTGGAGGGTTATTCAGCTATAAGAATATAAAAAGAACTTTAGTGGATCAGCTTAATCCATTACCCTATTATTCTGCTTAAACAGTGGTAGCTGGGAAGCCAATAAACAAGCCTTGAATATGGTAGTAGCTTTCTTCTGTTCTTGCTCCTAATGGTCAGTATTCAGGGTCTGCTACATCCAGACCTGGATATTTTAATTTGTTCCTTATCCTCAGAGAGATCAGCTTTCATTAAGTTCCTAAATCCTTTTGAAAGCCATCAAAATGAGCAATTACATCATGGGAAGCAATTAAAAGACAGTTTGTATTGGTTGTTTCTGTGTGTCTGTGTTGGAGCAGTAGGGCTAGCATGAATCAGTTAGGCAAAATATACTTAGATTTTCTTATCCGCACATTTTACTTTGCATCTTAAGCCACAAAGAAAGCTACAAAACACTATAGGTCTCTAAAGAACTCTTGAGGACTAGAATGGTTTCTATTCTGAAATGTCATCAGAGGTTGTTAATTATTTTTCATATTTTAGCAGCACGATAAGGACACAGTCTGGCTTTAAAAAGCAATGATCTGAATTTCTAAGCATATTGGGGCATATCCTAAGTAACCCTTAACGATATAAATACACTTAGATGTAACTTATTTTCCTAATGCTTAATCACTGGATACAATTATTTGGTGAAGAACCAGTACCTTGGATTCTATATTACTGAAAGGCATTGTTACAGACAGAGAAGCCATTATTTTCTTTATTATCTTGCAGAGTCCTCTGGGTAAGTTGTGTATGAACTGAAATAAAGTATAAGGGAGCAACATATAGCCTGCAGCCTGGACTTGTTTTCATTGCCTGCTATAACAAGGTAGTATATTACAAAATAAAAATACAGTATATTATCTTATCTCCTGTTTGTTTCAGAGTGATTGGACAATGGTTTCAAGCCTCGCCCAATAATTTAGCTTCTAGATCAAATGCTACTGTTGCCTTATTCCCAGATCAACAGTGAAAAAGACTAGCCACACCTCATACAAGGCTTTCTGCAACATGGCCAGCTCCATCAGGGATAAAAAATTTTCTAGGTCTTCCTTTCCTTTCCATCCTATAACAATGAAAAATCAATCTGCTTTCCTTCATTTGTCTGGATCCCATTCAGTTGCATCCAACAGATAGATTTTTGGTTTTATTTAGTTCAACATTCTCAGGATAGCTTTCCCAATTAAGAGTCAATTAAGGTCTTGAAATCAATGAATGTGTATTCTTCTTTAGGAGTCCACTGAGAGCATGTTGCCCTGGCCAGTCAGAACTTGATATCATCCTTCGGTTCCTTCATGATGTCAATGCCTATGCGTCAACAAACAGCAACATCTGATTAATATTGCCCAAACTTAGAAACTAACTAGGGTTATATAGATTAGACTGGAAAGCCTGAAAAACGTTGCAGAGAAGGTAGTGGCATATCAATAATTTAAACAGCAAAGCATTCTATTAGAACTTCCACATTGGAGTGATTTATCAAGGCAGCTGTAACTGAAATAGAAATCTGGTTTTCTCGGGAAGTAGATGGCATTTTCTGTATTTTTTGTACATGTATATATGAACATATATCATAGAACAATCAAGGGTTGTAGAATTTTCACCAGCGAAAGAAGCACAGCTCTGAGGAGAAATGGCCAAACTTTATTCAATAAGCAACCGGTGCTTGCTTTGCAAACAAAGAGACCCTGAACAATAGGAAGATGAAGATTTTTTATAGATTTTGGGGTTGGGGGATAGAAAATCTAAAAGAGCTGATTTGTGGACACATCTTGAGCAAGTGAGATGGGCACTTAAACAAAGGAAGATGCATTTTTCTATTGTAAAATAAAGCTGCTAACAATTCCATAGTTAAGAGGATGGAAATCGGAGACAATCATGCAGACTTGATTAGGGTGGGCAATCTGTTGTTTCTCACCTCCTTATTTCCTAGATAAACTTTTTAGGTGAGAGTTTTCAATTGTTTTTGTGTAATTGGATTAGAAGGCTATTTTGGCAAAGGAGACATAGAAACGTTTGAGTTATGTATTAACCTGGAGCTGGTCTACTTTACAAATGCAAGTGGTGTGGAGGAACAAGGACAGCTGAAGGAAATGGGGAAAGAGTTTGCAACTGGAGGGGGAGGAAAAAAGGAGAGGCAAAGAAAAAGGGTGGGGGAATTTGGAGAAGAGTTTGCAGTTTTATTTTATTATTTGTATTTTATTATAATTATAATTTTATTATTGTTATTATTTTTAATAACAATGCTCTTTATATCTGTTTCTGTAATTAGAAATCACTTCTGTAACTGCTTCTTTTTCCTACTCCAGCCAGGGTCCTCAGAGTTTTTTTTAACCTGTGTAAGATTTGGCATTTCTTCAAGTCTGCTCTAAACCAGCGCTTCTTAATTTTCTGCTCAAAATACCTTGAATTTCAACTTCCATATCCCCCAGCTGAGGACTGAGGGATTTGACATTCAATATAATTTCAGCTTGTTTGGAGGAATCTGGCTTAGACCAACAGCTTAGGTAGAAACCTCACTGGGCATAGTTAAACGTGGTCCTACTACTAGGCAGATAACATGATTGTCCCTTCCCTCTTTTTATCCTGGAATCTTCTGATCTAGCCAAAGTAGAAAGACAATTCTGTTTCAAGTCTAGTCACTTTCTGTGTGTGAAAAAGGGATGTGCAAGAAGTTCCTTGTTTTGGCACAGTACAGCACTGCCTCCTGAAGCATCTCTGAAACAGACCCCATGATAAGATGTCTGAATTGAACTTCAAATTTCCTCCCACAATTTTCCCATTTATTCATTGGCACATGGTGCCCTTATTATTCCACTTAGGGCCATTAAAGAAGGTAGATTGGGTCACTTGATAATTTCTGATTGGCTGGCTAGATCTACAACATTAGATATTGAACATTTTCCTTGATAGGAAAATCAATATTTTCTTAAAGAGGCTGGTTTTCAAATATTCTCCACAAACTCCAAAAAGGATTAGGGAACTTCAGAAGAGGAAAGAAAATAGGAAGAGGCAAGGAGAACCTGCCTATCAACATCCAAAAGAAGACTTAGATGATCTCCTTCTCACCATCCCATCAACAAGAATTCTGAACACCAAGAGCTTATTCAAGGAAGTTATATATTCTCCTGGTGAGGTTCTTTGGTGTTTAATAAAATGGTGCATATTCAGTAGCAATAGAACTTAGACTTATATACTGCTTTGTAGTGCTTTTCAGCACTCTCTAAGCAATTTATAAAGTCAGTATATTGTCCCCAACAATCTGAGTCCTCATTTTAGCAACTTCAAAAGGATGGAAGGCTGAATCAAGTTTGAGCCAGTCTGGATCGACCTCCTGACAATGGGCAGAGTCAGTCTGCAATACTGCATTCTAACCACTGCGCTACCAAGGCTCTTATCATGTCTCGAAGGAACATATAGAAACGAACAGGCTGTAATTACTCTGATGGTAGGACTTTTCCCCAACCCCAGTTTACTATCAATCGCAAAATAACATACGCATGCTCCCAAACAGTAATATCGAGAGTGCCATTATTAAAATGAGGTTGGTCTGCTTTTTAAAAAATAAGGAAAAATAATTCATGATGTGACATGAAGTAGATTTACAACCAGGAGAAGCATCTAAATATTAGCCATTACTCTGAATATTTTTCTGGCAGTGATAGGGCATACTGTGATTGCTTGATTGCAACAGAGAAGACAGCAAAGATAGGGCTTGATGCCTCATAAAACTATTGTAGCTTTACTTTGTTCAGGCAAAACCATTCAATGCTTTTGCCAAGTAAGCTGGTTCCTGATGAGCTGCTGAAGTTTCCAAAGGACAAGGACAAATGCACTCCAGGTGTCACAACAACATCCAATAAAGCAAGCCCCTACATCTGAAGCTTACAAGCGAATACCAAGAGAACAAGTGAAAAGTGGAGTCCTTTCATACTTAACGTTGGATTCATCCTAATTCTTTCAGAAGGCACCAGTTTGGGGAAAATTACTCAGTGACATAAGAATCAATAATGCTTAATTATATTTAACTGAACTTAGATCCTGTGTAATTCAGAATTCCTACAATAGACAAAATAGCCTTAGGGGAAAGTGACTATGAATTAACAACATGTCCTGATTTCTCAAACTAAAGTAAAATTGGCCCACATACTTGATTTATACATTTGTTGATTTGTTACATTTCTATCCCACCTTTCATTCAGGAGCTCAAGGCAGTGTATATCACAGTCTTTCTTCTCATTTTTATCCACACAGAACACCTCTATGAGCTAGAGGTTAGATTGAGAGAGACTATGTGACCCAAAGCCAGCCAATGGGAATCTCAGCATAATAGTGGATTTGAATCCAAGTCGCCCCTATGTCTGCCCAACACCTTAGTCTCTAAAATCAAAGATAGTAATGAAAATTCATAAGGATTCAGTCCCTTTGGAGCCCCTATCATGAGTGAGGAGCGGAGGAAGGACAGTCTCACTGTGATGCCCACTGTGCCTACTGTAGTGGCATGTTCTTAACCAGGGGTTCTCATATTGGCTGAGGAATTCTGTGAGCTGAAGTCCACATGTCTTTAAGTTGCCAAGATTGTCTGCTATAGACCTAGTCCAATGCTTGATTAGGAGAAAAGTTGCAAACACAACAATACTTGCACAAAGAAGGGCTAGTATTATGAGGCCAACAGATGTTTTCATTACTTTCCCTGAAACTGCCACATTCACCAATTATTGATGCTGTCTGCATGTTGGATATATATTAAGCACACTCATTGGATAGCAGTACTATTACTATCTAAGCAATTTACTCCTTTATTTTGCAAATGATGGTGTTATATGCACATAGGGAAAAGTACAAAATCAAAACAGGAAGCTCATTAAGCTAACATCAGTTCTTCTAAGTAGCTCAGCACAAATCTGACTTAGACTATTTGCACTGATATATCTTTCATTTACATCAATAATTCTAAACTTGTTCAACCTGTATAAACTGATGTTAGGATGACCCATCCTATTTTCCTGGTAGTTTTATTAAAAAAATTTTTAAATGGACTAATACAACTTTCCTATTTATTACAAGCAGGAAAATAGCAATTACATTCCTCCTGAAACCAACCAGCAAAGATACAATTTTGCTGTATCCCAAGTGTTTTATAATATCAAAGAGTTAGGAGGAAATCTATTGTTTTTATGGTTTAATATGGACTGTGGAGTCTTTGAAATAGGAGCTGAAGCTCCAAATCCTCGGCTCATGGTCCATTTTTGGCCTAAAGCCTGCTTCTTTCTTTCTTTCTTTTTTTAAAATAATTTTTATTATAAATTAAAAACAGAAAAAAGACTATAACAAGACAAAATCACATACATACAACTGAGGTTGATTCAATCCCCATATATATACAGTTTCTAAACAGTATTACATATCATCATACTACAGATTTGATTAGGTTTATCATATTGCATCTTGCACTTGTTAATCTTTTTAAATCTTCTTATATCCAATATTACCTTATTTATATTTAGTTTGCTATTTACATATCTATGCCACATGCTTTCCTAACATCTATCTCATGACATTTTTACTTCTATCCATTGGTACCATTTATCCCAGCTTTGATTGAAAGTTGATTCTTGTCTATCTTTAAGAATATATGTTAATCTATCACATTCTGCACACCACAAAATTTTGCTTTTGGAAAAAAGCTTTTTTCCACTGAGGTTGTTCCTTCATTGTCAACCACTATCTGGCCTTCAAACAAACAGAGATATCTCTGAAAAACATGGGAAAGACATTGGTGAATGGGAGTTGGAAAATATCCCTTGTTTCATGTAATTGCTTAAGCATTTCACTTTCAAGTGGGAGGCTGGATCCATGACAGACCTAATAAGAAATGGTTATGCAATGTTGCGCAAATATTTGTGAACTAAAATTACCTCCTACAGAACATTTCCAAAGAGTGCTTTCATACCCCAAATGGCCTTCGGCAACTGTAACAAGTACCTTTCCACTAGCAACTCACTGCGGCCTTCTGTCTTTCATGCAAGGAGGGTGTCAGATGGACACAGTAGAGGGCAGCTCTTGAATAACATATAGCCTTAAAAAAAACACAATGCCAGAATGCCACAATAGTGTACATTTCATTGTTTACAAAGTGCAAAGGAGATTGCTGTTCTCTATTTGTAAGCTTGTTCCTACATCTGGAGGACAAATTCCCTACAGACAAATTCCTAATCAAAGTTTCCTGAAGCTCATTTTCCCTCACTAAATGTGTTCTGAAGCTATTATAAATTAATTAGCAGATCTTTCTTTTGAAGAAAGGCAGGATAATAATAATAATATAGTGGTTTCCCACATCATAGTAAGGGATTAGATGAAGTCCTGTGGACATTGTTTACTAAAATCCCACTAAATAACACTGTAATGGCTGGTGGCCAGATTATGGCCCCGATAGTTGCATATCTGTGCTTGCATGCCATATAGTAGAACTAAAAGTCTCCATTCTTTGTTCAAAATCTGGGGAGAAACAAGATGAGTTGCATAAGCCTTTTTAAACAATTTAAGAGCAGCCATGACAAAAACGCAATCTCAGTCTGAGATGGGAAAAATGGAACTCTAATACTGCCACAAACCTCCTTGTTTCATTGTGCTCTGAATTCACTTTAGGCCCTGTACAGGTAATCCTCAATTTGTGATCACAACTGGGGCCAGAATTTCTGTTACTAAGCAAAGCAAACATTAAGTGAGTTTTACATGATTGTACAATGTTTTTTGTTATGGTTGTTAAGTAAATCACTGTAGTTCTTCAATGAATCATGCAGTCATTAAACAAATCCAGCCTTCCTTCCCTATTGACTTTGCTTCTTGAAAGCCCTCTGGGAAGGTCGCAAATGCAGATCACATGATCTTAGGACATTGCAACCGTTGTAAATACTGTATATGCCAGTTACCAAGTGCCCAAATTTTGATCATGTGACCTTGGAGATGCTGCAACGGTTGCAAGGGTAAGAACTAATTGTAAGTCACAGTTTTCAGTGCCATTGTAAGTTTGAACGGTTACTAAAAGAATGGTTGTAAGCTGAGGACTACCTGAACCCACTTCCACGAGAGGAAAAACTCTTATTCATGGTAACCTGTTCATAGACGTCTTCCTTTTATATACCTGCTAGGAAGCCTTGGGCATCAAGACTGCAGAAGAGACAGATTTAGAAGCCTCTCTGTGTTGCTGCGCCCTCTCTCTCTCTCTCTCTCTCTCTCTCTCTCTCTCTCTCTCTCTCTCTCTCTCTCTCTCTCTCTCTCTCTCTCTCTCACATACACACACACACACACACCTACCCACCTACCTACCTATCTACTTCTGTGCTGGCTATTTCTTTTTAAAAAGGTAATCACCTAATGGCTCATTGCTCGAATGGCATCATCTCTGGGGAGGCGAACAGGGCTCAGAAACCTGAGCTGAAAACACAAACCAAACCATCCCTGCACAATGAACCCAGTGAAATCCAAGGGACAGAGATTTGTTGAGAATCAGCAATGGAGCGCATGTATTATCATTGGGGAAAATACTTCTCACTGAGTTGCGCGTGTGTCGTCCCCCCGCCCCCCTTTGTTGCTTTGTCCTCATTTTTGTTATTGTTTCTTTTTTCCTCCATTGCGCACATGCTTGGATCCATCTGGGTTCATTTCCATGTCCCTTCTTTTTCCTGAGTACATTCTGCTGAGGAAAACTATCTAAACAATTACTCCCATGGAGTGAAGAATGAGCAAATAAGGCCATTTTAAAGCAAATAAATAAATAACTGAGTCAACCTGTGTATTGACTCATAGCTGCAGTGCTGGCAAAACAAAAGGTAACCCAATGAACAGAAGGACATGTCCTTTGCGTGAAAGGCTCAATCTTTTTTTTTTCTTTTTCTTTTTGGCCTGTGTGTCCTTGCCTGTTGCGTAGTGGGATATTTATCAGACAGGAACAATTCATTACCCAATCCCTCTCCAGCTGGAGTCCTAGCGGAAGGAGATCTTTAGGACCACAAACTTCCTGAGTTTACTGTGAATTACCTCATACATATTTGAAACAATAAGCATGTACAGCCAAGATTACTTGGCTGAAAACGAGGCTGTTCTAGGAGAGGAAAATGGATTTCCTGCAAGAACCATCTTCCCTCCTCTCTTTTCTGTGTCTATTCTGACTATAGGTTCCTTCCTGCAACGTTGGCGGGAGGGGGGGGGTGTCTAAAGAGGGTATCTCACTTTGCTTTGCATTGAAGACCAGGCTGGAGAATTCATCATAGCCTCTTCTAAAAAAAAACAAAACAAAAAAACCCCCCCCACAACCATACGAAATTCTTACTCTTTGTGGATATTCATTGTTTTCCTTTAGCAACTGGCCCTTTTTTTAAATTTGTGCTAAACTTCAACAATCAACACAAATTGGGAATTTCTGTTCCAAAGCATAACTTGATGAGTTGTCATTTTTTTTATTCTGGTCTATAACTGTGTTCTCACTATCCCCATGATTACAGTTCATTTTTGAAAAGGACTCGCAGTTCTCTCTGTTCTGTTTCCGTGCAATGTGTTCAGAGGCTCAAAAGGTTCAGATAAAATGGTTGCTCTGCAAACAGAGTTGTTATTTTACTTAAACATAGCTACCAGTGAGCTTAAATGTGGGCTTTATTTGCATGGCAGTTTCTTTTTGTGAGTTACAAGAGAAACCACAATTTAAATTCAGTCTGTACATACTTAATGCCATACATTATTCTCTTTTAACAGAAGCCCAGTGAGATTGTTCATATTTTTTTTGAGTAAGAATCTTTTCATATTAAGGATTATTTTAAAAATAATATGTATCTCCTTCCCAAATAGAATTTACTGAACGAGTCCAGCATGACTACTGTAGGACATAAATCAATTCTGCAGTATTGTAGGGAGAGGTGGGAGGTTTTAAATCCTCTGAATTCATAGCTCTTCTTAGCATATCTTGTGGGGGCAAGTAAGCCTATCTCTCTTGGGATTCTTTTGACAGTACTGTTTGGAAGCGTTGGAAGAAATGTCCATCTGGATTTAGTTCCAAGTGGGGAAGAAAGACACTGGAAACACGGAGATTGCTTGGAAAGATGGTTTTTAATGGTGGACAGGACCACATGGTTTGAGATCCTGGAGGGGAGGGGGGAAGGGAAGAGATGTTGAGAATGCCCTAGTTTTATGCCCTCTCTGGGCTCTTGAATTTGAGCTTGTATTCTGATTGGTTGTCAGACTCCCATGAGGCCATGCAGGGACAACTCTGTAGGCTGTCCTGAGTCCCAAGCTTGGTTGACTCTTGCTGGGTGATAATGTAAGGAAAGGGCTTTGGCCAAATCCTACTATGGCTCTCCCTGAAGGAGGTAGATCTTTGTTATGTAGAATTTAATGGCCCATTAGAAAGCTGGGGGGCGGGGAACTGAGTTTCTGCCTCCCTTTTAGGGGAAATATTCTGCCCTTTTAATATTTCCTAAAATATCTCATTTTCCTAGGAGAGGGGTGAGTGTTAACTTCCTACAGAAATGGGAAAGAAGTGGAATGTCTGTCTTTTCTAGTTAAGGGAAAGGAAAGAAGGAAGAAAGTTATGCTCCTTGGGACTCCTTTCCAGAATCTGGACGATTCTTATTTTAATGATTCCAACCATGCTAGCCAAGCACATCATAACTACCGTATGTGCCAGTTAAAAGCACTGACAATGGACTTAAAGCTTGGTGATAAAGCTACTTATTGATTCAGAGCTTAAGCAGTTACTTTTGAGATATTATCAAGAATTCATGAGAGAGCTTAGGCTTCTGGGTTTGAACTGAAGACTGCTCTGTCCATTGACCAGGGCAAAGATCAAGGATGAATATACCAATTCCTTGGAATCTTTCTCTATAAGGAAAGGACAGGAGATCACTTACTTATGCTCTGGATGGCTGCTTCTTACAAAGGGAATGCAGGACAATGATTTTCCAGTGCCTGAATACGATGGGATTAACTCTTGCTTGCAATGTTATTTTTATTTATTTGTTTATTTATTTGTATCTTGCCTTTATTACAGGTCGGTCCTTGACTTACAGCAGTACATTTAGTGACCGCTCAAAGTTACAATGGCACTGAAAAAATGAATTAGGACTGTTTTTCACTCTTACGACCATTGTAGCATCCCTGTGGTCACGTGATCAAAGTTCAGGTGCTTGGCAAGTCATTTATATTTATGATCGTTGTAGTGTCCCGGGGTCACGTCATCCTCTTTTGCGACCTTCTGACAAGCAAAGTCAATAGGGAGTCCAGATTCACTTAACAACCATGTAACTAACTTAACAACTACAATAATTCACTTAACAACTGTGGCATGGGTGGGTTCTATTTACCTTTACTACCAGTTCGCAAGGGGGCCGTGCATGTGTGCTTGCTTCGCTTGTGCACTTGTGCACTTGTGCTTCTGCACATGCACAGAAGCTTCCTGATGATGTCGAGGTTGGTGGGCGGAACCTCCTACCAGTTTTACTACCGTTTCTATAGAACCAGTCTGAACCGGGAGCAACCCACCACTGAACTGTGGCAAGAAGGGATGTAAAATGGGGCAAATTCACTTAACAAATGTTTCACTTAACAACATAAATTTTGGGCTCAGTTGTGATCATAAGTTGAGACCTAATAGAGATAAACAATTTCATGATTTCAAAAACTGGACAGAAGATGAGATTAAAGTTTTCAGGCAGAAGAAAGATTTGGAAGCCTATAAAATGTTACAAGTCAGAATAACAATGAAAATGTTGAAGGAGAGTTTTAGAGAATGAAATCAGAAAATATTAGCCACGGTGTCAACATCAGTAATCATGTCTGCTCCCTTGGATAGAATGTGTCCAATGAAAAAATAACAGGTGTAGAACAAATTATGTTTGAATGATAGATATGTCATCAAAATGGATTTACAACTGATAGGTCAAGAGAATGATTTGATGTTTCATTGGATTTACAAAATAAACTGGCTGAGGTTTTATAATTTAAAAAGAAAACAAAAATGACAATAATTTGTCTCAAAAATTGAGACAATAATCTGGATTTTTTTTCTACTGGATTTACAAAGCAGGGTTGTCAAAGTCTTGAAGAACTTGAATACAATAGGAAAAAATGAAGAGAAATAAAATCCTGTGTCAATATTTGAATGAACCAAAGAAGTAATCTGTTAAAAATCAAAGAAATATAAAGTTGGTTTATTTGATCAAAATTAAAACAAAATAGATTGTTACTTCTGACAATCTTTTATGGATTTTCTGTTGACACAGAACTGAAAGATGATGTGACATGGATTTGTTTATAGGTAAGAAATGAGATATAGATGAGAAGACAAACATCTGTAACCTTAGAAGGGTGAAGAATGACTAAATTTCTTTATACCTGCTGTAATGAAGGTTGGAAGTTACCTCTTTATATATTTCTTTTCTCTTTCTTTATTATATTCTTACTTTTTCTTGCATATTTTTCTCCTTTCCATTCTTTTTTGAAGTTTAGTTCATATTAGATTTTACTATTATAATCAAATCTATCTATCTATCTATCTATCTATCTATCTATCTATCTATCTATCTATCTATCTATCTATCTATCTAATGAAATAGTTTACATAAGAGAGAAAAAAACAATATCACAAGATCATCATCGAACAATTTTTCCCAACAATGAGTGATTATCTTATATTTATAATATGTAATCTACAATAATCAACACTTGGCTAAGTGTCAGTCTTCATCTGCCACGATAACAGTGTAAATGTAATGTTTACACAAGATCTTAGCAATATGACAAACAGTTGAAATCCGCCCAAGAAGAAATGTTATGTTCCAAAGTAATCACCATATAAGTAATGTTATTGTAAAAAATTCTTCTCTTTCAAACATGTTGCCAAACGAAAATAAAATAAAAATAGCATGATGCACCTTTTCCAATTTCTTCATTCTCCAGATATCTCACAACTCCTAACTCCAAGCCAGCATGGTAGCCATGTTGGCTGTGAAGTATAAGGGTTGAAGTCCCAACTCATCTACAAAATGTCAACTTTCAGTGTCAACCATATTTACTTCCTGCCTAGTTTGTATTCCCACTTCAGCACATTCCTTTAGTATCAGGTCATTAATACAGGCATAAATCCACAGCTTTCTAGTTCTAATTTTGTTCTCATTGGGGGAATTGAAGGGTAAATATACTGAATGAACTTGTAATTTATGAAATGCTACTTTACTCTCTTGTCCATTCAAAAGGCCTAAATGTTTAAATAGGTGAATTTCTCACAGAACATTCAAGAAAATGTATAGCAATAATGAATTTCCAAAATTCATTCAGGAGATTGAGCAATAGAACCTGCCAAAGCAGACAGATTAGGTAAAATCTAATCAATCAATCAATCAGTCAGTCAGTCAGTCAGCAGCTTTAAAGTCAGTAAATCTATAAATTTAAATTAGACGTAATTTCTGTGGCTTTTACTATCTTTTATTTAAGATAAAAATTATCACAGAGGTCATCTTTTCTACTCCTTGATGTATTATGCAGAACACATATAACATCCTGATCAAAGTGGGTACATCATCAAATGTATGGGGTTCTCAGAGCAAGAACAGAATTGATTTCAATTGTCATAGTTACCAATGATGAAAAGCAAAAAGGCTTGTCCTTCATAAGTGTGTCCAAGTTCATCTAGAACTAATACCTATCTTTTTGTTCCTCCTACAGATGGGGACTTTCCAAGTTATCAAATTGTTATTTTAAATTGTAATGTATCCTTTATCTAGATGTATTAAGATTGGATTTATGGATTAACATTTACCACAAGTTAACCACAAGTTAACAGATTCTGGTGTGGAATTGTAAATAAACAAATAACTGTTACTAAATCTCCCCAAGCCAAATACATTAAGTGCAATGAAGATGTTCTGTGTTTAGCTGTTCTGTATTGAGTAAGTGTGTTTCACAGCTGCAAAAATGGATGAGAATCATTGGTCCTCATATACATGGATCAAATGTCATTAACATTTACATGTATTTCTTCAAGTAGGCCAGGCCCAGAAACAGACTTCACAAGTATTGCTGGAATTCTACTTTGTTATTGCAGGGTATAACAAAAGAATCTTGAAAACTTGACAGAGTTTTTCTTTCCTCTCTTCTACTAACGAGAATCAAGGTAAGGCAATCTTGAGTTTCTTTCTCACCCTCTCTTGTCTTTTAGGGCTAACCTGGTATAAATGTAATTGTCCTTACATTTCTTCTTCATGGTTATCTTCTTATTCTTCTAGAATTTTGAAGCAAACTTACAACAAAAAATCTCATATCCCATGGATAATGTATCATGTGAACACCCTAGCTCAGGAATGTCAAACTAAATTTCATTGAGGGCCGCATTAGGATTGTGTTTGACGTGGAGGGGGGGAGGGTGTGGCCAGGGTGGATGAGGCCAACTTGACATCAGTTGTGTTGGTGGTGCCTATGGGCCAAGCCCTCTGCCAGGAAAAACGAGCCCCCGTGCCCTGTTTTCAGCTGGGATGCCCGCTCTACCAGGGAAAATGGAGCTTGGGAGAGCCCCATGCCGCCCTCCCAAGCTCCGTTTACCCTGGCAGAGGCACCGTGGGCCAGTCCTTCACTGTTTCCAGGGCAGCCCTGCGGGCCATATCTAAGCACCCCATGGGCTGGATCCAGCCCCCAGGCCTTGAATTTGACAACCCTGCCCTAGCTCAAACAACTGTCCCAGACAATTAATTCAACAGGAATTAGTCGTAACCTAAATAAAACAACTGTTGTTTTTAATATTTATTTCCCAACTTCCCATCCAAAATAGCTATTTTGATTATTGGTAGAAAGAGGCCAAACTGGTATATTTTTTAACGGCATCAGATTAGAAATATGGAATCTTGTAATCCTATCTTAGGCACAAAATCACCTGGGTGACCTTGGGCCAGTCACTTTCTCTCAGCTTTTAGAAACAGGCAATGGTAAACTACTTCTGAAAAAACTTTCCAAGAAAACTTGTCCAGACAGTCTCCAAAAATCAGGCATGATTGAACTGGGGGGAAAAAAGCAGAAAAGTGGCTCAAATTTTCAGAAATCAATTAAAAATAATAAACAAGTAATGCATTGTCCAGTGAGTGATGAGCTGGTTCTTGGCTATTGCAGCATTTACTCCTCAATCCATCAGGTTATCTCAGATCCAACCCCTAGCCGAAAAGAAATTGGAATCCCTTCCTTGCTTTCTCTTGACTCTTAAGTTTGAGAGTCAGACCAACACTTGGCTCTTAGAAGCACGCTTGCAACCGAATCTTTGCAGTAGACCCTGTGAGACAGAGCAGTTTGCAGTTCTCTTTTCACCATACGTGCATAATAATGATGAGCAGCTGACCATAGGGAACATGGCAACATGTAAGCAAATATGGAAACTATTAAGCATTATTTAGCAACATAGACCACATGCAGCTGTTTTGGTGCGTTTATGCAAGCTATCAGAATTAAATTAGGGTCCTGAAATGGAGAAAACAGGGTTATTTCCGATTTTCATTCCATCTTGGTGTGAACAAGTGCCAGATGGGAAGAAAAATTTGCATCCAGAGGTATTCAACTATTTTTCAGCAATATTTTCCTATTGACACAGAAATCTTCCTGACTGCATGTCAGTGTTGTGTTTTATGGGTATTATATGCCAGCTAAAAGAAAAGTATTGCCTTGGTTTTGGCCAGAGATTTCAGTGGGCCCAGGGAATAGAACACTACTTCCTAAGTACTATAGAGACTTAAAACTTGTATTATTAGTAATTCCCCTCTACTTTTTACTAATAAAATAAGGAATAGCAATTGTCTACTTTTGGCTCCCCCATCCTTCATTCTTTCCATAGTGCTAATGGTACATTTTATGGGGATTTGGGATATTTTTTAAAGCCCAGACAGAACTGGAGATGGCCACTGGTCTCCAATATGTTGTCAAACAGGATGCATTTTTTGTTCCTTTTCCAAATGCACGTGGCACCAAAACCCCTCCATTTTTCCTGATGTTGTCTCCAATTTCCAAGGATATTTCAGTTCACATAGAAAACCACTGACAACCCTTGTAAGTTGTTGCTGTGCTGTGTGAAACGGAGGATGAATGTAAGAATGGGCTAGAGACCATTTCTTGAGGATGGCAGAGAACATCAGTAATACTTGAAACATGGCTAGCTTTGACAGTGAGGACTGTCATGGGATCTAGAAAATCCTGGTTAATCTCATCATACATTTTTAATGGATGAAGAATAATTATGTCATGTAAAATTGAAACATGAAGGGATACAGAGAAGTGCTGGGATAATTGTGTACCACTTTTAGCTTCTGGGGAAATCCCCCCCCCCCCATCCTTTTTCACTGTCCTGAGATTTTTCTATTCTACTCCCACTTTATGGCACTTTTATTTTCTCCCACCTTATGGCACTCGGTCAATCAGACAATTCTCTGTCTAGACTGATAAGTAATCTTTTTTCTTATATCAGGCAAATGAGTCCAGGATTTAAATGTTTTAGCTTACCTTAATGTCACTCTTAAGCCTTATAGGAAATTTTACTGAAGTTCATGCCAGAAATTGAAGGGCAAAGACCTATTTGCCACAAGGACTGCTCCATTGTGGCAGCAGATATTGTCCCATCATCCAATTGTTTTTAAAGGACTCATCTTTGTGACATGTCTCTGTTTCATTTCCGTTGAATTATGGAATCAGCTACATTGTTTTTAGTGCTTTCTCTATTAAAGTGGTGTTTTCCCTTCTTCTTTCACCACAGATCTTGCCATAATAACAGTGCCTTGTGATCATGTCAATCATGAGATGGGATTAGCCATCTGAAGCTTCTGAATACAGTTCTTTACCCTGCAGTCACAGGGCCCAGATGATGATTTTACCTTCACAAGAAGGAAGAATAGATATTTGGCTGTTCAGAAGATTGGCCGCCCTCACCTGTGTTTTGCATAAATGTCAGATTGGTGTTACACATTCTCCTGATTTCTATGCATCTATCAGTCTTCTGGGAAAATGGTATATTTTTAAAGAGATAACAACGTATGTTTAGTGGTCTTGCAGAAGACCAGCAAACCTGCTTTTTTTAAAAAAAATGCTGATTTATTTATCTAATGAAGATTGTGTACTGCCAACAGTTTTTACTGCGTGGGTCCAAGAGGGGCTTTACGTGGTTTCCTTTTTCCATTACATTTTTCAAATGAGAGAATCAAGTTATTTTGCCCATTCCAAGGCTATTTTGCATTCTTTTGGGTGCTGTTGTTTGCAAGTCATTGCTGCCAGCACTGCAATCCTTGTGCTGTACTTTTCATATGGAGATATATGAGAGTAGGATGAACTTGTTGGGATTTTTTTTTTTAAAAAAAAATTCATGAATACAAGTCTATAAATCTTCTGGGAAACCAGCAATATGTTAATAAATAAATAAATATTCCAGATAGCTGACATGCTGAAGCAAGACATAACTTTGTTGACGTGTTTGCAAGTTTTCTCCTGCTCCACCTTGCACCCTCCTCTGCCTCACCAACCTGTCAGCCAAAACTTTTTTTGGACATGAGAATATCCATCTTTTGGAAATTGGCATTCCTATATCCACCCCACCTCCTTTAATAGATCTGTTGAAAGGCAGTTCGATGCTTGCTGGAGTCCCCCAACCTATCCCCTTGATACATTACATGGAATGATGGATGGTTGTTTTCCTGCCAGTAGGTGATACTGAGTGGAAGAGGAGAAGAAACTGGAGAAATCAACCAATGCTCTGCTTTGAGATAGTACCACACTAAACTAGTGAGGAGGGCACCTCTCATTAATAAAATATATGAAAACTTAGGCATGTGGGACAGCCTAAGGACATTAGGGAATGCACCCTAATATACCCACTAGAAAAAAAAATCTAAATGAGTTAGTGTAATTTAAGATGAGATGCTTTCAACCTCTTTCTTATCAACAGTTCTGGCTGATAAAATCCTTGGCCCCATAACCAAAACACAGTAGTTATAAGCAGAGGTGGGTTTCAGCAAGTTCTGACCAGTTCTGGAGAACCGGTCCCAGAAATTTTGAGTAGTTCGGAGAACCGGTAGTAAAAATTCTGACCGGCCCCGCCCCCATCTATTCTCTGCCTCCCACGTCCCAGCTGATCGGGAGGAAATGGGGATTTTGCAGTAACCTTCCCCTGGATTGGGGAAGGAATGGAGATTTTACAGTATCCTTCCCCTGTCACATCCACCAAGCCACACCCACAGAACCGGTAGTAAAAATTTTTGAAACCCACCACTGGTTATAAGTATGTAACAAGATGGCTTCATATATGCATGTGCTGTTTTTCCACATAAGCAGCATTGAATTATATCTTGCATGTGTATCTGGAATATTAATGACTATCACCAAAGGAAGAAAAATATAGCAAACATTTGCATATGAACCTTTCTTTGCCTTTGGCTCCTACTTCTCGGGGGAAGAAGGCACCCTGAGACATATGGTGTTTGTTTTCACTTGTGCTGTTTCCGCTTGGCTTCAGACATTTGCTCATCTGCTACATTTATGGCTTCTAAGTTTAAACTTAAAACAGAGGGTAGGCTGGATGTTGTGGGGAACATATGGGTAGATGGAAAATAAACAGCCCAAAGAATCTTTTGCCTATAAGGAATTACGAGAAAGGAAAGGAAAGAAGTCTGTCCAATACACCAGGGAATCATCTGCAGACCTGGAAAACTTCAACCAAGTTATGTCTTCCCCTTCCAAAAGAAATTGTCACAATGAAAAATATTTTAATTCTTCCTGAATGTGGTCAATCATATGTTGACTCCCTAAAATAACTCTTATTTGATGAAGCAGCTGAGGGAAAGTTAAAAGGAAACAAAGTATGGTAGAATCCATTAGCTTTCCTTTTCTCTTTAGTCCTGAGCAAAATGTGGTGTTGTTGTTTTTTAAAAAAATCTTTTATATGAAGGGGATTGGGTGAAGGAATATTTTATCTCTGCTGGACCGGGAAAGGCAGCTAGAAAAGCCACGGTGATTTTCATTCATTGCTGTCAACATTATTTGTCTGATTAAGTCATTCAGTGGTCAGTTTCAAACTGCTTTTGAGAGCTTGGAGATTGGAAATGTTGATGGGAACATTCAGTTTCTGCAGCATTTCTTATGTCGTAATCAATATTTTCATTCTTACTCTCTTTAAATTGAAGCACTTCTTCCTTCCTATCTATGTAGATCCTTATTTGAAAAGATATTATCCAATTGCTTCTATAGATCCTTGGCCTACACAGATGGAAAGCATGGGGGATACATATTGGCAGTAACCAACTTCTCAAATAAGGTTAGGCAGGTGTGCTTCCCACCTGCTAAAAGAAGTCACATGTCTGCCAACATTTTTCCCCCCTTTCTGGGCACGAAAGGAACACCCTTTAAGACAAGGTGTTGACAATCTTGTCAAGGAGTGTCAGTAGCCTGTTCAGGCAAGTAGCAGTTGATATCCTGATGAAAGAAGAGTTCTGTGGCCAATGCCGAAAACTAGGAAGGTGTGGCTGAAACCAAAGGAAGGCAGGCTTATCACAAATTATAGATTTGGCCCATGGATTTCATTATGGCCATCATACACTGACTGATAGAAACCTTCCAGATTTCAACTAGGTGCATTTCTTAGGACTCTCTGGAGAGGAGGAAGTTGCAGGAATCGGATATTGTTTAAGTCTCCATCTTTGTGGCATTATTAGCTTGACCAGCAGCAGGAAATGCTCCTACATAAATATGAAGTCACAAGAAGAATCCTGCTAGATTAGTTCACAATGACCTTGCCTCCTTTATATAGACTTGGTTGGGTCTTGGATGTTTTGAGATGCCAAAAAACAAGAAAAGATACTATCAATCTGCTACCTCTGTTTCCAAACTTGAGGTGCGATTTAGCTTTATGACTAATGGTCCTCTTCATGGATTTGCCCAAACTACTTTTAAAGGCCTTTCTGCTAGAGCAGGGGTATCAAACTCAAAGCCCACAGGGTGCTTAGATCTGGCCCACGGGGCCGCCCTGGAAAGAGTGAAGGACTGGCCTGCTTGCTAGGTCTACGAGGACTGCACACAGCCCTCCCAGGCTCCATTTTTGATTGTGATGGCCTCTTGCAGTCCTCTGCAAGTGAAAATGGAGCCCAGGAGGGTCGCATACAGCCCTCCTGGACTCTGTTTTTACTGGCAGAGTGCTGCAGGACATCGAGCTGGCCACGCCCATCCTGGCCACGCCCACTACCCCCACCCCAGGTTAAACACAACCCTGATGCGGCCCTCATTGAAATTGAGTTTGACCACCCCTGGGCTAGAGGCTCTCCTCATAACCTCCAATAACCATTTCAAAAGTTCAGTAGAACATTTCCTTTTGTCTGTCTTGTATTGCTCAGCATTCACCATTGATTCCATGAGAGAAGCAGGGGAAAAAAAAAACTTCTTCCAAATCATTCTTCTATATACCACTTGTAATATTTCAGCCCTTTCTCAATGCCCTCTATGCTAATGGATTCCTAAATTTAAAAATTCTGAAACATTGCAAAGTTTCCTCATTGCACAGCTGCTGCAGTCCCTTTGCTTGGATGCCTTCTTCTGTACCTTCTTGAAGATTACAATAAGGAAATATATAATCAAAAAATCATTCTTTAAATAATATTTTGACAATCTGCTATATCACTCATGGAAGGACACATCTAACGTTATAGCTCATAACCAAGTAAGATCAGTTCAATAGAATTCCCTCCAGCTAAATCTAGTTAGAATTGGAGATTAAATTCCCCCGCCCCACCAAAAAATTTTGAGGTAATTTTTATTTGCATTTTAAAAACTTTTCTTGAAGAAAGCAAGATCATGTAGACTTCAGCTAGAAAGAAGAAAAGAATGTCCTGCTTTTTTTCTCTTCTAAATGTTGAATGGAAATTATGGCAGAATTGGGATATATAAAATTCCTCTGAACTTTTTTTTTTACCAGAGAAGGGAAGTGATCTGAAGGTGAGCTACCTTAAATATTAAATCATTTGTTATAACAAAAGAGCCTGGATAGCTCAACAGGCTAAAAAAAGAAGCAGACTAAAGCCTGTTATTAACATCCAGCTGTCTACAATTACACCAGTTCGAATCTCACCAGGCTCAAGGTTGACTCAGCCTTCCATCCTTTCTAAGGTAGGTAAATTGAGGACCCAGTTTGTGGGGGCAATAAGCTGACTTTGTATAAAATATACAGAAGTATGAAGGCTATTGCTTAACGCATTGTAAGCCGCCCTGAGTCTTCGGAGAAGGGCGGCATATAAATCTAATTTAAAACAAAAACAACAACAAAAGAAACAACATGTTGGCATACATTCATACATACATACATAGTAAGCACAAGTCACATAAATGTGTTCAAACTTGGGTAAGTCATTGGATGTTGTTTCCTGTTGAATAAAAAAGAAGCAAATTACAGGTAGTCCTTGACTTACAACCACAATTAAGCCCAAAATTTATGTTACTAAGTGAAACATTAGTTAAGTGAATTTTGCCCCATTTTATAACTTTTCTTGCCACTGTTGTTAAGTGAATCATTGAAGTTGTTAAGTTAATAACAGCTGTTATGTGAATCTAGCTTCCCCATTAACCTTGCTTACCAGAAGATTGCAAAAAGTTGATCACGTGACAGTGCAAAGGTCATAAATATGAAACAGTTGCCAAACATCTGAATTTTGAACATGTGACCATGGGGATGCTGCAATGGTTGTAAGTGTGAAAAATGGTCATAAGCCACTTTTTTCAGTGCCATTGTAACTTTGAACTGACACTAAAATAACTGTTGTAAGTTGATGAGTACCTGTATTACTGGTATTTCTTTGCCACTTAGAACTGTTCAGGAATTGAATGGCAAAGCACGTTCACAATCTTTTGCTTGTATATTATTAAATATGGAGCATCTTCCATTGATTTAACCAAATTTGCACTCATTGCTTTGTGCTGTCTTAGCATTTCAGCTAAGTACAAACTGTTTTGCAGATCTATTTATCAGGAATCCAAGTAATAAAAAAGCATTCAGAAGTAGTTGCCAAAATGCCTCTGATTATTTTTATGGAAAACATTTTTCTTCTCTTCCTTCCGCATTGTGGGTTTTCAGATAATGGCATGAATCCTGGTAAAACAAAGCAAACATTTTTATTTTTCTGAAAGAAACCTTCCCCTCCTCCGATTTTCTGTTTTGATTTTGATAAAGGAAACTTTTCAGTTTTCACCTCCTCTCCAAAATATAATTGTAAATAACTGGACATTGAGTTGGACATTAATTCAGAATATTTCAGCACTTATTTTAAAACGAACATTACTGGGTCAATTTTGCCATCTCAACCAGCTCCATCAACTTTACCATCCATTCTTCCATGGAAGGTAATTTCAAATTGTTTCACATGAAATGAAGGTGAGAAATATGTCACTTGTTTTCTGGTTCATCCTTTATACCACCACCAGGACAAAAATTAAGAAGATGAAAGTTCTCTTGATCTATACAAATTCTTCCTTTATTATTTGTTGACAGCAAATCAGATCCTGGATCAAGCATAGAATTTTTTTCTGTCTCTGTCTAGCTTACAAAATTCACGTGATAGCATCTACTGTGTTAATTTTCATAGTTTACTTTTCATTAAATTTGCATAAATTTGCATTAAATTTGTATGCTTTTTTGTAGGCTTTTTGGTGTACAATATGGTGCACAATATGTATATGTGTGCTGGACAGCTACACAATAAATGAATCAATGGAATCTAGTGTATTCAAAATAAATCAGTTTTTTCCAGTGTGATGTGCTCCAGATGTGTGAAAATTGTACCTTTTAGATTTCCAGAGTGTGGTCATGCTGGTTAGGAATCCTTGGATAATTATTTTAGGGCTGCGGCCTAAAAGATGTTGAGAAAGGTGGATTAGATTCCTGGAATTAGAAATTTTAGCCCTTCTAGAAGGTACTGTTACATCAGAATTTTATCTTGGAAAACTCTGAAACAAGCATCTATATTATCAAAACCCTACTGGGATAATCAACTTTTCCATTTCCCATCACTTCTGAATCCATTTTAAAAGGCACTAAGACCTAGATTGTTTGACTACTTCCTGACTGGATTCCTTTTTGAGGACCTGTATACTGCAGCAGCTAGAAAGAGGGCTGAGAAAATATCTACAGACCCCTCACATCCTGGACATAAACTGTTTCAACTCCTGCCCTCAGGACACCACTATAGGGCATTGCATGCCAAAACAACAGCCAGCAGCCAGGCCCGCTGGCGCCCAGGCACCCTGGAGGAGGAGATGGTGGCAGAGTGCCTGGAGGAGGAGAGAGTGGATTGCCGGAGCCACTGGCAGAGGCCAGCGAACTTGTCAGCAGTCAGCCGGGGGGGGGGGATTTTATTTTGGCCCCGTATTCATCAACCCCTACTACGACTACGCCGTATATATTGTCCGCATGCCCCCGGAGCTGTCTTTCAGATTAGACCTACCGACCACCTCCCAGACACACTGACTACCTTGCTCCTTTGACTATCTTGCTGCTTGACTATTTTATTATCTTTTACTATTTTACTTTGACCATTTGGCTGATTGGCCGGACTGGAGACCATGGCAGTCACCGGAGGACTTGGAGCCGGTTCTTTAATATTATCTACCCTGAGGGGTGTTGCATTTTTAGGACAGTATGGCCAGACCTCTGTGAGAGAGTGGCCCTGCCTTGTTTCAACTTACTGGACCTTTGCAACGAACCACAGTGAGAGGGTGGTTTGACACCCCCCAGCAGGACTGGGCAGAACATAACAACTTTATCGCTACTGTGGGAGGGTAGCGAGGACCCTCCGGATAGACTGGTCCGCTCCTGGACATTGTTTTATCTCTGCGGAAGCCATGTTTTTATCGTCCTCTATGTTTTTTTATATATTGTTCCGGATGTATTTAAGGTCTACGCTTCTTGCCCTGTGAGATTCCCCCCTCTCGCAGGCCTGGCCCTCCACATTATCGAGGGGTCTTGGGACCCCGAGAGGTGGCATGTGGCAAAAAAGGGGTTGAGAGGGTTTTTAAATCGGTTTTTAAGAATTTTAAGGGGCTCCGGGGTGGGGGTGGGAGAGGGTTTGGGGGGGAACCCAAATGGGAAAAGGACAGGCTCGGTATTGGGTGTTAAGGAGGGTGCAGACTCTGGAGGTAAGAGGGCTCCTAGAGAGCCCCCTGTCGAGGGTTGGGCTATAGAAACATTGTGTGGGAGGGGCAGATATGGCGTGAGTGGGGGACCGTATCATGTGAAGGGGGCACGCACTCGCTGTCTTCGAGCGATTGCGTGCCCCGGTCCCCGGAGCTATTCCTGTTCCCCAGGTTGTTCGGAGTCTCAGGACCCGAGGCTCCGGCTGCTGTTATGCAATCCCAGGTCCGTTGTAAATAAGGCCCCCCTCATCTGTGACCTCCTTCAAGAGGGGGGTGCGGACCTGGCCGGTATTACTGAGACCTGGTTGGGCCGCGAGGGCGGGGTTCCCCTCGTGGAGATGTGCCCGCCAGGTTTCCTTGCATTCCACCAGCCGAGAGCTCAGGGCAGGGGTGGGGGAGTGGCGGTCATTATTAAGGAAGGTCTGGATCCGAGGGAGGCCACTGTTCCTCAGATAGCCGGGTGTGAGTCCATCTTTGTGAGGTGGGGTCCTGGTGGGCAGATGGGTTTGTTAGTCGCGTACCTGGCTCCCTGCCGCGTGGCAACGACCCTGCCCGAGCTCCTCAATGTTGTAGCCGATGTGGTGATTGGCACCCCCAGGCTTATGGTCATGGGGGATTTCAATCTGCCATCTATCGGCGAAACATCTGAGATAGCTCGGGAGTTCATGGCTTCCATGACGGCCATGGACCTGACCCAGGTAATTCAGGGCCCAACTCACATTGGTGGACACACCCTGGACCTAGTTTTTGTCTCTGGGCAGTGGTTGAGTGGTCTTGATATTGGGGATATAGGCTTAGAACCCTTGTCATGGACTGACCACTCGCTCCTTCGGCTCGACTTTCTGACCGCTGCACCTCACCGCAGGGAGGCGGAACCGACCAGATGGTTCCGCCCCAGGCGCCTGATGGATCCTGATAGGTTCCAGACGGAGCTTGGGCCATTTCCTGAGACACTGACACGCGACTCGGCCGAGGACCTGGTGGCTGCCTGGAATAGAGCGGCCGGTGGGCCTTGGACCATGTCGTGCCTTTGCGGCCTCTGACCCGGTGCTGAACCAACTTAGCTCCTTGGTTCACCGAGGAGCTGAGGGAGATGAAGCGCCGGAAAAGACACCTAGAGAGTGGTTGGAGGGCCAGCCGCTCCGAATCTGACTTGACACTAGTAAGAGCTCATATTAAGACTTACTTAGTGGCGATAAAAGCGGCCAAGTCTAATTACTTTGCCGCTCTTATCGCGTCATCAGATAATCGCCCAGCCGCCCTGTTTAGGGTGACCCGCTCCCTCCTCCATTCGGGAGCGCGGGAGGATCCCTTACAGGGACGAGCTGAGGATTTTGTTCAATATCTGGATGACAAAATAACTCAGATTCGGGACGACCTGGCCGCTGACTGGGTGGGTTCAGGTGGGGTGACTGAGCCAGGTCTTGAGAGTGTTATCTGGGCTGAGTTCGATCCTGTGGCTCCCGAGGATGTGGACAGGATTCTGGGAAGACTGAACGCAACCACATGTTTACTGGACCCGTGTCCCTCCTGGTTGGTGCTGGCCTCCCAGGAGGTTACACGAGGCTGGCTCCAGGAGATTATAAACGCTTCTTTGAGTGAGGGTGTCCTTCCGCCTGCCTTGAAAGAGGCGGTGGTGAGGCCCCTCCTCAAGAAGCCCTCCCTGGACCCAGCTGTTTTAGCTAATTATCGTCCTCTCTCCAACCTTCCCTTCCTGGCGAAGGTTGTTGAGAGTGTGGTGGCGTGGCAGCTCCCCCGATACCTGGATGAAGCCGTCTATTTAGACCCGCTCCAGTCCGGCTTCAGGTCTGGGTACAGCACCGAAACGGCATTGGTCGCGTTGGTGGATGATCTCTGGAGGGCCCAGGGTAGGGGGTATTCCTCTATCCTGGTGCTGTTAGACCTCTCAGCGGCTTTTGATACCATCGACCATGGTATCATATTGCGCCGGTTGGAGGGACTGGGGGTGGGGGGCACCGTTTTACGGTGGTTCTCCTCCTACCTCTCCAACCGGTCGCAATCTGTGTTGACAGGGGGGCAGCGGTCGACCCTGAGGCGCCTGGTATGTGGGTTGCCACAAGGGTCGGTCCTCTCGCCCCTCCTGTTCAACATTTATGTAAAGCCGCTGGGTGAGATCATCCGTGGTTTTGGGGTGGAGTTCCATCAGTACGCTGACGATACTCAGCTGTACATTTCCACCCCAGACCACCCCAACGATGCCGTGGAAGTGATGTCCCAGTGCCTTGAAGCTGTGCAGGTCTGGATGGGGAGAAACAGGCTTTGACTCAACCCCTCCAAGACCGAGTGGCTGTGGCTGCCGGCGTCCCGATATAGCCAGCTGACTCCATCGCTGGTTATTGGGGGCAAGTCATTGGCCCCCACGGAAAGGGTTCACAACTTGGGCGTCCTCCTGGACTCGCGGCTGTCTTTAGAGGATCATACGACAGCCGTGGCCAGGGGGGCTTTTTATCAGGTCCGCCTGATTCGCCAGCTGCGACCCTTTCTAGATCGGGACTCCCTACGCACGGTCACTCATGCTCTTGTCACTTCCCGTCTGGACTACTGTAATGCTCTCTACATGGGGCTCCCCTTGGGGTGCACCCGGAGGCTCCAACTGGTGCAGAATGCGGCCGCGCGGGGGATTATGGGAGCGACGGGACGCTCCCACGTGACACCTCTCCTGCGCGAGCTGCATTGGCTGCCGGTGGACTTTCGGGTGCGTTTCAAGGTGTTGGTAATCACCTTTAAAGCGCTCCATGGCTTAGGGCCAGGGTACTTACGGGACCGCCTTCTGCCGCCAATTGCCTCCCACCGGCCGGTTCGCTCCCACAGAGAGGGCCTCCTCAGGGTGCCGTCAGCCAGACAATGCCGGCTGGCGACCCCCAGGGGGAGAGCCTTCTCTGTGGCAGCACCCACCCTTTGGAATGATCTGCCTCCAGAGTTAAGAACAATCTCTGACCTCCCAACCTTTCGGCGGGCTTTAAAAACCCATCTCTTTCAGCTCGCCAGCCTAGCCTGATTCCTAGAACATTTTAGTATTTTAGAGTTATATTTAAATATGTTAGTTTTAAATTTTATGGCCATTTATATTATTATTTTATGAAATTTTAACTTTTATATGTTTGTTCTTAATTGGCTGTACACCGCCCTGAGTCCGTAAGGAGAAGGGCGGTATATAAATTCAAATAAACTAAACTAAACTAAACACAAGGACAGTTTTCCCTCTTGCCATCACTCTGCTGAACAACTAATTCCCACAGCACTGTCTTACGCCTAAAGTTATTTACCCATGTAGTAGGGCTGTATTGCTATTATCCTTCCAATCTTTCCTATTACCTTCTCCTATTGGTATCTTAGATTATATCACTTTGTTGCTTGTTTCTTATGATTTATGATTGCAGCTTATGATTTATGAATTAACACTTTGTTGTTTGTATGTATACAGAGAGTTTATGCATCAGAGGCAAATGCCTTGTGTGTCCAATTACATTTGGCCAATACAGAATATCTTATTCTAAAGAATATTCTATTTTTGACCTAAGGGTCCTGGTAGGGAAACCTGGTAGGGCTGAGTCCAAATGAGTCCAAATACTGCTGCTGTGAATGGAACAATAAAGTGCCCTCCCTTTCCTCCTTTGCTCAGGAAAAGAAAAATGGCGGAGAGTTGATGACTGCAAAAACAAGGCATACAATTTTAAGAGGTTCCAGGACCTTCCCTGGATACTGGATATATTTCCAGTCTTTTTTTTCTTAACCCCCTTCCCTAAAACATCTCTAACTCAAAGTTGTTTTGGAAGCATTTTAGATATCCCCAAGAATGGCGTTCCTGACTTCCGGTGGCGCCTTCCTCGTTGGCGGTGGGCTTTTCATGCCCGCCGGTTTCTCGGCGCGTTAGAGCCGCCTTACAGCAGATAGGCGGCTCAAAAAACCTGCTCCTTAACGGGAGGAGCAGGGAGAGCTTCTGGGGGTGAGGTTGAACCCCCCTGAGTCGCCCCAGGAATTTTATCCTTGTCCTGGGGAGGGCTCAGAGGGATGGCTCCCTCCATACCCCCAGGGTATGCTCCGCGCCGAGAGGATCCTCCGCTAATTACTTAATTAGCGGAGCCAGACGCTGGGAGCAACACCACAATTGAAATGATAATTGGAGCAGGCTGGAAAAGAGAGAAGATAAATTTAAGCAAGTATGGATTTTTTTCAACGGATTTTTTGGAAGAGGAGGGGGGGAAGGGGGAAGGAGAGGAAGAAAAGTGAAAGTTTTTTAAGATGGCGACTGGCTCTGCTTGAAAGAAAAGTGAGAGCGGAAATGGAGTGCAGAGTTTAGTCTAGAAAGACTTTGAAAGGAATATTTTGTCACAGAAAAAGAATTTAAAGGAACAGAGGCTGATTTAAATAGATTTTTTCTGTTTTTTTTTCTTTTCTTTTCTCTATTGAAGTAAGAAGGATTTTTTTTGGTTCTTTTTAAAAGTAAAGATGCCTAAACTTAAAGGAAGGGGGGGTCTCCCCCTTGAGTCAGATGAATAAAGTTGAAATGTCTCATCTGCGGAGACTTACAGAACAGGATTTAAAAGAGTTAATTACAAGGTCCTTAGAGAGTGTGGTAGATAAGATAAAAGGATCACAGAAGGACTTGAGGAACTGGTTTCTGGGAAATATGACCAACTAAGTCAAATCATTGCTCAAGTAGCTTCAGATCTTTCAACTGCGGTGGCTGCAATGGGGAAGAAAATGATTGAGATAAGTAGTAAATTTGAATCTCAGATACAAGAATTACAAGGGAAACTTCTGGAAGCAGAGGCCAAAAACCATAACATTCAGAATGATGTTATTATGCTTCAAATTAAGGCTATGGAATCTGCAATTAGACTAAGAGGGATAAAAGAACACAACAGAGAAAACTTAAGAATAACTTGTGCAAAGGCCTTTGCAGAATTATTAAAGCTACAAGATGAATTAATTTTGGGTTCTATAGAGAAAGTTTACAGAGTTAACTCAGGTTTGGCTAAACAAAGGAATCTGCCTAGAGATGTTGTTGTTTATTTCACTGATAAAAGACTAAGAGATGACATTTTACAAAAGTCTTATTCTGATAGAGTGCAGGTAGCAGGTACACAAATCAGGATTTTTAAAGAGCTACCATCGAAGGTTTTAAAGGACAGGAAAGATTTTGATTTTTTGGTCAAGGAACTGAAGAGAAGTAATATCCCATTTAGATGGGATTTTCCAGTTGGTATAATTTTTAGATATCATGGTGTGAGACATTGTTTGAATACTATTGAAAAAGCAGAATATTTTTACCAAAATATCTTTAAGGGAGCACCGAAATATCTCAAGAATAAAAAGTCAAAAACAGAGTTTACAAAATGTGAACAGAAAGAAGAAAATCAAAGTGTGTTAAAAGTAAAAGGAGAACTTGGTGGTTGTCCAGAGGATTCTACTATGGATTTTTCTGATGAGAAAATTGAACACCTCAGTGACCTTGGGGGATCACAGGACCTTGAACTGCTGGAGGAAGATTCAAAAAACAAAGTTTTACTTCGAGATGACCAGCAGCAGAGGTCCAATATTCTTCAAGACATGGGGGGTGATGCTAATCGACAGGAACTAGAAGTCAATGAAGAAATCCGACTGGAAACCACAGGTGATAAATTTAAAGAGCATCGTGAATTGATACTGAATCTGAATCAGAAAGCATTGAAAGATTTGGAAAAAATGGATTATAAAAATTTTTTTAAGATGTACAACAATTTGTTAAAAGTTTATTCTGAGTTGGACTAACATTAAACTTATATATTAAAATGGATTATAAAAAATTTTTACTATGAAGTTTATCCTGGATTGGACATGATATCCTGAGTCCTGATAGATTGCTGCAAAATTAGCAGCGATCACTGGTTACCCAATTATATATTTTTTGTGGAACTTATCTTCTAGGAGAAGACTATGAAATTGAAAACATCTTATAACCCGAAGGATTGAATTGCAAAGGGTGGCAGGATTTGAAATAATTTTAAAGGAACGTCTGGGAATGCAGCTCTTAGTTGGTTTTTTCTTCTCTTTTTTTTTCTTCAAGGCTTGAATGTTAAGGCTGCAAAAGCCTATTTTTAGGTACACTATAAGTTAGCTTGAATGAATCTTCCTAGAGGTGTGAATACCTTCGTGGTTGGATATTATTTATATAAAGTCACTCGGGGGGTTGAGTGGAGAAATGTTTTACTTTGCTGATGGGGGCAGCGGCAAGATGAAGATTATTGAAGCAGGATTTATGTGAGAAAACATGTTTGACTTCAATCAAGTTGAAGAGAAGATTGAAATTTGGATTATAGAGGCTGAGGAATGAATTAAAAAAAAGATAATTTTCTTAATGACATAATTGTGTGATTATAACTATATATGCATATATATTTCTTATGTTTTATGTTTTTGGGGGGGTTTTCTTTAGTTAAGGGGTGTAGTTAGGATAGAATTATAATGGTGTTCTTAATTATAATATTGTTTAAATATATTAATGTCTGGTTTTTTGTTTTTTTGTTTTTACTTTTTTTTCTTTCTTTCCTTCTTTCTCTTTCTCTTCCTCTTTCGAAATTTGTTTAATTTAGAATTCGAATATTTAATAATCCTTTTCTTTTTCCCTTGTTCTAAACTTTGTTTTTTTTAACCTGTAGCGGAAGTCAGGGGGGGGAAGGGGCTGGGGTTGAGGGAGGATGGGAGGGGTTGGGGAGGGGGATTGGGGAGGGGGGTTGAAAATGAAAAAATTTCTGTAATGTAAAACTTTTTCAATTAAAAAAAAAAAAAAGAATGGCGTTCCTGACTGTAGACACTTCTTTAACCCTGCAAGAAGTCTGAGCATTTTTTCCCCTTCTTCTGGAGGCGAAAACATAAGAAGAACGGTTGCAGGAACTAGATATGTCTAGTTTAATGAAGAGAAGGACTAGGGGAAACATGATAACAGTGTTCCAATATCTCAGGGGCTGCCACAAAGAAGAGGGAGTCAAGCTATTCTCCAAAGCACCTGAGGGTAGGACAAGAAACAATGGGTGGAAACCAATGGTGGGTTGCTCCCAGTTCTGTCTGGTTCTTGAGCAAAAGCGCTGGGAGGCTCAACCCACCTGCCCGGACGTCATAAGGTGCAATCTGCGCATGTGCAGAAGCTTCTGCGCATGTACGCATGCTCGCAACCAGTAGTAAAGGTAAGTAGAACCCACTCCTGGTGGACACTAATCAAGGAGAGAAGCAATTTAGAACTAAGAAGAAATTTCCTGACAGTTAGAACAATTAATCAGTGGGAAAACTTGCCTCCAGAAGTTGTGAATGTTCCAACACTTGGAAGATTATATGAATAGATTGGATAACCATTTGTCTGAAATGGTATAGGGTTTCCTGCCTAAGCAGGGGGTTGGACTGGAAGACCTCCAAGGTCCCCTCCAACTCTGTTATTCTATTCTGTTCTGTTCTGTTGTTGACTTTAAACAACATTTCCTTAATGTATACAATGGCAAATCCCCATTACAGCATGGTTCAATCACCAAGACACTGATCTGATGTTGAAAACAGGATTTGCAGCCTCCCAAGCAGTGTAAATACTTGAGGAAAGCAAAGCTAGTTTTGAAATAAGTAGCATTTTTCATCTTGTTCATGTTATGCTTTAAAGTATGGAAAAGAAGAAAACAGCACAAAAACACAAACAGAACAAAAAAGATATAAAAATTCCAAAACATATTAGGGTACATATAATAATTCAATCACATTTTTCTATATCACTAAACTTTAACCACATTAGATAATATTCATCAGTCTTATCCATTTTACTCTTCCATCAGAATGAAGCTGATAAGCACCTTCTGAAATGCTTGAAAAAGAAACATGAAAAATTAATAAAAATATTTTCATAATTTTATAATATTGATTTCATTAATTCATTTTAAAATCACAATACATACTGTATCTTGATATGTTTAAAAACTCTTTGTTATTGATGTTCTAACATAGGACAATCCCAGCTTGTTCTTTTAGAGTTCTTGAAAATAATTAAAATCCACTTTAGCTACAATTCTTTCAAAACAAAATAGCCTAAATGTAGGATGATCTACTGTAATGCCCATTCCAATAATGCTAATAATTTAGGAATTTTATATATTGTTAAGGCATTCGAGCTTCCTGGTTTTGCCCAAAATTTGCAAAACCAAGGGGTGTTTTTAAACTGCCATTTCAGCAAAACTTAAATGCCTATGTCACAATGATTTATATGCCTACATAATCCGGCAACGTCATTTTGACTGCACTAAAAGAAGTAATATACATGGAGATTGTATTTGCACGCAGGCAAAATTGTTTCAGTGAACATAAAAACTGCACAATTTATTATTCACCTCCTCCATCAGGCTTGTAGCAATTTGCTATCATTCTTTCACTGAGAAATAAATTCTACCATTCTCTTAGCTATAGTCACCTTTATTTGTCAGGTTACCTTCCTGAGAGACTAAACTAGCGGGAGGCCTATGTTTCTTTTCACTATTGTGGCTCCCGTCTTGATAACTTGGCCATCTGATCTATTTGTGTCATGCTATGTCTAAGACAGCTGCAAAGGTGAGTTTATGCTCAGCTTGACATGTGAATGCTTTTACCATACTTTTACCTTCTCTTTCATTTTATGGCCCTTCGGAGACTTTCTCCCATCCTTAGTCTTTGTTTCCTGTGTAGCTATGTGGAGGTATTATGTGGGCTGGAGAGCAGCCATACATGAAATGTAACCTCGGAGGCCAGAAAATTGCTTTCCTCTGATTAATATTAACTAATATTGTTTTAGAATATGGGTACTGAGTTTTAGAAACAGATAACTAAGATAGCCTGCTGTCTGCACTGAGCTTGAAATAAGAGGATGGGAACTGTTTAAAAATGCACATTTTTAATTCTTTTGTATACCCATTCTCAATCCTATGTCTTACACATTTATTAAACTAAAGTTTCTGTTTTCCTGGCAGACATAACCATTGGCCAGGTTGACTGCTCCAGATATTCTTCTAGTCATTCTTTGAAGAGGAGTTTTCTAAAATGAGTGGTTAGTGGACTAGAACCTACATTGTCCAAATGAGGACAGATACCTTGTTTATTATGTCAGCACAAACATTTGTTTTTCCTGATAAACAAAGCACTTGTTTATGTTTCTAACATATCTCATCCTCCTGAAGAATCAACATTCTTAGAAGAGACTTACAAACAGCAGGGAGAAAACTGGAACAGGCTGTTCCCAGTAAGACCATTGGTTCATCTGCCCCAGTATAGCTTACAATGACTAGGAAGCACTAAGGCAAATTGGCTGGCTTCCCATTTCCCATTAAGCTATTTGCATATACTGTATCTATCAAAGCAATTGGCGGATTCCTCTGGCTTTGCTCCCCTTGTTCTTCAATGGATCACCAGCTGATCTGGCACAGTAAAGCAAGTTTGACTTCAGGATTTGACCCATTGCCTGTCACAGTTTCTTGCCATTGCCCACTGTGATGGAGAGTTAACCTCCCCAAATGGGTTTTGTAACAGGCATACTTTTAGCAAACACCAAGAAGATAGTAATTAATAGCCAGAGGCATATTGTGTGAAATGTTTCAGATCCTTTTAAAAGGATCAATATTCTAGGGTTGCTATGTACAGTAAATATAACTTGATAAGGTCTTATTATGCAGACAGGAATGTAGCAAGCTTAAGCCTGATGCATCATTATAAATTTCTCAACTGAATGAATATATATTCAGTGATGATTGTTTATGCTAAGGAGATCTCTGAGTCTGTGAAAGAACTACTTTCTGGAAATGAAGTAAGATGATCCATGATAGCTATGTCATTGACAATGATGGCTTCTGTGGTTTATTTAAGCTATTGAAAAAGACTGCCTGTGATTCACCATTCTCCTCCTTGTCCAAACATTCGTACCGAGACAACTTCTTATGTGCTGGCCTAGGTAAGGTTTGGCCACTTCAGAACATGTTGTTTAAGATTTGCTTTACATCTGGACTAGCAGCCACTACCAGGCTGAAAAACAGATAAATAATAAGTCATGTGCCTTTTCATGACCATACTATGGGCCTTCCCACTGTCTACCCAGCCACCCATCTACGCCAGCCGAAAACTATATTGGAATGCATTTTGCTGTCCCTACTGATGATTCCTATCCTATCCTGTATTGTGTTGGTTCCTAACTCTTGCCAATTATCAGACTCCCCAAAGGATATAGGTGACAAAACCAAACTGATTTTATCTTGACCCAGTAATCTTGAAGCTACTGTTGGGCAAAATTGGAAAAAGGAGCATGGGTACAGCTAAGGACAATTAAAACTTATTTCACTCATGAGATGGGGGCAGGATTAAGACATGTAAGGAGGAACTAAGGAGAAAAAAAATATGTGGCTACAGCATATTTGCTCAGCAATTTGGCCCAACCTCTTTCTTGCCTCCCTACCACCTTGGGCAGCTTTCCTTCTCTTGAATAAAACACGTTCTTTGAATAAGAAAAACAAGTGACTGAAGAGCTGGGAGGAAGCAATTCCACACCCAGTAACTTCAAAACATTTGAAGACAACTTGTAGACAAGCAGCAGTGGTGCCACTGGGCTAATGTCCAAGACCCCATTAGAACAAGGAACAGAAAGGCTTAAAATTATGCCTCGAATTGAATATTATCAAACTGTATCTTTCACCATTGGATGATGCCCATCACACACAAGGAACAAGAAGGCTCAGTAGTTTGAAGAGAGGAATGCACGAAACTTTTCTTGTGAGCTCATGGTCCCCTCTTAATTTTTTTATTATTTTAAAATAAAGGGTTTTTTTATAATCCATGTATCTGGAGGGATGTGATTCTTTAATGGACTGAAACTAGTTTCCTTCCCTAGACAGTACAGGATACTCATCTTCACTGCTCAATCTGGGCTCAGCTACATTCCAGTTTTATATTTGTCAGAGAATCGCCTCCCTTAATCCTATTTATCCTGTGTCTCCCGGCTGCCCTCCTGATTAGTAATGCATTATACTGGGGCAGACATTAAGAAAACTTCCTCTTAATAAAGACAGATTGTCTACTTTGCATATGAATGAGAAAAAAGTAAATAAATTAAACATTAAGTATTAAAATCCGGAACCACATGTTCAGTGCTCCTATGATCAGATTTTTTTATTTCCTGTAAAATAGATCTTGAGGTTTTGTCCCTGAGCTTTTGCAGATGATAATTCAATTACAAGAGAAAGTGCAGCTATGGCTGGAAACATGCCCATCTTTATTTTATAGCAAGCGTAATTGTTGTGGTGAATAGGTATTTTACTAGAGCTCAAAGTGCATAGGATGAAAATCCAACTTCCTCTTTCCTTGGCAAGTGTTCCTGTTATTGCAGTACAGTTAGTAAATTTTGCGTCCAAGACAGTGAAATTACTATAGCTGAATAGGCCCAAGAAATGGGTAATGAATGCAGCAATAATTAGGTCAAAATAGATATTGTTTGACTTCAATTCTCATTATGTCCAATTCAGCATAGCCAAATGGCCATGGAAGATGTACCCTAATTTCTGGAAGATTATAACATATTAGATCCAGGTCTAAATGCATTTAGAACATACCATCTACTTGCCCAGAAAGGCCCACAGTAAAGCAGAATTGACTTGACTAAGAGGCATTTATTCTTATTAATTCATGATCAGACATGGGGATCCTATGGCTCTTCAGGTGTTTTGGTTTCTGACTTTATTTAATCCTGCTCAGAAGCTATGCTTACTGAGACTGGTATTAGACAGAGGTGCCCCAGTTCCATAGATCCACTGTAAAACAAAATGCAGAGTGTATTTGCTGGAGTGAAGTATGAAACATTACAGAAATGCTATTAATACATTAGCTTAGAATGACACAAGTGACAGTAATAATTTCTGTCCCTTGTTAAAGACTTATAGAAATAACTCCAAAGTGAGAGGCACTCACTTTGAATATTGTCACAACAGAACAGAACAGAACAGAACAGAACAGAACAGAACAGAACAGAACAGAACAGAATTCTTTATTGGCCAAGTATAATTGGACACACAAGGAATTTCTCTTTGGTGTATATGCTCTCAGTGTACATAAGGAGAATAAAATATATTCAACAAGAATAAAAAGATACAACACTTAGTGATATTCAAGGTTACTAATAAGCTAACAAATCGTACTAGGAAACAAATAAAAACAATATAAATTGAAAGATACAAGCACATGGTTATAGTAATAAGTGGGAAGAGATAGATACTAGTAAGGAAGAGAAGAATAATAGTACTACACTCTTAGTAAATTATTTGACAGTGTTGTGGGAATTAGTTGTTAAGCAGAGTGATGGCATTCGGGGAAAAACTGTCCTTGTGTCTAGTTGTTTTGGTGTGCAGTGCCCTATAGCATCTTTTTAAGGGTAGAAGTTGAAACAATTTATGTCCAGGATGTGAGGGGTCTGTAGATAGGATGACAAGTTGATACAATGATACAACTGGATATAAAAAATGACATTTTCACGACCCGCATTTCGTCATGGAAGGTTTTGCAGGGACAGCATTTCTGACCTGGACCTGCTCTAAAAATTTCTGATCCCAATTAAGGGTGTACATGTTACTGGTCCAAAATCTGCTAATCCTTCTAGACTCACAGCTCCTGCTTGAGGAGCAGATGGCAGCTATGGCTAGGAGGCCTTTGTACGATTGCAGCATATACACCAATTATACCTTTCTAGATTTGGAACCATACTCATAGTCACTTGTGTTTTGTCAACTTTCAGTTGGTCTATTGTAATGCCCTAAATGTGGGGCTGCCCTTGATGAGCATTCAGAAGCTGCAATCCATCGAGAATGCCCAAGTTCAAGTTGCTATATATATTAATTGGTTTACTTCTGTAATATCACTACGTTGATAGCTGCATTGGGTATTTGAACATCTATGAATAAAATTCATATAATATAATGTCATATTTAAAAACTTTTAAGGCTTCTGATGTGGGTATTTTGGGGACTGCCTTCTTCCTATGCCCTCTACCCCTCCAATGAAACTTTAAAGGGGGGGGCTTCCTCCAGGTTCTTACCTTTAGGGAATGTATTTAACCTCAGAGACAGGTCTACTCTATTGCTATCCTCTTTTTTTGGAACAGTTTGTCCCTCTCCCTGGAGCTCAAGTGATCCCTCAGGCTTTTGGCATTCTGCAAGACCATTAACACCAACCTGTTTCAGCAAGCTGGGATGGTTCCTCCTGCAAGGAATATTTGTTGATTCTGGAAATTTAAGGCACTATGTTTTTTTTGTTCTGCATTAATTGCCATAGTGGTTGGCAATGTTATTATCAGTTTCTAACCTTTTTAAATTCACCATTACAAGAACTGGGTGAGCTACTCAGAGTCCCTTGTTGATTAAAGATGCATATAAATCTACTAAGCAAGTTAGCAAATAAATAAATAAAAATTCACCTCCTTGTGTTTTCACATGCTTTGTTAACGACTTCAGAGTCTATGGATGTATCCTCCTGCTACATGCCAGGGCGAATGCATCCTTCAGCAGCACCTTTCCCCAGATGTCTGCTCTCCATTGGGACATTGACTGAGAGATGCTCGATTTGCACTTCAACACATCTGGAGGACACAAAATTAGGAAAGGTGGTGCTGAGTATTAGCGTCAGTTAAAATATGTGACAGGAAATAAAGAGAAACTATAAGCATGGATGTTATACCACTTTAACTGGTGTAACTTCTGCCAAAGAGTCAAATGAAAATGTAAGTCGGGATTTACCAGTCAATCTTCCAGACATGATTTGTAGTCTATCTTCAAGATTTCCAACTCCTTCTTCTTTAATAACAACAAAAACAAAAGGGAACTGTCACCTTCCCCTCGGCACATTTCAGGGGTGCAAGAAGAAATGATTCCTAATGACCAGAGCCAGGTTCCTGCAATCCATGTGCTATTCAGAAAACAGTGCTGATGAAGCTAGGAGGGGGAAGAGACATGGTGTCAACTTCATTAAACATTTGGTAGCTAGAGGTAAAAGCAAATTTGGTTTTGCTATGATTTAAGTGAGTTAAAGTATCTGCTCATAGTTTGACATGACTTCTTTTCTATTTAATATGTGGGAATATAGAATGAATTGGAAACATGGAACAGTTGGGGCGTGCGTGCATAGGTCGAGTGAAATCTTAATTGGGTGTTGCCTCTAAAATAATACAGATGTCTATCAAATTCCAGCCTCCCAGGTCATAATTACTCAATTGCACTTAAGAGGAAAAACAAGACTATTTCAGGGTATGAATTCATTTTTTACTAAAATATTTTTATTTGAACATGTAATCCACCAGTTGTTCCAAAGCAATTTATAGAAATCAAAAGAACACAAAGGCATAATAACAAAGGAGAGGGAAAACACAACTCAGGTGAGAATGTGACCTAGCATTGCATATCAAGGTTGAACATACCTATAGAAAGGTCCAGCGGACTTGGAATAACATGAACAGTGAAAATATGTGATTTATGATAAACAGGCAAGTCAACCGAGGGAATAACCTGCAGGAATCGGTTACAAATTAACATAACTACAAGAGACAAATGAAGAGTAAAAGTAGATAACTGAAGCTTCACACAACCATGGAGTGTTGCGAGAGATTTCAGCTACCCCACCCAACTATTGGAAGTCCAAGGTCATGTTAGACCTCAAGATCCAAGAAAGACATGTGGAGTTACTTCTGAGCAGTTGCCCTTATTGTTCCTCACCTATAGACAGAAATCTTGCCAAACTAAAGCAACTATTTGCATCACTATTACTATATTCTGGGAATGGGTAGGAAAGAACCTTTT
Organism: Masticophis lateralis; assembly: GCA_030761175.1. Classification (NCBI taxonomy): domain Eukaryota; kingdom Metazoa; phylum Chordata; class Lepidosauria; order Squamata; family Colubridae; genus Masticophis; species Masticophis lateralis. The sequence goes on from JAUDYJ010000002.1 coordinate 92,950,603, forward strand.
TAACTTTCTTTCTCCTGACTAAACTTTCTATAGTTTGCTGCTTCTTCTTCCTCTGGAATGCAGCCACTCCCTCTTGGGAGTCCAGACTGCATTCCACTGCAGGCCAGTTTATCCTTTCTCCTTGCTCCACTGTCCACTGTTGGGTTACCAATTGTTTATTAAGTGCAGGAATGCCAGCCCGTATGAAAGGCACACTGGGGTTTGGAGCTCTGCTTTCCATCTAGAGCCTTCTGAGTCTTCTTTATCAGTCCTCTGTGTCTTTCACTCCAGTCTAGTGACATTCCCAGCTGCAATGGCCTACAATATCTCACATGTCCCCTTCCCTCCAGCAAATAGTCACCATCCTGTATGACCACTTCAGGGTTTTAGAAAGAGCCCTGGTGGCACAGTTGTTAGAATGTAATATTGCAAACAAACTCTACCACAGTCTGGACTTCGATCCTGATGGGGCTCAAGGTTGATTCAGCTTTCCATCCTTCCGAGGTCAGTAAAAGGAGGAGTCATATTGTTGGGGGCAATATGTTGATGTTGTAAAGGGCCCAGAGACTGCTGTAAGTCCAAGTAATATTGCTATTGCTGTTATGCTGGGCTGCTATGTTCTTGGCTTCCTTTCTCTTTTCTTCTGCTTGAACTAACAAAGACCATGAAGTCCATATTTTCCCCATCTTTTCTGCCAGCATATTTCTCTTTCACCCTTCCAGAGGAAACCTCTGCCCTTGGTAGTGAAGCATATTCTTGTGCCCATTTGTACTGGAATTGTTTCCTTTCCTTAAAAAAAAACCCCTTACATCACAACTTAGGCACATCGGAACAACACCACAAACTTTTAATAAATGCTGCTTTTTTCTCTAAGAAGCTGCTATCAGTTCTTCATTGCCACAAATTTCCCATGGACTCTCAGGTGAATGAAAGAATGAACAACATTCCTTTTACTTTTCATGGGGTAGCACTGAAGCGAAGCAGGTCTTCTTTGCACAGACAAAGTGGGCTCTTTTTAAGAATTTGGAAGCCAGTGGCATGATTGCTAAGAGCTTCTATGAGCGACAAATCCTATTTCCTTCTTTGACAGGTAATTACTGTAATAGATAAGATGCAGATATAGTATAAAATAAATATAAAAGCTCTTGAGAGGGTTTCATATGACATTCTTATTGACAACCTATTAAAGTGTGGTTTGGGTGGTACTACAGTGAGAGGGATCCACAACTGGCTATCTAACCACACTCACAGATTCAGCACTGATGGCTTGAACTGAAAAGTACTAGGTGGGAGCTGTCCTTAAAAAGGTAAAGGTTCCCCTTGCACATATGTGCTAGTTTTTCCTGACTCTAGGGAATGGTGCTCATCTCCCTTTCAAAGCCGAAGAGCCAGCGCTGTCCAAAGATGTCTCCCTAGTCATGTGGCCAGCATGACTAAATGCCAAAGGTATGTGGAATGCTGTTACCTTCCCACCAAAAGTGGTCCCTATTTTTCTACTTGCATTTTTTACGGGCTTTCGAATTGCTAGGTTGATAGAAGCTGGGACAAGTAATGGGAGCTCACCCCATTATGCGGCACTAGGGATTCGAACCGCTGAACTGCCGACCTTTTGATCGACAAGCTCAGCATCTTAGCCACTGAGCCATTGCATCTTAGAACCTGCATTATTTAATATTTTTATTAATGAATTGATATGGTGCTTGACAAAACTGTGAGGCCTGGACACAAAACTGGAAGAAGATTGGCTTGCAATCAGAATGACCAAATGAGATTGCTATCTAATCTAGATAGCTTGGCAGACTGAGCTGAGAGCAAATGGAGGCTCTTCCACCAGGATAAATGTAAGGTATTATATTTAGGAAAGAAAAAAAAATATACAGCATCCATACAAGATGGGAGATCCCTGGCTTGGAAATACTTCATCAGACAAGGATGTGGTATCTTGTTGTGAACAAGCTGTATATGAGCTACTAGTATGAGTGAGTTCCTAGAAGGGCTAGTGTAGTCCTGCATTGCGTTAGAAGAAGTTCTGCATCCGAGAAGTATGAAGTCTTTTTTTCTCTTCTCCTCTACGTGAGTGAGATCATACAATTCTTGTACTATAGTTGTAGAAAGATATTGACAGGTCAGAACATAGCAAGAGGAAAATGGTCAAAGATATAGTTACTTCAGGAAGTGCTGTGGTGGCGCAGTGGTTAGAATGCAGTACTGCAGGCTAATTCTGCTGACTGCTGACTGCCAGCAATTTGGCAGTTTGATCCTGACTGGCTCAAGGTTGACTTACCCTTTCATCCTTCAGAGGTCAGTAAAATGAAGACCCAGATTGTTTAGGGCAATGTGCTGACTCTGTAAACTGCTTAGAGAGGTCTGTAAAGTACTGTGAAGCGGTATATAAGTCTAAGTGCTATTGCTATTGCTATTGCCCTATAACACAGGTGTCGAACTTGCTGTGTCACATTGCCGTCATGTGATGTTTTTCCCCTTCATGGAGTTGAGGTGGCCATGGCCTGGACATTACGCATCTGGCCTGTGGGCCTCCAGTTTGACACCCCTGCCCTATAAGGACAGGCTGAAGAAATGAAATTTAGTCAAGAATTTAGGAGACTGAGTTGAAATATTATTCCAGTGTTCAGATACATACAAGGATGCATAATTTCCTGTTGCCACAGAAACAAGGACCAGAAATCATGGTCACAAATTGTGACCAAATACCTAAGTTTCATTTCAGAAAAAGTCTCCAGGTGGTAAAAGCTGTGGAACAGCCTGCCTGTGGAAGTTGTGGGTTTGCCGTTTTGAACTGCCATAGTAAATATGTCATGAGAACATCATTAATTTGTTCCAAACTGAACTGAATTCAAAGTTAGATCTGTTTTTTAACAAAAGCATAAAAAGAATCAAGTAAAATAACATGTACAATACTTGTCTTATGGTGCATCTGTACTAACTGGTAAAAATGGTCTTATGACTTGATTCTAAACCAGCTTAAGAAAATCCTTTCTTACTGACAGGATTGCTAACAGCTTGCAAGGTGTTCAATCTGGATTGCAGGCCATTATATCCTCCCATAGGATAATCGCCTTGCTGTGATGCCACTCCTATTTTTCTTCTCCAGCAAAGTGACTGACAGTTCCTTCCTGTGGGTGGGTCTCCTTGGAGAGAGGGATTGAGAGAGATAAATGAATGAATGTGCATGCACACAGACAGACATAGATACACAGACAATTCAATTTATATATACGAATTTAAGGCATGAAATGCACATAGTGGTTTGCACAGCAACTACAAAAATGTTTACTTTTTTTAAGAAAAGTACTTTTCTGTATTTGTTTCTAATGACGGTTACAAGTTTACAGTAAGTATAGTATACATGTTGTCCTGATTTACCAACTCTAATTGGGACTGGCAATTCTGTCACTAAGTAACACGGTAATAAAATGAAACATCACAACTTTCAATGTCAATTCAGGCTACAGTCATTAAGTGAATCACCTGCAGTCATTAAGCACAAAATCAAGTGACTGCAGTTTACAACTTCCTGCTGATTTCCTCATTGACCTTGCATGTCAGAAGCCGGCAAATGGTGATCAGTTATCTGTGGGACACTGCAATCATTGTAAATGTGCCCAGATTGCCAAGCATTCAAATTGTGATCACATGATCATGGAGATCTTATGGCACGGATGTCAAACTTGATCGCGTCACAGGCCGCATCGTGACGTATCGTAACTTTTTTGCTTTTGCGGAGCTGAGGTGGGCGTGGCCTGCACGTGACATATGCGGCCCACGAGCCGCCAGTTTGAAAGACCTGTATGGTGACTGCAAGTTTAAGGACTGGTTACAACTTATGTGAAATGGAGTTATTGTGCGGCTATATTGTGGAAGAAGAAGAATGATCTTAGGGGTAGTTGATTATGCTCTTCCCTTGGTAACTTTTTATTTGTAGAACAAGGAAAATTTTAACCTAAAAGTTTTTGGATTGCTGTGTAAAATCATTTCACTTCTAATCTGAGGTAATTAGTCCAAGATTTTAAAATGGAGACTGTATCTCACCTTGACACAACCTTGTCTACTACTGTAATCACACAAATATTATTAAATGCACTATAAATGGTACAATAATAAAAGAAAAATATCTGGACTAGGAGAGGCCACAGAGAATTGCTGCCAATTATTATTATTAGTGCTTGGTATTCATTGGCATTATCTAGCAATGGTCCAGATTATGACAAGACACATCCATTTAAATTACAAACTTCTTTATTACATTAATCAAGTAATTAATTACATTAATCAGAGAATATTGCAGGGCTAAATTGTAAATTTCAAATATTTGTGTTTAAAAGTTTAAATGCTTTCTTTTTAAAGAGATCAGAAATACAAGTGAAGCTATAGCTAATTTCCATGTCATATGTGCTCACTGTTTCAGACTTTATCTTCTGCACTTAAAAATGTAAAGAGATTTTCACAGAGCAGCAATAAGATTTTGTGACTGGCTGGCCATATTATCAAACCACAGTTTTGGCTTTAAAAGATTTTTGTTTTCATTTCAAATGGTTATGAGATTCTATAGAAGTGCAGCACAGGCAATAAAATGCAGGTTTTGGACTACAATACCCATCATCACTTATCATTGTCTATGTTGACCCAGATAATGGAAGTAGGAGCCTGCAGAGTTGAAATTTAATCTTCTATATATGAAAGATTTCTTTTCCATAAGCGATGAGGAAAATAATAAGCTGATGAAAAGATTTTGTTTTAATTTTCTTCATATTTCATTCCCTTTTCATCTGTGTATTTAAAACAAACATATGCTTTCAAACAATATAATAAATGGACAAAGAATATTAACTAAAGTTATACCATTAATGCTGTATTCCCTGCTCTGTGAATTTTCTTCTTTTTGTGCGTCCTTTCCAGCGTGAAATCTTTGTTGTTGGAAAACTATGCTGGGTCTGGGCTAGAACAGAGTGAGCTTATCCACCAAGCTCGCAAAGCCAGTGCTATTTATGTGCTGTGCAGTGTTTTGACCTTCTGAATTGGTTTTCCATTTTAGGAAAGGAAGAGGCAGAGACGGAGAAAAAGAGACAGGCAGCTTTTTTTAACCCGCTCCACAAAATGACTCGATTCCCATCCATTACACTTTTATTACTTGATCTGGGAACAAAATAGCACCTCGGTGGTTTAAGAGGATGTACCAGTGTGGACTCCCACAATTTATAAGATGAGACCGGAAGATCCTGATGATTTATAAACACTAACAGAGTCTCTTTTTGTTGTTTATAATCCTTAATTCCATGGTTTTCCTTCTTTCAGTCATGTTTGTGTATTTTAGACCATGCTTTCATTTTGTCAGGACAACATTGTGTGTGGTTCCCACACATGAGAAATGTTGTTGACTGCCTTGAGGCAGTTCCCTTATAGAAACTTAGAAATGATAGAGATTTCTGACTGCACCACATCCTGACATACTGAATGTGGGTCATTTTTCCAGCACATGCATGACTGCAGCTGTATCTGTCTTCTTTAAACTGATGCCCTCAAAATGTGTTGGATTACAATTCCCTTTAATGTCCAGCAAGTCATGGCTATGCTGGCTAGGAATGATGGAAGATGAAGTCCCACACCAAGTGGGAAAGTTACGCACTCTTCCTCTAAAATAAATCCATGGCTAATGGCATGAGGCTAACCTACTCCTGTCTCTGAATCACATTTCTCTATATTTGTATCTCTCAAGTTAGTTACTGGATCTTTCGACAAAATATTTAATATCTGAAGAAGAGCAAGCATTTCCAGAAAAGATTTTAGGTTTAGACTAAGCCTGGTGAGTTAAGCAAGTTTTTGTATCTAGTAAAATTTAAAGACCTTTGATAAAATGTCAATTATTTAAAAAGAACAGTTTTGCATATTCATCAAGTATCTGCAGCAATACTGCAGTCTTTACATAACATCAGAAATAGTAGCAAACTGTCTTATAGGTGAGACATAGTAAAAACAAACAAACAAGCAAACAAGACTCAGGAACATCTATAGGGTGGCTCCAAAGAGTGAAGCTGGCAACTGTGTCTGGATAATTCAAGGAGCTATAGCTGTTTCTATTGGCTCCTATCATTCACCCATTATTTTGCACCTGTCTCTGATTGTCTCTGTCTATGATATATCTGGAAATATTTCATAACATAGAGTGGATCCCTCAATGCCAAATCTGCCTGTTTCTGGTGACAAAAAGCAACAGACAATTTGAACAAAGTGCAATCTCGTAAAAAGGATGTCAAGAAACTAAACTATCCCTGAGAATCTTCTATCAGGGGTGAAATCCAGCAGGTTCTGACAGGTTCTGGAGAACCGGTAGCAGAAATTTTGAGTAGTTCAGAGAACCGGCAAATATCACCTCTGGCTGGCCCCAGAATGGGGTGGGAATGGAGATTTTGCAATATCCTTCCCCCAGGAGTGGGGAGGGAATGGAGATTTTGCAGTATCCTTCCCTTGCCATCCCCACCAAGCCACACCACGCCCAATAAGCCATGCCCACAGAACTGGTAGTAAAAATATTTGGATTTCACCACTGCCTTCCATGACTGTTTTGATGTTCAAGAACTAAAATTTAAAACTTCTAGGGCTTTTGAAATTCTACATTAAAACATATTATGTCTGTTCGCTCCATTTTTATGTGGCTCAAGACTAAAATCAAGGATGTTACTGCCCATCCCAAATAATCAACACATTTGGGTTATGCTCACTATAAAGGAGATAAAGATGGCGTGTAGATTGAGTTCTGTTACTTTTGCTTTGGTTAAAACCTAGGCAGATAGATTCTTGGGTTGGAATTAATCATGCTTTACCATAATTCATAAGACTTTGCCTTCTATGAAGTTCTGGACCAGAAGACTTAATGAGAATATCTTGACTCAGTCGCATTCCCAGGCTTGGTGACAACACAGGCTCCCACTTGCTCCATGCCACTCTGCCCCAGTTCACAAATACCTTCTAAATGTTTCTTCTAGCCGCCTACCCTCTCAGACCAGGAGGTCCCTAAATTTCCTAACTGAATGAGCAATTTTTTCTCAGAAGGCAATTTGTCCAATTACCAGCACATTTGCAACATGCAGAAGTCTAAAGACCCACTCATTTTTAGAAAGGCCACATTTCCTCTTGAAAGTCATTAGGCTGCTATTTCTTGTCCATTTCCTCTCGGGCAGACGGGTTGGAGGAGTTCAAAGTTGCGCTTCCCAAGGAATGCACCGGATCTTGCTGTTGTCATGTTCCTATAATTGTTTGCATCTAGAGTCCTATTGGAAACATACAGCTCCCAGCCAAAATCTATTTTTGAATAGAGAGGGACCACGCTTTGTAGAAATCATCCTATACCACTGCTCCAGCTTTCCCAATTTAGTATCCTCCCAATATGCTGGATCAACACTAGAGGATAAGAGATTGGAGAAGTCAAAACAGTAACCACTTTCACATCATTAGCACAATGCAAATAGAATAGTTGATATTGTACAGCTTTGGTGTATTCTCTAATATTAGATAAGCAACAGCAATCCAGTGGAGGAGGCTACAAGGCGAGCAAAAGAATAGCTTTGATATGAGATCTCCTCCTCTCTCCAATCTTGAGAGGTGGGGAAAAAATGCTATTATTCAATGCCGTCCACTTATATCTTTATCTCTTTTAAAGTTTATTAGAAATTGGTTGTTCCTTGTTATTAGAATGTTTACTAAAATCCCCCCAAATCTCTTGGAGCTCAGGTTTGTTTGTTTGTTTGTTTATTGCATTTAGAGGTTGCCAAATCTTGCCAAGTGCACAGCAGTTTACAGCAATAAATGTAAATAATAACAATATTGCAGACTGGAGCAATACTATCAATTATTTTCTACACCTCTATCATCCCTGATATTTGCTTAACGCATTGTAAGCCGCTCTGAATCTCGGGAGAAGGGTGGCATATAAATCAAATTTTTAAAAAAAATTGCAAACATCCTGCTAGCTCATACCTTTAAAAAAAGAAAATGCCAAGAATGGAATTGTGTGGTCTCTGCGAAATTAAAATGATGCAGGACTTCCCTCCCATGGATGGATGAATAACTTGGTTTGCCCATAGAAAAAGAAGAGGAAGGACTTCCTATTTTCATAGAGATGGAGGCCAAAAGGGGTTGATTCAGCAGTCCATCAACACAGCTGGTGACTTAAAAGGATCAAAGGCTCCAAAATTCCTCTAAAATGCTGTAAATAGAAACTATGGAAGTCCAAAAGTTCCCCTGGTCAGTTTCCTTTTATTGGGGGCTAGAAAGAGAAAATACAATTGCCATTTTGTCTCTTACACAGTGAGGAGTGATAAAGTTCTGGAAGGAACAGCAGTTCTGCAGTACAGAGATTCACCTATTAAATCTCCCACCTAGTCATTTAACAAATTCACTTGGCAGGTCCTGTGACGGCCTTTTTGGTAGTGGCTCTGCCTTTATGAATTCCCCCCCACCTAACAGATGCATGACTGAGTCCTTCTTTGTCCACTTCCACATTTTTTTCTTTTTCTTTTCTTCCTGTTTTAAGAAGCTGCGTAAAGAAATATGGTGGAATGAGATGATTGATTCAGGGTAAGAATTCCGTTTAGATTAACTTGGGGATGGCCTAGATTTTTCTGTTTTGCAAAACTTCAAATTAAACATATGTCTACCCTTGACTTTTGAAGCATATGTGCACATGCACCCCAACATTGACTTTAGAAGAAGCATTTGCTATTTTACTCAGTGACTAGTACCTGTCTTCAGCTCTAGCTGTTACTTGAGACTCTCTGAGTTAAATCTATAACATTTATGGTTCCTCTGAGGCCGAAGGGCCTTGGCAAATCATTGGCTCGTTCAAGAGGTTATTATCTTTAGAAGTAAAGCAAAATCCGGAGAGAGTTGCTTTCTCTGACAGCTGTTTGATTGATGCTTTTCAGAGATCTTTTTACTGGAGGTGACAGAAACTGCTCTTGCGTTGTCTGGGAGAAGTCATCATCCCCACCCAGCCAAAGGAATCCCTCATTGACATAACTCCCTGCATTAACACTGCAGCCTCTTTCTATTCTCTGCCATAATTCTGCCATTTGCTCTTTCTGTTATAAATTATTTATAGAGGAAATGCTGAGTCAGGCTGCTAAGGCTGTAAGTGGGGCCATGAAACTCAATCCATGCTAATTGAAAGCTTCCTGTGCTGCAGCTTTGCCCACACAGGCTATGCTTGAGTCTGGCTTGTCATGCAGTACCTGACACATTAGGGAGTGATAGGACGCATGGAAAGGGAGTGAAAGCTTTGAACGGCAAGGGCTCATCTCTGAAATCGCTCGATGGAACTCATAATGGGATCAAGCCTAGAATGTCCATCCAATTTCAATAAAGCCAGGGAGGAAATGCAGGCACTGGAAGAAGTTGTGGCAAAGGGAGTCTGTTTTTACATAAGTCTGCATTTAACTTTTACACTTTCTCCCTAACTCATTGAGCAAGGCCATGCCTACATGCAACATTAACATGTGAAAAAGCATCTGGAAGTAGCTAACTGAAATGACAATTTTGATTAAAATTGAAAAAGTGGTAACTTTTGAAAAGCAAAGTTACTTCCACACACAAAAGGGTTGTGTTGTTTTGGGGTCAACGTCCTTGTGTGCCTGCAATATCACTGGACTTTTGGTGATCTTAGTCGGCTGAGTTGATGGTTCAGCCACTGGTTTTGAAGCAACACTATGTAGAGACAGCTTTGCAATGTTTCCTCTGGAGCTATAAAACGCAAGGAATTCTTACCTCCTTTCTTAGATTATCCTGCCCTCCGTCCAATCAGGATTCCATAGAACCTTGCTGCTGATTGGGGAACCTAGGAGGCAACAAATCTATAGAAGGAGTAGCAGAACCTGGGGGTCAGAGTTAAAAGAGGGATCAGCCTAGAATCCTTACATAGCCACAAGTGAACAAAGCCCAATTCTGTTGACCTTTTCCATGCAGGTGTTAACTGTCAGTTGAGAAGGTTCTGTGCATAGGTATGATTAACAAAATAGCAGTTGGACCTTCACATGTGGATCCGATCTTTCCCACCTGACAGAATCTTTAACAAAGGAGGCAGAACAAGAATAATCTCCGGAGGGGTTATTTTTTTTGTTACTTTTCAAGAATAGCCACAGTGTTCAGTTCAGAGGTGGGTTTCAGCAGGTTCTGACCAGTTCTGGAGAACCGGTAGCGGAAATTTTGAGTAGTTTAGAGAATCGGTAAATACCACCTCTGACTGGCCCACATCTATTCTCTGCCTCCCGAGTCCCAACTGATTGGGAGGAAATGGGGATTTTACAGTAACCTTCCCCTGGAGTGGAGAGGGAATGGAGATTTGACAGTATTGTTCCCCTGCCATGCCCACCAAGCCATGCCACGCCCACCAAGCCATGCCCACAGAACCGGTAGTAAAAAAAATTGAAACCTACCACTGGTTCAGTCAAAAAAAAAAAAAAAAGGCAGAATGGTGGCTGCTATAATGTGATTTAAGCTCTTCCTGTTTTTTATATGCGGGACATATATAAAAACAGACAGAGATTCAATCTCACTATTATGGCCACTGTCTTACCTTGTTTGACCCTAGATTGCAGACACCTCTGCCCTATTGCTACCAATCTTCGGCACTTAGCAGAATAAATTATGACAATTATAATCTGATAAATCTAACCTACTAGTTTAGGAGTTAAATTGCATACATACTATTTTCCTGAACAAAACTTGTTCTAAAACGTTCCTTTTGTTTTTCTAACAGACAATATTTCTGTCTTATTCACAACAGAAGATTCTTGTTGGTAGCTGATTAAACAATCTATTCGGGAAAAAATGAGTTTCTTAGTTTTTGAAATTTCAAATGCAAAGAATTCTAGGAGTTAGGCCATCTCAAAGTTTTACAAAGCTATGCAAACTTTAGAACTCTTCACCTAACCATTTAACTTTTCCAAGTTAAATTGTTCTGACCTATAAAAGCTGACATTTTGTCTTCTAGAGACTTTCTATCAGATTTGGATTTGCAAATGCACATTTCATCGATAGTATTGATTTCAGGAGAAAAAGCTGCAATCCTAGGTGGGGGTGAACGAAATCTCATATCCAAATTGCTTCTGGGAATCATACATCAATGTGACTGCACCAGTTTCCACAGTCACTTCAGAGCTCAATTAACAGTGCTTTGATAGAGTTCGGCTTGCCCCCAAACAATCACATCCCTTTGATATGGATAAAAAGCTCTGCAGTACATAGAGAGTGGGTTGCTAGAGTGCATTGGATTTTCTAGAGTGGATTCACAGGGCTATTTCAGGAAAGGGAGACAAATGTTAAAAGAAGATTATGGACGAACCCAAGAAAGCTTGCTTTAAGCCTGTAGTTGTTACATGCTAATATAGGTGTCAATACAGGAAGTTGCTTCTAATGACAAGGGGAAACGAGGAGAGTCTTTCATTCATCTCCTGCTTAGCACATACAGATGTATTCATAATTATCCCTTGCCTGAGGGGAAGCAGGCCCAGGTGGGATCCGAAGCAGCTTGCATGCCTGCCAGAGAGCCCAGCAAGGAAGAATGATCCCTCGACAACTGGAATGTCATTTAGTGAACAAGCACAATAAACCTCAGAGCTTTCTTCCTGTCTCCGAGACCCATAAATTACAAACATTGCACCTGCCTCAGGCCATGTTGATATTGTTTCATTAAACTTGGGGAAGAATCAACTTTTCAGCTGCTGGGGCAGGAGGTGGGGGAAGAAGTAGGAAAAAAGGGAACAAGATGTCCTAGATATCCCCTGCCCTCCCTGCCTCCTTCCTGGCTCCTGGGACAAAATTGTGGGCTTACCTTAATGCCATTTGTCATGACTGAAAATTTCAAGTGGATTTGTAATGGTTTTGTTATGAAGGCACAATTGAAGAAAGAGGCGGGGAGAAGCCATGCAATGCAAGGAACCCTTTGAAGAAAACCTTCCTGAAAATATGTCTGAGCTTCAACTTCAGATGTTGGTCTTTTGTGTGTCTTTTGTTATGGTCAGAGCTTTATTTTCATTGTGGCATAGAACCAAGAACACACTTAGCATATAGGTCAGTGGTGAAATCCCCCCCCCCTCCGGTTCTATCCGGCTCACCGAACCGGTAGCGCTGGCAGCAGGAGGCTCCGCCCACTTGTCGGGATGTCATTACATCCCATTTTTTTACCATCTGCACATGCACATGGTAAAAAACATGCAACGGGGCCACGCGCATGCGCAGAAGCGTTATAATGACGGCGGGGTCAATGGGCGGAGCCTCCCACTGGTTTTATTACCGGTTGTATAGAACCGGTGCGAACCGGGGGCAACCCATCACTGAACTGAACTGAATTCACACTTGCTAAACCAAACCACGCATTCTTCATATAGCTTTGTGTAATTTTTCAAACAGGACTCTAAAACGAAGGGTTTTTCAACTTTTTCAAGCCACAGAACTTGTTAGTTAAAAAAATAAATCCTAAAATCCAGATCAAGAGGAAAGTTCTAGGGATAGGAAACCTGGCTTCATTTTTCTTCATTAGTCTTTCATGGAACCACATCACATTCACAAGAGAAGTCAGTTTGGAAAACCCTGGCATGTAACACTAGATTTTCCATCTGAAAAGGCAAGTATCAAAGAAGTTACCTTCATGAGAAGTCATGGTAGAAGGCCTTGAGTGTGCATGAAAAGGACAAGCTTTGATTGCATGCTTGTGGCTGGTATCTTAGCTATTTTGACCAACCACCTCCATGCAGATACCTCCCCCCTCCCCCAGAGATTGGTTAAATCCCCATTCCCAAACTCCAATAAGAAACCATGAAAAACTATCCCCTTTCTGTGCCAACAATCTTGATCTAAATCAGGGTTGTCAAACTCAAGGCCTGTGGGCTACATCTGGCCCACGGGTTGCTTAAATCTAGTCCAGGGGCCACTCTGGAAACAGCAAAGGACTGGCCTGTGGTGCCTCTGCCAGCAAAAACAGAGCTTGGAAGAGCCCTATGTGGTTCTCCCTAGATCCATTTTTGGCTGCGACGGCCTCCTGCAGCTCTCTGCCAGCGAAAACAGAGCTCCTTTTTCACTGGCAGTGTGCTCAGGCCCCCACAGGAGCCCCCTACACAAATGACATCGAGCTGGCCATGCCCACCCTGGCCACGCCCACGCGGCCCCTTGAGGTCAAACACAACCCTAATGCAGCCCTCAATGAAATCGAGTTTGACAACCCTGATCCAAATCAAGAAGGCTGCAATGGGAGATTTTTGTGATAGAAGGCCTGTGGAAGAACAAGGGCTGCTGTGAGTTGGGTGTGATATAAAATACCAAGGACTATGACACATATGGGAAAACCAAGGTTTTCTGGGGTTGCCTTTGAATTTTGGTGGAAGGTTGGATTTTTTAAAACCATATTTCATCTATTTTAAGGTCTATACTTGGTTTTGGTTTATATTTTTAAATGCCTAACCCCCAAACAGTGGTAAATGGTGTTTCCTAATTTTGACATTTGTGGGCTGGTGCTAGAGAACCACAAACCAGGAGTTTGAAATTGCCTGAAATCCTAGGGCCTCAAGGGGTCCAGCCCAATTCTAGATAGACCAAAAACCTGAGTCAAAAGACTGTAGCTTCTTCTTTGGAAGCGATGGTGGGAAGCGATGCAATTGGAGATGTATATATGTATCTTTGTGTGCTTACATAAAGATGCTTGTACATAGGTGCACTCACAAGCCCACAATCACATGTACCAACAGAAGATAAGTCATCATGGGTTGTGGCTTCTCCCAGCCTCACAAGTCAATTACCTCAGAATAATGGCTTGTACACGGAGCTAGCAGAGATGGCTAAATTGAACTGCTTTGATTAAAGAAAGCAATACAATTAATGTTGTTGCTACTTGGAAACTGCTTCTGGATTTTGTGGTGGAAACAAAATGAAACTTTGATTTTGGGTTTTGCTGATTGGATAGGTTCGTTGTTATAGGAATGGCTAGTATATATTATTATGTAAAAGTAATTTTACATAATAATATATGTTATTATTAAAATATATTATTAATAATATATAAAATATATATTATTATATGTTATTATTATTAAAAAGTGATGTGGCGGCTCAGTGGCTAAGATGCTGAATTGGTTGATCGAAAGGTCAGCAGTTCAGCAGCTCGAATCCCTAGTGCCGCGTAACGGGGTGAGCTCCCGTTACTTGTCCTAGCTTCTGCCAACCTAGCAGTTCGAAAGCACGTAAAAAAAATGCAAGCAGAAAAATAGGGACCACCTTTGGTGGGAAGGTAACAGTGTTCTATGCGCCTTTGGCATTTAGTCATGCTAGCTATATGACCACGGAGACGTCTTTGGACAGTGCTGGCTCTTTGGTTTTGAAATGGAGATGAGCACCACCCCCTAGAGTCAGGAACGACTAGCACATACATGTGAGGGGAATCTTTACCTTTACCTAAAAGTAAAATGTCGATGCTTTTCTTTTTCTTTTCCCTTTTACCCTACACATTTTCTCCTTCCCCTTTCCTCCCCTATATTCCCATTGTTTTTTCATTTTTCTTTGTATTTTTGTATTTGATATTTTGATAAACTAATATAAATACTTAAGTTGACAGTAAAAAATAAGTAAATGCCTTGTATACTTGTGACTATTGTAAATGCCAATAACATTTTAATGCATGGGCAGGTGGGGGGTTCGTTGATATGTAGAGAGTGATGAGGATCAGGCTTGCTTCTTCCAATTCGAGAGAAAAGCAGAAATTCATGCTGGAATGATTCCGGTTCCAGAAAGAGGTTTTAGTGCCATAATATCGCTTAGGGGATCAGGGTTTCAAAGCTAATAAAAACTAGAAGAAATCCTAAAGGTGGGCGGGAGGGGTGGGGAGACAGAAATGGAAGAGACAGGAAGGAAGGAGGCTGGTACATAGTTTATGGACTTTGAGAACAATTAAAAAACTATCTCTAACTCTTTACCAGCAGATTGTGTTAGTATTGGATCTCGCACAATCCTGCATTTGATTTCTTGAGGTTGAAAAATGGACAGGTGACAAGGTGACCATTAAAAAAAATCCGCCTGTGCCTTTGTGGTGATTTGGAACACAGTGTACCCTTCCATAGAGGTACAGTATGAAAGTCTTTACAAGACAAACCACAGTGTTCCCTTGGGAAAAAAATATTCTAGGTCAGGCTTTTTCAGTGTTTGGGGCTTGGTGAACAACCTGTAAATCCTTGAATGGGTTGATGAGCTGAAGAGTTTGAGTACTGCTCTAAGTGAGCTGTATTTATGTGATAGACACTGGTCAATACAGGAATGTGTATGAAGTCTGGTGCTCCCTGAGCAGAGTTTGACTTCTAGTGATGCAAGTAACACATTTAGGTAGTTTTTCTTAGTAGTCATACAGATACTGTATGACTACTAAGAAAAACATGACATCAGTCAAACTCGTGATGTCATGTTGCCGTCATGTGATGTATTGTGACATTATTCCTCTTCACAGAGCTTGGGTGGGCGTGGCCTGCGTGTGATACAACTGACTCTGAGGCCACCAATTTGACACCCCTCATCTATACCCTTGGGATTTTTTTGATGGTCTCCCATTTTTCCAAGTGTTCTTCCAAGAGCAGCCATGTGGGATGACAGTGCCACAAGTAACAAAAATATTTTTCAAGAACAAAACCACAAGATTGCCACATATTTAACAATATATATTTAATATATAATTTCTAGATCAGTACATTCAGTTTAATGTGTTTTTCTTCACAAACAGAAGAACTCTTACAATAGTAAATTTCTAAAATAAATACTATTAAAATAGAGCTTCGAAATAAATATTCTATACAAAGGAAAACTTCTGTGGTAATTTTTTTTTTCAGTCGAGGAAAGAAGTAAAGAAGAGGAAAAGCCTGGACTGCTCTCTGTAAAGATTAATAAAAATAACCTAACCATGCACAGAGCTCAGGACAGCAACTTGAAAAAGCAGCTATTTTACTTTGCTAAAGCAACAAGAGACAGAAATAGCAAGTGCTGTGCCACTCTGTTGCCCACTTTCCGTCTCCTTGCTTTGTATAGAATTATGCTGCCGGGCATGTCTTGGAAGAAATAATGTTTGCTCAGAACAAGGGATGGACCTATGTCCCTTACTTGGTGTACATTTTTCTTGTTTGTCCTGTTGAAAGATGAAGGTGCTACTACCCATGTGAGGGGAGCTTCCAGGAATCTCCCAGGGAAGGTAGGGGAGGAAGAGGAAGATCAAGGAGAAGAAACCTTTAGCATTTTCCACCACTGGCCATTCAGAAAATGGTAGCCAGCTGTCAGGAAGGCCTACGGGTTCCTTGCTTTTCCCGTGGGTTTATCTATGCAGATCACTGGCGTCAAACTCAATCACGTCACATGACGTCACGTGATGTATCGTGATGGGGTTTTTTTTGCCTTTGTGGAGCCGGGGGGGGGGGGCGTAGTCTGCATGTGATGCATCTGGCTTGTGGGCTGCCAGTTTGACACCCCTGATGTAGATTGCACTTTGATGTTCCTGAACAATTTCCTTGTGAATCAGGATCCAGCCTGACCAGCTGGGAGAGTGTAAGGAAATTTCTCTGGATTAGCCAGTCAGATCTTAATTTCACATAGATGTGTGGTGGTTCTGTTTTTATAATCCTTTGAGAGGGTGAGGTGGTCAGAAGGATGAGTGGGAGAGAGGCGATGAGGATCAGCTGTAGAACGGAAAGGGCAAAAGGGTTGAGGGTGGCTGGGGTAGAACTTTTCAGGCAGAGCATTCAAGAAGACCATGTCAAAGGAATAGCGTAAGCCGTTCAGGGTCTTCTTGGGCTGGACTAACCCAGAAAGTTTTCAATGCTCGGCAAAAATGTTGTCAGTGGTGTTGCTAGGTCTCAAGGAAAGAGCTGTAGAAACATGCGGACCGACTGCTACACAAGAGGGATAGTCAGGAGGAGGGGGAAGCTGTGGAGGCTGGCAGCTAAATTCTGCTTGCATTTTCAGAGTCTTCCCTTTCCGTGGTCTTTTTCACACATAATCCATCTCCAGTACGTTGATAACGATAGATTAAAAACAAGCTTCAAAAACCCACACAGTAATTTAAGTGGTTTTCAACTATGTACAGTAACAATAAAAGCCCCAAGTTTTCTTTCTTAAAAAGTCTAAGAAATAATAAGACAAATGTAAAAGGTCAAAATGTTGACCCACCATTTGGATATTCTTCTTCTTCGTCTGACTTAAGAGTGCTAGAATTTACTTTTTTAAAATGTGTGTGTGTGTGTATGTATATATATATTGCTTGATCAGTACTGCTGCACACTAATAGGAACAAAAGAGCATTTCCAACTTAGTGACCTCCAGATGTTTTACACATTAGTTCCCCTGCTGTCAGGAAGATATGGAGTTGAAGTTTTAATCAATCTAGAGGACACTACTTTGAGGAATGCTGTAACAAAGCATTTATGGTTGGATAGTGCTACTTCATTACCATGAATATTGACAGGGATGAATAGATTCAACAATATGTTGGTTAAGGTTCTTTTTTTCCCCCTCGCTCTGCCCTCACCCCCATGCCCCTGTGATTCTCTCAAGTATTTGTAAGAACATCCATAACACACACTGAGTAGAATCCAGCAGGAACTTGTAATCTCCACTGAAATGAGTGGAAGAAGAAAACTCTTGCAGATTTCTCCCACCATTCATTTCACTGGACAAAGGTTTCCACCCCCAGTGTTTCCTTGGTAAAGCTAATCTCAGACATCAAGGATTCGTAAAACAAATTCTCTTTCCTATAAAATAGAAGAACAGAAACATTTAAAAATATTAAAAATAATTTCCAGCCAAATCTACCATTCACGTTTACAGACCAGCTTTTTTTTTTTTTATATGCCTGTCTTTCCCATTTGTTGTGTAGTGTCAGTGACTTCCTGTTTAGCATCTTGTAATCAGGTTAATCCATTGGCCTTGAGCAGGGATTTCTTCCCACTTAAAAAAAAGCATTTTAACAGCCTTTGTTGCTGTCCAAGTACTGAGATTAACCTTTCCAACCTTCAACCCTTCAAATATATTCCACTCCTGTTTTCTCTATCCTTCCCAGTCAGCACTGGAGCCGCAGAATTTGTAATCCAACCTACCCAGGGGGCACCAGTTCAGGAAGTTTGATATTGATAGATGATATCTAGAAAGACAAAAACTGTAGGCACTTTGTCAGAAATATGCCCCTCAAGCTTATTTCTCCCCACCACACTTAAAAAAAATGTTAGCAACCCTCCTGTAAGAACAGCAGCATGTTGCTTTATAGAAAGAGAATTAAGCAGCAACTATCTGAGAATTAAAATATTGAGTGTATGCTGTTTTGTCAAAAACAATTCCATTTCAAAGGGGGTTTGGGATTGTGCTGATCCATTTCTAACTGTCCCAAGATACTCAGATATATTGTGCTTGGTTTAGGTTAATCCTTCAGATGCAGAGTAGAGGCTAATTCTTAAGCTTCAGCTCAAGCATCTCTATCATCTGATTTAATAAAGTGTAATTT
Organism: Masticophis lateralis; assembly: GCA_030761175.1. Classification (NCBI taxonomy): domain Eukaryota; kingdom Metazoa; phylum Chordata; class Lepidosauria; order Squamata; family Colubridae; genus Masticophis; species Masticophis lateralis. The sequence continues at coordinate 92,969,108 of JAUDYJ010000002.1, forward strand.
ATTTCAGGAGAATTGAGCTGCTTATATTTATCCTGAAAGTACTGTTGAGATTAGTTCGCTTGAAATTTATGCTCAGTTTTCCTTCTTTTTCTTCTTCTTTTGCATAGCAGGATCTTATTTGTGCAATAAAAATGTGCAATAATGATCAAGCAACATAATACGCTATTTCAAATGTATGCTCAGAACTTTGTGCGTCTGAAATGCAAAAATCGGCTTAAAAGTCCTAGAAACTATGACCAAGTTGGGTCATAGCTTTCAAACTTGTTCCAGCATTGAAACATCAAAAGCCTTATGTTACCATTTGCTCCTACTTGACCTGAATGGATAGAGTTCAGTCTGGTGGCCGATGGTATGAATTCTTTGTGAAACTTGCAAAAAGGAATGAATTCCCCCTCCCCAACATTTCTGTTACAAGAGATCAAGAAACACTTAATAAGGAAGTAATCCATCAGTTAGAATATATTCTTTGTAGTGATCATTCTAGAAAGAACAGAGAGACAGAGAGAGAGACAGAGATGATTTTGGAAGAGAATTGGGATATTTGCTCATTATTCAGACTTTCAAGACTGTGCCTTAATGGCAGTAAAATCAACAGGAGTTAAAGGTAGCACTAATCCAGGTGTTAAGCTCACCCAGGGCACTTAAACCTCTATAGGGAGGGCGCAGAATGCCCTATCCTTGAATCTATCCATCTGATCAGTCTTGAATCCTTTATTCAAGTTTGAATACTCTGTTGAAGCTTAATACCTGAGAAGAGCTACTGATTTCTACATATTCAGAAAGATTATTTTTAAAAGGAGTACTCTTACAACGTACAGACACAACAATGACAACAACAAAATGAGGCGGTAAGGAACATTCTTGTTAAAGCCTTGAGGGAAACTTAGCCCTTACTGCCCATAACCTATAAATATGTTGATTAGATGGTGGCCCTGAACTGAAGTCCTGCTTCCATCTGCTGATGTACATGCCAAGCCTACTTCTGGATTATTCGTGCAATCTCTAGATTGATCAAACTGCCAGGACTAAGGACTAGGAGAGGAGATGTCTTCAAATTGCTCTATATAGTCTTTTTGGCCCTTGGACAGCAAAATATCCATATCCATATCCGTTTCTCTCCCTCCCTCCTTCCTTCCTTCCTTCCTTCCTTCCTTCCTTCCTTCCTTCCTTCCTTCCTTCCCCTCCCTCCCTCCCTCTCTACAAAAGGCTGACATATGTTATACTTTGACACAGGTGACAAAACACCCTCTGTTTTCTTTTCCCAACCTGCACTTCCCAACATCTCTCCAGCAATCAAAAAGATTTTTCCAGTCTGCTGTCAGCTTTCCCGTCCAGGGATGCTTTACAAATCACGCTGTTTGTGTTTTTGCACCGGCATCCAGGCCGACTCACTCGGTCATAGCACCGCTGCGATAGCTTCACACAGCCGGTGGCTGGCAGGTAGCACAGCAAGCAGGGGAAAACCAGGGAAAGGGCACTCATGAAGGACCAACGGGCACAGCAGTTCGAGTGGGAGCAAGAGCAGGGATGGTCTGCGCAGGAGCCCTCATCATCCTCGTTGGTGCAGTGGTAGAATATGCCCTTCACCAAGCACATGCAGGTTGAGTAATTGACCAGGTTCTGGGCTGAGCACAGACATTCCTGATTGCACACCCAACATGAGGGCAAAGTCATAGGCAGGGCACATTCCTTACACTTGCATTTTCCACAGGCTTCACACAGCAAAAAGTGCTTGTCCAGCTTCAGAGAGGGGAGTCCTTTCAGATCCAAGGGCTTGCAGTGAACTGCCTTGGGCTGAAGCCGAACTGCTCTTGGGGAGGACTGGTCAGCTACGGGAGCTGGGACCATGTGGTCCAAAAGCCTTTGATCTGAAGACGTGCTGCTGCTGCTGCTGATGGAGCTGGGTCGCCCACTGAAGGAGATCCACGGATGGGTGACATCTTGTTCACACCGTGGTGGAAGGGTGGGCTCGTGGTGGCTCCGGGGAGGCTTCTGAGCCACTAGTTGAGCCAGTGTGGGATTGTCAATGTAGTCATTCTCCATATGTGTGGTCTTCATCTGGTCGATAGGCAGGATAGTCAAGGGATGTTGCAGTCTGCCATAAGGGATCCGGCTTTCTAGAAGAGGCTGTACCATGGTAGAACTGGGCACCACAGTCATGTTGTGAGGCATTCGAGGCTCCATTTTATTTTTCAGGCTGCTTTTAAGTGTCCTGAAAAAAAAGGAGAATAAAGAAAAAGAGACTGAGATATTATCCATTGCTGTCAGACTTCCAACAAAGAGCTGAGTTGTTTCTCTGCCAGGGTTGTCCCAGGGTCAGTCTTGGCAGATTAACTCATTGGAGTGTTGTCAGTCCCATAGAGGAGAAGCAACAGTGTGGTTGTGCAAGTGGAGTTGGGATGGCTCTACAGTATGCTGGCATTCCAAAAAACTTGGAACTGCAACTCAACCTCTATGGGATTTTTATTTTTTAATATTGGGGGAGAGGGGAAAAAAAAGCATATCTATTATTGTTAAGAAGAAAAAAGATAGATGAACTAAGCCAGTCTAGTGCAGTCTAGTGAGAACCCCTCTTAGATTGAACCAGTCACTCGCAATATCTCATAGGAGTGTTTTTGTAGTTAAAAAAAGGGGGGACAATGGAGTACTAACAACAAGTAGCTAGGACAAATGACTTCTGAGGGTAGCACTAGGAGCTGTCCACCTAGAAATCCACCTTCTGTGAAGACTTCAAGCCAATGTGGCTTCAGTGTGCACAGGTTCCTATCTTTTTTGAGCCATGGGGACAATTTCTTCATGACTTCTGCAGGAATTCTTTTTTCATTTTTTAAAAAAATATTTCTGGATAGCCAAAATTGTGGGAACCAGTATCTAAATTTAATCAATAAATGTATTGCGCAAATTGCTTCTCTGGGGAATCTTTGTAACACACATATATGCACACATACTGAAATTAAAAGGGATATTCTGGAATTAACCTGATTTCTATGAGTCTCTTCAAATATGACCTAGCAGAAGAGAGAACTTAAATGTAAAGTTACATGTCCTTTAGGGTTTAGTTGAAATAAAAGAGGTGTACAATCACAGACATTGCCAATGGTTTTCTGCGGAGTGCAATAAAATGAGTAGAATAGGACTAGTTTGTCCTATGAACCTGGAGTGTAGAACTGGAATCAAGAGTCTTAAATTATGGAATTGTACTATTGAGTTAATGACACTGATGCTTGCCATATAAATTCTGGGCCTGCTGCCCACAGTGCCATCTGTCAGCCTCAGTTTTCTAGTCTCTAAATAAGCAGACTAGTTATGATGACTCATTTGTTGAATCCGTACCCAGTTTCTGAAGGTCCAAAAGTAAAAGATGATAAATTAAGAGGAAATGTTAAAATGCATACATAAATATCGCCTAAAATCCAGCCAAAAACAAGCGCTGCCAGCTTATTCAGAAATATCTGTGAACGGAAGAGGGGAGTAGTAATGTCATCGCTCATCACTCTTAACTCATTCACAGGTTTTTTTTTTTAAAAAAAGGTTGGCCATGAATGTATGCTAGTCAACTGGATGCCCTCCAGATATGTTAAGATTATAACTCTCAGAATTTCCAGATAATGATCATGTAAGATTGGATCGTGTAATCATGCACATCTTGAGGGCACCATTTTGAGAAAGGTCCCTGCATAAATCAAGGTACAGATGCCCTGATTCTAGAAGACATGGAAAACACAGAGAAGGAGAGTCTCAATTTTTACATCAACATTACCCAATAAGTGTTCTCGAACCTTGGTTTTATACTTCCAAATGTCAATTCATTCTAAATGACTGATTTCATAGAATTAAAGAACTGGAATGATCTCAGATGTCTTCTACTCTGGGAGTTGAAGTCCACAAGTCTTAAAGTTGCCAAGGTTGGAGACCCCTGTTCTACTCCATTCTCCTGCTCAGGACAGGATCTGCTAAAGCATTTTGGATAGATGGCTATCCGGTTTCAATTTGAAATCTTCTGGTGAAGGGAAACATGCCACTTCAGAGGCTATTTATTCCATTGGTTAAGAGCCCTTATTGTCAGGCAGTTCTTCTTAATATCTAAGAAGAATCTATTTCCCTGAGGTTTTAACTCATGGGTTTCTAGTTCCTGCCCTCTGAGGAAACAGAGAATAAGTCCACTCCCTCTTCCATATGATAACCCTTAAAAACTCTTAATAGTAGAATCTGATAGTGAAATCTTGATAGCCCCCCCTCAACCAACTCTAGTTCAGGGATCCCAGTTTTAGACTATGATGCTGAGTATTAGACATTAGATTCCAAGCAAGGCAAGATTCCAGAAAAGTGAAATAATTATTCCACCTGATCTGGATTCCATGCTCCTCTTTACATATCTGAAAATAACCATGTCAGGGTACTAAAATCCTCCAGTAAAACCTTTCTCTGCCTCCTACTATTGGGAGATATTCATGCTAAAACACACAGGAGAGCCATCTCCAGATGGGGGTTTTGGTTTTGGAAGGAGCTCACTGGACAGGTCCATTTGGCATCAATGTTGAATCTGATATTAAGCCAACTCTAAGTCTGTCCTGAAATCTTTGGATTTCATGGCCTTCAACTTTATAATGTCCACATGCCATCACTCTCCATTTTGATGAAGACCGAGTGGATTATAGATAATGATGTTTTGATTTTTTTAAAGACATTTGTGCCAAGCTCAGATTTTATTGCTCTAGGGTGGGCTGGAAATAATTCACTCACTCACTCACTCATTCAATCAATCAATCAATCAATCAATAAGCCAGAAGTATAGACATTTTCTAAATCAGCTTTTATACTAGAATGCCTCATGTATACTTTGGAATTAGAATGGTACCGATATCTAGAGCTGCAGGAAAATGGTTCCTTCCCCTCCCACTCTTTACCTCAACTTTTTATCAGCCAATGATTGCATAGTACATGGTGACTGTGTATGCATGTAACTTCAGACCTTCAGTTATTTCCAAAATTTAAGAGTGCAAAGTTTCTCAGCCTTGGTCAAGTGAAACATGGCTGGTTGGGGAATTCTGGCAGCTGAAGTCCATGTATCTTCAAATGGCAAGATTGAGAAACACTGTCTTAGTGTGTTCCTCAAGAATTCCCTGAATCCTCAGAACACAGATCAGGAATATATCATGAATATGTTGAAGGTAGATCTAGATTTACAGCCATTCATTTAATTTCAATAACATTGGCACTGAAAAAAATAACTCATGACCAGTCTTTGCACTGTCTCTGGTGTCATGTGATTAAAATTTGGACTCTGGGGCACCAACATGTATTGACACTAGTTGGAGCATCTGGGAGTCACACGATCACCATTTGTGTCAGGTTCCAAAATAGCATTGCTATGATGTATACTGCTTCATGGTGCTTTACAGCCCTCTCTAAGCGGTTTACAGAGTCAGCACATTGCCCCCAACAATCAGGGTCCTCATTTTACCGACCTTGGAAGGATGGAAGGCTGAATCAACCTCGAGCCTGGTGAGAATTGAACTGCCAAATTGCAGGCAGCAGAAGTAGCCTGCAGTACTGCATTCTAACCACTGCACCACCATGGCTCTTACCAAGAAATACAGTGAGTGTCTTCTAAGTAGTTTCCTGTATTGTTTCATTTAATGTGTTTGTTTTATTTGTATCCTGCCTTTATTATTTTTACAAATAACTCAACCTGGTGAACAAATGCAACATACCTTCCTCCTCCTATTTTCCCCACAATAACAACTCTGAGGTAGGTTGGGCTGAGAGTGCGTGACAGGCCCAAAGCCACCCAGTCATGGTGAAGGCTGGACTTTCTCACTTACAGACAGAAATCTAGCCAAACTAAAGCAGGTACTTGCTTCATTAAAGATGAACTTTGAGAACTCCTAGGGAGGAGATATCTTGATCCTCTATCTCGCAGCTGAACTACCTTAATTTTGCTGTTTCTTGCTCCTCTGGAATGCAGCCCATCCCTCCTGGGAATCCAGACTACATTTCCCACCTCATTTTGTGACTTCCCCATTTCTTCTGACAAGCTTCCATCAATGTGACTTCCAACAAGCAAAATTAATGGGTGAAACCGGATTTGCTTAACGGCCCTCTGATTTGCCAAGGCAGTTTGCTTAACAGTCGTGGCAAAAAAGTTCATAAATGCATGACTCACTTAATGACCACATTATTTAGCAGTGGACATTCCAGTCCTAATTGTGGTCATAAAGTCAAGAATGACTTGCATAACCTAGTAATGAACCCATAGTGTGAAGTTCAATCATACCAAGCGTTGGGCTCTCTTTCACTCTTTATTCCAGCATGGCCAAGACCAGATTGGAAAGTCACTTTTTAGAATAAGCCACAGATTAACAATATACATAAACTAAACTCTCAGTAACATTAACTATGTATTTTTAAATCCTCTGCTTATGAAATTGGCTTAACACCCCCATCTCTGAGTATCCAGAGTTTATACTATGGAAAGTACATTCAGATGTGATTAATCTACAATGGAAAATTCCAACTTCTCTGCTATGCTTGCATCAGAGGAAATGCAGTGTGCAGCCCTCACATGTGCTGCAACATGTTCTCGCAATGCTAAATCAGGATAGGAGAAACTGTGGTTATGGTCCAACTTTCATCAGCCCCACCCAAATGGCCCAGCTAATGGTGAAGGTGGAAGATGGAGGCTGATGCCCAAGAACTTCTGGAAGGCCACAGGTTGCTGAATTGGGGGAGGGGGCCATAATTTACTTTTTAATTGCAAACACAGGCAAAACATTTTCTCTTCCCAGTAAAAATAAGCCAAATATAAATTCCTTAAAAACATATTCCTTAGGCATTAACATCCTTAGGCATTAACATGACTGTTTTGCAAAAAGGGAGCATAATGACTGAGCTGCAAATCAGAGCAGAGGACACAAAATCCTTTAAAATATTCAGACTATTTTTTCATCCAAACACCAAACACCACATAATATTTGGTTTAAATGCTGTTTACTAGCCAATCCCTTTATTGCTAGTCTCTAATTTCATTGGAAGAGTGCAATTTATACTGGAGCCCATCCAGAGATTCAACTGTAGGGGAGGACATGAAACCACAGGAAGCAACTAAACTTAAATCAAAGAACGGAAATGGCTTGGTTCAAATTTAGAGAGTACACATTGTTTTCTGGTGGAGTTGCCACTTCCTTGCAGTGACCTTTAGATTCTTTATTAATTATGTTTAAAAAAAAAAAGAGGCAAGCAACCCCAAGCATTCCTAGCTGAGACTGAAGAGAAGCTGTTGAAATCTGTGAGCCGAAAAAGAAAGCTGGAGGGAAACACCAGTTCAGGGACAGAATGAGTAAACATGAGAAGTCATAGGGAGAAAGAGCAAGAACTCCATTCAACATCCAACGAGACTTAAAAATCCCTCATTTGGGCTACATCTTGATTTTCATCCCGTTACATCCAAACTCAAGTTTCAATGCATGCTGTGAATCAGGCTTCTTCTCCCTTGCTTTGTGTAAACCAGGCACACTTATCAGCAATTCAAATGCCATTTCCAGCCTTTGGCCTTGTCTCTTAGCTGGAATTCTAGCTGGACTACCTTTTTTTTTTTGTTCTTAAAAAACAGAATGGTTGAAACTCTTGTTTGGCTCTTCAGTAACACTCCTCCAGTTTAGAAAAAGAAACATGTATTTTTGATGAGCTGCACAAGTGGGTGGGTTTGTGATGTTGTAAATCCAGCCAATCAGAGCGCAGGATAGCTGATTTCTGCTGCAAACTGGCAGAACTGGTTTCTCCTCTGCTGGAACTCCAGAGAGGGAGTCCTATCCCAAGACACAGAATGTGGCAGAATCTGCTTTTTCAGTGACACTGACCGGAAAGAAGTTCTGCATTTAGGTTGAGTTGAACCTGAAAATCTTCAGCTCACTCTATGCTCACTAAGGGGTGGAGACAGAGGAGGTAGAGAGTAAATCAATGTTCCCTGACTGCGAAGACAATAACAACATTTGTGTTGAAATTGTTTGGCACTGTTTGACTCATTTTCTAGAGCTCGGGGCACTTCCAGTATGAACTAGGAAGGAGCCAAAGGTAGGGAATTAAACTGGTCTTGCAGATATTATGTATTCATTTTCAGGATTACTTGGCTGGATAATGAGAACCTGATAACAACAAGCCTTGTGCAATGGGAGGAACAAGACAAGAAGTTATTTCAAATCAACAGTGAAGAAATTGCTAGTGGCATTGCCCTTTATGTCAGATTTTAAATAATAGTTTGACTTTTTCTGTCATTCAAAATAAATCCCTAAAGTATTTGGAATTGACTGATCACTTAAAGTTATGGATTTCAAAAGCCTGTTTTCACCAGGAATGCTGCTAAGCTCTTAAAGTGACCAAAAGCTTGTTAGGAACAAAATGAGTTTAAAGATTAAATTTACGTTTTCTTTTTGCTGCAAGTTCCAATCTCAAAAATATATTTAAAGTAATTGTATTGTTATGAGCATTTATTTCAGTTTCGTGTAGGCCTTTGACTTGAACGACTCTAGACAGCTTACAACCTGTTAACAAAAAAACATCTATGGAGGCAATTTTTTAAAGTCTTGCATTCATAACTCATCACCAAATGCCCAAAGGAAGAAGATGATTTTGACCTGCTTCCTAAAAGATACAAGAAGGGGGGCTTAGAGTAGGCTAATTGCTTGCTTGGGTCAACAAACGAGACTTTTAAGATTGAAAGCTTAAAAATGTGTATTGTATTTGTGGACAGCTGGTTTCCATCCTTGATTACTGATGACAGGAATGTTGATTGAAGTTGATTTTTAAAAAACTGAAATTAAGGTGGATAGTTATTTGCTCTTTATTCCAACATGGACAGAATCAATAAATCAAGCTTTGAAAGAAAAGATTGAGTGTGCAACTGTAACATCATCTTATATTTTAACATGATGGGGTTTGAAATGCATACTACGGTACATTAACAATATTAGTTAGTTGCTAAACTTATTATCACCAGCATGAACTGGATGCTAAAAATCATAGCTATGTAAGAAGGTGATTAAACACTATGACTGTATTTTCTCTTGTCTTACACTTATTTTAGAACAGAAGTGAGAGAAAATGAATTTGAATATCATATTAATTTTTAAAGGTATAATCATCTGGAAGGAGCTATGTATCATGCTGTCTCTGAACCTCTGAAATAGATCTGAAGCAGCACATGCAACATGATGCATTCCATCATTTTTGGGACAAGGCAGGCTTTTCTACTTATACAGTGGCTTTCAGCAAAGATGTCTCAAAACTGTCCTTGCACCTCAGTTACAGGGATTATGGTACACATTATTTGGTACCTTTGAATTCCATCCTTGCCTTCAAACAACGAAGACAGAGGTGGGCTTGTTCAGGCCTGCTTAGCCTCAGAGATGAAACCATATCAGGGAGCTTCAGGTCATTCAGAAAAGTGTAAGTGGTCACAATAATCAGTATTGGAAGGAGAGGGAGGTGTCAAGAACACAAGGAACAGGTGAGAGACAAGTTATGCAAGATAAGTTGTGCTTTAAATAATAAAACTTTATTATACAGGAGATGGAGTAAATAACCCATATGAAATATGAACACAATCTTGTTGCAATTTGCACGTTTCTGGTAAAGTTGGGCTCAGGTAGGAATAATATTGTGAAATATATTACTTCTAACTTAATATTAGTTTGCTGAAGTCAGAGGAAGCTGACGTTCAAATGAATAAATCAGATCCTCCTAGAACTGTTCTGATGTTATTCTGACCATTCTCAAGATGCTTTCACCTCAAAACAACGCTTCTGAGTTTAAAATGGATGTTTTGTACTTTCAAGGGCAAAACACATTTGGAATGGTAGGAATAAAGGCTTCAAATTCAGAACAGAATAAACTTCAAACAACATTTCAAATGCAAAGTCATTTGTACACCCTTAATTAACAGCATTAGCAGAATCTGAATATTCAGAAAACTTGTAAGATTCCAATGAAGATATGGAGCTCTTGTTCACAGAAGAGAAAAATAAGGTATAGAATTAATCAAGAATTATCAATATTTTGAGAAGAATGATAAATAATTGAATTCAAGAAATGAACTTTTAAAAATTTATTGGCCACCCAACTCCAGTGGACTAGAGGTGGTCAACTTCAGAATGTCTCTTAGTAGCTTAGATTTTTTTTTAAAAAAATAGAAAACAATAAAAAGAAAATTATGCATCTGGACAAACCACATTTTATATGCGAGAACTGACCCATTGATTAGATTGAATCAATAGTAGATTCAGAGCCTTTGGGATTTAGATTCATTCTCTCTCTCTCTCTCCCTCCCCTCACCCTTTCCCTCCCCCACTCTCTCTGTGTTGTGTGGAATCTTATTTCTGAACTGCATCCAATGGACAATAAGAAAAGAAAAGCAAAATATTTAAAATAAGTTCAGTAGATCATATAATACAATGGTATAGGGATTGGCCAGGACTGATGTGGATATACTGTATAAAGGCAGAGTTCATTACTAAAGTCATTTTTTATTACGACTGATGGGGATTAAGAGCAGGCAACAACTCTTTACCTTACTTGTACAACAACTGACCCTAAACAAAAAAAAAAAAGGAATTTTGAAAATTAAAATAAAAAGTATTCTTCAAGCTAGAGAGCAAAATATGTTGAAGGTAGGTAGAATCTTAAAACAGAAGTTGGTGCTTCTGTGACAAAAACCAACATGACTAAAATGCCCCCAACATTAAACAGAGATTATTTACAGCTGAAACCACACAACAGCACCACACCTCACAAGATCTCATGAAATGTTAGTATAGGTGTTCATACAAAGTTGGGTAAACTTGTGAGATTGCGGTTGGAACTAACAAACTTGTGATCCCACAATCATACTTTCAGCTTTAAAAGTTCACCACCCAGGATTTTTCAACAATAACTAGTGTGACAAAGCAACTCTCATGTAACCATGGATGTTTGATTGATAACGTTTGGATCCCATAATTTAATCGTCCCCTGAGCCTTATCAGTAGAGTACCTGCACTGTGCGGCAAAGAAGAAAAGCAGTTGGATATTAAATCAGATGCCAGAGATTTGACATATAATTCGATAGCATATCTTATATGCTCACGCTCCCCAAATATAATCTTTAACATTACTATTTGATCCAAAATGCTACTAATTGCTAATTAATTAGCACTCAAGTTCAAGCCCAGAGAAAATATGAGAAATGAGGCTTGCAAAGGTAGGAGGGATTTCAGACTGCCGCCATAAGAATCTACTTTCAGGATGCATTCTGAGCAGAATTCTATTATTATTATTATTATTATTATTATTATTATTATTATTATTATTATTATTATTATTATTATTATTATGAACAATATAAGCAACATAAACAACATGGCCTATGAAACTTAAATCGGTACAACAGCACTAGAGACAACTCTATATAAAACAACTGAACAAAGCGGTTGGAACACACACAGAAATAAATTATGGATTGGAAATGGAGCCATTTTATTTTTTGAGCAAAGTCAAATCATGAAAAAGGAATATTTCATTGCAGGCAATCTTCCAGGAAATTAAGGTAATTGGTTTTTTTTTTAACTTTTCTCTCTTGTCCCCCCAACTGAACATATTCACAACATTCATTTGGATAGCCTTTTCATATGTAACTCATACGTAGCGACAGAAGCAAGGTTACCATTCTACATGAGCGTTACCCATTGACCTCCCATGTTGAGTCTGGAGAGCAGGACAGGAAATGGTAGTTGTGAGCAATCACTTGGATCACTAAGCACTGGAGGGACTTGAGATCTCATTTCACCCTTTATGAAATTCCCAGTAGTTGGGGAGCTGACTCTACCCATTTTGGGAGACACAATCCTTATTATACTACACAGTCTGCTGTGGCCCTTGAATCAGTGGAAATTGTGTCCTCCCTTTCTGGATTCTAAATTAGGATTTAGAGAACAATCCTGTGTTGTCAGTTCCTGTCAGGCACTGTCATCAAAGCCAAGAGCTCAGGATCATGGCAACCAAGGCTCAAACGGTCTATTCCTTCCTATGCTAAAAGATATTGCATGTTAAAGCAACAATGTCTGCTATTTCAGATATGAATCTGAAAACACTGAAATTCAAAGTAATTCAGAAAGAGACACCTTGAAAAGAGTCCATATTAACAAAATCCTGAATAGAATATTTACTAAGGATGGTTCTAGTGGTTGATTTAGGCCATAGGAGACTCGGATTCAGAGTTCCTACCTGAATCCCAAGAAAGGCAGGCTTGAACTAAGAGAATAAAAGCTATAGATATTTGGACTACTAGACCAATCCCTCTCAAAGGTAGAGGGCTGGAAGAAGGTGCCTCAGTTAATTAGCCTTATATTTTAATTGTGCATTTTATCAAGGTGCAAATCCTACAAATGGTAGGATGGCCACCATCCTACAAAATGGAAGATAGCTATGGAGTATAACTTCCTTCAAAATAATCATGGTGAATATATTAAGGTCGTGTTTCTAAGGATGCTTATTTGGAAATGTGTCGTACCAAGTACATTGGGAATCATCTCCAAGTAGAACATTAATTGTAGCCCAACTTTGTAGCAGAAGAAATGAGATGTATAACTTAAAAGGATTTTCAGTTCCTTTGGAGTGAAGGTTAGATATAATCTTAAAACATAAATCAATTTTATTGTCCCATGTATTTGATTCATAATTATAGGTAATCCAGTAATCACAGGGCCTCTCATCAGTTGGGCAGTTACTATCTGCCATATAAGACCCTGTCTTATATTCTTTTGAACCCTGAAATAAGGATTTGGCCTTATTGCCATGCGCTCAAAAGCCCGATTGGGCTTATTATCAGGGGATGTCTTATTTGGGGGGGAAACAGGGTAGAATTTCTACAAATATGCCATTTCTTATTTTATAAATTTACTATGTAAAGATAGTAAATGTTAATATCTCAATGTAAAAATAAAGAGCAATAGCTCACTAGAGATTTCCAAGTCCTATGGCTTTCAGTTGCTGACTTAAACATACCCCTAGGTGTGCCTGGCCGATTGCAGAACACATCAAAGCATTTAGATCCATCTCTCGTGCAGAGTTAGCAGTGGAAAAGCAGTACCAATAGGACACAATTTGGAGTCTCGTCTTCACTCCATTGAAGAATGTAAATTGCTACAAATCTGGCTCAAATACAAGCCGATGTTTTTCTCTTTGTTTCCCTCCCCTCGTTTTTGGGTCTTGGTTTTTAATCCTCTTGAGGAAGAAAACAAATGTCTACCCTTGAAAAGCTGGAAGATGATTATTATTTTATAAATCTTACAAAAGGTATAGTTTTAATACAGGTTTCGATTTTTCTCACAAACCAAACAAAACCTCCTTTTAAGGGAAACTTTACTCTCCCCCCCCCCCACTCCCCGAAAGAGCTGTTCAAGAAAGAGCAGAAGCCTACTGAATTGAGTAAACATGCAATGGCTGTGGAACTTTCAACTGCTCTTGTTGAATGTTCCAGAGAATCCTGGCATGAATTGAGAGAGAATAAGAAAGTATTCATTCCACTCGGACAAAAGACTTCTAGAAGCAGGCAAGGCAACAGTGAAAGAATCTGAGGAGAAACTCTTACTTTGGGGTCAACCATTTGGGGTTTTAGAAACTAGGCAGATTATCTGTCATATGTAGACAATGATCCAGAGGATCGAGCAAATTTTCAATTTGCATGGAGAAATATGAAACCCAGGAACAGTGGGTTTCATGTACACAAAACCACAAGACAAGTACCATCCCTAATAAGACATAACGCTGGGCTTCCCATACATTCCTGAGCAGTAAACCTGAAGGAAATTTGTTGGTATTTCAATAAAATGTCTGATCAAATACCCAGGCCTTGTCTATAGTTGCTCTATATTCTGGGTGCTCATTTGCACAACTGTAAACAGTCAATCTGGTAAGGGTGAATGTAAATATCTCAATTATGAAGATCGCCCTGCTGTATTAGAATGAAAGATCTCAAAAAAGATCTCAAAAAAAAGGGGGGGGGGGAATCTGTGGCCATTCCGATCTTGACTCCAAGCCAATTCCAGCCAGCAAGACCAATAGTGAGGGATGATGAAATTTCTGATGAACTGTAGGTTTTCTGACTCCTAATCTAGAAATATTTTCCACTACAAAATGCTTGAAAAAGTAACAGTACTACTTGAAAACTATATCTTCAGGGAAGATACAGAGGACAGAACACAATGGAACATTCAAAAGTATTTCCCAGTATGCAAATCAAGGAAAAAGTCTCCCTTGCATTGTCCAAACTGACAGGAGAACAGGAATGCCAGTTAATGAGGATTAAATTACTTGTAATCCCCATGGAATATGTAGTGTTTAACATTAAATAGTATCAGAAGACTTCAAACTACACTAAAGGGAACACTTGACACAAATCAGGAGCATCCAGTTTCACACACGCTATCTCTTTCTAGGTTTAAATGATACTTCGTGTACTTCAGAAAATTTGCTCCCAATTCCTTCCTCAACTATTTTCAAGCTCTACTTAATCAAGGGAGTGACTTTGATGCAATCAAATTAGTCTACCTGGAATAAATCCTTGGTATAAAAGGAGCCACACTCAGATGTAAGAAAATGAATAAAATGGAATGAAATGACAAATTGATTAAATTTCTAAAATCAGGATGGTAAAACTGCAATATTTTAGCAGAATTATAATCAAATGTTTCAAGTGCTTCAAATTTTTCACTTTAAACACCAAACTTTCTTTTTTTACAGGAAAACCATCCAGCACCCTGTGAATTTATCTGTGTTCTACACATCAACAGTATTGCTTGATTTCTAAGGAAAAAATAAATAAATTAGCCAAGGTTTTTTTAGACATTGATTATAATTCTTATGCTGCCACTACCCACACCAGAGAAACACACTTACCAGGCACACTGAATTCAGTAAATCTTACTTCTGAGTGAACATGCTTAGGATCAGGCTTCAGGTCCTTTATGACTGCGACAACCACCACAACTCCATCTGTCAAAAGGAAAAGGCAACGTTGCTCTCAAAAGGTCTAACAAACATTATACTCAATAGGTGCCCTACATGGGAACATGAAGGTAAATGGAAAGAAACATTCCCATAACCTGGACCTTTGTAGATGTGTTGGACTGTAATTCCCAATAGACTGTGGTGGCTGGGAACGATGAGACTTGTAGTCCAACCTGTAAAGCACCAGGTAGGGAAAGCTGCTGCTAAGGGAAAGCTTCTTGCTGCAGCCATTTTACAAAACCCAGTCACACAAAACCGTGGCTTTGCACAGGCACAGTTAGAAGTGGCACAGTATAAACCTTTCCATTTTATGTAGTATAAACCTTTTCATTTTTTTGCAGGTGAAAAGATCATTTGCAGAAGGGGAAGGCAGCTGTTAAAAAGAGGTGCTTGAATACAGGAATCCCATCTAGACTCCTTGAACAACTGATAGGTTGTAGGAAGCAGCATTTATCAAATGGAGATGTTATCAAAAGCATTCCAATATCCTGAAAATGTTTTAATGCTTCCTTAATTCCCCTATTGTTCACCTTTATATAATGGGAACTTGGAGGGTCAGTAGAAGGAAAGCAGTGGAAGAGATCCTGGTCATTCAACCCCCAATTGACAAGTCTTCTTTTAAAACAATTTCAGATGAAGGAAACTAGGTTACACGTTGGACATACTACAGTAATTAGGAATATTAGTGGGAGAGAGGAAAGATAGAAAAGAACAATACGGGACTGAGAGCAAGCATGTTTGTGTGTGGGAGGGAGAGCTTTAACATCAGAACTGAAATATTCTGTCCTGTTTCCTTGTGAATTTGATGACGTTTTTATTATTATTATTTTTTGTTAAAAGAGGGGTGTCAAGCAGAGCAGAAGCTCAATATTTAGACTGCCTGGCATTTTTAAGTAAACCAAGCGTTTTGGAAGATAGGAAAGAGCCTGTGCGGCCCACCCGTCTTTCCATCCTTACTAAATTCGATAAAAGGAGAAAAAAAAATAGACTGACATTTCAGGGGCTGCACTGCAAGAGGCGGCAAGCTGCAACGCCACCCTCTCTAGGCTGCCCTTCCGACCGGGGTGGGGACCTTCCGAAGTGGCCCACAGCTCAGGCCCCTTTCTTACACCCCCCATCCCGGTCAGATATCGAGACCCCTCCTTGGCGGCCTCCTCGCCTGGCTCAGCCTCTGGGCTCCTTTCGGCGCCTTCCATTTTCTGCCCTGGACCTGCAACGAGGCCGCACCGGAGGGGTGGGGGTTCTAGCTCTCCTCTTGCGCGACGTTGGCGAGGCCCGGCCGGTTCGAGTCTCGGCCTAGATCTCCACGACGCAATAGGTGGAGAAGGCCCCGACGAGATCAGCGCTTCCCACCACCACCCGTCCCCTCCCCCCCTCTTTTTCTTTCGCTCGTCTGCTGCGCACAGGTACAAAAAAAAAACCCCTTGGCACACCCAGCTGGCGCCGTTTCCTTCTAGCGCAGCGCGATCCTCCCAGCTAATCTTGTAGTTCAAAGATACAAGCCGCTGGGGGAGTTGGCGCGGGGGGAGGTGGAGAAGGAAAAAGGGGGACCAGGCGAAGCAAAGCATATACGGGGTGAGTTTGGGGTTGAGGGTAAGAACGAGACCGCATCGCAGGATCGTTACCCGAAATAAAAGGCAAGCGAAAAGAGCAAAGGTCACGGCAGCGAGCAAGCACTTTGGCTGGGCGACTGCCCCGATCCCAGCCGAGGCGTCGGAACCGCATGAAGTTTAACGAGGTAGGAAGGAGAGAGAGAGAGAGAGATGCCAAAGGCAAAAAACAAAACAAAAACGGGGGCGGGGGAGAAAGCTCGACGTTCCCCCGCGCAGCTGGGCTGCAAGCTGGAGAGTCCAATCCCTTTGGCTGAATGGGCTGATCCCGAGCGACAAGCGGGACAGACGCAGCTATAGGATGCGGCCGACAGACCGATCTTTAATCCCAGCGAACGCCCAGGTGCCTGCGACTAACATAGTGCCTTAATAAGGCGAGTGTGTAGGGAGAAGGGACGAGTCTCTATCGCAGGAGCATCGGGCTTAATTGCAGTCCATGCCGAAGAGACAATTCGTGGGAAAAAAAGAATAAAGCTTGGTCTTGGTGGGTTTTTTTTTCTTCTTCTCAGGATACATCAAGAAGTTTCAGGGCACACGCCTTTCCCGCAGAAGATCAGAGGAGGAAGTAGAACGATCCCCCCTTCTTTCATCCCCTTTCCTCCCCCTCCCTCAATCCCGCGATGATTTTTTTTCTACTTACTTTCAACAATCCAGTCCAGATCATATCTCAACAGGCGAGTTAATCCTAAATCCGAGAAAAATCCCGGCTGTACTTGCACGTGGGTGGTGAAGGATGAGGTTAAAATCGACACGAAACACACCCGGGGCTCAGAGAGCAACCTGAACAAGTGGTGCGCTGTCAGGAGCGGCGGCAGCCGTCGCTTCGCTGTTGCAACAACTGCTGCCTGGGAAAATGGCTATTTTATGAATGGGAGGGAAAGGGCCTCTACTACGCATGCTTGTCCTCCCAATTCTATGAATGGGTGGGCACTGGAGTTCCAAGGCGCATGCTCTGCTCTCATTTTATGAATGGGGGGCCGGAAGGAACTCATTGAGAGTTAAGGATGACTATAGACTGGTGTTTTTCCTTTTTTTTTTTTTTTATGAATGAAACGCGGTAGCTGCAGGCAGTTGCGCATGCACCACAGTACACACCCCCAGCCTCGGGCTGATGGTAAAGCGAAGTACAGTAGAGGCAGGGAGTGGATGTGCGGTTAAGAGTGAAATAAAGGAAATAGGTCGTAGTGGAAAAATATCTTTTGTCTTTGCGATCGAGGGCGGCCGCTGGGATTTCTCATGAGTAATTAAGGAAGGCGGGCGGCGAGGGCGTAAGAGAAAGTGCGGTGGAACGTTGTTTCGGATCCTTTTGCGAGTATTTCTCCTGGCTGGTGCTGGGCTTTCATTTTCCGAGGTCTGTAGTGAGCCTCTGGACGTCCCGCGGGATCGCGATACAACACCGATGCCTGCTCTCCTTCTCTGAAGGGCGGCCACGGCATTTCTGGTTTATTTAAGTTGAAGTCCAGGTGTTTCGGAGACCTTTTAAAAAATGAAGACGAATGTGGGAGAGTATGCCCCCTCTCAATCCCTTCACAATTCTGGAAATTGTGTAGGGCTTCGCTCCGATCTTATTCGTTTCCCACGTCAACGGCTCAGAAGAAATCTGGAATTCCCTGTATCGGATATTGCATTGTTGTTCATTTAAAAAGGACACGGTCTGCATTCCTGTGAGCCTTGAGGACAGCAGGAAGGAAGGGATGTGTTTGAGAAAAGGCCTCTGAATCGATGGAAAACGGCCGAGCTGGAAATCAATACTCATTCCTTAATCCTCCACCCCGTCAGCTTCCTCTCTTCTTTTCCCCCAGGACAGGGTCGTATTTATAGGGCGTGTCAAATGGTTCAACTTTCAGTTTGCAAACATTAGGTGTGCTCAATGTCTTGGGGGATAGTAAAAGTATTTTGGTTACTTTGATATAATGTAGATGTGCTTGGTAAGTAACTATATAAATATCATAACTTTTAAACATTTTGTTTATTTCATTTGTTATATCATAGCTGCATTCAGTGCATCTGAGAACCCTGAGTAAAAAAAACAACAACCCCAGGGCAAAGAATAAAGAATTAGCCTGACTAGGTGGCTCAGTGGCTAAGACACTGAGCTTGTCAATCAAAAAGGTTGGCAATTTGGCAGTTCGAATCCCTAGTACAGGTCTCCTGCATCAGCAGAGGTTTGGACTAGATGACCTCCAAGGTCCCTTCCAACTCTGTTACTGTTACTTGTAAGTTTAACGTGGAGCATTTGATTTTCCAGAATATCTTTCCAAGCAAGAGCAGAATCTGGATCATCCAGAAAAGCTGGGCAAAACCATGTGAGCTGACTTCTTCAAACTCAGTGACCTCCAGTTGTGTAGGACTACAATGATCTCCACCCCCAAGCCGAGGCGGGTGGGTAATGGAAGCTGTTAGTCCATCACATTTGGTCTCATCCATCATCACTGAACTTTAGAAGCAGTCAAATAAACCTGAAAAGGGGAGAAGGGCAGAATAGGGCAGAAATGCAGACGAGTCTTAAGCAAAACAGTTTACCCAAGTAATGCAATCCAAATCTATGGCAACACCTTTATGGGTGTTCTGGTAAAATGAAATGTATCTGTTACTTTCACTCAGGCTTAAAGAATATTTTCAGACCACCTACGGTCTGATATTTCTCCATTTTGTGTGAATCATGGGAAATAGAAAGAAATGGAAGATCCCTTTATTTCAGTAAATGTTCCCAGCTAAAGGGGCTCTTTGTGCTGTCAATCAAAAGACAGGGCATTGCTACTCTGTCTCTGTATAACCATATTTGGTAATAGCAATGTTTGGTAAATGTTAATAGGTATTTGGTATTAAAAATAAAATATGGGGAAAAAAACAGTGGGAGGGAAGAACGGAAGATAAAATTGTTACATTGTCTACAGTTGTATAAAGGAAGCAGGGTAACTGTCAGTAAAAGCCTTAAATATATTTTTCTAGCTAAACACTTGCGTTGTAAATTAGATATAAGTTATATGATCCTTTTTTAACTGAATTCATTGCAATTCTAGTCAGTATATTTTCTATGTAGAACTTTCTTGTCCCAATAGGGAAAGGAGGTATCTAGAATTTATAGTGCCTTTGATCCTTGTAAAGAGTACTGGGATTTAGCAGCATAGCCTTCTATGTAGGAATGGAACCTCCTGTTCACGTCAAGTTTTCGTCTTAGTATTGACTCAGAAATACACCTCTCTAAAGTGCCAAGAAAATTTCCAGGAAATTGGAATATAATTAAATTTACATTCAGACATGATTCAAGAAACAGTGAATGAGAATTTCTGTAGACTTAACTTGTTGATGTGATCTCATAACATTCGACTGTTCCTGTAACCTTGTTAAATATTAATTGCAAGTGCCTCTCGTTCACTTTAATAGAGGAAGTAAACACGAAGGGAGATTCAGAAACATTTTTTTCCCCATGAAGACTTCGTATTATTCTGGATTGTAGAATAAATTGAAAATGGCCCCTTGAATATTTAAATTGAGGTGGAAATACAAATTACTATTTGATATATAAAATATACAGTATTGAATAGAATCAGATGGAGCCTGGTAGCACTTATTCAGATTAACACATTTTATTAAAAGATATAATGCATTACCTCATAGAATAGTAACCATTTTGTTAACTGATAGCTAATGCCTGTTTGTTTGTATGAGTTAAGGAATGCAAAAGGGAATTGCTTCCTTCTCAGCTTACGGAGATCTTTTTCACGTGAAAGTTCAGGAAAGAAAAAACCAAAATCAAACCTGAGTATACACTTTGTAATTTTTTTAAAATTCACGTCAACTTCATCTCTACTCCAAAACGTTATTTTCAAAGACTTACTGATAACATTAGAATTGCTTGAATTTCTAGAACAGAAAAGTAAATCACACAATAAATATCTGCTGAGAAGCTTGAGAACAACTATGCAAAAAAAAAAAAAAAAAGAAGTATCGTTTTCTTGCAGAGCTGGCTATATCCATGGGCAAAGTGAGTGCCTCTTAGGGATTGGGTGCTAAAGAACAAAATACGGTACAGAGCTGGAAGGGAACTTGAAGGTCTCCTAGTCCAACCATTGCTCAAACAGCAGACCCTATATCATTCCAGACAAGTGTCTGTCCAATCTCTTCATAAGAGCTTACAGTGATGGGAGCAGCCACAACTTCTGAAAGAAATCTGTTCCACTGATTAATTGCTCTCACTGTTAGAAAATTTCTCCTTAGTTCTAGATTACTTTTCTCCTCGATTAATTTCCATTCATTACTTTTTGCCTTGCTTTCTGGTGCTTTGGAGAATAGTTGCCCCCCTCTTTTTTGTGGCAGCCCCCTCAAATATTGGAACAGTGCTATCAGGTCACCCGTAGTCCTTCTTTTAGCAAAGAAGATGAAGTAGTTGGATGATCCACAGTGCTAACCCTTCAGCTTCTCAAGGCTATCATATCTTATACAGTCAAATCATTTTACTGAAGTAAAATAATAATCTAATAAAGGACAATATTTGTAGCTCAAGGTTCACCTGAGGGGTCCTTGGTGCTCTCTGAGCTCGCAGAGGTTTCCCAAATTACCCAAATTAGGCAACATCACCAGTGCTAGATGATGTTATCTACTTTGGGTAATGAAACATCTGCAAGAAAACAAGCAAGCTCAGAGAGCACCAAGGACTCCTCAAATGAAAATCTGTTGCATCTTCATTTGCTTCAAATATTATATTTGGGAAGGAAAACAGTTGGTGTTGTCATTGCTTTCCTGAATCAGTTTTAGGTATGCAGCAGCTTCTTGCTAGGAAAGGTAGTAATCCCATCAATGGAATTGCTTAAATTTATGAATCAGCCTCAAGAACTTAAAATAAAACCTGAAAGAGAACAACATAGTAATATCCTTCCTCTTTCAGCATGATAGATAGTGCTATCTCAGCAGGCTACCTTCTTTTGCCCCTTAAATTGGGAAGTTGAATCCCAGCTTAATTGTTTGCCAACTTTGCAAATCCAAGGTGGGTGGAAGGGATAGGATTCAGCATAGGATGTGACATTCTCTTCAAAAAAGATCAAAAAGGGCACCAGATGAAAATGTGCAAGTGAGGCTACAACATCTGGAGTTCCCATTCTCTGGCCTAATGTGCAGGTCCATGATCTATGTCTTCAATTCAACTTCTGAAGAAAAACATGTCCTTGACCCGTAGAGCCAATAATCTGACTAGGTAAACAGTAGTTTCAGATACATTGAGTATGGACTATAAAAATCCATTTCTTCCCTAATTCTGGAAACATGAATTTAAGGTAACCTCAGCAATGTGTATAATTCAACAATCTGGCCAGATGTTTCAACAATGCTGAAGTTCAGTCAAGGCAGGCTGTGTTCCCAAATCCTTATTTGTAGAGCAAAGGAGAGAAGTCTAAAGGAACATTTTCCCCTCCCCTTTAAATCTTTCTAGCCATCCAAATATGATTTATCCTAAGTTAAGGTAACATAAAAGATGGACAATTCAGACTGCACATGAAAAATATGCATCTCAAACATACTGCCCTACATTTCTTCACTGTCAAGGCCAAGTAATAAAAACTAGCACTAACAATGGAATTGCTTTCTCTTTCATCTGTGGTCATCTGTGAACCTAACTTTTTTTTGGCTTCAGGAGGTGACATTTGTTTCAATTTCCCAAGTTTGGGTTAAAACCAGAGAGTGGAACAAATGCTATCCTGTATGTAGATGAAAACTCTGGCTTTTCCTCCTGCCTCATTAATACCTGGTACTTATATCCTCCATGAATTACTCATGGCTGATCCTTATTTTGGAGTGGGTGGGTGGAGGTAACATAGCCAAGCCCAGGCCCTTGGGAATTCCATTGACCCTTCTCTAGTACAAATTTAATTTTGACCATTAGTTGATTAGATTCTTGTGTATAGGTAGCAATAAGAAACTCTTCTGTGCTTTGAACTCAAATAATGCTACTGGTTATCTGTGCCTGACAGAAAGCATCTTGAATCGCACTTAGAAAGAAACTGGAAGTCAGTGTAGCTCACACAGCATGGACAAACAGCCCAGAACTGTACAGGCTGCCACATTTTGAACCAGCTGTAATTTCTCGATGGGCTCAAGGGAAGTCCTGTGTAGAGCACATTGTAGTCATCCAGATGAGAAATTACCAGGTCATGGATGACTGTGAACTAGGTTTCCCAATCTAGGAATGAACATAATGGGCACACAAGATATATCTATGCAACTCCTTTCCCCTCCCCAGCAGTAGCTGCTACCTGCTCCTTGAGGACCTCAAATTGCACACAACTCTCTCAGGGAGTGTGCAACCATAACAAGAGTTAAAGATGATATTAACCAGAACCAGGGAGACAAAAAAAACCTAGATCCCTTTTGCCTTGCTGTGGTTGAGTCCAAGCTGATTTCTCCCCCATGGTTTGTGCCTAAAGGCCTTTGGCATTATGCCCAGGAGCTCATGACCTAGGGGGCTGTATGCTGTGAAGATATTTGAGCACTCTGAATCCAGGAACTGAATGAATGACATTTCCTCCCCTACGTATCTTATTTTTCAGGCTTTCTTGTCTGTAAAGACTTCTTGTTGGTCTGATGAAAGTTTAAGCAAGGTTGGCAGTCAATATGTTCCATTGAGAAATTATAGCAGTTATTGCATTGAATTATCTTCACCAATTCAATTCTATATCAGGGAAATTCAGATTCTGAATGATTTAATTAAATCACCTGCTTATTGTTTTCTAATGATCTGGATTCACTGTTTCTATTTTTGTGTAATCAAACTGGCAAATGTACTAAGCGACACAGTCTGACAACAATTGATAACCAGAATATGTATGGGTAGCTTTCGATGGGTGGAGCTGATGCCTTCCTGGGTAATACTGTCATATCATTTGAGGCTACCATCTCTCTTTCTAGTCAGGAGAAGAAATTTTTTTTTAGCTGAGCACAAGGACCACAACTAAAACACATATTTAGCAGACAGTGATAGTTAGTTTGGAATATTTTCCAAGCTGATTTGTACTGGAGCCAATGATTAAATCAATGCTTTATAGGTATATGGACATTTCCTGGACAGGATTTCACAGTTCAGCAGATCAAATGTATCCTTTTTGATTTGAGTGAAAATAGAGTGCAGAGTATGGCTTACAAAATAAATGATTTGCAGACAAAGCCAGAGTCATCTTTATTTATAAACAGATGTATCACTAGTTCATTCTAGTAGATCAATAATTTTATTTTTGCTCTGTGGACTGGAGGAAAGCATCCTGATTTTTGAATGAGCAGTTGGCATCACGCATTGCAACCGGTGAGATAAGGTAGTGGCATTTTATTGCTTGATTATAATAATATTCAGTCTCAATGGTCCAGAAATTGGACTGGGGGCTTAACCATTATAATCTGTAGTTGAAACTGAGTCTATGATAAGTATTTCTCATTCTGTTTTCTGAGAACCTACCTAGTTCCCACAATATACCATATTATTTCTTTTATTCAGTACTTCATTCTAAAGAATCAACAGCCTTTCTCCAAGAAAAATTCACAGCAAGTTATTTTTGACTGCTTCCTCTATGTCTCCTGAATATGCATCTAACTTGAATAGAAGCCAAATGATGCTCCTGCCATGGGTTCAATCTTATTAATTAATTAATTTGATATTTCAGCATTCTTAATATGACTCAGGAAATGATCTTTTCATATTTTGTTGTCATAGCACCTAACTGGTGAAATAGGGCTATGCCAGGAGAACATGATAATCTCAAAATCATTCAGTGAGCTCCTTAACCAAATGGGATCTTACATCTCTATTGCTTCAATTAGTTAGGTTGAATGTGGTGGAAACAGACAAATACAAGCATAGAAAAAGGCAATATGTTGGTACAGCTTCTATGTCTCAAAGGTGCTTTTTTTCAAGAGGCAACTGGACTTTCTGGTTTTTCTCTGAAGTCATTTTGCTTCTGATCCAAGAAGCTTCTTCAGTTCTCTTGGATGAGAAGCGAAACCTCTTCAAAGGAAGTCCAGTTGCCTCTTGAAAAAAACAACTTTGCGACAACTATGACCTGGATGACTGAGAATCTCCACAGACAAGTAATTTCTATGCTAAAGAGAATGTCTACATAGTCCATGGCACCTTCTAGAGTAGATCCATCTTCCATTTCATTGTCTGGAGTAGATCAAACTGGGTTATATATGATACAAAATGGATGCATACCAACTTAGGTGGTCCATGGACTGAATAGCATTTCATAGCATGGGCAAGATACTCATTTGCCAAAACTTAATCTGGAACAAATCAGTTCTCTTCCTTGAGTTCTTAACTCTATGAATCGTATGGTAGTCAATGGACTACTTTCTCTAGACTTACCGGTAGCAGAAAATACGTTTTTTAAAACAAGAGGTAAAACGTCATTACTGCCAGATATTTTTCTTACAGATTTCTGAATTGTCCACCCTTCTGTTGAATGCTTGAGACAATTTACAATGAATGGACAAAATTAAGAAAGGGAGAAGCTAAGAGAATCCAGAAAACCAGGTGAGCACATTCATTTGTTTGTTTGTTTGTTTTTTTAAAAGTGACGGAGAAAAACCTGTTTGTCTGCAGCAGCAAGCTTAGTTTAGCCCATGACAACTGACATCATAATACAATATATTAATTTTCAAGATACCATAAAACTCTTGGCTGCTTTTTTTTTGCAACTGGCTAATATACCTGCCCTTTTTAAAAATGAGAAACAGGAACATTTTCAAATCAGAGATAAATCTACTGGGGTGTTTCTGCTGACTGAAGTGCTTCCTCTTGTGGGACTCTTCAACTAATGATTTATGGCTGTAGCTGCAAAACTAGATACTAGGAATGTACCGTGTAGGTGTCTGCCAACTCTAGTAGCTCCTTCCTGTGCTCACCTGGAACTAGCTCTTACTGGATTCAGGGTGTTTACACTGTAGCTAGGCACAGATATGCCTTATTCTGGTGATATCTTCGGAAACCTCCTCCCTGGGTCTATGGTCATCTTTCAAAATTCTCAGTCATTGTTGAACTCTTACGTATGAATTGTAACACCGGGGGTGCCCCTGGTAAATTATTTCCTTAGGGCTGATTGAAGTCTCCCCCTCTTCTTGACATTTCTGTTGTTTATTTTTTCAGTGCCCATTCCACAGTGGAATAATGTTTCATATTTTTCATGTGCATTTTATTATTTTACTATTTTTCTTCCGTTTTCTAAAGCCCGTCTTTGGGTTGCAAGTACTTTTCAAATCTGCTTGGAATGCAGCCCCTTCAGCTAGTCAGCAGATTGGAAATAGTATCATCATAGGATCAGGTCCAACAAGCCACTGATATCTTTTTTCTTCTTCTCCTATGATTACCAATGTTGTACCTTTCTCTAGAGAAATCAGCAATAACTTTGATATTTATGGTGAATGCTCAAAGCATAGCAAAGAGACAGAGGGAAAAAATGACTGTACTATAAACAAATACATCCCGGATGTGCTAGTATTAAATCTGGAGGAGACGTCATTTAATTACTGCAGTTGGGATCTAAGCAGACCAAAACAGCAAAGATGAGGATAACATATTGCCTCGGGTGAAAAGGATGGGGTCGTAAATGGCACTTCCATCTTCCGATGCAGATTTAGGAGATGTTTAACCTCATTAATTATATTTTTTGAAATAAACATATTTAAATTAGTGAGCAAAGCTGTAGCTAACATAGCAGCCTTCGGTTAGAGGGATAGTGATATCGACTTTTGTCACTATTTAAGGTGCTATACTAACGACATTTAAATAACTACTTTAGCAATAGAGTTTTGGACACTTGGAGGAATTTTTTTTTTTTTTTGCATGAAAGTATGCTTTCAAGTCACATAGCAAATTGCTTTTGGAAGTCTTTTAATTTCAGAAGCATGCATCTACAATAGAAAGCTACTCTTTGAAAACAAGCTTTCAGAGCAGTACATGATTACGGTATGGCTGTAGTATATTCCTGAGATCATAGCTACTGTATCCTTTGCAAATACAATAGATCAGGTAGTAGAAATACCGTAGCTCACCTTTCCATAATGATTAAAATATCCCCCCGAGAGAGAAGCAACAGTCAGGACTTTGTATATTATTTTGAACTGGTGTTTAATAATCTACTACTTGATTAGAGAATGGTAATCTTTTAAGAATTGTTACTTTAATACTTTAGCAGGATTTTCTACTAACTCTTGACTGCAAGACCCTAGAAACAGATTTCTAAAATATTTTCCAGGTTATTGTGAATTTTCATAAGGCTTAGAGCAGGGATGTCAAACTCGATTTCATTGAGGGCTGCATCAGGGTTGTGTTTGACCTCGGGGAGAATGGGGGGGGGGAGGCGCATGGCCAGGGTGAGTGTGGCCAGCTTGACATCACATATCGGCGGTACCTGTGGTGGCCAGAGCACTCTGCCAGCAAAAATGGGTTCCCGAGCTCCATTTTCAGCTGCTGCAGCCTCCTGCAACCCTCTGCCACTGAAAACGGAGCTTCGTTTTCACTGGCAGAGGGTTGCATGCTGTGGCAGCTGAAAACAGAAGCCCATTTTCGGGAGCCCATTTTCACTGGCAGAAGCACTGCAAGCTGGTCCTTTGCCATTTCCAGGGCAGCCTCACGAGCCAGATCTAAGTACTCACAGGCCAGATCCGGTGCCCGGGCCTTGAGTTTGACATCTCTGGCTTAGAGGTACTGTTTTAAGAGTTATTGCTGTATAGAAAGTGGTTGGATGAGTCTTTCCTCAGGAGCTGCTCATAGATTAAGCTATTGCATTTATTACAATATTACAGCTCCCATAATTTCCACCTTAAACCAGCCAGAAAGTCAGCACTTCCAACTCCTACAGGTTAAAAATAAATATACTAGGTGCTATTTATGGCTGAGATATAAATATAAATGCTGAATACTTTAAAAAATAGAGTCTTATGGCCTGAGAGGAGTTCTATTTCTCACCCCCGAGTTTCTGGAAAGATGAGTCAGACAATTGCTTTTCAGAAACTGGCCTGATTCTACTTCTGAGCCTCAAATCCTATTAAGCTTGAAGTCTAGGAGCCATTGATAGCTGTTTCTCCAAAAAAAGTATTCCTTTCTTTTAAAGAGAGTTAGCTGTCATCTCCATACTGTAGGATGGCAATTCTGTAAATGCAGTATTCCAGGAGGGCATTTTGCCTAAGATTCCACTGCCGTTTAGTTTCATTGGGCCAAGTACAATGCTAGAATTACATGGGATGGAAAAGTTTAGTCTGCTACTTGTATTTCCCTTGGACTCTCGTTCTTCAATTTCTCAGGCCTGCTGAGTTGCATTCTTTTTGATCTCCCATGTTTTCCATGGTTCCTATAATTAAGAAATGTGGAAGTGGAATCCATTTCATTACAAACCAAATTCTGGAAAGAGCTCTGTACATTTTAACTTAGAATTTATCCTTTAGGCTTTTATCAGAAATATTCGTCTGTGGTATACAATTAGCCAAGTGGATATAGAGAAGTCCAAAAATATTAAAAGCTTTTTAAAAGAACAACAACACTGCCATAAAAAGAGCTTTAATATTTCCTTCCCGTCTGTTTTAGATTCAATATTGTAAAATAAAGCTGAGAGTAAAATGGGAAACAACAGGCGTTTTATTTCTAAGTAAACATGATTAGAACTGGGCAATAAAACCGCAATTCAGATAGCATTTCTTTGGAAGTTAGTTCCACAAAAGATTGGCAAATGGGGGACCAACATTAACCCAGAAACTAGAAAACAATTAAGTCTGCAATTAGAAAACTAGCATTAAAATTTGTTGTGTGTGCATGTGTTTTATATAGCACAGCTTTTTCATGCTCTGAAACTGTGAAGTAAAAAAAAATTGTAAAGCTGGAAGGGATAATTTTGGTTATCCATTCCAGCCGCTTATTTAATGCAGGACTTCAGATTGAAATATCTTCAGCATCTATCTACACTGCCACCCCTTTATTTGAAATTAGGATTTTAAAATGCGTCCCGACTCCTGTTTCCAAATGTTGCCGTATCAAAGGTCAGGGTCCCAAAAAGCTATAGGTGTTGGATTTAATATTCCGTTGTATTGAATTTCTGATTGACATATGTAACATCATCTGTCTTTAGTTTTGCTATCCCTTGCTTTGTTCTTGTTTTCCCAGGTTTTCTTTTTCCCCAGAATTTCAGGGACATTAAACAGGCCATTCATTGGCCATTTTGGGGAAAGTTCCTTCTATTTTAATCTACAGTTAGTATTTGTTGTTATTTTTGCTGAATAATCTTTATTGATGTGGACCATGCCATTAGAATTCAAAGCCAGATAAGGAATTTTTAAATAATAGCCGTTTTTTCAAGTAGCCCTAACTGGATTATAGGCAGGTTTACTAAAAATAAGCCCAAAACCGACCCAAACCAGACATGGATTTCAACTGGATTTAAACCACTCCAAGCTTAAAAATACAAAACGTGTTAGGAACAAGCTCCGTTTAACAGATGAGTTTATTTCTGAATGCTAAATGGGGGTTGTAAGGAGAATAAAATCTTATCGCCGCCGGGTTAGTTGTCCTGCACCCAGTTTGGAGCTCACCCGCCACTAGGATTTTACTCTCCTTACAGCCCCGTTTATTCAACATCGCTTCGCCGTTGCCTGGCGGAGTAGGGGAATGGGATCAGCGCCCACCGCTTTCCCGAAAAGCCATCTTCATCTCTTTACTCCCTTCAACCCACCGGAGCTTCCCTCCTTGTCAATATTGTCCTTGCTCCCGAAGCAATCCTGTCCTTACGCAGGGTTGCTCGGGAGAGGCTTACTCAGAGAAGTAAAGCCAACGTAAAAAGCAAAAAGCGATGGAAAGCAAAGGGTGCGAAAGAGCTGCAGCTCCGCAATACGGCTCGGCCGTCCACCCCGAAGGAGCCAAAGGGGAGAGCGGGTCGCTCCCTTTTCCTAACTAGATCTTTGGATCCCCTTTCTCGATCTGTCAACCGGTGCACAGGGAAAAGCCCCGCGCGCGGGCTCCGGTAGTGCCTTCGCCGCCCCTCCTCCACCCAGCCCAGCCGGCTTCAGCGCTGCCGCTGCTGCTGCTGCTGCAGCAGCTTTAAGGGACTGCAGCCATCCGCCTGGCAGACGCCGCCGAGCCTCACAAAAGAACAGGATGTTGTTGATTTGTAACCAAACCACAGAGAGGAAATGAGTGTCAATTTCCTCTAAACATCCCAACCGTCTGCCTCCTTCGCTTCCGCCTCTGCCACCCCCGCAGCCCTGGAGCGTCTGCGCCTGCGCCGGGTTCAGCACAGGGAATTTCGCTGAGCCGGTGGCTTTCTTGCGCCTGGGCAGCCGCGCTCGCTTCTCCGCTATTGGAACCCCAAGTCCGGATCCGTGCCCCCACCCTCCTTTTTTCATGGGTGTTTCCTGGGCTGGGGGTGCGGACCGCTTTACATTTTGTAAGCAAACGGGTAGCACCTTTCCCGACTTACTGTAAAATAGCACATTTTATTTAATTTTTTTAAAAAAGTATAAATTCATGATATTTGGTAATTGGTGAAGCTGTTTCCAGACTCTCGATTTCTGGCTGCCGTAGATTAAGACGACCGTCCTACGACCCCTTTTAAAGATCCGTCACAACGCACTTGGGGGATGGAGGCAGAGGGTGGATGGGAGAGTCCTTTGCTATGTGAGTTTCTCTCTGCAGGGAAGGAAGGAATCCGTTAGCTTTAATCCTTCTTTTCTTTCTTTTCTTTTCTTTTCTTTTCTTTTCTTTTCTTTTCTTTTCTTTTCTTTTCTTTTCTTTTCTTTTCTTTTCTTTTCTTTTCTTTTCTTTTCTTTTCTTTTCTGTAGTTGAGATCTCACAGAATAACAGAGCTGGTCCTGCAGGAAATCCCTGAAATCCAGCGAATCTTCCCAATAATTCAGTTAGAGAACCTGTTAAGTGCCACTCTCTAACTAGTGTCCAGGGGCTGATATATCAAGAGATGATGGCCCTCTTTTTATTTTTAAAGCAGCAACCTTGGTTAATCTACAGCCACAAAGATTTTTTCACTCAATGTGCACTCCCCTTGACTCCAAGTATCTAAACAGATAATGGGTTTGGATTCATCATATAACAGAATACCAGTATTTGAGGGGTCTTTGGTGCTCTGTCAGCTTGGTTGTTTTCTGCAGATGTTTCATTACCCAAACTAGGCAGGGGTGAAATGCTCCCTGTTCGGACCGGCTTGGGCGAGTAGGTAGCGATGGCAGTGGGCAGTTCGGAGAACCAGTAGCAAAAATCCCTGCTCCTGCCCCCCCCCCCCATGCCCAGCTGAGTTGCTCTATCATCAGAGCCTTTTTTTTCTTTTAAATGGCTCTCACTAGCCAAGCTCTGACGATCCCAGCTGAGTTGCCTGCCAATCAGGCAACTCTGCTGGGATCGCCAGAGCCTTTTGAAAGCATTGTTTTACATGGCTTTACATGTAAAAAATGGTTTTAAAAGTAAAAAAAAAATTGGCCACGCCCACCGTCACATTAACCTCCCCCCAAGCCATGCCCACAGAACCAGTAGTAACAAATTTTAAATTTCACCCCTGAAACTAGGTAACATAATCAGTGCTAGACATCAGTGCTAGTGTTAATACTAGAGTATTTGAGTCATTATTGAATAATTTGAGATTAACAAATTACTCAATAATTAAAATTAACAGAAAAACAAACATAAGCCTAATACTGCAATATCCCCACCGATTTTGTGTGGGGAATATTAAAAATAAGTTCTGTTTATGCTATTAGGAAGAAGCCTGTAGAACAGATTGAGAATATGTCGTATTGGCTGATTTATTTCTGACAGAAGCATAGAAAATAGCTTTGGATGCCTGTTGATAAATGGGGAAGGAAAATCTGCTACATAAAGTCAAGGAAACAAGATAACTGCCAAGACAAGGGGAAAAAATCCAAAAAATAAAATATTTAGAGGAACTGGATATTTAATCTATTATTGGACTCAGTCTTGACCATAGGATTTAATACCAATGGATTCTTGGAGAAGCATTTGCAATGATTAGTGCGGAACACAATTGACTGATTTTGTTACTTGTTGGAATTTGAGTGATTTATGTATATATTAGGATTGTTTTGAAGAAAAAAGATGGCAAGTACCAAATATGATCTTACTGTCCTGCAGATGTACAACAGATGTCCTTGTTATGTAGTTCAAATAAATTAAGCCAGAGAGGAATCAAGGGTATTATGAAAAGCCCTTTCTAGTCACTTACCCACATAGAGATATACAAGCCTGGCTGATAGCAATAGCACTTGGACCATGGGTGAAATCCAGCAGGTTCTGACAGGTTCTGGAGAACTGGTAGCGGAAATTTTGAGTAGTTCAGAGAACCGGCAAATACCATCTCTGGCTGGCCTGAAAATGGGATGGGAATGGGGATTTTGCAGTATCCTTCCCCTGGAGTTGGGTGGGAATGGAGATTTTGCAGTATCCTTCCCCTGCCACACCTACCAAGCCACATCCACCAAGCCACACCATGTCCACCAAGCCACGCCCACAAACCTGGTAGTAAAAAATTTTGGATTTCACCACTGACTTGGACTTATATACTGCTTCATAGTACTTTACAGCCCTAAGTGGTTAACAGAGTTAGCATATTGCCCCCAACAATTTGGGTCCTCATTTTACCAACCTCAGAGGGATAGAAGGCTGAGTTAACCTTGAGCTGGTCAGGATCGAACTGCTTTTTAAAAATATATATATATAATGTTGGCTTCCACAAAAGCATGTTTAGATTGCTGAATGGAAGACAGTCTGCTGTCCAGTCCCATGCATATCTACTCAAAATCAAGGCATACACAACTATGTATATCTTGCTAGAAATAAGTCCCACTGAACGCAGTAGGACTTCTGAATAAGTAGGCACAGGATTGCCTGTAAATTCCTTTATGCTTGCAAATGTATTCTAGGATTAATGCTGTGGGGTACATATAAAGTGGTGTCCTTCAAGCCTCGACTCTGGGTTACTTCAGGGATATGTCTATAGTTTTTCTAGCAAAAGTATGGGAGTACTTTGCCACTGATTTCTTCCAGGTTGTTTTTTTTTTTCAAAATCCCAGCCGAGTCTCCAATTCTGGCATTTCCTGATGCTACTCTATCCAAGTAATTACCAAGCCTGGCCCTGCTTATATTTTGGAGATAATTCCTACATTTGAAGAAGGGATTGCAGGTTTGACTTCTCAGCCTAACAGTGTTGCTAAACCATAGGCAGGAAATTAAATTGCAATATAGGATTAAAGGGTGACAATCTGTTAATTGGTTATGGATGTATCCCTGTAGTAGTTGGATACCTCCCTTCTCAAAATAACTGATATGCAACTCCAAGATAATTTCCATACTTATCTTGATTTATTCAGTCATTGAGATTGGTGTTTTTTAAAACACACACACACACACACACCCAAATGTAGTAGCAAAATGCTATTTTGGGGGTCCCAGAGGAAGCTTAATTTGTCAGAGTTATCTCCTTTCCCCAATATGTTCTCTAGTTCTTTTAGTTGCCGATAACATGTAAGTCTTTAAAATTTTAGGGTATGGATGTGATTTATAGAACATTTTCAACCCTTACCTTTAAAAGGAAAATGTCTATTATTGAAAGTATTTTTTTCTTTATCTCTATATTTTGATCCAAAACTTTTAGGAGATTGTAGTGTTTCATGTTGCAAATCCAAGCAGACGGAAGGACTATAATTCATAAAATAAAACGCTTAGGAACTTAAGGAAGCAATTCTATTTCTTCTGATACTGGGAGTCAATTCCAATTGACCATGGGTGTGATGCATCCGGTCTGTGGGCTGCCAGTTTGACACCCCTGCTGTAGACCCAATAGGATTTACTTTTGTGAAGATATAGCTCCATAATGCAAACTGGAAACAAATTTATTTCCGCTCTAGTTTCTTTCCACATGGAGGGAGCATGGTTTTATATGCAATAAAGGTAGGGATTGTATAATCTTCCAGATGTTGCTGAACTACAAGGCCTATAATCCCACTGAGCATGGTAAATAGTGAGATATGCTGGGGACTATAGATCAACACCACAGGATGATCCTTCTTCTGATGTTCAAAGGATTCCCAGGAAAGATCTTGTGCACCATCAAGGGCTACTGCTTTAGGCGCCTTTAAACATAACATGTGCAAACTATTTTAGGCGTTGTTCTCACAAAAAGCTAATCAGGATATAAACCCAGACTTTAGAGTACATGTTTGGGTTTACATCATTTATTGATTGCTATTCAAAAGGGTTACCTACACATTGAAATTGGACACGGGATTAAACTGAGCTTGAGTTCTCCAATGTCATCTTTGTGTGTGTATATGTGTAAGAATACAGGTTTTCCTTTTTTAGGACCACAATTGGAACCTGTACTTGATTGTCAAATGAAGCCCTAAGTGAAACTGTGACTGTGCTTATGATTTACTTCAGATTTTCTTTGCTTTACAGACCTGGCAAAGATTGGAAATGCAGGGATTGGTTGCAACGTTACTTTTTCATCACCATTTTTAACTATGAATGGTTATTAAACAAGGCCGTAGCTAACTGAAGACTACCTGAACCTAAAAGTTCAACATGGTATAAAGAGGAAACATGTTTAGTATGTCAGCCTTTGTTTCTGAGGTCACACTTGTATACATTATTCAAGTCACAGCAATAAGCTTTTTCTAAATAAGGGTTTAGGTGTTTAATTTCAGAATGCCAGACTACGATGGAGAGACAGCAAAATGCTTGCACTATACACTGTTTTTTTTTCTAACACAAAAAGGAGTGTGGAGTCACAAACTATTCTAACAAACAAATAGTAGAGTTTTTGGAATTGCATGGAGCGACATTGTCTAAGAGTAACAAATATGAGGATGCATAGAAATGGTAGTCCAATTGTTTTAAGATTGTAAATGGCTCATATGGATTTGTCACTGGAGCCCCCTTTCCACTTTTTCCTCCTTGCATACACATGAACCTGAGTTTTCTGGAAGGAATATATGCATATGCATATTCAAAAATAATTGAGATGTATTTCAGACCTTGTGCTTCTTTGCTACTAAATAATCCACACTAGTCTGAAAAAAGATGAAAAAGTTGACTTTAAAAGCTGGGTTTTTTTTGAAAATCCAAGGATGCAGCAATGACAGGATTATCTCTATCCATGTTCATATGATACTCTAAAAACTCCATCAGTAAAGCTGGAATTGCTTTGGTAGAATCCATGCAAATCTTCTTTTCCATTGTGCCTGGTTATTTCTTTTCAGATGCATATATGTGCTCCCAACTGATGGAAATGGGAACCCTAACTAATCAGAGCTTCAGTCCCTAGAAGGGGTATTGTAGGTCTAAATTCATATTTCCATTTTTGCGCATCCTCCGATCACATGAATATTAAAATACCTTAAAGGGTGGGAGTTGCATGTAATGATTACAGAGAAAGGCTCATAGATTGCAGTCATGGCACAAAATAGGTGGGATCAAAGCTTGGACTTTCTCTTTTTTTCCTAATGTGTCTGTGTATGTTCAGTTTACTTTGGTAACATTTTAGCAGCTTATCTGTTAAGTGTGTATGGAGATTCTCAATCATCTAGGACATGGTTGTTCCAAAGATACTTCTTCAAAAGGCAATTGGCAGCTACCTTTTGAAGAAGCACCTTTGGGTTATCTATTAAGTGTAATGTACTATTGCTTAGTAACAATAAATCATAATAAGCTACGACAGTGTTTCTCAACCTTGGCCATTTTAAGATATGTGGACTTTAACTCAAAGAATTCTCCAGCCAGCATGCTAGTCATGAAATTCTGCGAGTTGAAGTCCACACATCTTAAAATGGCCAAGGTTGAGAAACACTGAGCTAGAGAAAAGCATCTATATTCACTTGTTTTTAATCTAGAAATGTAAACAGAGAAAGATCTAGATGGGAAACATCAGAAAATACTAGGACAAAAGACTAGAAGCTACAAAGTGCAATAAACACCATGGAAGAAAATAATAGAAACTTCCTTGCCCAAACTTGTTAAAAAATGATACGGACATGTGCATGGAATCACCAGGAATTGAGTTCAATTTGAAAGATTTCCTTTTTAAGGGCCTACTTTACATTTGTCACATTTTTCATTTCTTTCTTGCCTCAAAATAGGAATAAAGAGGATTTCCAGAGCTGCAAATAAGGAGTTGGACCCTTCCTGGCCAGCAAGATAAGAAGAGGTTGAATTTTCTCCATGAGCTCTTCCTGAGTCCCAAGGTTCACATCACCAGAAGGCTGTTTGAGATGCACGAATCCCAAGTGACAGTTTTTGCACTTGAGCATTCCTGTCCTGTTTGTTGGAAAAGGGCCCTCCTTGTGCGAATGAAGTATGTAGCAAGAGAAAAGTGGTTCTGCGGGTTCCATTTTGTCTCTTCCTCCCCCTCTATTTCTTAGTCACATCTTTGATTGTATTTAAGTTATCAAATAACAGCATCTCCCAGGTCTTGCCTTCAGCAGCGAAGAGCATATTCACACCAGATCCTGCTCTTGCCTCACTAGGAAATGGGGGAACCTGCATTTTATCACAGCTGTTTCTAGCAGCTGTGCTTTAGGCAGGGGGTGTTAATTGATAATTTATGTCTTTCCTGTCACAAAGTGTTACTTTGAGGTATTAGCAGCTTCTGCTAACACCCGGTCCTTGGATAAAAGCAATAAAATTAAAGGGTGAGGGGGTTGTGTCCAACTGCTCCCCTTAAAGAAAAAAATACACACATTTGTTCCATTTTTTGAAAAAAAAATAGGAACTTCATTTTATAAAAATATATCTTCATTGGTTCGTTTGAGGCTAGTCTAGAGAAAAGAAGGACTAGGGGTGACATGATAGCAGTATTGCAGTATTTTAGGGGCTGTCACAAAGAAGAGGCAATCAACTTATTTTCCAAAGCAACAGAAAGCAAGACAAGAAACAATGGATGGAGACTCTGGAGTTAAGGAGAAATTGAGACAGTGAGAACAATTAACCAGTGGAACAGTTGTAGATGCTTCATCACTGGAGGTTTTTAAGAAAAGACTGGACAGCCACCTATTTGAAATGGTATAGGGTCTCCTGCTTGAGCAGGAGATTGGACTAGAAGACATCCAAGGTCCCTTCCAGCTCTATTCTGATTGATTCTCCTAATGAGCATCAGATGTTTCTCTGTATCGATGTACATACAGGCCCACACTTTTATTTGGTTTGTGTTCAGTTTGAAAACAGGAGTGAGAAGTTTACTTGCCTATACTGAGACCTGAAATGGCAATTGGTGTAGCTAATGAGCAGAAAAGGTGCTATTTTGGTCCTTATGTGGCACATTGCATCATTCAATGAAGTCAAGCATCTGTAACAGAAAAGTCTTTGCAGGAAAAGTAATTCAATATGATTGCTTCACAGAGGCGTACACTCTGGGCCCATTAGGAAAATAAAAGAAGACAAGGTAAGCGGAAATTAAACAGGCTGAGGGAAAGAATGGGGAGAGGAAAGCAAGTTCAGGTAGGATTACTGGAAACGGTTTTTTTACAATCAAATGTTATTGCTTTTTTCCAGACTCTGGAGGTAAAGCCGCATATCTAAATCTCTCATACCAGAAATTCATTTATCTAGGAAATGAACATATCAAGGCAAAAGGATCAGCCTCCCTTTCTACTTGGCCTGCCACTTTGTGTATGTGTCATGGTTCAAGAGCCCATATGCATGTGGACTGCAGATCATTCTTTCCTGATTTAATAATTTACTACAATCATTAAATTATATCGTTTAATTCTGCTGACCATAAAAAAATCAAATCCAGGCATATGCAAGAATGAATATCTTAGTATAAGGAGTCCTTGACTTATGACCACAAATGATCCCAGATTTTATGTTGCTAAGTGAGAAATTCATTAAGTGAGTTTTGCCCCATCTTACAACATTTCTTGCCACAGTTGTTAAGTGAAACACTGCAGTTGTTAAGCTAGTAACACCATTGTTAAATGAATCTGGCTTCCCCATTGACTTTGCTTGTCAGAAGGTCACAAAAGCTGACCACGGGACACTGTCATTGTCATAAATCAGTTGTCGAGCATCCAGATCATGTGAACACGAGGAGGCTACAACATTGTGAAAAATGGCCATAAGTCACTTTTTTCAGTGCCATTGTAGCTTTGAATGGTCATTAAATGAACTGTTGTAAGTTTAGGACTACCTGTACTGTAAAGCTTATCTCTTATCTTTTTCTTTGTTGGAAAAGACTATCTGGATTATTGAATTCTAAAATTTGTGGGTGCCCTTCCTAGGCATTTGTACCTGGGAGCAGCCTGAATGAGTGTGGTGGAATTTATTTCTGAGCAAACGTGCAGTGTTGTCATGTCAATTAATTTGCCTGACTTCTGGTGTGATATTTAGGGTAACTGATACAGAAAGGCAGCTGTCTGAATGTAAACAAAGCCACACAACCACAAGTAGGCTCTTTACTTTCCTTTTGTCTTGAGTAAACTGGTTTAGTTTATAAAGAAAATAATGGGGTTGAAGAAGGATTTATTTAGCAACAATGCTTCAGGACATCCTATCTCAACTACTATGATTCATAGCCTTCTTATCCACTGTTTCCTCTTCATATGAGTCATTGTATTTCAAAACTATTTCCCCGTTTCACCTATGTTAGGTGTTTTAGTTTCAAAGGAGCGATTCCTGAAAAATACACCTTTGGCTGTTGGAACACATTTGAGCATTGACAACCTAATGATTGACCCTGGATCTATAGGCCACTAACATATAGGAGGGGAAAATACAGCGTTCCCCCCTCCCTCCATCCCTGCTGGGTGGGAAATAAGAAGCTGGCATTTCCTCTTTTAAACTATTCAAAAGCTGGTTTTAAATAGGATTAACATCTTAACAGATGCTTCATGGTGTGCTCTCTGCAGGGAGGATCAAAGAGCAAAGAACGTCCTCTGACTGTTTGCTGTTCCTTTATGTAGCAATTTTACAGGGGTGGGGGGAGGGCTGGCCCCTTCTGCCTTTTATTTTAAAAATAATGAAACAGGACCACAAGTTAACTTCAAATTGCAAACTGGATTGCAGATTCCACTGGACTTTTTGGGGTTTTTTTTCCCCCTCTAGTGTAATCAAGAGATGCTATCAGTGGAAGTCTGGATGAAAAGAACTACAACAGAAGCTTTTTAACTTTGGCCTAAAATTGCTTTGCCACCGGACAGGTCCACCAGAGGTGATAGTATGTTCCATGGTTATTCTTAATTTCCAGCATTTCAGTGAATTACCAGGGGACATTTTTGCTATTCTAGCTGGTGGAAGATGCCATCTATGAAAGCTTCTAGAGGAGATAATACAGGAACCAGTAAAGGGAGAACCAAAGCAATTTTTACTAGGGATTCCAATGGAAAATTATACAAAAGATACTCAATATTTAACACTACATATATTAACAGCAGCTCGCATAATATATGCGCAGAATTGGAAGAAGGAATGCCCACCAACAGAAGAGGACTTAATTAAAAAAAATCCTTGAATGCGCAGAGATGGACAAGTTAACAAAGGAAATTAATGAAAGAGAGGATACAGATTATTATAGAGTGTGGCACAGATGGTATGATTGGTGGGAGAAAAGGAAAAATGAAAAAAGGAGTAAAAGAAAAAAGAGGGAAAGGGAAAAAAAGAGATTGTGTTGAAGATCAAACTATAGTATAGTCTGTAGGAGGTTAACACCCACCCCTGTCCTAGAAGAATGAAATATTTTTAGGAAATATTAAAAAGGCAGAATATTATATTTCCCTGGATGAGAAATGGATAAGCATGTTTTAAAGCAGCTCCTACCTTTTTGCCCCCCTCCCCCCCATCGTTTGTTAATGGTCCAGAGGCAGAAACTCAGTCTTTGTCAATGGACCATCACAACACAATAGGACCCATCTGCAACACAATAGCAGCAGAAACCACATGTGACCTGGGAAGCATGTGACCTGGGAAGCACATGTGACCATCAGCCAGCAAGGCTAGCTAAGACCTCCACCCCCTGGAAGTCTGACAACCAATCAGAATACTCTTTCTGGGCCCCAGGAAATGCAAAGCCAGAGAGAGCATAAAACCCAAAAACTCCCTGTATCTG
The DNA here is from genome assembly GCA_030761175.1 of Masticophis lateralis. Classification (NCBI taxonomy): domain Eukaryota; kingdom Metazoa; phylum Chordata; class Lepidosauria; order Squamata; family Colubridae; genus Masticophis; species Masticophis lateralis. The sequence goes on from JAUDYJ010000002.1 coordinate 93,008,844, forward strand.
TGCTTCCTTTTCTGTTCAGGAACTCAAGCCATGTGATCCTGTCCACCATTAAACCATCTTTCCAAGCAGTCTCCATGTCTCCAGTGTCTTTTTCCCCACTTGGAGCAGAACCTAGAAGGATGTTTCTTCCAACAAGTCAATATAAAGGAAGTTAGATTGTTTAAGCAGATTAACGAAAAAGTTAGAATATATGTAATAATAAGAAAGGATCACCTTAAATGAGCTGATAACAACAGAAAAATCATGTGTTCATAAGTGTTGTGTGTTTTGTGTTTATTTTAATGTGTTTAAAGTAAAAAACTTTTTAATTAAAAAAGAAGAAAAGAACTTCAACAAGCTACATACAATGCAAATCACCCAGTCCCTGGAAACTGGAAAAGAGATTCCCATTCTCAGCCATGTGCATTTAGCACCGTTCTTCAAATTATAACTTTTAGATATTTTTGGTATATGCATGGTGGTTATCCAGTTGTCCTTCGGCTTCAATTACATCCTTAACATAGAAGCCATGATCCAAATATATGTGGTGTGATATGCATTTATATTAAGCAAAAAAGCAATAAATAAATACATGATTAAAAAAAAAAAGGCAGACATATTTTTTAAATTAATCTTGGACCAATTGTCCTGAATTCAGTTTTCAAAGAATGGTGGTGAAGGTGGGTCATCCCAGTTGTTTTAATTTTCATTTCCCTTCATTCCTGATTATTAGGCTATGCTGGTTGAGGGCTAATGGGAAACAACTGAAAGGACCCAAGTCGGCAGGGCCAGCTCTAGATATTTAGGCGACCTAAGAAAAGTCATATTTTGGTACCCTCATGATTTGGTTCGTCTTCTGATTTTGTTAGCAATTTCAAAAAGGCAGTCTCTTGTTTCTTAACTATATTTAACACTCAAGTTGACAAATTGGCTCAAGGAGTGTGCTGTGATTGCTTTTCACTATTTTACTGTATTTTTCAGAAGTCTTCAATTTGGGTGCCCCCCCCCCCCCCCCCGCAAGTCATGGCACTCCTAGAGTGGTGCCCACTCAGTCTTGCTGGTCCTGTGGGGAAGCTAATACTTTTGACAGGTTCTTCTGCTCTGTGTTTGTTGGAACACTTAGAATAGAAGGTGCAATTGCCAAATTGTGCTTTAGAATCAAATAAAGCTTCTGCACATTGGATTTGTTTCTGTTTTCTGATAATATAATGATGAGCACTTGGCATTGGTTTAGTTTGTGGCAAAATATGCCCAAACTAAGATGTATTGTCCTAGGGAATGAAGCATATAATATAAATGTGACTAAGGCTGCAAGTTAATTTACATTTTATTTAATATATGAATAAAATACAAACGACTGGGTTGGAGAGAAAAAGTAAATAGTAAATAGAGCATTAATTAACAGAAATGAAAGAAAATGTATCCGGAAGAGAGGAGATAAAGGAAAGCTGTTAGATATCTGAATGAAGGTCTCATCCTGTGGATCACTGCTGATAAATATGTACAGGGAAGTGAAGGGATAGGCTTAATTATAAACAAAAGGGCTAAAAGGTTTGTGAGAAACTGTATGTGTCACTGTTACGAAAATAGCTGGGTATCTTTATATATTATGCTCCTATGAATAGGAAGAGCCATTTGGGGAAAATCGTGTAACGTTTTGAAGGAATGTGATCCAGATGTAAAAGAGTATTTTGGTAAGTGATGTAGATAAATAGGTGGGAACAGAATGAGATACTACATAAAAAAAGGGTTAGGCTAATTGGAGACCCCAAATTGAGAATGACACTTAGATGAATAATTACTTTAAAAAAGTTCTGTTTGTTTCAAATGTGTGATTTTGGGATAAATAGTATGTATATATGGAAAAAGAATGAATATAAATCTTAAAATTGTAATCAATTTGTTCACTAATGATGAGATATTGACATAATTAGTGAAATATATGGTGATCGTGAGAAATTTTGAACCTGAGACAAAATATTTTTTATTTTATTAATCTCTTTTTAATAATGTGCAAGAAATAGACATTAAATAAGTTAAAGAAATTGAGTGTACATTGGGCTGCAAAAATTATTTTATATGAAAACATCCCAACAGAATAAAATAAAAGTGGACATAAGGGAAGAAAATGTAAATGATGAAAGTAACAAGGTAAAAAGTACTATATCTATATAGAATAACAGAATTGGAAGAGACCTTGGAGATCTTCTAGTCCAACCCCCTGCCCAGGCAGGAAACCCTACACCACTTCAGTCAAATGGTTATCTAATCTCTTCTTAAAAACCTCCAGTGTTGGAGAATTTACAACTTCTGGAGACAAGTTGTTCCACTGATTAATTGTTCTAACTGTCAGGAAACGTCTCCTTAGTTCTAAGTTGCTTCTCTCCTTGATTAGTTTCCACTCATTGCTTCTTGTCCTACTCTCAGGTGCTTTGGAGAATAGCTTGACTCCCTCCTCTTTGTGGCAACCCCTGAGTTATTGGAACACTGCTACCACGTCACTTCTAGTCCTTCTTTTCATAAGACTAGACATATCCAGTTCCAGCAACCGCTCTTTATAAGTTTTAGTCTCCAGTCCCCTAATCATCTTTGTTGCTTTTCTCTGAACTCTTTCTAGACTCTCAACATCTTTTTTACATCATGGCGACCAAAACTGGATTCAGTATTCCAAGTGTGGCCTTACTAAAGCATTATAAAGCGGTATTAACACTTCACGTGATCTTAATTCTATCCTTCTGTTTATGCAGCCTAGAATTGTGTTGGCTTTTTTGGCAGCTGCAGCACATTGCTGGCTCATATTTAAGTGATTGTCCACTAGGACTCCAAGATCCCTCTCACAGTTACCCATACACTGTATCTGTGCATTTTGTTTTTCTTGCCTAAATGTAGAATCTTACTCTTCTCACAATTGAATTTCATTTTGTTAGATAGCACCCAATATTCAAATCTGTCAAGATCCTTCTGTATCTTAAGCCTATATTATACAGTGCTTCAGAAATTTGTGGATTTACTGTACTGCAATGAAAAGGATTAAAAAGGATGTTGAAGTGAAAGAAGCTGTGGATGAAAAAAATATATAAGAACATTATTGCTGAAAAACATGAGGCTAAGAGAAAGATTTTCTCTGAGTACAGAGAAATTTTTTTTGCAAATATGGGCAAAGAAAATTAAAAAATTCTCAATAGTAAAACAGGCAGAGAAATTAGAGACCATTTTTAATGGAAAAAAAAAGAAAATACTTTGGAAGTTGGGGAGTAGAGGAAGAGGCTCAACCAAGATGCCTCTATTGGAAGAAATTGAACTAAAAAGGAAATTGATGAAATTATTAGGATTTAAACTGAAGTAAGGGAATGATGGAAAGAGAATTTTAGAGATCTTTATGAGAATAGTAGAGGTATGTTGAAGTGTGGAATTGAAAGCAGCACTATAAATATTAGTGACAAAAATGCAATGAGAATATTGAAAAAATGACAAGGCAATAATTAGAGATTGTAAAATATGAATGTGACTTATGCATTAACTTGACAAGTTGGTTAATATGCACACGAAGATTTATTTAAAAATTATATGGTATGGTTAGCAAATTATTTAGTAATGAGAAGGAATTGTTACTGAACATTAGAATTCAATCAATGTGTTGGAGTGGAATGTTCTGATTTTTTTTTTTAATGGAGTTTAGCAATAGGTATTATCCCAAATGACTATTCAGCGTTCTTTTACCACTTTAGTGCTTAATAGTAGTACTTTAAAAGCCAGCTGAATAATCCTGAATGATATTACCTGTAATAGGAATGCGACTCTTCTTATCTGAGCAGTTGGATGTAAATGAAAACATCTGCAAAAGGCGTATGATTCCAATGATTTGGAAGTTAGTGGGCTGGTTAATTAATAATTAATGGACTGCATGACCTGAAGCCATCTATCTACTCTGGTTTTTCTTCAGATCGTATAAATCGTAAATCACAGATGGTAGGTCTGAATAAGGAACTTGGTCAGTATGCCCAACAACACTCCAAGCAGCAAACAAGAATGACTTTGACGAAGTCGGAATAGCTAGAAAGCAAAGGCACCCTCGCATGGAAAACAAGTAGCCTGGAAGAAATATTGCTGGAGATGTACCTTTACTCCTTTTCCTTATTTGGACAGTTTCTATCTGAACCTCAAGAGACTGTCAATTTTATACTCTGGCTTCCTCTGCTTTCTTGAACTTGGTGAATGTCCTGATACTACCGCCTGCCTGGGAGCCTAGCAAGGCAACAGCTTTTCACTTGGAACCCAGTCTCTGTCCCTAGAGAAAGCAGAAAGGACCTGGAAAACCTCACTGTGAAGATGTGGAATAGGAGGTTGGGAGGGAGCCGCGGCGCTTCTCCTTTAGCTGTTTACTTAATCTGACACAGACGTCAAACAATCAGTTCATTTTATGGCCTGTTTGATGACTGCCAAACTTGGGGCAGTACCTTTTAAGGGAAAGGGTAGATTATATGGCCTGGTTTGTTAAGGGCACCTTGAATGAAAGCCATAGCTTGAAAGGTCAAGAAAGCAGCTTTGTGTGCCATGGGTTCTTCTCTGCCAAAGCACTTTCCAGACCCTGACCTAAGACAACTCCATGTTCTGTTGCCTTTGGGATGGGATTAGCCCAGAGGTGGGCTTCAAAAATTTTAGCAAGGGGTTCTCTGCCCAGTTGCTGGGCAGGCGTGGCCATGGTGGACGTTGCCTAGTTGGCCTTCTGCAACATGGCGGGGGGGGGAGTGTTTTTGTCTTCCCTGGGCTTCAGAGATTTTTCTCGAGCCTCCGGGAGGGCGAAAATGGTCTTCCCAGGCTCTGGAGGCCAGAAACGGGCCGTTTTTGGCCTTCCCGAACTTCTGGTAGGCCCGTTTTTCACCCTCCCCGAGCTTTCATGTGCGCCCTGCACTTACCTGCATCCAAAACAGACCGTGTGGAGACTCCTAGGAGGGGTGGGGCGGGTGGGGCAGGGCGGGGCCAGCCAGGTGTGGGATTTGGGGGTTCTCCAAACTGCACCCCTGCAAACCCCCAGCAGCCCACCCTTGGATTAGCCTTGATCTCTCTTGGTGTTTGCTGCCCATCTAGCCATCACTAGATCCTACCCTCACCGATAATTTTCATCCTGTCTCCAGCTTTCCTTTTCTGGTTGTTGAGGTTTTGAGAAGGTAAATGTGCTGCAACTCCAGAGGATCCTGGATGAAATGGGTTTATCTGGACCCCTTTCAGGCAGGATTTAGGTCTGTAAATGTCACTGGTTACATTTTTCAATGATCTTTGGCAAGAGCAGCACAGGGGTCATCCTTCTCTCCACGGCTTTCAATGCCATCAACTATGGAATGGCTCCAGAGACTGGGAATGGAGGGGGGCACTATGTTGACCTGCTTCACTTCTTTCCTCTGAGGGTGTTTTCAGTAGGTGTTGATCAGGAGTGTGAAACTGCTGGATCAGGTCATCTGTCATCATGGATGATATGCTAATGATACCAGTTATACAGTTCTGTCTATGGTGAGATAAGTGATGCTGGGACCACCCTTTCTTGATGCCTGGAAGCTGTTGAGACTGGATGGGACCAATAGGCTAAGACTGAGCCCTGGCAAAACGGAATGATTTTGGATTTGGGCTTCCTTGGTCTTGGCGAATGGATTGGATGGAGATGCACTCCCTAGACAGACAGGATATGTAACCTGGGAAGTCTTCTGGACTTTTGACACCTGCTCAAAGAACAGGTTGCAGTTATGGTCAGGAGAGCCTTTGTGCAACTGCAGGTTGTGTACTGGTTACATCCATTCCTGGACTAACCTCCCTTCTTCACAGTCATTCATGCCCTAATCGTCTCCTTTTGGACTACTGTAATGCACTGTACATGGGGTTGCCCTTGAAGAGTGTCTGGAAGCTTCAGTTGGTTAAAAATACAGTAGCCCACATAGTTCTGTGTAAGTTGAGATCAGTGCATGTATCATCTCTTTTGCAAAACCTGCATTGGTTGCGGATTTGCTTCTGGTGAAATTCAAGGTGCTGGTTATCATCTTTAAGCCCTACATGGGCCAGGTTATTTGAAGGACCATCTCTCCCCAGGTACATCTATCCGGCCCACCACAGCAGGAATGCAAGGTGTGTTGCAGGTTCCTTATACAATATTAGGAAGATACATCTAATGAGCCTGAAGAAAAGGGCTTTCTCTGTGGAATACCATTGCCCTGGACATAAGATTGATCCCCACCATGATATTTTTCTGGAAGGCTCTGAACACGTGGTTCTGTCAGCAGGCCTAGGTATCCAGGTAGAGACAGAGCCAATCCAATGGCTGGTGTGATCGCGTGACTGCTGCCTGAAATTTTAATACTATAAGATGCCCAAAGTCACTGTATGTACAGGTAGTCCTCGACTTATGACCACAATGATCCCAAAATTTTTGTTGTTAAGTGAGACATTTGTTAAGTGGGTTTTGCCCTATTTTACAACCTTTCTTGCTCCAGTTGTTAAGTGAATCACTGTTGTGGATAAATTAGTAATCTGGTTGTTACGGGAATCTGGCTTCCCGATTGTCAGAAGGTCGTAAAAGGGGATCACGTGACCCCAGGACACATCAATGGTCATAAGTAAGAACCAGTTGCCAAGCATCTGAATTTTGAACACACAACCATGAGGGTGCTGCAAAGGTTGTAACTGCGAAACACAGACATAAGTCAAATTTTTCAGTGCTGTTGTAACTTTGAACGTTCATTAAATGAACTGTTGTAAATCGAGGACTACCTGTATTAGGCAGCCATATAATAGCAACAGCATTCTTCCATCTCCCCGGCATACCACAGCCAAATTATACAGCTATAATAAAAAAAAAAGCTTGGGGTAACTAGAGTACATTTTACATGGAAAGAATATGAACTCACTAAGATCTTCCAGTATGCAAAACAAAATTTTTGAAGTCTAATTACTTTTTTCAGGCTGCCTTCCCTCACCCTAGACATCAGTTAACACCAGGTTTGACTAGGAAAAAGAAAATCCTGTCTGTTAACAAGGATTTAATTAGTTGGTTTCATTTCTTCTGTTTAGACATCCACCCACCCACCCACCCACTGGTTTGAAAGGTTACGCATGTGCTAAACCAACTTGTGCGTCACTTTCTTAAGTATGTCAGTAACTGACATTAATTTCAGTAAAACAATTTAGTCTTTGGTACTTACCCTGTAAACTGTTACAATTCGCGTTAGATTTCTGATGAGAGAATTTCCTACCCTCTGAGAATTGCATAGGACACTGAGAGAATAGGTAGGCAGTCCCAAATATTTGGTCACACTAAGCTTGAAATGAATAAATCACTGGAGGACGTTTGGAATAAGGAAAAGATGCTGGGGTTCTTGATCATAAACAACTCTTGAAATGGTAGCCTCAGTGTATTCTTTTAAAAGGTGTTTACAGATCACCTAGAACATTTTTTTGATTACCTATTACATGGAAGAATATGTCTATTCATTACAATAGCAACAAGATTACAGACATGGAAGTATTTGAGATTTCTTAAGATGCTACAAAAAATAGATACGAAGTACATATATCCCTTCTCTTGATTTGTTGGGAGATGTGAAATGATCATAAGACACTGGCTGCTAACCATGATGGAGAAAAAAGGATCGACATGTGCAACAACTTGTTACATTGACAACCTGGCCTCTTGTGTTTATGTTCTCCAAAGCCAGACATGAGTATCAAAGTCACAAGGTTGGCATTTTGACATCACAACATGAGTTTTGTCACTTGCCGCCTCTGCCCCCCCCCCCACAATCCCATGGATGTCTATGCAAATGAGGATGTTATTGATTGCCAAATATATTTAGGCCAATTCTGCACTGCAGCCTAAGCTGCTTGTCTCCCATGCTGTTTCCATCCATTTCTGGAGCCAATATCAGATATTTCAGTGAGGATTGCAAAGGTTTGCCAAACGGGCTGCGTTGGTGCTCGTTTTGAGCTATGGAAGGTTTGACGAGTCATTCTTCTTTTGTTAGACATCTGAGGCAGTCCAGACAAGAAGCACAACTATGAGTACCAACTCTATGATTATTGTAAGGTTATATTAACGGAACTGGAAGACTGAAAGTATTTCTCCCCGCCCCTCATTTTACTCTCTGGTAAATAAAGGAGGGTCCCTTTTGAAATGCTTCCTCTCCATCTGTGGGCTGAGAAATCTTTTTTAGGCCAGTTGTCTAGTCTGTAGCTCTTTATTCTGTCTCCCAAGGCCATTCTCACATACCATTACAGATGTTTTTTGATCTTCCCATTCATACAGAGAAGGCAATCCTTCCTGGCTGACTCCTCTGTAGATTAGTCTATCTGTGCCTGCAATTTCTTTTAGGGGTGTCCTTTCTTCGATTGACCCTGTGCCTTTCTTATGCTTTCCCAGATTTGCATACATGGAAGGTGTAACATTCCCTTCCCATTATTATGCTTTTTGATACTAATGCAGGCCCTGCTTCCATGGCAGCAAGAACTGATAATTCAGTTCACAAAAACAGATTAGTAAAGTTTCTACGTTGCAAGTTAAATATATTTTTTAAAAATGAAGGAGAGGTAAGCTTTGTAATGTTGTTGCCAGGGGATAGGAAAGCAAGAAAAGAATGCTACAATTTGCTGAAAGGGAAATATAAAAATTCAATGAGCCTGAGCTTCCAATTTGAAGATTGTTCAGTGACTTGACGGAGCACCATTGATTTGACTGCAAAATCATAAAACATACAGTAGCAGCCTGATAACCCAGGATGAAGTGCCAGCCTGGGGTAGCAACCAGTTTCTGGAAGGGAGGGCTCATGCTGGGAATTATAGCCAATCAGAGCTGGGACTGCTATGGAATGGATTGAAGCACTGGAGACTTTCTGCTCTGAAAAGCTCAAGATAGCTTGGGTTGGAAAACAAGAATTGAACATGGGCGTGGAGTGCATTTGCAATGGGCTGGGAGTAAGTGTAGGATGATGTCATCTGTTCCTGTGCTCAGGAAGTGGTGAGTAGCCCATGTTGGCAATGGGCCAGGCAAAAAGTGCACAAATGCCCTTAGGCTTGAGCCTCTTGGTGGCCCTGAAGAAATACAAGGGAAGAGAATAGAAGTAAACATGAATGCTGTCCTTCTTCCTCTCTTTGTAGAAAGGCGAACAGTCTCTAAGAAGAAGTCTCCTCTGTTCATGAAGACCTTCCATGCAGTTTGCAATCCTTCTGGAAATAAAAGGCTAAAGAAAGCTGTAGGTATAGAGAGAAATAGTGTTTTGGAGGTCTGGAGAACATGGTGAAAACCAACTCAGTGAGTTCATATTCAGATAAACTGGTGCTTTGCACATGTAGCACAACTGGATTGCCAAAATGTGGATGACCACTAACTCTTTGCAGTGATGGTCTAGAATTTTGCAGTTAAGATCTGGTAGTCCAAGTATTTTGTGATTAATCTTACCTTCCTTGATGATTTTAGGGGAATCAATGATCAAATATGCTCAGTTGCTTCAACAAATTGGGGTCTCTAAGGGAATTGGTGTTTCTGATCTTTGTGGATGTAGAGGCTCACAGCCTTTAAATAGAGGTCTCCTTTTTCTGGATGGGAAACAACTGTAAGTTAGTTTCTTTCAAACATTGTTGGTGACATCTGACCCTTGAAGTAGCTCTCTGACATATTTTCCTCAAGGTTTTGTACACAGAGCTACAGGAGTGCTATTCCAAGCTGACAGATATATGTTTTCAGTCACAGCTCTTTGCTTGGGACCTTCAGAAGTTTGTGCCACTTGTAATGTGACCTAATGTCCTTTGGTCAATATGGAAGCCTTTTGAACACTAACTCACTCTGGGCTGGGCCCACGGCTGAGACACTCCAAAACAGTTGTACCTGGCTATCAGAGGGGAGAAAGGTAACTTCTTGGGGTGTGAAATGAAACAGCTACACAAAGTGCAAAGGAGGGAAATCAGGAATCTAAGTAGGCTGTAAATTCCAAAGATTAGCTCGCTTAATATTCCTGTCCATCAGTGTATTCTGCTTTAGTTGAACTGTGTCCTCAACAGTTCATGAGGTGGAATGATTTTAAATAAACAAAACCTTGTCAAATGTCCAAGCCTGAGATGTGCTGTTTTCTCTCACTTAGGACATTTTTCTCATTATGAAAAGAAATATCCTAAAATCCAAATTCACAGTGGCAACTACCTGTGCAAAGCATGTGTAGTTGTTGGTAGGCTGGCTGGATCAGTATCGTGAGAAATAGCAATGGGAACGAAATCTCTTTCTCTGTGTTTGTGCTAGATGCTTAATCGATTAATTCCATTTTCTGGGTTTGCACAAGGCACTGGATTTAAATGTGAGTTGGCTAGCTTGTGATTCAGTGCGTCATGCAAACAGCCATTTTCTCGCTCTCCATAACACCATACCCGGTCAAGGGCAGGTCCTTTCCAATCACTTCCCATTCAAAGTGGGATGGGTAATTATCAGCATATTCTTGATTACTGACCTTTCAGATGTGGTAAAACTCAGATTCCCCAATTTGTTTTCATGATAGCCAGGAGATAAAATGCAATATCTATATATTGGTAACTTATCCCTTTACAGTGCCATGGCAGAGAGAGAGCGGGAGAGAGGGAGGGAGGGAGAGAGAGATGCATGTATGCTCTTGTATGCATGTACTGCACCACTGTAAAGCAGGGGTGTCAAACTGGATTTCTTTGAGCGTGGGATCAGCATTGTAGTTCTCCTCCTCTGCCGTTGGGGTGGCAGAGATGGGAGGGATACTCCTGCAGCACCCTGCCGGACAAAACGGGGTATGGGAGAGCCGTGTGTGGCCCTCCTGTGCCCCATTTTGGCCGGCAGATTGCTGGAGGCCGTCCAGGCTGAAAATGGGGTGCAGGGGGGGGCACATGAGGCCATCCTGCACCCCATTTTGGCTGCAGAGGCACAGCAGGCCAGTTTTTTGCTATTTCCAGGTGTGCCAGATCCTTTGCTATTTCCAGGTGTGCCAGATTTAAGCACCCCATGGGCCAGATCCAGCCTGAGGGCCTTGAGTTTGACACCCGTGCTGTAAAAGGATCAGATAGCTTCTCTGGTTTCTGGAAGGATTGGTACCTAATTAGTCCAAATTCAGTACTGCAATACTAAACTTCTTGGGTTCTCTTGCAAATTTCAGGGAGCTGTATCTAAGATGGCATTTTGCTATCTGGGCATTCCATGTACAAGAGTTAGAAAAAACTCTGAGGAGGGTGTTCATATGAACAGCACTGGTTGGAAATTTCTTGGACCACATCAGTTCTCTCACTATTGGGTTTGCAGATAATTCCAAAACAGAGCTTAAAAATAAACAAGAGGGTTTTTGTACATGAATGAGTGTTTTTCTCCCATCCAAATCTTACTGATATTTCATTTGCATTTTTAATTTGACTGTGTTGCATATACAGTAATTCCCATTAATCTCCACTTTTCATTTAAAAAATCTTGCAAGCGCAGCGGTCTGGTTCATGCTTGCAAATGATCCTAAATTCAGTCTCTCTGGGATATCTATGTTGAAATGGGAAAGATAACTGTCTGAAATCCTGGAGAGCTATTCCTACAGAGTCACGTCCTGCTAACCACAACATAAAGGTACTTGTCCTGATTACGTCACACTATATCATTTACACCTAAATTTGTTCTTAACTGTTCCATTGTGAAATTGTGTTTTCCTGGTTTCCTGACACAAGTCTTGCTGTAAAATCTCTCTGATGAAGATGCCAGAGGCTAGGACTTTCTTGGGCTCCCAAAGATTATTTTTAGCTGTTGAGTAAAGGTCTTTATTCCAGTCCCTACTATTAGTACTACTACTATTCCTAGTGCTACTTCTACTAATCATTTTTTTCTCCCTGAACACCAACCAGTTCTACAACCACACTGTTTTTCGAATCTGTTTGAATCTATTTGACAGAATCTTGGGACTTTTCCTTTAAAGCTTGCAACTCCCACAACCTTTTCCCTCACCTTCAAGCTACCCAGAGTTGTTGAGAGATGAATGGCACACAAGTTATATTATTTATTTATTTATTTATTTATTTGTTTGTTTGTTTGTTTGTTTGTTTGTCTGTCTGTCTATCTATCTATCTATCTATCTATCTATCTATCTATCTATCTATCTATCTATCTATCTATCTATCTATCTATTTATAGGAAACACCTTCAAAATGCAGTGAGGGTTGTGGAAGGAGAAGGGTGCCTGGGTTTTAAATTTCCAGGAAAGCATTCATTGAAGGGTGAGTAAATGCTTTCATTAAAAGCATTCTTCTCAAAAGTACCATTTATATCATTGATTTTCTACTTTAATAACAGCTGCATCTCATAATAACAGCACAGGAAGGTGGGTGTTGCTTGGTCCCATAGGAGAGTTCCCCCATCGTTACCGAGCTCCTTCTAAAATAGATTTCACACTTTTTCTTAGTGTGGCATTCATTGGGTCAAACCAGAGCATACTTTGACAGATAATGAAACTCTGTCAGAACTCCTCCCCCGTTCCCCTGGTCCATGTTACCTAGCAATTATAGGTAGTCCTCGATTTACGACCACACTTGAGCCCAAAGTTTCTGTTGCTAAGTGAGACATTTGTTAAATGAATTTTGCGCCCTCTTATGACCTTTCTTGCCAGAGTTGTTAAGTGAATCATTCCAGCTGTTAATTTAGCCACATGGCTGTTAAGTGAATCTGGCTTTCCTCATTGACTTTGCTTGTCAAAAGGTTGTGAATGATGATCACATGGTGAGGGTTCCAAGTAACACCCCCAATGATGGCCTCCAGGGCTGACACACGTGACCCTAGGACACTGCAACCATCATAAATATGAACCAGTTGGCAAGCATCTGAATTTTAATCTCTTGACCATGGGCATGGCTGCACTGGTTGTTAAGTGTGAAAAATAGCAATAGCACTTAGACTTATATACTGCTTCATAGTGCTTTTACAGCCCTCTCTGAGCGGCTTACAGAGTCAGCATATTGCCCCCAACAATCTGGGTCCTCGGATTTTTGGTCCTCAGGCCAAAATTGGTCATAGGTCACTTTTTTCCAGTGCTGTTGTAACTTTGAATGATCAAAAAATAAACTGTTTTAAGTTGAGGACAACCCGTAGTGGATGATTTTCCCACTGACAGTGTCACTGTGTGGGCGGGAAGCGCAGCAAAGCCAAGGAACTCGCCCAACGGCTTTCCTTAACGTGTCCCTTTTTAACTCTCTAAAGGCAGCACCAGCCTTCTGCTTTAGGGCCATGTTTGGGTACTGTGGCAGTGCAATTTACGCTTTTCATTTGGCTCAAGGATTAGTGGAAGGCACATTAACATGGCTGTGAAGAAGAGCTTCCTTCCTGTATGGCTTCAGCCAAAGAATAGTGAATGACCTCTGGCAGTTTAGTGGCTGATAGACTTTGATGAGACAAAGCAGATTGAAAAGGCGGAAGGATTAGAACTCTTATCAATGTGAGGAGTGTAGTTGCTATGATTACACAGAATATTTGCTTCTTTGAAATGGGGACTGCATTTTAACCCAGCAGATTTTGTTAAAACTGCTGTACAAGCTTGGATATAGTACAATGCAATGCAAAGTTTAGAAGTATTTCCCAAAATAGACATCTGTTGTCAATCAAGCTAGGTTTTTAAATCTGTCTTCAATTGTGTGGGGTCACAATTGTGTGAGCACCTAATTTGCATTTCTTCATTCACAGATGAAGTATTTAGATTTTGGAACTTTTGAACTGGTTTCTATTGCTAAAAATAAAGTAAAATAGAATCTCCATGCCACAGGGTTTAAATAAAATGATTAGGGCTATATGCTAGGATTACATTTCCATAATGCCAGACATCATGCTTCCATAATGCCATGCAATATGCTAAGGGATAATGCCAATTGTTGTCCAATACCTTGGGCAACTTTCTCATACTAAGTCTATTTTATGGGACTGTGATAAAAATAAAATGGAGGAAGCTAGAAGGAGTCTGCATGTCACCTTGAAATCCTTGGAATAGAGGTGGGATATAAATAAAATGGATCTAGAGAGCACTGTGTCTCTAAACTATCATATTCAGGTCACTCTTAACTGTATTTGAAGCTTTATGATTTTTTTTTGGTAGTGAATAACCAGGAACCAGATCTATTGATCCATGGAGTAGATGCAGTTTATGTTAAACTTTAGCCATACTAGACAGCTAGTCAGATAGCCATCCTTGTCCTGTCAGTTCCTGAAGGAAAGGTAACACAGATGTCTGGAGGTCTCTGCTATGTACTCACTGTTGATGAGGGATCTCTCTTTTCCAAGAGCATATTACATTGGTGTGTTTGTATGTTGGCATATGTAGAAAGCCTTTTTCATATGATTTTACATCAAATTTACAGGTTTACAGGTTTAGGCAACTATTTCTCAGTTGCAAGGACAATATACCAAGAAACAAAAATGTGTGTGGTGAGTGGGAGCTACGTGTTTTTGGTGAAAACATGAAAGGAACTAAAATTATATTACTACACAACAATACTACTGATGTTTTATATGAAGAATTATTTTTAGGTCTTCTGCACTGTACAGTTTTATCATTCTTTCTCTTGTCAGGCATTAAAATCGGGTTACCTTTTCAAAAGAACCTCCCTCCCTCCCTCCTTTATTTTGTTCAGTTCAAAAAAGCTTCTTAAATAAAGCCTTATCTTGTTCCATGTTTAGCAGCCAGGCATATTCAGAGTCATAACAGCTGGGATTAGAATGGGATAGGATGGGAAAGTAACTAAACCACAATCCACTGATCACAGGAACTATTTAACTGATCCTTTGATATCATAATACTAGAAGACAAAGCAGTGTGACATGGGACACTTCCTCTCCCCAACGGGAGCTATGATATAGGACACCTGAAACAACAAGTACACAAAAGATTCACAGTGTCTGTCCTGGAATGTCTTATTTGGGTTGAAGTTGCTTGTCCCGGAACTGCGTTAAAGGCACAAGACCAGCATATGTATGCAAGATATTCTTTTCTAAAATAAATAAATAAATAAATAAATAAATCAACACAGCTCTAATTGGTATACTTGCATCACAGAGGAATGTTGAAGTCAAGGGTAGATTGGATTTTTGGCTCATAGAAACGAAGGATATTTTATCCTTCCAAAATCTCAGAGAAATAGAATGAAAATATACCAAGCTAGTAGATATAAGTTTGACTTCTTGCATCTAATTTCTTGCAGGCTTCCCAGACAGCTGTACCAAAGCATGATTCACTAGTCTTTGGAGAGAAAAACAGCTGTTCATTCAGCGGCCATTTGAAATTACGACAATGCTGAGCGAATGGTAGTCACAACTGGTCCTCAACATTGCAGCCATTGCAGCATCCCTGTGGTCACACGATCAAAATTCAGGTGCTTGGAAGTCTGCCCGCATTTTTTTTTTTTTTTAGCGTATGGCACGTGTTAGCCAGGGATCACCGAAGTGGCTGCCTGTGAAAGGAATTTTTTCGGAAAATGTTATCTTACCCACCGGATGCCTGAATGCCAGTATGCAATTGGGGGAGGCTCCTTTCCTCTCTCTACACAGTTTATTCGCTCATGGAAATCGAGCTGCCGAGCTGTCGACGTCAGCAGAGCGCAGGCTCGGGATCTTACCATGTGAGCCACTACGGCCCCCTGCCCGCTTTCATGTCCATAGATACACTTCATCTCCCACCCACCTTGCCACATCTCTGCCCTTTTGACTGTCCTGCACTTCTCTGCCTTCTCTACACCCCCAACACATCTTTGCTATCTTTTTCCTCTCACTGCTGCAAAGCATGCCTGGTCAAGTCAGCTGCCAGCCCTGCATGAGTCCTCTCTGAGGCCTTGGGGAGCCTTGCAAGGACTTGCAAAGGGCCAGCAGCTGCCCTTTGCAAGTCCTTTGACTGGACACACCTCATCAGCAGTGGAAGGAAGAGGACGGTGAAGGTCAACTGGAGGGACTGAGGCAGTAGGGGGAGTAGAGGACTGAAGAGCAGGGTGATCAAAAGGGCAGAGATGAGAAGAAGGGATGACTTTGTAACTTTGAATGGTTGCTGTATGAATGATTGTTAAACGAGAATTACCTGAAATGAAAGAAAGCTTGGGTCAAGGAAACTTTCTTCATCTCTGTGTAGTATATTATACTGTTATCTGATTGATTATTGTAAGTTTTCTTGATTCGATATCCTATATTGTTTGATAAATAAATAAATCTCTTTTTGACCAGATCAACATGTGAAAACGTGACCCCCCAAAGTCAAAATGCACTCAAGGTCAGTGCAACTCAGGAAGAGTTTGTAGGCTTTCCCTTTAGAACAGGGGTGTCAAACTGGCAGCCTGTGGGCCAGATGCATCATACATAGGCCATGCCCACCCCAGCACTTCGCAAAGGGAAAAAACAGGGTTGAAATCCAACAGGTTCTGACAGGTTCTGGAGAATCGGTAGTGGAAATATTGAGCAGTTCGGAGAACTGGTAGTGGAAATTTTGAGTAGTTCAGAGAACCGGCAACTACCACCTCTGGCTGGCCCCACCTCTGGCTGGGGTGGGAATGGGGATTTTGCAGTATCCTTCCCCTGCCATGCCCACCAAGCCATGCCCACCAAGCCACACCATGCCCACTAAGCCACGCCCACAGAACCGGTAGTAAAAAATTTTGTATTTCACTAGTGGAAAAAACATAACGAAACATCATGTGACAGCAACGTGACAACCGTAAGTTTGATACCCGTGCTTTAGAAGATAATCCACAGCCTCCTTGATGTGGAGCAACCTTGCCATAGAATTCTGAGAGACATGCTTGGCCCGCCACAAATCAAAGAAACCTGAGAATCACTTTCAAGATTATGAAAGTTGTGTCAGTGAGTGATTTTTTGATGAGAGTCCCAATAGTGACTGTCTTCAAACTTTATATGGGACTGCTGGAGGTCCATTGTCTTCCAGATAAAACTTCTAAACCATTATGCCCACGGTTAAAACAATACATCCAAGTAATAAATGCAGCATTACCAGCAAAACTCACCTAACCTCTTGGCCCAAATACCTAAGGGAAGAGCCAGTTCCAACTGGATCTTCCCAGGAGTTTGGTGATTAGCCAAACGCATTCAATAAGGTTTTCATCCCCCAACACTTCCGCTTTTTATACCATGCAGCAGCCTAACCCTTATTTCAGGCTCCAATTTGGGTCTGTCACTGGAACCAGAGATTTTGTCTTTTGAGCTTTCGGATTCGTGCTGGAGCCCATCTTCAGGGGATTTTGCAGATTTCAGCAGAACTGAAAGGGTTTCAGAAGAGGATATTGTCCCTACCTTCTAAAAGGGAAAGAAGGAGGGATCAGGAAACTATGAACCTGTCAAGTTGATATCTACAGCAGGTTAGGTGGTTACTGCCAATTTTTTTGGTAGATTTACATTTCTAATTTTCTATTATTTCTTTTATTGATGAGGATATCCACAAAGGATAGTGCTTTATTTTCTTCTTCACCTGTGAATTTTATTCCTTTGAAGATGTTAAGAGTTTCATGCCTTGTTCTCTAGTTGTTCCTTTTTTTTATGACAAAGATAACAACTACATATTGAATCCATATAATGAACGCATGAGAGTGCTATAGTTTCTAGAGGCTTCATTAGAGTCACTGCTATGAGTCCTTAGAGTGATGATCCTATCAGTGTCCTCTGATTTGTTGCTCTGTCTATTTAGGTAGTGAGGAAGAGATTGATGCGGTTCATACATCTGATTATTTTGATCTTAGTGTATTTGGTTAGGTCAGGTGTGTTGTGTAGTACTGGTGTCGTGGATTATTTTGCTAGTTTTGGAATTATGAATGTGTAGAATGCTGTGGCATCAAATGTTGTAAGGCATATCCCCAGGCAAGAACTGGTATGGGAAGAATTACATATCATAAAATACTCCTTTCCTCAAAGATTGATCACCATAACCAATCAACTTCCCAGGCTGCTATCTAACCTCTCCATCATTTACCTTTGTCTCTTTCTTGGCAGGTGGGTATAGAGAGCAGTGGGCTACATAGCCCTGCAATTTTTATTTTGCAGTCATGCTTACAATGCTCAGCATTATTATTTGGTTTTGAAGCAAACTTTTAATTCCTACTGCTAAAGTAACAATGTCCACCCACCCATCCATCCATCCATTCATCTATCTACACAGGCATTAGTCAATCATTCAGTCTGGTGTGGTAGGGATAATGTCTGTCGGTGCATTGGTACTGATGGGCATCTCAATGTAAATCCGAGAGTCTGATGCATTTATTGATGATGTCATTAAGTAGTCCTAAATACCCACCCAGCCTCTTAGTGAGGAAGCAAGCTTAAGATAATAATTTAATCAGTCCAGTGCTTCAGAACATATATGGTAAAGTCTTTTCATCTCACTTTCTTTTTATCCTCTGGATTTCTTTCCCAGGAACTATAGTGCCTTCAGGAAGTACAAGAGGATCGAGATGAGATGTAATAGTGGTGCTTTTTCTGTTGACATGCTTTTCTGACGAACACGTGTCATTTCCAGATTCTAAGAAAGTAGCTTCCCAGGAAGACACCTGAAACAACAACTGCCTTCACTTCACTCTATATCTTTGGTGAAAGCCACAAATCCACTCCTCTCCTTTTATATCCCTCTCATTTATCAAGTCGGTTTTGTGTTTTGCTTTGTTTTCATTCCTCTACGCCAGAACAAATCTCAGCCAGAGGCAGGTGCCAGGAAGTGCTGTAATCAGAGGAATGTGTTTCTATCTTTAGTTCTTTTAACTGCAAGGAGAATTGCTGTGTTATTTTATTTAAATAAACACAACCTTTTATTGGAAATGTGAATTAGCTTCTGTATAAAGGGGTGTGCCCTGGAGACTTGTTGCTGAGCAGTGTTCTTACTGTAGAACAGTTTCCCCAATCTGGAATCTTCCAGAAATGATTCCAACTTTTCAGCCAGAAAGGTGGCAATTGAAGAGTTTTCATGCTAATGCTTTTGGAGGTGCCAGATTGGAGACCCCATAGAGAAGAATACTCTTTAGTTCCTATTTATACTGCATCACCTCTAAGTATCTCAGGTACAAGATCATCTCATAGTTCTTGGCATTAATTAAACAGCAATACCTGCCATTCTTTAAGATCTAGTTATTGCTAGGGCATACATCTTGTGCATCCCTTCAATGTGCATAAAAAGGATGGGAGGTCATGAGAAAAATCTCATTGCATCCTGTTGGTCAGGTATTTGGGATGGAGTCTACCTAGAAAGTCATCAGTTAAACAGAAGGCCTTTTGATTATGGTGGAGAAAGTAAAGGTTCTTTCTTTAAAAAAAAAAGAGGAGGAAGCAGGTCAAGATGGGAAGTCTCAAAAACACTCTAGAAGGGGAAAAAAAGTGGCAAAGTGTTTCTGTACTGTTGCATGAAGACAGCTCTCCATGAACATACCAAGAGATTAACTTGATTCAAAGGAGACTTGAACAAATATTTTATCTTTGCAACTGAACAGAATAAAAGGTAGAACCAAAGAAGGTAGATTCTTTGAATTAGAATGTTTTTAAAAGATTAATTGCTGAATAAGATGGGAATTTCCTAATGGATCCTCTGTATGCGTCTTCAAGTCAGTTTTTGACTCCTGGCAACTGTGAACTAGTTCTTGTAATTTTCTTGGTAAAACTTTTAGAAGGGGTTTGCCATGGCCTTCTTCCTAGACTTGAGAGAGAATGACTGGCTCAAGGTTGCCCAAGATTTTGTGTACCTAAGCTGGGACTAGAACTCACCAGTCTCCCATCCTGGTGCCCTAACCTGCACACCAAACTGCAATGGACGTTAGGCCTGCCATTTTTTCTCCTTTTTCTTTCAATATCAGGACTTCTAGGTTTTTCTTAGCCCAAAAAGGTATTTATAGCAGGACATTAGTCTGTTAATTTCTGCCTATCTCATATAAGCTTTGGAGCCTTTGCTCTGGAAATGTCACTTAATATAGTAACACTTGGGAGACTTATGGGAATATAACATCATTTCCAGCATCACAAAGAGATTGCCTTCATTGTTGCTGCCAACATCTTCAACTTTGCGGTGTTAGGGACACATACTTATTTTTCAAAGAGCCTCACAGAGTTTCTGTGCCTTTGACATCTGAACTTCGAGGAGACACTAAAATATTGATCAAATAAATACAACTAAGTTATAATTAGATTAATAATTGATTAATAATTAAATTATTATTAATAATAAGACATTGTCTTCCTTATTTAAGCTTACGTTTAAACTACTTAATACAGAGAGAAGGTTGCAGCTGTGCATTCACTGGACATCAGTTCCACTGGGGAAAAAATAACTTACTTTTGTGTAACCAAGGATTAGACAGGGCTTCCATGTGTTGGCATACTGAAGATAAACGCAATAGGAATGGGATTCAACTTGCATGCTGGCCAGATATCTTCTAACCAAGATATTGAGAATATTATTCAATCCTGCCAGCATTCTGCATTTTCATTAGTTGCCAGGAAACAATATAATGTGAAGTGCTCAGTCATTCCAGATGTTGCTGGGAAAGCTTTCCTGTAATTATTATCTAATTTCCCACCTCATTCTTGCATCCTTTTCAAAAACATTCCACTGTCACTTCCTCTTCATGACTATTTTATCTCTTACTTCTGTTGCACCTTTTTATTGAGCTTGGAAACAGGGGACAGGAGTTAAAATGCAAGAGGAAGGATCCCTACTGTGAGATGTTTTCAATCTAAATTAGTCTGACAATACTCCTCTGACAACAGTAGCTAGATGACAGGTCGAGAGGATTGGGAAAGAGTGCAACAGAAACCAGAACAAAAGGGGCCTTGCTACCAGTTAAAGTTGATTTTAGATTTGGAAGAAGAGTTCATACAGTATATATTTTGTATCAACAAACTGGACAAAGTAAATCATGTAAATTTGGTGGAAGCCGCAAAATAATTAAGAGTCACAATGGCAATTTTATTCCTGGAGTAGGTGTCCTTAATATTGTTCTGCTAGATGGGATGGCAATATAAAATGAAGACAGGGCTGTCTGTCTGCCAACAGATAACCATCAGCACAAAGACAGATTGGTATGGAGTAGACTTCTTTTGATAGCTTTGCTCTAAGCTGCCAGCACTTTGAAGGGTCGTCAGAGATGGATGGGAAGGCAATGAAATTCTTTCAATACATGCAAGACATGTCACTTCTGGTATAAGGGGCAATAGGACACTAAACTAATTGCTGGGGATCATTAGTGGACTGGAACAGAGGAGGTTGGCTTTAGGTCCCAGCCAGATAATTTAAGTTTCTGACTTCTTTTCAAAAACAGCTTCATCTATTGAGTGTTTTGTAAGTAGAAAAGTGGAATAAATATACTTTAGATGATAATTCAATCAGCATAGGACACTAGATAGATAAACAGTCATTTTAACAAAACAGGAAACTGTGGTCAGGGTCACTTCTCTCCAGAAAAAGCTACATCTAGCATGTTAGCCTGAGTTGTTACTATGTATTCCTTGGTAGATGCCTTTTTGGATCTCCTTAGATGCAGAAGTAACTCTAGAATAGAGTGATTGTGATCATTTGAGGCAGTTCAATCCCATCTGGGTCATGTTCAATCTTATACTTGAGCCAGTTTGCTCTAGTGGTTAAAGCACCAGGCTGGAAAAAGGAAGGCTGTGAGTTCTAGTCCCACATATTTTTGAAAGCCAGCTGGGTGATATTGGGCCAGTCACTCTCACTCAGGCCAACTCAGTTCACAGGGTTGTTTTGGGGGTAATAAGAGGAGGAAGGTATGTTGAACACGGGTGCAATGTTGAGTTATTTGTAAAAATAATAAAAGCGGAATATAATTAAATAAATAAAATTATGTTTTAATTTACTGGTCATGTTTAGCCCCATCGTGAATCTACCAGTTCAGAGATTCCATTGCCTGAACTGGAACTGTGATAAAGGTACACAATTAATACAATGTATTGACATTATCACATCATAAATGTGTAAATGACTTCTCCCAAGGGTGTTATGTAAATGTTGAAAAACTTTGAAATGAAGATAGAATCCAATGACACTATGCAGTATACATTTATAGTATAAATTTTGAAAAACGTTTTCATGTTTGTAGTTCCCAAGATGCTCTTTATAGTAGTGGAAAATCATCTTCCCAGCAGCAACCAGCTGCTCAATTTGAATAGCCAGAGAAGTGACGTTCCTTCTGATTTACAGTGTATTTGGCAATGGATGACTTGGCATCAGTGAATTAATCCATTTTCTCCTTTTCATCTTCCATTAGAGTAAACCATAAACCATAATCCAGACCACATCATGGATCAGAATGGAAGGAACATTGTCTATTGGGTCATATGAAAATTCAGTTGAGACCACATGTTAAAATGTATTTATATTATTCTTTAATAAAAGTATGATAGTTTGCACAGCAGAAGAAAAGCAAAACAGCTTTCTACTGTTCTATCTAAAGCTACAAGTGAATGATCTAATGTAGTAAGTGCAAGGCAAGAATATACTTTAGTCTTTGTAATATAATGTCTTTCAGTTCCATTAGGACCACAAGACTCAGAATTGTTAGCCAGCATGATATTCTATAATCCTAACTCATTTGAAAAATACCTGGTTGGGGAAAGGATTCATGTAATTGGAATTGTGGTGCTCAAATACTACCCTCATATGTTACACTTACATTAAGCCTATTTAACCCATGAGCGCTTAACTCTCTAACCAGATCAATAATCAATAAGATAACAGAGAAAACTACCTGTTGATATCAGGACTTTTAGTGTTTCCAGGCAAAAGGAATTGGTCAGTTATTCTATTTTCCTGGGTAAGCATAGGAATATAAGTAACCAATAGCAGCAGTTTTTGGAGTTCCTGTTATTTATAAAAATATTCTAAATTAGGTGATGAATGTAATAAACATTTTGCACTGAAATATTATTTACAATTATTTACATGGTAGTGATACTGATGATTTTATTTTTATATATATCCTGTCTTTATTATTTTTACAAGTAATGAAGTGAACATATCCAATGCACTCTTCTCTTCCTATTTTCCCCACAACAGCCTTGTGAGATATGTTGGGCTGAGAGTGAGATACTGGTCCAAAATCATCCAGCTGGCTTTCATGTCTAAAATGGGATTAGAACAGGGGTGTCAAACACAAGGCCCACGGGCCAGATCTACCCCATGGGATGCTTAGAACTGGACCACGGGCCCACACTGGAAACAGTGAAGGACTGGCCTATGGTACCTCTGCCAGTGAAAATGGAGCTTGAGAGGGCCATGTGCGGCCCTCCTCAGCTCTGTTTTCAGCCATGACAGACTCTTCTAGCCCTCTGCCAGCAAAAACGGAGCTCAGGGAGGCTGTGTGCATCACACCCAGGCTCTGGTTTCAGCCACGATGGCCTTCTTTTTTCTGTTCTCTCCATTTTCTGTTTTTGCTGGCAGTGGGCTGCAGGAGTCTGTCGTGGCCGAAAACAGAGTCCGGGCAGGCCATCGCATGCCTTGATGAGTGATGTCAATCTGGCCATGCCCCCCCAGCCCCCTGAGGTCAAACACAACCCTGATGCGGCCTTCAATGAAATCAAGTTTGACACCCCTGGACTAGAACTCATCTGGTGCCTTAACCACCAGACCAAACTGGCTTTCAATTATTTTATTTTATATTGAATTTATTATATTTTTTTACTTATTATATTGCACAAATGTTTTATATTTATTGAAGCATTCTTTAATAATAATCGAAATACCCTATCTATTATTAAAAGTTTATTTCCCTTGGGTGAATTAAATAAGTCTTATATTTTTCTTAGCCAGATACTATGCTTAACATGGGTCATGCAGCAGAAAGGCATCTGTGGGAAGTGATTGAAGAAAGGTAACCATCAGTAGTGGTTTTCAAATCCCATTACTACTAGTTCGCTCGTGGGTGCGTGCACACTCACAGACGTGTATGACACTTCTGCGCATGCACACAGATGGGCGGGTGGGTGGGTGGAGCCTCCCGCCGCCACCGCTACTGGTTCACCTGATCCGGGGCAAACCAGTAGCAACCCCCTGCTGTAACTAATGATCCTGAATTATATGATCAGTTTTGTTACTTGTTTTGTGAACAGGATGACTTACATGACATATGAGGAGCAAGGGAACTTGATAGGAAGAGGCATAAACCTCATGGCTTGGTTAAAGCATGGTCAAGCTTTTCTGACTTCCATGGAACTCCATTTGAAACAAGATGCTTTTAAAACTGCTGCTCCCAGCCAACATCTACATGATTTTTAATTTCAAACTGGCATCAACATCTGTCTCCTTCCTACCTCTTTAGAGTTTCAATTTCCAAAGAAACCAAGGAATGTTCCTATTGTCTGACAATAAGACTAATATTTTTCCTCCTGGTGTTGTCTGTGTGGACTTTTTTTTTTCATTCTGAGGGACCCACAAGGACAGAACATGTTCACTAAGATTACAATGCCAGACTAAGTGCAATCATTTTTGCATCACATTTATGTAAATTATTGATGTATAACACAGAATAAGTATCAATAATAAAACAAATGGAAGAAATATAGTCCAGTGTAAATGCAAACAACTAAAAGGTCTGGAAAAATAAAAGAGCAAAACTGGCGCTGAAAAGAACACAAGAAAACCTCTTTGAAAAAGGATGTTCAAAGATAGGTAGCCATAACAGAAAAGGAGTATAGCTGATTATCATCCATGTTATTTCTGAGAGTGGGAGATCTTAGCACCATTTTTTGAGACATTCTTTATGGCCTCGTCGCAACAAATTTTAAAGCATACTTTTCGTGGAAAAAAAATATGGCGTCCTACAGTTGTAGGACACCATATTTTTTTCCCAGGAAAAGTATTGCAATTCACTTTTGCGAGGTATAATGAGGTCTACATCCACCAAATTAGTGAATAAATCTTACTTTTATTGCATTTGTTTTTACTTTCCATTAAAATTAAACCTAAGCTTGTAATTATTTTTCACAATTTGCAATATTGCAAATACATGCAATTTTTTTTTTCACACATCAGGATTGGCCATTGAGTAGGAATCTTTGAAGTTCTTGAAAATGGCATCAAATCTTTCATAGATTACAGTTCTCTGGGACAAAGTCAAGACATTAATTGCTTGAAAGATGCCCGACCATTATACAGAATACTTCAGAATATGTGATAGTTATTTATATTCATGATGATTGAAACATAATTCATGTGAAATGGGTGCCGCACATTTAGGTGCCAGTATTTGAGGCTACATACAACTTGGTAGCACAATGAAATGATTTTTGTCATTCTGCTTTGGTCAAAGGTCAGAAAAATAGATGCTGTGAAGTATCCTGGGCTCTTTGCAGGAAGGCAAGGGAAGAAATAAAAGCAAACCATAATTGATTATTGGTTATAGCTCAGCAACCAGTCATACAATTTCCATATCTTATTTTGGCAGTTGCTTTATTGGCTATGATTAGGATTGAGTGAAGAGGTCAGATTTGAACATGAAAATTATAAATAAAAAATATATACACGACTTTTAACTTCTGGAAAACAGCAAGGGAGTCCGTGGAAGCATATAATGTTGTAACAGCATTGTTCTTGTGAGGTTAGAGAAAGGAGATGAAGTGGGTGTGGAGGGGGGTTAACTAAACTCTGAACAGCACCAACTTCAGTTATTTCTGTTAAGCTGCTGAACGCAATACATTCAAAGGAACATGTAGTAAGTTTCCTCACTCTTCATTTTGCACAGTATTTACTGTTCTACTACTGCAATGAATTTAGACTGCAAAAGCAAACAAGGAGAGAAGTGGCAAAAGTGCTAATCTCCCCAATAAATGTTACCAATACATTGTGTTTGCAGCATCAAGAGGCATTGTGGAGCATTGTGTGGTAAATAATAAAGACAATGAAGCTGATGTGCAAAAGCCCATTCCTGTGTTCTCCTATCACATACCCAGTCCATCCACATGGCTCTTGCAGGTAGATCACACCTTTGGTTCAAATTTATCACAGCCCTGATCAGCATTATCTACTTTTATAGCTTATTTCAGACTGAGGTCCATATGCTAACTTTCAACTTGCCTTGTTGTCCTTTAGCTTTGTTGGTACATCAGTGAAGGACTAAGGAGGGGCTCTAATTTCCATCTATTTTACCCTTGTCGTTAAGATAATTACATCACCATCTCTTTAGCTGGCTAAAAAAAACCAGCCCCTCCCCCCTCCCCAAACCTCCCCAAACCTTTTCAACAGACCAGGTCCTCTGCTTCTCCACTCATTCAGTCCTCCCACACTATCACATTACTCCGATGGCATAAAGGGTTTGAATGATTTCCGCTGGGAGACACATAATGGAGGTATCTCTTTACAATGCCCCTCCTTCAGGCCAGCTGAATGCCTGAACAGCGTCTCAGAAATGCTGCCGCCCTAATCTTTTTAGCAACAAAGATCTGTTTCTTTGCTTAGCATGAAGTAGGCCTCAGAGGCTTGTGTGTGCCTTGGCCTGTAGGCCAAAAGCCTCCTGTTTACAATTTCCTTATTCCTGTTTTTAATGTTGTTCCGAGAGGAGCCACAAAGGACTGGTTTTATCCACAAGGAACAAGGGAGCTATTAGAGAAGGCCGGAGGAAGGAAGCGAGGGAGGAAGGAAGGAAGGAAGGCAGATCCAAAAGGAGCAGCCCAGGAGGGATTAGCAGACACAGCTGTTCCCTTCGGGAGCTGAGCTTTCTGCCTTTTATCGTTTCCCCTGCATTTCATTTTATTATCTTACTTCCCTGTTTCTATCTCGGCCATGTATTGGGCTGAATTTCACTGCAGCCACTGGAGATTAGAGACTTGCAGTTATGTAAATTCTGTCTCTTTTGATCTTTTCCTTCAATGCACACCCAACTCACATTTACCAAGGTAGCATAAAGCCTTGCTTAATCAATATGCTACCCAGCCACTTAGATCATTCCTAAACTTGAATTAGGGAATCAAAATGCTCTGGTTTTGCCTGTTTAAAGTAGATAAGTCCGACATGAAATCATACTGCGTAGTAACAGAACAATTCTTCAGATGTTACTTTGCGATAGATGGAAACCTTTACACTGCCATTCAAACACTTTCAGTTAAGGAAAATAACAAGAAATGAGGCATTCAAATTTATCATTAACTATGTTGTTACACTCTCATTCCCTGCTCCCCCCCCCACCCCCATTTGAGAGCTTATGATCCTTTTATCTGGCGAGTTCAGTGGTGGGATTCAGCCAGTTCTCACCACTTCGGGAGAACCGATAGTTAACTTTCTGAGCAGTTTGGCAAACTGGTTGTTGGAAGAAATTATTAGAGCAGAGAATTGGTTGTTAAATTACTTGAATCCCACCACTGGGTAAGTTCCATTAATGGAATAGCTAGATAGGATGCAAACACGAAATCACGGACATTGTACTGTATGATTAAACTGGCTTTAGATGTAACACCAACCTGTAGTTTCGCGCAACATGCCTGAGCCACGGCAACTTCAGACTCAAAGAATCCCTTCTCCTTGTATTTCCTGAATGAAGGGGAGGGAAAAAAACCCCTGCATCCTTTCAATGTGCAACAAACCCCTTTCTCTTCTGAATGCACAGAGCTTTGTGCAAACTCTGGTCAGTATTTTTCTTAGATTTTTAAAACTCTGTCTTTATTATTTGTATAAGTCACTCAAGGTGGCAAACATATCTAATATTTCTTCTTCCAACAACCCCATGGGGTGAGTTGGAACGAGAAAGAGTGACCGGCCCAAGGTGACCCAGTTTGCTTTAATTCCTAAGGCAGGAACAGGTATTTTTATTTACTCTACTCTAGGTCAGCAGTCACCAACTAGTGGTCCATGGACCACCGGTGGTCTCTGAGAAAATTTTGATGGTCCGCAGAAAAATTATTTGCATTTTTTATATTGCACTAAATACTGTTTATCTTTTTAAAAATCCATATTAGTGGTCGACGGGATTTACAATTATGAATTTAGTGGTCTCTGAGGTCCAAAAGGTTGATGACTCCTGTTCTAGGTGGCTTACTGACACACAAAGGTAATCCTTAGGATCACAACTGAGATCAGGTGACCAAAACCTCAGTCAAGTGAAGTGGTCATTAAGTGAGACATCCACATGATTGCTTTGCTCACAACCACAATCTTGGTACTCCCAGATGTGATTGTTAAGTAATCTCATCTTAAGTGGTTATTAAGCAGCCAGAGCGAAAAAGCTGCCTGGCGAATTTAGCACCTTTCTGTGTATGGAAGAAAACTCTGAAGGGCTGCCTGCAAGGGTGGGGAAAATCTGTTCCATGTGGACCTAAGATTCCCTCCCAGCTGAGATTCCATCCCTGCAGGCAGCCCTTTCACTCTCAAAGAGTTGCCTGCCAGAGCTAAGGAGTGTTTGCAAGCTGCAACCATCCTTGTTGGCTTCCCCAATGACTTTCTGGGGAAACCAGCACAGAAGATTGCAAATAACAATCACATGATTGTAGGGCATTTGGCAATCAATTATACATGTGAACAGGGTGCCAACACCCAGATCATGATCAGCTGACTGCAGAGGTGGTGGCGAAACATTTTGCAATAACTGGAATGCTTTACAGGTCGGAAAGCACTCATTCTGTGAGTCATTAGTCATAAATTGAGGACTACTTATAGAACTCACCATCTCCTCTTTTCTAGCTTGGTGCCTTCCCAGTAGATTAAACTATCTTCAGGATAGGAGATTTATCAAAGCCACATATCTGACCAATGTTTAGACCAAATTAAATCATGCCTTATTGCAAATCACTAACAAAACTTTTTTGCATATAAAATAATTGTAGCCCAGCCCATTGTACCTAATGAATATGACAGATCCTGACTACTGCCTAGTAATTAAGGAAACGTGCTTCCTTTAGCTATTATAAAAAAATATTCTGGACATGGATTGTTGACGTTGTTATTGACCAAGCAGGATAAACTATGCTTTTATAACATAAGTCTGATACAATAAATCCTTAGATTGAATTTTAATGCTGTTGCCAAAAGTGAAATTTGACATATGTTAAATACAATGCAGGGGTTCTTTTTTTTTTTAAATTTCTAGAATATTTTTTCAAAATGCAGGAATTAATACAGGGCACAGAGACAAACATTTATATAAATATTTTGATGTCTTGTTCTGGTTTTAATTATAAAAGTTTCATTGGATCCATTCACTTACTGAACAACTTAAAATTGGAACCATAATTTAAACTAGTCAGAAAAAGTTGTGTGAGGTAACCTTTTATATTTGCAATAGCTTGCCACTTCAGAATATTTCAATATAACTAAAATACTGGTTTTAAAAGAACACATAACAGTATGCATTGACTTTGTATCACCCCACATACTATTTGCCAAAAAACAATCATCCAAAGTTATCTGAGATTTATAAATGAAGCATTCTTCTGCAGAAATATTCTTAAGTGTCCTTGTGGAATTTGAGTCTCCCAAAAGGAACTCAGATTGTAAACTGGGCTTGAGTAACAGAAAACTCTGTGATTAACATTCTCCTGATTCACTCAGGGACACAAATCTAAACTTTTCCTTCCTGCCCAAAGTGGAATTATCATTAAGTTATAACTAGTTTTCAAGAGGAATGATTAGTTTGTTTGGGTTTTGTTTTTCTTTGTTTTAAACAAAAGAATTCTTCCAGGTAAGTTTTTTTCCTTCAGTTTTTAAAAATGTAAATGGAACTTTTAAGCCAGATGCCAACAAAAATGCAATCACCATTTACCAGGTAACTAAGGCAACCAACCACAAGTAAGTGACATAGTCCCTGAAATATATTTTTAGTGCTGGTTGGTAAAAACACAATCTAAATCCACAGTTGCAGTTACTGTGATTACTCATAATTTCCTTTATAAAGAGAATCATAATTTAAGGAACATAAGCTCAAACAAAGGGACACAGTGGCTCAGTGGCTGAGCGTGTCTATCGGCAGTTCAGCAGTTCGAATCCCTAGTGCTGAGTAACGGGGTGAGCTCCCATTACTTGTCCCAGCTTCTGCTAACCTAGCAGTTTGAAAGCATGTAAAAAATGCAAGTAGAAAAATAGGGACCACCTTTGGTGGGAAGGTAACAGTGTTCCATGCACCTTTGGCATTTAGTCATGCCGGCCACATGACCACGGAGATGTCTTTGAACAGTGCTGGCTCTTCAGCTTTGAAACGGAGATGAGCACCATCTCCTAGAGTCGGGAACGACTAGCACATATGTGCGAGGGGAACCTTTACCTTTACCTTTAAGCTCAAACAACTCCCCCAGCAGTCTTCAGTTTTCAGTGGTATGATGTAGTTTCTTTTTTCAGGATTATAGACTATGAAACTGTGATTACAGTGTTGACAGAGTCTGCTTTCTATATCTCCATACTGTACTGCCTGCAGGTCCCCCGCCCCCCCAGTGAGTTAAAGAGAACGGCAGATTTTTCTTGTCCATGTATATTGCCAAGTTGATATTGAGAATGAGATAGGATGAAGTTAGATGGTCCTGCGAGTCAGCTTCAAGTTGCTTTCACAGCAATTTAAAAAAGGTATTTGAATTGCTACAAGAGTTTGTAATCTGAAGTCTAAGGGCCATATTCAGCTCCTTGCAGAGCTGCTCCATGAATTATTATCAATCAGTAATGAGTGTGTGTAATAGTATGACCATGAGCAGTAATGATATTAACATATTTAATCAACTTAATTTGATTTTTCATTAAAACTAATTAATTGTGAGGGAGCATGTTGCATTACTGCTACACCTTTCCTTTAGAGGTTTGAGATATATATTTCTCCCCACTCTTCCAGCTCTGTTGTGTTTTCTGAATAATCCTACAAGGTAAGTTGGGCCAAGAGATCATGAATTGGCCTAAAGTAATTCAATTACTTTTATGGTTGAAGTGAGAATCTTCTCACCAATATACCTAGTGCCAGCTCAAGGGTACGATACATGGCACTCCTAGGCCAGATTGACAGATGGCGCCACCTCCTGCCAATGTAAAGATTTGCATTTTAGAATAATTTAGATGAAGGGGTGGCATTGGCACCCCCTAAACTTTGGCATTCTATTTTCATTTATACAAACCAAATACTACTAACTTCTTATTAGGCATATATAAGATTGCAGTATTTAGTTATTTTCATAAACATGTTCTGCAATTTATCTTGAAATTTTGGTTACATTTGAATCTGTATTCTGAATGTTACTCAGCACAGTGTGGCAATATTGAATCCTTAACTAAAATAAGAAAACTGCTGTAACAGAAATCATTGGGAATATGAATCCTAACTATGTTTTTAA
This sequence comes from Masticophis lateralis, assembly GCA_030761175.1. NCBI lineage: Eukaryota > Metazoa > Chordata > Lepidosauria > Squamata > Colubridae > Masticophis > Masticophis lateralis. Next base: position 93,040,096 of record JAUDYJ010000002.1, read on the forward strand.
ACTATCCTTCTTGAATCTTGTACCTTCACATCTGTTCAGATTGTGGTTTGGATACCACACCAGTGGATCAGGGAAACTTTAGGACAGGCAAAGATAGTATCTAAACAATGATTCTGACAAAACTGCACATGAAGTATAACTGAAAAAAAAAATCCACCTAACATAACACCTTTGCTAAGAAATTTGTAATTTAAATATATTGGTGATTTTCAACGATGACCATGACATGTTTTCGTTTTAAACCATGGCTTTGCTACCAAAGTACACAAGGGTTCTGCATCAGTTCAAAAGCATTATTCGACCGCAATACCAGTTTTATTTAAGAGCTGAGGTGATTTATTTCTGGATTATTTGAACTATATTTGAAGTTATAACATAACAGTTTTTTTTTCTGGGTAGGCCATTGGCCAGGACAATTTCTTCATCACACTTTTTAGCTGGTTTGATAGTTTCCCAGCTTTATTTTATTTTATTTTATTTTATTTTATTTTATTTTATTTTATTTTATTTTATTTTATTTTATTTTATTTTATTTTATTTTTTTATTTCATTATTTTATTTTATTTTATTTTATTTTATTTTATTTTAATATAATAGCCCATTTTTATTATTTTGATAAATAACTTAAGATGGCGAACATACTTCCTTCTATTTTCCCTAAAACACTAAGAGGTGGGTTGGGCTGAGAGAATGACTGGCCCAAAATCACTCAGCTGGTTTTCATGCCTAAGGAGAGACGAGAATTTATGATCTCCTGTTGTGTGGTCTGGTGTCTTAACCCTCAGACTTACTACTTAAATAAGTAACCAGATCAATGCAAAAAATATGAAGTAAAGGCATGATGCTAGTATGCAAGATCCTTCTTTAAATTTTCCTTTTCAATGGAGAAAATTGCAAAATACAAAGACCTGAAAATAGAAGTAGAACAACTGTAGCAAAAGAAAGCAAGGATAGTATCAATTGTGATAGGTGCCTTGAATACCATCCCTTTTCATAGGATTATCTAGTACTTATGAAACTTGCATCAAATGAATAATTTGCTACCTTGGCTTTTTTCCTCACTGTCCAGTAGTTTTACCCTGTGGGAATGGTTGCCCTCAGTAACTGAACAAACTCTTTGGTTGAATCTTCTTCCTTGTGGGTTTTAGGTAAGCAGGCTTAGAACAGGAACCTAAAGGAAATTTTTACTAGCTGTAAAATGTATCTCATGTAAAATAATACTTAGAAGGCTTTTTTTTAAAAAAAACAAAAAGAAGGAAAAACAGAAATTCTAATGAGTTCCATATAGTTTAAGCATGTGGTTTTGGCAATGCTGACTTGAGTGAACTGCGAGGAAAGAAAATAACTTATATGAAGCATCTGTTTGACACAGGTTAAGATGATTTCTAAAAGTATATAAGCAAAGTGTTTTCTGAAAGTCAGAAGGTACCGGTAACTTAGTGGAAAGAGCTATTAAATTAAGAAAATATTTATTTGTCATTCATTCATTCATTCATTCATTCATTCATTCATTCATTCATTCATTCATTCCACAATCTGCTAGGACTCCCATGGTTAACAATATATAGCTATTTAAAACATTTACAGTAAGAAAAAAAAATAAACAAAACATGCATGGTAAAATCATCACTTTTATCATCATCGATAAAAAGCCTCTAAAAACAAAGCCTAAACGCATCAGTAATATACAGCACCTAGATGACATCCACTTAATCCACCGATGGAAGAACTGTTTTTAGAATCTTCCAAAAAAGAGGTCACAAAAGTCTGATCATATCCAGAAAGCTATTCAGTGGATGCTGCCACTGAAAAAAGCACCATCTCTGAGCCTCAGATGCCTTCACTTGAGGTACCACCAACAGCTTCTTTTGCAAACAATTGATTGTGATTCTGATAGGGGAGCCTGGTCTTGAATGTATGTATGCCAGAAAAATCAATCCGGTTATTTAAAATATATGAAAGCTTGTTCTCATTTTTAAATAAAAAAGGATAAGAATGATAGATAACCTGCTCATCTCTCTTTCAGTATAGTAATTTGTGTGCTAAAGATATCCACAGTCCTCATCCCCTATATTTGAATTTGTGTCCCTTTGTTATATCTTTAATTGCATCCCCCACCCCTCCAATCTGTCATTGAGAAGAACTTGCTGAAATTTGGAGAAGAGCCTGCAAGCATCTTTGGAAATATTTGAGCAGCATTCCATAAAGTGACCTACATGGTTGTTATATGCAGATGGACCTATATCTGTATTCCCACTTTGTGCCTCAACTGACTCAAGCCTGAGGAGACACTTTTAAGTGCCTCATGCTTTCACAGCACTTAATTTGCCTTGTCCTTTGGTCATTTGTCTGCTCCTTTTCCTTCTCTGCTGCTTCCTGCCTCGTAAAATGATAGCCAGCTGCCTCTTCAAGGGAATGATGGAAATCTCCTGGGAACAACTGAGAGGAAGGGAGAGTTGAAGGAAACATGTCTCCCCCACCCCCACGGATGGTCAGCTAAATGCTATCATGAGCTGTTTATCAGTCCAGATGGCTGATTGGCCACCATGGTTGTACAGAAGGAAAAAAGTCAATGTTTTCAAAAGAAGAAGCAGAAAAAAAAATCATGAGATTTCTTTTAAAACAGAACAGGAAATGATTCATATTTTCTCAATGATAATTTTTTTAAAAAAATGATTAAATTAATCCCATCTTAATTGCTTAACAATTGAGAGGAGGATTGATAATAGACGTAGTCAAATTTACAATTTATATATTTATCCATTAAAATCAATGGTAGTCCAGTTATTTATGATTAAATTCTTATTGACTGCCATGATTCTTACATCAGTTCTGAATCCAGCACTTCTTAAAGAAGGGAGCCATTTCTTTGTTGATAATGTGAATTGTCAGGCATGAAGCAAATTATAACGGTCTCCAGCCATAATTACATCCAATGCTTTGATCTGTGATGACTTCATTTTAGCCAATATTCTCATTTCATGGTTTTTTTCTTCCCCACTTTATATTTATTATTTAAGTTTATTCCACATGTATTCCTTTTACAAACAATCCAAGGTGGTGAATATATCCAACATATCCTCCTATTTTCCTCATAATAACTCTGTGAGGTGGGTTGTGCTGAGGGAGAGAGTAACTGGCCCAAAGACACCCAGTTGATTTTCATGCCTAAGGCAGGACTAGAATTCACAGTCTCCTAGTTTCTAGTCTGGTGCTTTAACAGAGCATAACTATGTTACAGTTAGTCATCAGATTTCTGGCAATATGATTTATATGATTTCCTTCAAAGAATGACAGGAAATGAAATTTGATGAAGGTGCAAAGTATTCAATTTTAGATATCAATTAGTTTTCACAGATGTATACTTCCCAAATGGGACGTGGTGGCTCAGTGGCTAAAACGCTGAGCTTGTCAGTCGAAAAGTCAGCAGTTCAGCAGTTCGAATCCCTAGTGCCACGTAACAGGGTGAGCTCCTGTTACTTGTCCCAGCTTCTGCCAACCTAGCAGTTGGAAAGCACGTAAAAAATGTAAGTAGAAAAATAGGGACCACCTTTGGTGGGAAGGTAACAGTGTTCCGTGTACCTTTGGCATTTAATCATGCTGGCCACATGACCATGGAGATGTCTTCAGATAGCGCTGGCTCTTCAGCTTTGAAATGGAGATGAGCACTGCCTCCTAGAGTCGGGAACAACTAGCACATATGTGCAAGGGGAACCTTTACCTTTACCTTTATACTTCCCAAAGACTAGGTAGCAGCTGTGGTCAGGAGAGCTTTGTACCAATTCATCTTGTTCAACAGTTGGATCTGGACAGTATGAAAACTTTATCACTGTCTCCTGAATGGACTATTTCAATGGAGTCTACAAGGGGCTGCTCTTAAACATTTGAAACCTGCCACTGGTCCAGAATGGGAGTGCATGCAGTTTGAAACCAGTGGTGAAATCTAAAATTTGTTACTACTGGTTCTGTGGGTGTGACTTGGTGGTGGTAGGGGTAATGTGACTGGGTGGGCATGGCCTTTTTTTTTTTTACTTTTAAAAGCATTTGTAAAAAAAATACTTTCAAAAGGCTCTGACCATCCCAGCTGAGTTGACTGATCGGCAGAGATTTTTTTTTTCTTTTAAATGCCTCTGACAATGAGACAACTCAGCTTGGATCATCAGAGGCATTTAAAAGAAAAAAAGGGATTTTTTTTTCTTTTAAAAGTCTTTGATGATCCAAGCTGAGTTGCCTGATCGTTAGAGGCATTTAAAAGAAAAAAAGTCTCTGCCGATCAGGCAATTTAGCTTGGATCGTCAGAGGGATTTAAAAGAAAAAAAGATTTTTTTCTTTTAAAAGTCTTTGATGATCCCAGCTGAGCCGCGCGATCATCACAGGCTTTTCTTTTTATTTTTAAAAGCATTTTTTCGGCCGAAGAGGTTGTAGAAAAAATGCTTTTAAAAGTAAAAAAGAAGCCTCTGATGATTGTGCGGCCCAGTTGGGCATAAGGGGAGGGGCAGGGATTTTTGCTACCGGTTCTCTGAACCACCTGCCTCCATCGCTAATGGATCAGGCGATCCGGTCCAAACTGGGAGCATTTCACCACTGGTTTGAAACACACCCCAGTATATCCTTATAACACTACTGATTTATAAGATGCATTGGTTTCTAATAGACTTCAGGATACAATTCAAGGTGCTAGTCATCACCTTTAAAAAACAGGTCCAGGTTACTGATAGGGCCATCTGTTTCCCATTATTTTTACTTGTCCCATTGGATATGGTGGAGTAGGCATTCCTTTTCTAGTAGAACATTGTGATCTGGCACAGTCATTCAGATAACGATTCCAAGGAAGAATCTCAGCATTGAGAAGAACAGAATTATAATGTAATGGGTCTTATGGGACATAGTATTCTTAATAGGCAAAACATTGATACATGGACTATATTAGTAATTTTGTGACATATAAAATAAGGAAATATGCTCAGGAGTGGGCTTCAAAAATTTTAGCAAGGGGTTCTCTGCCCGGTTGCTGGGTGGGTGTGGCCTAGTCGGCCTCCTGCACCATGGCAGGGTGTGTGTGGGTGTTTTTGCCCTTTGGGCTCCAGAGGCTTTCTTCGAGCCTCCGGGAGGGTGAAAATGGCCTCCCTAAGCACCAGAGGCCCCCTGGAGGCCAGAAACCAGCCTGTTTCTGGCCTTCCTGAACTTCCGCTATGCCTGTTTTTTGCCTTCCCTGAGCCTTTGCGCATGCCCTGCACTTACCTGCATCCAAAATGGGCCATGTGGGGAGTCCTGGGAGGGGAGGGGAGGGATGGGTGGGGTTAGCCAGGAGTGGGATTTGGGGGTTCTCCAAATTGCTAGAGATTCTCCCGAACCCCTGCGAACCCCCAGCAGCCCACCCCTGAGTATGCTGTTTACGATGTTGGACCTTGAAGATCTTGGTTCAGGATCATTGACTATGGAGGCTCATTGGGTAAACTGGGAATAACTTGAATAAAGAGTCTTCTGCTGTGGGGGAAAGGGAGTTATGAATCTGAGACAACAAACACATAAATAAAATAGTCAAACTCACCATTTTACGCTCCCAACTGGTTGAAATGGATAGAGCACTGGTCAGCCATCTTTCTATTGAACTATCTGATGAGCACCACCTTTGGAAGTGGCTTTATAAGATTGCATGGAAACTGAGCAACAGATGGAAGCTAACCTCTCTTGGGTGAATGGAACTCAGAAAGCATTAGTCTTGCACAAATACTTGATCACTGTTGCCAGAGTGTTGGTTGGTATTGCTACAGTGTTAAGGAAGGGGAAACCAAAGATGGAGTGATCTCTTTGGGTGCTAGATCAATCATACAAGAATATAATAGTATAATCTAACTTCTACATAAAAATAATTTGAGGTACTAACATTGGATTTGAACCATCCTTTCCAACAAGCCTGTTTAACTATGTCTTGCAACCTGCTCCAGTGAACATTATTATGTAATAAGAATGATTGCTCCAGTGCAGCCACTATGCTCACACAGAGAGGGCCTCCTCAGGGTGCCGGCGGCCAGACAATGTCGGCTGGCGACCCCCAGGGGGGAGACCCTTCTCTGTGGCGGCACCTTCCCTCTGGAATGACCTACCCCCGGAGATACGCAGGATACCAAACCTCCGGACTTTTCGTCGGGCCCTTAAAACCCACCTATTTCATCTAGCCGGGCTGGCTTGATCCCATCTTCTGTTTTTAATTGGAATTGATTTTAAATTGGACTGTTTAAATTTGTTGGCCAAAATCATTTAATACTTTTTAAAATTGTTTTAATTTTTGTATATCATGTTTTACCCTGGTTGTTCACCGCCTTGAGTCCGGTTGGAGAAGGGGGGTTTATAAATCGAAACAAACAAACAAACAAACAAATAAATAAATAAATAAAAATAAGTAAGTGTAAGGCTGTATATGGATGTCCTCTACTGGATTAGTAAGAGTAACATGAGACATTACTTTTGAATAAAGCAACATTAGAATAGTGTCCCAAAGGTGCTTTTTCAGGAGGCAACTGGACTTCCTTGTTTTTTTTAAAAAGATGTTTCATTTCTCATCCAAGAAGCTTCTTCAGGTCTGAGGGGATGATGGGGAATGGAAGGATTTATATTCCTTGCAGATCCTTCTACTCCCCACCATCCCGTCAGAGCTAAAGAAGCTTCTTGGATGAGAAGTGAAACGTCTTCAAAGAAAAAACAAGGAAGTCCAATTGCTTCCTGAAAAAAAGCACCTTTGGGACAACCATGACCTGGATGACCGAGAATCTCCATCAGACTATTAGAATAGGGTGAAAGACCAAGATTTTAGCACAAGGTTTCAGGTATGCACAAGAATAAAAACACTGTTGTCTTTAAAGTTTAGGACATACAGGTAAACCTCAATTTACGACCACAATCGAGCCCAAAATTTCTGCGACTAAGTGAGGCAATTGTTAAGTGAATTTTGCTCTATTTTATGACCTTTCTTGCCACAGTTGTTAAGTGGATCACTGAAGTCGTTAAGTTAGTAAAATGGTTGTTAGGTTGTTAGTAAAATGGTTGTTTGGCTTCTCATAGCTTTGCCTGTCAGAAGGTCACAAATAGTGATCACCTGACTCCGGGACACTGCAACCATGCCAGTCACCAAGCATCTGAATTTTGGTCATGTGACCATGGGGATGCTGCAATGGTCATAAATATGAAAACTGGTCCTTAGTCACGTTTTTTCAGTGCAGTTGTAACTTTCAACAATCATTAAACGAATGGTTGTAAGTCAAAGATTACCTGTACTGGATTGGTATTGAAGATAGGGCAAAAGAAGGATGAAACATTATAGATCAAGAAAAAAAGCCATGGCAAGGTATGGAACTAGGCTGAGTTTTGATACATGCTGTCACGGTTCCAAGCCAAGCCAGCAAAAGAAGAAGCCACACTGTGAGCAGAACGGGTCCCTTTACTGGAGTCTCAGCTCGGCATGTAGTGAACAATACATGTAAAAGGTTTCTAGCCAGCATTACTGGCTTCTGTTAGCCAGCTGGCTATACGGACTCGGCACACCCCGCCGTCCTGTTCCCGGTTCCTCCTGGCTGGCTCCAGCAAGTACGCTTTGGGCCTAGATGGCTTTGAATGGGACGTTTTGGATGTTGACACATGCCTTAGCAACATTCAAATGTTATTTAATTTACATGATTGCACTCAATTGATTAGAAGGGATGCCTAGGTGCATTTGCCTTTTGACTCATTTTCTGATCTGAGAATTCTGTGTGAGGATTGTTTGAGCATTTCAGGCTTATAGTGATAATTCTTCCATATGCGGTTGCTTAATCTATGCCTTTGATAAAATCAGTGTGCAAAGCTATGGGTGCTGTTAAGAGCCATCAGTGATGGGGAAGGATGTGACCATGATCTAGTCAGTCCTGGGAAATCTCTCTCATCTTCAAGTAATTCAGCATTGATTGACAGACTCAATGTGTTGTTATTTCAAACATCTCTGAAAGGCCTTGGTTAAAAACAAACAATCTGCTTTAGTCAGCTTATCTACTACATACAGTTCACTAAAGGGTTAGGTTGGTGCACAAGCCTATTTGAAAGCTTTAGGTTAATCCATGGATGGAGCTGAGAATAAATCAGTCTTTGCCATATACTAGTATGTTGGGCAAACTTTTGGAATACCATACAAGCATTGGCTGCCCACATTCCTCTGAACAGTTTGCATTAAAAGGTTAGGGCCAAATTAAACAGGATATTCCCTATGTGTACCCTATTATGTGTGTGCTGTTAAGAACATAAAGGACATGTCTACTCTGTTTCCCCCAAATAAGACATCCCCTGATAATAAGCCCAGTCGGGCTTTTGAGCGCATGGCCAAGCGCCTATTTCAGGGTTCAAAATAATATAAGACAGGGTCTTATTTTCAGGGAAACACGCAGGCTTATGATGAGAAGTGATAATACTCATTAAGCTAGTTAGGTAGCAACTTTGGGTCTGTCTAAGCACGATTAGGCCAATTTAGTACTGTACATGGATGGATATCTACCAGAAAATACAAAGAGTGTAAGATAGATTTGCAAATTGTAAAATATCCTGGAAGAAGACAATGGCAAATCATAGCTGTCTTACTTCATGTCCCATCTACAGTACAGAGCAATGTCATCTTTCAGGATGAGAAGGGTCTTCTCTCAGAAGCTCCAATGCAGAGGTGGGTTTCAGCAGGTTCTGACCAGTTCTGGAGAACTGGCAGTGGAAATTTTGAATAGTTCGGAGAACCGCTAAATACCACCTCTGACTGGCCTGGCCACATCTATTCTCTGCCTCCTGAGTCCCAGCTGATCGGGAGGAAATGGAGATTATGCAGTAACTTTCCCCTGGAGTAGGGTGGGAATGGTGATTTTACAGTATCCTTCCCCTGCCACGCCCACCAAGCCATGCCATGCTTATCAAGCACCCACAGAACCGGTAGTAAAATTTTTTGAAACCCACCACTGCTTCAATGGCCCTGGTTTGATATGTTTTCCTCAAATCTTTAAACATCTGGCTCTTCCACAGGCCCTCAGACAATGTGGATTATATTCCACCAGCTGAAATGTCTTTGACTGTTACTAGGTTTTGTTACATGTTGGTGTCCTATTGGTTGTTATCGTGTGTCTTTCCCCCTCCCCTCCCCCAGTTTTGGTTTTCAATTCTCATATGTAAATTGCTACAGGGGACTTTGTGATTGAAGCAGATACAAGTGGATTAATTAAAATAAAAACATGGTTGCAAAAAAAATAGTTTGGATATATTAATATACTAATGAAGACAATAGAAAGGAAGTTCAACTTGAAGGAATTTATAGATTTTTTTAATCCTTTGCAGTTTTGCTGCAGATCTGACAGAAATATTAACTTTTTTTCTTGGCCGATAGCTGTTCGGGGTGGGGAATCCTGTTGTTATTTTTTTTGCTTTATTATTTTTAATATAATGTTTTAATGTTTGTAAGCCACCCAAAGTCATCTCTGGAAAAGATGGGCCATACATACATTTAATAAATAAACAAGTAAATAAATATGCCACTACTACCGGTATGTGCCCTAACTTGGTTAATATTTTATTTATGATCGAAAAACATAACTTAAGCAAATGCAGAGCTATCTTTCCATTGAAGGAAATAGAGAAGATGGAAAATATGAATGTGTGAATTTGTTGCTCAAAACACAAAAGCTGGTGAAATGCTACTGATTAATTTCTGTATGTATATATCTGCTTTTCTGTTTTGAGCAACAAAGTTATGTACATATATATTGTACTGTAGATGAATAAACCACAGCTGAGGTTATTTTGAGCCAGTTCCAATGGTATGTAACAGTTTAGAGGAAAATGCACGCTAACATTTTTCAAAATGAAGTGTATGGAAGATAAACATGCGAGATAAATATAGTGTGGAGCAGGAAGTAATTGTTTATAAAGTGGTGTTCAAGAACAACACAAGTGATGTCATAGCATAAGATTCTTCCTTCCCCCATCCCCCATTTCAACCCATCCCCTTTTGGAGTTTATTTGTGCTCCTCAGAACTTCCAAGCTAAATGGTTGGTTTCTTTTGCAATTTCCCCAAGTCAGATAAGTGATAGGCCCTTGCACTCGCGTGCGAAGCTCCACTCACATGAGTAGAGAGCACTTGAGTGGAGGGCAGGGGTGAAATACTCCCGGTTCAGACCGGATTGCCTGATCTGGTAGTGAGGGTGGCGGGTGGTTTGGAGAACCGGTAGCAAAAATCCCTGCCCCCCCATTTCCAGCTGAGCCGCGTGATCATCAGAGGCTTTTAAAAAAAAAATTTAAAAGCATTTTTTCTACAACCTCTTCGGCCGAAAAAATGCTTTTAAAAGTTTTTTTAAAAAAAGAGCCTCTGATGATCGCGCGGCTCAGGTGGGATTATCAGAGGCTTTTAAAAGCATTTTTTTTTACAACCTCTTCGACCAAAGTGGTTGTAGAAAAAATGTTTTTAAAAGAAAAAAAAAAAGCCTCTGACGATCAGACAACTCAGCTGGGATCGTCAGAGGCTTTTAAACCTTTAAACCTCTTCGGCCAAAGAGGTTGTAGAAAAAATGGTTTTAAAAGTTAAAAAAAAAAGTTGCCCACGCCCACTCCGTCACATTACCCCCCCCACACACACACCAAGCCACGCCCATAGAACCAGTAGTAACAAATTTTATATTTCACCACTGGTTGAAGCGTACTTACTGTTATTTTGAATCCAGCTGAGAAATCCCTTGGTACTTTACTAGATACCCTAACTGTCTGGTAACACAGACACAATTCGTCCTCTGCCTAGAACACCCTGAATGTCAACAGATTTTGGTGTGGCTGGACTAATAGTGAGATTAGTATTCAGGTCATTCAAAAGAAATGTACACAATAAGGCAACTGCAATAGATCCAGAAAAAGGATGGAAATACTGTAGTGTAAAAGTAATGTTTTGAGGGTTTGCCATGTGCCATATAAGTGATCCAGACATCTACTACCTTCAATGTAGTAGATTATCCCACAGATGAACTTCAAAGTTGAAGAACTTCAGAGTTGAAGTTCATGCTCATACTTCTTTATTTCTAAGTTGGACAGGCTTTCAGGAGCTTTGATGGAGAGGCAACAATTGATGGATTTATATTTGTGTTTGTTTTGTCATGCTTGGTTGAACTGCTTGTGATGTATTCAAGAAAGCAATAGACAAATAAAATAATCATGAATTCTTCAGCTTGTGGTCAAAGGGCACCACAGTTCAGGAAGCTCAATTTATTTACCATTTAAAATGAAATATATGAACTCTATATGGACAGCTGTGGATTTCCCAGTATTTGAACAAGCATGTGCCTCAAAGAGTAGTTTAAAAACTTGATGGGTGAAAGTCATGCCAAGTTCTTCATACAATCAAGGGAACACAGGTCTAATAAGTGTCAGGATGAGAGGAGTCAGTACACTAGAAAAAAATCCAAAATTTCAGATTTTCCTTTCCTATTTGCTTTCCTGTAACCTTTTGCTTCCCTCTTATATTATGCCTGACAAGAATTTTCCTAGCTATTTGAAAAGACCGGAGAGTTAAAAAGGAAATCCATCCTATTTCGTACTGGAAATCCCCATTAATAAATTCTATTATTCCTTGAAATGACTGTTGACTTTTTCTTGGAAGTGGTGGATACTATTGTCATTTCTGATTAACCAAATGCATCTTTCTTCTGTTCCTGCCGAGTCTCAAGATTGTGAAGCAGCCTTCAGAAGGACCTGTGACATTTAATAAGAACTTTCCTGTCTCTCTGTGGAGATTCTCAGTCATCCAGATCATAGTTGTCTCCAAGGTACTTTTTCAAAAGGCAAATGGACTGTTTTTTCCTTGAGGAAGAAGAAGAAAATGTTTTGCTTCTCATCCAATAAGCTCCATCAGTTCTGATGGTGGGAGAAAGGAAGGAGACAACTTTCCCGACCATAATTTGAAATTCAGCACATAATTGTAGATCTGTGGAAACTGATTTTTCATGACATAAGGTATTTATCACATATTGCATCAGTAGGACAGAAAAACTAGAAGTACTATCTTATTTAAGTTTACACAGAGGTAAATTCCACTGTTTAGTAGAGATTATTCTCTGTTAAACATTCTAACAAGTGCAATCTGAATATCTTCCCAGATTCAAAATTGTACCTAAAATTGTTTCAGTTCAACATTTCTTTCTACTAACACCATCATACTAATGATTACAAGAGACTATTTTATATTGTGGGTATCTGAAAATAATGCTCTTCCCTTTTTATCTCTTGTGCCAAACAATTTGCAAATGCATTTTAATTCTGTTAGAATATTTAATTTAGTAGCTGGAAAGTTAAGTGTACAATGGGTCAGAACACACAGTTGTAGATGATTGATTGGAGAGTTCTGGCTCCTGCATGAGGCAATCTGTGCTATGGGTGTAAAGGGGGAGTTTCCCTCCCCCTGCCTTTTTCTTCTGTGTGTTCTATATGCTGTTTAGATTTACTTCATGATGTTCCTGTGTACCTATCTTGTCTGCTGTAAATATAAATGCTAAATATATTTATATAAAACTACAAATTTGTGTGTCTTCCATTTTATTTGGACAGTTGCTGCGCAATTCCATGACAAATTCCACTTTTATTAATAAGTTATTTTACTTATTCTATTTTGGACTTAATATAACTTGAAAAAAATTGCTTTCCAAATCTGACTTTCTTGATGGAAAACAGCAAATGTGTGAAGAACATGGACAAGAGTAATATAACAGGTGCTCTCCCCCCCCCCCCCCCACGAAAATATACTTCCTTGGCTTGTTCATATAGTGTTGACAACACTTTCCATCTTCTCCAGACAGGATAGATTTACAAGAAAGAATAGAATAGAATTTTTTATTGGTTTTATATACTTTTACATTTTTAAATCAAATCTAACCAAGTCTTTATTTGAGCCACAAGACCAGCAATCAGCTGCAAAGTATATACCATATACCACCATACACATTTTTTTTCAAATGCAAAAAGAAATGGATGATGGATGAGAAGAAATAAAACTGGCTATCCAGGGAGAAACATCTTAATAAAGGTCAGACTGGAAAAGCCATAAATAAAAATCATACTCTCTGCCTGCCTGGGAATATCTTCAGGATAGGATGGATAAAAGTCATCTGGGACTCCCTGCAAAGAGAACAGTAAAGATGTATGTTGCTCAAAAAGTCCCCTCAAAGTAGCGATGAAATTCAGCCGGTTCTATCGGGCTCACGCGAACTGGTAGCGGCGGTGGCGGGAGGCTCCGTCCACCTGCCAGGACGTCATTCCATCCCATTTTTTACCCTCTGTGAATGCTCCCCCGTGCCCCCATTCCCAAAGCAGTAGCAAAAGTAAGTGGATTTCACCACTGCCTCAAAGATATAATCATTTGTGTAGAGGAGTAATTCTGTAATGCCCCAGCAGAGCATCAGAAGGCAACGTATCGCACCAGGCTGGCCAAAGTGAAAGCTTTGTGAAATTTCAAACCTGTGAAGTTGCAAAATCCCAAGTGCTACAAGGTTGAGGACCCAGTTTGTTGTGGGCAATAAGCTGACTTTGTATAAATATAAATATACAAAAGTATGAAGGCTATTGCTTAATGCATTGTAAGCCGCCCTGAGTCTTGGAGAAGGGTGGCATATAAATCAAATTAAAAAAAAAAAAGGTTGGAAACCAGACTTAATTTGATTTGAAAATTATTGTCTCAGATATGTTGCTGAAGAACACTTCCGACATTTTTGAGGCCTAATGGTCAAGGGCTTTTTAACAAGATCTTTAGGGACTGAAGCTTGCAAATAATTTTTTGAACCAGCTTGAATTAAAATGGAAAAATGGTTAACTTTAGCCAAAGCTTGAAAAGCTCTAGCATACATGGAGAGCAAGCCTGCCTGTAAATGTATAACAGCTTTCCTAATATATCTTATCCTTGGAATTGCAAAGATTGCTCTAATAAACTTAAACTGAACGTATTCAAGGGTATCAGGTTTTGTACAATGCAGAATTGGACACTGTAAATAAATGAAAAATGACCTGGATGTGAAGATCTTGTAAACTGCAGGGATAAAGTGAACCTTCTTCAAAGAGAAAAATCTCAGCGATCTCACGTTATCAGATATAAGAAACACCGTCCTGCAGAAGTTCTCACAATGTGGGGCAGATTTTCTCCTAGGATGCAGGGCAGTAGTGGGTTTCAATTTCAGTCGCTACTGGTTTGCTTGTGGGCATGTGCGTGTATGCGTAATGCTTCTGTGCATGGAGACTCCCGCCACCACTGCAACCCGTTCTCCCAATCTGGGGCAAACTGATGCAGGGCCTGGAGATGGTTAGGACCGAATTGGGGCTTTCTGCATGCCAAATAGGAGCTCCCTTACTGGCCCTCAGTTTTCTTCCTTCTCCTGTAATATTTTACTTCTTGATTAGTGGCAGGTTTATCAGATACATAACCCAGAAACCACACGAATAAAAATAATTTGTTTCTGCAGGAGTTGGTTCTGGCAACCTACATGTATGATCTTAAAAATGGATTAGAAAAAGGCAGAGAACAGGAAGCTATTACCAAGGAATATCATGTGCATTAAAAACATGCTTATGGCAGCTATTCTGTCTTTGTGGCACTTAGCCACCCAGAGCTACTTTGGACAGCAAGATGGGTGGCATATAAATTTAATACATAAATAAGTTTATGTTTATATGCAATCAACTCCATTCAGATTCATGTTATGAACAATAACGTGAACATGTTCAACTTATGAACAATGATTGAAACATCCATGACATATCAATATAGATATTAAAAGAATATTACATTTATAGCAAAGAAACCAGCCAACCATTGTACATAATTTATTAAAACCAGAAACTGAAAATCTCTCAATAATCACACAAGATCCAGTTCACCAATAACAACAACAACAACAACAACAACAACAACAACAACTATTATTAGTGGATAAACCTACCTACTGAAGATCCTCTGAAATGATTCAGTCTTTAAAATTTACCTGCCTCTTAGCCCCACTATTTAGATCAGACCAGGACATGAATCCCACAAGAAAGCGAAAATTGTTTTTATTGCGATTGGCTAGAGTAACAGAATTTTGCAGGTTTGATTGTGCTCTAACTCCTCTTCCTTCTTCTTATACTTCAGTGAATTAGGAAGTGTTTGCCTAAGCTGCTATTATCTCATTGCTTTGAATTTAAAAAGCATGTGAACCCTTTTGCCTAGGGAACGATTCCTATGTATCTGTCAAAGCTCTTGTGATTTCAAAGGGAAGCTATTCTATAATACTGTATGGGAGCCAAGCCCAAAAATGATTTTTGTAAAAAAAATAGATTTATATGCCACCCTTCTCTGGAGATTCAGGGTGGCTTACAATGCGTTAAGCAATAGCCTTGATACTTTTGTATATTTTATACAAAGTCAGCTTATTGCCCCCACAAACTGAGTCCTCAATTTACCTACCTTAGAAAGGATGGAAGGCTGAGTCAACCTTGAGCCTTGAGCCCTGATTGTCTTCTAAGTTTAGATCCCGCTCCCCCAATCTTCTGAAAATATAGAATCCATGAGAGCTTTTTCCATGATGAACATATAGAATGAGTTGCTTCTGGTTGGAGAAGAGTAGTGTGTCCCGAAGCTATCAAACCACATAGCATTTTATAGCTCAAAACCAGTACTTTTAGTTGTATCTGGAAGCCAACTGGCACCAATATAGGGCCTTAAGCATAGGGGTTAACAGTTGATAGTAATTGGGCCCCCATATTTTGCATCAATTATAAACTTCAAAGTGATATTGCTTCTTCACTTCAGTGAGGTATAAACTTTATTTTCAATAGTCTTCAAAGGTAGCCCCGTGTAAAGCACATTGCAATAATGTAATTGCATGGTGATAGTTATGTCTTTGAATTGCATGGTGATAGATGAATGTCTTTGAAAGACATTCATACTCCATGTGGGGCTGCAACTGATGCACAAGCTGGGACTAAACAATAATTGCTTAGGAGCAGACACCTAATTGTCCACATACAGCTGAACATCACCTCCCTCCCCAAATATCAGCAAAGAATGTATGTCCTTTATTTCAGTTCTTGTGTATTCTGACTCCTTAACAGGGGAAGCAAAGCAAAACAAAAACAAACGGCTAAAAGTATTTCCAGTTCAAAAGCAGTTCACCATCTGGGTGAGACAAAACAAGCTCAGATTAAAATCTACCAGAGCACAGTTAGTTGCTGACAGGAGGCACTGTTGTAATCTTGGAAAATTGTTCTGGTAATTATTCTGGATGAGACTGAACTGGCTGGCATTCTTCTAGATTTGCAGCTACTGATTAAAGAGCAGATGGAAACGATGGCCAGGGCAGCCTTTGCCCAGGTTCAGCTGGTGTGCTGATTATGACCACCTGGATCAAGTAACCTAGGTATCATGATCACCTGGCTGAACTACTCCAATGCCTATTATGTGGGGCTGTCTTTGAAAATGACTCAGAAAATATAGTGATACAAACTATGGTGCTAAACTTCTCAAAGGCTAGTGAGAATAACATCTATCTTGAACTGAAGAAGCTTCTTGGATGAGAAGCGAAATGTCTTCAAGGAAAAATGAAGTTCAGTTGCCTTTTATAAAAGCATCGTTGGGATAACCATGACCTGGAGGACTGAGAATTTCCATAGATCTTGAATTTTTGGTAGGCTTTGGGCCAAACTCAAAGTGCTGCAATCATTTTTAAAACCCTTTATGATGCATAACCTTATGATCTTCTCCCAAATGGAGCTGTATGTGAAATTCTCATGCTTCTTTATCTGGGAAACATTTTCCAATGCACTATGGATAAAAATACATTATTTTGTTATAGTGGTTCATTTGCATATAAAACTGGAAAATTCTTGATCAAAGGAAATTGATTCCAAGACAAATCAATCCAATCTCTGAATTGAATTGGGTCAAATTGTCTGGTCAAATTGTCAAATCAGATAGGGCAGGTCTAAACTGATTGGATGATTTGGATCGCTTTTGTGCAAAAAGCACAAGCATGGGATCAACTTGATTTGGTCCTTTAAAAATAAAACATTAAGTCAACTCAGTTTTCATGTCAACTTGAATCGTTACAGTATATTAGACTGTTATGATAATCTGAACTGAGAATTCAAAGCAGATGATGAGCTACTTACCTTCTTGCTAATACCTGTAGCTACTTTTAGAAAGTAGGCAGAGACTATGCTTGAATATGATAATTCATAATTAGTGTAATGTTTGCTTAGGTACAAGGTTGATCACATTAAGGCAACAATGTGTGGCATCTTGATGAGTTTAACAGAACTTTTCAATACCCAAATGATCCTGACTGTTTCTGTTTTGTACACTAAACTTCTAAATGCTTTCTAAAAGGCAGTTCCTAAGACTCCGTTGTCCAGTACTGAGAAAGCCAAGAGCAAACTTTTGCCAGCAGCCTCAGTGCATTGAAAACATATTTTTAATAATATCCAGATGGATCCACAAAAACAGCTTGCTCTCCATCCCTTCCCCCAAATCAGTTGCAGGATAAATGAGATTCAAATGGTTGAAGGAGGGGTAGATTGGAGGAGAGATCCTTGGTCTCCCCAAGAGACCCAAGATATGGCTGAAATATAAAACGCTGTAGTGGAAGCAGCACGGTCCTAGGCAAACTTGGATGGAAAGCAAAGGAGAGGCCCAACTGGGTGCCCTAGGGAATGAAAACTTGTACTTGGAGTGATTGGACAGAACAACTAACCCTTCTACTAGCCCAAGTCTCACTCATTTGATATGAAGTTGACATCCCTTTTATTTATGAGCTACTTTGAGAAACAACCCCCACTTTTTCTGGGGATCACCCCCCCCCTTCCAAAAACAAACACACAAAAGAAAGGAAATGGGCTGACTTCGTTCATCTGAGAGTGCAGAGCTTTTGCATTGCAAATGAAAATGGGAAAAGTGTGGCCAGGGGATGTGAAGCTGTTGGGCATGAAATCCTGAATTCAAAAATGCGTCACTCTCATGGGGCTGCCTGTACTGCTCGATTCCTTTGTAAGGTTGAGGCAAATTGGCAGTCTTTGTTAATATAATATAGATCATTGGGGTGAGGTGAAACCAAGATGGCTTCTTGGAAACACTCCAGAATTCTCTACAAAGTTGAGGGCTTGCTCAGTGGTTTAAAAATTATCATTTTGTAGTTACAGTTATTTATATTCTGATAATATCTAAGCTTGGAATGCCTGAAGATTATTTGAAAAGTATCTTGGCTTTTTTTTTTTGCAAATCTATAAAATTATATTTAAAAAATAATATCCAATCTAGAGTTGTTGATGAGTCTTGCCCACTCTGAAATAACTTTGCTGGTTTATAACCCATTTGTAATATAGGATAATACAGAAAGATATGGCTGCATTGCTATTATCCTTCTCATCTTCTCATCTTTCGTACTACGTTCTCCTATTGGTATCTTATGATTTATCGTTTGTTGTTTGTATCTTATAATTTATGATAGCATCTTATGATTTATAATCTATGATTTACCACTTTGTTGTTTGTATGTACACTGAGAGCTTATGCACTGGAGATGAATTTCTTGTGTGTTCAATCACATTTGGTCAATAAAGAGTATTCCTATATTCCTATTTTGATTGCAGTTCAGATTGTTGATGTGTTCAGAGAGAGTTCTCAGCATCTCTTTTATAGACTTTTCTTCAGTAGTTTCATATAATGTCAGCATTTTCTTCTTTCTTGGCACCAGGCAAAGATATTCACTCAAAATATATTAAAAATGCATTTTTAAAAGATGCTGCTATTTAATCCTTATCTGTGTACATTAATAATTTAATATTAATTTTTGTTGAAATAAAACTGTTCCATTTGAAATAATTATTTTCTTTCATTCTTTAAGAACAAATATTAATAGGATAATTCATCATGTAAAAGCAAACAATTGGTCAGCTAAAAATGGTTTAAATGGCTTTAATCAAACACTTAATGCTGCATATTCTGGACATGACAGAAAACTTTCAGGACTTTCCAGAGCACAGCCCTTACATATAGTATATGCTCCCAAATAAATCCACATAAAAGCCTTGTCCTCGTTTGTAGTTTACCACTGTAAACTGCAGCCCCATATTGTAGTTGTTGGTGCACCAGAATGCCCTGACAACCATAATCTTCCCCATATGCTAGCCAAATGACATTGGTGTCATGTTGTCTCCACCCCTTCAATCACCTGGTTATATAGTTCTCAATGTCTTGCTTTTGGTTCCAATTAAATATTCATAAGTCTCTGAAAGAAGCTTCAAAAGACTAGTCCAAATCTAGTCCCAAGTTCCAAGATCCAGGTTGCAAACCAGTCCAGATTTCAGAATTTCACAAGCAGAATCCACACACACAAATGTCACACCAGAAACAGAGATCCATGAATTACTTCTAGTGAGGGACTATGAGTCTGGGCTGCCTCTTAAATTAAACTGCATCCTTGTTTAGTTGTCTCTAATCAAAGTATTTAATTCCTTGTTTGGCAAGGAGCCTCAGAATGTTCTGCATTCTTGTCTTCTCTAGTTGTCAAGTATGGAGGGAAGCCCCCCCCATGCCTTACATCATCATTATCTGACTTTTCCATTGTACAGGTGGTGCCTGTGTTTGATCAGCCTTGTGTGGTTTTTAGCTTTGTGTCCCTGAGCCTGACATCCCACTGGTCCTGCTGGAGCAGCCTCTTCACATTTAGAGGCATTGTTTGATTCCTGGATCATGACACTTTGTAGGAACCTTAGAGAGTGAGGGAAATGAAAGCGAGAGATGAACTAAACTTTTGATATTGTAAACTGAGTCACCCATCAACTATACCAGCAGCAGTACCAGTGTAATTGCAGCCAGCCACTTCTCCTTCTTTTAATCAGCCAAACCAGTAAAAACGGGCTGAGGAAAGTCAAACCTTCCTGGCATTCAATACTGACTACCCTGTTCCTTTTCTTCTTTGCACTACCATGGAGGCTTCTCTGGTTACTTTTGAGGCTCAGATACCTTTACTTATGCTGCTATGTTTCCGGATTTCTTTCATCCTCTTTTAGTCCTCCTTTGTGTTTAAATTCTTTCCAAAGTATTCACCAAGTAAAGAAGAAAAGTTCCATTAGTGTATATGGGAAAGAAGTGAAATGTTTCAGGAATCTACCTCCACAGGGGCTTATTTGATCATGACAAAAATCTGTTTCCCTCCTATTTCTATCCTGGCATCTCCTTTTGTGTCTCCAAAGACAACCCAAGCAGTTTCTGTGATCTGTGCAATACATGTTTCAGTGTCAGTGTTTTCTTGCTGGCCAATGACTTCCTGAGGGCAAGGAAGCAGTAGTAAGCCAGAGAAGAAAACAAATCTCTTTGACCATAAGAACTTGCCCAGCCAAAATCAGACAATATGATTCAACTTGGAATTAGAATGAGTGCAACTGAAGCAGAATAGAGGTAAGCAACCCAGATAGCAAAGTTCTTGATGGCATGGCTTAGTGCCAATAGAAGGGTCAATACTCAACAGGTATAGAATTGTCTGTATCAGACAAAATCAACAAACTCTCCCTCTGATTATTAATCTAGCAAGTTTCTTGTTGGAGCATCTTTTTCTGTTTCCATTCTCCCTTCTCTTCCCCAGGAGAAGAGGGAGGGGGTTGGGAAGGAGGAAAAGGGGGATAGGGAGGAGGAGGAGGAGGAGGAGGAGGAGGAGGAGGAGGAGGAGGAGAAGAAGAAGAAGAAGAAGAAGAAGAAGAAGAAGAAGAAGAAGAAGAAGAAGAAGAAGAAGAAGAAATTTGAACAGTAACACAGGACATAATTACTGAAGACATGGCTTGTTTTATAGCCATGGCTATGGCTTAAAATAATATTATAACCCCATGATAACGAGAGCAAAGAATGTCAACATTCATTGATTTATATCGAACCTTTGGGCAGAGAATGCCTGCAGCAATGAACCAGCTCGGAGGGATTTCTTTCAGGGAAGAAGGATTTGGGCAAAAAAAGTGACATATTTTGGTATCAGAGTAACATTTACAAAGATTTCCTAGTCAGGAAGAGAGGATGTGGATACTTGAATATTCATATCCTGGAAAATTTCAGTATATAATGCTCTGACTCTATCTTGAATTAAAGGATTACAGGGTCGTAAAAAGGGAGTTTTAATGCATGCAGTATTAACTAGGTATCTCTATCACCTTTCTTTTTTCTCTTTCTTCTATCTATCTATCTATCTATCTATCTATCTATCTATCTATCTATCTATCTATCTATCTATCTATCTATCATCTATCAATCATCTACCAGCATCATCATCTACTCTTCTGGTTAATTTGATAAGCAGAATTTTCTGTAGCAATCTTTTATAGTAAGGATCCCAAGAGTCAGAAATAATTCTGAAGACATAAGTTATAAAGTTTCCTCAAAGGAATGTAAAGTTATTACTATTAAATTATGTGTTGGTAGAGAACCAGAACAGAGGGATGGAAAAATACACATGAATGGTAAATGCAGCAATTGACACAGGATTCTTCTTTCTTAAAACATAAGTATTAGAGCTCTGTTTACGTTTTCCAAAAACAATACACATTGAGCTATAGGGATCTATCCCTTCAGTTGTTGGAATAGGTTTGTAGGACAATGTTCTGTAAAATATTAAAACTATATTTGCCATATTGCAAAATTTGATTGTTAATATCAATATCAAATCAAATCAATTTGATCAAATCAAATCATATTGGTAATATCATGGAGGGAGGACTTGTAACTGTCCAGTTCAGTTGTAACTGTCCAGAGCAAACAGAAAGAGCTAAAGCAGTGGTGAAATCCAAATTCTTTTACTACCGGTTCTGTGGGCGTGGATTGGTGGCCGTGGATTGCTGGGCATGGCAGGGAAGGATACTGCAAAATCTCCATTCCCTCCCCATTTCTGGGGGAAGGATATTGCAAAATCTACATTCCCACCCCACTCTGGGGCCAGCCATAGGCGGTATTTTCTGGTTCTCCGAACTGCTCAAAATTTCTGCTACCTGTTCGCCAGAACCTGTCAGAACCTGCTGGATTTCACCCCTGAGCTAAAGGGTTTTCCTGAAAGTTTAATAAGAGGAGGAGAGAGAATGATAATAAGTTCTCTGTTTGAGGAATAATGTGTTGAGAGATTTAGGGGCAAAGGTAAACTGAACAGCTAATGATTGAAAAGGTGATTTGTACTAAGAAATGTTGATTTTCTATTGTGAAACATTGGGCTCCTACAGAGTAAGCAGAAACTACGTGAAATATAGGACAGCTTGGATCCAGGGCAGGGGTGAAATCTCCCGGTTCGGACCGGATCTCCTGATCCGGTAGCGATGGAGGTGGGTGGTTCAGAGAACCGGTAGCAAAAATCCCTGCCCCCTGCCATGCCCATTTGAGCCGTCCAATCATCAGAGGCTTTTTTAAAATTTTGAAAGCATTTTTTCTACAACCTCTTTGGCCGAAAAAAGGCTTTTAAAAGTAAAAAAAAAGCTTCTGATGATTGCCTGGCTCAGCTGGGATCGTCAAAGGTTTTTAAAAGAAAAAAACCCTATTTTTCTTTTAAATGCCTCTAACGATCCAAGCTGAGTTTTTTAGAAAGCCTCTGCTGATCAGGCAACTCATCCGGGATCAGAGGCATTTAAAAGAAAAAAAGGGTTTTTATCTTTTAAAAACCTTTGACGATCCCAGCTGAGCCAGGTGATCATCAGAGGTTTTTTTTTTTACTTTTAAAAGCATTTTTTCAGCCAAAGAGGTTGTAGAAAAAATGCTTTTAAAATTTTAAAAAAGCCTCTGCTGATCAGGCAATTCAGCTGTGATCGTCAAAGCCTTTTGAAAGCATTCTTTTACAACCTCTTCGCTGAAGAGGTAGAAAAAATAGTTTTAAAAGTAAAAAAAAAAAAAAAGAAAAAGGTCACGCCCACCCAGTCACATAACCCCCACCTCCACCACCAAGCCATGCCCACAGAACTGGTAGAAACAAATTTTAGATTTCACCACTGATCTCAAGGCTCCAAGGAGATGCTAATGCTTCCATTGTAGCATTAACTTCCAGTACTGCTTCCAGTAGTATCCCGGGAATATTCCTGACTGCAATGCCAATGCATGTTCATTTTTTTAAAAAAATGTAGCTCTTCTTCTGTCTATTTGAAACCAGACTGCGGATGGATACTACAGGTAGTCCTCAACTTACAACACTTCATTTAGCAACTCTTCAAAGTTATAACAGCACTGAAAAAAAGTGACTTACAACCGTTTTTCAGTTACAACCTTTCCAGCATCCCCGTGGTCATGTGATCAAAATTCAGAGGCTTGGCAGCTGGTTCGTATTTACGACCACTGCTGTGTCCTAAGGTCATGTGATCATCTTTTCTGACTAGCAAAGTCAAATTCGCTGAACAACTGGGTTACTAATTTATCAACTGCAGTGATTCACATAATAGCAAGAAAGGTCATAAAATGGGGTAAAATTAATTTAACAAGTATCTCATTTAAACAACAGAAATCTGGTGTGTGTGTGTGTGTCAATTGTGGTCGTTAAGTCAAGGACTACCTGAATAGCAAATCTCAAAGGAGGAAATCTTTTCCTCTTGTGTTTACACACACCCCCTCTTTCAATTCAGATTGGATGGAAATATATAAAGGCATTTAGCTTGCTTGACGGTGAATTTTTTTTTAGCAGAGCTGCTATTTGCTTGGGCTACATGGAGGAGTGTGTAGGAGTGACGAGAAGGAAGTCTTCTATTTATGTACCAGCTTGCTCTGTTGCAGGTGGTAAAGGATGCAGCATGTAAATTTTCTCTGCTATTGTATTTTAGAAGTAGGCAGCACCCTCTTCTGGGCTTAATCCAAAGGCCTTGGCATTATGAAGATGTTTGTATGACAGTACGAAAATTCAAAATGGCTGCCCCAAGACTATTTGTCTGTCTCTGTATTGCCCTCTTCTGGATCTGTCTCATTGACTCTCTGCACTAGTAAGGCCAGACAGACCATTGTGAAACGGACAGCTGTATAAATCGATATAATAAACACATAAATGTGGGCATGGAGAGTCTTGTTATCAAGAAACTAGGAATCAGAGTACCCCATTTTTAACTGACCCCTTCATCGGGAACAGTACTATGTGTGTGTGTGTGTGTGTGTGTGCAATGCTGGCATGCCTACAAGCAGCACTGAGTAGAGCTAAAGAGAATGCCCACTTGGTTTTTTTCAGAAGCCTAAAAGCGAATATTGAAATATTTTTCCATTTCCGAAAAGAGCTGAGGTGGCAATGGACTGTGAGATTTGGAGGTGGTGATATGAGATCCCCTGCCATGAGGCATCTCTGCTGCCCTGAATGATTCTGCATAATAGCACTTTAGGCAGCTGAAGCATTTCTAAACCACAATTAGTTTGTGTCTTCCGTTTTGACTGGATAATTATTGATGAACAGCCCCAACATTCATTTTTCTCCCCAGGAGGTGGTGTTGAAGGGGACAAGAAAAAGCTTTAATTACTGGCTACTTTGCATTCCCCTCCCCACCCCCCGATTTGAATAGCAAAATAGTTCTATAAATAGCAAGAGAATGCTGCATGAATCATATAAATAATGAGAGGGAAGTAGTTACCGAAGCTTCCTTTGTAGCCTCCCTGAAAAAATAAAAGCCCACCAGCCTGTCCCAAATCTTCTAATAACACAGTGCTCATTTGCTGTGTCCTCTTTGCTGATGGCACCTTTTTTGCACTGATGTCCAGCCTTTGTAGGAAGATCAACAGTAATACTCCTGTTTACCAACAAGTAGGAAATTGTCTTACCTGTTTACCAACCTGTTACCTACCTGTTTACCAACAAGTAGGAAATTGTCATTTTGACGTTGCCCTAATATCCTGGGTAAGGCAGGGGTGTCAAATTCAAGGCCTGTGGGCTGGATTTGGCCCACGGGGTGCTTAGATCTGGCCCGTGGGGCTCCTCTGGAAATAGCAAAGGATCACCCCGCAGTGTCTCTGCCAGTGAAAACAGAGCTCGGGAGGTCCGTTTTCATTGGCAGAGGGTTGCAGGAGGCCATTGCTGCCAAAAGCAGAACTTGTGAGCCCATTTTTGCTGGCAGAGTGCTTGGGCTCCACAGGCAACCCCAACACGAGTGACATCGACCTGGCCACACCATCCCTGGGCATGCCCCCCCGGTCTTCCTGAGGTCAAACACAACCCTGATATGGCCCTCAATGAAATCGAGTTTGACACCCTGTTCTAAGGCATTATCAATGTAATAAATGAGTTTGATCCTAGGTAGAGGCAGATGTAAGGTCTCCTCCCTGGCCAGGGGGTTGGACTACATGACTTGTAAATTCCCTTCCAACTCTGTTAATCTGTTTTCCTGCTTGATAGTGATACTCTGTGCTCATCAGAAAATCTTCTTATAACGCGGTGCTACTTTGCTGTGTCATCTTTGCTGATGGCACCTTTTTTGCACTGATGTCCAGCCTTTATAGGAGGATCAACAGTATCCTGCTCCCCCCCCCTTTTTCTTCTTTTTCTGGTCTGCATTCTCAAGCAGACAAGAGAAAAGTTAGACAAATAGTTTTATTGCAGAAAATAGAAAATTAAGTCTTTGGGCGTACAAAGGCTTAACAAACTGCTGCTCCCCCCCCACCACCACCACACCACACCCCGGCAGCCTTGAAGGTCTCTCTAATTTGTTTCTGTTGATGAGAAGTCTTCGGATGTGAATCAGGGGCTGCCTTTCACCAACTTGAAGAATTTAGAGGTGTTACTTCAGAGACAGAGTCTATCCTTGGTGCATTGCCAGCATTTTCTGTTATTTTGGCTCCCCTTATGCTCATTAAACAAGCAGTAGGGAGGATTAAACCCCACCGGCTGCCCAACCTTTACTCTCCACTTTCATTTTCCAATGGCAGAGAGGCCTTAAGACACTGCACAGGCCTTTACAGCACTATTGTTGCTAACTAAAGAGGGCAGGAAGCCATCACTCTCTTTCTCATGCCGGTTCACAAGTGGCTTTACTTGACAATGGCACTGAGTTTGCGCTGCCTTTATTAAATAAGCCAACTTGTGTGTGTGTGTGTGTGTGGCTGCATTTTTCCCTCTGTGGCATCTGTGAATGAACTTACTTGGTGAGAATTGTGGTTCTCTAGTATAAAGCTCACACACAAATTTTAGCATGGAGGAAAAGAGAAAGCATAAATAGAGAAAAATAAAAAGAGAGAAGTGGGGACCTTGGTGCTCTCTGAGCTTGTTGTTTTCTTGCACACGTTTCATTACCAAACTAGATAACATCATCAGTCCTAAATGGAGAAAAGGCCATTGTCTGTAGAAATGTTCTGGTCAAGCAAGTCCCTATTGGTGCTACTGGACTGTATGGAACTAACAGGGTCATCAATAACTCCCTGTGGCCAACTCGCCATGGCCAACTCACCACAGTCAACTTGTGACCAACTTGCTGTGGCCAACTTGCCACAGGACAACTCACTGTGGGACAAGAATTATACTAATATTGAAGGAACAGTGGAATAGAATCATTAAACAAAAAAAAATGAAATGTGAATGACAAAAATTAAAATATTTTTAAAATGAATTGTTGAATTGTCCTGCAGTGAGTTTTCCCATGGTGAGCATTCCTGCAGTGAATTAGTTTTGGCGAGTTGGCCATGCCGAACTGGCTGTGGCAAGGTAGCTTCAGTGAATTGGCTGCGGCATGTTAATCCATTCTGGATCCATAGGCCATCCATCCGTCTATCCATCCATCCATCCATCCATCCATCCATCCATCCATCCATTCAACCATCTATCCAACCAACATCAACCAATCAACCAACACCAACCAACGCTTCACTGAAAAGACTGATTAATGCAAAAATCTCCCCAATTTAGAGTGAAAATTGCAACTCAACAGTGGAAGACAAAAATCTAAAAATGACAGTAAGGAAGCTCTTTTAAGCAAGTGAAGTGGATTGACCCTTCCAAAAAGCCAGGACAATTGCAATGGAAGTTCAGTAGTATGATTAGTAATAGACTCTGGGCAGACAGAAGAGCATCTGGCTGCCAATGACAGAGCCAAGAAGATGCAGAATATGAAAAATGTTAATGCACGGAGGGATGAGAAGCAATTTCCTAAGATGTCAACATCCTGAGGAAAGGAGAGAGGAAAGAGGGTTAGAATAAATGAAGAGGAAGAGTCAAGGCCAATGGCTGAAATTTGAGACGAGAATAAAACCACAAGAGCAAATAGATTGGAAGAACAGTTATGCAGGGCTGATGAGAGATATTCACAAACAGATCTGAAATAAAAGCTGTGTCTTTCACCGCAGGACTCTAGTGATATAATCAAAGGGATATACAAAATGTAATCCTAATATTAAAGAGGTTAATGCTATCTGATATCATGTTGCCTTGTTGCCTTCTACATCAGGAAATGCCAGTTCTCCCCTGGCAGAAAAATTGTCTAAGGAAGAAAACACAATAGATTACAGTGGTTGGGTGATGATGGGGCATTTAATCCTTCTCAGGGTTGATGTCTCACTTATGGAATGACTTTTCTACAGTAGTTCACTTGGTACCAGGTGCGAGGTATTAGGTGCCAGATGAATACCAACTTGAGAGGTTTTATTTCTGGTGATGTTTTTTTTTTTTAAATTGCCATTTTATTCTGCCAATATCCTGTTCTCAATACAATAAGTAGTACACATAACTTAATTTAGTTTTTTTTTTTAAAAAAAATAAAGCTCAGTTTAGAGGCAAACAGGGACAGCTCTAAAAAAAAATAATGAACTTCTGCTTTGAAAAACTTGAAAGCAGGATATTAAGGCAGAATCCCTAGAGAGGCTTAGTAATAAAGAGGAGAAACACTGTAAAAATGCTTACTTAATTTAATGAAAAATCCTGAGAACCATGAATACTTTTAGCCTTCGGGTTCTGCTTCCTTGAGATTTTTTTAAAAGCATACAAGGTCAGAGAAAGGAACAGACATCTCTCTAGCTTTCTATTTTCTGAGGGACTTTCTCCATCACTGAGCCACAATATCCTTGACTTGGCAGAAGCAATTTCTGCATGAAATTTGCCTGAAAATTGACTCTGGTTCCAATCACTGCTGCTGATCTGATTTGCCTCCAAGAAAGAAGTTCTTAGGGACAACACCCCAAAAGACTTTTCCCGCTCCCTGAAGTTGCCCTTGGATGGCATTGGGAGAAAAAAAAAGCAAGAACTGTTGGCTTAAAACTGGCACAACCAAGGACAACTAGTGCCTGTCTCAGCTAAAGGTCTTGCAACCAGCTAAAAGCAACATCATATGAACATGATTTTTATCCCTGTGGTTAGCTGCAAATGGAGTCACAGCCTAAGGTTGGAACGCTAGAAATAAGCCCACCTGAGCGGAAAGGGATTTATTCCAAAGTATGAATAATAAGGGCATTGTCACTCTCCAGCATCTCCAAAGCAGTCTGAAGGAGAACCACAATCATCTTTTCTTCCATTGACTTCACAATCCTCTAAGTGTTGCAAAAAAGGTTTTTCTCCCACTATTTGAAAAATGGAAATAAATTTCTGGCATCCCAGGCTATCCCATATTTTGATTTATGAGTTTAAACCTTTCTTCCTTCCTTTCCAATGTATCCTTCCCTCCTTCTGAGGTATCCTTCCTACTGCCTTTCTTCCTTCCTTCTAATATATCCTTCCTTCCTTCCCTCTTCCCTCTCTCCCATCCATTCATTTCACAACATTTAATTTTTCTTCCCACCTTTATTATTTGTATAAGTAACTTAAGATATGAACATACTTAGTCCTCCTTCCTGTCCTATGAGAGATAATTGTGAACTCATCAAGCTAGTCCTTTGAAAGACCTTTGTAAGTGACTGAAACCAAAGAACTACAGGTATGGTGAGAGAAGAGTTCCTTCAGATATGGAAATAGGTTGCCCAAAGCTCCATAGAGCCTCAGCGTTTTGTAGCCAAGGCTAGTTTTATTGTGACTTTGACTATGTTACAACTGAGGGAGAAGCACATTGGTACAGCTACTGAATGCAGCCAAAAGAGGCCCTGGGCTTACTTGCCTGTGAGGACTTGCTGTAATGAACCGCTGAAGACTACAATTATATGAAGACAGGTAAGGGTTATTTCAGCAGGCATAAGTCATATCTTTTCACACACATTTCCATCTCTGTGCAACAGATATCACATTTTAAAGAAGCCAATGGATTCTCATTTTGATGGGGCAGAGGTTATTCTTGTGTTCTGGATTTTTTTGTTTAATTTCAAATTAGTATAATTCTTTTTTCTGGGTTATATGGAGATAATATAAATAATTAAAATATTAAATAGCAATAAAGCAATGAAGGCCAAGAAATAAATCCCCCAAAAGTAAAACCAACCGGGGGTGGGGGGGGGGGAGGGAGAGAAGAATCAGCAGGCTCCCAGCTAAATCCAGAAAGCCCTCCAGGCTCGGAATTAAAACATGGAATAGAGTTGGAAGGGACCTTGGAGGTCTTCTAGTCCAACCCCCTGCTCGAGCAGCAGACCATACCATTCCAGACAAATGGCTGTCCAATCTCTTTTTAAAAGCCTCCAGTGATGGAGCAGCCACAACTTCTGAAGGCAATCTATTCCATTGGTTGATTACTCTCACGGTTAGGAAAATTCTTAGTCTGATCCACGGGGAGCAACGGGTCAATTTTTGTTTCTCTTTTTTGGAAGTCCCAAAGGTGATTTTTTTTCAAGAGGCAACTGGACTTTCTGTTTTTTTCTTCTTCTTCTTTGAAGACGTCTTCAAAGAAAAAAAAATCCAGAAAGTCCAATTGCCTCTTGGAAAAAAAAAATCATCTTTGGGACAACCATGACCTCGGTGACTGAGAATCTCCAGAGACTCTTTAACCCAGCTATCCTCCCACCTTCCAGCCCCGATTTTGGGATAACAGTTGTTAGGGGCGAACTTCATCCAGACGGCCTCTGTCCTTGGCTGGAGTTTTTTTGAAGTGGAGAAGCAGATCGGAGGTCTCTTGGCTCCAAAACACGCACAGCCGGAGCAGATGCCGCTTTATCTGCTTATCTCGCGTCTTGCAGATCCAGCCAGGAGGACTCCAAGGGAAGCTTCTCCACTCCCGCCCACCTCCCGCCACGTGTGGACCGGGCGGGGGGGTTCTGCCTAAGAACGAAGGAGGCCGAGAAAGGGTCGCCTTTGTCCTGCTTTCCCTCTCCGGAACTAGGGAGATAATCAGGCGTGGGATGGGATCACAGGCTTCCCTGCGCCAGGAAGGACCCGTTCTTCCCCGGCCTTGTCAGGAGGATCTTCCGGCCGCTTTGCTCCTGGTCTTCTCGGGTGCATTCCTCGCCTGCTTGCCTGCCAGCGCTTCGCGTTGAGAGAGGAAGCTCTCCCCCTGCCCCCTCCAGCCCCTCTGCTTAATAGGCCCTTTCCTGCCCTTGATGGCACCCTCAGGCAGCCGCGGCGATGGCTTCCTAAATCACTTTGAATGGATTGGAAGCGCTGGCACGGAGGGTGGGCTTGGGGGCCCCTAATCCATCTGAGCAGGAAGGCTTTAATAGGAAAATGTTGTTTGGCTGGAAGTTAGAAGGACAAATAAACCCAATCCGGAAACAATCACTCGATTTTATTTGCCAAATAAACAACTTTCCACCACCACCTCTTTGCAGGATTGCATAGTGTGTATGTGTGTGTGTGTTTACATAAGTTTTTTTTTTTTAAATGGCAATGGGAAATTTGGGTGTGCATCTGGGGTTGTGGAGAGACTGCAACATCGTTAATTAAATTTAGTGAGCTGAATTCTCCAGGCTGATGCTATCAGGTCGGTTAATAATCTGGTTCATGCCCTCTGCAGAAATCAGAGTGCTTTGAAAGGCCCTTTTGCACTTTATTGTTTAAAAACTGTCTTATTGGAATGCTTTCCCCCCATACAGATTAGATTTGTGTTATTAATTCTGACTCCAACACCAACTGTTACAAGGCGGTTTTTAAAAACCAAATAAACGAATGGAACTGGATGCTGTGTATCGGTTGACGAAATCTTCCCATGTTAGGGGATTTGAGGGTGGCAGTTAAAATGCTGGGCTTGTCAACTGGAAAGCCCAGGTTTGACACCCCCACGCAACAGGATGAGCTCCCGTCCTTGCCCTTGAATTCCTGCCAGCCTAGCAATTTGAAAGCATGCAAATGTGAGCATGCAAATAGGTACCACTTTGGTGGGAAGTAACAGTGCACTGTGATGTCATGCTAGCCACAATGACTGCAGAATTGTCTTCGGACGGCGCTGGCACAATGACTTGAAATGGAAATGACCACCCCCTATAGTTTGCAATGACTAGTGGAGCAAAATCCTAGGGGGATTCTAGGGACTTGGACTTCGGACAGCTTTCATTTTTAATGTTGTATTTGTTTTTAATTAAGGATCTGGTAAATTTTAAAAATTGGCCTTTCAAATATGATATGTACAGTAAAAATAAGCCTTCAAAGACAGTTGGTATTTTCTCATTTTCTTTTTTCTAATGTAGATGGGAGCAAAAGAATTCTGTAATTAAATTCTTCAGAATGTAACCCTATTGTCTTGAAGTCTTTGGAAAGTTTCATTGCTAAAATGTAATGAATGCATCTAATGTCATGGCATTCTGGAATTTAGTTATTATTCACCTTCATAATCTGCTAGAAATGGGGAATTTGTGAGCCACCAGAATCTTGCTGAACAAGACTTGGAAGCCCAAGCCAACATTGACAATGGTGATGGAAGTTCATCCGTGTTTGGATAACTATAGGTGCCTTGCTATAACAAATCTTTTTGTAACATAAGTGAAAGGAGCTTATTCAGGTAAGAGCACTGGATGGAAATGTAATCAGCTTTTTAAAAAGAGAGATTCTGCACTATCACACTAATTTCTGCATGGACTCCCTGCCACCTGTGCATACCTTAAAGGATTTGGTTGTTGAATTAAGTTTATGAGAAAGCCTTATGGAATCAGCTTAAAGAGATAAGTGCAGCATCTGGTTCCCACAATAACCAGCTAAACTGATTATTGAAAAGCTCACAAAAGAAGCATGAACACTAGAGCTGTTTCTGAGATACATTTCTTCCAGTACTGGAGTTCAATATTTTCCATTTAAGGAAATATTGTTGATTAATAGGAAATACGGAATTAATCTTAGTATGTGTGATGTGCCAGTTCCAGCTCCCAATTCCTTTGTTACAGAGATTGGATTCCATTGTCCAATCTCTGTAACAATGCAGATCTGTAACGTGCTTGAAGAACAGCAAAATAGCTGACCAATCAATCAGTAATGGTGGAGAACTATCCCAGCATACATGAGATAGGGCAGGGGAAAAGCCAACAAATGAAAAAATGGCATCTAAAATACCCATGGTGATACATGGGAATTTTATTTTCTGATATTGCTATTTCATATTATCATGAAGTGTTCAACAGATGCAAAAGGAATGAACTACCCATTCTGCTATTTAGATTAAGATGTTACTTAAACAAAGGAAAGACACACTAACAACATAGCTCCAAATAATCTTCCGTGTTTAGGCTTTCTTATTTCTTTACATTGTCCATTTGATCATCATTTTACATCCAAATGCAATGTCAGATGAATGATATGTGTAAAACCCAACTCTCTTTCTCTAAGGGTTTACATCTATTTCTACTTCCTTGCTCCATTTTATAGCTTGAACTTCCAGGCTCATTATTCAGCTCTCAACATGTAAAAAGCTGAAATTTCTACCTCCACCAGTTTTCTTTTCTTTTTTAAAAATGTACTATATATCCCCACTTCTATTCTATAGCTATGGAAGGATTTACTAGAATCCCAAAACTTTGGAAAAGTTTCTAAATTCCAAAAATTCCATGCCTCTTGTTGCTCCGATTTTTTTCTTAGCATTCTTTTCCTATTCTCCCCATTCACAAATCCATAGCAAATTTACTTATCTTCTTTAAACTGCATCAGCTTAGATCTATAATCTTTGAACTCCATTTCCATTTTAATTAATAAACGATTTGATAACTACCTACTATTTACAAAGGAAGAAAAGAGGTTTATGTTTTATCCTTCATCTCAAACTGGAGGAAAAGAGACACTCGCTTCCCAAAATGTTGCTGGGACACAATCTCAGGCATAGTACTTGTGCTGGTTTAGACCCATTGAAACCAGTGGATTCAGACATGCTTTAACTTAGTGCAGGACTGAGGCCCTCAGCCTTAGCATTTCCCCCTTGTTCATCCATCTGGAGCAATTACTGGGGATTATTTTTTCAAGCAGGAGTGTTGACATTTTTCCCCAGTTGGGTGTCAAGTATACACATGAAGTAAGGAATAGCTGGGCTTCAGATGTCTAATGAAAGGAATGCCCGGAGGTTAATGAGGTGCTGGAAAACAGCAGAACTAAATCCAATATTACCATTTTCCAGCTTTCAGGTTTAATTAGAAATCCCAGTCACCTGTGCATACACCAGGCACTTCCGCTTTCAGCCTGTTGGCAGCCCGGATCCCTGTACCCATGGGAGTGGGGGAGAGGAAAGGCCCTGTTGGACAGGATTAGATAGCCCTCTCCTACTTTCTCCTGTTGCATCTGATTTCTATGCCACTATAATGCCAGGCGTCCACAACCCAAGCAGAAGTGATATGAAATAGCTATGCTATTCAAGAGGGTCTTTTTCCTTTTCCCATTTTCTGCAAGAGTATAAGCTCGAATGTTTACAAATTTGGCACTTGCTGTGCACACATCCTTTCAACAATTATCTAAGGAGCGTGGTAGCTCACTTGGTTACAATGCTGGGTTGGAAGTTAGCGAGCCCGTGTTTGAGACCCAAGTGCTGTTATGTGGCAGGGTAAGCTCCCATCATTCTCTCCATTTCCTTGATGGGGATATGAAAGGAGCACCTATGGGCATCCCCTGAGCAATGGTGATGTCCCTTGGCTAATCTTTTCATCCTGGAAGTACCTTAAATGGTGTCTCCGACATGAACAGGATGGGAACAATTATCCAGAAAAATAAAGTGGTTCTAATTCTAGTTAAAGTGGCTCAGTAGCTAAGATGCTGAGCTTGTTAATCGAAAGGTTGGCATTTCAGAGGTTCAAACCCCTAGTGCCGCGTAATGGGGTGAGTTCCCGTTACTTGCCCCAGCTTCTGCCAACCTAGCAGTTTGAAAGCACATAAAAATGCAAGTAGAAAAATAAGGACTACCTTTGGTGGGAAGGTAACAGCGTTCTGTGCATTTAGTTTGGCATTTAGTTATACTAGCCACATAACCACGGAGACGTCTTCAGACAGCACTGGCTCTTTGGCTTTGAAACAGAGATGAGCACCACTCCCTAGAGTCGGTGTACATATGTGCAAGGGGAACCTTTACCTTTAGTTACAGCATGGTAGTAGATATGGACTAACCTGTAATAATATGTGGGAAAGATCTAGGGAGCCCTGGCAAAGGGATACTTCAAGGAAATGGTCAGATAAGAGATAGCATAGCCTGCAGCTGCACATTAGGCAGAGTAAGAAGCTCAAAAGGGACCTTCCCTAAGTTCTGAGGCTATAAAGGAGATAGTGGTGAGGGCGATACTTTCTGACTTGCAAGATTCTGTCAATGTAGTTTTACAATGGAGCAAAGTTAGTTTATCTGGTTGTGAGTCCTATCTGATTTACCTGTGAGGCCCACATAACCTTATATTTTTGTTTAAATATTCAGCTGTTGGATCTTATATGAAGTATAGATCACTGGTATATAAGAATGCTAACACAACATTTGTTTCGATCACAAAAAAATGCCTTGCAGGAAATGAATGACATGAGGGCAAGTGGAAGCATGTGTGTAGTTCTAAACTTGGAGAGTGTTAATGGAAGAGGACATTCTACCTGCTTTGCAGGGATAAATATACTATAGTAATTAGATATTTTTCCTTGCTTGGAATTTCAGAAATGTGTTTCAAGTCTGCATATGTGTCTCAGCAGATGGCAGCACTGAGCTGATCTTGTTTGATTTTGGAAGCCAAACAAAATAAGCATTGGTTTATAGGAGATTGACTGTGAGGGAATTCTAGGATTTAGGTTAGACTGAGTAATTGAACCAAAGGAAAAAACCCAGAAGAAGTTAGTAATAAATTGTTTCCATTTTGTTGCTAAGAAAATCTGATGGTTGGGAATGTACTTTCAAAGCCCAATTGGTTCT
Organism: Masticophis lateralis; assembly: GCA_030761175.1. Classification (NCBI taxonomy): domain Eukaryota; kingdom Metazoa; phylum Chordata; class Lepidosauria; order Squamata; family Colubridae; genus Masticophis; species Masticophis lateralis. The sequence continues at coordinate 93,075,260 of JAUDYJ010000002.1, forward strand.
TCCCAAAAGTGGAACCATGGAGAGATCATGGAGAATTCCTGAAATACAGGGAAAGTGCTAGAAGAATGGAGAAAAGCTATACGCTGTCCAACTCTTCAAAAAATGGAAACTACTGGTCAATACCAGGAAAAAGCTTGAAAAGACTGTCAAGAAATGGGGAAGCAATAAGAAAGGCATAAGGTAATTTATAGAGATCACCACGTTTGTTTCTTTGCCTTTTTTAAAAAAAAATCACAGGTCATTGCCATGCACATTTTATTGCTTTTTTTTTTGACAGAGTGACTAGGTTATAAATAAAAATGCTGTGGATGTAGTATACTAGAGACTTCAGGAAGTCATTTGATAAAACTGATCACAGTCATCTTCTTGATAAGTAGGAGCAATGTAGAATGGATGATTCCACTACCAGAATGATTCACATCTGGTTGAACTACTGAACCCAAAGCATAGAACCTAACAGATCTATGAAAGGAGGTATGAAGTGGGGTATCTCAGCATGGGACTTAGTACTCTTTGACATTTTTATAATTCACCAAGAAGAAGAGATAGAAGTGGGGGTGGGGGTAGCATTTTGTCACCTCAGAATATTGGTTTTGTTCAAAAGGATCTTGATAGAGTTCAACATTGGCCTTCTCAAACAATATGCAACAGTGCAACATATCCATATCAATAAAGGAAAAAAAAACCCTGATGGCTTTAATAGGATGCCATATACCCTGTCTCTCTGAAAATAAGACCTATCCCAAAAATAAGACCTAGCATGTTTTCACACATGTGCCTAATATAAGCCCTACCCCTACCCCCAAATAAGCCCTACTTAAGAGCCTGCACAGCTGGCCGGCTGCACATTCTATCTGGTTGCTCGCGGTGCTGCAGTCATGAGGTGAGGTGGGCGGGGGTGGAATTGCCCAGTGCACCCCGCACCACTTTACCTCAGTGCCCCCCACAGCCAGGCTACCCATGCCCGACACCTGCCTTTCCTCATGGCCGTGGCGTGTTGCTCAGCATTCTGTTCTGTTGCAGCTGTGAGCAAGCAGAAGAAGTAGGCCAGCAGCCATGCAGGGTCCTGCTGGATATGGGTGCTAGAGTTGCCATCGTGAGGTGAGGCAGATGTCGAGGCGTGGGTAGCCTGGCTGCAGGGCCCTGGGGTTGGAACTGCATGGGGCAGTTCCAACACCACCTCATGGCAGTGGCACTGGTGCACCGTGGGGCCTCCTGTCCTGCCGCAATGGCCTCCCATACATGGGGAAAAAAAATAAGACCCCCCCTGAAATTAAATCCTAATGCTTACTTTGGAGTCCAAAAGAAAATAAGACCCGGTCTTATTTTCAGGGAAACACGGGTAGTTAGCTAGTGAGAGATGATGTGACCTTCATTTGGTTGGCATTTTCCTTTGTTAAATGGTTGCAGAAAAATGAATGTGGTAAGCTGGATCATAGTCAGGATAAAGCCTGAAAGGAGTGAAGACAAGTCACAAATAGAACAAATCTATGAGATTATGATTGCAAGCTATTTTACCAATGTATCAATTGCTAAGACTTGCTGAATTTGCTGGAGATTCGTCCTTCCCCAAATTGCTATTGTGCTTGGATTGGAATAAAGATCAAAAATAAAAAGAATTCCAGACTTTGCAAAAGGCATTTTCAAAAAACTGCTTATGCTTGTTGCCCTCAAACTGGCTAATTTCTAAGATTCTTTATGTTTGCAGATTTCCTGCTCAGAAATCTAAGCTTGCCCGGATCAAAAGTTACCAATATTCTTTAATTTCCCTTTCATTATGCGCTCTCCCTTTTTGACAAAAACAGTGAGCTCCTGTGGATGGCACTGCATTTATGTTATAGTATTTGGTGAAAGTATTTTTAAGTCCACAGAAACAATAATGTCAAGCAAACAACGCTTTTCCACTACTGAGATGCATAGCGATCTTGAGAAATGTATAAACTTGGGTTATAATTCAGTGCACATTTAAAACAGGGAAATATTTTCTTGAGCTGAAATGGACTTTTGTGCTACAGGGGCATATTTGCCATTTTCTTGGCAACAATATTAAAAGTATTTTACTGTTGTTTCTTCCTGGGTGACCTGATCTAAACTGGTCTGATCTTCCAAGCTCATTCTAATGGATCACTACAGACACTTATCATGATGGTTCACGATAATTTCTGTTGGATGTTAGGAGAATTTCCCTGCAATTTGATGAACAGTTCTGACATCAAAGGGAAGTGACTGAGAGTCACCCAGGCTTTGTCTCTTCATAGACAGAATATGAGATGTTAAATTGGGCAATATAGCTGATCATGTAATCCAGCACTTCATTTGGCCTCTAAAGTCTAATAAAGAGATCTTGTGCTCTGATAGGCTTTGTGGATTATTTATGGCCCTCTGCAATGCTATCTTCAGATCCTATGTCTGCCCTCAACTAACACAACGAATTTTTGAATTTTGGGTAAATTATGTTTTACAGAAAATTGATTTGGGATTTTAGTTAGGAAACAGGCTGTAGGTGTTCATGGACTTGAAGTACCAGATTTGGAACAGGCAGTTCATTGCTAACAAAATGTTCCACGGCCATATCCCCTTCCTATTCCTGTTTGTTCTACTTATATGGCTCCTGAATGGCCAGATTGGAATAAAACAGGCAAATATTTAAGTTGTAAATTTTCTTTAGTTAGAAGCACAGTGCACAAACCAATACAACCCAAGAAAGCAGAGCTCTATGCAAGTAGTCTAACATAATCCAGGACCATGAACAAGTAGGCCCTCTTTATCGAAAAAGGAGCATGCTGTTGTCACTTGCAGTTTATTGGGCACTTCAGCATTTTCCTGCAAACATTATCTTCAAGCACAGGACAATGCAGCAATTAACAATGTACTGTATATATTTTTTGAAGGTTCTGAATTATATACAGGATGGTAGAAGCCTATAATAATTTTCATTCGATTCTTCAATGTTCCTTTCCTAACTTTTGCTCTCCTATCTTCCATTTGAGGGGCTGTTGTATATGTAATATATGCATTATCTTTATATATTATATGCAGTATAATTACTCTCACTGGTTTATTCTTTCAAAGCCACAGACATTTCATGGAAATGAACCCATGAACCCATACGATACCACTGATCTGGATTTTAATAAGGTTCCCGCATATCTTGTTTTTGCCCATCGGATAAAATCTGGAAGAGTTTGTGCACTTCTGTTACAAGTCTCTTCTGTTAAACAGAGAGAAGCCTTTGGAATCATTTTCCCCCAGAGACCCATAGGGCTTCCTCACTGATTATGTTATATGGGTCTATTTTCCCAAGCTTTGGGGCAAAGTCCTGGGTAAACCACTGTAATATTTGGGTACAAATACAATTTTATTCTTTTACTTATACAATATTATTCTTTTGTATTCAATCTATCTGAATGCATATCATCTGATTCTCTTTTATTGTTCTGCTTTTATTATGTCACCTGGAGTAGAGCATTTTTGAAATCAATATAAATCAATATAAATAAATAAATCTCACATGAAAAAAGACCAGTTAGTCAATTACTCTAACTCCGTGATGGTGAACCTATGGCATACGTGCCACAGGTGGCACGCGTAGCCATGTCAGTGGGCATGCCAGCTCAGCTCTGGTGCGCATGTGCCGCCAGTCAACTAATTTTCAGGCCTTCTGGGCCCACCAGAAGTAGGGAAACAGGCTGTTTCATGCCTCCGAAGGGCCTGGGGGGTGGGGGGTGGGGAAGGCTTGTTTTTCTTTCTCATCTGGTTCCAGATCCTCTCTATGCATCTGGGGAGGGTGAAAACAGCCTTACTGACCCTCTCAGAGGCTCTCTGGAGGCCTGAAATGGCCCATTTCCCAACTCCCGGTGGGACAGGAAGTGACTTTTTTTGCTATTTCCAGCCTCCAGAGACACCTAGAGATGCGGGAACCTCCCCGCTCACCCCCTCCTGGCATGTGATGGCAAAAAGGTTAGCCATCACTGCTCTAGCTACATATTGTAGCAATGTTATCATCAGACTTTTAATCAGAGGCAGTGTTCCCATTGTTTACAGATAGTCCTCGACTTACAAGAGTTCATTTAGTGACTGTTCAAAGTTACAATGTCACTGAAAAAAAGTTATGACCATTTTTCACACTTATGACCATTGCAGCATCCCCATGGTCAATGATCAAAATTCAGATGCTTGGCAAGTGGTTCATATTTATGACGGTTCAGTGTCCCAGGGTCACACGATCATCTTTTGTGGCCTTCTGACAAGCAAAGTCAGTGGGGAAACCAGATTCACGTAACATGTTACTAATTTAATAAATGCCATGATTCACTTAACATCTGTGGCAAGAAAAGTCATAAAATGGGGCAAACTCACTTAACAAATTTTTCACTTAGCAACATAAATTTTGGACTCAATTGTGGTCGTAACTCAAGGACTACATATATACGGCTGGTGGGATTTGTATCCACCAGTTTCCTGGCTTGGTTAGAAACAACTGGCTGTACTGGAAAACCTCACATCAATACAGGGAAACTAATGCCGGTATCCAAACTTTTAAGTCATGAGATATAGGCACACAGTTAAACATGTAAAGAGCCTAGATTTCAATCTGATAGACTTGTATAATTTTCAGTTTCATTTGTAATAAGCTTGTGTGATTTAAACCGTTTGGGAGTGGGAAATTATATTCATAATTATGAATATTCATATCGTATATATAATGAATATATACATATACGTATGTATGTATGTATGTATGTATGTATGTATGTATGTATGTATGTCTTTGGTTATCCGGGTTTTCTCCCACATAAATTTGGAAATGTCTTGGCAACTTTTCAACGGTCTCATTCGTCATCTTCAGGCTGGTGTTTTTGGCTTTATGCTTCTAGGAGCAATGTGTGATCGCAGCTGTTTCTTCCTTTTAACTGCCAGTGGGGGTGTGAACTGATTGGGTGGGAGCTTGGCTGTGTTCTGATTGGGTGGATGTGTGTTGTTTGGCAAAGCCAAACAACAGCAATGCAGTTCACCAGCTCAAATCCCCCTGCAGCTCATAGTAATCCGGGCATAACCAAGCGCCTACCCAAACAGAACACACCCCCAGCCAATCAGAGCATAGCCAACCCCCTATCCAATCAGAGCACAACCAAGCTCCCACCCAATCAGAACACACCCCCACTGGCAGTTAGAAGGAAGAAACAGCTGTGATCACACATTGCTCCTAGAAGCACGAAACTGAAAACATCAGCCTGAAGATGACGAATGAGACTTCGTTGAAACGTCACCAAGACTCTTCCAATTTTACGCGGGAAAAAACCCAGATAACCAAAGACCTACATACAAACACCCGCGAAAACCTCAGAAAACACACACACACACATATACAGACACACACACACACACGTGTGTGTGTATTTAACCATGGCACAGTCTATTGGTTTTAAATGGTTGTATCGTTTAAGTATTTTGCTTCTGTGTGATGCACAAGTATTCTTAAAAGCCGTCTTCTATAACCTTGAAATGGGCCTCGTGAATATTCGCTTTCGAAGTGGGAAGCTCTATTATAGGCTGTCTGTGGCTATGGGAACTATACACTAAGATAAATGCTTTTCTAGCCATGTTAACAGATTCATTTTGTACGTAATGCTATGGTATGCCAATGGAATTGTTGCGGCTGAATGGACATTTTAGAGATGAAGTATATATTTTCCACCTCACGTACTTCATGGTCCATCTTTTTGTTTGTTTCCAGTATGAGAGAGAATCAAAGGGGACAAAAGGGAAAGTTCACTGGCTGCTTAATTTTACAGGACAACTTTTCTAACGGAGGGGAGTGGCAGAAGCAATCTAATCAGGTGACACTGGCAGCGGAAGGAAAAGAATTGCGTTCTGGCCATAATTAGTCTTCGGTCCCAATTTGCTGTTTCCATTCTTCTTCAAGGCAACATACCAGTTCTTATCTGCGTGCATCTTTGACTTGTAAGTATTGTAATTGTTTTCTTCCAATTTCTCCAGGAACACACACTCTGCTGTTGGCAACTGCTAAAGAAAAAGAGTTTGGGAGCATTCAGAAGGGAAGCGAATACAATGACCAAAACCATTTATGGCACTGAACGACCATCGTGATTGTGTTTGGATTGTGGAAGAGTTGGACTCTTTCTGGTCCAACTTTAGAATAAGGGGGTGGGGGGGGGGGAATCTGACTATCTGCTGCCTTTTGGCAGGTGATAAAATTAACCCTTTTGCTCCAGATCCTTGCTGCTTAGCAAGGTACTTTCCATTTATCTTGCAAGGCTGTTAGTAAGTCTTCCCCTCAATTCTTTTTTATTATATAGACCAGCAAAAGGTAGCAAACCCGATTACTGGATGGGCCTTATTTCATTTAGATTTAAATATGTCACAGTTCCTTCTAATGGTTTCATCTTATCTGGAGGCACACTGCTACTTTCTAAAATGTTTCAGAATGTTGTTTTCAAATATTTCTCTTTCTTTTTCCAGAAATAAAAATTGGCCAAAAAACATCCACTCAGTAGCAAAAACAAGTGACATTTAATTGTGCATGTGTGAATGATTTTTGATTCCAAGCTCTCCAAGCTACAAGATCTTTGCTAGCCTCAAAGCTTCTATCATGGAAACTTTATACTTACCGAGCCATGTAAGCGTCCATTGACATCCATAGCCAAGTACAATCCAGATCCAATGCCCTTTATGTACACCGCACCAAAATATTCCGTGCTGAGCAGTAACTGAACTATAGTTTGAAAGGAAAAAAAAAATAGGAGGGATTATGAGTCACTGTTAATACATAACTATTGTTGAAACTGTGCAGTGCGGACTAAGTTAATTGCCAAGGCTGATAATACAGTGGTGTTATCCTAGGAACTTCTGATTGCACGGAAATGTGTGTGTTGGGCATGGTTTAGCCTGATTGGCTTGCCAAAGGAAGGATTGAGAACCTCATGCAGATCAGGGACCTCAACTTGCCAAGCCTGGTTTCCAAAGACAGAACCAAGGCTTTTCTGAATCCCTTCCTAGCTCTATACAAATATAATTGCATTAGCTTAATGGGCTGTGGAAAGTAAAGGCACTACCCAAGTTTATTTACACAGTCTGTACCAAGAAGCGTACTCTGTAACTAGGGTTATTCCACTGGCACATAACTGTTTAAAGAGTTTCCTCTGTAAATATTTTTTCATCAGGATGTCCAAGTTTAATAACTCATTTACAATAAATTCATTTCTAGCATTAGTTAGCAAACATGCAGTTTTAAAAAGAATGTGTTGGCTTGAAACTATTTCTAGGAGAAAAGAGAGAAAATTATAATTCAAGAGTGATACCTAATGGGGTTTTTTTTACCCCTAATCAGCCCTTCCTTCCTTCCTTCCTTCCTTCCTTCCTTCCTTCCTTCCTTCCTTCCTTCCTTTCCTCCCTCCCTCCCTCCCTCCCTCCCTCCCTGCTTTTCTGCCTTCCTGCCTCCCTCCCTCCCTCCCTGATGTGTTCAAGAATCTTTCCCCAAATTGGAATTTTATGAAGATGTGTTCAATTACAGTACTGTTTCCGGAATTCCCAGCTATGGAAAGTATTAGCCAGAACTTCTGGGAGCTTCAGGTTAAAAACAGAAGTAGAAGAAATAAATTCATACGTATAAAACCAGAACTGAACACTAAATCAGGTGGTTGTTAGGAAATACTAACAAATTCAAAGGCTGTCATCACCCAACAGCTATGAAAACAAAATGCCTTTACGTGTGTGTGCTCCTGGTTTACGAATACCCAGAATATCCAGCCATTTTTGAAAACCAAAGGCTGAATTAACAGGCAGCAAGGTTTTTCTTATGATCTTATGACAACAAAAGCAAGCCCTTCAAACTTAGGGGTTTGAATTTTCTCAGTCATAGAAAAGCAGATACCAAAAAAGTGGGCAGGAACAAACAAAAGTAATGTTAATGTAGGACGTTTTTTTTTTAAAAAATAAATAAATCCAGTTAATATTATTACTCCCCAGGTTAATAATGTTCTTCTTCTGTCACTTGGAGCACTAAAATTCCTTGGCTACACTTGAAGGAACTCTGGGGGTTCACTCCTTTTTGAAAAAAAAAATCTTTTTAGAGTAGCATGCAATCCTAGAGCATCAAGTTGTACCTTTCATGCTGAAGTTGGGCCTATTTTGGGCAGCTTCAAAAAACCCTGAAGTTTCTTGGTCTGAAATGCAGGTATGCGTGACGTACATATTAAAAAAAAAAGAAAAAGATTGGGGGAATGGAAAGCTCCATAAAAAAAGCCGTCTTATACATCTGAAAAAGATACATACTGGAAAATTTCTCTATGGTTCCAGAGGGAAGACTTGAAAGAATGGCCTTACATTCAAACAGAAACTCTGATCTTTTAAGGAGGCTTTAATGCAGATACCTGTCCTGACCAGTGCGAGGGTATCTATGGGGTTGGGGGTAAAGGAAAAAGTCAAGATAGCATCCACATCTACACACACACACAAACACAGACACACAAAGACCTAGACACACAGACATACACACAGACATACAGTCATACACACATACTTGTGGCTGCCATGCTTAAATACTATGAAATAGAGAGAGGCAATGCATTATAGTAGGTAGGAGCCTGATTTACACCTAATATCTAAGCACTTTATCATAAATGTTTTGACTAGGCTACTGCTGGAACCTAATGTTGAAATTCAAAGTGCTGGCAAAAGCTTGTGTTGTATTTTAGCCGCGTTACACTTTCCATGTGACTTTTTAAAAAAATTCCATTTCCCCTAGAGCAGGGGACTGGATGTAATACTCCAGAACAGGGGTCTCTAATGTTGGCAACTTTAAGCCTGGAGGACTTCAACTCCCAGAATTCCCCAGCCAGTTTTGCTGGCTGGGGAATTCTGGGAGTTGAAGTCTGCCAGGCTTAAAGTTGTCAAGGTTGGAGACCCCTGCTCTAGAAGGCTCCTACCTACTATAATTCATTGCCTCTCTCTGTTTCATAGTATTTAAACATGTTTTGTTGGGGCTTCTATTCTTGATGAGCATGGAGACGATGAGAGCAGGTTCTGACTGGTTCTGGGGAATCGGCAGTGGAAATTTTGAGTAGTTCGGCAAATACCACCGGCAAATACCACGCTGTCCCCAGAGTGGGATGGGAATAGAGATTCTGCAATATCCTTCCCCCAGGAGTGGGGAGGGAATGGAAATTTTGCTGTATCCTTCCTCTGCTACGCCCACCAAGCCACACCACACCCACAGAACCAGTAGTAAAAAAATTTGGATTTCACCACTGCTGCCAAGCACTTATACAAGTAGTTTTTCTCTCATTCTCATAACTCCTGTCTAGCTAATGGATGTGCAGTTGCCTATCTAAACATCTTCCCTTCTGTTGCCATGAAATTAGTTTCCTTTCTTATCTGGTGCGTCCATTTATGGGATTGATTCACACATGCATTCTGCAATGGCATAATGCCTTCAAGGTAGATCTCTTTTTCGGGTTGGAGACTTGAAGTGGCTTTTTGTGCATTTTTGGCATTTGTCATCATGGCTGTGCTACTTCTTTTTCTTGTGGAAGTTTTCTTTAGTTACATGGGAAACTATTTCACCCAAGCCTAGATGCTAGGTATTGCTCCTATTACTTGGTTTTGCTTGAAGAGAAGTTACAAAGTCGGTAGACTGCTTTGGAAAGCTGGTTATCGGACAGTCACGATAATAAATCATTGACACCTAGAAGAATAAGGGCAATAGGAATAGGCCAACCTGGTGTCTATGGTCATACTACCCCGGGAGTTCTGGGGGTTAAAGCTCCATACAATTGGAGGAAACCAGGTTGAAGAACTGTTTTTTAGAAGAGAGATATGGTTTTGATTTACGCTTAATATCTAAGCACTTTATCATAAGTGTTTTGACTAGGCTACTGCTGGAACCTAATGTTGAAATTCAAAGTGCTGGCAAAAGCTTGTGTTATATTTTAGCCGCGTTACACTTTCCATGCATGACATTTTAGTGAGTGGGAAAAGGCCTACAGCATGGATGCAAATGGCTGATTTTTAAGAAACCAACTCTATGAGACATGAAGAGTTTGTTATATACATTTTTAGATCCCAGAATGACTACAGGATATCAGCAAGTCCAGATCCCCGCAGGGGAGATCCAGAGGGGACAATCAAGACATGAGGATACTTAGCCAAAATTTCCAAAAGGTGAGTCCCATTTAGCCCATTTAGCCACTGGGGATCAGGCTGCCTCCTTGAGCACGGATTCCTGATAAGTGATTTCACAGCATGTGGCATTTTGTCTTGTGCTTGTTCTCAAAAACTGGAAGCACACTTGTGCTTTTACAGAGTCTCTACCTTGTTTGCTTTCCTACCTCTATCGCTTGAACAAGATTTCAGAAAGGCAATATGCCAGTTTACTCTACATTAGCGACTTCCTGCCTGTCCTTTGCTGTGTTTATTCAGGATGAGATCATCTTCATTCAGACCAGTGTTGAGGGTGCAAGCATGAGTATGTAAATGCTATTTCTAATAAACCTCAACCATAAACTGACTTCAGAAAAGAAGAGAGAGCAGAGCTGGGGCAGGGGCGGAAAACCAAGTGTTCTTGTGGCTTTTCTTTTTTTTAAAATAAGTGCTTTTCTTAGAATTGGCCTGTGCATTTGACTCCATCTTCAGCACATCTTGCACCAAGGAATCCAGCTGGATTCCAGTTAGTCTCAGCAATGCACAATATATAAACTGAAGCACAGAAGACCCTACTGAGAACCCAAGTTGTTGTGCTTGCGTGTGTGCTGATCAAACACTGCTCATCTAGATGTAGTACAAATAGTAGCAATAAAGCTCAGCTTATTATTCTTTCATCTTCTGCCATCACACTACTCAGTTTTCACTGACAAGAAATTTCATCCCAGCATCAAATATTTCAAGGTTCTCATAGTATACATATGATTAATATATTAGAAATGCAGAAAAAGAGAGATGCTGAAGAAGACGTAGATAAATCATGCAGATATACTATAGAGTCATGCAGTTCATAAAGAAAACAGCCAATTTGTAAACCTGTAAAAGCACAAAGAAAGAGAAAGGCAGATTAACTGATAGCATGGGAAAACTTGCTTCCTATCAGAGGCCAAAGGCCACTTTTCTACGTTGCACTACCACTGAATAGATATTAGCAGAGGTAGGGGCCTTCTAGATGAGATGTTAGTTGTACAGTCACTACACATCCCGATCTGATTCAGATTTATGTTGGCAACTTTCACTTGTTACCCACCCATGTTTTCGCACTGATTCCATATTTTTTTTTCTTACCACATAAAAATCTGTTGAATAATAGAAACATGGAATTTTTTAAACAAGTAAAGCTCATCTCCCTTGAGTGAAGCTCAGTTGTTGATGATCTAGCGCTTCAACCATGTAGCTTCCTTTACTACGATACAGAAGTCATTTGCCATTTTAGGATTTCTCTTTTAGCTTAATAGTTTGGGCTAGAATCTTGGGATTATCCGAGAGTCTCCCACTCAGTCACTGACCAAGTTTGATCTGCTTAATTTTCAGATCAAATAAAGTCAGTTAAATGCAGCTATTGTGTTAGGTAGCACTAAATCTGGGACCATCTGCATACCAATAATAACCCTAATAATTACATCCTGTGATGATACCTTTAATACAGCCACATCTGCCTATTTTAGGTCCTTAGGAAGGACTCGATAGGTGGAATCCAGCCAAATCCAGTCTGAACATCTGGCTGACTGTGCGATGAACCAAAATGATAATACCATCAAATATCCACATCAGCCACTTGATAGGTACACATGCCAAATCCAGTCTGAGCATCTGGCTGATTGTGCAATGAACCATAATGATATATCCCGTAGCAGTACCTTTAATATTTTTAAAAAAACAATATCTGCCTATCCCCTGTCCTTTGGAAAGACTAGATAAGTGGAAATCCCAAATCCAGCCTAAACATCTGACTGACTCTGCAATCAACCAGAATAATAATATCTCCCAGTAAAAGCCCCACTTTAGGCGTGATGTCAGCTGGATGATCTTGGGCCATTCATTATCTCTCAGTCCTAAGAAGAAGCAGGGAATGGCAAATTAGTTCAGAATCTTGCAAAGAAAATGACAGGGGTTGTCCAGGCAATCACTAGGAGTCAAGATTAATTCGAAGGCACAAAAAAACCCCAAAACAAAACAAAAGGGAAAAAAAAATCCCAAGGGGGGAGAGGGTTTCACTCTTTGCCTTGTCTTTTCTACTTCCTATCCTGATAGGGCATAAATCTCAGGCATCTGATTGGATATTTTGCCTCTATACAGTTAGGGAGCTTGATTGATGGTTACAATTTTGCTTTGTATCTTTCTTGCTAGTACAGAAATATTTGGCCGGACTGGTCCATTGTGAAGATTATTAAAACTGAAACAGGATTGCAGTGGCAAAAATCAGTGAACTTCATGCTCTAGTTAATAACACGTAAAAGAAGAGTTAAAACTGCATTTTGTCAGCTTCTCAGTCAACTGGGCATTTTTACTGAGGGTGGCACAAAGAGCAATAGCTTCGGATCAATAGACCAAATTGTTCGTGTCCTAAGAAATAAAGATTGACTCCTGCAGATTCTCTAGCCTTCTCATTTCCTCCTTCCAGGCTGTTATGGCACAGAAGAGGCTTTTCAGTAGATTCTACTCCCTCAGGAAAATGAATTGGAGCTGAGAATACATCCTGCACAAACAGACATAAAAGGCATTTTGTCTTGGCAAGACAACAGACTTTAAATTAGTGCAAGGATGCCACTTCAAACAAACAGGTCAATGGGTATGATCAAGAAGGGAATGTCAGTAGAAGATTTAATATATGTAAAGGAGAGCAGCTACAAGCTTTAAATACTTATAAGGCATGTTTATAGCTTTTGCTGCCACAGCAGAAACATGTCCGATTTTCCTGTAATCCTCTTTAGAGAACTGGTTACTGGTACCACAATTGCTGGCGTAAAATTTCCTAAGAGGTGGGCTATTGTGCCTGAAATCTAGATAGAGATGTTGCGATTGCATCATTTTTATATATACATACACATTACACGTGCATGCATTCATACAGAACATATGATGGACATGTCTGTGTCTGAGGTATGAAGATAGGCTCAGAGGAGAGATCAATTCTTCCTGGACCAAGCCAAAGAGGATTTTAGAGCTGAGCCCATGATTTTCTCAGCCGTGTAGACTGAATGATATTTGGCATCCCCTGCCTGTGATTCAGCTTAGCTCATGGGTACCATTTCTTCAACACTTTGCCCACTGCGTGGCACTATTTTCAATATGTTTGTGGCTTCTCACTGGAATAATAGATGTGGTTAAAGGCATACAGGCAACTGTCAATGGATTTAGTCCAAATGAACATGGGTGCAACAATGTAATTCAGACAAACATTATATTTAAGATTGTGGAGAGTGTTTTTTCCCTCCAAATTATACATCTGTTAAAAATAACTAAAGGCCCAGTTAGACATTAAAGGGGATTCATGAATGTTGGATCAACATCTGCCCAGATCTAGAAATAGCCTTTGTAAACAGTTGTAAGTGCTTTGTAATAGCACGGAATAATATTTTCTCCTATTTGAATCAATTAATTGAATATATTCAGGGTAGGGAAATGTAAAAAAAAAAAAAAGGCACTCTGCCCATCTCTTTCAGAAGATATTGCCAGAAAGCCAAGGCACAACAGAAATATAACTTGACGTTTGCAAACATCTTGCAAAAAATCTCATTATGCATCTTTACCTGGAGTTTTGTTATTCTGATATAATATATCTGATCCTTTCTCTAACTAACAGAAGGAGAGGAGAATATTTCGAGACTGGCATAGTGTCAGCCCTGCATCAGCTAGAACCTTTAAATAAGAACAATCCTGGACTTCATTTGGTGAAAAAGGTATAGTTTACTAAAGGTCAAGGAGAATACAGTAGAGCAAAGCCATAACTAAAATTCGGGCACCAAATCTCTAAGTTTAACTTTCCCTCCTTCCCACTGCTGGTCTCCCATTGTCCAATCATATTCAAATGAATTGTTTGATGAACAGTCTCCTATTGTGGGCTGGGCAGTATGCAGCTGCATGCCATTCTGACCTTCAGATAGTGTCTCCAGAAGGTGTGGTGTGTAGTAAGCTTTCCCCCCACCCATCCAATACCCTCCCCCCAGTGTCCATGACAAACTAACATTGAGCGAAGCAAGTGAGATGGCAGTTCTGACATATAGGCTGTCCTCTTACCCATCTATAGCTGAGTTCAGGCAATAATCAATGAATAAATGAGTGAGGAAGAGGCAAGGAGACCCTCTAGATACATGTGGCTAAATGCTTGGCCAATGGAGGATTTGCCTCCTAGCTTCAGAATTTCCAGTTGAAGGTTCCTAGGATTCCTAGATGGTCCACTCAGCTATGCAGTAAAGACAGGAAGACAGGAAGGACCTGACCTACACCCCAATTTCCCTCAAAGTAATTTGATTAATTATACAAATAGAATCTAGGTCTCTGCTTGTATACCCAACTACAATTTACGTTTGAGTTAATGGTTTAATTAATTATACAAATAGAATCTAGGCCTCTGTTTATATATCCAACTACAATTTATGTTTGAGTTAATGGTTTAATTAATTAACACCACACTTAAAATCTCTAATGGGCTTTGGATGGGTTACTTCTGACAGTTTATTTGACTTTCAGTGTTCGTGGATATGTGTGTGGACGTGGATGTATAGCATTTGTATAGCATTTGACATCTTATTTATAGTAATGTTCTAAAAATAAATGCGATGCTTTGTTATATCAGCCAGAATGTATCAGGACCACTCAAACGGGACAGGGATAGGCATGCTGGTTCTACACCGATTAAGTGACAGAAGGATATGTTTTCATATGGATTGTGCCACAATCATTTGGTCTTCACACAGCGGATGCCTCGAAATCTTTTGCCATGCCACAAAGTTGAAAGCCACTAAGAGAAGGTCACTGAATGTATTAGTTGGGTCAGAAATAACAGCTACAATAACAATAGCAGCCGCTTACTGTGGTTGTCATTCCTGTCCCTTGTGCCATCCACTTTCCCATCTGGAAGGATCCTCAGGAACTGACCACCATTGCTGCAATAAAGAAGCTTGGGCTGGTTATAATCTGCCATTGGCAGGTCAAATTTTTCTGTCATGGCAGGAAATGTTGTGATTTCCCTCTAGACATCTCTTTTCCTTGCTTGGACTCAGGTCTTCAGTCCTGGAAAAGAAATTTAGCAGGATTTCAGTGAAAGGAGCCAAAATAGTAATGATACCTTTCATGTCATAGCATGTTCAAAGTGGGAGGAAATTTTTCCAAGCATTATTTATAGACATTATTTTAGGTATTACCCATCTCACCAAAGTGTCATTCAACATACAGAGCAAGACAGTATGCTGTATCTTTGGTTCCCTCAACCTTTGAAAAGCCTTTTTGAATATGTCTACTATGCCATAGTATTAAATCAGTGTTTAATAAATAAAAACAAATAAGATAAAAGGAAGACAAGGGCCATATGTTTATGAGGTACCAGTTCAATCCCTATCTTTGTCAAGAAAGAAAATAGGCAGAGAAAGAAAGAAAGCAAGACCTAAACTTTCCTGGATTACTTTTATTGTTTGTAATCAGAAATTGGTGGCTTCTGGAGAAGAGCTAAATGCTGTAGAATGGGCAGAATTATAGCACATATGCACCCAGAGTAAAGTTTTGGCATAGTTTTCTGTTAAATGTGAGATGTTTTAGATCTTTCATCTGTTTCCCATGTCAAATGACAGGAAGCTGCATTTATAATTGGAAGAGGTTCCAACAAGGGAAAAAAGTATCCAGAACACACACACATATAACAGTGTAACTGAAGACTGTTCCTTGTTGTTTTGATTAAGTATTAAACAATTGGCTCTTTTTCAAAACAAACACCAGACATAGGAGTGGTTAAGAAAACTGTGGGTTTGGGTAACAGCAAATGAGCAAATCTTTTTCACTTCTCTGAGGACTTCCTCAGGTCACGTTTTCCATTCAACTCACATGGCACCACAAAATAACGCTGGCAGTATTATCAGCAACTGTTTGATGCAGGCATGTTGCCCTATTACAGTTAATTGAAGCAGCAATCTCTAGGCCACCTAAGAAACCAAACCATTAGCATATTTGTTTTCTGAAAATTGACCCCAAAGCTGAGATAAACAGAGTAGCAAAAATATAGAACAAGAAGTGAGACGTATTGTTTTAACCACCTACAGATTGCAAATAATTTCAGATGCCAGTTGGGAGCTTGCTGAACAAATCCTGCTGAACCTTGGAACAGATAGATATGGATAAATGTATGGATCTATATCTGTACAGTATCTACAGATATCTATCTATATTTATTTCTACATCAACATCATCTACATCTATGTATTACCAGTGCTAAAATAAGGAGGGGTAGACTAGGGTGATGTCTTGATGTATTTAGTGGCCTCATGCTCTAAGGGCTCTTCTGAAACGTTTTAATGCTTGCTACCCTGTTGTCCCCAAAATAAAACATCCCCTGATAATAAGCCCAATCAGGCTTTTGAGTGCATGGCAATAAGGCTAAGGGCTTATTTCAGGGTTCAAAAGAGGAAAAAAAGGGTCTTATTTTTGGGGAAACATGGTAGTACATTTGGAAATAAGTTAGCAAGTTCCATGTTTCTGCTTTAAGATTCATCACAATTTTCAGAATCTCTCCTTGCTTGTCAGTGGCCTGTGACTCCAGCAGAATACTTGAATGAATACAAGCTCCCCATTGTCATACTGTGATCGATGTGAGCAGTGTTTTCATAATTTTAGGCCTGTGTTCTTGGTATTCCATACATAGATCTACTCTTGGCTTGGCTGTTATAATGTATTTTCTGATAAAGTGTTGGGTTTTATGGAAATGAAAGTGAACACACACACATACACACTCAAGAAAGAGCAAGAGTACACACCAAAGACAACATGATAACCCTTGTTTTTGTCTTGTTGAAAGCCTAATCATTTAATTATTCAAAATGTTTGGGCAGGAAACATCATCCATGGTGAAATTTCTTTCCCAATCTTTGCAGCAAAGATGAAACAAGTGAGACACAAGGAAGGAAATATGTAGAGCAGCTTCTCCCAATCTCTTGCTGCCCAGGCTGCAATGCCCATCAAAGCAGGTTCTGACAGGTTCTGGAGAACCGGTAGCAGAAATTTTGAGTAGTTTGGAGAATTGGCAAATACCACCTCTGGCTTGCCCCAGATTGGGGTGGGAATGGAGATTTTACAGTATCCTTCCCCTGGAGTGGAGTGGAAATGGAGATTTTGCAGTATCCTTCCCCTGCCACGCCCACCAAGCCATGCTGTCGTGCCTTCCGTCATGCTCTGAAGACCCTTTTGTTCTATCAGGCTGGTCTGATGGGTCAAAAATTTTAAAGGGGTTTTTAAATGGTTTTTAGCTACGGTTTTAATTGTGGCCAGACATTGAATCTTTTTAAATGGTTTTTAATTTTTGTCTTGTTATTGTTTTAGTAAGGCTGTGCACCGCCCTGAGTCCTTTGGGAGAAGGGCGGTATAAAAATACAACAAAATAAAATAAATAAATAAATAAATACCCACCAAGCCACTCCGACAGAACCGGTAGTAAAAAATTTGGATTCCACCATTGCATCAAAGGTATTTGGAGGGTGAATGGCTATAAAAGGAGAAGCCATGAATGAGAGCACAAGCAGACACCCAAGATGTTCTCTTACATGATGAAATCCATGACAGAAATAAAACTAGATTTTATGTTCATATACATATACTTATCCATTCATGGATACTATGAAGGTGGACATTTCTGGGACATTCCAAAGATAAAGAACTAGAATCTACAGTAATGCCCCTATCCCGGATCCACATTTTAAAAAAAATGTCTATGTATCTGAAATTAAAGCTGATTTATAAAAAATGTATTTAGGGTATATTGGCCTCCCTAAAGGATGCATTTGAAAGGATATAGATCAGATTTTCTATGTCAGTGGTTTAGAAAATTTGAGGGTTCAATGACTTGTATGATAGGGTCATTTGATTGTCTGATATCTTTTTTGGAATAATGTGATAATATATATAAGTGGAATAATAGGGAATTCTTTAAAAATCAGCCGTCCCCAACCTTCCCAGCTTGGTAGACTGGAAGGGGGGAGGGGGGAGAGTTGGTTCTGTGTGAGTGGCAGGCGCATGTGTCACTTATGGAAATGAAGCTATGCGTGCAAATGTTTGCCCGCTGTTTGCATGGCCCAGTTCTGAATGGGCCATGGCCCGGTAGTGGCCCCGGGGGTTAGGGAATCCTTGCTTTAAATGTTAAAGATTTTAATGTAATGTTGAACTATATACCAAAGCTTTGGAAACTGACTGTTTATCAGGAATTATTATATTGAGCATAGAGGCAGAGAGGCTGTTGACTAAAAGAATCATATTGAAACAATGGACAAGTCATGTTATTCTAAATGTTTTAAGGTTAAAGAGGTTTTTTTTTTTTGGTTAATTATGCATTCTTAAGTGTATTTCAGTATTCTGTAATTTTTTTCTTGTAGTTCGTAAATAATACTTGAAAAAAATGAGAGTATAAGTGCATAGGTGTTTCAAAGTTATTTTGGGTGACATCAATTGCAAAAAATTCACTGATTTTAGTTGATTAGTAATCTCACTTATCCAAATGTTGGGCTGTGGCTTGTCAACTCTGCCAAATGATTCTTCAGTTATTCAGAGCTTTATCTGAAACTTGTCAACAGGCTTCTATGCCACTGTTTACCTAAGTCCTCCCCCCCCCCCCTTATATGGATTGGCAAATGATCCTGTTGCAGTTTTGGTGGATGGATGGGTGGGTGGGTGGTGAAAGACGGATGACGTCTTTCAGTTCCAATTCCTTTCACAAGTATGTGTGAGTTTACAGAATAAAGTTTATTGGAACCATGCGGCATTGAACTAAGGGGCATTTATTTGGAAGGAGAACCAGTATAGTGTAGTGCTTATAATAACAGAATAACAAGTTGGAAGGGACCGTGGAGGTCTTCTATTCCAATCCCTGCTGTGGCAGGAGACACTATACCAGACAAATGGTTCTCCAATCTCTTCTCTTTTCCATGTTGGAGCACCCACAATTTCTGGAGGCAAGCCATCCCACTGATTAATTGTTCTAACTGTCAGGAAATTTGTCCTTGGTTCTAGGTTGCTTCTCTCCTTGATTAATTGAATGTTGAATTTAGAGCCAGGATTTAAAGATCAAGGTTTAAATCCACTTATAGCCATGGGAACTCATTGAGTAAGGTTGTGCCAGTTAGTTTCTATCACCCTAGATTATCCCACAAGTATGTTGTGGGGGGAAAAATGAGGACAGTATTGTATTCACCACCCAGTAAGAAATGTAGGATCAGTTCAGATAAGATCAAATCAAATCAAATCAAATCAAATCAAATCAAATCAAATCAAATATCATCTTTTAAAAAGGAATTCCAATAATATTAGGCTTCCTAAGAAATGCAATTATATTAAAAAAAATATTTGAAAGCTTGTCTTGCATGGTCCTTCATTTTATTTATTTTTGTTCCTAGTTGAAGAAACATTATTAACATTCTGTGGCTATAAAATGGCTTGGAATAATAGTGCAAGGCAATCCATTACTGCAGATTAATGGAGCAGATTAGAAATAGGGCAGTTTATGGAATTTGGTTTGGCTAAAATGTACTTTCAGATATGTTCTGTCCAAAAAAAATTTGTTCTTCATAAGTGTACACTTAAGAAAAGGACACACTTAAAAATGCCAAACAATTTTTGTCTTAAAAAGTACAAAATCCATAGTAAAGTTGATTTTTTTCCTCACTTTTTCAATAGCAGGATTGTGGTTTGCTTCACAGGATCTCAGTAGTTTGCCATTGTAAGGACATCTACATAAACCATAATTGTCCCAAAGGTGCTTTTTTTCAAGAGGCAATTGGACTTTCTTGGTTTTTCTTTGAAGACATTTTGCTTCTCATCCAAGAAGCTTCTTTAATTCTGAGCGGAGGGTGGGGAATGGAAAGATTTATATTTGTTGCAGACAGTTGGTCATTTGCATCCTTTTAGAGGGTCATTGAAACACTTGGAGGGTTACTTAGGTGACTCTGAGGACACAGATAAACCTTCAAGAGCTTCAACGACCCTTTAAAATGATGCAAATGACCAACTGTCTGCAAAGAATATAAATCCTTCCATTACAATCAGAGCTAAAGAAGCTTCTTGGATGAGAAGTGAAACGCCTTCAAAGAAAAAACAAGAAAGTCCCGGTATGTCCTGAGAAAGCACCTTTGGGACAACCATGACCTGGATGACTGAGAATCTCAACAGGCTCATAAACCATGATTGACTTTACTAAATCATAAATGGTACCTGGAAAAATGCAATGGAAAACAATTGCTGAGTGGAATAGATATTTTTCCTATCTTCTCTGCTTGGTAATGTTGCGCAAGTTTCAGTTCTTATCTAATTACACCAGCTGTTTCCAAAACTCTGAAACTCATGGTACTGTTCTGACCCACTCCCCAAACACGACTAACTCTCTGTACTTAATTTTTTTAAATTTTCATTTATATGTTGCCCTTTTCCAGAGACTCAGGGCAGCTTACAATGCGTTAAGCAATAGCCTTCATACTTTTGTATATTTATACAAAGTCAGCTTATTGCCCCCACAAACTGGGTCTTAGAAACCTTAGAAAGGATGGAAGGCTGAGTCAACCTTGAACCAGATGAGATTCGAATTTACAGTAATTGCAGACAGCTGGTGTTAATCACAATGCTTTTAGTCTGCTGAGCTACCAGGCTCCTTTATTCCTAATAAAGGAATCTTAATCACCAGCATCTCTGGCAAATAGTCACAGCAGGCTAACAAGTCTGTCTGGCTGGGAGATGAATAAATTGTCTGCCACATCTATTCATCTTCTCCCCCTGCCTTTTATCACCAGAACTAGGGTGAGGCTTCGCTAGCAGAGGTGGCTCTTCTATCCCAAGGATTGGCCCACTGCTCTCCTCTGCTTTCTGCGCATCAAGCACTGGACCCAGCTGTTCCTCCTCTTCCTCATCAGCCACCTGCAGACCTGGGTGCTGTGGACTTTCTATCTGAGGGCTGATGGGCGGCCCAGGCTCCACCTCTGTCTCTCTCTCTAACAGCTCCATTCCCTCTTCCCCCTTGGAGTTCTCAGGTTGCCTCGATGCTGATCCTGACTCCCATGCCTCCTCCTCGTCTGATTCAGCTGCTGGAGGGACTGGCGGCTCACAGGCCACAAAAGGTACATTCCCCCCCTGACATACTGTACAGGTAGTCTTCAACTTACAACAGTTCATTTAGTGACCATTCAAAATTACAACAGCACTAAAACAAGTGATGTATGAACATGTTTCACACTTACGACCATTGCAGCATCCCCATGGTCATATGCTCAAAAATCAGATGCTTGACAATCAACTCATAGGTACGATGGTTGCAGTGTCCTGAATTATGTGATCTGTTTTTGCCACCTTTTAACAAGCCAAGTCAGAGGGGAAGCCAGATTCACTGAATAACCATGTTACTAATTTAACAGCTGTAGTGATTCACTTAACAACTGTGGCAAGAAAGGTCGTAAAGTGGGGCAAAACTCGCTTAACAAATTTGTCACTTAACAAGAGAAAATCTGGACTTTGTTGTGGTCATAAGTTGAGGACTACCTGTACTTTTATGCCTGAAAAAAAAAAGACTTTCATAGTATGTACAAATAAAATTGCTCGCCTTGGTGAGATACACATTATTTTTGTCTTTCTGCCTGAATTTTAGTACCTGTTCCAAGATGGTGCACGCTGATTGAACACTTATGAAAAATAGTAAGTTGTCCCAGAGATGGATTACTTTCCTCTTCCTCATCCATGCCATTTCTTTCTCAGTTCTTGATTTATCCAATCTTCTAAATATTTGATTTCATATTTATCTTTATCTCCTTACTGATTTAAAGGCTCCATTGACGGTTAAAAACTAAAGATTTATTATTCATCTTTTGCTGTACTCTACTTGAATTTTCATCTGTCTGAGATCTGAAAATTCCTCTCTATTTTTTCTGGAAGTGAGATGGGAGCTATTTTTTTTAAGGTCTATATTTCATGGTTCCCCCACATCATCTTGTATGAAAACAATATCTCTTCCTTTCCCTTGCCTCCTACAATAACGTTTATGGAATTACATTTGTCCAACTTCTTTAGTTTTTTGTGGTTGAGCAGTTACAGTGCCAAGTAGAAAGCTTGCCACTGACATTCTTCACAGACTCAACACTTCATCCAAAGGAACAGTCGTATGAGACAGATGTTTTTGTACTCTTTTAAACCTGCACTTAAAGCAATTAAAAATAGATTTAATAGACCGAAAGAATAAGCTGAAGAGGAACCTAAACTTTAATAGAAAACAATAAACTTGAAAGATATGGTAGTTCCTGTTTTACAGGTGGGAGGTTGAACAACTAGCCCTTTGGTGCAGCCAGAAACAATCTGGAGCTGAACACACTTTAAAACTGAAGAGATGATAGTAGATTTTAGGAGGAGCCCTCCTATTCTACCACCTCTCACAATATCAGACAAAGTTTTTTTATCAGCAGTACAGACCTTGAAGTTTCTGGCTTCTATAATCTCCCAGGACTTGAAATGGACACCTAACATTAGAACCATCATTAAAAAGGCATAATAAAGAATGCTTTTCTTTCATCAACTCAGAAAGCTCAAACTGCCCAAGGAGCTGCTGATACAACTCTACAGAGGAATTATTGAATCTGTCAATTGTAATGTCTACTTTGGCACAGCAACCAAACAGGACCAAACAGGTACAGACTTCAATGGATAGTTAGGACTGCAGAAGAAACTATTGCAACCCGCCTGCCTTCCATTGAGGATCTGTATACTGCACAAACCAGAAAGAGGGCTGAGAAAATACAGTGTTTCTCCAAAAATGGCTAGGCCTTCTTTTTGGGGAGCTCTAATTATTGAATTGAACTCCCACCTGACTACTGTAATGCTCTCTACATGGGGCTCCCCTTGAGGAGCACTCAGAGGCTCCAACTGGTCCAGAATGCGGCCGTGCAGGTGATTACAGGAGCAACATGGTGCTCCCATGTGACATCTCTCCTGTGCGAGCTGCACTGGCTTCCAGTGGTCTTCCGGGTGTGCTTCAAGGTATTGGTTCTCACCTTTAAAGTCCTCCATGGCTTAGGACCAGGGTACTTACGAGACCGCCTTCTACCACCGATAACCTCCCACCGGCCAATACGCTTTCACAGAGAGGGCCTCCTCAGGGTGCCGTCGGTCAGGCAATGTCGGCTGGCGGCCCCCAGGGGGAGAGCCTTCTCTGTGGGGACACCCGGCCTCTGGAACGACCTACCCCCCAGGAATACGACTGATCCTGGATCTCCATACTTTCCGTAAGGCCCTGAAGACTTTTTTGTTCCAACAAGCCAGGCTGGCCTAAAAGGATTTTAATTGGATTAGTTTTAAATTTTATAGACAAGGGGTTTTTAAATTGGGAAGCCAAATGATTTAATTATATTTTAAATTATCTTAACATTTATATTGTATGTATTTTAATCCTGGCTGTCTACTGCCCTGAGTCCTTCAGGAGAAGGGCGGTATACAAATTTAATTAATTAATTAAATAAATAAATAGACTCACCTCGCAGTGGTGGCACTGACAGCCCCACCCAGCAGGAGCCCACTGCTGGTCCACTTCTTCTGCGGCCACTTGCCACCACTCGCATGCATTGCCCTGGCCTCCGTTTTGCCTTTAGATGCCTTCTGGAAAGCCCTCTGCAGCTGATAACAGAGCTCCGGACCGATCTGAAGCTGTTATTAGCTGCAGATAACAGATGTTGGCAGGCATCTGAAGGCCAAACAGAGGCCAGGGCGATGCATGCGAGTGGCAGCAAGCAGTCGCAGAAGAAGGCGAGGCAGGTGTCGGTGTGTGCAAGGCCTGGCAAGTAGGGCAGCTTCACACTTCCATCCCCCCAGCTTATTTTTTACCTGTGTTCCTTGCTCCATCCCCTGCACCCCGGGGTGGGCAGGGTCTTCATTAGGGCTAATTTTGTAGGTGGGGCTTAATTTGATCGCATGCGCTGAAAAAAGTGATAGGGCTTGTTTTCAAGGTGGGTCATCCTTTTGGAGAAACACGGTATCTACAGACTCCTCATAACCTGGACATAAACTGTTTCAATTCTTCCCCTCAGGACACCATTATAGGGCGTCGCATGCCAAAACAACTAGGCACAGAGACAGTTCCCCCCCCCCCCCATGGCATCACTCTGCTAAACACATAATCCTCACAGCACTATCTTATGCCTAAGGATATTTATCCATGCTGTAGGACTGTATTGCTATTAACCTTTTCATTTTTCCTGTTACCTTCTCCTATTGGTATCTTACCATTTATCACTTTGCTGTTTGTATCGTATAATTTGTCTTATGATTTAAGATTTAAGATTTATCACTTTGTTGTTTCTATATACACTGAGAACTTATGCACAAATTCCTTGTGTGTCCAATCACACTTGACCAATAGAAAATAAAGAAAATATGAGTAACTGTTCAGTTTGTTCTTTCCTTTCATCTCTTTTCTCTAGTTTTCTTTCTAGAAAAAAAAGGATATTTACAAATCTCAAGATGTCCAGCAGATCTGTACACAGAAGTCTCCACATCAGAAAAAGACAGCTTAACATGTAGAAATCATAATTAATAAATAACGTGCTGTGATTGATGGATGGGTTTAACAGATAGCTTAGACCCATGGGCTTAAGCAATCTTTCAAAACTTGTTCTGGTCCTTGTTCCTTGCTTTGCTAGTGCATACATAATGCTTAGATAAAGTTGAAGAGCATTCTGACGGCCTACGTGCACTGCTTGTTTGAACAACTTTTTTAAAAACGTTGGGTCATTCCTGAATAATTTGTGTCCCACTCCTCTAGAAATTGGGTAACTCTCATTTTGAAAAACCCTGGTGTAGCTATGTCCTATAAAGCTGTTTAGGAAACAGGACAGTAAGTTTTTATTACTGTAGTACTGTAGTACTGTAGTACTGTATTACTTTTATTATTCTATTAGTAGGACATTTTGCACGACATAAAGTACATTCCTCTTTGGCATTTCTCTTAGCCAGGAGTGGCCTTTATTGCATTTTCCAGTGAAGCAACCACTATATAGTTAGGAACACAGTTTCATGAAACTGCTTTGATGGGGTGATTTGCACAAACCTTAACTGAAGCGAAGCTTGAAAGTTTTGCAGAGCCCCAATCTCTTGCTAAGCTGGTTTAGTTTTAATAAAAACAGACGTTTGCTGAAGAATTGTTCTAACTTGCTTTGTCAGATATCAACATCTTAAGATGTGTAGAATCTATCAATCTAAGCCAACACTTTGAATTGGTCTTGAAGATGAATTGGAAACTAATGGAGACACAAAAAGACCAGCACAATAATTTCCGAAGACTTCTGTTAACACAAGTCAAAGTTCAGTGTGCATCAAGGACTATGACTTTAATTAACACTTTTTCCTAAAACTGGAAGGCAAGCCTATTCCAGGTGGCAATGGCAAACCAATTTTGTATCTGGTGCCAAGAAACCTGCGTATGTGTGTCATATAGTCATGAGTAGCCAAGCTCAACTCTCTGATGTCTTTCTCTGCCTGCTCTACCTATATTATATATTAGCACATACTGAATACCTATTAAATCTTTTCTCCTTTTTTCTTGATGATATATTTCTTATTTTTGGATAGTGCCTAAATGATCTTCCTAATACTCTCATCAGTTTTGTTTTTGCTTTGTTTTCAAAAACACAGATTTCTCTTTCCCATCATGTCCGACTCTAAGGGCTGGTGCTCATCTCACTTCTTAGCCAAGGGAGCCAGCACAGTCCGAAGACATTTCCATGATCTTGTGGCCAGCATGACTATACACTGAGGTACATGGAATACTGTTACCTTCCCACCAAAGTGGTATCTATTTATCTACTCGGATTTGCATGCTTTTGGACTAGGTGGGCAGGAGATGGGGCAGGAACGGGAACTTACCCCATTGCATGGTGCTCGGGTCTCAAACCTTGGTGTCAGCTTTCCAGCTGACAAGCACAGGTTCTGTGGGTGTGGCGTGGTGGGCATGGTATGACTTGGTGGGTATGGCTTGGTGGGCATGGCAAGGGAAGGATACTGCAAAATCCCCATTCCCTCTCCACTCCTGGGGAAAGGATATTGCAAAATCTCCATTCCCACCCCATTCTGGAGATATAGATAGATAGATAGATAGATGATAGATAGATAGACAGTGTTTTTCTGTTGAAGCACCTGGTCTACCCCAATATGGGAGGGAACATACTGCTTCCCTTTTGCCTTTCAGCTCCAATCCAGGAGCCCTCAAGCAGTTGCATTCATGACAAACCATTTTATACCAAATTTATATTTCTTTATCAGCAAATATAAATGTATGTGTGTGTGTGTGTGTGTGTATACAGACACATATATGTGTCTGTATACTGTCTGTATTTACATGCATACACATGTACGTATACAATTCTATATATGGTACCTGAACAGACATATGATACTGTTATAGCTGCATCAGTTGGCCTTGTAGCAGGGGTGGATTCTAAATTTTTTTACTAATGATTCTGTGAGTGTGGTTTATTTTGTGGGCATGGCTTGATGGTCATGTGACAATTCTTTAGGATTTAGCAGAGGTACTGGTCTACCAGACTTAACTACTTGCAGAGCTATCTACAATCTACCCATTTATTTTTTGATCTACTCATGTATTTTTGCAGGCACTGATCTACTCATGTATTTTTGCAGGCACTGGTCTACTCATTTATTTTTGCAAGCACTGATCTACTCATGGATTTTTGCAGGCACTGGGCTACTCATTTATTTTTGCAGGCACTGGTCTACTCATGTATTTTTGCAGGCACTGGTCTACTCATTTGTTTTCTTTTAACACTGATCAGCTGTAGGGTGGCCCTTTGAAGCTCCATGGCAAGAGTTTAAACAGTTTTTTTTCCCCACTAGCCATCAGCTGGGACTCAGGAGGCAGCAATAGATTGGGGGTGGGGCCAAATAAAAGGTAAGAATAATGCGGGGGGTTGGGGGGGGGGCAGGGGGGTAGTGGGGGGAGAACTGGTTCGGTGACATCATATCATCACCGCTACCGGCTCAGGAGAACCGGGCCGAACCGGGAGGAACCCACCACTGCCTTGTAGGTATGTATGCATTGCACTTAAATACACTAGCAGTGCATTCTTTGAACTTATGTGTATGCTTGTTCCTTGTTGCTTTTCTTTCTTATTCTCTTTATAGGTAAGTAGGAAGGAGGCAAGTGTAAATCTGAATGTCTCCGCAGAATGAATGGCTCAGTAAAACAGCTGAATTAATCTGCCAATAGGTATAGAACTGTTTTCAAAGTTCTGCCTGCTTCTTGAAGACCACAGCGAATTAGCTTGCAAGGGGGACATCTAGTGTTAACTTGGCTGAAGTGCTATTTTCTCCCAAAAATGATATATTCACTTAATCAAAAAGAAGATTCTTAGATCAAGCTGGTGCAGAAATAGTAGTAAGTTAAACCTTATTCCACAGAGGTTCATTTAAGGATAAGACAAACATCAGTCAAAAGATATTTCAGACAATCTATGCCTTCCTTTGGAAGGTGGCAGCCACAACTCTGAGATTTATTATTATGCAGTTCACAAGAAAAAGGACAGGGCTCTGATTTTATGCTTGTGGCCATCATCTTGATTTTTTGATACCCTGCAGACCCTCCTATTCATATACAAGAGTACATCAGGTAGGGTTTTTTTGGAAAAACTAAATCTGTTAGCTTTCTTGATAAGTTCTCAAGGAAACAGGACTTTTATAAGAGCATAATCAGCGTCCTGCTTAGTGATGGGATTAAAAAAATGTTACTACCGGTTCTGTGGCATGGCTTGGTGGATGTGGCTTGGTGGGCATGACAGGGGAAGTATACTGTAAAATCTCCATTCCCTCCCCACTCCAGGAGAAGGATACTGTAAAATCTCTATTCCCTCCCTACTCAAGGGGAAGGATACTGTAAAATCTCATTCCCACTCCACTCCAGGGGAAGGGTACTGCAAAATCCCAATTTCCTCCCCACTTCAGGGGAAGGTTACTCCAAAATCCCCATTTTTTCCCGATCAGCTGGGACTTGGGAGGTAGAGAATATGGGGGCGGGGCCAGTCAGAGGTGGTATTTACCTGTTCTCCTAACTACTCAAAATATCTGCTACCGGTTCTCCAGAACTAGTCAGAACCTGCTGAATACTACCTCTGGTCCTGGTGTATCAGACTTTTGATCCATTTGATTGAGCATAATGGCTATCCAACTGCACAAGGAAGCTCACAACTTCTCATCAAATGCCCTCCAGAGGGCATCTTGATGCTGCCATCAAGGATCCATCTTGATGCTGCCATCAAGGATAATTAAATTTGAAAAATAAATTAATATAGAAGCAAGCAAGCAAATAAATAAATATTAGCCATTGGGACTTCTATGACTTGCTCTAACCAGCACCACATCTCATGGTAGCAAATCCCAAACTTTACTTACAAGTTGGATTAAAAAAAAAATCTTTCACCTGTCCTGGTTCTTCCAGGATTCAATTTCATCTTATTTATGAATTTATTAAAACTGAACATTGTACTTTTCCTAGCGCTGCTGAATACTTTTGTTTCTCCTGCCTTGAAACTAAACCCTGACTGGGTATAGAAAGCTCAGATCTCAGTTCTGCAATAGCTGTAGGGCTGACCACAGTTGTTTACTGGTAACCCATCGCTTCCCTGCAAGTCTTATTTAAAAATGAAGAGACAGTTAACGTAACAAGGAGAAGGAAAACCCTGCAGCCCCTGTCACATAAGAATCCAATCCTGGTGATAGTTGTCCAGAACAGAGTGGCTGCTGAAGAGGCACATGACAGGGAATGTGCTTTTAGAAACATACAACACTCTATTTGCGACATGTGCTGCATAAATCAAGCAGGTGACAAATTACATCAAATAACATTTTAAAGAAGAGGAAGGAGGAGGAGTGCTTCCTCTCCCCAGTAAAGTTAACTAGATGCAGTTATACTTTTGTCTTCTTGAGTAGCTGTTTTGGGATGCTTAATAGCTACGAACTTTGTGCACCCCTCCACAACTGCAGTAATGCAGGTTTAAAAATAAAGATTATGTGGTTATTTATGGCCAAGCAGAGGTGGAGATTATGCAGTGAAAAATAGCTGTGCAAGAGAACCTACAATGAGTTTTCTGCCTGCAAAGTCTCCCCCATCCAGTACAGAAGAGGAACCAGGAGGGGATGTTACAAAATAGCTTATTTTTACTCTTAGTAGTAAGGTTTAAAACTGAGTAGCATGAAGAAGCTGTAATCCCTGGGGGGAAAAAAAATCCTGATCATAAAAGTAATCTGAGAAGAAAACAGACAAAAACCGGGGGGGTGGGGGGAGGGAGATGACAATTAAAAGGACTGGTTGGGGATGGATCATAACTATTCATTACTATTTTGAGGGTAAAATGCTCATTGAGATTGGTTCAGGTGCCAAGTACTCAAAATTAGGATTAAAAACAATTGTTCAGTGGTTCGAATCCCTACCGCCACATAACGGCGTCAGCTCCCGTTACTTGTCCCAGCTTCTGCCAACCTAGCAGTTCGAAAGCACGTAAAAAATGCAAGTAGAAAAATAGGGACCACCTTTGATGGGATTGTAACAGCGTTCCATGCGCCCTTGGTGTTTAGTCATGCTGGCCACATGACCACGGAGACATCTTTGGACAGTGCTGGCTCTTCGGCTTTGAAACGGACATGAGCACTGCCCCCTAGAGTCGGGAACGACTAATACACATGTGTGAGGGGAACCTTTACCTTTACCTTTATTATTATAATTCTCCTGATTGGCGAAGGCCTCCTGGGAAGTGACAGGAGGCTGGGTTCTAGTGGTGGTGATTTCTTCCTTGAGAAAGGAGATTGTCCCTTTATCTTTTAAAATTGTGTTGGTTCACTAACCTTAATCATG
Source organism: Masticophis lateralis (assembly GCA_030761175.1). Classification (NCBI taxonomy): domain Eukaryota; kingdom Metazoa; phylum Chordata; class Lepidosauria; order Squamata; family Colubridae; genus Masticophis; species Masticophis lateralis. Next base: position 93,105,339 of record JAUDYJ010000002.1, read on the forward strand.
CTGGACAATTTTCTTCCAGTATCCAACCTTTATTTTTTAGGGATGTTTATATGAAAGTGGTCACATAATAGCTTCAGGGGATCCTGAATGAAGTGGATTACCAGAACCCCCTTTAGTCTTACTTTCAGACCAAGATAGGGGACTTAAACAGCATTAAAGATGAAATGTTTCTACTACAGAATGACATTTCAGGCACGAATAGCGAATAGAAATGAACTGGAACTGGATACTCTGAATCAAAAGATCATGTCTTTTACTACTCAGGACATGAAAACTGATGGCATTGCTTTTATAATCAGAAAAGAATCAGCAAAGATAATATTTGGATATATAATGCCATCAATGATCAGATAATATCAATTAGATTTTGCAGACAACTCTTTAATATGGTGGTTATCCAAAGTTATCATACTCCAACCACTGATGCAGAAAAAGAAGAGGCTGGTGAGTTTTGGGATCAAGTTCAATTTAAAGTTGACAGAATATGTAGTCTGTTTCTGGTTGGATACTGGAATGCCAAAGTTGCAAATATTAAGAAGCTTTGAATATATAGTTTGGATTGTATGGCCTAGGAATCAGGAATGAATCAAGAGAATGACTTATCGGTTTTTGCCAACCTGATGATTTCTTCATTGCTAACAAAGCCTTCAAACAAGCAAAATAAAATGTACAGTGTATTACTAGATGAAACACCCCAAAATGAAATGCTTTATATTATTCATACAAATGTGTACCATAGAAGAATCCAGTTATTAAGGTGTGATCAGGGGCTGACTGTGGAACAGATCACTGTATGATTTTATATAAGTTCTAAATCAACCCAAAGCAGCAGAAGAAAACCAACCAGTTTTCATCGTATGATAATGAGCATGTACCCATCCTTTCCAGGAGAAACATCGGAACTGCTTTGAAGTCCTGAATGTTGTTGATAAAATACCAGAGGAACCACTGGAAATGATTCTACATCTCTATCAAACCTCCCTTCTAGCATCTAGAGATCCCAATTCTGGATTTTTCCAATTACCCTACTTTGTACCCAGAGGCTGATTTGACAAAGTCATTACAATTACACTTATCATACCTTCATAATCTTCTAATTAGATTTTGGAAGTCTACACTCTGTTCCTCATTCTGGGAGAAAGTGTTTTACTGCTGCCCTCATCTCTCATCTGAAGGGAGGCGTGTACCATCAATAACCATAATTTCCTAGTGTCCCAGTCCAATTCACTGCCAACTCATCTCACATTCAAGCAGCTCACCCTCTTGAGCTCTTCATTGCCAATAAACAAATCCTCTTTCTCAGTTCTTGAGTAACCTCTAAATCCAGTTTTAGTTCACTCTTCAGTGCTCGCCTCCAATTTTGGAGAAGAAACCCCTTACTAATTTCCCCACTAACAGCAATTAATACTGTAAAGGTTTTATTCTGATTTTCTCCACTGTACTGTTGACCCCAGCAGCCAAAAGAATAACCACTGATCTGCAAACAAATCAGTATGGTCAGCAGAGATTACTGTATCACATAGTGTTCTATTTTTAGAGCTGTGTCACTTTCTGACTTTTTAGGAAGGCTTTAACATTTCAAAGAAGGATTCTATGTGGCCCATCTGCATTTTTAAACAAATACCACAAAAGCTGCCTAAGCAAAACTTTACTGTCTCATATGGAAAAGCTCTCACTGCTAATTCCTGATGAAAAGCAGAAGGCTGGATCTGCTGAGTGGGAGGAGTGATTTTCTTTTTCTTTCTCTAAATGAGAATCTGTTAGACGATCAGTGGTGGGTTGCCCCCAGTTCAGACCGGTTCTATAGAACCGGTAGTAAAACCGGAGGGAGGCTCCACCCACTGACTCCAATGTCATCAGAACGCAGAACACACGTGCAGAAGAGCGCGTGTGTGACCGAAGCAAGCACGCGCACGCAGCCCCGTTGCGAGCTGGTAGTAAAGATAAGTAGAACCCGCCCCTGTAGAAAATGGCATATCAGTGTTTCCACTGATGTAGGAATTTGCCCAACTTTGTACCCCTTGGATATATTGGCCTAGAATTCCTAGCGTCTTCAGCCAGCACTGAACAGAGAGCACCAGAATAGAAGACCAACAAAGAAATCTGACATTATTTCCTACCTACTTTTAGTTTACCTGGTTTCCAGAAAATTTTATTAGGGGAAAATTGGTAAGTTAGCAATAGCAATAGCACTTAGACTTATATGCTGCTTCATAGTGCTTTACAGTCCTCTGTAGGTGATTCACCAAGTCAGCATCTTGCCTCCCAACAATCTGGATAATTTTACCAACTGAAGGATGAATGGCTGAATCAACCTTAAACTGGTCATGATTGAACTCCTGGAGTGAGCAGTGAGTTAGCCTGCAGTACTGCATTCTAACCAATGCACCACCATGGCTATTACATTATAAAATCACAAAATACATTTTTCAGAGTGTGTTTCTTAGGAGGAAAACATAAATAAGCAAGAACCTAAGGCCCCAGATATTGATATTTCTACATGAGTATGTATGTATTTCTACATGAGTATATCTTAAAGGTAAGAAGCCAGTTTAATGTTGTGGTTAAGGCATCAGGTTAGAAAGAGGAAGACTGTGAGTTCTACTTCTGTCCTAGGCACAAAGCCAGGTGGATGTTTTGAGTAAATTGCTCACTCTCAGCTCTACGACAGAGGCAATAGCAAACCAGTTCTGAAAAACTTTACCAAGAAAACTGCAAGGACTTGTAAAGCAATTTCTGAGAACTGGACACAACTGAACAGAAGGGAAAAAATATTTTATGTCCTCAAGCTGAGCTCAGCTCCAGGTAACTGCTTCCATGCCAGGTTTATCAGTGTTAACATATTTACTAGCTATCTGAAACCTAATTAGTATTCAGAATATTGTTATGTAGGCACAGTCAAATTATTTTTATCATATAGATTCCCTTAGAGTGAAAAAAACCTATATTTACATAATTTCCATTCATTACTTCAATGGCACCTTTTCAATACCCTGAGTATATTGAAAATACTCTGAGTGTAGTTAAAATGCAGCATTGCAGGGAAACTCTGCCCACAGCCTGGAGTTCGATCCTGACGGGGGCTCCAGGTTGGTTCAGCCTTCCATCCTTCCAAGGTCAGCAAGATGACCCAGATTGGTGGGGGCAATATGCCGATGTAAACTGCCCAGAAAGTGCTGTAAAGTGCTATGGAGTAGTATATAAGCCTAAATACTATTGCTATTGCTAATACCACACTAAAAGATAACATGGGCTCATTTGGTTTGGCTTAATATGAAAGACATTACCCAACCATGGTTAGTAATAAGCAGTGTTTAGGGCTCAATGCATTGTGCAAAACCAACCAATTCTTATGGCATCAACCAAACTTATGGCAAGATAGGCGGCCGATAAATTTATAAATAAATAAAATATAAATAAATAAATTTCTGGTTATTACAATATTTATACTTATTCAGTCAGAATTCAGGGCTGGTATAGAACTAAATCCACATTGATCATGCTTTTTTCTGATGGATTTATTTGTTTGTTTATTTATTTATGATGTTGCACATTTCACTATCCAGATATAACTAGGATAGGAAAACAACACCCTCCTAATTCTGCTTGATATCTCAATGGATTTTGATACTATGGTCCTACATCCATAGTATCAAATCAAATGCAAGGATTGGAAGTACAGGCTTTGTTCTGCAGGAGCTGTCTCCCTTCCTAAGTGAGCGGATCCAGTTAGCAGAAGCATGGTGAGAGGTTGAGCCTAGGATCCTCTGCAATTGTGGTGCTGCCAAAGTTGAGTTTTCCCCTTTCTATGTAACTGGCAATAGCAATAGCACTTAGACTTACAAACCACCTCACAGTGCTTTACAGTCCTCTCTAAGCCATTTACAAAGTAAGCATATTGTCCCCAACACTGCATGATGCTGTTTCCTAGTTAAGATAATGAAACATCAGCAAGAAAACAAACAAGCTCAGAGAGCACCAAGGACCCCTAAGCATTTCAACTCTGAGCTATACTCCTTTATTGGTGGCCCCAACAGTCTAGGTCCTTATTTTACTAACCTCAAAAGGATGGGAGATTGAGTTAACCTTGAGCCACTGAGGATCGAACTCCTGGTAGTGGGCAGAGTTAGCCTGCAATACCGCATTCTAACCACTGCAGCACCACAGCCTCAGTAAAGCCACTGGGGGAGGGCATCTGCTGGCTCAGGGTCAGGCATATTCATTCATTTTTACATACATGTAAATGATGCTCAGCTGTCTATCTTAACACAGGCCAAGGAGGAGATGTGGTTAAGATTCTACCCTTATGCTTCAGGGCTGTGATAGTCTAAATGAGGAGAACTTGATTTAGAATTAATCCCAGCAACATAGTTTTTAATGCAGAGGTCTTCTTATTCCAGATGGATTCTGTCTATGGCTCTGGATGAGATTAGGCTCCCTTGTATAGATTTTTTTAAAAAATGATTCTATGCCATTAAGTCAATGTCAAGTCTTAGAGTCTCCCCAGATAGATTTTTCTGCAAGACTTCTACTTAGAGATGGCTTTTAAGGTGAGGAAACCCAGTTCTGCTTGAAGGAAATAGCAATAGCAATAGCACTTAGATATATATACTGCTTCACAGTGCTTTTACAGCCCTCTCTAAGTGGTTTACAGAGTCAGCATATTGCCCCCAACAATCTGGGTCCTCATTTTACTGACCTTGGAAGGATGAAAGGCTAAGTCAATTTTGAAATAAGTACCGGTACTAATTGTGCCTCGGAAGGTTTTTATTGAGATTCATCTTGTGTCCCAATTGTGATGTTTCCTGGGATCAGGAGGCTTTCCTGACAGTCCATTCATGATTTGGCCACCATATACCTTTTGCTCATTTCATTGGGGCTCTCTCTGGAAACTGCAAATGGTCCTGAAAACAATACCTCAAGCAGTTAGGAATGGAAAGTAATGTATTGTATAACATTCTGCTTTGAGATGTTCCCTGTCTACTGGTTTGCTTCCAGGTGCAATTCAACATATAGACTTTTAGATCAGTGGTGGGTTGCTCCCAGTCCTCTCCGGTTCTTGCAAACTGGTAGTAAAAGTGGTGGGAGGCTCTGCCCACCCACTCTGATGTCATATTTGGCGATTTGCTTGCTCCCGTTGCAAATCGGTAGTAAAGGTAAGTAGAACCCACCCCTGTTTTAGATCCATCCAAATTCAGGACCTGAATAGCTGTAGGACTGCTTTCCCTCTTGGTATATGCCCATCTTTTAAAATCTGGAAAAGAGGGCTTTCTCAGAATCCTTACTCTTAAGGATTATCACTTTCAGGGATCCGGATCAAGCCTTCTAAAATTCTCTTCTCTTTCTCTGGAAAAAGTTATCAGATGCCACCTGACTCTGTTAGTTTTTCATGAAGCCATTGTTTCAGCAAGTCTGTGATCCTGAAGTGTTAGTCTTGTCTCTCGATATACTGTACATTATTGTGTATATGAATTATAGTTATTCCTTGTCAATGGGAAATGTAACTGTTACATTATGTTCTTGTTTTTAATCTTATTAAAAACAGTCTTATTTTGGTGGTCTTAAGTCTCTCGTATATGAATTGACTGCCATATAGGCTTGGTAAAATGAATTGATTACATGCAAACTATAGTGAAGCTAACTATAGTTCATAGCACAAGAAGGCAATTTCCCCCAGTATCATACTGGAGAAGATTGCCTTAGTGGAAGTATGTTACATGTCAACTTCTATAATTCCTAGACAGCATTAACCTGAACCTTCATAACAATATAACGCAAAAAGGATCAAATATACTTATACTCTTCACACCTTATTTATATTTAGCAAAAGACAATCGTTACGTATTGTAGATATTGAAGTTATATAAAGGTTAAAGTAAAATGACCCTATCCGTAACTCTGTTTAATTACAATAAAATCTAGACTTCTTTACTTGCTACATTTTTTCACTGACTCAAATAAAATTATATCTGAGTATTATACAACAAATCATAAATAATGCAAGACTTTTCTAGCATGAAGTGGCAACATCAGCTAGTTTTATTATTTGTTTTTAGCTGCATATAATCTAGAAGAATCTAGTTTGAGAGAGGGCTACAAGCAAAGCAAAACAAGAACTCTAGCTTAAGCAGGTCAATGTGCAGTGGCTGTACTCCATAAGAATCAAAAAATGACGAATAGTTTGTCAGCTGTATCCAATTTCTAGATCTTTCAGGAGACGGATCTAGGTATCCAGAGGCTAGCTCCGGATTTGTGTTCAAAGTTACTGATGCAGCTCTGTTTATATAGAGGTAAATCAGAATATAAGGATAACAGGAAAGCATCTCTTTGTATCTCCCGATTAATTCCTGTGCTCTGGTCTGCTTTTTCCTTTGTTACCAAAACTTTAAGAGAATGCAAGGAATGTGGTGTGCCCTTTTTCTTTGGAAGCAGTTCAGTACTTCTCTCCTTCCACAAAAGGAGAAGCAATTCCATCTGCAATCTTTCCAGAGCATAATTAAGATAGTTTGGGTACCCAAAGAGGCAATGGGAGGCTCTTGACTTCTGTAAGGCAAAGTATTTTTGGAGCAATATTCCGTGTCAAACTTTTGCTATGCTTTCCTTGGAATCAATCCATAAAAATCTTCCCTTCCCCAGCCATGAGAGACGTTTGCTTACCTGGTGACAAGGGACTCACAGAAAGGCTCCTGCGTATGAATTGCCTGCTTCAGTTCAGCATTTAATAGCAGGTCTGACCCAACCAATCTGCTGATCTAGAAAGAGTTGACTGAATAGACTGACTCATTTATGGAGAGAGGGAGAGAGACACAGAGAGAGAGAGGCAGAAAGAGACAGAGACAGAGAAGAAGCAAAGGGGAAGACCCTGTCTACATATTTTTCTTCTGGGTTCTCTTAGAACATATGCGAAGACGTTGCTTTATAAGTATCATGCAGATTTCTTCCATGTAGACAATTGAAATAGGAACAGTTGAGACAAGCCTCCTGGGGTTTGCAACAATTATGCCTGGTGAATAACTTAATACTAAAATGATAGCTGGGATTGGCCCTTAGTTCTGGAGGAGAGTGGTTCACTATCTGTAGACTGCAGAAGAAAAATAAATTATGGCTTATTGAGTTGCAGGGGAAAAAATGCTATTGGCTTTCTTCCCTTGTTTTCTGAGTAATCATGTGTCCAAGCAAGCCACATCAAATAATGTTATCATTGCTCAAGCCTCTTTGGTTTAAAATGGAAAGTGTCATTAGTCACTACAGCCAACAAAAGACATCAAACAGATGGGCAGTGACCTACCACAACAAATGAATCATTCTGATCTGTTCTCCAGACACCAGGCTCTTGCCTCTGTACCTGAGAGCATTCAAAAGACACCATTTGGGCAGGTAGGAGCCACTTTGGATTTCAGTAAAAGGCAACGTAGAAAATTCTATACAAAGTAAGTGATGTCCTACCTGTCAATGACTACTTCAACCACAATAATACACGACACACAATAGATACAAACTTAAGGTAAACCGCTCCAAACTCAATAGCAGAAAATATAACTTCAGGAACAGAGCGGTCAATGCCTGGAACACATTACCTGACTCTGTGGTTCTTCCCCAAACCCTCATAACTTTAACCTTAGACTGTCTACTATTGACCTCACCCTATTCCTAAGAGGTCTGTAAGGGGCATGCACAATGGTGGGTTGCCCCCGTTTCAGACCAGTTTGCAAGAACCAGTAGTAAAACCGGTGGGAGGCCCAACCCACTGGCCCTGATGTCATCATCGGTGACCTGTTCATACGCAGAAGCTTCTGTGCATGTGCAAAAGCAAGGCGTGCGCGCAAGCAAAGCAAGCACACATACGCGATCCCATTCTGAACCGGTAGTAAAGGTAAGTAGAACCCATCCCTGGGTATGCATAAGCGCACCAACATGCCTACCGTCCCTGACCTACTGTCCCCATTTATTCGTTTCCTGTATTCATAATCATGTTTATACTTATATCTGTTATCTTAACTGTGTTTGATGAATAAATAAATATAAATAATTAAATGTGAATATTGATTAGATGCTATACTTACATCAAGGAAATCGAGATTCAGGATCTCTGCTGTTAGCTAAATAGTTACCCTTACGCCGGTTACTATATCTCAGCTACAAGGATAATAGGGGGAATGATATGCTAATGTTGTTTGGAAAAAGTTCTTTGGTCCAAAGTGCTTTGGACAATCTTGGACAAAGTTCCATGCCAAAGTTTTTTGGGATAAAGGACAGATATTGTTTCATTAATGTCATAAGAGAAAAGAAGAGGAAAGTTAACATCTGTTAGAATCCAAACCAATTTTCTGTGATGGGATTCTTTGGACTCCAACAGATCCTATGTTTTAATCAAGATTGCCCAACCTTGTCTTCCAACCTTCAAGAGAGCTTTTCAAGGCACACAGCAGGAAAGCCCAGTGATTCTCTCTACATTTTCTCTCTGGCACTGAGCATCCTAAAGAAATAAAGGCCAAGGAACTATCTGCAAGGAAAGAAGTGTGTTTCTGAATTCTTCCTCTGGAGTTGTGGCATTCTAAGTAACCTCAAAGAAGAAAATCTAATGAATCATTTAGCCCCTGGGCTTCTGCCCAAGGATTGTTGCATTGCCATTTGTGATATATGACATGGAATCTGGCTCAATGTCCGAAGAAGTTAATCTTTACATATTTTTCAATTATTTCTTATGAAACTTCTAGATGACTCTAGATTGTTATCCGGTTGTTAAAAATTTTCTGGGAATATTACAGCCCAGGGTATTTTATTGCATTATCATTTTTGTGATAATTGCTAAGCAAAGCGATAATGTTTTGACAGTATTTTGATTTGGAAGGTCTGGGTTTTGAAATATTTTGAAACAGAAAGGGTGACAGAAATCCAAAATAAGTCGACTCCCTGTGGAGAACCTGGTGTAGTTAATTGGGCCAGATATTCCCATCACTTTCCTTTGTTTTGACTGCTTCTTTTTGTTTCCTTTAAAAAAAAAAAGTATACATAAATATCAGACCACAAAAGCAATACAACTCAGGTTTGTTTGGTGTTTTCTGCAGGTGTGGCTTCCGTAGCACAAAAATCCTGCCCTGAATTACCTCCTACAAAAGCAGTTAGCCATTTCCTCCTGCTCCATATTGCAGGAAAATAAGCCCATATAAAAACAACAATCACCTCTGGACCAAGGCAGGGCATTTAATAGGTTTATTTCACCATGCCGTTTTTAGACACTATTCTGTCCCTTTTCCTCTGCTTCGCTTTTTAGGCCTGCCTGAAAATATAAATAATGGTCAGTTATTTGTGGTCAGCAAATCAACCACTCAGAATTTATCCTGCACACCGAGACCAGAGCTTGAAACAGGATATATTTAATCTCCAGGTGTTTCTTGCCCTGCTAATCCAGTCAAAAAACAACTAAAGTCCAAATGGAACCAAATGAAAAGAACAACATTTTCCCCTCATCCCCATTTTCAAAAGACAAGATCTGGTATTAGATCTAGTCTTTAGATTCTATTTTTCACATTAACGATTCAAGACTTGGAGAATGGGCGTTATTTGAGCCTAAAGTTTTAGGACAGCCTGACCTAACTATAATCTGTTATCATGAGGAGGAGAGGCTAAATCATGTTTGCAGACATCCTTCTGCAGATCTGGGAGATAGAAACAATTAATCATGATTTGTTATATTGTTATTTCTGCAGGCTATTCGAAATCATCCTATCTTATCCCTGTTGCGTCAATATCAGGAAGAACAGATAATTATGATGTGAATTTCCTCTCTGCTAACCATTATTACAAGGCTGCACATTGTTCTTTTTCCTTTTTAATTCTGCCTTAATGGACTCTGCTGTTCACTGAGCAAAATAACAGAATAACAGATTAATAGAGTTGGAAGGGGCTTGGAGGACTTCTAGTCCAACCTCCTGTTCAAGCAATAAACTCTATACCGCTTCAGACAAATGGTTCGCCAATCTCTTTTTAAAAACTTCCAGTGTTGGAGCCCCCACAACTGCTGGAGGCAAATTGTTCCACTGATTAATTGTTCTAACTGTCAGGAATTTTCTCCTTAGTTCTAGGTTGCTTCTCTCCTTGATTAGTTTCCATCCATTCTTTCTTATCCGGCCTTCAAGTGCTTTGGGGAATAGGTGGTTGACCCCACCTTCTTTGTGGCAGTCCCTGAGATCTCAGAACACTATTACCCACTGTCACCTCCAGTCCCCTAATCATCTTCTCTGCTCTTCTCTGTGCTCTTTCTAGAGTTTCAACATCTTTTTTATATAGCGGCAACCAAAACTGGATACAATATTCCAAGTGCGATCTTACTAACTAAGGCATTATAAAGTGGTATTAACGTTTCATGTGATCTTGATTCGGTCCGTCTGTTAATGCAGCCTAGGACTGCATTGGCTTTTTTGCAGCAGTGCGATGCAGCACTGCAGCACACTGCTGGCTCATATTTAAATGGTTGTTCACTAGGACTCCAAGATCCCTTTCACAGTTATTACTATTGAGCCTAGTATTACCTCTTCTATACCTATGCATTTGATTTTTCTTGCCTAAATGTAGAACCTTACTTTTTTTTCACCAATTAATTTCTTTTTTGTTTAGAAAGGGCCCAGTGATGAAGTCTGTCAAGATCCTTCTGTATCTTGAGCCTATCTTCTGAAGTATTGGTTATTGCTGCCAGCTTGGTGTCATCTGCAAATTTGACAAATTCCCCTTCTATCCCTTTGTCTAAATCATTGATGAAATAAAATGAGGGTGTTTGGAAGACAGGGCATTACTGAACATATGGAGAAGATAATCCTGATATTCCTTTCCAAGTACTTTTACAATTGACTACATTTTAAAATTGACTGCAGGTAATCCAATATATAAAACATTATCTTACTTTAATACATAAAAATCATTAAAGTGTAACATGAGGACACACATTCCAAACAAAGGCTGGATTCAAACAACACAATAAGCATCAAAACAAAAGAAACAATACATATGATGACTTATATGTGAACCCAGTCAATGAGTTGTCCCAACTGTTCTCGAACACATGGAATATGCAGCTAAAACTATGACTTTTAGACACAAAGCAATTGTGCTTCTTTAGGTGACATGTACAAAGCGGCCCGAAGGAAAGTGGAAAGCTCTCTTAGAATAACAAGCAGCATGGGATATGGTCATGGGGGGAATGGAGATCTGCAAGCCCAATGTACATGCATTTTTTTAATTTTAAAACCTGAAAATGATTTCAGAATTAAGAATGGCAAGTGATGATGAAGAAAAGCTTCTAAATACATTGCAGAATTCCAAACTATTGCTGTCAAATGATGATGATGATGAATTATGATGATGATAGCATTACTAAAAGGATTAATTCAGAATGCAGGGAGAAAAAAGGGTACATATGTAGTGTTTGTTATGGTACTGCTAATGTTCATTATTGTTTCATTTTTACTCACCAGTCCTTGTATCTTTACTTCACAGTGAATACTTCTTTTTTGTAACCTATAATGGGATAGGAATAAAATATCTTCTGAAATATTTTTTTTTATACGAAGGTTGTTCCTTTGCAGAACGCAATTACATCAGATAGAAAATGGAATTATGTGACTTGTTGATAGTGTATGGGGCAATGACTTTCTCTGAGCACAAAATATTCATAGGGATGCTTAGGAGAGAAAAACGGAGGAGGAGGTTCTGTACACATGAACTTCCAAAAGAAAAGATAGGATATAACCCAAATATATAAATAAAAATGACTATATGGACCATGAATTACTTTTTTGGTACTATTTTGAGATCAACATTAGAGCACAAGAGAGCAACAACAAACTGAAAAATGCAATCATTTGAATGTTTAAATCTAGAAATACTCAATTTCTAGATTTAATATATATAATCATGTTATGCTTAAAGAGAAACTTGGTGTTTCAGTTGAAAAAAATATCCACAGACATGTGATGTCAATTGAAAAATACCATTTATCTTTTTAAAATTTATTTTTTATTATTTTCCTGAAATACCACTTTTTTCTCTCCCCTGGACACATTCCATGAATTCCAACCTATCCAGTACTCTTGCTGAGTTAATTCCTCTCCTCCTCCTCCTCCTCCTCCTCCTCCTCCTCCTCCTCCTCCTCCTCCCCCCTCCCACTCCTTCTTAGTAATGGAAATACAGTATGGGAAGGAAAGTTCACCAAAGGTTTATATTTGGCAAATTAAAATAACTGGGGGAAATCTGTATTTATGAATGGGAATGGCAATTATGTTTACAAAAAATGGCATTGAATTTTTAAAAACCAGTTGTTTACTTGAAGATTGTGTTTTCTCATTTTCTTAGAGTAAGTCACGGAAGCTGCAGTGACCCCTATTCGCTTGACCAAAACAAACATTCACAGACACCTCCACAAAAAGCAAAAGAGTAAATGAAGGGTTTTCAGTATTCTAACACCGGACAACAAAATTATAAGCTTGAGTTGCCAGTACTTTTAGTTCTGGGTCCTTTTATAATTAAATCCTGTAAATGGATGCAATGCAGCTTGTCACTTATGAAATAGGCTGTTCTGCAAATAGAAATTCCTTCCTGGGACTCTGTATGCTGTGTTCGATTCCCCACCTCCTGCTGCAACATCCAAGTTATATATAGTCATATCTAGAGGCAAATGTAAGGTTGTTGTGGCAAAAATGGAACAGGAATAATGGGAAAGGGTTATGCATTCGTGTCTTTGAGCCTTTCTGTCTTGCTAAATGAATCAGGCTAGAAACTGGGAGGCCATGAGTTCTAGATCAGCCTTTGGAAATCCTTGGGCCAGTCTATCTCTCTTAACCCTAAGAGGGAGGTAATGGCAAACCACTTCTGAAATCTTGCCCGGAAAACTGGAAGGACCTGTCCAGGAGTCTACTGGTGTCAACTCACTTACAGGCACAAAAACAAAAAACTGCAAGCTATATGTTGGATCATCTTTGCAGGTAACATTTAACTAGCTAAGTGGCCCTCTGTCTCACTAACCGGGAGAAGGAAAGCACCACACATTACTGTGTAATTATTTGTGATCTTAAAACATAAACCATCAAAGTGGCTTCTTCTTTTGCTATGTCAAATATGATGATGTGGAGGCTGTTTTTTCCCACCTGTCCTAAATTTTGATATTTTTCACAACAAAAACTGTTTCTTGTGAACTTTTACATTTCCCCCAGAATCTCAAGGCAGCAATCTCTCTCTTTTCATTCATGTGAACTTGGTTTAATTGGAATTGTATGATTGATTAAAAGTTCTATTTATAAGTTGTGATCTAAACACAGACCTTTATATTTCTAGATTTAAGCATTCAAATGATTGCAATTTTCAGTTTATTGTTGCTCTTTGCAATATAATCCCAAGGACATCATATCATATATAATAATATTATTGATATAGGTATATTAATAAAGAAAGAAGCAGACATCCTGTGAGCTCCGGAAGTTAAAATTTTAAAATAATTAAAATTTTATTTTACTAAGTTTTCGTCAGCCATCTGCTGACATCATCAGAGTATCCATCATACTCTCCATGATACCCCCCCCCCCATCATCTAGCATGACGACAGCAAAAACAACACAGCTAATTACAAGTGGGAGATGGCTGAAAGGGACTATTACACGTGCAATGTCCAAATTGATTAATGGCATATAAAGGCAGAGATCTCTGTAATGGTAGTTTAATATTCTGATGATGTCAGCAGATGGCTGACGAAAGCTTAGTAAAATAAAATTTTAATTATTTTAAAATTTTAAGTTCCAGAGCTCGCAGGATGTCTGCTTCTTTCTTTACACACACACACACACACACACACACACTTATTTTCTTGTCTTTTCATAGGCCTTTATGTGTATTTTTCTCTCAGCCGGGTTTTTTCCTATATAAATCAAGATCTTTATACAGCCATAGCTCAGTGAATTCCCATTCACTAGTTTCTAGGCTTTTTCAGACATCAAACCATCATTTTGCTGTCTATTGGGAGACTAAAGGGAGACTAAGATAGATCTATTTCGGACTAATTAGTCCTCATCAGTTAGCCACCCCCTCCTCTCATGTCTCCTCCCCATAAAGGTCAAATATTTATTTTCTTGTCTTTTCGTAGGCCTTTATGTGTATTTTTTTCTCAGCCGGGTTTTTTCCTACGTAAATCAAGATCTTTATAGATATATATAATATCATGAAAATATATATGAAAATATATGATATTATATTTTGATGTTTAGTCTGGCAAGCCTATGTAGATCCATGCAGAAAGAGAACAGTAGAGGTTGATATACTTAAAAATATCTGTACAACACATATATGCAGTGAATCTATTGTATTCAATGCATATATCTGTTGTACAAATATTTTCATGTTCCCACTAAAGCAAGAAAAGTTACACATAGTAAATTTTATTACAAAGTCTTCTGGAAACTAAGCATAACCATTTCAATGAACATCTATTGAATGAACCTTGTAGCTGGTATCCTTAAGATTTATATTGACTATTTCCCTATGACTATCATTTAAGTGTTGTACCTTATGATTCTTGACGAATGTATCTTTTCTGTTATGTACACCAACAGCGTATACACCAATACTATCCAATCACACTTGGCCAATAAATAATTCTATTCTATCTACAGTCTAATATTGATGTCCATTATCTTTCTAATTATTCAGTAGTTTGCAGTTTTGATTCCCAATGGTGAAGGGTTGTGGGGGAAGAGGTTCTCAGTTGACCTGTCTCTTTCTTCCAGTTTGCTACTGCTGAAATGCGTTGTCCATTTGCTTATCTCATTCTGAATTCAATAGACATTACCATCAAAAAAGAAGGAAGAAGATATATCCCCATTATTTTTTGTTCTCTCACTGGAGAGGGCAGAAAATCAGAGAGGAACATGAAGGAGAAGGAATATCAGCACAGCAAACTAAATGTGCTATACCACCAAGAGATAGTGGACTAGGTTTTGTTTAATGGCAGTGTGGCAGAAACAGTAGAAGCAGAGTAAGTATCTTGTTGATGGATATGCTTCAACCCTGCACGATAGACAGAAAAGACTGATGGTCAGTGGTTGCAATACTTGCCTGCAGCTTCATCCTGTAATTTGGGATCAGTTAAACACATATACAAAACAATATGTTTACTTGAAGGTCTTTCAATTATAAGTCCAAAATGATCCAAAATGGTTAGCCTTCAAAGAATGAGAAATGAGGATGGGAGTCAGAGATAAGAGATAGGCTAAATTTATCTTCCTGACTGTATTTTTGAGAAATCTAATTAAGGACTTTTTGAAATATGTGCATTAATTGGGACAGAAGGGAGCAAAAAATGCAAACCTAAAATTGGTGTTCCGCTACAATTACACCTGTTGAACCAGTTCTCAGAACTTCAAATCCAGTTCTCAAAAAGCAAACTGTGCCCAAGATTAATTACTGGTATGTAAATAGAAAAACATTTATAACTCATTTTGAATTGCATTATACATTCCAGACATATATGTTTGAACTTCCATGTGCATGTAACCCTCATCTCTTCATGAACTAATACTCATTTGTATTACAATATCTCATGAGATTACCAGAAATATTTGCCTTTGAGTGTGTATCTCATTTATTTATGAATTACTGCATATATAGACTGTAACAATATATAATATGGCAGATTTGTTCTTGATATTCTTCTTCCCACCCCCATACTCCTATCCTGTAATACCAGCTGCTATAATAACTATGTTCCCTGTGCATTTGTTCAACAGTTGAAATTCATCAGTTGAAATTCCTTTGGGATATTATTGGGATTTCTCCAATAATATGCAAATTGTTTCAACAGAATACGTTGGTTACTAAATGAACGATCCTAAATCAAGGATTACCTGTATTTATCAAGGTCATGAATCCACAACAGCAGCCTCAAGACTCTCCCTAGCTTAGCATCCTCTATTTGGATGGATGATAGAGCATTGACATAACTTGCTTTTCAGTGATTCATTCTTCCGATGAGTTGAACTGATATCTTAATTTCCAAGATGTTATCAAAGGCAATTCCATACAAAACCTACAAGTAGACAAGACACTATAGCTGAAACTTATAACTGAGATTTATGAGCTTAATTAATGCTCAGGAATGCAGATAACATAAGGGTAATTCTTGGAATTGTTATGAAATTACTATACCTGGACTAATACTTATGCACTCACATTGCTAATTCCAGCCCTTGCAAAAAGATCAGGTGGAAAAAATGGGTGCAACCCTAATTAATAAATGTTGCTATATGGGTTAAAAACACTGTTTTCAGAATATAACTGGGAAGTTCATTTCTTTGCAATTCTTTGAGGTTTACTTTATCACTCAGAACAGGCTCCCCCAACAAATTCACAAAACAAATATAGAAAAATCAGATGAAATTGGAAAATTAAGCAAAGCCCGCTATTTTTTTTAAAAAAAGTATACAAATTATATAGTAAAAATGAAAAACCATTACATTTAAATTACTGATTAAATTACGTTTTCAACGTGATAAAGGATTTCGCATGAAACACTCACAGGTGAATTCTATACATTTCCCCCGACCATTTTCATTTTGATATGCATTTATCCACCTAATTTCATTGCTCACTTTTTACTTATTATAATGTTAATTATCAGTTGGGCACCAAGCTAGCTTCAACTGTTTACTTTTGACCGATAAGCTCATATGTGATTTGGGGCTAGGACAAATAGATTCACCTTCTGTGTACTGATGGTTGATTGTTAAGAGCCTCAAAGAAAATCTTGCCTTGTTCACTGACAAGTGATAAAGTATAAATTGGTACTGTACATGTAGGTCTTCTCTGCAGTAGTACCTGTGCTCTAGAATGTTCCTTCCACTGAAACCCAGAAGGTCTTACATCACTTGGATGCCTATTGAAAATCTGATTCTTCACTTGACCTCTTCTTTCAATGTTGTCTTCATCTTTCAATTGTTGTGAATTTGCTTAGTTTTGCCCTCTTTGCCACACACTGCTTTTTAAATTATAGGGTTGTTGATGAGGCTGAGCCCGAGGGCGGGATAAAATGCATCATCAGTTTGGAGTCACTACGCTCCCACAAGAGACCTAAGTTCAGCCACCCATGAATTCCATTGACTCCTATCTAGCGCCAATTTGCCTTGACTTTAGTATGTAGGTAGCATGAAATAAACTCGTAGTAGTTTGAGCTCTGTCCTGGTTCCTGATTACTTGCACCTGACATATTGTGACTGAGCCCAGTCTTGAGAGTGTTATCTGGGCTGAGTTCGATCCTGTGGCTCCCGAGGATGTGGACAGGATCCTGGGTAGACTGAACGCTACCACATGTTTATTGGACCTGTGTCCCTCCTGGTTGGTGCTGGCCTCCCGGGAGGTTACACGAGGCTGGCTCCAGGAGATTATAAATGCTTCTTTGAGTGAGGGTGTCCTTCCGCCTGCCTTGAAGGAGGCAGTGGTGAGGCCCCTCCTCAAGAAGCCCTCCCTGGACCCGGCTGTTTTGGTAAATTATCGTCCTGTCTCCAACCTTCCCTTTCTAGCGAAGGTTGTTGAGAGTGTGGTGGCGCGGCAGCTCCCCCGGTACCTGGATGAAGCTGTCTATTTAGACCCGCTCCAGTCCGGCTTCAGGTCTGGTTACAGCACCGAAACGGCATTGGTCGCGTTGGTGGATGATCTCTGGAGGGCCCGGGGTAGGGGGTACTCCTCTATCCTGGTGCTGTTAGACCTCTCAGCGGCTTTTGATACCATCGACCATGGTATCATGTTGCGCCGGTTGGAGGGATTGGGGATGGGGGGCACCGTTCTGCGGTGGTTCTCCTCCTACCTCTCCGACCGGTCGCAATCGGTGTTGACAGGGGGGCAGCGGTCGACCCCGAGGCGCCTAGTGTGTGGGGTGCCACAAGGGTCGGTCCTCTCGCCCCTTCTGTTCAACATTTATGTAAAGCCGCTGGGTGAGATCATCCGTGGTTTTGGGGTGGAATTCCATCAGTACGCTGATGACACTCAGCTGTACATTTCCACCCCAGACCACCCCAACGATGCCGTGGAAGTGATGTCCCAGTGCCTTGAAGCTGTGCGGGTCTGGATGGGGAGAAACAGGCTTCGACTCAACCCCTCCAAGACTGAGTGGCTGTGGCTGCCGGCGTCCCGATATAGCCAATTGACTCCATCGTTGGTTATTGGGGGCGAATCATTGGCCCCCATGGAAAGGGTGCGCAACTTGGGCGTCCTCCTGGATCCACGGCTGTCTTTAGAGGAGCATACGACAGCTGTGGCCAGGGGAGCTTTTTATCAGGTCCGCCTGATACGCCAGTTGCGGCCCTTTCTAGATCGGGACTCCCTACGCACAGTCACTCAGGCGCTCGTCACGTCTCGCTTGGACTACTGTAATGCTCTCTACATGGGGCTCCCCTTGGGATGCATCCGGAGGCTTCAGCTGGTGCAGAATGCGGCTGCGCGGGGGATTATGGGAGCGACAGGGCGCTCCCATGTGACACCTCTCCTGCGTGAGCTGCATTGGTTGCCGGTTGATTTCCGGGTGCGTTTCAAGGTGTTGGTAATCACCTTTAAAGCGCTCCATGGCTTAGGACCAGGGTACTTACGGGACCGCCTTCTGCCACCTATTGCCTCCCACCGGCCGGTTCGCTCCCACAGAGAGGGCCTCCTCAGGGTGCCGTCAGCCAGACAGTGCCAGCTGGCGACCCCCAGGGGGAGAGCATTCTCTGTGGTAGCCCCCACCCTCTGGAACGATCTCCCTCCAGATCTGAGAACTATCGCTGACCTCCGGACCTTTCGTCGGGCTTTGAAGACTCATCTCTTCCAACTTGCCGGACTTGCCTGATCCCTCCTATTTCTAAATATTTTAAATTATTTTAAATTTTTAGAGTTTTAGAGTTTTTATTCAGTTTGTATTTTCAGCCTAAATTTATATTGATTTTAGTACGTTTTAACTTATTGTATTGTATTGGTTTTAAATTGGCTGTTCACCGCCCTGAGTCCGGAAGGAGAAGGGCGGTATAGAAATTTAATAAATAAATAAATAAATAAATAAATAAATAAATAAATAAATAAATAAATAAATATTGTATCTTAAATGGTTTTTAAGTATTTTATTTTTGTATTTTAATGCTCTTTAATTTTATACCAATAAACCATCTGGAGATATCATTTCATAGAAAGCAATACATTAAAGTCAATAAATGAACAAAATAATGTTCCATGCATTTGATAATTTATACTTTTCCCAAAGCCTGAGTCATTATACGTCTTCATATTTCAGCTAATATAAGTTTCTTTGTAGTTTTTACACATGGAAAAAAAATCTAAAAAAAAAAAGAACCAGTTATGATGGAAACATGGGCAAGAATACGGGTTCAGAATGTTAAATTCACACAGTCACAGAACCTGAGGGAAAATTTCTATAAAATGTTTTATAGGTGGCATTTAGATCCTAAGAAATTGTCGTGCATGTATCCTAATGTTCAACCAAAATGTTGGAAATGTGATTGCTTAGATGCTACATATTATCATATCATCCATCAAATATTATCATATTTGGTGGACTTGCAAGAAAGTGAAGGCTTTTTGGATTAAAATTTGGTGGGTTATGCAAAATGTTTTGAAGAAAAAATGCCAATTTTCTCCTCAATTGTTCTTATTGGGCATAGTTAAGGATTTTTCACTGACTGAAACAAAATTGATATTATATATGGTTACAGCAGCTAGATTTCTGATTGGCCAATATTGGAAAAAAGACGTTATGCCTACTATTGAAGGATGGACTTTGAAGGTGACCAGTTTTGCAGAAATGGCAAAGATATCAGCATATTTAAAAGACCGGACTCAAGAAACTTATGTGTGGGAATGGAAGAAATGGATAGATTATGTGCAGAATAAATAACAAACAAGGAAGTATCAGATAGCTTTTAGCTGAATGTCATGAAGATATTTATAGTATAGACAGGGGGAAGAATTGTAGGGGGGTATTGTACAATATGATATGATTGGGATTTCACCTTGGGAAGTCACGGGGGGAGGGTTGGAGAGGGGAAGGGGGGGAAATGGAAAAAATTGTGTTTGTAAAACTTTTTCAATAAAAAAAAGAAAAAGAAAAAAAAATATGGCCTCTTTCAAAGGTATTACTGAGGACAAAGATGTGCCATGATTTATATTACAATTTCAATTCTGGATATTATGAAGAAAGTAGTTCAGTTTCCACCCATGGAGAAGATGAGGAGATAGCTTAACACACCCTATAACTAGCCTATCCTTGTGAGAAAAAAAAGAGACTATAAGTAGCCTTATCCTTGTGAGTTGAAAAAAAATGTTTGAGTTAAATGTGTAATTAAAGTTGATTTAATTAAGAATGCATGAATGGGTGGATGATTTTGATTGAGGGCTCCAAACACAAAGCAGGAAGTATCAAATCTGAAGATTGTTCCCTCTGGCCTCTTCCATTTGCTTCTGAAATTGTTTATCAACATTTCTGACACCAGAAAGTTCCAGTACAAGATGTTGGAAAGATTGGACAGAGGCAGGGGTGGGCTGCTGGGGGTTCGCACGGGTTCGGGTGATCCTCTAGCTAGGATTCTGCCCAGTTCGGTGAACTCCCAAATCCCATGCCTGGCTGGCCCCGCCCTCCCCTCCCCTCCCCTGAATCTCAACACAACACATTTTGGTTGCCAGGTAAGTACAGAGTTTGCACAGAGGCTCTGGGAGAGCAAAAAATGGGCCTCCTAGAAGTTCCAGAAGGCTGGAAATGGGCTTTTTCTGCCCTCCAGAGGACCTCCAGTAGGCCGGGGCAGCCGTTTTTGCCTTCCCGGAGGCTCCAGGAAAGCCTCCAGAGCCTGGGGAGGGCAAAAAATGGTCCCCTCACCGTGGTTCAGGAAGCCGACTAGGCCATGCCCACCATGGCCACACCCATCCAGCAATGGGGCAGCGAACCCATTGCTGAGATTTTTGAAGCCCACCCCTGGACAGAGGTCATGTTCAGATGGATTTGAAATCAGAAGGAGAGCCGCTAGAGGAACATTCCTCCTTCTTGGCTTTGATTCCCTCACAATTCTTACAACTGGAAGATGATAGATAATAGGAGGGTTGGGAAAGTTCAGGAAAGGGGTATGGAACCCTTTCCTTGCTGTCAGCTTTTAATCCTCTGCCAGCACATAATTAGAACATTCAGTTCTTCCAGAATGGAAGTCTTCTGTGGAATGCTGTAGATGATTTTGCCTACACCAAGGGAGGAAATCTAATGCAATATTATACAGGTAGTCCTCAACTGTGGTAGCCCCCACCCTCTGGAATGATCTTCCTCCAGAACTGAGAACGATTGCTGACCTCCGGACTTTTCGTCGGGCTTTGAAAACTCATCTTTTCCAACTTGCCGGTCTATCCTGATCCCTTCTAATTTTAAAATCTTTTAGAGTTTTTTAGTTTGATCTATTTTTAATACCTATCTGTTTTAAATTTCTCAGCCAAATTTATACTTGTTTTTAGAATCATTTTAACTTTTATGTATTGGTTTTTTTATTCGGCTGTTCACCGCCCTGAGTCCGTAAGGAGAAGGGCGGTATATAAGTCTAAATAATAATAATAATAATAATAATAATAATAATAACAACAACAACAACAACAACAACAACAACAACTGACAACCACAACTGAGTCCAAAATTTATGTTGCTAAGTGAGAAATTTGTTAATTAAGTTTGCCCCCATTTTACGACTTTTCATGCTGCATTTGTTAAGTCAAACACTGTAGTTGTTGAATTAGTAACAATTAGTTAAGTGAATCTGGCTTCCCGTTATACTTTGCTTGTCAGAAGATTGCAAAAGGTGATTACCTGACACCTGGGGGGCGGGTGATCACCTGACACACACACATACACACCAGGACACTGCAACCATCATACATGTGAGTCAGTTGCCAGGTGTCTGAATTTTGATCATGTGACCATGTGGGTGCTGCAATGGTCATATGTGTGAAAAATGGTCATAAGCCACTCTTTTCAGTGTCATCGTAACTTCAAATAGTCATTAAATGTTGTAAGTCAAGGACTATCTGTATATATACCAAGATGTATTTACCGTCATATAACTTTTCTTTTGAAATTATATAAGTTTTCTGCTGGGTGTTTTTTATTAGAAAAAGAGATGGTAAAAGAAATAAAGGGATAAAGGAAACTTAGAATGGAGGCATGAATGCCTCTTTGATTCTATTTGGATCACTTACTGTACAATGGTTTCAATTCTCCTGAGCAAAATAACATTGAAACAAACAACCCTTATGAGAATCAATTCTTCTCTTCCTTTTTTTCCACTTAAAATGGCTCCATATCTGCTTTTCTACTCAGAAAATAAAAGATATTTTCTCATAAGTAGAAGAATAAATGTGAATGGGGAAAGGAGAGGGGGGGTATTGCTGATCAAGAAAATAATAAAAAATAAGGGATTAAGTAAATCATCTCTATTATTTTTTTAATCTCTCACATAAACAATTTAAACTTCAATGGTGACTTTCCCCCCCAGTATTCATTGTCCTAAGACATGCATTGTATTACTCTTTCTTATCTAGATTACTAGGAAGCTCTCAGATATGACAGTTTCCCCATAAATCTTACCCAGTGATCACACATTATGCTGGAAGGATGCTGTATTTCCCTTGAAGTCATTAATCAGGATCTGCTAGAAATGTGATTTTTTTTTTTTTGTTCTTTTAGAAGAACACTGTATTTTAAAAATAAAAATAATACAGTGAGCGTATGCCTCTATCGCTTTATACAAAGACAGGAAAAAGAAAGCATGCTCCAGCAAACGGTTTCAGCCCTGGAGGGCTCTGGCAAACATATGCCAACGCAGGTACTAATAACATGCTTGGTTCCCCGATCTGGTTAAGGTCCAGCTATAGCACTATCCCAAAATAGTCTATGAAACAGTATTGCATTTGATTCATAAGCCAAAAAATAAACCCAACCCAACCCATTACTGGATATCTGAGAGTCATCAGGCACTAGAATAACACTGGATTGTTTTTTCTAGGTTTAGAACAAATGTAATTGGGTCATATTATTCTTTTCCTTGGTACTCATGTAAACCCATGTATTATAAAGGCAATGAGGGGTATAAACTTTAAATGGAACATTTGAATGCAATGTTCAAGGAAACATGTTGGCTTTACAGTATATCAAGATGCTGAGATATGTTCCCTTAGACCCACATGATTCGGAACACAGCATCTCACAAGTAGAAACAAATGGAAAGAAATGTGGCACACACACTAAAAAATAGCCATATGATTCCAAGCCACCACACTGTGCTAACTGTTCCACCTGCTCCAAAGAATCAACACTTGGAGAGAAACAGGAGAACATTTGAGACTGACCAGGAATCCTGCAGAGGCTTCTCAAGCTCTCCTGAGCCATTTGTCCAACCTGTTTGATGTGGAAAAAAAAATCAAGGAAGAGAAGAGGGCCAACTCTGACCTCCAATGTGGGACCTCCATTACTTTACAAATTTCTTACAGTGGGGATTTAACAAAAGAAAAGCAAACAAGCAGGCAAAATCCTTTGCACCATCTCATAGATATTTTGACAGGATTTGTATAATTAAAGACAGGACTAAAGGTAATTTATATCTAGGAGCAGTTTTCTCATTCTTGCGAATGCAGCAGCTAGAGAATTGACATCTAAGCAAAATTGAATCTTTCCCTGCTGTCTCTCAGCAAATATTCTTAGAAACTTTCCCCATGAATTCACCCATATTCAAAGGTGGCCCATCACTAATAAAAGTGCAGAGATGGGGAAGAAGGATGCCTTTCTGACTTCTGGATCTTTGGTCTTTGAGATTATCCCTTGGCACAGATATGAAAGGAAAGAGCCCTTGATTAAGTCTCTACCTTTATAGCCTGGATGGATTCTCAATACAGAAGGTAGCAATATTTAGATTATCTGTCTTTTACAGTTACCAGTAATCTATACAAGATGCATCAGACTTTCTGGACTTTCTGTCTTTTCCTCATCCATTTCCTGCTTGCTCAAGCATTCTTGGCCATCTCTGGGTAATATTATCTTACCTGTTAGAGGGCAGTTCAGCTGACCGAGCTGAAGCTTTCGCCGTCTGGATTAGGAAGCAAAGCCTGTATGAAAGAGAAGGGTGCCAACGCAATCGCAGGTTTCTTTCTCTTACTCTGATGCTGCCTGCGCTTTCCACCTTCTCCTCTCTCTGTTACTGTGGAGTACAAATGTGACAGGCCACAACGTGCATATCAGGGCTTGGAAGGTTTCCAGAACTGTGTCCACTTCAGCAACGGCTCTGTTGGATAAGAAAAGTCCTGGGAATCGCTGTGGTTACACTTTATGCCTCAGAGATCCTGCTAGACGGAGCAGGGAAAAGAAAACCCTTTCCACCTAAAACCACAAGTTGACACAGAGCAGAAAGAAGTGACAGGAGAGGAGGGATGAAACCTGAAACAGCCTCCGGTAAATAAGAACAGCCAGCTCATCCCGAGTGACTAGCAGTCCTTGGCAGGAAGGAGCTGCTGCAGCAGCTCCGTGCTGTAATGAATCACCCTCCAATGGGCTCTTTCTAGGTTGATAATTGAATTAGATGGACCACTCAGCTGAGCTGCGGAGATATTCACAGATTCCCACTTCTAAGGAAAGAAAGGACTGCACCTCCGTTGGACTTCAAGTGTTCTCCATCATTTTTTTCTTCTCCAAAGTGTCATAGTATTAGGGCAACATTAGGCAGAATGATGATTTTTTAAAAATCTTGATCTGTCTGATCATATCTAAAATGGCATGTAAGTGGGAAGGTGTCTGATTTGAAAAGAAAAGGGGTGAGAGCAGTGGTGAAATCCAATTTTTAAAACTACTGGTTCTGTGGGTGTTGCTTGGTAGGCATGGCAGGGGAATGATATTGCAAAATCTCCATTCCCACCCCACTCTGGGGCCAGCCAGAGGTGGCATTTGCTGGTTCTCCAAACTACTCAAATTTCCACTGCTGGTTCTCCAGAACCTGCTGGATTTCACCCCTGGGCGAGAGGCATCAAGTCCTCTTTCTCTACTGCTTCTTCTTATCTCTTAGGGTCCTTTTGTCTTAACAGAACATGATAGCAGAAGGGCCCAGCTGAGGGGGAAGAGGGCCCAGAAATTTATTGGAAGCAGCCATTTACAAATTAAAACCTGGGCCAGCTTCACAAGGCTACAGCTATTATAAAGTTTAGATAAGCATAGTAGCTAATTATAAAAAGAAAAAAAAGAGACGTGATTGTCATGCATCAAATAAAATTGATTTCTCAAAAATCAACTCCTCACTTTGTAATAGTTCTGCTTATTTAGATAAGCAGTAAGGCAGGTATTAATTTTAATAATAGTCATCCTTACATGAGAATAAAGAGGCAGAAATATTTATTAGTTTGTTTATTTATGAAAACTTATTTGGCCTCCCAACTCCAGACGGCTTACAAGGATAAAAATCCAATATCAAAATAATAAAAGAGCAATACCCACCCCATACATTTTGGGCCATTTCTGACTTTTGGGAAAGATGTCTCAGTACATCTCCCCTGTTCCAATCCCTCCCCTTTTTCTTCTAATCTCAATTTATTTACTGTAGAAGAGACTGACAGAGATAAAGTAGGCAGTAGGGACCTCTGCTTCTTCTGTTCCCTTTATCCTGCCTACCCATTAGTTTGCATTCTCCCTCTGAACCTGTGGCAAATGAAAGCTCCTTCAGAGCCTGTAACTCTGGTGATCAAGAATGGAACTCAGTAAAACATGGTCTAAGGCAGGGGCTCTGTGGCTCTGAAGTCACATGTGGCTCTTTCACCCCTCTGCTGCAGCTCCCTGTCACTCAAAATATATGTCACAACCATCAATGTGCAACACCAGCTGGCACATGATTTATTGAGCTTTTCAACCCCTGGTAGGTCAACCATGGATAAATCCAAGAAAATAAAAGTTTCAGAAGAAAACAGAAAGTTTAATTCAACTACATATGCTAGTTTTGTGGCCACTCAGTAAATAGTCAGGCTTGGGAAGGGTTTTGTGTGGCTCCCGGTGTTTTCTTTTCTGTGAGAAACAGGTCCAAATAGCTCTTTGAGTGTTTAAGGTTGCAGACCCCTGGTCTAAGGAGACATGATCTCATATCCTATTTATACATTTAATTGTAAGAAATGAATATTCCAGTTGCCTTACCCAGTTTGACCTACTGTCACATTCTCTGGCCTACATTTGCCTTTATCACTCACAGAATTGACCCACAGGGAAAACTCTAATGAAAAAGCTATCACCCAAATCTCCAGGTCAGACAAAATAGCTGCAGAGGATTAGGAAATCAGGGCAATTCCTTTCCCCCAAAATAACTGAGAGTCTCAATACTCTAAGGCCAAAAGGTGAAGAATCAATTTTTTTTTTAAAAAAAAGTTTGCATATAGATTGATTGATTCTCTATTGTGGCTAATATTTAATTCCAGTCAGATAGGTAGCTGAAGATCATCTATTAGAAAAATTTAAAAATCATCCATACAGGAACAGCAAACTATTTCATACAAAAAATGCATAACAGGAAGTTTCCCCTCACAACAAATCTGTTTTTAAAGTTCTCTGGAATATTGAGGTTTAAATGGTTTTAAACAAACAAACAAGCATACATTCGAAATCCAGTATGGTGGAGATCAGTCTAATTTTTGGAGAAGAGAGGGAGAAAAACTGAGAAGGCTCGTTTTTGTGGTCCCTGAAAGGGACCAATTCTAAAAGAGGAACCAAAAAGAGCTCATTATCCTGATTTTATTGGGTGGGTAAGAAAGCAGTCTTAAGCCATGTAGAATGTTGGAGATGACAACCAGAATCTTGAACTCCAGCTAGAAGGACACTGTTAACTGGTGCAGCTTTCCAAGCAGAAGGGATAGACTTGGGGCGGGTTCCAAATCCTGTCGCTACCGGGTCACTTGTGTATGCAGCACTTCTGCTCATGTGCAGAAGCATCCGGGCAGGTAGGCGGAGCCTCCTGCTGCCACTGCTACTGGTTTGCCTGATCCAGTGCGAATCGGTAGCAATTCACCACTGGATATACTCCTAAACCTAGAGGCTCCTTTCTTTACTTGAGTTACTATTCAACTGAAGCTTCTGGGTGATAGTCAAGGTCATCCCAATGTACAGCACATTACAATAGTCCAGATGACAAACAATCATGGATGACAAACAATCCTAATTGTATACTAGATGTAGTTGTGCAAAGATCTTTTACTCATAACTGTACCTGTTCTTCAAATGGGAACTCAGTCCAAGAAGATCCTCAAGTTATGAACTAATTTCATATGTAATGCAGTGCATGACCAAAGATGGAATATTCCTGATCTTGGAGGGCTTCTGAAGCTGTGATCATTACATCCACCTAATATTAAATCTGAACCTGTTAATTCTCATCCAGATTCAGAATGGATAGAATTAAAAGTAAATTTAAACTTCTTTCATTGCTTCATTGCAGTTGTTAGGTGAGCAAATGCTAGTGTGATCTGTCCGAGGTCCTGACAGGGCCTATTGCCTTTGGCAACCCCTTGGTACCAGAATCATGTGTCCCTTCTCTTCCAGCGTGTGCCAATGAAGGGCCAATGAAGTTGAGTGATCTTTAGGGGGATTCAGGAACTTGCCTTTGGCAACCCCTTGGTACCAGAATCATGTGTCCCTTCTCTTCCAGCGTGTGCCAATGAAGGGCCAATGAAGTTGAGTGATCTTTAGGGGGATTCAGGAACTAAGAACAAAGAAACAGTATTCTAAATATACCATCTACAAACATGTTTAACAGAGGCAACACAACTCTACCTGATCAAGATAAGTTTCTTGGACTGCTTTCCTCCCTCTTTCTGTTGGCGTTCCATTTCTGAATGGAAAATTTTCAGTCTCTCTTGCTCAGTCTCTCTTCTCCCAATATATGCCTTTTTAAAAAACTTTCATTAAAAAATGTTACCATCCACCAATGATACCTTGGCTTTAACTCCTCAGTCTCCTTTGTTTCCCATATTCAACAGACATCACCTCATTTTATAACCTTGTAAAAATGCCTTTTTGTTTCTGTTCTCTTGGCAAGCTCTGGTCTGTATCTTGGATTATTCTTACCTAGACTACTATAACCTTTTCCTTCATGACCTTCTATTATCTCTTTATTCCCCCCCCCCCCAATATACACAGCATCCTGCTGAGAAAAGCAATTGTCTCTTTCATTGCTCTTATTCTATGATACCTCTGATATTTTTGCATTGGCTTCATTTTGACTCTTGATTCTAGATAAAGTTATCTTTTAAGTTCTTCATACCTTAAGACCCCTTGCTCCTTCACATCCTTCTATGTCATGTATCTTCTGACAGATAATTGCAAAAGTTTTGCTTTTATTTTATTTTATTTTATTTTATTTATTACTTTATTTTATTTTCACTGGCATCATTGTAAATACTTTTAGTCAGTTTTGCAAGGAATTTGGAGATGAACACTTATGAAGAATGAAAGTTACTATGAAGCTACAGTGAACATTCTAATTTTTTTTTAAAAAAATCCATAATATCAGTCTTTTTGGAAAGAAATGCTTTTGCTATTATGGAATTACACAGAATTGTGTTATTAATTGTTTAGTTGAAGGAGTGTGAAAGTAAATTGTGGTAGGTTGAGAAGAACACAAACTTAGTGGATTTTTTTTCTTTTTTAATGTTAATTTTTAATTTAAAGATCAGACAAAATATCTATTTTTCTAGTTTACCAAATGCTTGCAAACATTTACAGAGTATCATTTCTACCTTCACATTTTTCCTTCCCCAAATTTCAACTCCCCCATATATCATCTCTCTGTTGAATGGCTATTACAAGTACATCATTTTCAATCCTAAAATTACCAGGGAAAAGTTCAGGGTGAATATAAAGAAGGGAAAAAAACGCTGAACTCCATCTTTAACGGAACTTTTTAAGTAGTAATCTTTTTGCTTAGAACTTTATTTATTCATAAATTCTCAGGCTCAGCCAGGATAATTAAGTTAAATTCCATTTGGTAGTTGATAATCCAGTATGAAGCCAAGACATTGTCTGATTAAGATTAGTTTTCCTGTTTCATTAAGAGGAAGCGAAATCAGCTTCAAAGCCTGACACACAAGATTTAGGCAGAATAATGATTTTGCTAAACACAGCCATACTGCGTCAGAATGCTCTGCTGGGATATTTAATAACCACAAACATGTTTTGCAGATCCCTTGCGATGGAACTGGAGAAAACAATCACTGTGCAGTTTCCCTTCAATTACAAAAATTAAAGAGGAAAAAAAAAATCAAAAGATGACTGCAGGTTTGAGAGATCATGGAAAAAGAGTATCTTGGAAATGGATTCAGCTGACTTTTGAATTCTAAAATGTGCATGCAAGAAAAAAAAATAAGTAAAGAGTAGCATAATGGAGATAAAGGCAGTGAAAGAAGAGCCTTATTCCAAATTTATTTACCACTTTTTGAGGCTGGTTAAGTTTCTGGGATCGGTTTCTTGAGAGCTGGAGTAGTGTAGAGGTTTTAGATTAGGGCATAGAGAGACAGGTTTAAAACCCTATGTAGGCAGGAAGGTCACTAAATAACTCTAGGATGCCCATTCATTATAATCTGTCTTTCTATTAAGAGGATGAAAAGGGGAGAAAGGTACTATATCATGTTCCCTGCTTTTGTACATGAATGAATGAATGAACAAATGAATGAATGAATTCTTTTCAACACCTTCTTTGTAAGGACCAAGATAGCAGAAAGGAGGGAAAGAAGTTTTATAAGCCTGTCTATAGTAAAATAGCATTATCAGGCAGTCTGAGAAAAATTTCCAGGTTGGCTAAAAAAACTCTGGGAGTTGAAGTACACACATCTTAAAATTTGCCAAGTTTTAAAAATACTAGACCATTTGCAAGCTCCCTAGAAGCTCCTCCCTTCATTTGCCATTTATTATGCATTTAATTGGTTAGGTTGCCAACTATCAAAGTTTCTTGCTTGTTTACAATCAAACATAAAACCAGAATGAAAAACAACCATACTGATATCAATAATTAAAAGCATAAGCAAAGAAAATGTAAATGTACTTTAAAATGTACTTTGTAAAAAACAACCGAAAGGTAATATTCTCCCTGTCATTCATGTCCAACTCTCATAGTGCTTATTCTCTGTTTCTTGGCCGAGAGAGCAGTGTTGTCTGAAAACAATTTCTGTGGTCATGTAGCCAGTATGGTTATATGCCAATGATGCAGGAGCTGGGGCAGTGGTTGGCTGCCTGCCAGTTTAACAACCAGTTCGCCCAGCACCGAAAATGTTTTAAAAGTATTAAAGCCTTAAAGGTATTAAAAAGCTAACCAAGAAAGCTGTTCTTTCCATTGAGAAAGGAGCACTTTCCAGGCATTGGTTTAGTTACAAAGAAAGCTTGATGCTAAATCATGATGAGCACCTCCTCCTCATAGGATTGCAATTTAAAAAGTGAATGTGAGACATGAATAATTTGCTTCTGATTTAATGTGTTTTCTGTTTTGTATTTTAGGGACTTTTGCAGAAGAAAATCAGTGGTGGGTTTCAAAATTTTTTACTACTGGTTCTGAGGGTGTGGCTTGGTGGGCGTGGCAGGGAAAGGGTACTGTAAAATCTCCATTCCCACCCCACTCCGGGGGAAAGAATACTGCAAAATCCCCATTTCCTCCCGATCAGCTGGGACTTGGGAGACAGAGAATAGACAGGGGAGGGCCAGTTAGAATTTTTACTACCGGTTCTCCGAACTACTCAAAATTTCCGCTACCAGTTCTCCAGAATTGGTCAGAACCTGCTGAAACCCACCTCTGGATACTTTGCCAAGGAATTAGAGTGATGTGAATTAAAATGCATGACACAAAAATCATACATGGAGAGAGAGAAAGAGAGAGATCAAGAGATCAAGTATGAGTTCTTGTGGCTTTCACTATAAAGGCAGGTTTGATGTCCCAAAGGTGCTTTATATTTCAGGTTTGATGATGATGGTAATAATCATTCAACAGAGAGATGACATATTGGTGAAAATTTAGGTGCGTCTTACACACTAAATGTAGCCCCGCCCATCCACTGGCCCCCACCCTTTGGCCTCTGCCTCCTAGCAGTTTATCTCCTTGCAGCAAGCAGCAAGAAGAAACAGCTTGTTTCAGCTTCAGCACATCCTAATTAGCACAAGTTGATTGGATTGGCCTCCTGACTCTCAGCTGTTTTGCGCGGGTCTCTGCTGCTTGCTGCAAGGAGGTAAATTGCTGGGAGCAGATTTTTTTTATGCTAATCAAGCTATGCTGAAAATGAAAATGAAAGTAAAGCAAAACTGCTGGGAGGCAGAGGCAGATTTCTTTTTCTTGTTTTCCTCACCAAAAAAAGTAGGTGCGTCTTATAGTCCGGAGCATCTTATACTCTGAAAAATATGGTAGATAAGATCATCAGCTGTCCAACTAGGTAACCTGATTTGCTTGCAGAAACACCTGCAAGCAAACAACCAAGCTCAGCACCAAGGACTCCACTGAGATACATACGTTCTCTTCTAGGATGGATGACATATTGTATGTATCTTCCTGAGATACATATGTCCTCTTCTAGGATGGATGACATATTGTATATAGGCAGAAATGGCATCTTCCATATATGACAAAGTCAAGAGCTGAGGCTCAGCTTTAGTGACTGGCATTCAACTGGCCTAGTTGAGGATCTTTCTGTTGATTAAAACAAAATAAATTTTGAAGAACTCTGACAACATGGGGCTTCATTCAGGTCTTTGGCAAGCATGAATGAAGCCCCTCTTTCTGCTTTTTTTTTTTGTTCCTATCTGTGTTTGTTATTTCTGCCATCTTTGCTTTTTTTCAAAATTTTATTTTGTTTTCTTGTTTTAATGTTTTTTTTAATGTGCTGTATACTGGGAGTTTGTTTATAAAGAAAGAAATGCTGTTCAATATTTCTACAGAACATTACTATTTTGCCTAGAGATTAAGATAGATTCCATTTCATATTTTTAAGTATAAGGAATTAAGCATCAGTGACTTTTTCAGCCCAAGAGGCTGCAGTTCTTTGGAGAGTCCTAAATGCAACACCAAACCATCTGTTTTCCTAATGAAACCATCGATGAAGGCTTACAACCTCCTCTCACATTTTGCCTTAGTGTTAATTTACATAAACGAACAAGGAAACCTGTTCCTCCCTGCCTCTTTTGCTTATCTTACTGCTCAGAGTCAAAGAACTTTATTTCATTGGATTGACCAGACTAAACTCGATGCTGAAAGAAGAGCACTGCAAAGCTCAAATGTTGACATGATTTTGCATGATTTTGAGTTACATTCTCAAAAACTAATGGAGCTCGATATGGTTTTTCACTTTTTCAAGTGAATTTTTGTGTCCTCATTTCAGCATTGGTCTACAAAAGTTATGAAGCTCTTATTATAACTGTTTATACAAATGATAAAAGAAATAAAGGTTTACAAATACTTGGACATGCATTATTTATTTTTTAAAAAATATTTATGGTTATCATAATTTTTTCAACATTCAGCTAAAACAAATTAAATGAGCAACACACAGTCCTACAGAAGGTCCATTATGGTATCAAAAATGGTCAAATACTGGCACCTACAGGCAAGTTTATATCATTCCTGAAAATGTGTGGTGTGTAAGTAGCCATGGTAATCTCACTCTTGCTTTAAGACACAGCTGAGCTAATATTTTAAGAACTGGTGTGCTTAGCCACCAACAGAATCCTGAGGGAGAGATAGTATAATGACCATTTCAGTGCAAGCCCCATTTCCTTATGTGCCTTGTGATGTCACAAGAAGGATCAGGGGAGATGTGACAGAAGTGTTTCAAAATTTGAAGGCCGCAAAGAAGAGGGAGTCAATCTATTTCCTAAAGCACCTGAAAGACGAGACAAGAAATAATGGAGAGAAACTAATCAAAGAATGATCCAACCTAGAACTAAGAAGAAATGTCCTGACAATGAGAACAATTAACCCATGGAACATTCGAGAACAAAACAACAATTTCAAGATGACAACCTTAACTCTCAGAGAATGCTTGATCTCCTAGCCCAAATACTTAGGGGAACAGCCAAATCTTTAATGCCTTACAAAAGGCTAACCCCTTCCAGAACTGGAAGAAACAAACTTTAAATGACAGCTTTATGGAACAAAAGAAGAAGAGATCCATCATCCACCTCTTTATACCTGAGAATTCAATTGGCCACTTGGCGTTGAATGCTGGAAGATGTAGACCAGTGACTGAATCCAGCAGATTTCTTCTATCCTTATGTTAGGATCAAAGCAAGTCTTCTATCTTCATGTGGACTGAGTCACCCACCCTTCTTCCAGATAAAAAGCTGGCTTCCTTCTTCCCTGAGGGTTATTATAATTTCAGATAAAAATTATAACTGAGAAATAAATTAGGACTTAAAATAAGCTTACTGTACTCAAGAGGCTAACTTGAAAGTACATCTGTCAAAATTAGCAATACTTTCTCTAGAGGAAAAAGATTTAGGATGGGATGTTAATGAGAAATATACTGTTAATACGTGTCTAGGAATCTAATTTGTGGGTTGAAGCTTGTGCCTGACAATTCTTTCTCTGTTTCTCTACTTATTTCTTTTTTCCTGGTGCTCACTGCTCAAATTCCTTCCTTCCTTCCTTCCTATGCCTTAATCTTGACTGATATAAGGCAAACTCTGACATATCCCAGAGAAGATAACCAGTGGTGGGTTTCAATTTTTTTTACTACTGGTTCTGTGGGTGTGGCTTGGTGGGCATGGCTTGGTGGGTGTGGCAGGGGAAGGATACTGTAAAATCTCCATTCCCATCCCACTGCAGGGGAAGGTTATTGCAAAATCCCCATTTCCTCCCAATCAGCTGGGACTTGGGAGGCAGAGAATAGATGGGGGTGAGGCCAGTCAGAATTTTTACTACCGGTTCTCTGAACTATTCAAAGTTTCCGCTACCGGTTCTCCAGAACTGGTCAGAACCAGCTGAAACCCACCTCTGAAGATAACTGGTTACCAAGTTTGGCACACAGAAAATTAGAGCGAATATGGCTGATTCTTCCTTTCATAGCTTCTTGCATATCTGAAAAGCAGTACTGGCTACATTATGAATAGAAGTGATGGACACTAGTCACATTTGGGGTTCTTCATCATCTCAGCCCCACAACTCTTTTTCTGATGTTATGGAACTTCCTGAAACAATGCAGTTTATGTCCCAAAGGTGCTTTTTGAAGAGGCAATTGGGCTTGTTTTTTCTTTGACAATGTAGCTTATGGCTTCGGCACTGTTAACCACAAGGGGGAGCTTTAGCTACATTCTCAGCCTTTAAGTCAACTTGGTCCATTTCCAGGAACAACTAGAACTTATTGACCTCCCTTTAAATGAAACATTTGATAATGATATTTTTACGGTTGACTTCATATTGGTGAAAGAACTCTATCTTTTTGCAAAATTGGCTGTCAGCACCACATTCAACAGAGTCACAGAGACACCCTTAATAGAATCAGAAGTTCTGTCAGGAAGAACATTGTGCCCAGCCATACAAGTGTCCAAAGTTTTCTTGAAAGTGCCCAGTCAGTATTAGATTTTGAAGGCAGGAGCTACCCATTTTCACTGACAAAAATGAAGAATTCTTTATTTGTGCAATGCTTTATTTAGAGAAAACAAACAAGACAACAAATGAGCAAACATTTGAGCCTACACAAATTATTTATCAGGCTAAGACATGGGAAACGAGATATGTGTCCTTCCTCCAATCGTGCCTTATGGCTCTGACCAGACCTCAAATGTTTCGTGAAAATCCTCACATGCAGAAAAGTATCAGTATAATTTTCTATCCCTAAGAATTATTTTATTGTTTTATGCCTTAGAAATGTAGGAAGCTAAATGTGTATTCTCATTTATTCTCTTGTTGCACTTCTATGTCCCAAAGGTGCTTTTTTCAAGAGGCCATTGGACTTTCTGGTTTTTCTTTGAAGACATTTCGCTTCTCACCCAAGTAGCTTCTTCAACTCTGACTCCACCTACTCACTGTGGACGATACTTGGGTAAGTTCAAAACACAGGAATTGGAAGCGTTCACCAAATGTATCAACTCTGTGGACAGATACATTAAATTCCCACCAGAAGAAGTTAAGGAAAATAGTCTAGCCTTCCTGGACTGTGCAGTATACATTTAGGAAGACAGAAGCCTTAATATTGAAGGGTACAGAAAACCCACTCATACAGATCAATATTTACATTATGATTCCCACCACCCACTGGAGCACAAAATGAGAGTCATTAGAACCCTATGCCACCGAGCTGAAGGCCTGCCTACTAGCAGAAATGGAAAAGAAAAAGAACAAAAACATATCAAGGAAGCCCTCAGAATATGTGGCTATCCCAAGTGGGCCTTCATCAAATCTAAAAAAGGAACAACAACCCTACAGGAGCTCCTCCATAACAGATAATGAAGAGAACAATAAATGAAGCAATGTTGTTATTCCGTATGTTGCAGGCATATCGGAAAAGGTCAGGAGGATCTTCAGCCAATATAACATATGTGTACACTTCAAACCCAAGAATACACTAAGATAGAAGCTTGTACACCCCAAGGATAAAAGACAAAAACTGAGCAACGTGATATATGCAGTAAAATGCAGTGAGCCATGTGCAGGTCTGTACATTGGGAAAACAAAATCTAATCTAATCTAATCTAATCTAATCTAATCTAATCTAATCTAATTTAATTTAATTTAATTTAATTTAATTTAAATGCCGCCCCTCTCCGAAGACTCAGGGCGGCTCACAATACATTTTAAAAAATCATTATAAAAACTTTTTAAAAAATTAAAACATTAAGAAGATTAAAAACTCATTCATGCCATTCATGGCCGGATCTCATCAGATCACAAGAGCAAGATCAACGGCCCCAGGCCTGCCGGAAAAGCCAGATTTTCACCGCTTTTCGGAAGGCCAATAGGGTGGAGATGGTCCAGACCTTAGGAGGTAACTGGTTCCAGAGAGCTGAGGCAGCCACAGAGAAGGCCCTCCCTTGCGGGCCTGCCAGCCGGCATTGTTTAGCTGACAGGACCCGGAGGAGACCAACTCTGTGGGATTTTACCACTTCATAAACGCATGGCACAATAAACACATCAGGACTAGATTCAATAGTCCATCTGCATTTAAAAGACACAGGCCACTCTTTTGATGACAGCAAGGTCCACATTTTGGAGAGAGAGGACCGCTGGTTTGAAAGATGGGTCAAAGAGGCCATCTATGTCAAAATTGAACAGCCCTCTCTCAACAGAGGAGGAGGGATAAAAACATCATCTATCTCCAGCCTACAAGACAGTCCTTTCAGTAGTTCCAAGAAGGCTCCCAACCCATTTTCACCACTCAAGTGACCCTGATGACACAGATAAATCTCCAGGTGACTTGCTAAAAGAATGCAAATGACCAGCTGTATGCAAGCAGTATGAATCCTTCCATTCCCTATCATCCAGTCAGAGCTGAAGAAGCTTCTTGGATGAGAAGCGAAATGTCTTTAAAGAAAAACCAGAAAGTCCAGTTACCGCTTGAAAAACCACATGGATGATTGAGAATCTCCAGACACTCACTTCTATGATTTGCCCCTGTCTGTTTATACCTCTGGATCAAGAAATACAAAGGAAAGAGAAGAAGCAAAAAGAGGGAAGGAAATACAAGAAAGTGTTTTTCATCATGATATGAGATTAATTTTTAAGTTGGCAGATTAAATAAGAGTGACAGTCCATGGAAAATTGTTCCCGTGTCTTAAACAAATTACGATTTTTGTGTTCTGTAAAAGAACTGGTACGGCTCCAATAAAATCCTCCCACAGATGGAAAGCTTTTGATCCTATGGAGATTTCTCCTGGCTTGAGATGGGAAAAGTAATTCTTTATCAATTCTTGCTCCTTCTTATAGCCAACTGTGTCCATCCAAAAATGCTCTAGAGCAGGTGTCAGCAACCTGTGGCTCCGGAGCCACATGAGGCTCTTTGGGCCCTCTGCTGTGGCTCCATGTCAAGTGATCCCACCACTGTCTGGCCCCGCCCCTCTCCCTCCCCTCCCAGTCACTCCTTGCCTGGCCTGAGAAGGTAAAGGCAACGGTGGGGGATGGAGAAGCGGCCAGGGTAGAGACAGAGAGATACAGAGAGAGTGGAAGAGAGAGGGGAGAAAGAGGGAGGAAAAGAGAGAGAGGGAGAGAGAGATCAAAAGGGTTTTGTGATTCCCGGTGTTTTTTAACAACTGGTTCTCTGGCTGGGTAGGCATGGCTACGGGGGTGTCATGTGACTGGTGGAACTGAGTGACGTTGAGTTGGCCACACCCACTCAGGTTTTGTGGCTCTCAGTGTTTTCTTTTCTGTGGGAAATGGGTCCAAATGGTTCTTTGAGTATTTAAGATTGCAGACCCCTGCTGTAGAGCATGGGTGTCAAACTCGTGATGTCACATTGCCATCACGTGACATTTCACAAGATTTTTCCATTCGTGGAGCTGAGAGGGCATGGCCTGCGTGTGACACATCTGGCCTGCAGGCTGCCAATTTGACACCCCTATTCTAGAGGACCCTCCAGAACAGTAGGGGTAAGGCTAAAGAAAGTGGGATTGGCAAACATTTCTTCTATTTTCCAACACTGATTTTTCGGAGCAGCTTGTTGCTCATGGATGTTCTTGTGCTTTTCTTCACTATGGACTCTTTAAATATCTTTTGTGGGCACAGACCCTGGCCATGGATTCCCAGGCTGAGAACCATTGCTCTTGCGAATGAAATTAAAACTCTGGATCCATTCCAATGTCTGATAGAAGAGGTTTCTTGTGAATCTGGAGTTTCAATCTAACTAAATATGGAATTCCCAAGGTAGTTTGTTTTCATGGGTTTGTCCTGACTTTTTTTTATGGTTTTGCCCTGGTTTTTATGTTCATTTCACAGATCAACTTTAGACAAATTAACCTATCCGGAGGATGGGGGGAAGAATTTAAGAAGAAAAATGTGAGATTTAAAACATAAAATTAATTTATTCCAAGCTGCAAAGTATGAGCATCATAAAAATATAGCAAAAAGGATGTTAAAAAACATGGAATAACCTAATGAAACATACATTTCAAACCTGCAATCCCGTAACTATATACTTACTTGAAAATAATTTTTATTTATAGCAATGGAACTGCTGTGTAAGCACTTAAAGAATTACTGAATAAGTGAGTTTTTATCACACCTGGCACTGAAGTAAAAATTACCGTGAGACTATTTTAACCCATTAGGAGACTATTACTTCAACACACAATCCACATATTGCATAAGAATCTAAGGAAGTTTTGTGTCAGATGTTGCTTATCACCAATAGGTAAGGTTATGTCATTAATACATTCTTTTTCAGTGCTGATGATTTTCTTAGCTGTGGTGGATCCCCATTAATGGAACAATCTATTCAGATTTCTATTCAGGTGGAGTGGAGCCCAGATCTAAAGATTGGCTGCCAGTCCAAAGAAGAGGAAGCGCGTATGTGCAGGAAATATGGGAAGGAGGTCTTTGTGATACGGAGCGAACGAGAGCAAGTATCTGTTATGGAAATTCATCCTGCTCTTGCTCCTTCCTGCCTTCTCCAATATTATTCACAGCAGGAAAAGGAGACGTCATTTTCAAAGTCCATAGTAAACATTCTTGTGGACAATTCTTAAACTTGACATTCTGCAGGAACTTTATGGACTATTTTTGTCTGATTTTTCAACAAACCCTTTAGAAAAGAGCTTCTCTATGGGCTGTCCTTTTCCTATTTTAATTGTTTTTGTTCCTGATTCATTTCATGTGTTGACCCCAAAACTGACATTTTGCACCTCCTGCTTTTTAAAACAAGACACAGAATGATTAAATAGTAAAACAATAGGCTCTGGTAATTTTGAAGTTTGCAATTTCTCCATTCCCAGAAAACGATCAACATCGCTGAACCTGTTTCCCAAGAGAAAAACGAAACCCATAGCTATTCAGATCCATACATAGCTGGCGATACCTCATTGCCTAAAATCTTGAAATATTCTTTATTTTGTCTTCTCTTTCAGCCCAGCAATTAGCACAAATGGTATCAGACAGGCCTGTTCAGACAAAGCCTGCCTGGTTCCCTTACAACAGGGGCTCTAGAAGTCTGGACAAAGGAAAGTCTGTCTCCCTTTCCATTGGCATCCAGGCATTCACCCAAAGACCCGTAGTTTGCTTTTGTCTCTGACTTTTTTTTTTTTTTTTGCTTGGGCCTTTGCATAGTTCAGGCTGCCTATGTCAGCAGAATTTCTTGATCTGCACAGTATTGCAACTGTCTGCCCAGGTTGCCACCGATATACAACTGTCATTAATATTGAGTGTCAGTGTTACTGAAGGTCAAGTCATTGACATGGCTGACTGAATTTGGGGAGGGGCAGAGCCTAGTTGGGACCATCCTGGCTACTTGTTAAGAGATCAGGAGGAATTGCATCTTTCTTCAGCTTGGGCCTCTTGATTCAGCTGTATCTTGGCCTCAACGACCCCCTGAACAGTTAATAAAGAAGGCAATATCAGCAAAAGTTAAAAATGACTAACATATACATGAAGGGAATAAGCCATCTGAAATCTTTTTTCCTGAGCCTAAGGCAACATTGTGTTACATGACTGGCTGCTAACAACTTACAGAAGAGAAAGAATGAAAAATGGATTCAGATTGGAAGCATCCAGAGGTTAAAATTAATTCCAACTGCAGAAAACTAGCACTTTTCCAAATAAAATGGAGATTGTTCACCAAATTCTAACATCATAGTTGGCATACCTCTTAAATATATATAAAAAATATGATTCATCTTTGCTTTCAAACTTTTCACTGAACTGAACGTTATTTAACTTGTGAAGAATTAATAATGAAGCTTTTTTTCTGGGGACTCTGGATGGGCTGGATTGTAATTCCTATTATTCATTAGCCAGGATGGTCTCTTCTGGTCTATTATTCTTATATACATGTGAGATTATGCAGGAGGAGGAGGAAGAAAGGATAATGGGAATGGAAGATCACATAAATTGAGAGTGCTTATATTACAGTAAGATGTTCTAATGGAAAACAGTCAGCCAGATTGTTTAAAATGAATAATTAGTTGTCTAGGCATTTCTTCCAAGAAGTTTTTCAATCCATTAAATTAGACTACAAATTGGTATTCCCTAATAATCTTTCATTCAGGTACTGATCATGTCCATTAAGGTTATTTGGGAACAATTTATTCAGAAGTTACTTACAAGATTGTGTGTTATTATAGCAGAGCAAATAGAAAAACAACACTTTTTATTGGATAAAACAGAGATTGTGACTGATCTGATTGTGGGTTTGGAGTTTAAAAATGTAGGATTATAAAAATGATACGGAAAAAAGATGTTGTGGATCTGAAAATGGATTTTAAAATGCCAGAATATAAGAACGATGTGGAAAACGATGCCAAAATGGATTTGCAAATGAAACAGTTGATGCCTTAATAATCAGAGGGAACATACAAATAATAAATCAGAAGAGTGGCTTGGGAAGCCTTTTTTTATTTTGGATTTGTAAAAGGAATGTGTGGAACCAAGGAAACTCTTTCTGAGAAGAGACAAAGAGGAATTGCTCAAGCTGTTTCTGGAAAGAGATAAAGAGAAAATAATAAGAAATCAACTTGTGGGACACTATTGATGAGATTAAAGATCAAGCATTTTTAAAATGAGAAGGTTTATAAAGTGAATCTGTTTGATAAAGATTATTAAAATATATATGTTATGGCTTCTGGTAGTTGTTTATGGGATTTCTTTTTGACCAGGATTTTATGACATAAGATTTAAAGATTTGTTTATAAGTGAGGAGAGATTTCTTCTGCTTTATTTCTTAAAGAAATTATATGTTTGGATTATGAAATTGACTTTTTTATTAAGATATACACACATCCATTAATATTTGTGGTAGCTCTTAGTAGAGTTTTGCTGATTAGGATTGGATGATGTGTTTTTTGTAATTTGACCACTGATAAGGGGTAAGATATGGGAAGAAGATATTTTTTAAAGAATAGTCCTACCAGAGAAGCCAAATTGTTTATACTTGTTTGGAGAGAGAAAGAGTAATCTTTTATACATATTCTTTTCCTTTTTCTTTTTTTTTTCTATTTCTTTCCATTTTTCCTCTCCTTTACTTTTTATGTTTTTCTTAGTTTGTATTAGTTTTTAATCTTTGTATATATAAACTTTATCAAAAATTATTTTAAAAAAGGAATGGTTGGAGACACTAATTATGTTTATCCGAGGAAAGAAAAGATTGCATGCAGAAATGAAAGCTATCTTCAAGGCTATTGCTTAACGCACTGTAAGCCGCCCTGAGTCTCCGGAGAAGGGCGGCATATAAATCAAATTTAAAAAAAAAAGGATTTTAAATTGCAAAAAAGAAAAGTAGATTTGGGAAACATTAGGAAGAATTTCCCAATAGTAACAGCTGTTCAGCCATGGAACACCATC
The DNA here is from genome assembly GCA_030761175.1 of Masticophis lateralis. NCBI lineage: Eukaryota > Metazoa > Chordata > Lepidosauria > Squamata > Colubridae > Masticophis > Masticophis lateralis. The sequence continues at coordinate 93,146,855 of JAUDYJ010000002.1, forward strand.
TTCAGAAGATGGTCAACCCAATTTCTCTAGAAGTATTTAAAGAAAGGATGGGGGGGTTGTCATATGTTGGGGATGCTGAAGTTCTGGATTTATGCAGTGGGAAGGAGATTGGATTAAAAGCAATAAAATACTAAGCAAATAATAAACTATAAGAAAAATTAAAAAAAACCCTAAATAGATGCTAGGAAATACTCAAACTGAATCCCCGTTTATGTCATCATCATTCATCATTCCAACCTTTGCATATCCACTACAGGATAAAGGCCTCTTCTGCAGGTTTGCAACCAACATGTTCTTGAGCTTTCTTTTGTGAGTTGGGCCTGCAATACTTGCTAATATGGTCGATCCATTTTGTACTCCAGGCAGGGGTGGGTTCTAAAAATTTTTACTACTGGCTCTGTGGGCGCGGCTTATTTTGTGGGCATGGCTTGATGGTCATATGACAATTATTTAGGATTTAGCAGAGGTACTGGTCTACCAGGCTTTTAACTGCTTGCAAAGCTGTACCAAACTACCCATTTATTTTGCAAGCACTGATCTACTCATGTATTTTTGCAGGCACTGATCTACCCATTTATTTTTGCAGGCACCGGTCTACTCATTTCTTTTCTTTTACCACTGATCAGTTGTACGGCAGCTCTTTGAAGCCCTGCGGCAAGAGTTTAAACAGTTTTTTTCTCTCTAGCCATCAGCTGGGACTCAGGAGGCAGCAGTAGATTGGGGGTGGGGCCAAATAAAAGGTAAGAATAATGCTTTGGGGGTGCGGCAGGGGCAGGGGTCGGGGGGAGCAGAACCGGTTCGGTGATGTCATATCTTTCTGCTTATTCTACTTCTTAGTTTTTGGCTTTTCAGCTGCTAGGCTGCAGCCTGAGAAAAGTTTAATGTAGAGTTCCTCTAACTTAGCAATGGTTAATTGTGGTCTCCAAACTGGTCTGCAGGGGAGATAAGACTATTGATTTTCACCTGGCTTAATATATTTGCTTCTTTCTTTGAGGCTGAAAAACAAGAAGTCGCTACAATTTGTGTCAAGCGATTAAGTAATTTATACATGAACAATTTTTATAACATTAACATGCAGTATTATCTATCTATAGTTTAATTTCAAAAGTTTATGTTACATCATTATCATGCTGATGATACCTAATTATATATTTCAACCTCAGGCCAGCCAAGTGAAGTTGTCAAGGTTTGGTTCCAGTACCTGGAAGCTTTGTGTGTACACAGTGTGCTAGGTGAGAATGCTTCTGTCTACCAAATTCTCCCTTCACCCCAGAGGTGGGTTTCAGCAGGTTCTGACCAGTTCTGGAGAACCGGTAGTGGAAATTTTGAGTAGTTCGGAGAACCGGTAAATACCACCTCTAACTGGCCCTGCCCCCATCTCTTCTCTGCCTCCCAAGTCCCAGGTGATCAGGAGGAAATGGGAATTTTGCAGTATCCTTCCCCTGCCATGCCCACCAAGCCATGTCACACCCACGAAGCCATGCCCAGAGAACTGGTAGTAAAAATTTTTTGAAACCCACTACTGCTTTACTCCATCCTTTAGCGCAAGATGCAAACACCAAGAAACCTCTCTTGCAAAGCAGAAGTTCAGCCTAGACTATAACAGTAGTTTCTTTTGATTGGCTATCAAAGCAGAAGCCTAAGCCAGAAACTTAAGAAAATAAAACCAAGGCCATATGTAATGTTGCAGCTTTCTTTTTGGGTGGTATTACTTCTTTTTATTTCATGTTGTATGATCCTTTTGGGTTCAGTAAAGCTCCTATTCATTTCAGCAAAGCTTGTGCAGGACTAATATCCAATATCCTAATATATGAATCATTACTGAGCTGACCACTGTAGAGTGATAAGCACCATGATCTTGCTTTTGGCCTAAGAGAACATCCAGCTGCCATCCTGCTAAACTCTCTTCAGAGGTGGGTTGCTCCTGGTTCGCACCTGATCGCAGGAACCGGTAGTAAAAAAATTTAATAGTTCGGAGAACCAGTAATAAGATTGGCCGGCCACGCCCCCAAACTGGTTCCCGGCCTGGTCGCTTACCCCACCCACTCCCAATCTATTGCTGTCTCCTGAGTCCCAGCTGATGGCTAGAGTGAAAAAAACTGACAAAATGAGGCAGAGAGAGATTTCCTTTTCTTTTTCCTCACCGAAAAAGGTAGGTGCAAAACTGCAAACAATGGGAAATGTAGGGCAAAAGAGGAGAGTTCAAGATTTTAAAACACAAAAGAAAAAAAGCTCTATTTAACTAGGGAATTGTAATACTTGAGATACTATTAATTGTATATTGTGTTGAAAGCAGAAATGGTTAAGTTGTGGTTTGGAGGAATATATGGGGGAAATTATTTGGTTTATTATTATTGGTAAATATAATTAATTGATTTGTAAGAAATTGGATTGCATGGAAATAATTGAAATATTCATGTTCATATTGATTAATATACAAAAAAGATAGTTATATAATTAATTGATTTATATTAAAATGTTGAATTTGTATTAAACAACTGTAATATTACATAATTAACCCATGTGAGGATGGATATAAAAATAGATGACAATGGGAAGGGGTATAATATAGAATAGAAAGAAAAAATTGAATTTAATTAAGATTAGAGATGAGGATGTAGGGTAATATTGGTTTTTTTAAAAATAGATGAGGAATAAATATGGCAAAAAGGAAATATAGAAATTGTAAATTTAATTGAAATGACTAAACTCTGTTTAAATTTGTGAACCGGCCAAATACTCTGTTCAAAGAAAATACATTGTATGTTTGTATGTGTGTTTCTAATTATTGCTATTTATTCATTTTGTTCTCTTTTATTCTTTAAAGTTTAACAATTCATTCTTTATCTTAATATCTTTATATTAGTTTGGAGTTGGCTTTCTTCCCTTTCATCTTTTTTATTGTACAGCAACCTTTCTCCTCAAACCTACCACCTCTCTCTTTTCTTTCCTTCTTACTTTCTCTTCCCCCACTCTTCTTCTCCTCCCTACTTCCTTTTCCTTTCTCCTTCTCCTCCTCTCTTCCTCCCTCTTTTACCCTCACTCCTACTCTAATTTCCCTTCCCTTCCTTCCTTCATCCCTCTCTATTGCTGTATCCTTTTATGCATATGGACTACTCAGAGGGCTGAAAAAGTTATTTTTGACTGGTCCTCGCACTTTTGACCAGTCCTCAAACGTACGACTGTCCTCACATTTTATGTTTTTGCCCTATCTTATCACCATGGTGAAGAGAAGCAGTTGTGAAATGAGCGACATGGTTGTTAAGAATGCTGCACAGGCATAAATGTGAGGATGGTCGTAAGTGTGAGGACCAGTCATAAGTGCGAGGACCTGTCAGAAATGACTTTTTTCAGTCCTCTGAGTAGTCCCTATACACATTGCCATGGCCACCAGGTCACATAACCAGGTAGCCACACCCACCCAGTCACATGACCTCCAAGCCACGCCAATAGAACCAGCAGTAAAAAATTTTAGAACCCACCCCTGACTCTCTTGGTATGTTCAGTGACAGTATTCTACACTAAGCTCTACGATTGAAGAGAGGAGACTTATCCATATGATGCCCAGAAGAAATGCCACTTAAAAGCAGTGTGAATTTTGTATCTATAAACTTGTTATACCCACATTTCTTCTCCTGTCTTTTTCTAAGCATCCTTTGCTGGATGAGACAAAACAGCTTTAACCTTTTTCCCCCTTTAAAGTTGACTCAGCCTTCCATCCTTTCGAGGTAGGTAAAATGAGGACCTGGACTGTGGGGGCAATAAGCTGACTTTGTATAAAAAAAGAACACCACTTGGGGGGGCCAAAAGCCCTACTAAGCAGGTATATACAAAAGTATGAAGGCTATTGCTTAACGCATTGTAAGCTGCCCTGAGTCTCCGGAGAAGGGCAGCATAAAAATCAAACCAATAAATAAATAAATAAAATCAATGTTGAAAAATGTTTCATGTAAAAGCTCATGGGTAGAATTTGGGAATTTTTCTTACTTTAGCGAACTAAGGAGCTGAAGAACTGTGTGGTTGTGTGGGTGTGTTCATTGTTGCCTTTCATTTTACAATAACCTCTCCAGATATTTTCAACTTCCCTGATTTTACACACTTCCCGATTTTGAAAAGTGGAAACAGGGACAATCAGAAAAGCAGTTTTCAGAGAAAGACAGGTGTAACAAGATACAGTAACAACTGTGTCAGCCTTTGTTCCCTCATAGTAGTCAACTATCAGTTCAAAAACGTCAGGAAAAAATCCCCCAACTTTGGGGAACTTTAGAGAAGAGGAAGAAAAATTGGATTTCCTTTTCCTGGGAAAAGGAAATCCAAAAATCAAAGGATTTGATCCAACAATCAAAGGATTGATCTTACTTGTATTTACCTACATAAACATTAGTAGAAATATTTGATTTTAGGTTCCTCAGAACATTGTGCATGTTACTGCTCCCTTCCCTTCTGTTACCCACATAACATTTAGACATCTGACCAATTATTAAAATATTAATTTATTTGTTTTCCTTTCCTTTCTGTTCTTTGAGTCAGTGACTGCCTGGACAAACAGTTTTCTTGACAAGATTTCACAAGTGGTTTGCCACTGACTGCTTCCTAGGACTGAGGGAGAAAGACTGGCCCAAGGTCACTCAGCTGGCTTGTGCCTAAAGCAAGACTAGAACTCACATCTCCTGGTTTCTAACCTGGTGCCTTTAGCTACTATACCAAACTGGTTCTCACCATTTACATAGCTATAGATTATGCCTTGATTAGCAGGGATAATGATTGGCAATGTGAAAATGTTGGATAAATACAAAACCTGGTGTTTCACAGGCACAAACATGAAAATATCAAAACCTATATTTAAGGATCAGAAATAGATTCTGAAATGAGAGGGCTGCTAAGCAACACACTGAATGTTTCTGCTCCAAGCCATGAAGTCTGTGAAAACAGGATGATTTTGCTTCTATTTTTTTTTCATGCAATACCCACTGCGAGTGAGTCATTTGAAATATGACTGAAGTTTAATTTCAGCTGCATCACATGTCTAGCCAAGTTATCAATTATTTTAGGATTCTTTCTCTTGTCCCAATTGCACCAACGTCCAACGGGTAGGATGTAACTACATCACTTCTCTGCACCAATATGGAATAAGAATATGAATGGGAGAATTTTAGTCCTATTGTTGCTTGAATGTGTTTAGTTTGGCAGGGGTTCTAAGAATTAAAAAAAAATCCTCTGAAGCTTTCAGAGTTTATTTTCTGAAGATTTAATCCATCTTAATATCTTGACTTGATCAATAAAACACCATAACGCAACTACCATGTCTGTCCTGTTCCTGTTTTCTAGATATTTTAGGGCTTTGATAGATACAATCTGCTAAATGGCTGAGTTATATGCATGACTAGTCAATGTCTAATGCAAACTAATTATGCATACATATTTATCACTGCATAAACGTCAGTACCGATGGCATATATGTCATCACATCTTCTAGTATTACATGTGTTCATGTTGCTACTGAATTGTCTATTTTCTATGCTTATAATTCTATGCTTATAATTCAGAATACAAAATAATTTTGAGGCAAAAGAACTCACTTCTTTTATGGTAGTATACCTGGGACTGTACTTCAACAATGAGGTAAGGTCAGGGCAAAAAAGTAGTTGGGGCCATGAAAAACCAAAATACCTTTAATTTAATTCATATTTACAGTATATTAATTAAATCATATAGAATTGGCTGAGAGACTAAATATGAATCTTGCACATTTGTTTAAGAATATCTTTCCTCTGTCATATGAAATTTAGAAGTTGGTGATAGCTTTACAAGTGTTGCTAAGAGTGGTAAGTCAAAATTTATGGAGATGCACCATCAAGTATAGTTGGAATGATTGCAGACTGGTCAATGGTTGAAGAGAATGGGTTGCCATGATTATGGCAAGTGCTACTGTTTTTAACAATTCCATCCTTATGTTTCTCTGGGACACATATCTAAGAATAGAGCAGGAGTACTCCTCACAAGTTCTAGATCATATATAATTAATCTTCAGAAGAAGTATATTTCTAGCTACTGGTTCTAAGTATAATAAATCTGATTAAGGGATATCTCAAGTAGGGAATTTTTTTTTATCTCTATCTATCATTTGTCTGTCTGTCTGTTTGTCTTCTGTCTGTCTGTCTGTTTGTCTATCTATCTATCATCTATCTATCTATCTATCTATCTATCTATCTATCTATCTATCTATCTATCATCTATCTATCTATCTATCTATCATCTATCTATCTATCTGAGATGCGGTGGCACAGTGGTCAGAATGCAGTATTGCAGGCTAATTCAGCTCACTGTCAGGAGTTCAATCCTAACTGGCTCAAGGTTGACTCAGCCTTCTACTTCTAAGGTTGATAAAATGAGGACCCAGATTGTTGGGGCAATATGCTCTGTAAACTACTTAGAGAGTGCTGTGAACCACTATGAAGCAGTATATAAGTACTATTGCTATTGCATTTGCGTCTCTCTCTCTCTCTCTCTCTCTCTCTCTCTCTCTCTCTCTCTCTCTCTCTCTATCTATCTATCTATCTATCTATCTGTTATTTAATAATTACCTCCCTCAATAAAGTTAGTCTTGACTCCTGGTAACTACCTGAACAAGTCCCTGAAGTTTTCTTGGCAAGATTTCAGAAATGGTTTGGCATTGCTTGCTTCCTAGGGTTGACAGAGAATAACCCAAAGTCAGCAAGCTGGTATCATGCCTGAGGTGAGATTAGAACTCACAGTCTTCTGTTTTCTAGACGGATGCCTTAATCGCTAGATCAGACTGGTTCTTTTTATTTATTTCTTTTAGAACATTTAATCATTCGGAGTCTAGTGACTCATAAGCCAAAAATACAATGGTAAAACATAAACAAATACATTATTTATACAACCTTTCTCGTACCAGCCAGCATGAAAATGATTTAAGATTTGTCATGTTTACTCATGGGTAAAGGAAAGCCATTTTATTTATTTATGTATTTATTGTATATTCCTTCAATCTCTGCAGAGATGGCAATGGATTAAGACTGTGTATGAAAAACGTTTTAGTTTACCACAGTCCACATTAATTTTAGAATACATTCAGGTAACTCAAGTGTATCAGAACTGTCATCAGACTTGCTTTAGTTTAGTTACTGGCACTTGTTCAGATCACAAGAAGTTGCTTTACACTGAGTCATCTATCTAACTGGTGCACTGGACTTCATCAGACCCAACTACCATGGCCTCAAGTAAAGAATTGTGGAAAACGTTTTCCAAAATATCCAGAAGACACATAGTTGGCTATCTCTGGTCCACATTGATTATAAGTGATCTCTGGTCTACATTGATTATAAGTGATCCTTGATCTATGACTACAACTGACATCAAAATTTCCATTGCTAAGCAAGACAGTTGTTAAGTGAGTTTCACCTCATTTTACGATACTTTTTTTGCCATAGTTAAGCAAATCATTGCAGTTGTTAAGTGAATCAGGAGGCCATTAAGTGAATCTGCCTTCCACCATTGACTTTTCTTGTTGGAAACCAGCTGAGAAGGTTACTAATGGTGATAAATAAATAAATAAATAACTTTATTGTCATTGTACATGTATACACAGTATACCTATACAACAAAATTCACTTAACACCCACATACCAGGTCCAACACACATAACAATCCCCAAACACACTCCCACCCACCACAATTCCCCACCCCTAAACCACCCAAACATCCACACAACAGACCAAGTAATGCTGTCCAACAGCTCACTGATGGTGGCCCTTTAGTTCATTGTTGAGTTCAATTATAGCTCTGGGATAAAAACTATTCAGAAAACGTGTGATCTGAGTTTTAATTGTTCTGTTAATTGTTTTAAATCTTCTGCCAGAAGGCAACAGTCCAAAAAGATTGTAAGCAGGATGGGAAAAGTCTCTGTGAATGTTATGCAACTTCCTCAACCAATTGTTCTTGAGTTAAGCACAATTGTAAAAAAACAATTGTTCTTGAGTTAAGCACAGAGTCTTACTTTGTAATAGTTGATCTGACACACTATCATGAAAACATATTGTAATAAAAGTATGCTTTAATCTTTGTTTTTCACAACCTTTCCTTGCGCAGATCTGAAGATATTTGGTAACCTAACAGTAGTTTAGTGTTCTATTGGATTCTGTAGTACATTAATACGCATGTTAATGTAAGGCACTTCCTACTCCCATTCTAGAGATTCGAAGATGTTGTCCAGGGCTGGTAGCCGGAGCCCGATGATATTCTGGGCCGTTTTAATGACTCTCTTAGAGCCTTTTTGTCCGCTACAGAGCTGCTCCCATACCATGTAAGAATGCCATATGTCAGGACACTCTCAAGGGTGTTGCGAAAGTAGGACAGAAGTAGATGCTGAGATAGGTTTATCTTCTAGATAGATTTATCTAGATAAATAATTGATAAATAGATAAATCTGAGCTAGATTTATCTTCTAGATTTATCACGTGACTCCGGGACAGTGCAACTGTCATTAGTACATACCAGTTGCCAAGTGCCCAGATTTTGATCATGTGACCCTGGGGATGCTGTAACTTGATGAAAACCAGTCATGGTTCACTTTTTCAGGGCGTGTACCTTTGAATAGTCACTAAAGTAATGGTTCTCAGTGAAGGGCTACCTGTAACCAGTAGCTGTACCTGGATCTTGGCTGGCCTTGCTTGGAGATACCTTGAAGCATTTTTCAATGCTTTTGCAGTCATTTGTGCTGCTGAACATTTATTTCAGAACAAATGAAAACAAAATGGAGCGTATTCACTTCAATTTTTCATTTCTTCAAATTCCTAGTAAGAACCAAGTTGGGAAATATTCAGATTGTAATTGAGGATATGGTGATATTTACACCTTGACTTTGTAGTGCTTGAAACTACCATTCCCAGTTTAAGGCGTTCAATAGCTAACTCATGCTAGCATCCTCTAGATCAGGGGTCACCAATCTTTCGGACCTCAGGGACCACTAAATTCATAATTTTAAATCTCGCAGACCACTAATATGATCTGCCTAATGACCAGCTTGGTGGGTGTGGCTAGGTGTCATGTGAATGGATGGGCGTGGCCAACTCCTCGTCTCCCCGCCTGGGCTCCTTAGGGCCCCAACAGGAAGTTGTTGGAGCTAAGCAGCTACCATGAGAAAGAGTTGGCAAAACAACTGAGTTCAAATTGGATCTGACCGAGAAGGAGGGTCAGCAGAAGCACTTCACTGAGGACTACGAGCATAGGCTTTCCAAGTAGAGGGAAGACCTGCAGGAGTTCAAGGCCAGGCACTGGCATCCGGAGGCTCAGCGGGCTGAGATGGTTAGACAGTTCCAGGCCATGATGCAGTCCCACTGGAACAAGGTCCTCTGACTCTTCGCCACCTGCGGCACTTCCCTCTAGCCTTCGCCCAAAGCCCTGCACCAGGAGGCTGAAGCAGACCCAAATTGGAATTTCCCCTCCCCCCTCTGACCCACACAAAAAGACCCTGAAGGGGGAACAACACAAACATTCATTGCATGCATCCAGCCCAGGGACCATAGTTTGAGGATCCCTGATTTAGGGCAATATTAAAAATGCAAATAATTTTCCAGTTGGTGACTGCTGCTCTAGATAATAATATAGTGTTTGCTGTATCTGACGGACAGCACTGTGTTCATATTACTCTGATATACACCATGGATGATGGCTTTAAAATGGAAATTAAAAAAACAATTGTTCTTGAGTTAAGCACAGAGTCTTACTTTGTAATAGTTGATCTGACACACTATCATGAAAACATATTGTAATAAAAGTATGCTTTCATCTTTGTTTTTCACAACCTTTCCTTGCGCAGATCTGAAGATATTTGGTAACCTAACAGTAGTTTAGTGTTCTATTGGATTCTGTAGTACATTAATACGCATGTTAATGTAAGGCACTTCCTACTCCCATTCTAGATACACTGAAGAAGGAACTGACTGACATTACATTGCAAACAAAGGGGTCTTGTTTTACAATTCCTGGCACAGGTGTATTTGCACAGAGTCTTAGAAATGAAATGTAGGATCTTGAGATTAATTATAAGCAGAAAATCAATAGACAGTAATGGTATGTAGAACTGACCTTGGGAGACAAGGGGAAGAAATACTCTTTAAGTTCCTGCAGACTTCCTCAATTTGATGCGTCCAAAAATCTGTCTAAGGAAAGATGGACTGTTTATACTTTGAAAAACAAAAAATAAAAAACTTTTTAAAAAACCAACACAAAAATACTGGATAGCAGCTCTGATAATATTGAAGCAGAAAATGCGTTAATGAATATGTAATCTAAAAAATTTGGAGGGCACCAAGTTGGGATTTGCTGATAGTTTATCAGGCAAGTGACTATTTTATTTATTTGCATAGGCATAGATTGCATGGCTGTCCTGCACCTCTCTAGCTGTTGCAATACATCTTCCAGCATCCTATATTAGTGGCCTTGTGGTTGGGGATTTTGGGAAGTGAAGTTCAGAAACATCTCAATCAGTGGTGGGTTGCCCCCAGTTCGAACCAGTAGTAAAACCGGCAGGAGGCTCCGCCCACTGACCCCGATGTCATCAGGAAGCTTCTGTGCATGGGCGTGCATGGCCCCATTGTGAACCCATAATAAAGGTGAGTACAACCCACTCCTGATCTCAATGATCATATCTTGCTAACATTTTAGTACATTTATATTGCATTTTCTTCCATTATGGGACTAAAGATGAAATACATATGATTTTTCTGACCATTTTTTTTTTGCCAAGTAGACAGATCTGCAAACTTCAGGGAGTTACCAGAGTCATATTCTATCAGATCGCTTGCTCACGATCAGTAATGGAAGGTAAACACCATGGAGCTATTGTAGCTACTCAAGAGGTATATTTCTACCATATCATTTGTGTCTCCTTACAAACCACTTGTTTTTTTCTGGAAAGACCATGCCTACTTACCCTCAGGTAAGTAGGCAGAGAGAGAGGAAAACTTTGCTAATCTTAAAACATTGCCCTGGATTGTTAGAAGGTGACAAGGATTCTTTCTCTGCCAGCAAATGACAAGAGAATAGTGTTTTTTTTAAAAAAAGGAAATCTGTCATCTACCCAGCAGCATTCAAGGAAACATTTTACAATAGTTGAACATTGTCAACGAAAAGGAGGTCAGTGGCCTGGCTGATTGACAATATCTCATCAGTCACTTGCCTGGAACACTAACCCCTGTTAAATGTATTATAAGGTGCACATTCCAGTTAAATCTATTACATTTTTGAGGCAGGGCCAATTCCCTTTGGCATTTGAGAAGGCATCTTGCAATTTTCTTTCTGCAACATGCTTAAGCTCCACAGAACATATGTTGTATGTAAAACATTTCCTGAAGGCTGGAAAATTTTTAAATCATTAGTTACTGGCTAAAAGATATTATTGCCCATTTTATTTGTCTTCTGCTTGGAAAATGGAGAAACTTTAGCCTAGCATGAATCTCTGTCAAAATTCTTCTGTTCTCCAACTTTCATAACAGTAATGTTTGAGCTTTATATCTACAGCATAGGCTGTCTATGTCTCCACCTCAGTGTGATGGGTTCCTCCCGGTTCGGCCCGGTTCTCTCGAGCCAATAGCGGTAATGATATGACGTCACCAAACTGGTTCTGCCCCTCCGCCCCCTGCCCCTGTGTTATTCTTACATTCTATTTGGCCCCACCCCCAATCTATTGCTGCCTCCTGAGTCCCAGCTGATGGCTAGAGGAAAAAAAATGTTTAAACTCTTGCCGCTGGGCTTCAAAGGACCGCCCTACAGCTGATCAGTGTTAAAAGAAAACAAATGAGTAGACCAGTCTACTCATCTACAAATGAGTAGACCTTCGAAGGCCCCGCCCACTGCCCTGGATGTTGTCATCACTGATCTGCACATGTGCAGAAGCTTCTGCGTGATCCCTTTGCGAACCGGTAAATAGAACCCACCCCTGATATCAACATCAAGATTCAAGTCAACTTGCGAACCGGTCCGAACCGGGGGCAACCCACTACTGGTTGATATGCTGCCTTCTGGCAACTGCCACGGCTTGGTTGAGCTACAGAGTCTCAAAGTTTGGTTTCGTTTGGTTTCCCTTCTTGCAGTTTAGCCAGTTGCAGGATTGGGTGAGGATTTCCTCTTCATTTCTCCCCTGCTTTCCCCAAGGGGCTGGTGTGGAAGGGAAAAACAAGTTTATAACGAAAGGGTGATTGCAGCAGGGAAACTAATTGTTTAGTTCCTGATCATCCTCAGGCATGGATTACCTCCAAACTGTAGAACTTCTAAAGCAGAATCAGATTCAACTCTGGCTTGCTTTACTGCAATTGTGCAATTGGAAGACTTGGGAGCCTGCAGTCTGGACTGAACACCATGCAAGCTGCTGCCAAAGTTGAGTCAGACGAGAAAGGATTTTCCTAAGTTACTGTAGAGTCAAATTGGCATGACCACACTGTAGGAATCAGTTAAATCTGGAGTTCCTAAACATTTTGCCCTCACACCTCCCTTTAGTAGAATTTTAATGTATATACTTCCTCTAGAGCACTGTGCCAAGCACCAACGTAAACACAAACAAGCAATGAAAACAATTCAATTAAACTTTGGGAAAGGGGATTTATTATAACAATGAAACTAATACATTCTTCACATGTCTGGATACTGCTGCACCTGCCTAAGGAGGCACACTTCATGGTTTGAGAAACTCTGGCTAAAATGGTAAATACAGATATATTCTGAGCTTGCTTGTTTTCTTGAAGATGTTTCATTACCCTAACTAGGTAATATTATCAGTGCTAGTAAGAAGTGCTGCTTGCTGTCAGTTTATATTCTGGTGTCCTGCCTGTCTGTGTGGGTGGGGGCGATCTTAGGGATTCTTTGGTTGAGCTGTTTATTGATGGATTATTGGCAGTTTCTTTCCTGGGGGATTTGCTTACTTGTTTCTTGGTCTGAAGTTCACCTTAAATTACTGGTGGAGAGGTGCTGGAGTCTTTTTGTTCTTTTTGGGCTAGTTGACTGTCTCTTTTGCATATTATTTTATTTATTTATTTTATTCAATTTGTATACCGCCCTTCTCCTGCTGGACTCAGGGCAGTGAACAGCCAAGAATAAAAATATACCAATACAAAATCTAAAAATTATTAAAAGAATTACACAGCTTTGGCCCAAAAATTTAAAACATCCCAACCTAAAACCCATTGACACTTTAAAAGCTAAAAAAGGTTAAAAAGGGGGGGGGGGGTTACGCCAGCCCTGCTTGATGGAAAAGAAACGTTTTTAGGGCATGGCGAAAGGCCCGGAGATCTGATATCCTTCCTATCTCCGGGGGCAGATCGTTCCAGAGGGCAGGTGCTACACAGAGAAGGCCCTCCCCTTGGGGGTCGCCAGCCGACATTGCCTGGCTGACAGCACCCTGAGGAGTCCTTCTCTGTGGGAGCGTACTGCCCAGTGGGAGGCTATCGGTGGCAGAAGGCGGTCCCTCAAATACCCAGGTCCTATGCCATGGAGTGCTTTAAAGGTGGTAACCAACACCTATATTATGTCTATAGATGTTGTTAATGTCTATGTGTCTATCGATGGCTGACTTGTCAGGGTACCAGGTTTCTAGAAATTTCCTGGCATTTGTGGACTTGGCCTGGTCTAGAATTGTCACATTTTCGCAATTGAAACTATTGTTAAATCTATCTATATGTTGTGAAATTTCACCACAGTAAACAGCCTAACCAAAAAATCTCTAAGACAACGCCTATCCACACAGACAGGGAAGTCACCAGAATATAAACTGACAGCAAGCAGCACTCCTTACTAGCACTGATAATGTTATTTACTTAGTGTAATGAAACATCTGCAAGAAAACAAGCAAGCTCAGAGAACACCACGGACCCCTCATTTCAACCCTGAGCTACAAATTGTTACAGATATATTCACATCAGGGGTAGCAGGTTCTGGAGAACTGGTAGCAGAAATTTTGAGTAGTTCGGAAAACCGGCCAATACTACCTCTGGCTGGTCCCAGAGTGGGGTAGGAATGGAGATTTTGCAGTATCCTTCCCCTGCCATGCCCACCAAGCCATGGCCACAGAACTGGTAGTAAAAAAATTTGAATTTCACCAGATTCAGATTCAGGCAAACTTTCCAGTGTGTTGTTTCCTATGTAATGTCTTTATTCTGCTGGACTGTGTATCTTTGTTAACGTTGTCCATAAGCCGCACTGTTGCAACCGGTGACACACAAATTGTGGATTGTTTAGCAACTGCTTCATCCTGCCTCCCATGTTATTTTTTGCTTTCTTATGAACAAACTACAGGAATAACAACAAAATTGGGGCAACAATGCCTCATTTCCGAAACTTACAGAAAATTGTGGTTTTTCAAGTTATACCAGCACAAAATCTTATCTGTAAAAATATGGACTTTTTTTTTCAAAAATCCTTTTATTCTGGCTAAAATTAAGATTATGGGGTAAAACGTGGCTCAAATAGATACTAAGATCTTAAAATTAAATATGTAACAATAGTGTGCGATGCAACTTTATTATAATATACCTAGCAAAAATGGAATTTAGTAACAAAATAGTCATTGGAAGCTTATAATTGAATCAAGCACTGTAAATTGGTTAAATAAATACTCAATTTTCCCATCTGCTTCAAGAAATATCACAAGTTAACTATAACAACAAATTATTTCACTTCATGGTATTTAATCTGGAATAAGTACTCCTAAAAACAGATGGGTGGATATTCACAACGTAAGTCATATGGTAAGGAGATTCAAAGATTGTGATTAGAATGTTATTATTTCCCTGATAAAGGAAATGACAGCAGTGAACTTCTATATAAGCCAAAAGTCCCTATAAAATGCCAGTTATACATACAGGATATTCTGATTGGAAACTCTTAATTTTTAATGCAGACCACAACAAAACCAATTCCCTGCAATCCCTCTAAATGCTTTAAACCTGACATTAGTCCAAAAAGCAAGGCGGCCATCTGTTGCTTTTTTAGCCAGCCTAGTCTCTATTCCACTGTCATTTTTTGCTCCTTTAATCAAACAAACCTACAGATATGCAATTTATCAATGTTGCTTATGCCTAAGGGCATAATTTAGAAAACAGTTATGACTATTGCCTTCTTGATGAGGAAAAATCTTTCTCTAAGTATTTCTATACAAATATGTATTCAGGATTGTGATTCTTTTATTGAATACTGTTCATTGAATAAAGACAATCATGGGAAACAAAGTTTTATGAATGTGGCCTGATATTTCCTTTATCAAGGTATTTGTTGTCTAACAGCCTGGAAGGATTAGCTGACGTTTTATCCATGAAAGCTAATGACTGGAGTTGCTCACCTGATACAGATAGTCCTCAACTTACAACCATTTGTTAAAGAAGTTATAATGACACATAAAAAATGACTTATCACCATTGTTCACAGTTATGACCATTGCTGCATCCCCATGGTCACATGATTAAAATGCCAACACTTGGCAACTGATTCATATTTATAATGGTTGCAATGTCCTGGAGTCATGTGATCACTTTTTGCAACCTTCTGGCAAGCAAAGTATAACGGCGAAGTCAGATTCACTTAACAACTGTGTGACTAATTTAACAACTGCAGTGATTCACTTAACAACCGTGGCAAGAAAGGTTATAAAATGGGGCAAAACTCACTTAACAACAGCCTCGCTTAACAATGGAAATTTGGGGTTCAATTGTGCCCATAAGCCAAGGACTACCTGTAGTATTTCTTGTTTCTGAAATACAATAACAACCTGGTGAAAAGAGTAAGACACTGAAAGAGGGAATATACGTTTAACATGATATGGAAGAGATGAAGAGCTCATCTGCATATCCTGATTGTTCCAGTATAAGAACAGCCCAGTCACTATTTCTCAAGGACAAGAATGCAGAGTATAACCCTCAGCCTGCCCCACCCCACTTTGAAGGCATCTTCCACCCATTGTCTCTTGCTCAACATCAGAAGTACTGCTTTCTGATTTTTGTAGTACATGCACTGCTGTGCAAAAAACTGAAGTTTTTTTTTCCTGGTAGACTTATGAAAGGATCATTTCATGTTTTGTTTTGTTTTGTTCTGTTCTGTTTTGTAGGTTCACTATAGAATGAAGGAAGGTGAAACTTCTTTTTAAACCAAGTGGAGTTAAGAATAATTCTGCAGGTTTCTTCTTCTTCAACCACAACAATACATGAGCAAATAATATAGAAACAAACTCAAGGTAAACTGCTCCAAACTCAATTTCAGAAAATATGACTTCAGCAAGAGTGTGGTCAATGCTTGGAATGCTCTACCTGACTCTTGTTTCTTCCCCAAACCCCCAAAACTTTAACCTTAGACTGTCTACTGTTGACCTCACCCCATTCCTAAGAGGTCTGTAAGGGGAGTGCATAAGTGCACCAACGTGCTTACTGTCCCTGTCCTAATGTCCCTTTTTACTCGTATCCTTTTCATGTATTCAAATCATGTTTATATTTATATCTGTAATCTTACATATGCTTGACAAATAAATAAATGACAGGAAAACTGATGATCTCCCAACACTGCCTGTCTCTCAATGGCTGCGTCAGATGGGAGGGTGTTGATTAAAAGGGGGAGAAATCCACAAAGGAGGCTCTTTCAAAAGGGGATCAATGTTAACCTCATGTCCTAAAAAATCCGACTGAAGAAAGGAACATTTTTGATGCTTGTTTTCTTATCAAGGGTAGCAGGGGTAAAGCAGTAGGAGAATTGGAGAACATAGTAATTACAACCTGGCCAAAATATCCGACCATCATCTTTGCCAAAACTGGAGACTGAACTGAAATCTGGACAGCAATTTTTTTTACGGTTCCTAATTTCAGCATAGGAGACAAAGGCTCTTATATAGGACAGCCCATTATTAGTTGGATTACATAAAACTTTGGCATGCATCTTGGCAGAGGCACTCAAGTATTTCTTTAGAGATGTGCAACCAAATACAATGCTGTTTTTAGTCTTCATTTAACTGTGATTTATAACATTAAAAATAATGCTATTTCCCCACTGGTTATAGTGCATAATAGCCTATTACCTTGTTATTGTCTGTTTCAGTATTACTATATTCCTGTCTGGAATTTTTACTTCTTTCAGGATATTTTAAGTTGTTGGCCTCAGTCAAAGAAAAATTAAAAATATAAAAATGTCAAAGCTACTCCAATTTCATTCTAAGGAAAGTCAAACCTTCAGTTCACCTTGTCTTCTCATTGTTCAGAACTATTCTAAATCATTTACATGACATGGCCTGTGAGCAATTTTGCAAGATGTGCACTTCAAGGAGTGCATTTGCCTATTTCTCTCTGTAGCATGTTTTGGTGGATAGCAAAGAAATATTTGTCCTGTGACTCTGATTCAAATAGCTCCTTCTCCAAATCTTGGGATTTTTAATCAGAATGCTGAATTTGGCTCTTCAACTCTCTCAATTTGCTGTCAATTTAAATGTCTTCAGAACTAACATGATCTAAAATTTTGCTGTCAATTTAATGCTCTTTAAAATTAACGTGATCTAAAATTTTGACTCAGGGGTCTTTCCGAAGGGCAGGAATAACCTAATTAGTCAATAATCAATAATTGGTCACGTGATATGTTTTGGGGAAAAAATAAAGGACAAGTCATCTACCAAACCTATGGATATAGAAGTGAAGAAAGCATGGCTTGCAGTTAGCTTCTTTCAGATGAGTCGAGATCATATACAGTATGGATATAGAGAGAATCTCTTTGGAATCAAGCTCAGTTCTTGGTGATTTCATGACCATGTCTGTGTAGGATTTTTTGAGAGAGAGGGAAGAACCGTATATAGTTTTGCTATTGTCTTATTTCCATCTTAGCTCTTGTCAGTGCTCTCCCACCCAAGCGCTAACCAAGGTTAGGCTCTGTCCTGTCTAGCTTTTCAAATCAGCAGAGGGCAGACAGGGGGAAGGTAATAGGTATGCACAAATTCAGCAGGCCACCCTGCTGATTTCGTTTTCCTTGCAGAAGGCAGGAATCACATGCTTGTAAAAGACAGAAAAATAACTTGAGCCTCAAAGACAGACCGGCAGGCAGGCAGGCAAAGCAAGCCAGGCTGCGAGGGTACAAAGGGGAACCTCATTTGCGGCAGGAAAGGTGGAAAGGATCCCTTTTAAGAAAAGAACGGTTGTTTCCTCATGCCAAGGCCAGCGTGAAGGTGATCCTCCACTGTCGCCCCTTAAAGGATCGGCGTGCGTGCATAATTCTCCCTTCCCTCTTTCCGTCTCCAAGCGTAGCTCCCGGCTGCACCGATTCGCTGTAAGGTGGTTTCTCCTTCAGCCTGCACTGCAGCAACAGGTTTACCAGAAAACGCCTTTGAGCAACCCAGCCTTCGCCACTCCTCCTCCTCCCCCCCCTCCTCATTCCGGAGGGTATGTCTTTAAGAGGGCGGGAAGGGAGGGGAGGAGATCAGTTCCATGCGGTTTGACATACCTCTGGCCACGCCCCCTACCCCCCCCCCCTCGGTCATAGCCGGTCTTCTCTTTGCAGGGCATCTTTCTTGCTTCCCTCCTCCTTGCTCCATGAGCCGTCCGGCCTCTGATTGGCTTTCCCTGGTGCAAGAGGCGGGGTCGCGTCTGGGCCGGGGGCGGGACCAAAAAAAAAAAAAAAAAAAAGCCACCCTCTCTCTCTTTCCACAACGTTCCAACGGGCAGAGCTGTAGGAAAATGATCGCTCGCGTTCCAATGGGGAAGCGCAGGGTCCCGGTGGATCCCGGATGCCATCGGAGGTGCCTGTGCTGAGCTGAAGATCTGAGGGCTTCTGCTTCGGGAGGCCCCGCGGGGGCAAAGCGCGCGGGGTGGGTTTCTCAAGGCTGCGGCAGCAAGCAACGGCAACGTAGACCCGGCGAAGAGCTGTGGAGGTTCCGGCAACAGCCACGACCGCACCGCCCCCGAGTTTGCAGCGTGTTTGGAAAATGTGGCCGCGATCAGCGGTTCTCCGGCAGCGGTAGCGTTTGCTGCTCGGGCAACGCCGTTTCCCTCCTTCGGACGGCTTTTCATCCTCTCGCCCTGGTGGGTGTGAAAAACAGCCCTCGGTGCAAAGATCTTCCTTTAGACCCTTTTTTCATCTGCTTCCAGAGTTGACAAATTGACTTCCTGATGTCTGAGGATCCCGAGCAGCATAAAAACGGCTCTCTCGGAGGCTAATTTTATTTATTTATTTTGCATTTTGCTGGACGGGCTGGATACATTTTTCAACGTTTGATGGTGGTTCCCTTGCGATTTAAGGAGCTTTTTTTTTAAGGGAAGGTTTTTCCATTCCTGGACGTTTCTCTTCCAGCTGATTTGCTTTTAGCCGTAAGTCTGGCTTTGGACGGGCTCTGGGAAATCATGGGGCTACCTGCCTTGGAGTTTAGTGACTGCTGCTTGGACAGCCCCCAGTTCCGAGAAAGGCTAAAGTCTCACGAAGCTGAGCTGGACAAGACCAACAAGTTCATCAAGGAGCTGATCAAGGATGGAAAGGCACTCATTGTGGCCCTTAAAAGTGAGTGGGAGGTCGTATGCCAATCTGTATTAGGTGTGGTGGTAACTGAAACCTTGGTTTAAAGGACACCTTGGATCCAGTCGGACATTATTGGGGTTAGAAGAACTTCGTGCAGCCTTACTTGGGAAAACAAACATGTGTGGGAAAGCACATGCATGCAAGCATGGAGCGATTGAGTAGAAAGTGTAAGATGGGGGGTGGGGACCCCTGGAACTTTAATACTGTATGAAGGTGTAATTCTAGCAAGGGGGTTTATGGTTCACTAATTCATGAATACGTTTATCTTAGCACCAAAGGTACACAGAGGTCAGAGAAAGTTATATTGGGTCAAAGGGCTGAGGGTAGATTGTCAGGCTTTTACCTTGACAGAGTAGTTTACAGAGGTACTTGCTATCTGCCACTTCCTTGTCGGTAACCCAGTGATTATTTATGAAAAGGAAAGGGCCTTGGCGTAAATTCTCACTAAGAGCTGACTTTTGTAGGTTGGATTGTTTTGCTTAAGCAATTGCTTTTATAGTATGGCAACCTTTGCTGCTTAGTAGAGGTGCCTCTCCCATACAGTCATGTCATTGCAAAATGTTATGGAGGAATGGAGGAAGAAGCCCTAGGAAAATACACTACACACTGTCAGTATTTGGATTTTCTACCAAAATCATTCCGTTATTCTCTTGGCCAGGGTTGCTACTGAATTGCTAAAGATAGGAAGCAGAACAATAACTTCATGATTTAAATCATTTGATTTTTAAATGAATTGTTACTGAGGGAAGGAGGCTAAGGGGTTGTGCTGTCCTTTACTACTGGTGTGGAAATGTGCATTTTGTTTCCTCGAGCGTACTTCCTGCAGTTGAAGTGATACTCAGCCCTGATCGCCAAACATTTGATCTAAAATAAGTTTTGCTGTGACTTTTCCCCTGTCCCTTTAAAAAAACCTACTAAAATATAAATTCTTTATTTGGAGCTACAAAGTTAGATTTGAAAAAATAAATAAAAAAGGTATCTAATCTATTCTGCAGAGCTGATAAGCTATATGTGTGTGTGTGTGTATGTATGTGAGAAAGAGAAAGTTCTATGGCCTGCTGTATTTGCTTTTCACTTTTTTGTAAGCCAAAGGCAAATATAACTTTACCCCTATAAAGAGCTATTTAAAAGGTTAAATGGGCTAAATAAGTCTTATTTGTGTCATCTGATATTTGTGTTTAATTGTCATTGATGGTGGATAATACTTTGCCTTCTTGGGTATGGATCTCTACCTAAAGCTTTTGAATAAAAAGTGATGAATTTTTCCTTTGTAGTAAAGCCTGAATTGGTCTTGTGTGACATTAAGCTGGCACATTGAAGCCTCCTAGACTCAACACATATCTCATTAAGTTCTAAGAAATTTAAGGCTAGCAAAATCCTTGATGTTGGAAAGGTGTCCCAAAATTTTAAAAGTGAGAGTTAGTGCATGAATCACTTTTCAGAAGAGGTTGGCAAGAATATTTGCTATATAATGGTCTGTAGTCCATTAAGGGAGTGGGTATCATGCATATTTCTAAACAAATTACCAATACTTAGCTGGTGTTGTCAATGTGATAAGTGCCAGTAACTCGTCATATATGAACCTGGCCTGGTAGCTCAGCAAACTAAAAACATTGTGATTAACACCAGCTGCCTGCAGTTATTGCAAGTTCGAATCTCCCCAGGCTCAAGTTTGACTCAGCCTTCCATCCTTTCTAAGGTAGTAAAATGAGGACCCAGTTTGTGGGGACAATAAGCTGACTTTGTGTAGGATAAGACAACTTAATGGTTGGAGATCAACACTCATATGGAGCACAGTAAGCTGCCTAGAAAATAGGAGAGTTGAAGACCAAATTGGGTAGAGGATATCTAGGTGCTTATCCATACTATAATTTCATTCCCTTTGCTCTCTCTCAAAACTCTCTGAGATAAATTATATTGAGAGAAGTGATTGGATAAACTTAACCAATGAGTGTCACTGTAAGCAAAGATTGGAACCTGACTCTTTCCAATCCAGTATATAGTACTGTGGGGCACAATAGCTCTGTGGTTAAAACACTGAACTTGTCAGCTGGCAGCCTGAATTCAAGATCCGAGCTCAGTGGTGTGAACTCCCGTCACTTAACCCAGTTCATGTCCACCTAGCACACAGGGGTCAAACTTGATTGTGTCATGGGATGTATTGCAACGTTTTTTGCCTCTGTGGAACCAGAGTGGGTGTGGCCTGCATATGATGCATCCGGCCTGTGGGTCACCAGTTTAACACCCCTGACCTAGCAGGCCGAAAGCATGCAAATGCAAATAGATTAATAGATACCACTTTAGTGGGAAGGTAACAGTGTTCCGTGAACTTCAGCTATAGTCATGTTGGACATATGACCACAGAAATGTCTCTGGACAGCACTGACTCCTCAGCTAAGAAACAGAGATGAGCCTGTAGAGTTGGACATGGGAAACCTTTACCTTTACCTTGATATAATATTCTACTGGATTTGACTGCATTCTAGGTATGTTTTTCTTGATTTGATTCTGTATAGTGACACTGTACGTCCTACCCTTGATGTTTGAACAATTTCATAAATGGGAGAAAAACAGAAGCATGTTTGTATTTAGCTTGTGCTTCAAGATTTGTTACCTACGCATGGAGCAGGATCAAAGTGTGAATCAGGAGATTTGTCAGGTGTCCCTTCTGGGCCTACTGTTTGCATGTGGTGTGTGCTTTGCTTATATTGCTGCATTTATTGAAGTCCTATGGAGCTCTACCTTTTCTCATTTCTGTGGACAGTATGGCTGTCTTACAGCAGCTGTCTTCCACGTTGGCCAAGAGGGCTGTGAAAATCCTTTGAAAGAGATGCTTTACAACACACAGAAGCTTGTTCAAGGCATCGTTTTTGAATATGCTGAAGCAGCTGCATCTTTTTCCTGGTTCACACCGCTGCTTAGCAAGCTGCTCCTGCTGTGTTTCAAGGCATGCCCATGAATAGCCATGGCTCCTGTGCAGTCTGAAGCATTTTTTGTTTGAAGGCTTGATATATCCCTGGCTGACAGAATTTGCTTTAGCATCTTTTTTTCTGTGTCTGAAAAACACGTTATACAACATGTAGTAGCTGTCTAAAAATATAACAAAGATGTCAAGTTGTCTACTTAGGACATGTGCATGTGTAACTCTTTGCTGTAGTGATTTTACTCATCTAAGTTGGACCAATCTTATTGATGTGATTAGTCTTGGTTATATCTATCAGGAGTGTCAAACTCAAGACCCAGGGCCAGATTTGGTTTGTGGGGTAGTTAGATCTGGCCTGCAGGGCTGCTCTGGAAACAGCGAAGGACTAGCCTGTGATGCCTCTGACAGTGAAAATGGAGTTCGGGAGGGAGGTGTGCGGCCCTCCCAAGCTCCATTTTTACTGGCAGAAGGTTGCAGGAGGCCATCCCAGCTGAAAACAGAGTTCAGGAGCCTGTTTTTACTGGCAGAGCGCTCGGGCCACCACAGGAGCCCCCAACACAAGTGACGTTGCTCTGGCCCCACCCACCATGGCCATGCCCCTCCCCCTCCCCACCCTGGTCAGATACAACCCTGATGCGGCCCTGAATGAAATTGAGTTTGACACCTCTGACTTAGATGGTTAGTAGTGTAATAAGCGTAGCAAATAAATATGAGAAATATATATATGTAATCAAAATTTCATTGTAATTGCAAGAAAGAGTTCCAGAATGTTCACTTCTATTATAAGTTAATCTCACTGTAGTTTTGTATGGTCCCTTGGACTGCAAGGTGATCAAGCAGGTCAGTCCTAGAGGAGATCAACCCTGACTGCTCTTTAGAAGGCCAGATCCTGAAGATGAAACTCAAATAAAGGAGCCTGGATAGCTCTGCAGACTAAGCATTGTAATTAAACACCAGATGTCTGCAATTACTGCATGTTTGAATCTCGCCAGGCTCAAGGTTGACTCAGCCTTCCATCCTTTCTAAGGTAGGTAAATTGAGGACCCAGTTTGTGGGGGCAATAAGCTGACTTTGTATAAAATATACGAAAGTATGAAGGCTATTGCTTAACGCATTGTAAGCCACCCTGAGTCTTCGGAGAAGGGCGGCATATAAATCAAATTTTTTTAAAAAAATATATTTTAGCCACCTAATGAAAAGGAAGGACTCACTGGAGAAGAGCCTAATGCTGGGAAAGATTGAGGGCAAAAGAAGAAAGGGACAACAGAGAATGATGGAGTCATTGAAGCAGTAGGCGTGAGCCTAAATGGAGTCCAGAGGATGGTAGAGGACAGGAAGGCCTGGAGGAACACGGTCCATGGAGTCGCGATCGATTGGACATGACTTTGCAACTAACAGCAACAACAAAGTTTTGTATGACTTTCGATAAACAGTGCTTAATCTGAAACGTCAAATGTTAAAGTATTGTTTATGTATTACATGTATAACCTGATTTTGCTTTGGGAAATTGAGGCAACATGCTGTATCCTTCCTCTCCCCCCCACTTTTATTTTTTATTTTAATCTTTGCAGTATCTCTGTGAGGAAGGTTAGGTTGAAAGAGAATAACTGACTTAATCCAGTGAACTACACAATAATTGGGTTTTTAAACTTGGCCCTACATTCCGTGTTAAACGAAGGGCAGTTTAGGGCCTGAATAGTACATTAAATTGTGGCTAATCTCAAAAATAAGCATTTCTTCTGCTTTTTTTTCTAGCTTGCAGGGAGGGAGATGAGCAGTGTTGACTGTTGTAGACTTTGATGGCAAGTATCTTTTGGGCAGTGTTATGCTTAAGAGTTGAAGTGTTTACAAAATATGTGTTGAATTTTTTAAATTAATGAACAGGAATCATAAAAAATCATCTGTAAACCATACAAGATTCTGTGATGATGGTAAATAGTATTATAGAGTAGCATAAATGGTTAAATAAGATGACCTCACAAAAGGTTTCTGTTGCCAGTACAGTATTAGAAAATAATAGATGTGGGCAACATATTTTGAGGCTGAAACCTTCTGACCTTGCAGAGTCTCATTTTTGGATTGGGATACTTTGAGATTGGATTGCACATCTCCAGCTGAGAAGTACTGTGGCTAGATGGCAGCATTATTTTAGAATGTCAGCCATCGTGAGCAAGTTGGTCAGACCTAGAAAATATTGCACAGGCATTTTTTCATCTGGCAAAAATGGATAATGCTTCAATTTGAAAATCCAGAACATTCCCAACCAGGGCAGTTTGATGATGTGTGGACTTCAACTCCCAGAGTTGGCTAGAGAATTATGCTGGCCAGGGAACTCTGGGAGTTGAAGTTCACACATCTCCAGGCTGCCAAAAAGGTTGAGAAACACTGATCTAAGAAGATAAGGGGCAGGTGGATAGCTGGAGTTGGAGACGTGGTGTGAGAAATACCATTGCCATGAATCACTCTTCAGAGAACAGCTTGGCAGCTCAGCAGTTCTCTTATACCATCTATATTTTTTGGGAAGCAACTTTGTCAGAGTGTTTTTAATTTCATTTCAACCTTTTTGTTTTGGACCCTGACAAACTGTACTACATGAATCGTTCCTCCCTGTCAGCTGGGGTTCCTTTGGGACAAAATGTTGTGTTGACAGATACCAAGATGCTGCCACGTGATATGATACTGCCTTCCCACTTCCCACCGGCTTGAGAGTGTTGCATGCCTTAACTTATTTTTATCTCCATTTACATGCATTGCATTGCTCATCCCAATGAAGGCAGCTGGCTAGACTATTCGTGGCCTGTATATCTTGGGGTTGCAGTTACAAGATTTCTCAGGCGTGTGCAGCTGCAGCTGTGAATTTTCATGTATGACCCTTCCTCCCACCTACAGGTCAAGCTGGACTTTGAAATCTCTTCATGGAGATACTAATCAGAATCGCCTTTGAATTTGTCCTTTGATATTTTTTGAACAGAGAATAATTGTCCACAATTTTGCCAGATTGTGACTAGTTATAATAGCAACCTTTATCATTTTCCCCATTTAAAACTGATTTAAAATGAGGATTTTACTGTCAGATAAGCTGTGATATACACAATTCCTTTCATAATTAGACATAGTATATAAAGTTACCCTTTTTGGCAGATGAGTTTGGACCTTTAACAAAGTTATAAGCATGAGCTAAATTGTAATTCTTCTCATTAGAATATGTTTGAATAAATACTTTCTTACTTAGGGTGATATTTAGGGAGCATCCTTCCTAAACCTTTTATTGTTCTTAATTTGGCAAATATGGCCAGAAAATAGTGGCAATGACAGGAAGCTTTGGGTATTTGTATGGGAGTGAAAATCAAGAATCAAAGGATATAACAATAATTTAAATCAGGTGTCAGCCACTCCGGCTTGTATCTGATCAGTTAAATGCTGTTTATTACTTGATTTGCATTTCCAGAATTTCCTTTCTTTAGGTTCTGACCTGTGGTAAGGTCAAGAATGGGTAGATGAGATAATTATGGTTGTTCTCAACCTATCTAACTTTTGAGATGACATGATCTAATTCCCACACAGATAGCATAGCATCCCAAATTAGTTTCACCAAGAGAAAGTTGCATGAAACTCCAGAAAGGAGCTATAGTATGGTTGGAAAAAGACCATTACATTTTACTTTGAACACTCTGTCATTATTAATTACCTCACACTTTTATTAACAATGATCAAACCATAATTCTGCTACCAACAGCTGCTATACAGTGTATTCAAGCTTGAATGAACTTTATGTTCTATGGTTATTATGACATTCCTGTAAAATAAAGCGGCGAAAAGGACAAAGCAAATATGATTTCATTTTTTTAATGCTTAAGTGCATTAATAAATAACTTGATTCTCTCATGCATTTGCTCATTACAGTATGCCTAAGAAAAAATATTGTGGTTAGATTAATAACTAGCCGTTTGAGTTTGTGAGTGTGCATAAAATAAAACATAGTATAATAAAATTGTATGTTTCAGTAACAGGAAAGACATAAATGACAAATTAAAAGAAATATGTATATATATATATTGCTATAAGCCAAGGACTACTTGAGAACAAATTGATATTGTTACAAGCTCAGGTTTTTTGAGAACAAATTAATATAAATGTAATGCGTAAAGAACATAGGTAGTATTCAGCAGGTTCTGACCAGTTCTGGAGAACTGGTAGTGGAAATTTTGAGTAGTTTGGAGAACCGGTAAATACAACTTCTGACTGGCCCCACCCTCATCTATTCTCTGCCTCCCGCATCCCAGCTGATCAGGAGGAAATGGGGATTTTGCAGTAAGCTTCCCCTGGGGTGGGGAGGAAATGGAGATTTTGCAGTATCCTTCTCCTAGAGTGGGGTGGGAATGGAGATTTTACAATATCCTTCCCCTGCCACGCCCACTAAGCCATGCCAAGCCCACTAAACCATGCCCACAGAACCAGTAGTAAAAATTTTTGAATTTTTTTTCCTTAAACACCTCTTTTTTCCAAGATTGTGTTCAAATCAATTCCCAATAAAATGAAGTTTAGCATGATTAACATGTAATAGACAATTTGCTTATTAAAAAAAAGTCATGGCATTGCATTTGAATTAAGGGATATTATGCTTTATTAAGCTGTAATGTTTCTTAATAAAAAGCAGACTTTCGAATAAAGGACACGCCATGTGGCAACATCTTTACATTCTTTTTTCTTTTTTGTTTCCATTTATCATTTCCTTGATACTTCAAATGGCCTGTTCTTTGTCAACACGTATCCCTCTCTTCTTTTGCTTAGAATGGCATGTGTAAATTATTCAGAAGAATTTGCAAAGCTCTAGCTTCAAGTGAGACGCAAAATGAAATATGGATCGTGGGTGTGTAAGATTAATGGATATGACAAGCAACAGCAAAGAAAGAGCTTTTTTAAACAAACTTGATCAGTTTAAGGGCCACGTCAGACATTGTAAACTGGGCTTCAAAGCTTCTCCTTGTCAAAGAGATGTTGAGTCACATACACACATTGCATAATTTTTCTCAAGGACTTCTATATCAGTTTGGAGAAGTTACCAGTTTAAAGAAATTAGCCAAAGCTGCTTTGCCCAGAGATGCCCATTTATGCAGCATTTGGTGTCTACTGATCATCTTTTAAAATCTGCTACATAAAGGATCTGCAAGTGCCAATTTGACAACTTTCTTGCATGTCACTTTGTGTGCGTTGAACAGCTTGGAATGTGTTGAAAAAGAGAATAATAACTTGGCTTGGCTTCTAGCAAAAAATGCCACTTTGGATGTTTGTCCAAGAATTACAGATCTGATTTTGGCTTCAATGCTATGAGTTAACAGATTACCATCTTCTATCAATTAGTGTGATTCTACTCCCAGTACTAAATGACAGGTCAAAACAGTCTTCATCTCTTTTTTTGTAGCTGTATAGTAAGCACTTGTCAATTAAAAATGGTTTAAATTTCTTTTTGTTGCATTTGGAAGGGTTTTCCTTATGAATCTCTACCTGCATCAGACTTTTTGTGCTTTCTGAAATAACACACACATTCTCTCTTTCTCTCTCTTTCTCCCCCTCCTTCCCAGAGGTTCTGTGAGATGGTCTAGGTCAGGGGTGTCAAACGCACATCATCACAGAAGCATCACGTGACGTATTGGGACTTTCCCCCCTTCGCTAAACTGGGGCATGGGTGTGGCCAGCGCATGACAGATCTGGCCTGCAGGCCGAGAGTTTGACCAACCTGGTCTAGGTTGACAATTGGTAGCTTTCTACGGTTCACTCCGATAAATTCATGGTTGAGTTGGATTGACAGAATCCAGGTCTAATAACCACGTTAGTCTAAAAATGGACCTCAGGAAAAGGTTTCCTGGCCAAACTAAGCCTAAAAAAGAAAGAGAAATGAATTAGGAAAATAATATGAGGATACCGGGTAAAGGAACAGAGCCAGTTTAAAAGAAGGGGTCAGACATTGTAGACAATAAAGAAGATGACCATTTCAATGGTACACCAGATTCATCATGAAAGCAACAAAGAGAAAAAAATATGGATTAAGTTCAACCTCCCCAAGGGGGAGGAGGCACAGTACAATCAAACTTGCAAAATTCTGTTATTATAGTTACTCTGAAAAACAGTTTTAGCCTTCTTGTACAGTTGATTTTTGATCCAATCTACCTGATAGGACTGATATATATGGCTATAAAAAGGTGGGAAAAGGTTATAGGAAGTATTTTTGATGCACCACCATTTCTCTTTGCCATTAGAAGTTGTGGCCGTAAATATGGGTTATAGCCATTCTTACCCTGTTGTTGGGTACCCTGATAATGTAGATCGTTAAGCAGGAAAGCAAAAACGGGGGTGAATCTGGCAATTCTATGGACATACAACATACCATGCTCTTCAGCTTAATCCAAAGGGAGTCATGTTGCCTGTCAGTTAATTTCTGAGCTTCAATGTTTCTTTGAAGAATTTAATTTTCACATCCCATCTTATCATACATTTGGCATTGTTAGCTTTGTGTTTGTCTATTATAAATGGCGGCCAACTTTGTTTTCTGTGATATTTGATAGAACTTCATGTTATCCTTAAGCAAATGATGTGGGTTTAGAGATTTTTATTTCTTATTTATTAACTTTATATGGTTGCCCCACTCATGCTTTATCATGTAGAGGCAATCAAAGCTTTTTGGTTCTCTATCATAGACTTAATTTACTATAGCCTGCTTCTGATAGATCATACACTGAGAAGTGAAGGGCCATGTGGAATCCAATTAACTGTCAATATGGTGTGATCTACAAATTTTTATCAAGCGATAAAACTATTGATTTGAGTATTAACATCATTTTAAAAAAGATAATCGGGGAAGAAATCTTCTGTAGCGTGTATAATGACCCTATTTTATTGCCATATACAATTTGTCCTTTTATGTCTGTGGGAATATTTCATGCAGTGAACAAATAACAGAGAATCTTATGCCAACTTGTAAGTATAACTTTTCATGGATTATTCCAAAAGTGCTTCTTCCAAAAGGCAACTGGATTTCTTTGGTTTTTTCCTTTGAAAATATTTCTTGGGTGAGAAGTGAAACACTTTCAAAACAAAAAAATCTAGTTGCCTTTTCGAAAAAGCACCTTTGGGACAACCATGATGACCTGGATGATTGAAAATCTCCATAGACTTTCATGGAACAATAACAAAATCTGTCTATACTGCTATACCTTGTTGTTGCTATATCTTGTTGTTTCTGTTATTGTGTATATTGAACAACACCACTCTCTTTCTACAGTTTGTAAAAAACAACACCAAGCTTGGTGCTTTGTGTGTCTTCTTTCATTTTATCTTCTGAAAACATTGATAGGGTGGGAAGAAAAAGACTGGGAGTGGCAGGGAAGAATGGGGTGTGATATACATAGGCATGGTGATCAAAGAATGACTTGGAGCTTGTGTTTGCAACCTCATACATATTTGTAAGCCTTTGTTTATGATACTTTATCCCTAACCTTTGGGTCAAGTATTTGGAGCTGAAATACAGTGAAAAGATAGTGTTAGGCCTGGGAATCACCATCTCTCTTAGTTACATTAGACAATGATGGATTAGTAGCTGGGGGCTTGTATATTATCAACCATTTAATTGCAGCATGAGTTCTAGAGTCAAATGCAAGATCGATTACATTTTTTTTTTGAGGCTGGGAGAGTGGGACATGTCTTCATTTTCTTAATCAAAACAAATGGACACATTATTCATTTCTTTTCAGCTCTCATGGGTAAGGAAGTAAATACCAGATGGCAGGAATAAGCTTTTTTTTTTAAAAAAAATGTTGGCTTCATATCACTCTAACCTTCCAATACAAGGAACTGAAGCAGGATGGCATTTTATGCCTAATTAAACTTTAGTAGCCCTATTTTATGATTAACAGTTCCTGTTGTGTGTACAAGAATCTTTTTATCAATTGCCAAGAAGTGAGGGATTCCACAGGAATAACCATATAAGCCAAAACAATAATGGTTCTTACAGCTTCTTAACTGTGCCATATATTTAAATGGGTCAGAACATACTTCACAAGAGCTGGTTACTAAATAGGTAGAATTTTTTTTAAGGGAGAGAGTCTTCTTAAATCCTTTATCATGGAACTCAAGAAGGTGAAATTTTCATGAAATTCTCAGATGGTCACCCATACTGTCACTAACCACGCATACTACTTGCTTAACTTTACTGAAGTTGCTGCATTATTTGCAATCAAACTCAAAAGGAGAAAAAAAAACGTTCTTGGAAGTTAAGATAAAAAAAAGGCAAGCAAGGATTATAAAAACAATATTAAGTTCTAGTTGAATAAGCTCTAAATAGTTATTAATTTTCAATGAAAATGGATGAGCAAAACACATTTGAAAAAAGAATATGTTACAGAATATTATTTTCTTTAATGATTTGCAATGCCATCATTTAAAAACAACAACAACAACACTAAATTCCCCAGGCCAAATTTGATGGAGTGACATTAATCTTTTGTTTAGAGTGCTTTAACAATATTAAATATTATGTGAGATTGAAACAATCTTCCATATTTCTGATTATTATTTTTATTGTTAAACTGAGAATTTGTGAATACAACTGCTTGGCTTATGTTAAGTATAATACTGCATTTAGATATATCACATCACACTAAGGATTTAATGACTTGGAAGCTGCTGATTCTATTTATTATGGTTGGTTGCCCAATCAGCCAAATGTTTAGGCTGGATTTGACATTTTTATCCACCTGTTCAATCCTTCCAAAGGACCTGGGATAGGAAGATGATGTTGTTTGATAGTGTTAAGGGTATTATTGCAGGATGTAAGCTGTTTCAAATAAAGCTTCCTTTTGCAATTGACTGATGGTGATTTTGTCTGTGCTTATGGTGTTCAAATGGTGCTCGAGATATTTGAGGATAAAAGGAAATTTTGTCAATGCACAAATATTCTAAGTGCTGTCCAAAGTGTTTTGGAATCACACCCACTATGCTGATAACCACTGGTAAATTAATGCCATAATCTTTCATCTTCAGTTTTCAGATTTTGATACTTCTATGATCTTCTCCAGTTCTTTCTCTTCTCCTTTACTATCTCCTGGTATTGTCACATCAATTATTCATACTTTTTTATTTTAAACTGCAGTTAAATCTTCTGTGCTATAATCCAGAACGTTATCAATTTGAATTCGGAAATCTGAATAGTTTGGAATATGCAGATACCTTTATCTTACCAAACAGAATAGAATGGGGAAATATTACAGAAATCTGCAAAAAAAAATTATAAGGAGTTATAGGGTCCTCTAGATTCCTGTATATTTGATACTTCTCCCCATCCAGAAATGTAAGGTCATTCTAACAGGTACATACGGTATTTTTCTCTTCGTTTAAGGACAAAAATAGAGTCCAGATCAGATTTTGGGAGAAAATGCAACCAGTTCTGCATGCAGTTGATATGACAACTTCTGTTTCCGGAACTGTTCAGTTTGTATTAGTGGAACACAGTTTGGCAAGGTACATTTGAGGGGTGGGTGGGGGAAATTATTTAACCAAAATTAAATCCCAGTTCTTTGCCATGCTACAGGCTGGGTTGAATTCAGTGGCGAAATGCTCCCAGTTTGGACTGGATCGCCCGATCCAGAAGCGATGGTGGCAGATGGTTCGGAGAACAGGTAGCAAAAATCCCTGTGCGTGCCCCCCCACCATGCCCAGATGAGCTGCACGATCATCAGAGGCTTTTTTTTTTTTTTACTTTTAGAAGCATTTTTTCTACAACCTCTTCTGATGAAAAAATACTTCTGTGTGGCTCAGCTGGGATCATCAGAGGCTTTTCAAAGCATTTTTTAAAAAGCCTCTCTGACGATCCCAGCTGAGTTGCCTGATCGGCAGAGGCTTTTCAAAGCATTAGAAAAAATGCTTTGAAAAGTTAAAAAAAAAAGTTGGCCACGCCCATCCGGTCACATTACCCCCCCCCAAAACCACTCCCACAGAGCTGTTAGTAACAAATTTTACATTTCACCCCTGGTTGAATTTCTTACTCTATTAAAAAATAAAGCTATGCCTGATACGTTTCCAGCATTTCCTTAAATTTACTTATGAAGGATTCCATCTCCTATGTTGTCAGGATGTTCCATCCAGCTATGGTTTGGCTGCATAGTAGGAGTGCTGGATATTACATGGCTAAAATGTACCAAATGAAGTGTTTTGCGGTCATCTCTAAATTTAAACTTATGGCAGGAGTTATCTTTCCAGGAAAAATAAAGCTTTATGGGTATTAGACTCGGGGTGATTATGATGAGTGTAGTAAAAGCCAATGAGTATCTGATTCTAAAACTCTTCCAACAATTACTTGAGAGCTGGTCTGAAGGGAAAAGTAGAAGACAGGGTTTTATGAAATAGAGTTATGCCCCTAAAGCCAAAATACAGTGAGGCCACTTGCAGTAGTTTTAACTCATATGAGTTAAATGGGACAGAGATTTCTTTCCTGTCCTTATTCTTAATCTTTTATGGTGACTAGCTTGCTCCTAGATGTGCAGCATGGAAAGGGTAGCAACTGTACATTGAAACTATTTTCTGCTATTGGAGACTTGTTACAATGCTAAAACATTTTTTGGAGAAGATCACCAATTCAGTGGTCTTTACCTTCAGATCAGATCGATCTTTACAACTTGAGTACTGTATTAGTGATTGTTCCAGTTACCCTGAAGAGGATGTTAAAGAGTACTGAGAGAATCCTTAATTTACTAGTTAATTTCTAATAATAATAAATTGTAAATATATTATAAGTTAATAATTTATGATAATTAATAATTAATAAAGTGCTAGAAGATTCTAGAGTCAGTTTCCAATTCTGTGTGCTTGCAACTTCAGATGAGGCTCCTGTCCATGGAGAATGGGAAGCCTGCAAGATTTTATAGATAGGTAAAATACATATATAATTTGGATATATTTAAACCGTACTGTGGTAGATTAGTTCTACCGTTATGTCATAGGAGACATTGCCAATGTAAATGTACCTTTCTGCTAGGATTGGATATTAGCTAATCAGAAAACCCTGTAATTATCCTGTTAACAGCCTGTAATTGTAACTCTACATCCTTTCTTGTGCCTTAATGTCAGAAGGAATAGTTGGATTTGTTCTCTCTAGGGAATGGTTTAATAAAGGGGAAGAATTACCTCATATGTGGCACTTTCACAGTAAGAGCCTTTTTTACCCTAAAATAAAACTCTTTTACAGCTGCTGGTAAGACAAATTCAGTTGTGACAGGCTAGGAACATAAAAAGTGAATGGAAGATGGAAGAAAAAGAGAACCTAGCAAAATATTTACTTTTTTAATTTAAGGCCGTTTTGTTCTAGACTCGGAAGCAGTGTCTGGGGCAGGAAAGATTTGTTTGCACAGATACAACTCCAGAGCTACTTTAAAACTCTTCTAGTTGTTTGAAAAGCTGATAAGGCTTAGCTCCTGCTTGGGCACAATGCAGTTCTCCTTGTAGTTCTCATATTTTAAAAAAACATATTGCGTATCAGTTTGGTTTAATGGTTAAGGCATCAGACCAGAACCAGGAGATAGTGAGTTCTAGTCCCACCTTAGGTATGAAAGCCAGTTGGGTGAAATCTCTCCCAACCCAACTCACCTCACAGATTTGTTGTGGGGAAACTAGGAGGAGGAAGGGGTATTATTTTCACTGCCTTGAGATATTTATAAAAACAGTAAAAGTAGGATATAAATAAATACTATGTATGTTTCTAACTCTTTGACCCATTGGTCTATTGACTAGGAAACTGGGAATGGCTTCAGGTAAAATATACTTGGCACAAAATCATATTGACTTTGGCTTTTGAGTACTACTTAACTCTTTCCTACCTCTCTTATTCCAAGGATGTGTTGGAGATAACAGATGAAAGTGTCAGTGTTAGCAGTAAAGCTGTATAGGGATTGAGAATAGTATGGGCAGGAGCAAAAAAGCAAGCCATAGTGATCTAGTCCCAAGCACATGTTTAGGGATTCCAAAATCCAGAATTTCCATTCAATGTGTGTTTAGATTCTCCACCTTAAGAACTTTGGTAATTGCCATCTGAACACATCTCAAGTCTGGTGGCGGAAGGATGCTTTGTGAAGTACCAATTTCTTTCTCTTCTTTCACTATCACCTAACTGTGGGAGAGAGTCTAGAAACACGTAATATTGGAATGGGCTTTTATAAATAAATATGTAAAATAGAAACCAGTAGGAGGAAGACCCCTTGGCCCCCTTTGAAAAAGATGGAACTGAGTCAGCTGCACACAAAAATATGAGTCAGGCCTTTAAAAATCAATATGCTTAATACGAAATGGAGGAGTTAAAAAAAAAACCCAAACCACCATTCAATTTTTTTTGGCTTTCTTGTTACATATCTTTTGTGAAACCAAAAAGTCATAAGCTCCATGACAGTAGAAACCTTTGATGTTAAGTATTAAGATTCTGCTTATCTAATTTCTGTGACCTCCTGCAAGAATGAACAAAGGCTGCTCTTAAAAATTGGGGAGGGAATTAGTGGGTCCCAAAAGAAGCAGGGTACATCACACATATCGATAACAGTACACTTCTAAGGGGAATTGAGGACTGTTTATTTTTAAATATGATTTGCCTGTTTTAAGGTTTGTATTGCAACCTCCACTGTTCCCTGCCCCAAAATGACAAAAATCTGTCATTTTTTAAAACAGGAGTAGTGAGTTATGTATGTCTGAGGGCAGTTAAAAGAGGATATTGAAAGAATGAAGGCTGCTTGAAGAATATCTGCTAACCATCTCTGCTACTTTAACTTCACTGAACAGATATTCTTGGTATTTTTAGGCTTCAGTTTTACATTTCTATCTTTCTTGAGATAGACATTTGTGTCAAGGATCTTGTTCTGTGTTGGAATAGTGTAGCCTTTTCTAAATTGGTGGTATAATTGAGGAAGTAAATTAGTGATTCTTCTCAAGACCTTAAAACCGTGTCGACGAACCTATGGCATGCAGAACCATATTGATGGGCACGTGAGCGTTGACCTAGCTAAGCTCCAGCATGCATGTTTGTGCTGGCCAGCTGATTTTTGGGCCTTCTGGGCCCACCACTTCCTGCAATTGATTTTGCTTGCTGGAAGCCCACTGGGTAGGTCACAAATCGTGATCACATGACTCTGGAATGCTGCACTCATAAATACAATGTACATGCTGGTTGCCAAGCACCCAAATTATGATCATATGACAGTGGGGATGCTGCAACAATTATAAATGTGAGGACTGGTTGTAAGTGACTTTTTTTAGTGTCTTAACTTTGAATGGTCACTAAATGAACGGTTGTAAGTTGAAGACCAGCGGTAGTCACAACTGGTTTGTTGGTTAAGTTCTTAAACAGTTAGAACAAATGGAGATAAAATTGAGCTTTGAGGCCCCTGTATTATCTGAAGTGAATATTGAAATAGAATCTACAAGATTATGAAGATTGATGGAATAAGTCAAGTACTATAAAATATATTCACTCAATATATTCACATAATTTAAGAGCTGACTAAATTTTCATCAAGTTGAATTTGCTAACGAGAAAAGTAGCTTGTTTTTTCGGCTTGCAGGCCTACCTGAATTATTGCAAATACTGGGGGGAAAGGTTCCCCAGTGAAATGTACTTACCATACAAAAAATGTCAGAGCTTATCCCCACTACTATTATGCTGATACAATAAAGGTCGCGTGATGTTAGACAATGTTATAAATCATTTGTGAGGAAATGACTCCAGTTGAAGAATTGGGGCCGCTGATGTTTTCTTTCCAATCTTTTGTCCGGATTCTGAGTGCAATTTCACCACCCCAAATTTGCAGAGATTAATTTTCTGTGCCTCAGTGTGTACATATACAAGATTCCAGAGTGATAGAAACAGAATCCCAGTGCTGAACGGTACTCAGATGTTTTGGAAAATCAAAATGAAAGTCTTATAAAAATAGTGTAATATATTACAGGAGTGCTCTAGATTTCTGGTGGTAAATGAATATGCTGCTTTAAACTTTTTTTTAGCTTCCCTTGTTTTAAGAAGAATCAATGTTGCAGAACTACTGTCTTAGCTAGATATAGCAGGTTTTGCCAAGGGCCTCTTAGGTGGTTTTGTCAGGAGACCACACAAATTAATAGAAGGAAAATTCATTAATAATTTTAATGATGAGCAGCAAACCCATACCATTTAGATTCTGATTAAAATAACCACATTTCCATTTCTTCTTTTTCCATTTTCTCCCACCTGCAGAACAGAGGTGGTGAACTTCTCAGGAGTTAGCAAAAGCAAAACTTCATTTCTGTAGTTTTGGGTGTGATTTCCTGGAAATCCCTTGCATGTTCCATCAGGTCAAGCCAAATTGTGAAGTAGGCTAACAGGCTCTTAGTTGACCTTCCAGTGAACCCAACTAGTGCTGAATCTAGGCACTGAGCAAAATATTACGTGCTAACCCAATGGTAGAGTACAATAGTTAAATAAATTGTATAATGGCCACTCAGGTTATGGTACTGAGCTGGAAATAATCATTATTTTTTCCTTGATAGCTTCCCTGAAAATGGAAAAGGCCTTTTAATTGTTTTTTTTTTAATGTGCACGCTTTTGAGTCAGTGTTGACTGCATGAAATTTACCTTGGCAAAATTTTCTTGGCAAAATTTCAGAAGTCGTTTGCCATTGTCTCCTTCCTAGGATTGAGAGTGTCTGGCCCAAGGTCACCCATCTGGTTTTGGGCCTAAGGAAAGACCAGAACTAAAGATCTCCTAGTTTTTAGTGTGATGCCTTAATCCTTATACCAAACTGGTTCCCTTTTAATCTAGCACTTGTTTCTTTTTAGATTTTTTCCCCTAAAGTTTCCTAATGTTCGTTGGCAAGCTGAGAAGCAGTAAAAGTGAATGCGGTTTGAATACACTTTGAAACTTGACAGATATTTTATAACAATCAGACTTCATAAATATGCAGTTTGAAATGCTACTGTTCAGAAAGTTTTAAAAAGACTGTTATGCTCAGGATCCAACTATCTCATTTTCTGAATAGCATAAGCAGATAATTCTTTTGATAAGAGCAGTGAATTCTCAGTGAATTCAGAAGAAGACTACTATATCCTCTGATATTTTCAGTGGTATATAGATATCTAGCATATTATACTATTTTGGTAAACAATTAAGAGTTATGATTCAGAAAATATTTGTAATTTTAGCAACATTTGTTTATTATTACTATTGTGATTCCCTGGGGTTTTTTTTGTAAAGCACACTGACACTAAGAAAGATACATAGTAATAAATATTTAATATTTCAGTTCCCTATGTGAAATGTTGATCAGGCTTTTTGTTAGGGAGTTCTGCAGTACAACATGCCAGTTTTTAAACCACATAAACACACTTTTATGATAGGAGTTTTAAAAATTTCTCTTGCCTTGAAGCCCCCAGAATTCTATTTACAGGAGCCCGTGAATGAATTGGATAAATTCCTTCTTAATGTTCACCTTGTTTTAGCCACTCCTTTATGTCAGATAACCACCGGAATCAAACTTAACTTGAGAATGTTTCTACATTGTCATCACAGAGTCCTTAATTTATCATGATAGGTATTGTTCTCCGACTTCTTTTTATAGCTGTTGATTGTTACAGGACAGCAATCCAATTATACTGTATATGCAGCACGCTGAATTACATTAGGATGAACTACTGTGGGTGAGTGGGCACAAAAGATGGATTAGGGGGCAGAGGTAGTACCAAAATCTGCACAGCATGTTCATTTCAGCTCTTCTTCCAGTGAATCATCTGCCTCTTTATCCGCCACAACTGAGCAAGCTGTCAAAATGAAGGCTTTTACTGGCAAAATTGCTTTCTTGTTTTTTCTGGTCGTATTTCTTCACTGTAGCAAATAATTAGAACTTAATCCCAGAGACCTCACCACCTGTTTCCTGGAGGATTGCAGAGGAAGAGAGGATGATTTTGCTGCCTGTGAACCAGTTTTACTCTTGATCTGGTTATTAAATGATAATTCATGGCGGTCTGTCACTATTGTTGCCCTAGAATCTGCAGAAAATTAAGCATTTAGTCTTCATTTCAGAGGCTACTCAGAGGATAAAACTGCTGCAGATAGTTCTATGTGGAGCATTGGGTGGTATAGGGAAGGGAAAAAAAGGGAAATGAAAGCAGACAAGCCGGAAATGAGGAGAGCTACAGATCCATTTCCGCTGCCTTAATCTCAATTAAAGACACATGGCTTTTGAGGGATGTTTTGGGTTTAACCAGACTACATCAAAGTGTGTATGCAAATGCTTCCTGCCGTAAAAGAAATTAATGATTTTTCACATTTAGGGACATCCTGGCTTCTTCTTTTATTGTAGTAACAGTTAAATCTGTCCTGGGTTCCTTGTCCTTTGTCGTTCTTTCCGTCCAGATTTAAGGTTTCAGTAATGATTCTGGCAGTTTGGACATTCTGTTTTGGGTGCCAGAGAGACTATAAAATGGATATTGGACAAAATAGGTCTCAGTGATTTATTCAGAAGGGATCAAAAGCAGTGATCACAGAAGTGATCCGGTTTTCAGTAAATCTTCTTGTTGCTATTGAAAACTACAGCTCAACTCTTATCCCAGTTTTCAACTCACCTTCATTTTGCCAGTTACGACTGATCATGTTGACTGCCAATTCAATGCATGAGAAGATAAAAGCAAGAAACTATTTTTTGTTTGTGGCTTGGAACATGTCAAATTTTCCTAGTTTGTTGAAATACACAAACCTCACTTAATTGTAGCTATCAAGCCAGGCTTGATCTCCTATTTTTTTAAATTTGGATAAAGCATAAGATGAATTTCATTACAAATTACAAGAGGAAATTTATTTTCTCATTTACTACAATAAATGTTATATCTTGTAATATTTAACTTGCAAACTCCAACATCTCTGGAAGCCAGAAAATTGAAGGTTGAATTATATAGCTTTTACCATCAGATTATGCTATCTTGGTTTACTCTCCTTTTTGATGTTTGTTTCTCACAGTATTAATGTTTCCTTAGTGACTTCTGCCTAGCAAATAATCCACCTTGAGAGAAAAGTCCCTAAACCCTGATATAAATACTTTGGGACTCTGATAGATATAACTCTTTAAAAATTATCTTCCCTGTATATGACTTGCTTGTAAATATTATCAGATACGTTAATCTTAGCTGTTGGTGCCAAATGTTTTTTTTTTAAAAAAGAGTTTCATACATTTTCCCAGGAGTTCCTCTGCCTGCATTACAATTATGTTTTCTACCTCCTTGAGAGGGAGTAAAAATTCCCCGAATTTCCCATTTCATGGTCCTAAATGAGGAATTGTTTTATTGTATTTTTCTGTTATGGAAAAAAAGTGTCATTGCTCTATTCTGAAGCTGTATTTTCAGGAGCATTGAGGGTTGCAATGCAGTTATTTCCTTCTTTCATAATTGGTGCTTTTCAGTTGCTTAAATGCTCAGCTCATATTTTTTTTTAGCTATATGGAAACTTATTGCTACTCAGCTACAGATTACAGGAAGTAAAGAAATTCTCAACCCTTTTCTTTTAAGAGAGGAGGAAGGAAGGTTCATTTTCCTGTGTTCCCGTCAAGAACTGTATTTTGCCATTTTACTTGCTTTACAACATTTAGGGTATCCCCAAAATTCCGCTAACCACTTTCTCTTTAAGGATCTTAATTGCCTAGTAATAGGCATAAATACTGTACCATAGTCAATGGCAAATAGAATCAATACTACAACCTTATAATCTATTATAATGCTGCCAGGCTGAGAATCTCAAAA
Organism: Masticophis lateralis; assembly: GCA_030761175.1. Classification (NCBI taxonomy): domain Eukaryota; kingdom Metazoa; phylum Chordata; class Lepidosauria; order Squamata; family Colubridae; genus Masticophis; species Masticophis lateralis. The sequence continues at coordinate 93,187,110 of JAUDYJ010000002.1, forward strand.
TAAATATCCTGAAATCGGTCAATTAATGCTAACTTGACAATGTTTTCCTTACTGTGTCTATTCAGTGTTCTATTCTGATCCCAACTGTAGGCTTTGTGAATAGTCCTTGGTTTCTATAAATCATCAATGGTTATAATGTCCAAATTAAAGTTGTCATTGTGATTCAGAATAGAAGAGGGGGGGGAAGGAGGGCTCTGATGCTGACTGCAGTGGGATGCAGAGAAGAAATAAAAGTGAAGATGTACAGTAATCAGATCAGCTAATGGTTAGACAACAGTATGATTAGAATTTGTGTGTGTGGAGAGAGTAACATCTGTGATTCTGCAACCAATGATACAAACTCTTAACAAAATGTAGCAAACTCTATTAGATTTCTTTAGGGATTTGGGATCGAGATGGGTCACTTGGGTTCATATTTTACAAATGTATTTCCATCTTCATTTCTAGTGGATATTTTTTTCCCCCTGTATCAAGAACTTAAAAAAGTGAGAGGTAAAGAGTCCCTCTTGTAGTGCTCAACTCCTGTAAATATGCAGTCAAAACGTTGTGTATTTCTTTGATGTCATCTATTAATATTCTGAATTTTTGCAATCCAGATCCGTACCTCCACACTGAGTGAAAGTGGTTTGCCATTGCCTTGTTTTGTATGTGTGGAGTGTCTGTCTGTCTATCATCTGTCTATCATACACATATGCGTTCTTCAGTTACTGTGTCATTTCTGACTCTTTGTGACCATGAATAAGATTATAAGTATCTTAGTTCTTGTAAGTTGGTAATATCAGTGATGATATCACTATCTTGCTGTCTTGTCTTCTGTTCATTTTCTTCTATTGTTCTCAGTTTTTATAAATATCAGAATCTTCTTCAAATCTTCCTCAATACTCAAATACTCAGTACATATTCATTCAGCACCCATTCATTCATGCCTCTTATTTTTTCTTATTTCAAGTACTCCATTCCTACTTCATTCCACCTACATATCTCCTAACATACAGAATTCTCATTTCAATGTGAAAAAAGCAGACAGAAGCAAGTTTTTGTACAAAGCTACTTTTGCTGCTTTCAACGAATGTTCCTTTCTCATAACTAACTCTATACGTCTTGTTATTTTTCCTGCATTAGCATGTTTTAATGTTTTTCAAATCAATTTTCCATCTTCAGCAGGCCTTCTGTAAAGTTACATAAATACATCTGCTTGCTCAATTTTTTAAAAGTGCCATTTATGTATACCTTTTAATTGTTCTCTGTGTTTTCCCTGTGAAACATAACTAATCCAGTTTATGATACATCAAGTTTTTGATCCATATTTGTTGATGTAAAATCTAAAATGCGACAGATCATTTAATAATTCCTTACATATTTATTTGTAGAGGCATTTAGCAATACAACTAAGACATCACACATCCTTTTTTTAAACTCCCTGCTCAGTACTGATTTGCTAAGCACTTCTTAATTCCCATGCTTTATTTGCTTCTGTCATAAACTGTACTTTATCGGATTCTGCAAAAAACCCCCCCACCAATTCCATATCTGTGTAAAATGTAACATAATTCGAACCTAATTACCTCATCATATATTTTCTCTAAATCAACCAACATGCAAAATAAATTTTTCTCATATTCATAATTTCTCAGTGATATGGTACAAAAGCCAGGTCTGCATACCATCTGTTCAGCACATATTTTGCTCATTGTCACTTGTCATATTGTCTCCTTGAAAATTCTGATAGATGCTTTCCCAAGCATACTTAACAAACTAAACCTCCTCTTGGGGTTTTTTTCCATTCTTTTTTTTCTTTTTTTGTAGTTTGTATTCTCTTTTTCTTCCAATCCCCAAGCACAGATGTTTAACAAGCAAATTTCAATGTTTCTCCAGTTACACTGACTGCAGCTTCAGCCTCTCCATTGATTACATTCTCACAGTGTTTATGACTTCCTTTCATCATTTTTTCTTGGACAATTATATTTGCAACACTTGTTTTTGACACATTTCTATCATTCCCATACAAATCTCTAAAACAGTTCTTCCAGAAAACCTGCACTTTAGTTTTATTCTAAATGTTTAATTTTACTGTTTGGGAAGTTCCTTGTTTACCCCTCTTCACCCACTTTAGAAATCATTGTTTTTTTACAGCAAAATGATTCTGCATTTTTATCTTTAAGTGTTCCTTGTTCTCTTTGACTACATTCTTTCTTAGATATTATGCAATGTCTTTTCTTCTTACATTCTGCAGCAACCTTTCTCTTATATGAACTTTTTTACATTTAAAATTTTAAAATGCAAAATCATTCTTTTTCATACTTCGTTAACCTAATTCATCATACTTTTGCAGTATAATGTAACATAATTCTTATCTCTCTTTTTCATCCTCCTTCCTTAATATTCTATTCAATCTGCTGGGAAATTAAACTACCGTGTTTTTCGGAGTATAAGGCGCACTTTTCCCCCCTAAAAGAGGCTGAAAATTTGGGTGCGTCTTATACTCCGAATGTAGCTTTTTCAAAGCTTTTTTTCAGCCCTAACAAGGCACTAGTGAGTGAAAGCGATCTCCATGCTTTGCCTGCTTTTCTCATTGCTTTTCTCTCCAAAGATCACTTGTGCTTTCAGAGCTGTTTTTTATCCCCAAGCAGGGAATAAAAAGCGCACGTGCACATCAGAGGTGGGTTTCAGCAGGTTCTGACCAGTTCTGGAGAACCAGTAGCAGAAATTTTGAGTAGTTCCGGCAAATACCACCTCTGACTGGCCCTGCCCCCATCTATTCTCTGCCTCCCGAGTCTCAGCTGATTGGGAGGAAATGGGGATTTTGCAGTAACTTTCCCTGGAGGGAATGGAGATTTTATAGTATCCTTCCCCTGCCACACCCACCAAGCCATGCCTCGCCCACCATGCCACACCTACAGAAACGGTAGTAAAAAAAATTGAATCCCACCACTGGTGTGTGCTCAAAACCAGAAAACTAACATGCTGAAGCTGACCAGACTAAGGACGCTAGCCAGATGAATACCTGGTAGGCAGATTTCCCCCCCTATTTTCCTCCCCAAAAACTAAGCTGTGTTTTATATTCCGGTCCATCTTATACTCTGAAAAATACGGTAACTCTTAATAGCTTTTCATACAGTATTTCCACCTTCTGTTCAGCACATTTGACTTTCATAGTTCATTATAGTCCTTTCCCTGAAGTTCTCTTCTTAACCCGTCCTATTAGTGCTCCACATTCAGAAATTCCCATCATTTTAGTATCCTTCATTAAAAATTACCTTTACCTTTCATCATAAATCAATGATGTTTTAGCTTTATTTTTGCCTTGCATACATGTTAATAGTTTCAAGTTTAAATAACATATTAAAATAGTTATTTGTGTATTAGCATAGTTATAACAATTACATAGATGTCTAGCAAACAATCACTGTTATCATTCATACTTCTATTTCAAATGGCTGAGTCACTTTGTCTTGCCTATTTTCCAGTGTGCTGCGTCTACACTCCATAGCTGGGATCAATCCTCCTTTCTGACAACAACTGAGAGAACTTTTTAAATTATTCCTACGTCACTCTGTGCTCTAGCTCCACCCCCTTCTCCTTTTACCTCCCCAGTCTTTCTCTCAGTTGCTGACAGACTGGGTGGATTTCCTCTGTGCTCTAGGTTAGTGTGTTAGGCTTTTGGTTATTTTTGATTAGTGATTTAAAACCCCTTTAATTTTTTTCGGTTTAGTAGTAATTTCTGGTTTACCCTTATTGATTGCTGTTTGCCTCGCTGTGTTGCCGATTTCGTGCCTGCTGGTCAGGTCGGGTCGTGCCTAGCGCTTCCAGCGCCACAGCAGCCGGACTCTGTCCCTGCGGGGCGGATCCGGCTTGGATTTATTGCTGCCGGTGGAGGGGGGGCGGGGCGGTTCGCCGTCGTAGCCCTCACCTCGCCCGTTCGCTTCGCAAGTCTCCCGGCCAGTGAGGCGGCAGAGGGAGGCAATTTACAGCAAGTTCTACATTTGCCTGCCTGCTCACAGCTCTGCAAGTTATTCCGGCCTCCGTCCCGACAGGGAGCTGCGGGCGGGGCCGCGGAAAATCGCCGGCTGCCGGAGCGATCGAAAAGCAGTGAGGAGCGCTTTTGAGAGCCGGGGGGGGCGGCGGCTGGGATCGTCGCCGCCGCTCCGTTGTGATAGCTTGCGGCCTGACTGCTCGTGGCAGGCGCGGCTAAATCTGGGCTTGGCGCGGCCGCCATTTTAGAGGCGTGGCCTCCGCCCTATTCGCCCTTCGCCCGGCGCTTTCCCCTTGCTCACTCGAAGCCCTTTCTTTTGGGCCGTTAGGTGCTCCTGGCTGTTGTTTGTGGTCAGTGCACCAGGGGGCCATAAGTCCTTGTCTTGGGGGAGGCGGCTGTCTCACCCCACGGAGCTCAGGCGACGGGCGGCTGCCCATTAATCCCTCTGCACCGCCCCTTCAGAGGGAGGGGGCGGTAATCAGGAGCCCTAGGCGTTGCAATCTACATTGCAAAGCAGAGCAAAAGCACGCAAACAAAGCAAACTAAGTAAAGCACGCTTGCTAGGCTCAGCTGAGCAAATCAAAGCAAAGCATAGCAGAGTTAACAAAGCAAGCGAAGCAAAGCAAGGCACTGCAGCAAGCAAAGCATAGCAAGGCATTGCAACGCAAGCAAGCCAAAACAACACAAAGCGTAGCAAAGCAAAGCAAAACAAACAAAGCTAAGCACAGCAACGCAAAGCAAAATAAGCAGGGCAAAGCATTGCAGAGCATTGCACAGCATAGCAAAGCATAGCAAGCACAGCACAGCACAGCACAGCAAAGCAAAGCAAAGCAAAGCACAGCAAATCAAATCAAATCAAATCAAATCAAATCAAATCAAATCAAATCAAATCAAATCAAATCAAATAATCAAATCAAATCAAATCAAATCAAATCAAATCAAATCAAATCAAATCAAATCAAATCAAATCAAATCAAGGCAAGGCGAAGCGAGTCGGGGCGGGGCGGGGCGGGGCGGGGCGGGGCAGGGCGGGGCGGGGCGGGGCGAGGCGAGGCGAGGCGAAGCAAGGCAAAGCAAAGCAAAGCTAAGCTAGGAGAGGGAATCATCCAACTTAATTTGGATACCCATTATCTCCCATTCATGGCGGATTCCTCTCTATCTTCTGACCTCGAGCAGGAGGTCAGCCCTGTTCGATCAACAAGATCACATAAGAAAAAGAGGGACAAGAGGTCGGCTAGCTCCAGCCATCAATCACGCCTCCCGAAGAAGTCAGGGGGAGAGGACAGGGACGCCCTTCGCTGTCATAAGGCGTTTGAGAAACAATTCGAGAAGGCCAGGTTGGCCGCAGCCTTGTTGGTGCGTCCTGAGACGAGCAGAGCCCAGACCTTGGCTACTGATCTCGAGGTGGGGATGTCTGGCCAGATGTCCCCCACTCCTCTGGCTATGAGTAAGAGGGTATCTCAGTCTATGCCCGATGTCTCTACTGCAGGGGCGGACCTTCTAAGGCTGCCCGCCAGACAAGCTCCTTCGGCTACCTTTACGCCCACAGCGGCGGGTCTGCGTCCAGTGGATCCAGCTCCCGCGAACCCACAGGTCGATTTCCAGACCATGCTGTCCTCTGCCCTGGCCACGATCATGGCAGCCGGAGCCCATCAACCGGTTCAGCCTCAGTCAGCAGGGGGCCGGCTGGAGCCTTCTTCTGCACACAGGACGCACAGATCAAGGTCCCTGCTTCGGCAGGTGTCCGATTCCTCAGACGGTTCAGAGGAGGAGGAGGAGACGTATCCGGAGGATCTCGAGTTTTCCGAGGATGAGGGCCTGCTTCCTGATACTCCTGCCTTCTCAGGCCTGTTTCGCCCATCATTGTTTAAGTCTCTCCTCCATAAGGCTCGTTTAACGACAAATCTGGGATCGGTGGGGGCGCAACTCCCTCCGTCTCAACCTGAGGCTGGCCCACACGATGCGTTGTTCAAACAGGCCAAACGTGAAAAGGATTTTGTGCCTTGTCCCCAGTTGTTCACTGCTGTGCTCCAGGCTCCGTGGGCTCAGCCTGGGTCTCTGACTGCGCCCAACAATCTGGACAAGAAATTATACTGCTCCGCCCCTGAATTGGAGGCTCTCCTGGACCTACCATCTGTTGATGCTCCGGTGGCGACCCTCACCTCTCATTCGGTGGTCTCGACTGACCCGTTAGATGCCCTGAAGGCGGAGGACCGGCGGATGGAGCTGGCTTTGCGTAAGTCGCATCAGGCAGTGGCCTGGGCGGTTAGGACTGCCACGGCTACATCATTCTTCAACCGCGCTTCACCGATCTGGCTGTGCTAGCTACAGGAGCGTCTCCCCCCGGAAGAGACACGCTTACATCAAGATGTGAATAAAATCATTGCGGCCACCGAGTACTCTGCCGATGCTTCACTAAACTCAGTCAAGTTTGTCTCTAGAGCCTTGGCTTCCTCAGTGACGGCTCGCCGACTTTTCTGGCTTCGCCCCTGGAAGGCGGACATCAAAACCAAGTGGAAGCTGGCATCGGCACCTTACAAGGGTTCTTCTCTGTTTGGGCCCGCATTGGATCCTCTTCTTGTGGAAGATAAGGACAAGCGGAAGGTCCTCCCATCGACCTTTCGTAGGCAGGACAGGCGATTTCACCCGTATTCACAACGCCAGTCCTTTCGGAGCTATGCCGGGCCCGGGGGGTCCTCGGCCTACCGTCCTTCATTCCACCCTGCCGACCCTTCTTCAGACAGACAACGCTTCCGTGATAGGGGCAGAGCGCAGGTTCCTTCGAAGCGTCCATTCCGTGGGGCAGGCTCCAGGCCCTATCGAAGGGGCAAATGACTCACCGCCGGAAGGCCCGGTGGGGGGTCGCCTCCGGGACTTCCACAGCCAATGGACATTGTCGACCTTGGATGTTTGGATTCGCCGTACGGTCTCCGACGGCCTTCGTATAGAGTTCATCTCCCGACCTCCAAACCGTTTTGTCAAGTATCCCGTTCCACGTTCTGCAAGAGAAGTTTGGCTCATGGCGGCAGAGATCACTCACCTGTTAGAAATCAAGGCCATAGAACAGGTCCTGTTGAACCAGCAAGGGACCGGCTTTTACTCCATCCTGTTCCTGGTGTTGAAGAGGGGTCAGGGGCATCCTCAATTTAAAGCAATTGAATTTGGCTGTCCTGTATCGACGCTTCAAAATGCACTCGCTATGCTCCATTCTAGCTTCAGTGCGCCAGTGAGACTGGATGCAATCAGTGGACCTTCGGGAGGCCTACCTCCACGTTCCAGTGCACCCGTCACATCGTCGTTACCTGCGGTTCGAATTTGCTGGGACTCACTACCAGTACTGTGCCATGCCGTTTGGGCTCTCCTCTGCCCCCAGGGTCTTTACCAAGCTGGTGGCGGCCCTAGCGGCCTCGCTTCATGCTATTCCAGTGAGGCTGCTCTGCTACCTAGACGATGTGTTGATCCTGTCATCCTCCCGGGAGCGAGCAGTTCGGGACAGGGAGTTGGTGCTCCACGCCTTCCGTGTGCACGGCTTCACTGTGAACATGGAAAAGAGCCACCTCGTTCCATCGACGTCCATCTTACACCTTGGGTCCGTGATAGATTCGGAAAGAGGCCAGGTGTTCCTGTTCCCAGAAAGGATACAGAATGTCTCGGCATTGGTGGACAAGGTCTTGGCCCTGAGGTCAGTGCCCCTGGCGACCCTGTCGCAGCTGCTGGGGAAGCTCGTGTCCTGCATACACATCGTACCGTGGGCACGCAGACACTCCCAGCAGTTGCAGTGGCTACTCCTGCCGTACCAACGGAAAGGCTGCGCGAGTTCGTCGAAGAAGGTGTTCCTGCCTCCTCAAGTCCGGCTGTCTCTTCGCTGGTGGAAGTCTCCGGCCATCCTTCGGGGCAGCCATTTCCTGGATCTGGACTGAGTGGTGATAACCACGGATGCCAGCTTGCACGGTTGGGGGGGCCACATGGCGAACAAGGTAGCCCAAGGCAGGTGGTCCTGGGCAGAGCGTCAACACAACATCAACCTTCACGAGCTTCGGGCGATCCGCCTGGCTCTACTTCACTTCAAATCGGAGGTCCAAGGACGCCATGTGTTGATCCTCATGGACAACACGTCCGTGAAGGCGCACGTGAACAAGGAAGGAGGAACGAGGTCTCGAGCCCTGATGTTCGAATCGGAGGGCCTGTTCAACTGGGCGGAGCGCCATCTTCTGTCGATCCGGGCGGACCATATTTCCGGGGCGGCAAACGTTCAGGCAGACTGGCTGAGCAGAGAGCTGATCGACCCGGCAGAATGGCAGCTTCACCCGTGGCTGTTCCGGGAGTTGACTCTCAGGTTTGGGACTCCCGTGATCGACCTATTCGCCAGCCCCTCCAATGCTCAGCTTCCTCGCTTCATGTCACGCTATCCCAGCCCGGCGGCAGAAGGCGTGGACGCGCTCAGGTGTCGTTGGCCGGGGGGGGGGGGCTGCTGTATGCCTTTCCACCAGTTGTTCTGATCCAACAGGTGGTGCGGAAGTTAGTGGCGGAACAAGCAGAGCTGGTACTGATAGCTCCCCATTGGCCACGCCGGCCCTGGTTCGCAGATCTCGTCGAGTTCTCCGTCAGCAGGCCGTGGATTATCCCGCCACATCGGATTGTGCTGTGCCAAGGGGCCATCTTCCATCCAGAGCCGCAGTGGCTCCAGTTGGCCGTGTGGCGTTTGAGCGGGTCCTCTTGAAGAAGGGTAGGTTGTCCGATGATGTGATCGGGACAATGCAGTCATCTCGTCGTCCTTCCACCATGAGAATTTACGAGGCGACATGGAAGGCGTTCTGTCGCTGGGCGGTGTCTCGGCATGTGGACCCGACCTCTGCGGTCATCCAAGATGTTTTGGATTTTCTTCAGGCCGGATTGGCGAAAGGCTTGGGTCCGGCCACCTTGAGGCGTCAGGTGGCGGCTTTGTCCACGGTCATCTCTTGCCCGCCGTACCGGTCCTTGTCTCACCACCCGTGGGTTCGGGATTTTCTGCATGGAGCTACTAACATCCGTCCCCCTACAGTTCATAGATATCCTTCCTGGGACCTGTCGCTAGTTTTGCAAGCTTTAACGGCTCCCCCGTTCGAACCCCTGGGTTCAGTGTCTCTGAAGTTTCTGTCCTTTAAGGTTGCATTTCTGCTGGTGATCACATCGGCTCGCCGTGTGTCAGAGTTGGCGGCCTTGTCGGTCCGGAAGGACCTGTGTATCTTTCACGCTAACACGGTTGTTCTGCGGCTTGACCCAGCGTTTACTCCTAAAGTTAATTCCTGGTTTCATCGTTCTCAAGAAATAGTACTTCCGGACTTTTGTCCTAACCCGAGGCATCAACGGGAGGTCCAGTGACATACTCTGGACGTTCGTAGGGCCTTGAGACATTACATCCGGCGTACAGCCTCGTTTCGGAGATCAGAGACGCTGCTCGTTTCTTTCCATCCGGCGTCCATGGGCCAGAAGATCTCGTTGGCTACGGTGGGTCGGTGGATTAAGGCCTGTATCTCCTTGGCGTACCAGCAGCAGGCCTGTCCCGTTCCTGCAAGGATGTTGGCTCACTCGACGAGGAGTGCGGCTGCGGCGGCGGCTTGGGCGACGCAGGCATCTGTATTGGACATCTGTCGAGCGGCTACCTGGACCTCTCTGTCGCCCTTCATCAGACATTATAGAATCGATGCTTACGCTTCTGCAGAGGCGTCCTTTGGCCGGAGGGTCTTGCAGAGTGTGGTTGGGGCCCCTTCGGGGGGCAGTCAGCCTCCCGCCCCTGGGGTTTAGGCTTGGGTATGTCCCAGCTATGGAGTGTAGACGCAGCACACTGGAAAACGGACGTTGTCTTACCTGAATGTCCATTTTCTGGGTGCTGCGGATACACTACATTCCCTCCCTTACTGGGCTTCCTGCATTGTTGATTGTTTGGTTGTTATTGGTTAATAAAATTGAGTTGTATCATATGCTGTACTGCACCTTCGTTCAAGACTGAGGAAGTAAAAGGAGAAGGGGGTGGAGCTAGAGCACAGAGTGACGTAGGAATAATTAAAAAAGTTCTCTCAGTTGTTGTCAGAAAGGAGGATTGATCCCAGCTATGGAGTGTATCCGCAGCACCCAGAAAATGGACGTTCAGGTAAGACAACGTCCGTTCCCATCCATGTCTTTATGTTATAGGACAAGGTCCCCATGTCTAGGGATGCAGCCCACTTCCAGACCTTGAGCCATTCAGAACCGGGCTGTAGAAGTAGCAGGTGAACACACATTCACACACACACCCCTTACGTAAGCAAATGCATGTGCTCCACTTACACTAGCGAAATGCATGTGTGCCTTGGCCGCCACTCATACAGAACCACCACCTCACCCACCTGGCTGGTCCGCAAAGGTGGAAAGGTTGGGGAACTCTGTAATAGAATATCTCCTTCCCCAGATTGCATTTATTCATAATGTTGTACTGTTCTTCCATTAGGAATATTTACTGAAGTATAACATGCAACAATCACCAGTTTATGGATTCCTACTTAAAATCCATCCATAGCAAAAGACAACACCAATTTATACTTTCTGCATATATTTTTTCTCTTTCATAATTAAATCTATATGTTCTCATCTCTACACAGGCCTTAACATCACTGCAGAAAATCAGACCACAGTGATTGTGATCTGATACATTCCTCCCTTTACTCTTAGATCCTTAGGCATATAGTGCATCTATTTTCTATTTTTCTTTCCAACTCTGCATATTTAGCTAGTAAAACAGGACCAAAAAAAGATTAACCTTTGACAATGTGTGATGTGAGGCCAAGGTTATCTCCCCTACTGTACGTTTAATGACTATGACAATTTCACAGCATGATATCAAAGAGACTAGGGAGTTATATGTAGGCAATGTTTCCTAGCATTTACTTGAGCAAAGTGTATATTGCCATCAGCTAAGGGAGAATAGTGTAATGTTTGTTTTTACTGGAATGGATCTCTCTGTTTTTATGCCTATGTTCTTTGATATTCCTGAATTACCAGTAACTCATAAAATAATTAAGGAACATCCCGTAAAAGAGATCACTTTTTTGGACTGGAGTAATTATTTGAAGGACTCAAAGACTGCTGTAACTTTGTGAAAACACATAATAATAGTTGTATTGTAGCTCATGATTCCTTTTGTGCTTTGTTTTTGGCTTAATAAGTAGGTGGCACTTTCGTTAACTATATTTATTTCCTTTTTGAACTGGGATCGTGCTCCCATTTGGAATGAGAAGAAAAAGAAGCAAAACCTTCCTCCTGAATATGTCCATAAAGGAAATCTTATTATACAGAGGAGTTCTAACTACACAATCACTATTTCAAATTTTTGGTACTATATAAAACCAAGAAACACAGATAGTTAACAATTGACTTTCCATTGGAACAATAAAACAAAACAAAAGCAAACAAAGAACAAAAAAAAAAAACCCAACAAAAAAACCCAAGAAGGACAAAAGTGCTATTTGGTTGTGTTTGCTTCTAGCATGATTTGTGGTTATCTCTGAATTGGAAAAATTGTTGTCATACTTTTAAGTTTCCAGAGAAACCCATTTTATGTGTAGACTAACCTAGAAATGCCAAAAATGATTGGGGAAGCTGCCACACCGAAGGCATTTCACATTGCGTGGGGTCTCTTCTTTCCTGAATGGAACTTTATGGGGGAGCTGTAATTTTTCACATCAGACAAAATGTGCTCCTATTCTTTCATTGTTTTATTGTAGTAAATAAAAAAAAAAACTATTAGAAAGTTTATACTAAGTACTTATGTGTCTTCCTTCAAATTTCCTATGTGGGGGATGTTAATAACTTCTAACTACTGAGAGAAAGATTTTTGTGCCCGATGGTATGCAATTGGGGTTTTTTTTTTTTGGAAAGGTAATATAAAGTAGAACACTAACAAGCTGCTTCAGCTTCACTGCCAGAGGTCTGAAAGTACTGTGGGGAATTGTTATAGTAACACTGGGTAAAAATATCTTTTTCATAACTAAATGAATTTAAATCAACTATGACTGAGAATATATAAAAAAGATTGATAGGTGCAGTCCTCCTCAGCTCTAATTATTTTTAAATAATAACTCCAATATTTAGATGCATAGAAATAGTTTAATAATATTTAGTAATATTTTAATAAAGAGATTTTTCATTTTGGTTTTATTTGTATACTTCTAGTCTGTCAGTATGTACCCAAATAAATAAAACAAATGAATGTCTGGAAACATATGTACATATGTTCCTGTATGAGAGAGTATGCTACAGTGGTGTGGTGTTTAAGAAAGAAAAGAAATATTTTTTCAGATGCAACTGGAAAGGAATAAACACAGACCTTTAAAAATGAAAAGGTTTACAAAGTTGGTTTATTTGACCAAGGTAAAAATGTATATGATTGTCTTTCTAGCAGCTTTTAATGGGTTTTTCTTGACAAAGTCTTAGTGATGAGGCATTAAAGATTTTGTTTATAGGTAAGATATGAGAAGAAGAGAGTTTTGTTGCATTTTTAGAGAAAGTGACAAGCTACAGTATTAAAATTGAGCAGAGATTAAGAAAAGACAACAAGAAATTATTTGAAGAGCTTAAAAATTAAAATTTACAATACGGTACTGTTTCTACATAGTAGTTCCTAATGGAATGTTCTTGATTAAGTTTAAATGATGAGTTTTTTAAAAAAAATATATACTTAGGGATAGAACATGAACATACTTTTTTTCTTCTTTGTACTTTTAGAGAAAACAAGATACTATGTAAAGAAAGGAAAGGAATATGAAATTGATTTACTTGTTTAAAGAAAATGGAGTGGGTGGAATAGAATAGAATAGAATGGAATGGAATGGAATGGAATAGAATATTTCTATTCTATTCTAGCACTTAATGGATGCTTGCTAATTATGATCTCACGATGAGGCTTTATTGTTTGGATATAGATAAAATATGAGATATGGGATAATGAGATTTTTGGTCAAAATGTTAGAGATGGTATTACTGAAATTGTACTTGTCTTGGTGAAGGGGGAAGTCATCCGATTGTGCTTATTGTAGAGTTGGACAATCATACAATAGGCCATTAACTGTTCACTCTGCTGCACTTATTTCTGAAAATAGTTTCAAAGGCACAATGGTCCTCTGCTATGTTAGGAAAAAAATGTTTTCCGTAAAAGAGGGGAAATAATTGGAGTTATTGGAAAGAATCCTTATGTAGATATTCCCGCTTTTTCTCTCCTGCTGTTCTCAAGGAACATCCTTAACCATCTGATTTCCAGGTTCCAGATACACATTTGGATGAAAGCTGTGTGGGAGAAATAAGAACAAGTTTAAAATGTTACTTTAAATAACTTAAGTAGACATACATGAAGAAGCTCTCATTTAAATATCATTGTTGTCCACGGTATTTCCCCCCTTGGGGATTAAAACTGTCTCTTGTTTTGATGAGCTGCCTTGTAAGAATCTGCTATAATCATAGCTTTCTGCTGAAGGGTGCTTTAAAAAGATTTAGGCTGTAGCTGAAGATCTTTTGGTACATAATATGTGATTGATAAACTAAATCCCACTGAAGATGTGAGTTAGTTACTATCCATTTAAAACTTTGGTCATATATTTAACAGCAAGAGAATAACCACAATAATCTTGCTTTTTTTCTCTCTCTTTGTCCCGAGATATTTTTATAATCCTTTTCTGGTAAATGTCTATGAAGATTCTCAGTCATCCAGTCCTGGTTGTCCCAAAAGTGCTTTTTTCAAAAGGCAAGTGAACTTTGTTTTTCCTTGAAGATGTTTTGCTTCTCATCCTTGCAGTCTTCAGGGAATATAAATCCTTCCATCCTCCACCATTCAGTCAGAACAGATGAAGCTTCTTGGATGAGAAGCAAAACATCTTCAAGGAAAAACAAAATCCACTTGCCTTTTGAAAAGAACACCTTTGGCACTTTTCTGGTAAGGTTTCCAGATGTCTGGCAAATGAAGGATGTGTCCTCCTTTTTGTCCTCATGTCCACCATGTGGCACTTGTGGTAGCCTTAAAATCAAATACTGTTTGCCTTACTGAATGTCTTTTAAAGAAAAGATTAGACTGTTTTCACAATAGTTTTTCAAACTTTGCTGTAAAGTGACCTTGTAAATTGTCTGCTTTTTTTCTTTCTCTCATCTGTTGACAGCCCAGATTTACATTATTTCCTAATTCCAGCAATTGGCTTCAATTCAACTTCTTCAAATCACTCTGGTTTAGATGACATGACCTGTCATACATTACTATGGTGAAATTTGAAAAGTGTGTTGTCATCAGTTGTGTATTATCCCTAGCATATGTTCTTGAAAATAAAGATTTGTCAGAAAAATATTGCGGTTGAAAACCGCTGTTTCTGATGCTGAGAGAAATAATTTCATATTCTTTCATGTACATTTTTTTGCAGGTTTTTTTTGTTGTTGTTGGTCAAGGAGGTTAAATAGTTACCGTATTTTTCGGAATATAAGACGCACCTACCTTTTTTGGTGTTTTTTTTAAAATAGTTTTTTATTTTTTAGACAAACACACATACAAACATACTATGTATTTTCTTTGAACAGAGTATTTGGCTGGTTAATAAATTTAAACAGTGTTTAATCATTTCAATTAAATTTACAATTTCTATATTTCCTTTTTGCCATATTTATTCCTCATCCATTTTTTTAAAAAAACAATATTACCCTTCATCCTCATCTCTAATCTTAATCAAATTCAATTTTTCCCTTCTATTCTATATTATACTCCTTCCCATTGTCATCTATTTTTATATCCATCCTCACATTGATTAATTATGTAATATTACAGTTGTTTAATACAAATTTAACATTTTAATATAAGTCAATTAGTTATATAACTATCTTTTTTGTATATTAATCAATATGAACATGAATATTTCAATTATTTCCATGCAATCCAATTTCTTACAAATCAATTAATTATATTTACCAATAATAATAAACCAAATAATTTCCCCCATATATTCCTCCAAACCACAACTTAACCATTTCTGCTTTCAACACAATATCTCAATTATTCAACACAAGTATCTCAATTATTACAATTCCCTAGTTAAATAGAGCTTTTTTTCTTTTGTGTTTTAAAATCTTGAACTCTCCTCTTTTGCCCTAAATTTCCCATTATTTGCACCTACCTTTTTTGGTGAGGAAAAAGAAGAAAAAGAAATCTCCCTCTGTCTCTGCCTAATTTTGCCTCGTTGCAGCAAACAGCCTGCTTTACTTTCAGTTTCGTTTTCAGCATAGCTTGATTAGCACAAGGGGAAAAAAAATCTGCTCTAGCACTCTTTGTAGCAAGCAGCAGAGCCCTGCAAAACAGCTGAGAGCAAATCAGCTGAGAGTCGGGAGGCCAATCTAATCAACTTGTGCTAATTAGCCTATGCTGAAGCTAAAAGGAGCTGTTTTTTCTTGCTGTTTGCTTGCAAGGAGGTGACTGCTGCAAGGCACAGGCCAAAAGGTGGGGGCCAGTGGGTGGGCAGGGCTACATTTGGTGTATAAGACTCACCTAAATATTCACCCCCTTTTTTGGGGTAAAAAGGTACATCTTATACTCTGAAAAGTATGGTAGCATACCCTTCTTTTTCCCCATTTGTGCAACTTTCTAATTGTCCATGTACTCCTTTGCCTGTCCAGCTATCTGCTAACCCCATTCTCTGGAGACCTGATTTGCTATTGCTTTTGATTGCTGTTGCAGATTGTTGGTAGTGATACCCAGCATGAAAGACAAAAGCTGGGATGAACTGGCTTGCATTAATTCCTGAACAATGGGATTTCTGTTCTTAAAAACTTGACATCTAACTACTTTTCATGACAAAGTGATCTCATTTTCTTGATGATGACATAGTATCTTATAAATTGCAGTGTCAGTCTACCAGATGTTTCTTCTGTAAAGACAATGGGGGAGATTCAAAAGGTTTTCAAAATTTTATCAGCTTATGAACAAACAGAAACATTGGGAAAAACCGAAGTGCATTAGTTGGATAGGAAATAATCTTACCATGTTTTGGAGAAGCAGAACTTGCCATTTTTAAGGAAAGTTTTTTTTTAATGGAGCAACTGAGGTGACAGTATTACTTGGTAATATTTATTGCTAGCATGACCAATAAATGAGGCTGGGATGACCAGAAATGTGAAGTGTTCCTTTAAGAACACTTTAAGGACTTTAAGAACACTTTTCCTTTAAGAAAAAATAGGCCTCATGCATGCCCTGAGTCTAGTCATATGAATCTATGGCAAAGGACAACATAATAACAGAGTTGGACAATACTTGAAGGTCTTCTAGTCCAACCCCCTGCTCAAGCAGGAGACCCTATACCTGTGATGGCAAAGCTATGGCACGGGTGCTACAGGTGGCACATGGAGCCATATCAGTGGCCACGCGAGCTCAGTTCCGGCACGCAGGTGTGCGCCAGCTGATTTTTGGGCCTTCTGGGCCACCAGAAGTCAGGAAACACACTGTTTCCGGCCTCCGGAGGGCCTTTGGGGGGGTGGGAAAGGCCGTTTTTGCCCTCCCCAGGCTCCTAGAAAGGCTCTGGAGCCTGGGGAGAGCAAAAAACAGGCCTACCGGGCCCACTGTGCCATCATGTGCCAAAAGCGGGGGGAGCACGGAGGGGGCAGGGTGCATAGAATTATGGATGTGGGCATGTATGTGTGTGACCCCACTGCGCTCCCCCCCGCTTTTGGCACGCAATGGCAAAAAAGTTAGCCATCACTGTCCTATACCTTTTCAGACAAGAGGCTGCCTCCAGTGATGGAACACCCAGGACTTCTGAAGGCAAGCTGTTCCACTGTTTAATTGCTCTCACTGCTGGGAAATTTCTCCTTAGTTCTAGGTTGCTTCTCTCCTTGATTAGTTTCCGTCCATTGCTTCTCATCTTGCCTTCTGGTGTTTTGGAAAATAGATTGACCCCCCCCCCCTCTTCTTTGTGGCTGCCCCTCAAATATTGGGATAATTTTGGAGTGAATATAAATATAAAATCATTGATTTTACTGCTCATGATGAAAGTTTGAGAGAGGTAATATAAGGATGAGGAAAACCTCTGGATGAGGGACAGTCCTGAAGAATGGATTTAAAAAAAGGAAAAAATGTTGAATAAAAAAAAGAAGTGAAAGAAATTATAGCAAAAGCAGAAAGACTGCAGGAGGAGAAAATGCATATACTCATATGAGAAAGTATTAGAAGTCAGAATTCATGTGTCCAAAGAATGAATGGAAAGTGTAAGGGAGAGAATGCTGTTTGAAATAGAGTGAAAGGCATTATGTTTCAAAGAACTGCAGAAATGTGAGGAGGTATATCTAATATAAGGAACAGAAAACGATGCTCATTAAAAGTTAAAGCAGATGAGAAAAAATGCACACAAGACAGCAAGAATTGCAGAACATAAGAATAAAGATAACTGCATAATATGTATAGACATAAAAACATAGTTGCAAATAATGTAATCAAATGGAGCCAGGAGTGACAGTTTCAAAGAAGTATACAAAATGCAGACTGATTTTGATGAATTTTAAGTGAATGAAGAGTCCTGAATGGAACGGAAACCAAATTCAATGAAATAATTTCAGATGAAACTGAGGTGCAAATGTGCTGGAAGCAGTCTTTAGAGATTTGTATGGATATATAGTAATTTGTAAAAGAATAAAACTGGACCAAATATTAGAAATGTTAGTGGCCAAGAAAAAATATATATTAATGAAACGTAAGTCATAAATACTGTGAGAATAGAATAGAATAGATAGAATAGAACAGAACAGAACAGAACAGAACAGAACAGAACAGAACAGAACAGAACAGAACAGAACAAGGATGATTGCTGCCCCTTGTTAATGTAGTGTAGTTATGGATAAATGGATGGGAAATGCTAATGGTGACAGCAGAATTTTATGTTGGCTGGAAATATGAATATACATTTAACATTTCTATGCAAGTGATGCAGGGGTGGGTTCTACTTACCTTTACTACCAGTTTGCAATGGGATCGCACATGCACTTGTGCTTCGCTCACTTGCACATCTTGCTTCTGCTCATGCGCAGATTGCCAGTCGCCAACATCCGGGGCAGATCGCCAACATCCGGGGTAGATCGCCAATCGCCAACATCCGGGGCAGTGGATGTTGTCCGAACCAGGGACAACCCACCACTGATGTGATGCCATATTGTTGGCTGAAAACTCAAATATTTTGCAACAAATGTTAGATTATTTGTTATAATCTAAAAGATGTGTATATCTGTGCACATGAGCACGCACATAGACAGACACGCATACAGTTTAGGCCAGTTTTTGGTGTAGTGGTTAAAGGTATCAGGCTAGAAATGGGAATTCTAGTTCTCCCAAGCCAGCTAGGTAACTGAGTCAATCACCTTCTATTGACCCTATGAGGAAGGCAGTGGCTAGCAACTTCTGAAAAATGTTGCCAAGAAAACTGTATGGACTTGTCTAGGCAGTCTCCAAGAGTCAAACATATCTCAAAAGGCAATCACTTCATACACAAACATATATAAACACATATCTCTATGCACATACATGTAAACTTAAGGCTAACATTGGGTAGTATAACCAGATAAAATAACAGAGTTGGAAGGGACCTTGGAGGTCTTCTAGTCCAACCCCCTGCTTAGGTAGGAAACCCTACACCACTTCAGACAAATGGTCATTCAACATCTTTTTAAAAACTTCCGGTGTTGGAACATTCACAACTTCTGGAGGCAAGTTGTTCCACTGATTAATTGTCCTAACTGTCAGGAAATTTCTCCTTAGTTCTAGGTTGCTTCTCTCCTTAATTAGTTTCCACTCATTGCTTCTTGTCCTACCCTCAGGTGTTTTGGAGAATAGCTTGACTCCCTCTTCTTTGTGGCAGCCCCTGAAATATTGGAACACTGCTATGATGTCTCCCCTAGTCTTTCTTTTCATTAAACTATCCAGTTCCTGCAACCATTCTTCATATGTTTTAGCCTCCAGTCCCCTAATCATCTTTGTTGCTCTTCTCTGCACTCTTTCTAGAGTCTCAATATCTTTTTTACATGGTGGTGACCAAAACTGAATGCAATATTCCAAGTGTGGCCTTACCAGGGCATTATAAAGTAGTATTAACACTTCACGTAATCTTGATTTTATCCCTCTGTTTATGCAGCCTAGAACTGTGTTGACTTTTTTGACAGCTGCTGCACACTGCAGGCTCATATTTAAATGGCTGTCTGCTAGGATCCAATACCTCTCTCACAGTTAGTGATTGAGGCAAGTGCCTTGGAAGTGAAATCTCGGTGATGAGGAATTAGAAGTTTAATGTTTTGGGATAGAATGGAATGGAATGGAATAGAATAGAATAATAACTTTGTCACTCATTGGCATATATTAAAATGAAATTTCATTGCATACAGCTCTCAAAGGGTCACCACCTCCAATATACACTACATAAACATAACTAAATACATACATACATACATACATACATACATACATACATACATACATACATACATACATACAAAATTATGTATAAACCCACATATTATATTGGGTACGGTATATTAAGTTAAGGTCAAGGCTTAGCTTCCTCAGCTAATGGGAGGCAGAGAAGCAAGGCAGAACCAGTATGATTAAGGAGAGGTCTCTTCTTGCTTAGATGCACTTGGTTTTCATTTCTTCCTTCTTTCCAACTAGCTGTCATATTTGCACTCCAGATTTTTTTTTTGTTCTTGAATAATGGCCCTTAGACTCCTCCTGCTTCTCTCAATGTACACCACATGCAGTGCTGTTGAATAACTGCTTTTGAGATTTTTGGTGTTGCCTAAATTTCTATCATTTGGATTCATCACTACTGTGTTTTGTTTTTTGTACAAATAACAGGAGCATTCTTTTTCTTTGTAAAAAAATCGTAATCATTTATAAGAAGTAATTGAGATAAACCTAATGCTCCTACCTCTCTCCTTCCTCTAATAGAATTCCAAATGTAAAAAAATAACCACATAGGAAGCAAATTATTTTCTTGTAACAGTACTGTACTTCAGTTACATATCCTGAAGTTTCCCGTCTGATTTTTCATTGCCTGGAAGCAGATGAGTCCTGATTTCTTGAAGAATAATTCTCACAAAAGATGATTTCCTTATATTATGCAGTTAGTATATTCTCACATAAGGCAGGCAGGGAGGAAATTGTATTTCTACTTGCTTGCCATGTGACTGCTAATTCACATAACAAGCAAAGAGACAATAAGACAAGCAGATGGTAGGAAATAAGAAAAATCATTCTGGCAGATATTCATTCCTTCTCTGATTTTGGTGCCATATGAACAGAATTCTTTGTGGTGAGCTAGGCATCTCCTTGCGTTTGTATTTGGATTCATGTGATCTTGTGAAGTCTGAAGAAGTGAATGGGATCCTTTCTGGTGAGGATTCAGACCTTATCACAATGTCACACTGGCTGATGATCTGCAGATGGAAGTACACCGATTAGTCCTATTAGATCACTGAGCAGCATTTTATACTCGCAGTTGTGGCAGAGTTCTGGAGGAGGTGGGATCATTTTACAATATCTCCACTCCCACCTCAGTGGGTGCTTCTACTTGATGGTCATGGGGAGTATTGTACAAATTCTTCAATATGTAGGTCCTCCAGGTTCAATGTTTCCCCCTCTCTTATTTAATATCTACATGAAATTGATTGGGGAGGTAATTTGCTAGATCATGCCTTGGGGAGTCATGGAAAACAACTTGGGGAAATATTTAGAAGCTGTTACAAAAAAACAACAATATAAGCATGACTTGAGCCTTGGGGAAGGAGAAAGTATTAGAAAGAAACTCAGATGGCCTCTCATTGACGCCATTAGGTATAAGAAGGAGGGAAGGGAAAACAGATTCAGATTTGCAAGACTCTACAAATACAGCCTACATCAATAAAGCCTAATTCTGGTTCTGTGGAGTCTGTTGCCTGATCTGGATAACTTCAAAAGGGCTGACAGAGTTTGTTTTGAAATGTCATTAATTTGGCATTATTTGTAAACCGAGAGTCACACAAGTCCAATGGGCAGTATAACAAACAAACAAACAAACTCCATCTTGAAACCAGTTTGCTGATTTTTTTCCTATGACCTCTTTTGACTCCATCCATTTTGTTGCAAGGGGCTGCTTAAACTCTTACTTGTTGGTGGAGAGGTGGAAAGTTGTTTGCAGAAAGAAGAAAAATTCTGTAAATATCAGTCTCTCTGTCTCTCTCTTCAAGATGGAGTGCTTTGAAAGGAGATAATCCAGGCTTTTTACAATGAGGAGATTGCATTGCATGCACAAACATCAGTGTAACACTTGTACCAAGTGAGATTATAGGCCTATCTAATTTAATATATTCTAGCCATGATTTTCCTGCCCTGTCTATTATCCCTGTCTTTTATTTCTTTATCATCAAATGGGCTATAGTTTGAAACTCAAATAATGTATGCACAAAGATCATACCTCATAACTCCCTACCTCATAATTCCTGAATGTCGAGATTCATTGAACTGTGAAATAAACATACATGCACTTTCTGGTAGTCCCACACCCCAATTTACCCTCCTGCTCTATCTTGAAATACATTGCAATATCTATATGTGTGCTTATGGCAGTAATATGGCATCATGTGATTTTTTTCGTTGGGAGAGAATTCAGAAATAGTAATGAATTACTCATTCTGAGATGAATGGTTAAAACGTTGCGCTGGCACTGAGGAGGGTCAGGTTCAGCCATGGAAATTCACTGGGTGACTTTGAGCCAGCCACTTGTTCTCAGCCCAGCCTACCCTTATAGGATATGGAGAAGAACAGGAGGAGGGAACACCCTGTACGCTGCCTTGAGCATCTCAGTGAAAGACCGCTATGTGTTATTTGGAAAAGTAATAGAATTTTAGTTCATGGAACAGAACACTATTAGTCATGTGTTCTTTTGTCATGTCGATCTGTTGAGTCTTCAGTTTACAGTGTTTATTTCCTCTCTTTTGCTCTGACAAAAATGAGGAATTTCATGCCTCGGAACTCTCTGTTTGTGATGTGTGTGAAATGAACCGTAGGATTATGCTTTGTCAAAAGATTCAGAACAATGTGCTTTAGAGGCTTCAGCAAAAGTCAGTGGGGAAGGCCAAAGACATTTTCAATGGAAGAAGTTCAGATTGCTTTATTTCTTCTGTATATGTGTGTGTGTGTGTGTGTGTGTGTGTGTGTATACACACACACACACACCTGTGTATGTATGTGTGCATATATATATATATATATGTGTGTGTGTGTGTGTGTGTGTTTTCTGAGGTTTTCGCGGGTGTTTGTATGTAGGTCTTTGGTTGTTTGGGTTTTCTCCCGCATAAAATTGGAAGTGTCTTGGCGACGTTTCGATGAAGTCTCATTCGTCATCTTCAGGCTGGTGTTCTCGGCTTCGTGCTTCCAGCATATATTAGCATAGAGCTGTGATGATGAGCCTATGGCATGCATGCTGGAAGTGGTATGCAGAGCTGGAAGTGGTACGCGGGCCATCACCCATTGCTCTTCCAGGTTCTGGTGTGCCAGCCAGCCAATCTTCACGCATACAGGAGTGGCAGAAACTGTCTGGCGAGCATGCGTGCGCAGGAAAGATGATCTTCCGGTTTCCGGCGCATACATGCGCACTGACCAACTGGTCTTCACACGTGCATGCAACTCAGAAACCAGAAGACCAGGTGGTTGGTGCATATGCATGCGCTAGAAACCAGAGGATCATCTTCCCTGCGCACGCATGCAGCTGCTTTTCTGGTTTCTGGCAAGTGCACACGCTCCAATTTCAGCACTCGGTGCCAAAAAGGTTGACCAACACTGGCATAGAGCATCAGCTTCCCATGGATACACACCTGTTTTGGGTTTTCCTGTGACTCTTGATGTCAGTATTTTTCTGTCCTTGAATCAGATTCTTTTGGAGTTGCCATTTGTTTTTAAGGTAATATTATTCTCTTGCACAACTGTTTGCATATCTAACAACAGTACTTGGTATATCTTGAGTTGCATTCCATTTAGCAGAGCCACTACTTTTAAATTTCCACAAATATTCCAGTTTGTACTTCATGTAGTGGATGTGCTTTAACAATAGTTTCATGTTTCCTATGTTTCATTCATGTGCAGTGTAGTTAACAGTGTACTGAAGAGTGTGCATTGACGTTGTGTAAAAACAGAAGATATCTATAAAATGGTATGTGACAAGCTAAATTACAGGGGTTTTTTTTCCTATGATTAACAGCCAAAAATCTACAAGATTCCCTCCAGACGTGTTCAGGAACCAAAATCTTTGTTGTTTAACATAATCAAGATCTTTCTGTCTTGCTCTGTGGGAGAAGAGCATTATAAACCCAGGTTCTACCTGCATACTACATCAGCAGTAATAATTGGTGGTTATCAGATGACTGCATGTGGTGGCACAAAAAGCATTTTATAGTTTACAATATAGAAGTAATGGCATTTAGATGTGTGCCCAAGCAAACCCAGAACCATTCCACTGGTGGTGAAGTAGCTCAGATGTTACTGCAGCATTGCATATTTTACATTAAATCACATTCTGATATTTAGGAAAAAAGAATCTGAGATGAAGTTTTCTGTGTCTGTTTATTTCTTAACTTTTGGGTTTCTAAAACTGCTGTTTTGGCAAAGTAGTTTTTAAAAAAGAATGAAGACTAGGCTTGATTATTAAAATATTTTAATAATTACTTAATATTACTTCTCAGATTCTGTCTATTGCTAAATATTACTTTGGTTTGAATCAAAGAATGTTGCATCTTTACAACTGCTTTTATAAAACCCTTCATAGATTTTTTACTGAAAAATTGATAAAAATGATCTATGGTTTCAGGATTTATTGATTAAAAGGTTTTTTCTAAAGGGAAGACATATCTATGATATGATATATAATGTAGGAAGGTGGAGATGGTCATTGTTATGTTTGTAACTGCTGCAAAGAAAATCAGAAGTTGTTTCTTTGGATATTTTTCTTTTTCTTGCTTTTTTGTTATTCTTCACTTTTTTATCATTTTATAATCTTTTCTGTTTTCTATTTCTTGTATGCTTCTATAGTTTTAAAGCATATTGGTAAAATCTTCTTTTAATAACTATTATTCATAAAAAGAATGTTGCATCTTCTTCCAATTAGCAGCAGGATTTTTGTTCATTGCACTGCTTAATTATTAAGGACTATTTATATAGCTTGGGGCATTTGGAACTGAAATTGCTTCTATCTTTATGCCAAAATAATATCTATTTGCATTTGTGATAAAGCAACAAACTGTGATACATTTGGCACTTTTGGCAAATGGAGGGGCTCACATTTGAAAACAAGACCCATCAGTGGATCCTGTACTGTAAATGGGACCCATATTAGCATCTTTTTGTGAATGAATGCCTCCGGCCTCTACTTCTGACAGAGTAATGCTACAATTAGATTCAGAGCTATTCTGTAGAATTAAAAAGGGTTGTGGTTGCAATCAACTAGATTACCACTTCTCATATTGAAGCCAGACCATGAAAATACTGTTTGGAGGTGTTTTTTTTTTTAATGCTTCTGTTTATTTCTATATGAACCCACTTCCAAGATCATTTAGTTAGGCAGCATACTAGAATACCTTGCTCTGGGTTCACTAACTTAGCATCGCCCTCATAGCACATATGGATGATGGGGAGAAGTATGGAAACATTTAGTTTCCAGGAAAAATAAAATAATTCCACCCATCTTGCCTAGTACTATTTTATTTTGAGAGATTTGTAAAACCATTTCTCATAATTTTTGTCTGGGTAGTAACCTCAGAAAAGAAAAGAAAAAAAATGAAATAGTTGCCTTGTTTTTTTTAACAGAGTCCTTCCTTATAGAAATAGTGGCAATGAAGAATGTGCATTAATGTGCATTAATTACCCCCAAGAAGCAAACATGTTGGTCTTTAATGTGCTCTTTTGTTTAAATGGAAGTTTCTCATGTACTGTACTTTCAACCTTTGACTTGTGATTTATGAACTGTGCTGGTAGAATAAAATGACAGTAATACCTTTTATATGGTATTCTGGAAATGGCAGCAGAGGTTTTCCAGTTTCAGTTTTGCTGCTCATCATGATCCCTGTTATCAATTTAAATTAGTGTTTCCCAACCTCAGCCACTATAAGATGTTAGCTGGGGAATTCTGGGACTTGAATTTCACATGTCTTTATAAAGTTGCTGAGTTTGGAAAAATGGATTTAAAAGGAGGAGGACGGAGGGGAAAGTGCATATTTCCCTTCTATTCCTTAATAAGCCTTTTCTCTGAAAAAGATGCCAAGTTGTGCATTGTTTCTTTTTCTCCAACCTAGACACTGTCCAAATTACTATTCCATAAAAGAATCTGAAAAGGCAAGAAAGAGACAAGTCTGAATTTGTGCAGATGATTAATACCTTTAAAAAAAAAAGCTCTGAAACAATATACTATATGCATAGAAATTCAATAACGTATGTCTGGTCAAATTCCACATGCAATTTTAGTTTTGAAAGAATTCAAAAGCAGTACTGAGATCCTGGCTATAACCTAGATCTGTAATTATATCAGAAATGCAAATTATATTTAGAAAATTTATATGATTATATTATTCTTCCTTCCTTACAGCATGCAAAAGATTCTTTGCTCCCTTTTTTTTCTTGGATAAATGTAATGAAGTATATGTATCAGTGGTGGGTTGCTACTGGTTCACCCCGGTTTGAGTGAACCAGTAGTAGCGGTGGTGGGAGGCTCCGCCCACCCGTCTGGACATCATCAAATATGATCTGCGCATGCGCAGAAGCTTTGTTGCATGCTCAGAAGTGGCGTGCACGCGAACTGGTAGCAAAGGTAAGTGAAACCCACCCCTGATATGTATACTGTGAAATATGCACATCTGCCATAAAATTCTTGCTAGATATTTTCGGATTTATAAAAAGTGATTGTTAGCCTAAACTGGTTCTTCTGAAATTTGTGAAGCTATTTTAAGCAGCTCACAATAGCATATAAAATTTTATTCCAAGTTCATTTTGGCTAAGATGAGACTGACTAATAATCTTTGGAACTGGTTGTTCCTTATAAGCCTTAATTGTATGTGTATAATGTAGCAGGAACATGTTCAATGTTTAGAAGATTGCCAAACTCAACACTTTAATCCAATTCAGCAGTCTCTGACTTCACTTTGGTTAAGGAATAGTTGTTTCACTGAATGCCTGCACTTAGTTTTAGGGAACAATAGGATTGAAATAATCCCACTTTTCCCAATGGAATAATATATAACTCATAAGAATCTAGCCTGATCTCAGCCGTACATGCCTTTAATTTTGCAGAATCGGTGACAAAACAAATTCAGACATTTGTTTGATATTGCAAAGGCCTTTTGTTCTTTCCAGCTCAACAGAAAGTTGGAAAGAAGCGAAGTGAAGGATTTTAGGACTCTGTCTTGCTGAGCAAAATACATCTGCAGAGCTAAACAGAATGGGATGAAATAGGACAGTGATGGCGAACCTTTTAGACACTGAGTGCCCAAACTGCGCGTGCGCACGCCCAAACTGAAAGATGTGCGCACATGCAAACGCACACATGCTCAGCAGAGACCCAAAGACCAGCTGGCCGGCGGGAGGCGGGACATCCCAACACTGGCAGCGCGGCAAGTGGTAAGATCGTTTTCTTTTGTAAGCTTCTGTTTGGTCGTTTGCAGGGAAACAAAAGCTCACCAAAGAAACGCCACGGAGATCTGGCCAACTTTTTATTTATTTTATTTTAACTTTTCAAAGCATTTTTTGTGCAAATGCAAAAAAATGCTTTAAAAAGCTTCTGCCGATCAGGAACACAGCTGGGATCGTCAAAGCCTTTTCAAAGCCTTTTTTAAACCACTTCTTCCTCAGAAGAGGTTGCAGAAAAAAAATGCTTTGAAAAGTCTCTGAAATCCCAGCTGAGCCGGGCAATCATCAGAGGCTTTTTTTTTTACTTTTAAAAGCATTTTTTTGGCGAAAGAAGTTGTAGAAAAAATGCTTTTAAAAATAAAATAAAAAAGCCTCTGATGATTGTGCGGCTCAGCTGGGCATGGTGGGGGGGGGGGGGCGGGGCATAGGGATTTTTGCTACTGGTTCTCCGAACCACCCGCCGCCATTGCTACCGGATTGGGCAATCCGGTCCAAACTGGGAGCATTTCACCCCTGGACAGCACACGTGCCAGCAGAGAGGGATCTGGGTGCCACCTCTGGCACGCATGCCATAGGTTCACCATCATGGAAATAGGATGTTTAGGAAGCAGCTGAGCAAAATAAAAATCCCCTGGCTAAAAATGGGCCGGACCACTCTGGGGCTGCAGAGAAAAATCCCCTATGGGAGAAATAATTGGGAGAATCCCCAAATGCTAATGACTGTTCAATCCTTTCCCTCCTCCTTATATGACTCAGAACATACAGTATATACTCCCATCCTCCCAGTGCTCATGTATATACAAATATAAAAATAACACAACAGGAACACAGACATAGAAGAAAATTCAGGTATCTCCAATTGTTACTGCTAATAAAGAGGTTAGGAACAATTATAGGAGCCAGTGGGCCATGGGTTGTCTAGTATCTATTAAGGATGATCATTCCCTGTCCTCTGCTGGAAGAATCTTAGAGCTGAAGTATTAAGAGTTGAAGTAAAGTATGGGGAAATTATTGCAGCCTCAATCCAAGCTTTCTGAGCAAAGGAAAATAAAAGCAAAGACGAGAATTTCCATCACTGAGCATAGGAAATTCTCTCTGGAAAGTTCAGGTCTTTGCAAAACAATAATTAAGCAGATATGAGAAATATCTTCCTGATAACTCTTTGGGTTTTTTCCCATTGTCCTTGCCAATGTTGGGTTTTCCAAATTCTTCTGCTTTTCGCTTTCCACACTGAAGATTACAATTTACTCTTTGCCTCTTTCTTTGTGTGTAAAGCATTATTGGTTTTGTTAAGTTTTTTTAAAAAATTTTTTTACTTCAAATAAATAATCAAACAAACTTTTCAGATAGTGTGTCTATTGTGCATTTATAATTGATGGCATGAGTACAAAGGCATAAATTGGGAGCCTCCCAGCGTTGATTGATTGGGTCCTTCCCAGAGTTGGTTATAAGATAAAGCCCTGTATAAATGCTATAAATAAACAAACATGACTGAACTCTCATCAGAATAATTCAGCATGTAACATTTAAGTGATTTCACCCTGGCCAAATTGTAAAGTCATATCTAAGAGTGCTGAAACCTTGCGGGATTTGGTGCTTTTGTGAGATTCTAGCTATTACTTTTCAAAATTAATTTTCATTTCATGGTGGAAATTAGTGCCATTTGGGTGACTATTTTGTTTCTGCTTACGGTAATTTATGATTACATCTTTAGGTGTTCTAAAATGGAATTGAAATAAAGTTAGGGCAATTTTTAAAACTTTGGTGAAGCAAAATTATTTTTTTAAAAAAAATAGTCTGTAATCTGTATATAATTGATATATACACTCTTCATATTTTCATCATCATACTCACTGCTGGATGAAATTGTACAGAGTTGTGTTGATCCAATAGCATGAGTTGACTTTACATGTGTTGAGAAATAGAACTGATATTCATCAGTCTCTGTTGATATAATTGGTCCTTATATTTTATCTTGGTACCAGATGTTTCTGCACATCTTATTGTGATTGAAAAATAAATTCAGACCTTGCTTCCAAACATTTATTTTCAACTCTCAATTATCAGTGCAGGAACTGTTATTATCTCTTCTGAAGCATTACACTCTACTAGAAAAATACAGTTTATTTTGCTTTCAATCCTGGTGAACTTCCTGTATGGAACTCTTTCTATAATCACTGAGACACGTACAGCTCAGTGGTACATAGAAGTTTGTAAACCCTTTTGAATTTTCCTGCATAACTATTAAACTGAAACATCATGTATTTGTGTTTTCCACACAAGCCCTAAAACTAAACACAATACCAGTTACTGAAAGCAAGATTCACATAAATAGAGAAATATGTAGCTTTGCATCATTTTCCTCAATGAATAAATGACGAAGTACAGGTTGTCCTTGACTAATGACCATTCGTTTACTGACTGTTTGAAGTTACAACAACGCAGAAAAAAGTGACTTACAACTCATCCTTGCATTTATGATTTTCACAGCATCTCCACAGTTAGATGATCAGAATTTGAGCGCTTGGCAAACTGGCATGTATTTATAGCAGTAGACTTATATACCACTTCACAGTGCTTTATAACCCTCTCTAAGCAGTTTACAGCGTCAGCATGTTGCGCCAAACAATCTGGGTTCTCATTTTACTGACCTTGGAAGGATGGAAGGCTGAGTCAACCTTGAGCTGATGATGATCGAATTGCTGCATTGTAGGCAGCCGGCAACCAGCAAAAGTAGTACTGCATTCTAACCACTGCACCACCATAGCTCATATTACAGCCATTTATGATGGTTGCAGTGTCCTGAGGTCATGTGATCACCATCTGTGACTTTCCTAGCTGGCTTCTGACAAGCGGAATCAGTAGGGAAAGCCAGATTTACTTAACAACCATCTAAGTCACTTAAAAACTGTGGCGATACACTTAACAATGGCAGAAAAAAAGGTCATAAAATTGTGCATGATTCATTTCATACCCATCTCGCTTAGTGACAGAAGTTGCACTCTCAATTTTGGTTGTAAGTCTACTACTACCTCTGTAATGTTTTCCCCCTCATTTGCTTATTTGGGTTCTCTTTATCTACTTTAAGGACTTTGGTGGGAGAACAGATCTTGTTATATAGCTGATATGTACATGAATAGCTTCATTCACCATTGGGATCATACAATTCAGATGAAGGCTTTGAAGCAAATCCTCACACTACCAGGACTCCTTATAATGACTTTTATTTTTTACATCTAAGTTTTCATGTGATAGCCTAGATCAGATCCCTAATCAGATGTTTAGATTTGGTTTTATTAAGGCAAATAACTAGCTGTCAACACATTTCAGATATTTTAAAGAAGTTCCTTTTTTGTTGTGATAAATCACATAATCACCGAACATTCTCATATTCAAAACAATGCAAAGGAGGATTTTAGCACCTTGCTGATCATCATAATAGAGATCAGAATGCGTTAACTTTCCTACATTATGATTTTTTAGAATGGAACCTTAGGCTTCTTCTTCAGTGAAGGGAATTGAAGGGAATAAAAGTTCCAGTAATGTGTCTCCCTGAGTTCCCTTTGTTTCAAAGTTATTGCAAGCCCAAATGAAGAGGGTAAAGATAAATGGATTGAAATAAAAACAAAACAAAAAAAAAAATATGGCAAGACATTGGAAGCATTACCTATTCTTGGTTGGTGCTTTTGTTGCCCTGATGTTGCTAGGAGATGAACCATTCTGCCTAGTCATTAAAAAGTGGTAATGGGTAAGCCGAAGGAGATGAGGTTAAGGTGGAGATGAGGCAAAAGTTATAAGAGAAAATTTCTGCAATTAGATTTGTTTATAAATTGTCCCTCTCAGTTTGGTCATCATTTGATCTTTGCTCTAGTTTACTCATAGAATAAAATCTTGCCTACATTTACATCTTATGTTTCTTCTTTTGAAGAGCTTTCTGGTAAAACAACTTTTGGAGGCATGTAAAGTCTGCATTTAATCCATATTTGGATCAGATCATATTTAGTATGGATAAAATCTTTTAAATGAGTTGCTTAGTGTTAGAAAAAAAATCATAGAAAACAAAGATTTCCGTGAGAAGGGTACTGTAAATGTACATTTTATTAAACCTAGGAAAGCTTGATGAACAGTCAATAATCAGTTCCCTTCAACAACCAAGAATCATTTACATGAAACTGCAAAAGGAAATCCAATACGTTCTTAAGGAAAATCAGTGTTGTTAATTCTCTGATATTGTTAGATTATCTGCTATTAATATTATTTTATTATTATTATTATTTATTAGATTTATATACCGCCCTTCTCCTTGCGGACTCAGGGCAGTGATATTAGTAACATTGACATTGTTACCTGCCTATTCCCATTTACAGGTAGTCCTCGACTTACAACAGTTCGTTTAGTGACAATTCAGTTACAATAGCACTGAAAATAGTGACTTATGGTTATTATTCACACTTGTGACAGTTGCAGCATCCCCATGGTCACCTGTTCAAAATTCAGACGTTTGACAGCTGACTCATATTTATGACAGTTGCAGTGTTCAGGAGTCATGCCATCTCCTTTTGCGACCTTCTGACAAGCAAAGTCAATGGGGAAACCAGTTTCACTTAACAACCATGTTACTAATTTAACAACTGCAGTGATTCACTTAACCGACGTGGCAAGGAAAGTCGTAAAATAGGGCAAAACCCACTTAACAAATTTTTCAGTTGGCAACATACATTTTGGGCCTAATTGTGGTCGTAACCTGTATAATACTTTAACATGTTATATTATAGAGATAATATATTGGGAGAACTTTTTTTCTGTGTTGTTTCCAGTTCCTGCTCCTTGTAAAAATGCTTGTTGTCCCTCAGTCAAAAACTGCAATTGAAGAAAGACATCAGGTTTATAGAATGAAGCACTGGAGTTTCTCCTATGTATTTCAGTGGCTACGAAAAACAGGAAATCTTATGTATGCTTCCTTTGAGGGAATAATTTAGAGGGAACGTTTCTCTGAACATTTTCTTGCTGCTTTCTGAACTTGGCTGTTTGATTGCAGACATTTTGTTACTCGATAAGGTAACATTCCAGCACTCCAGATGTTACCTACTTGAATAATGAAACATCTGCAAGGAAGCAGCCAAGCTCAGAGAGCACCAAGGACTCCTCAGTTCAAACCTGAGCTATGTATAGACTTAAGACTTAGAATAACTTTATTCTCACTTTGAATGTCCACTAATCAGCATACATTAAAATGTAGCTTTGTTGCATACAATTCTCAAAGGGTCATCACCTCCAACATACACTACATAAACATGACAAAATAAATAAATAAATACAAAGTTATGCATATACCCACATATATTATATGACATGGAGAAACAACACAGTCTAGTTCGGATGTATACAATGTATATGGAGAGAAAAACAAATCTTGTGAGTTTACTAGACGGATGGCATAGGGAACAAAGCTGCTACAGAATCTGGTGGTCCTGCTAGAAATACTTCGAAACCTCCTCCGAGAGGGGAGCAACAGAAAGAACCCCTAAAGTGGATGTGTGTGTGGGGGTCTAACAATGCTATATTCTCTTCTAAGGGAGCTTTTCATTTGTATGGAGCCCTGGCCAAGTAAGGATTTCATAGAAGGGAGGCAGTTGAATATCAAATCCATTTACAATACGGATTCAAGTTTCTTTGAAAGATTGTATATTAAAATGGAGCTAAATCTACATCTGACTCTAAAGTAGGGGTGAAATGCTCCCAGTTCAGACTGGATTGCCTGATCCCGTAGCGATGCCGGTGGGTGGTTTGGAGAATCGATAGCAAAAATCCTTCCCCCCCCCCCCCGCCCAGCTGAGCCGTGCGATCATCAGAGGCTTTTTTTTTTTAACTTTTAAAAGCATTTTTTCTACAACCTCTTTGGCCAAAAAAATGCTTTTAAAAGTTAAAAAAAAAGCCTCTGATGGTCTGATGACGCTGGGATCGTCAGAGGCTTTTAAAAGCATTTTTTTCTGCAACCTCTTAAGGTTGTAGAAAAAATGCTTTTAAAAGTAAAAAAAAAAAATTTGGCCACGTCCGCCCAGTCACATTATCCCCACCACCAAGACACGCCCACAGAACTGGTAGTAACAAATTTTACATTTCAACACTGCTCTAAAAGTACAGTACTGTCTTATCTTCATTAACAAAGCAGAAAAGGACATTTACTGGTACTTGCTTGCTTGAGTAATTTTTCCCACAGCTGTCTTTGGAAGCCAACTAGAGAGTCTAGGAAAAGAAGAGGAAAAGTTCTAGTTTTATGACTGGCAGTTTTAATTTCTAGTCAAAATGTTTAGCTTCTTTCCCGTCACAATGGTTTGGGGAAAGGGATGTCGAAATAGTACATGTCAGGACTCTTTTTATTGTTCAGCTGTCTTTGTTGCTTCATTCCCAGGTACAAGAATATTAAACATTTCCTTGAAGTCTGTGTACTTGCTTGGAAAAGAGTAGATGCTTGAATTCTTCTTACTTCGCTTCTCTATAATTGGTATTTATTGTCCATCCTTACTGTATTTCACTTTCTGTGCTTTTAGTGCAGCTTTATGTACTTTGATGCAGACAACAAAGATGTTTTTAGATTATATTCTCACTGCCGTAATTTGTCAGCCAGAGTGTGTCAGGGCTGCCTGAGGAACCTCAAAATCCTGAATTCCCTGATGCTCCAAACATGTCCCTAAGAGTGCCAGGATGAGCAGCCCTGATGCTGATGGCTGTTTTCTTTCTATTGCAGTCAGTGGCAGAGCTCCTGTTCGATACCAGCTCTTTCTCTTCGTCACATCTCTTTATCTGTACAGTATTTCATTATTTAGTTCTGAAAAATTGGGTAACCAAAAGAAATACTGTAGAGATGGGAGCAAGGAATCTTTGTTAGTTAAGGCAGATACCTTAAATCGGGCATTTGCAGGCATTTTCCCATGGAATGTGGAGATTCTGGAAGAGGCTGATGGGGTTGTGAGAGAAATTAAGAGGAGAAGGGGGTGGGGTAGGGTGGGGAGAGACCCAAACACAACCATATTTCTGTTATTTGTTTTCTATTTCTTGATCAGGGATGTTTTTATTCTTTTGATTAACTGGCTCTGCAATGTGAACAAAGTTTGGAAAGCTAAGGGGAACATAAAGCAGGAAAATAGCAGAATTAGGTTGTCAAATCACTAGATTGGCCATAGATAAGAGGTAAAAAGAGCACTAAATGGGACCCCAGGGGACACTCACTGCTGGGCGTGGTTGACAGGGTAAGAAGACCTCATCCCCGTGCCATCCATCTCCTTGATGCTGGTTTTTAAAATACTTTTAAAATTTTAATTGCTTTTCTATTTATCTTTTTATGATCTGTAGGCCCTGGATTCGCCTTACTGAGGAGTTGGATAGCATATAAATTTAGTAAATAAATAAGCAAATAAAATAAACATTGCTCGCTTTCTCAGCTGCCTCCTATTGTTAAGAAAACTAACATGTTTTGAGGGTGAAGTTCATCTTATCCCTTTGGTTTTGGAGGTCTTTTTCTGAAGACACCAAGTCTGCTTGTTAGGAATCCTAGCACTGTAGAATTCTGGAAAACTGACATAACTATGACTCTTTTCCACGTGCATAAGCTTAGTTGCCATTTGGTGCTGCTTTCTCTCTGTTTTGCCAAGGCTTAATGTGTTCCAAGTGCATTGCAATCCTTCCTATTATGTTTCACAGCTGCTGTATAGAAATATGATTTAGTTTCATAGCAAGTATTTGGGGTAGAAAAGTCAGCAGCTGTGTGGAGGTTTGCTAGTGAAGCATCATTGTATTCGTCTTAAGGGAGCTTTGCCCTGCCACATAAATGGCCCCGAGAGGACCTGCACTAATGTAGGTCTGTCATTTTGTAGCCACCAGTAAGATGGAGGAAAATGTCAGTTGTAGAATTAATTCTTTTCCCATACAGGTACTCCTTGTTTAGTGAGTGCCTTATTTAATGACCAATCACACTTACAATGGTGAAAAAGTAACTTTGCAACCAGTCCTCACATTTATGGCCTTCATAGGTATATAAAGCAAAAAACCTCACACAAACAAAAAAAGCCAGAAGATCATAAGTACACTTAATGACTGCTTTGCTTAATGTCTAGATTGTTGGTCCTGGTTGGGTTGCTAAACATGTAACCTTCCCAATATCGAAGAGGCATTGCCTTCTTCATTATTCATTTTTACATCTTCTAGATCTGTAAATATGTCTGAAAAGTCATACTTAAAACTGCTTCACCATCCCAAGGACTTCAACACTTATTCATGACACAAAATTTGGAAATTCAAATATGCTACTGTATAGGTAGCCCTCGACTTACAACTTTTCATTTAGTGGCCATTTGAATTTACAGTGGCACAAAAAAAGAGAGACTTCTGACCATTTTTCACAGGTATGAAAAATCTCTTGTAGCATCCCCGTGGTCAGGTGATCAAAATTTGGATGCTTGACAACTAAGTCATTTATGTGGTTGCAATGTCCTGGGGTTACGTGATCCCCTTTTGCAAGCTTCTGATGAGCAAAGTCAGTGGGGAAGCCAGATTCACTTTACAGCCGTGTTATTATTTTAACAATTGCAGAGATATAGTGACAACATAGTGACTAAATTAGTAGACCAGCGAAATACTGGGGACATAATATACTTAGACTTCAGGAAGGCATTCGACAAAGTAGACCACAACCTACTTCTTTGTAAGCTAGAAAACAGTGGGATAGACAGCATCACCACCAGATGGATTCGCAACTGGCTGACAAACCATACTCAACGAGTAGTCCTTAATGGGTCTAAGTCTACATGGAGAGAAGTAAGCAGTGGGGTGCCACAAGGTTTCATCTTAGGCCCAGTACTCTTCAATATCTTCATAAATGACTTAGATGAGGGAACAGAAGGGGAACTCATCAAATTTGCGGATGATACTAAGCTGGCATTCCATTAGCTAATACCCTGGAAGGTAGGCTCATGATCCAGATGGATCTTGACAGACTTGAACACTGGGCCCTATCTAATAAAATGAAATTCAATGTAGAGAAAAGTAAGGTCTTACACTTAGAAAAATCAAAAGCACATATATAAACTGGGGGAAACCAGGCTTAATAGCAGTGACTGTGAGAGGGATCTTGGAGTCTTAGTGGACAATCAGCTAAGTATAAGCCAACAGTGTGCAACAGCAGCTAAAAAAGCCAACGCAATCCTAAATTGCATTAACAGAGGGATACAATCAAGATCAAGTGAGGTATTAATACCACTCTATAAAGCCCTAGTAAGACCATACCTAGAGTACTGCATCCAGTTTTGGTCACCACACTATAAAAAAGATGTTGTGACTCTAGAAAAAGTGCAGAGGAGAACAACCAGGATGATTAGGGGACTGGAGACTAAAACATACGAAGAACAGTTATATGAACTGAGCATGGCTAGTCTAGTGAAGAGAAGGACCAGGAGAGACATGATAGCAGTGTTTCAATATTTGAGGGGCTGCCACAGAGAGGAGGGGAGTTGACCTGTTTTCCAAAGCACCTGAAGGTGAGATAAGGAATAATGGATGGAAACTGACCAAGGAGAGATTCAAACTAGAAATGAGGAGGAACTTTCTGACACTGAGAACAATCAACCAATGGAACAGCTTGCCTTTGGAAGTTGTGGGAGCTTCATCACTTGAGACTTTCAAGAAAAGATTGGACTGCCATTTGTCAGAAATGGTATTGGATCTCCTGTTTGAGTGGGGGGTTGGACTAGATGACCTATAATGTACCTTCCAACTCTTTTAATCTGTTAGATTCACTTAATAACTGTGGCAAGAAAGATCGTAAAATGAGGGAAGACTCACTTAAAAGCTTGCTTAGCAATGGAAATTTTGAACTCAATTGTGGTTGTAAGTCGAGGACTATCTGCATTATAATGCATATAAAGACAAGTGCATAGTAAAATGGCATTGTACTCATTGGTGGAACAGATGGATAGAATGTGGCTTCTTGCATAACAGCCTGTTTAATACTGTACTTTCATAACTATATGTTCAGCTAACCATGAGTCAGATCTATGTGATGATCTACTAGTCTGTGTTTTATCTGGACTTGAATTTCTTCTGATTTACTTCTTCTTTCCAGTTTTTACCTTTAGAGCACTAAATTAGATGGATAGCATATTCAAACATAGCACCCAGCTTCCTTCTGCAGTGCAATAGGAGTAGCAGAATAGCAACTAGGACTGAGTGAAATTGGATGAAACTCTTAACAAGAAACCTATTTTTAGCATCGTTCTTATACTAGGCTTAGGATGAACTAATGTGTGAAGAAGTGTACAGCTATCTTAGTAGACTGATGGGAAAACGTAAATTTAGTTCACAGATTACATCATAGTGCTAGTCTGGTTAGATTACTGCACAGGAGACTCAATCATAGTTGACGATTACTCTAAATGGGTGGGAAATTTCTGGTCCTCCAAATGTTGCTGAATTACCATTCTTGACTAGCGGAGATAATGGGAGGAATGCTGGCAGTTCTTGTTGAGAAACATCTGGAGGGCCACATATTATCCCCCCCGCCCCCCGTTTTGAAAGAGGGCTCCAAGGGGGCTGGCTACAGCATGTTTTTTCATACTCCTTTTCTTTCTAACTTGGAAGGAAGCCGCACAATTTGGAAAACTTGCATTTCCTGTTTTAAATATAAAGTTACTAAGCAACGTGCTGCAATTTGAGAGGAAGTACAGAAATAGATCTGTATGTTACAGCACATTGTTTCTTTTAGAGTAAGTGTAGTTCATCTTCTGTGATAATATAGGCAGCTCAACATTATCCATAGGCTAATATCTTTGCGGTGGTAAACTATTTTTCCCCTGAAGCAATTGTTAGAATAGTATTCTTAGGTGCTCCCAAACACTAAAAAGTGGTGGAAACAGACTGCCTCAGCATTCCTTCTCCTGTCTCCAAGTAGGGAAGGCTTTTTTCGAAGTGATCTGTGTGGCATCTTCTCTGTTAGTTGTTCTGTCAGTGGAAGGCCTTTGGGTTTTCAAAGGCTCTGAAGTTGTTCCATAATTTTGGTGCCTTGTTTACAGTAAATGCCCTTAGCTCTTTGAAATGGTTTGGAATGGTTTAATACAGGGGTGTCAAACTGGTGGCCTGTGGGCTAGATGTGTCATATGCAGGCCACGCCCATCCCAGCTCCGCAAAGGCAAAAAAGTCACGATACGTTGTGATATATGATACGATGGAGTTTGATACCCGTGGTTTAATAGTACTGATTCTTTGCTGTAATGCCTTTAAGTTCTGTACAGGTAGTCCTGTACATTTGTTTGTAAGTTGAGGACTACCTATACAGAACAGAACTACCTGTTTGAAGTTACAGTGGCCCTGAAAAAAATGACTGGTTTTCACACTTACAACTGCAGCATCTCCATGATCAGGTGATCAAAATTT
This sequence comes from Masticophis lateralis, assembly GCA_030761175.1. Taxonomy (NCBI): domain Eukaryota; kingdom Metazoa; phylum Chordata; class Lepidosauria; order Squamata; family Colubridae; genus Masticophis; species Masticophis lateralis. Next base: position 93,225,167 of record JAUDYJ010000002.1, read on the forward strand.
GGGCACTTGCCAACTGGCATATATTTAAGGCAATTGCATTGGCCTAGGGTCATGTGACACCATTTGTAATCTTCTCAGCTGTCTTCTAACCTGCAAAGTCAATGGGAAAGCCAGATTTGCCTGATTCACTTAACAAGTGCAGTGATTTGCTTAACGACTGGGGAAAAAAGGTCGTAAAATCCAGGAGCCTAGATAGCTCAGCAGACTAAGCATTGTAATTAAAAGCCAGCTGTCTGCTATTACTGCTGGTTTGAATCTCCCCAGACTCAAGGTTGACTTAGCCTTCCATCCTTTCTAAGGTAGGTAAATTGAGGACCCAGTTTGTGCGGGCAATAAGCTGACTTTGTATAAATATACAATAGTATGAAGGCTATTGCTAACGCATTGTAAGCCGCTCTGAGTCTTCGGAGAAGGGCGGCATATAAATCAAATTTTTTTTAAAAATGGGGCGCAACTCACTTAACAACTGCCTTGGTTAGCAATGGAAATTTTGGGCCCCACTGTCGTATGTTGAAGACTACCTGTATTAAATAGAACTTTAGGTAGTTTTCTTCTTAGGAATATAAGAATTATTAGATTTGTTTTTCTACATGAGTGTTTCTAAGAGTGACTGATACATTGAGTGGATAGGCACAAGTGATTTTGCGAGTTCTTTTGCACTTAACTGCCTCCTCCAAGGCAATCTGAGTTCTTCTAAGAAATTAGATGTTCTCAATTCACAAGGGAAACTGCTCACCCTAAATTTATATGCTGTTCTGCTCAATGACAGTATGATCTGCTTCTTTTTTCCACTTGAAATATAGAAGCCAGCCAAAAAAACAACTTCAAATACTTTTTCAGCAGTCTTAAACAATCAGAAAATATTTGTTCTTTAGCTGGATGGGGAAAGGGGGACGGGAGTCACAGTGACATTGGATAATGGCATTGGCTGTGTCTCCAGATTGGCTTTGTCTTCTTATCACATCAGTTTAATACAATGTTAATGCATAGAGTCACAGGACCTACAGTATATGATAGGACCATTGGAACTGTTTATAAAGAGAGGACATAATGGGTATTAGTTTTAGGAATTATGAAGCCAAAATAATAATTCAAATTGCACCTGTTTTTTTTCCTAATGCAGAGCTGAAGTGCGCTAAAGTGCGGAGTATGCTTAGAAGCATTTCTTAATTATCTAAGGTTTTTTATTAGTAATGCCGCAATATTTTTCCCCATATTGGGGGAATTCCTGTGCCCAAATTTGCATTACTATGTGTGTCAAATTCAAATTAGGTGCCTTGTATGGAAGAACTGCTATATATGGGGGAAAATATTGCCACATTAAAAAAACCATCAAAAAACAAAAACACCTTGGATAATTGAGAAATGTTTCTGAGCTCAAACAATGCTCAACTCTTACAAGGAGTCTTGCTAATTAGATAAATGAATCATATTGACAGATTTGCCTGGGAGAGTGGTTCAGAAAGCAAGGAACACAAACTTTTCGTGAGAAGGCTCTCAGGACCATTTCCTGCTATCTTAATTTTATTTAGATTTTAGAGGCACCTAACCAGTCTGGAGGGCCCAATTTGGTGTAGTGGTTAGGGCATCAGACTAGAAACTGGGAGCCTGTGAGTTCCAGTTTTGCCCTACACACAAAGCCAAATGGGTGATCTTGGGCCAGTCCCTCACTCTCAGTCGTAGGAAAGACGCAATGGTAATACACATACAAAATCTTGCAAAGAAAATTGCAGGGACTTGCCCAGTCAACACTAACTTGAAGGCATTTATTTAAAAAAAAAAGAGCCAGTTTGGTGTAATGGTTAAAGGACCAGGCTGGAAACTGGGAAATAGTGAATTCTTATCCGATCTTAGCCATGAAGCCAGCTAGGTGATCTTGGGCCAGTCACCATCTTTCAGCCCTGGAAAGAAGCAGGCAATGACAAACCATTTCTGAAAAACCTTGTTAAGAAAACTGCAGGGACTTGTCCATGTAGTTAGCAGGAATCACAACTGACTTGAAAGCACAAAAAACAAAACAAAACAAAACAAGAATCTCAGGACTGGACTATATGGAACAAGGGCAGAGGACACACCATCAATATGCCTATGAAATTTTTCTTGCCCCTGCAAAGCTCCACCATGTTTATTTGTTTTTTAAATATTAAATGAGAAACTGGCCTTTGCAAAACAAAGCATCAGCTCCAGCACTATCTTCATGTCGTAAGACTTCCTGGAAAATAAAAATGACAGGAGTTGTCCCCCTCCTCCAGCATTTTTGGAGAAATGGACTTTCCTTTTAATGCCTTTTGACTTGGAAAGCCTTTTTCTCAGAATGTCCATGTTTGATGATGAAAGTCTGCAAGCTTTTAGAATCAGAATGGAGTTGGAAGGGACCTTGGAGGTCTCCTAGTCCAGCCCCCTGCTCAAGCATGAGATCCTATACCATTTCAGACAAGTGATTGTCCAGTCTCTTCTTAAAAACCTCCAATGATGAAGCACCCACAACGTTTGAAGGCAAGCTGTTCCACTGGTTAATTGTCCTCACTGTTAAGAAGTTTCTCCTTAATTCCAGGTTGCTTCCCTCCTTGATTAGTTTCCATCCATTGCTTCTTGTCCTGCCCTCTGATGCTTTGGAAAATAAATTGACCCACTCCTCTTTGTGGCAGCCTATTAAATACTGGAATACCGCTATCATGTCCCCACTAGTCCTTCTTTTTTCTAGATTAGCCAAAACCAATTCCTGCAACCATTCTTCATATGTTTTAGTTTCCAGGCCTTTAATCATCTTAATTGCTCTTCTCTGGACTTTTTCCAAAGTCTCAACCAGTGGTGGGATTCAATTTTTTTTTTACTACTGGTTTTGTGGGCGTGGCTTGGTGGGCGGTGCATGGCTTGGTGGGCGTGGCAGGGGAAGGAAACTGCTAAATCTCTATTCCTACCCACTCCAGAGGAAGGTTACTGCAAAATCCACATTTCCTCCCAATCAACTGGGACTCGGGAGGCAGAGAATAGATAAGGGCAGGGCCAGTCAGAGGTGGTATTTACCGGTTCTCCATACTACTTAAAATTTCCTCTACTGGTTCTCCAGAACTGGTCAGAACCTGCTGAATACCACCTCTGGTCTCAACATGTCTTTTTTGTAATGTGGTGACCAAAACTGGATGCACTATTCCAACTGTGGTCTTACTAATGCTTTGAAGGGTTGCAGTTGATTTTGGTGAGGAGGCAGAAACAGTACTCAGAGGCACAAACCTGAACTAGGTTTGTCTCATTTGCTACTCGGCTTAACTAATGCTTTACAAAGAAGATGGTCTGCGGTCTCTCAACCCATGTGTAGTAACCCATCTAACTGGATTTGACTGAAGTTAATGTGCTACATTCATGGTATAGGATTTATATTGCATACACCATACACCTTTCTCAAGCAAATAGACCTTGACATCACAAGATATGCACCATTTTGATTGTAATTCTTTTACCTATATTTGCAACATTTAAAAGGAAAAATTATTTGTAAAATAGGGAATAATAGAAGATTTGTATTTGGTTGCAATACCATATACAGAACCTTGGTGGAGCAGTGGACTAAAGCGCTGTTAAATAGCACTTAGCTGCCCGCTGCCTGCAATTACTGCAAGTTTGAATCTCACCAGGCTCAAGGTTGACTCAGCCTTCCATCCTTCTGAGGTAGGTAAAATGAGGACCCGGATTGTGGGGTCAATAAGCTGACTTGGTATAATAAAGAACACCGCTGGGGGGGGTGGGGGGCGAAAGCCCTACTAAGCAGGTATATACAAAAGTATGAAGGCTATTGCTTAACACATTGTAAGCCGCCCTGAGTCTCCGGAGAAGGGCGGCATATAAATCAAACCAATAAATGAATGAATGAATGAATGAGTGAGTGAGTGAGTGAATGAATGAATAAATGTAAATCTTTGAACTTTGTCTCTCTTGAGGTTTTTTTTTTTAAATTAAAACATAAGAATGAACAAGAATGAAAGGGGTGGGGGGAACCCAGGAGCAATAATGATTGGTGTTCACAACTATCGGTATTCACAGATTCTTACTTATCTGTAAGATGATCAGACTTCTAAATGCATCTTTCTATTTGATAAGATGGAAAGGAAGGTGTTGGTACGAAGATGTTTTTATGTGAAAAAACATTAAAGGGAATTGCTTATGGTCTTAGATCAGAGGTTTGCCACCAGTTCTTCCTCCTCCTTCTCCTCCTACGTTTCTTTGCTTCTCTCCATGAGGAACTGAGTCATGAGCTTTTCAAAGCTAAGGAAGCAATGCTCGTTGTCTGCCCCCATACAGGGACAGCCGAGGAAGAGGAAAAAGAGCACTTCCCCCCTATTTGAGAACAGCTGTAACATTAATGGTTATAATACAATATAATATACTTTACTGATTAGCAAATTGGTCATATCAAGGCAGACGGTAGTAAGTAAGATACAATAAAATAAGATAAGGTAAGTTATAGTGAAATGGGATAAAGGAGTCTACAGTGAGATAACATAGAATAAAATATAATTACATTAAAGTAAAAAGGTTTAAGATGGCCCATTAATTGAGAGAAGACTTTTGGCTGACCTCTTACCCCAGGCTCACCAGTTCCTACCAAATTGGTCTTTGAACAGAGCAATTAAAATTGGCTCCTCTGGACAATTATGTTCTCTATATGGATATCTCAGTATTTATAATCTATGGCTGTATCTATTATGCTTAGCAGATAATTGGGAGCTGTACTTTATATACCATTGGAGGTATTGATATGTCTCATCTAATTTTCTTTTCATCCATAATGTTGGTGCACAGAGGAAATCACAGGGGGAATTAATTTAATTTGTGAAGCGTAACAAGATTTAGGATTCCTTTTTATAAGATGAAACTAGGTCCTCTCTTAGTTTCTTTTTTGAGGTTGAGAAAACCTTCATCCGTTTCCTATAGAACTGCATCTTTGGACAGTGTGAATTTATTCTTTTAAAATACTGAAATTGGGACACAATGTACGCAATCCTTATCCACTGGAATTTTATGTGAGTTTTCCTAGTTATCATTGAAGATGTTATAGTGGTGTTATTTTTATAACTGTGCCTTGTGACCCAGTTAAAAATCCAATTATATTGGAATACTTTTGGGGAAAGGCTAATTTTTTTAAAAAAAAACTTCAACTACAGAAATAAACTTTATTATTGCATGTGTCTATGTATGTCTATATATTATCTGTTGTGTGTGTATGTTTATAAAAAATGAGTTAAGCTGTTATTTCCTTTTACTAAAGGTAGCCCATTTATATCCACAATTGGTACCAGAATCTCAGTCATTGAGCAAATCAGTCTTCAAGCGGGACACCCACGTGACTGCTTCTCTCAACAACTGCAATCCTGGCACTTACCATTCTGGTTGTTAACTAATCTTGTAGGTCATCTTGTAGGTTGTGGAGCCATGGGGGTGCAGTTTTTAGAATACAGTATTGCAGGCTAACTCTGCCCACTGCCAGGAGTTCAATCCTGACCGGCTCAAGGTTGATTCAGCCTTCCATCCTTCCAGGGATAATAAAATGAGGACCCAGATAATTGGTGGCAATATGCTGACTCTGTAAAATGCTTAGAGAGGGCTGTAAAGCGCTATGAAGCAGTGTATAAGTCTAAGTGCTATTGTTATTAAGCTAACAGAGTGCCAGGCTGCCTAGGGAGGGTGCGGGAGATGTTGGAGGTTTCATTCAGCAGCTGAAAATCTTCCCTGCCAAAATCCCAGTGAGATTTCCAACTCTTGGGAAAAGAAACACTTGCAAGTTCCCTGTTCCAGGCCTTCCAGGGTCTCCCAACCCACCTGAGGCACCACTCTTTTCTTTGCTTGGGTTTTAACTTCCCTCTTTTCTCTGGGGATTGGCTGAAAGAGCTGTCTGCTGAAGGATTTCAACTCCCCTCTGTGCCCTGAGGGGGAATTCCTTTGGCAGACTGCAAGAATGAAATTCCATTTCTGTACCTTACCAAAAGAGTTCAGCTCCTCTCCATACATGGAACTCCATTGGTGGAGTTGGGGATTCCTTCGTGATGGTTGGAAGTGCTTTATGGGCCATTTAGCATCCTTTATGAGACCATCATAATTCTGGACCATCATTAAACCATTGGTCGTAAGTTGAGGACTACCAGTAAATGAGATCCTATACATCTAGGCGTGTTATTGGACAAATGATAAAGGGCCAGGTCCTTTGTATTGACTGTGTTGATGAAGAAATATACTTTGTGTTAATAATAGCAGCAGCAACATTTCTGTACCTTGTTGAAGGAGATCACCTCCCTTTTGCAGGCATCTTTCATCCAATCCCCAGAGATGAGAAGGAGTCCTCAGCAAGTGGAAGCAGCTTGCAGCCTTCCCTGCTGATTTCCCCATTGACTTTCTGGGTAAGCTGACTGATATTGCCAATGGCAGGATGCTTGGCAACTGGTTGTAAATGCAAATAGGTTGGCTAAGCACCCACATCAGGATGATTTGATCACAGAGGTAGTGGTGGTGCAACATTCTGCAATGGCCAAAAGTTCTGAAGCTGCTGTAATTCTGGACCATCATTAAATGAGTGGTTGTAAGTAAGAAGGACTATCTGTAAACGGGATCCTGTATACCTAACGTTATGCGAGTGAGTGGCAAGGGCCATATTAGAAAGCCCTTGTATTGACTTGGAAGACGAAAAATATGTTTGTGTTATTAACAGCAATGGTAACAGCAACAACCTGCTTAGAAATCTGAGATTTTAGATTATGAGTTGTGCAGCTGTGTGGTTTTCACATTCTTCAAGTAAATGTGGGCAGTGGAGGACTATAGCAATAGCACTTATACTTATATATTGCTTTACAGTGCTTCACAGCCCTCTCTAAGCGGTTTACAGAGTCAGCATATTGCCCCCAACAGTCTGGGTCCTCATTTTACCCACCTCGGAAGGATGGAAGGCTGAGTCAACCTTGAGCCTGGTGAGATTCAAGCTGCCAAATTGCAGTCAGCAGAAGTAGCCTGCATTCTAACCACTGCACCACCACAGTTCCTCCTGACTAAATGTATGCGTGATCCTACAATCAATTCAAAAATAATAATTTAGCTGAAGTGAAGTCTGCTGTTAGGAGGAGGATGACAGCTAACATTTAACTTGGAGGAAGAACTACCACAGAAAGATAATAATTGAGTCTGTCGGCACACTCACAAGTATACATAAGAATTAGACCTAGAGAAGCCAAATTTCTTTCTCATCTCTACCCCAACAATTAGATGAACGACCAAATTATATTTTCAGTGCAGCAGTGCAATCTGAATGAAGCTCTTTTATCTGGGATGTGACAATCTTATGGATTTCCACCTGCTTCCATTTTAGCACTATGTTGTTGTTGTTAGTTGCAAAGTCATGTCCGACCCATCGCGACCCCATGGACAATATTCCTCCAGGCCTCTATCATCCCCTGGAGTCCATTTAAGCTCACACTGACTGCTTGTGTGACTCCATTCAGCCATCCAACCACCTCATTCTCTGCCATCCCTTTCTTCTTTTGCCCTCAATCGTTCCCAGCATTAGGCTCTTCTCCAGTGAGTCCTTCCTTCTCATTAGGTGGCCAAAGTATTTGAGTTTCATCTTCAGGGCCTTCTAAAGAGCAGTCAGGGTTGTTTTCCACAATGCTGCTCCTCCAATCCATAGAGCGGGTTGTATCACATTGTTGCTGGGGAAACTGAGTGAGGATGTTTCTTTAAGACTTCCTGTGGTCACGCCCACCGAGCCTGTCCATTACCAGTCTTTCTCAGTTTCTGGGGAAACTAGCATTTACCTTAGGCTCTGAGTTTGAAGTTACTTTGGATGTTTCTGAGAATTATTTTTATTTTATTTTAATTTTTTTCTTTGGTTTGCTTCGTGTGTCTGTCATTTGAGCTGCATCGGGGGATTATTTTTGAAGCTGCTGGAGGACGGTTGTGTGCTTTGGGGACCCAGGCCGCTCCGTTGCTTCCTTGATTAGCAGCACGCCGATCCGACCCGGCTGGGCGGATCCGCGTAGTTCTAGCCGCTGGCGCTTCGTTGACTGACCGGTGAATTGGCATAGTCACGAGCGCCCCAGCTCACACCGTTAGCGGCTCCGGAGCTGATGCCGATGCCTTCCGGCATGCTCTGAAGTCCAGGCAAGGCCTCCTTGCGCTCTCAACGCCCGGCGACTCTCGCGCCACCATTGCGGCCGCCATTTTGGACTCGTCAGTGTCGGCCGCCATTTTGTTTGCTCCGCTTCAACCAGGGACCTGCAGGTACAGCGGAGGGATCGGGCAGACCTTTGATAGCCGAATTTTACTTCAGTCACCTTGTTTTCGGCTCGCAGCTTGGCTAACGGGGAGGTGCCCTCAGGATTGCCGTTTGAGGCTCCCTCGTGTTGCGGGCGCCATTTTGGACCCTGATACAGGCGCGGACGCCATTTTGGACTCTTGTCGAGTCACGGCCGCCATTTTGGCCATTAATTAAGTTGCGGCTGCCATTTTGAATTTCCGAAGGAAGCTTTTTCCTCATCACCGGCTCGAAATTAGCGCAGAGGCAGCTGTTGAGGCTCCGGTTTGGGCCCAGCCTAAGTCCTGGATTGTCCTGGTGGGGTGTGAATAGTGGGCCTTTGACAGACGGACAATTTGTGTATTGCTTCCTGTCTCACTTATTTGCGGGGCTCAAGTATTCCCTTCAGGCCTCACTTAACAGCTCAATGGCAGACTCAGACCTTTCGTCTGACCTGGAGCACGAGACTATTCTACCACCACCTCGGCCCCAGAAAAAGACAAGGTCTAGGGGCAAGGGCTCCAGCTCAACTGTCAAGACCTCTCAACCCTCTCTCAGCAGAGATGAGTTGAGGCGACATATGGCACTTGAAAAACAATTCGACAAGGCCCAACAGGCCATGTTCCAACCACAGCTGCCGCCATCAGACCCTGCTCTGGCCTCTACGACCACTCTCTCACCACCTCTTGCGAGTGCTTTGTTGGGAGCGGTACCTTCAGTCCCTTCCACCCAGCAGGAGCAGGGATGGTCTCAGGTTTCCGAAGTGTCTCAGGTGATTCAACCCTAAAGGCCCTCGGGCATACCAGAGGCTACCTTCACACCGACGGCGGCTGGTCTCCGCCTGGAGGGCTCAGGGGGTCAGTTGGACTTCCATTCTATTCTTCTATTCTTCCATAGAATGGAAGTCCAACTTAGCTAAACTTATGGCGGCTGGTCTTCACCAGGGTACCAATATTACTCAATTGCCTCTCAGCCAGCAGGCCCCTGCTTCTTCTACTTCTTCTTCTACTATGCCACCTAAGAGATCTGTCCTGGAGCAGACCGAGCCCGTATCTTCTGATGAATCTGATCATGTGGTGGATTGCCCGGAGGACATTGAGTTTTCAGAAGACGAGGACTTACCTCCTGAAAAACCTGTTTTCACGGGCCTTTTTCGTCCTTCTTTGTTTAAGTCGCTTTTGCACAAAGCTAAAGTTACCACTCAATTTGGCATTACTCCACCTGCAGCGACTGCTCAACAATCTACAGCCCCGCATGATGTATTGTTTCAAGTTTCCAAACCGGAAAGGGATGTAATTCCATGTCCACCCTTATTTCAGGAGGTTGTTCAGAATGCCTTCGGTCAGCCTGGGTCTCTGACAGCCCCTAGTGCACTAGACAAAAAATTGTACTGTGCGGCCCCGGAGCTGGATGATATTTTGGCTTTGCCATCGGTGGAGGAACCAGTTGTCAATCTTTCTTCCTCTTCTACGGTTACTACAGATGTCCTGGATGGCCTAAAGTCCGAGGACAAGAAATTTGAACTGGGATTTCGAAAGGCTCATCAGGCGGCTGCTTGGGCAATCAAGGCTGCCACAGCGATGTCTTTCTTCAACAGGGCCTCCTTGATCTGGCTCAAACAGCTCCAAGAGCGCCTTCCCACTACTGAAACACGAATACACCAAGACATTAACAAGTTGGTGGCGGCGACCGAATATTCAGCGGACGCCTCCCTTAACGCGGCGAAGTTCGCATCTCGAGCCCTTGCGTCCAATGTCACCAATCGCAGGCTCTTCTGGCTCCGCAACTGGAAGGCAGATACTAAGGCCAAATGGCGGTTGGCCTCCTCTTCCTTCAAAGCTCCCAAGCTGTTTGGTGCTGCACTTGACCCTCTGCTTGTGGAAGATAAGGAGAAGAGAAAGATCTTGCCTTCTTCCTATCGTCGGCCCGAGCGCAGGTATGTTCCCTATAGTCAGAGGCAGCCCTTTCGGACTCCGTCCGGGCCCAGCGGGTCCTACTCTCGCCGCTCCTTCACCACCTCAGATAGGAGTTCTGACAGACAGATGTTCGGATACCGACAGCGTTCCCAGGCCCAGCCCAAGCGACCCTTCAGAGGCGGAGGCTTCAGTTCCACTAAAAGAGGAAAATGACTCGCACCCCCCAGGTCCCATTGGTGGTCGCCTCCAACAATTTCAGCACCAATGGGCTCTGTCCAACCCCGAGGAGTGGATACTACGTACGGTACGGTTCGGACTCTGCCTGGAATTCATCGACACACCGCCCAGCCGATACCTTCGCTGTCCAGTGTCGCCTCTCCCACACCTGCGCCAGCTGATGGACGAGGAAATTTCGCATCTCTTGTCCATAAGGGCGATAGAGCCGGTACCCAGAGAACAGCAAGGTCGCGGCTTTTACTCCACCCTTTTCCTAGTGGAGAAGTCTTCCGGCGGTCACAGGGCCATCTTGAACCTCAAACAGCTCAACAACTTCATCCTGTACCGCAGGTTCAAGATGCAATCCCTGAGCTCGATTTTGGCATCCATAAGACACAACGACCTTCTTCAGTCGGTGGATCTGAAGGAAGCGTATTTGCATGTCCCGATCCACCCGGGGCATCGCCAGTACCTGCGATTCGATTACAACAACTTTCATTTTCAGTACTGTGCGATGCCATTCGGGCTTTCTTCAGCGCCACGAACATTCACAAAACTGGTGGCGGTGGTGGCTGCTTCTCTACGAGTCATTCCAATTCGGATTCTTTGCTACCTGGACGACATTTTAGTCCTTTCTTCTTCGACACAACAGGCTGCTCGGGACATGCAACTAGTGCTCGATACGTTTCAGGCTCACGGCTTCACGATAAATTACAAGAAGAGCCACCTCATTCCGACCAATCGGATCCTCCATTTGGGGGCAATAATCGACACTGCCAAGGGTCAAGTCTTTTTATCTCCGGATCGGGTCCAGAGCATCAGGTCCCTGGTTCATCAGGTGATCTTACAACCAACGACCACTCTTCTCCAATTATCCCAGCTATTGGGGAAAATGGTATCGTGCATTGCTATAGTACCTTGGGCTCGTCGTCACACGAGGCCACTTCAGTGGTTTCTGCTGCCATTTCAGAAATCAGGTCGCAGCACATCATCCTGTCAATTCGACTGCCCTCACAGGTCAAGACATCCATGGAGTGGTGGCTGTCGACGGCAATCCTCAAGGGCTGTGTCTTCCTCGAGGTCTCTCGTCTAATCGTCACGTCGGATGCCAGTTTGATGGGGTGGGGTGCTCACCTCGGAGATCAGGTGGTGCAAGGTCGATGGACCCCGGAGGAAACAGCGAACAGCATAAACTGGCTAGAACTGCGAGCAGTTCGCCTCGCTCTGCGCCATTTCCAACCACTTTTGGAGGGTCACCATGTCCTCATACGAACGGACAATGTGACCACCAAAGCTCATGTCAACCGGGAGGGGGGCACTTGGTCTCACCCCCTGATGATCGAGGCGGAGCGCCTATTAGCATGGGTAGAGAAGCATACTGCATCTCTGAGGGCGGACCACATCTCAGGAGTGGACAACGTGCAAGCCGACTGGCTCAGTCGGGAGAAGTTGGATCCAGCAGAGTGGCGTTTACATCCAGACAATTTCGAGCAGATCGTCCTTAGATTCGGTCGTCCTCTGGTAGATTTGTTCGCCACACCTCAAAATACGCAGCTCGCAAGGTTTTACACCCGCTACCAGTGTTCAGCTGCAGAAGGTTGCAATGCCCTGAGATGTCATTGGCCTACCGGGCTTCTCTACGCATTTCCTCCAATTCCGTTGATTCCCCAGGTGATCCGGAAATTAATCTCGGAACGAGCGGAACTACTGTTAGTAGCTCCTCTATGGCCACGTCGTCCGTGGTATGCGGACTTGGTGAGTCTCTCTGTCTCTCCACCGTGGACAATCCCTCTCCAGCAGGTCTCTCTCAGCCAGGGCGCCGTCACCCATCCGGATCCTCAATGGTTTCGGCTGACCGCCTGGCATTTGAGAGGGTCCTGCTGAGGAAAGACCGCATTTCAGAGGGAGCCATAGAGGTTATCCAATCAGCCAGGAGGCCTTCCACGACTCGCATTTACCAAGCTTCTTGGAAGGCTTTCTCTACTTGGTGTGCATCACATCATGTAGATCCGACTTCAGCTGAGATTCCTGATGTGGTGGAATTTTTATTGGAAGGACTGTCCAAGGGTCTTGCTCCGTCTACGCTTCGTCGCCAAGTGGCAGCTCTTGCTACTGTCTTGCATTGTGAGCCGCACCGTACGTTAGCACAGAATCCAACTATTCGTAGCTTTCTTCAAGGAGCTACCAACAGAGCTCCCCCTCGTGTACATAGATACCCTTCATGGGACCTTCCTTTGGTTTTGCAAGCACTTACCTCTCCTCCGTTTGAACCCTTGGCATCGGTTTCCTTGAAGTTCCTGTCGTTTAAACTTACCTTTTTGTTGGCCATCACGTCAGCTCGGAGAGTTTCAGAACTCGCTGCTCTTTCTGTTCGCAAGGATTTGTGTATTTTTCATTCGGATCGAGTTGTGATGAGGTTGGACCCTTCGTTCACCCCTAAGGTGAATTCGTGGTTTCACAGGGCACAGGAACTCATCTTGCCAAACTTTTGCCTCGACCCTAGGAATCCTAGGGAGGAAGGTTGGCATACTCTGGACGTGAGGAGAGCCCTTCGTCGTTATATCAGGAGAACTGAATCCTTCAGGATGTCGGAGGCGTTACTAGTTTCATTCCATCCTTCTACTATGGGTCGTAAGGTGTCATCAGCCACAATAGCTCGTTGGATCAAGGCCACTATTGCAATGTCGTACGAGTCTGCTGCCAAACCGATCCCGGACAGAATTTATGCTCATTCAACTCGAAGTGCTGCAACCACCGCTGCCTGGGCGACTCAGGCTTCTGTGTCTGATATCTGTAGGGCGGCTACATGGACCTCTCCATCGTCCTTCATCCGTCATTATAAAATAGACACCTTTGTCTCCGCTGAGGCTTCTTTTGGCCGCCGTGTTCTGCAACAGGTGGCTTCGACCCAGGGTTGACGAAACAGTCAGTCTCCCACCCCCTTTTAATGAGCTTGGGTAGATCCCGCTCTATGGATTGGAGGAGCAGCGTTGTGGAAAATGGATGTTGACATACCTGAACGGTCCTTTTCACAACTCTGCGAATCCAATCCATTCCCTCCCGTTGGACTTCCTGTTTGTATTTGACTGTTATATTCATTAGTTGTCAGTTTATTGCAGAATGGAGTTTCTACGCCTTCGTGAGAAAGACTGGTGATGGACAGGCTCGGTGGGCGTGACCACAGGAAGTCTTAAAGAAACATCCTCACTCAGTTTCCTCAGCAACAATGTGATACAACCCGCTCTATGGATTGGATTCGCAGCGTTGTGAAAAGGACCGTTCAGGTACGTCAACGTCCAATCTCCTCTAGGACTGACTGATTTGATTGCCTTGCAGTCCAAGGGACTCGCAGGGGACTCGCAGGAGTCTTCTCCAGCACCATAGTTCAAAGACCTCAATTCTTTGGCGGTCAGCCTTCTTTATGGTCCAACTTTCACACAGCCATACATTGCAACTAGGAAAACCTTTAGCACTATACTTGGTCTAATTTCATTTTGTTTTTGTTTTTCCTTTTTTATTTATTCATTAGAATTATGTACTGCCATCTCATCTAGAGGCTTTTTTAAAAACTAGTAACCTGTTTTGGTTTCCATTAATTTGTGTTTACAAATGCCCAATTTTTGAACAGAAGCTTTTGCAATAAATTTGTCCAAATTCTGCCCAATCGCAAACTTTAGCAATACTTTAAGATGTATTTTCCTCCCTTAGTACAAAATTAAAACAATCACTTTTCAAAGTTTGTAAGACAACAAACCCAAACAACTCTATGTTTCAGTAATGCCTATTATATTACTTTTGTCTCCAAGCTGCCATACAAGAAAAGGACCATCAAGTTGTGTGACCAAGTGTGAAATCTGCTGCAGACTGCATATTCCGTAGCTCTTAGTAATAGATTTCATGAAGAACAATTGGTATGGATTAGGGAATTTAGCTTTTGTGAATTTTAATAAAAATAGATCTGATTGGTATTTCCCAGACAAATATAGAGATTGGAATTTATATGTCCACTTTTAACTAAAATAACTCCCAAATCATATTCATGGTGCTCCTAGGTTATATTAAGATTAGGTCAACCTGGCACCAGATTACTGTAGTTAGTGAATCATCTATCCCAATATGAGCGATTATACAAAATAAATTGTATAATCGCTCATATCATTGGAATGGGCGTTGGTCTTACCTGATACGCCCGTTCTCGATGACGCGCCCACAGCAGTCAGGCATGGGTGAGTGCTAGGTCTGCTAACCAATGAGACCGAGCCAACTGGATTTTTAGCTCCTCCCTTTCCTGAGGATCCCAGTTTGGAGGCGAGTTCATCCAGTAGGCTGACGTGTCTGTAGAGAAATAAATAAGAAGAAAGGTAAAGGGACACCTCCCCCTCCCATATTGTTCCCAGGTATTGCCAGAAGGGAGGGGCTGACTGCTGTGGGCGCGTCATCGAGAACGGGCGTATCAGGTAAGACCAACGCCCATTCTCCGACCTAGCGCCCACAGCAGTCAGGCATGGGACATACCAAAGCTTGATGTCTCCTAGGGCGGGACAGGCAGGACCTGTTGAAGGACCCTTCTGCCAAATGCCGCATCTGCCGAGGCGTAAGCGTCAAGCCGGTAGTGGCGGATAAAAGGAGTCAAGGATGACCAGGTAGCGGCCTGGCAGACCTCCTCCAAGGATGCTTGGGTGGACCATGCTGCCGAAGTGGCTGCGCTCCTGGTGGAGTGAGCAGTGATGTTCGCAGGAGCCCTCAAAGACTGAGCCTCGTAGGCGGTAGAAATAGTTGCTCTGATCCAGCGTCCTATGGTCACCGATGATACTCGGGAGCCCATGGAAGTCGGTTGAAATGAAATGAAGAGCGCCTCTGATCGCCGGAAAGAAGCAGTCCAAGAGAGGTAAATTCTGAGGGCTCTGCGGACATCTAGCTTATGCCATATGGCTTCCTGAGGACAGTGAGGTGATGGACAAAAATCTGGTAAAGACAGCTCCTGCGATCGATGAAAAATGGTGTTAACCTTGGGGATAAAGGACGGGTCAAGGCGGAGGACCACCCTGTCTTTATGGAATGTGCAGAGGTCGGAGTGGACAGATAAGGCTGCGAGTTCAGAAATCCTTCTGGCGGAAGTAATCGCCACCAGGAAGGAAACCTGGAGAGACAAAAACCTCAAACTGACAGTCCGAAGGGGTTCAAATGGAGATGATGTCAAAGCTCTAAGTACCTTGTTTAGATTCCACGTTGGGAAACGGTGGATCGAGGGAGGTCGGAGCTGTGAAGCATCTCGCAGGAATGACCGAATAAGAGGGTCATGAGTGATGGAAGCAGGAGAGCCACATGAAAGGATGGAGGAAATGGCGGCCACCTGGCGTCGCAAGGTGTTGGGGGAAAGCCCGGACAAGAAACCGTCCCTGAGAAAGTCCCTTGCTGCGCACCAGGTCGCAAAGGTACGCCAGGTAGAACCATAAATCCGAAGAGTGGAGGGGCACCTAGCGGCCTGAATGATCTCCATAGCGCCCTGAGAGACAGAAGCTTGAGTCAACAGGAGCCGCTCAGCCTCCAGGCGGTCAGTTGGTAGGTCTGGGGTTCTGGATGCTGAAGGCCCCCCTGAAGCAGAATTATCCGTTCGTCTGGAATACGCCAATGATGAGCCACCGATAAGGACAGAAGATCGGGGAACCAATGGTGTCGTGGCCAATGAGGGGCTAGAAGAGTCACCTCCGCTCGCTCTAGGATGATCTTGCGGATTACTTTGGAAATCAGAGGTAGAGTCGGGTAAGCGTAGAGAAGCTGACCCGTCGGCCATGGAGAACGGAGGGCGTCCACCACCTCTGCACCCGGTGAAGGAAAGCGGGAGAAGAAACGAGGAAGTTGACGATTGGAGGTCGAGGCGAACAGGTCCACTGTGGGGGTGCCGAACCGCAGAGTCAACTCCTTGAAAATGGCGGGATGGAGACTCCATTCCGAAGGATCGATCTGGTGGCGGCTGAGGGAATCCGCACAAGTGTTGTCCGACCCCGAGATGTGCTCCGCCCGAAGAGATGCCAGGTGGGATTCGGCCCAGCTGCATAGCCTGATGGCTTCCTTCAGAAGAGCCCGCGAGTGCGTCCCTCCCTGCCGATTCACATGCGCCTTGGCCGTAACATTGTCCGTTAGGACCAGAACGTGTTGGCCAAGGATGTGTGGTTCGAACGCCTGCAGGGCTAGGAACACTGCCCGAAGCTCCAGGATGTTGATATTGAGTAGTCTCTCCCGAGGAGACCACAGGCCTTGGGCCATGTGGGATGCTAAATGGGCCCCCCAGCCCTTGAGGCTGGCATCCATCATGAGCACCACCTTGGTGACCTCCCCAAAGAAGGATCCCTGGGAGATGGCTTGTGATGTCCACCAGGCTAGCGAGTCTATCACTGAAGGGGACAAGGTGATCTTGGCAAGGGAGGTGGAACGTCCGGCTCGTTGAAACGGCAGTAAGAGCCACTGGAGCTCCCTGCTGTGGAGGCGAGACCACGGAACAATATCATATGAGGACACCATTTTACCTAATAGGCTGGAGAGGTCCTGCAGGGAGGCGGATGTAACCCTCTGGAGACGAAAAGCCATCTCAGAGAGACTGGATTGGCGATCCTGGGACAGGGAGACCTTTAGGGAAACCGAATCACTGACAGCCCCCAAATGTTGGAGGCACCGAGCGGGAGACAGGTGGCTCTTGGTCCAATTAATCAAAAAGCCATGAGCAGTGAGAATAGTAATGATAGAAGAAAGATCCCGGAGAGCCTGCGAGTGGGACTTGGATAGAACGAGAATATCATCTAAATAGAATAAAGCCCTTATTGGGACAGAAGCTATATGCCCCATGAGGGCGGCCATCACTTTAGTGAAAGCCCTGGGGGCAGAGGAAAGACCAAATGGGAGAGCAGCATATTGATAATGCTGTCCATTATAGGCAAATCTTAAATATTTACGGTGGGCAGGGAGTATGGGGATGTGGAGGTATGCCTCGGTGAGGTCAATGGAGGACATAAAGTCTCCCTTCCGAACACAAAGTAAAATAGTGTGGAGGGACTGCATTTTAAAACGTTTGTAAATTATAAACCGATTTAGGGGACAAGGAACAAACAGGAGTAAAACCCTTGACCTCTTTTAGCCTGGGGAACTGGCTGGATGGCCCTAATTTCCAACAAGTGTTGGATGGCTTCTTCAACCCTGGTCCGTTTAACCGGAACTCTGGAAACCGAACAAGGCAAGTAACGATCAGGGGGGCTAGAACAAAACTCAAGGGAAAGGCCAAATTTTACTGTGTCTCTGACCCAAGCGTCAGAGACGGAAGACTCCCACTGAGCTGAAAAAAATGCTAGACGGCCCCCAATCAGGGAGTCGGGAGGGGTTCTAACGGATCATCTAAATGGTCTGCCCCTGCCACCTCTAAAGGGACGTTTAGAGCCAAAACGGGATCCCTGTCTGACCTGATTGTCCTGGAGACCAGGTCTAGAGGAGAAGGCTCATTGCTGATGCTGCTGATGGAAAGCTGAGTAGGAGCCACGAAAGGAAGATCGAAAGGATCCTTGATGACGATATTCCGATCTTCTTGACAGAGGTGGTAGGACTTTACGGTGGTCCTTAGTCTCGATGAGCAAAGGGTCCAGTTGTTCCCCAAAGAGCCTACCACCTGAGTAGGGGGAAGAGGTCAGGCGCCACTTATTCCTTGCGTCAGCTTGCCAACTTCTCAACCAGAGCAGACGTCTGGACGTGACAGATGTGCCAATAGCCTTGGCGGAGAAGCGCGCCGCATTGAGGGTGTCATCAGCGGAATATTCGACCGCTGCCAGGATTTTATTAATGTCCTGGTGGGAGCGGTGATCTGACGCCGGAAGACGCTCCTGTAACTGGCGTAGCCAGAGAATGGTGGCCCTGTTAAAAAACGATGCAGAAGAAGAGGCCTGCACTGCCCAGGCAGAGGCTTGGTGTCCTTTAATCAGGGTCCTCTCCGCCTTTTTGTCCTCAGGTCGCAAATATTCTTCTGAAGGTCCCGTAAGGGGGGAGGAGGAAGATAGAGCGACCACGGGAGGGTCTATGGTCGGTACTTGAAGCAAAGTGGAGTAGTCGGCCGGTACGTTATAGAATCTCCTGTCTAAGTTATTAGGGGCCGGTCCAGAGCTGGGATTCGACCATTGCCTTTTCAGAACATCTGAGAATAACTTAGGGGCAGGAACAATATCAGAATGAATAGTGGGTTCCTGAAATAAGGCCGAAGAGGCTTCAGAAGATGCAGGAATGGAACTAGAACCCGGAACAGGAACCCCTAGACCGGTAACCAGTTGAGCCTTGTGGAGGAGAGACCGGAATAAGAGAGGTTTGAAAAGCCCAACGAAGGCTGGTTGATCAGGCACAAGCCCTTCGTCTTCTGAAAGGTCTTGCTCAGGAGGAATCTCCCCTTCGGAAAGGGAATCCTGATCACTCGACTCCTCTTCAGAAGGATCCGCTCCGGGTTCGTGAAGGTAATGCGCTTACGAGATGCTCTGTGAGAGCGATGAACGGGAGAAGAAGGATCCTGCCACTGTTGGAGCCCCTGTGCAATACCATGGCGAATAGCTTCTGAGATTAGCTCAGCTAAGGGACGCTGCATATCAGCTGGCAATTGAGAGCCTTGCAGTATTCCTTGTGAGTTCACATTGGAAACAGGAGGCTGAGACGAAGGAGGAGGAGCTGAGGCCTCAGAAGCCTGATGCACCTGCTGGGTGTCCACAGAAGGAAAAACTGAGGCCACTTCAGAAGAAGGTATAGGGTCACCGAGAGAGGACCGGTCAGGTGACAAAGAGACCGCATGAGCCTGTGAAAGCGAGGCCCGCTCCAGGTCAGCAGAAGCCGAAGAAGCTGCAGGGCGAGAGGAGGCCTTGGAGTGTGCCCTCTCGAAGGCCTTTTCCATGCCCTTATGGCGCCTCTTTTCTTCCCAGATGAGGAAGAGCCCCTAGATGATGGGACAGGCTTAGCAGAAGAAGACTTGTTCTTCTTTCTTTGAGGAGAAGAAGGGCCTTCGCCAGGATCCTCCAGTCTGCTGCGCTTAGCAGAGGACTTTGAGCGGGCTGCGTTGCGCGCAGGCATGTCCGCCATAATAAAAAGGTCACTGCTGTAGGGCAGAATAAAATTAGCCACAGGTTGTAGAGGGCAGTAACCACAAATTCTCCCCCTCCGCCGCCTCTCTACCAATAATCCTTGAAGATTTTTCCTTTTTTTTTTTTTTAAATAGCCCGGTACCTGGAAGCGTCCGAGGGCGAGAGAGGAAACTGTGGCTTGGCTCGAAGAGCTCGCTAGCCAGAGGCTTTAGGCGTGAGCAAAATGGCGCGCGAGTGAGCTTCACGCCAAAACGCCAATGAAGGAATCCCCTGCCTGAGGCAAACTGCAGCGGTCAAAAAAAGCGGCAAAGAAACTAGCAAGAGGCGCAGAATTGAAGCGCACGCCTCTCAGCTGTTCAGGGGAATCCTCAGGCCGGATCAAAGCGCCGCTCCGCTGAATATACAAGCCGGTTGGAGCGGGGCACGGAATGAGACGTCGTGCCTATGAGCAGGGAGGCTCTGAGCCGAAAAAAGCAAATGGTGGTGAGGGGCAACACGGCAGAGCTCAGGAATCCAAGCTCGTGCGTGCCCTTAGAGAGACGGAGCCCGGAGTCACATCTCGCCACCGAGCGGCCTTTAGCGGAGTCAGGCGCCGCCTTTCTCGCTGGGACAAGCAGGTAGCAGGAACGATTGAAATATCTCTTAAAAACTAGTGAAAGGAAACCTCTACTGACACATCTGTCTCTTAGAGACCGAGCCGAAAAACTGGGATCCTCAGGAAAGGGAGGAGCTAAAAATCCAGTTGGCTCGGTCTCATTGGTTAGCAGACCTAGCACTCACCCATGCCTGACTGCTGTGGGCGCTAGGTCGGAGAAGAGTCCTTGCTGATTGTTCCCCAGGCAGAGTCTATCATCTGGTTAGGAAGAAGATCTGCTTATTGATAGGATCACCTTTCTAGAATGCTCTCCATAAGGAGCCCAGTTATTTCTCCCTGCATGAGTGGATAAGACATACCAGAAATGGATTACATATGATATGATAGCACAACCTGGTTGGCATCCTAATTCATTGATTCGAAACATGCCAAGAATGATAAGATAGAAGCTTAGTTTGTATATCTTGGTAATCTTTTTACAGGAGGTTTACCTTTGCCTAATTATAGACAGGTGAGGAATGAATTCATTCTTTGTTTTACATTTAACTCATTTACAGTAAACTAGGATGAAGCAAGACTTGGCTTGTATTATAGCCAATGTCCAAATTCTATATTATGAAAATAATATAATAAGTATAATATAATATAATATAATATAATATAATATAATATAATATAATATAATATAATATAATATAATATAATATAATATAATATAATATAATATAATATAATATAATCAATACAATACAATACAATACAATACAATACAATACAATACAATAATATAGGCAGGTGATGGCAGGTGCACTAAAGCAGTCATAGAATGCATCCCATTTGATAAAAAGCATCCACGAAAGAGACCTAAAACAAGATGGATCAATAACATCAGCAAGTATTGTGGGCCCAATTGGCAAAAGAAAGTTCAGGACCGTATTGGTTGGAAACATGCAGAAGAGGCCTTCATTCTGCAGTGGATAGACAGTGGCTAAAATGATGATGATGATGATGATGATGATGATGATGATGATGATGATGATGATGATACACTATAGGCATTGTATCTCAGAACCAGGGTTTCAGTGCAATTCTGTTATTGGTACCTTCTTAGATTTTAGATGAACTGAACTGTTGGAGAACCTCACTATTCGTAGGCACAGGATGGATATTTAGAAACCCAGCTGTGTATCAATAATCTTACAATGTGTGGAAACTCAGAAAATGGAGAAGTACATCCTTACTCTTTACTGTAAATTACACAAAAGGAAGATGTTCAAATGCAAAATTAACCATTCATCATTCTGCTGTTCTATGAAGTGTTTCTTTTTTGGAATAACAAGCCTTTGAAGCAACTTTGTTGAACAAGCCAAACACTTGTTCCTTTTTAAATTCCTTAGTGTTGTGCATGCCTTTGAGTCAGTGTTGACTCCTGATGACTGTCTGGACTAACCCCTGCAGTTTTCTTGGCAAGATTTCAGAAGTGGTTTGTCATTGCCTAATTCTTGCGAGGATTGAGAGAGAGGGACTGGCCCAAGGTCACCCAGTTGGCCTCATGCTTAAGGCAGGACTAGAATGCCCAATGTCCCTCTTTCTACCCTGGTGCCTTATCTGATACACTAGATTAGATCTCCAAGTTTCTTAAAATCATCCTTAAACCTTCTAGGCTTATTTGTCTGCCTTCTGCATGTCTGAAACATGATCTAACTGCATATGTGGGATCCATTTAAAACAGTGATAGTAGTGTCCATTCTGCATTGCAAATCATGGGAGTATTCTCTTTATCCTTATACATCAAGAGAATGGGACTTTGCAGGTTATCTTGGAAGAGTCTTGGGTAAAAGGCAGTTAATTTTCCTGTATTTGCCTGCTACTATTAACTGTGCTTGCCAAAGTTGCTGCAGAAGCAAATTGTGGGTCTCTCCCATTGATCTGTATGGTGTTAACAGTGGGGGGAGACCATAGGGGAAGGACTCATGAAAATGACAGCCTTTAAAAGCAAAGAGAAAAAAAAAAAGAAGAGGAGAAGCTTTAGAGAAAGAAAAGGGCTGCATGGAGCTGCGGGGAGGGGGGAAGAGACGTTTTATTATTGAAATTGCTATTTCCATGCAGGAGGGAATGGAAGGCAGCAAAAGCAGATTTTCCAGGCGCAGTAGTGTTAAACGTTTTGGCCCTTGACTCCAAACTGTGTCTTGTTTGCAGTGGAGGTTTTGGAGTACTCAGGGCACAGCCAGGCACTAACATGGCTGGGCTTATAATGCTGGTTGAAAATCCAAGCAGGAGAAATTTCAGTGGCCCCTATATAGCAAGATGCTATATACTAGTGAAGAGAGTGTCTGGATTCCATTTGTGGATTTCTCTTCTCTTGAGAATTTATTACAGTCTGAGATTATATCCTGAGAATGCTGAGTGAAACAGTGCAGTAATTTAACAGTTTACACTAAACCATTTCTCGAAAAGTTGTTTGTCTTACTTTACCTGCATTCCAACAATTTTAAAAGATTTGTTTCCTTCTGAGTTTCTGTGGAATTTTGAAAAAGGGACTATGCAACAGTCAGTGTCAAAAACTGTTTTGATTAATTGGCCTTCCTTTTCTGGAAGAGTGTAATCTGGCCAGTACCTTTTTTCATGTTTCCGAGTCCCACTGTGTATATTTTATGTTTCAGGTTGACATGCTCTGATAATTGATCTCTTGTGGGAGGTAAATAATTGTTCGGTGTTGTGCAAATAATAGTGTTCATTGTCTACGTGGGAATTCCCTTCACAATTATGTTCTCTGGGGTCTTTGTATAGCATGCCTAGTTTAGACAGGAGAGTACCTAAGGATGTCCTTTTTTTCTGCAAGCGAACGTGAAAAAAATGATTTCTATGGCATCATTCTAAGTAATAGTTTCTATTATGCACATTATGTGTTGTTAGCATGTGCCTTAAAATTTCATTGTATATGACTTTTGTACCTTGTGTGTGAGAGAGTGTAATTAAATGTAGGCTTTTCACATTACAATCAGCATAAATATCACTTTTGGGATGATAAACAGTTGTTTTGTTTATATTGAGTGTTTTTTGCAATAGGAAAAGTGGCCATGAAATTTTCCTTCCTTCCTTCCTTCCTTCCCTCCCTCCCTCCCTCCCTCCCTCTTAGATTTTTCTCTAAATTGAATATAAGTTGCTCTGTTTCCTTGTTAATTTACAGATGGCAAATTATAAATTCCATCCAACCATTCTGTAGACAATTATTCCAGGACAATGCCATAGCATCTAAGCTAATATGTTGTATTAGCCATTAGCATAATTAGAGAGAAAATTTGTGGTGTTATGGAATTTCCTTTATCATTTTCAGATTTTCTGTCTGAAGTGTGAAGGAACACATCCCTTCCTGCTTCCTTGTTCTTATTCTTATTCTGCGTTCTGCAGAATAGTATAGATTGCCTTCTAGTGGCGAATATACTGTAACTGTTTTGATAGGAACAAAATGTTTAAAGCTTACAATATAGACTGAATATTAAATTTGATATGTTCTAATATTTTCCCAGAGATCAGCATTATTCGGAAGTTTGATTTACTCGGCATTCAAAGCCTAGGCGTTTAAAATCCACCAAGCCTAGGTTATAAAGTATTATTATCAATTTGTATGGTTTAAACAGCACCTAGTTGACTTTGGTTGATTTGGGAAAGCTAAGAAAGCTCAGACCCAATTTGTACTTGGAAGGACAGATTACCAGGGGACCCTAGAGCTGTAGACAAGACTGAGAAATTTTTTTTAAAAAAAACAACACAAAATGCTGAAAAGGTCAAGAAATCTCTGCAGACATGTCCTTGAAGCTTGACTTGAAGGAGTCTTTATCTTTCATGGTCCAGTACTAATTATATATTTTGGGGAATATGTTAGAAGAGACTTTCCCTCCCTCTCTCTTTTTCTTTCTCTCTTTCTCTCTCTTCCCCCTCCCTCTGCCTACCTACCTGCCTACCTAATTGAGATGATTAATCCATGACATATAAGCCATATGTAGCCCTCCAGGCGTTTCCATATAGCTTTCAGCAGGGGCCTATGACTCTTCCTACCATTTTGCACTTTTCTGATTCAGTGCTGTTGGAACTGCTGGAACTGACATTTCTGAAACAGCTCATTACTGCTGGGCCCCCGAAAACAACGTCTGAAGCTATGGGAGTGATGACTGCAGCAATAGTGTTAATCAGGGCAGAACAAATAGGATCTCTCTAAGTGGAGAAGACGTAAGCAGTGTCTCTATGTGTATAGTCATGTATCTGTTACAGATACAAACTGTGTGGATAGAAATACACATGGCGGCTTCCAAGCATCACAGCAGCATGTCCCCCGTACCCCCATCCCAGCCCCAGAACTAATCAGCATTTAGAGTATTCAGCTTAAGTCAGTGGTGAAATCTAAATTTCTTTCCTACCGGTTCTGTGGGCGTGGCTTGGTGGATGTGGCTTGGTGGGCGTGGCTATGTAACCATGTGACTGGGGGATCAAAAGACAGAAACTTTTGATCCTGCTGGAGCAGGGTTTGACTAGATGACCTCCAGGTTTCTTCCAGCTCTGGATCATCCTCTGAAGCTGCATCTAGTGCCAGGTTTGTAGTCCTTCCTTCCTCTCCTTTTTCCCTTTCTCTCTCTCTTTCAAAAATGGACTCCCACCTACCCTTTTCTACCTGCACCCCCTGTTTTTGGTCTAGCAGGTTTCAGGGAAGCCTGCTGGGAGCAAAAATGGAGCCCCCCCATAAAAAAAGGTTCCGACGATCGCAGGCCACAGCTGTGATCATCGGAGCCTTTTTTTTAATCTTTTAAAAGCGTTTTTTTACTACTGCCTCGGGCGAATAGGTTGTAAAAAAAATGCTTTAAAAAAGTAAAAAAAAAAAGCTCCGGTGATCGCGCGGCACAGCTGTGATCGATGGAGCCTTTTTTAAAAAACTTTTTAAAAGCATTTTTTACTATCTATTCGCATCAGCTGGTATGGTCGGAACGTTTTTTTTTTTACTTTTTACTTTTCTGGAAAACCAGTAGTAAAAAATGCTAAAAAAGTTTTAAAAAAAAGTTCCCACGATCGCGGGCCGCTCAGCTGATTGTCAGAACTTTTTTCAAACTTTTTTTACTACCGGTTCGGTGAACCAGTAGCATTTTTTACTACCAGTTTGGGCGAACCGGACCGAACCGGTAGCATTTCACCCCTGACTTCAGTGTAATAGAGATTATTAAACCATACATTCTACAAAGTCTGGATTGCTGCCACTTTGTAAGCATCACATCGTGAGTTTGCATCCTTCACATGAGTCTCTTTCCATTTCTCTTTTCTGGTGGAATGTGGCAATTGGATCCCTCCCAAATACTGACAGGGCTGAATGATGCTGTAGTTAATCCTTTTTGACAAAAAGCCCACATTGCGTAATGCAAACCTTTGCTAAGCTTGTAGGGTGTGCGTGTAATGAAGAGGAAAAGGTACACCATGCTCTGCAAAATGCTCAGAGACAAAAGTTTAGTATATGGTTCCGGTTAAAGGAAACAAGTCAGAGATGGGCTTTGCATTATTGAACAACTGGTTCTCCCCACCACCGAAAATGTGCGTGTGTGCCTTCCATTTCAGAATGGGTTTAGATAGATTTTTGTTTATTTTCTGACATGAACAATATAGAAGTGAAGTGTTTTTAAAGCTTTTGGAAAGATTTGGGAATTAACCTGATTTGATGTATTAAGTAGATTACGTTGTTCCATTCAAATTAAGTTTATCAGATAACATCTGGTGGGAACAGAAGACCCAGTGTTCTAGTCTGGCTGACTGAAGCTAATATTGATTTGCTTTTTACACAATTATGGTTGACCTCCTTGTGCTACAGATTCATTTTTCAGGGTTGCTTTGCTCTTTTTGCCAGATGTCACTAGAAAAAAACTATTACTATTCATATTAATAGCTCCATATCCATTTTGCCTTCTCTTTTGAATAATTGCCTTATCTTTTGAAACAAGGGGTTGCTGAACTCTGTACAATAAGTGATTTATCAGCAAGATGCATTAATTTTCCCTAGCATGTCTATGGAGATGCTCAGTCATCCAGGTCATGGTTTACCCAAAGGTGCTTTTTCAAGAGGCAATTGGACTTTCTGGTTTTTGTCTGAAGATGTTTTGCTTCTCATTCAAGAAGGTTCTTCAGCTCTGACTGGATTGTGAGGAATGGAAGGATTTATATTTCTTGCAGACAGCTAGTCATTTGCATCCTTTTAGAGAATCATTGAAACCATTGGGAGATTTATCTGTGTCCTCGGGGTCACCTGAATGGTGCAAATGGGTGTAGAGCCTTCTTGGAACAGTTGAAAAGACTGTATTGTAGATTGGGGATAGTTTATGTTGTATCCTTCTTCTTCTGTTGAGAGGGAGCTGTTCACTTTTGACATAGATGGCCTCTTTGACCCCTCATTCAAATGTGGACTTTGCTGTCTTCAAAAGAGTGACTTTTGTTTTTCAGATGCAGATGGACTTCTGAGTCTAGTTTCCCTAGAATGCTCATCATTTTTCTTATTGTCAGCCTTTTAGGGTAGTCCAGACAGAAAATCAAAACCATGGCTGTTGCTGCTGCTGCTGCTGCTACTACTACTACTACTACTACTACTACTCTACTACTACTACTACTACTGTTGTTGTGATGATGATGATGATGATGATGATGATGATGATGTTACAGTAATCCAAAACACCTCTCCCCTGTCTTTACTTTCCAGGGAGGCAGGGAAGGTCCCTTCTGAGAAGCTTTCTCTATCCACATCTCTCTTTTAGACTCAAATTTATCTTCTCAGACTGTTGTCTAGGCTGCAGCTCTTCCTCCTGTCTTCCAAAGTTCTTTTCATAGCCCATTATAACTCTTCACATTCAATTGTTCAGTCATCTTCAAAAGAGAATGCCAGTTTCACAGTTTCTCATAGGATAGCCAGCAATCAGAGGTGAGGGGTCAAAGCACCCTGTGAATGTCAGCTGACCAATGAACCAATTTAATAGATTTTTATTCATTCCCTCATCATAACATGGCCTCTTACTTAAATACACATACAGTTTTAGCTTTTGCTGTGTTCAGTAACCTTATTATTTGATTCCAGGGGTGAAATGCTACCGTTTCATCTGAACCGGTATTTACGATGAACAGCTGTTCCATGCTTTCTAGCAAATCTAGATTGTGTGGCACAGCTGTTCTACTTATCTTCTTAAGCCTTCTTTTTCCGAGTGAAGCACGCATTTGGTGTGCACTTCACATGCACGTGTAGCGACATTTTGCACGCATCGTGCATGTGCGGGCAGCGAATGGGTGGCAAACTGTAGAGGATTTCACCACTGTTTCATTCCCTATACCTTGCCAAACAAAGGACTCATCTCTTTAAGAAAGTAACATAAAAGAAATAATATAGAGTGAAATTTAAAAAGAAAGATAAGATAAAAGAAGTAGAAAAGAGTTGCAGGTAGGAAAAGAAAAGAAAAGGACAAGCAGTTTCCAATTTGTCTCTTACAACACGTTTCTCTTTTTCACATATTCAATCCCTTGAATGAGCAAATCCATAAACCATCAATTCATTTTTTCCTATTTTCTGCAAAAAGTCTAAAACGGGTTTCCAGTCTTTAAGTACTTGTTGTCTATTATTATTGTTGTTATTGTTTCATTCAATTGTGTCCAGTTCTCAAAGACTGGCTATATTCAGTAAGTCCCTGAAATTTTGTTGGCAAGATCAAAAGTGGTTTGCTATTGCCTTCTTCTAGGGCTGAGAGAAAATAATCCAGGGCTTCATGCCTAAAAGCAGGGCTAGAACTCATACCCTCCCAGTTTCTAGCTCAATGCCTTAACCACTGCACCAAACTGGCTCCCACTTGTTGTTTTATCCCTTATGAAACAGATCAATTGTGCCATTTCCACACATTCTGCTATTTTCACAATCCACTCATATTTCAGTGTTTTTCCATCGTTGTGCATATAATAGTCTCGCTGCAGCTACTATATACAAAATCAGTCTTCAGTAAATGTTATCTAATTGGTTATCCATGGGTGCCAAAGTTTTGCACAAAACTCTTCATTACTCCACTTTTAATTTTATACATGGGTACCATACCTGTGTGCTCTCGTTATCCATTCCCCTTATGTAGATAGATGTAAGTGTGTTTTGTACACTCCCTTCCTTCCAATTGGGATGCAGCCTTCACAAACTGTTTTGTCAAGATTAATTTTCTTTGATGTAATGACAGTAAATTTCTAAACTTTGCCAAGATAGTTGGGCACAAATATTGGTGAGGATGAAGGCTGGAGTTAGCTCTGCTTTTCTGTAGGTCCCTGATGCTTGTCTTGTGCCTGCCATCCCAACCTACTTTGCAGAAAGCCTTTTTGAAAACTATGTGACATTTCAATCCTGATAGCAAAAGAGCATTCTTGCCATTATCTGGCAAAGTCACGTAGAATGTTTCAGCTCTTTGGCTTTCGTTGTGGAAAAAAACAATGGAACATTACAAAGTGAAATGCAGTAATAACAACTCTACGGGTATGGTTATGTTAGAACTATTCAAATAGGGGAAAAAAGGATACATAGGAATAAATAAAGGGCATAGTTTATTAAAACATCCTCACTCTGCTCTATTTCCTGTCCTTCCTCAGAGAATTACTAAAACCAGGAACTGAAAGTTGTGTGCGTTTTTAAAGTTAACCAAGTATGACAGCTTTAAATAATTTGTTGTAAGGATAGCCTTTAGAGTAGGAGTGCTGCCAATTATGATTTAAAGTTGTTGGAACATTGAAGATTTGCCCGTAATGAAGCAAGACTCCCAATTTTGCTGTCTATGACATAATGTTCATTTTTTGGATTTATTAAAAACTATTTTTAAAAGATACTTATGGATCAGTAGTTTTCCTTTCAGCAGAACCTTTATTATTTACTTTACATCAAAGATTGTCCTCTAGCCTAGATGACAGAATGAAGGACATTGCTACAAGTTACTAGAATTGGGTTCCCTAAATCTGTGGTTTATTATTTGTCACTGAAAAACTTTTCTTCTCTTTATAGATTTGTCTTCAGCAAAACGGAAATTTGCAGACTCCTTGAATGATTTCAAATTTCAATGTATAGGCGATGCAGAAACAGATGATGAAATATGTATAGGTAAGTGCATAGGCTTTGATTTATACAAATGAGGCAATTCAGTGGCTTAAATAGGAGGAATACAGATAAGAATGAAGTGAAACATATCTATAGTAGTTAGGAAGGATGTCTGCAAATTATTACAGGTTGTCCCTGACATATGATCATTATTGCGATTTCAACTTCCGTCACTAAATGATGTGATCATTAATTCCAAAGGTGCTTTTTTTCAAGGGACAAGTGGATTCCTGGTTTTTCTTTGAAGATATTTCGCTTCTCATCTAAGAAGCTTCTTCAACAATGACTGGATGGTGGGAAATGGAAGGATTTATACCCCTTGTACACAGCTGGTCATTTGCATTCTTTTAGCGAGTCGTTGAGGCCAGCATCTCAAACTGAAGCGCAAATAGTTCCTGTAGTCTGCAATTTTTCTGGAAATCCCATCTCATTCGAAGGATGTTCATCCCAAAGTACATAGCTAAATGTCTATGGAGATTCTTAGTCATCCAGGTCATGGTTGTCCCAAGGGTTCTTTTGAAAAAGACTTTAAGTCTGGACTTTCTGGTTTTTCTTTTCTTCGTCTTCAAAGAAAAACCAGAAAGTCCAGTTGCCTCTTGAAAGAAAGTACCTTTGGGACAACCTTGACCTGGATGATTGAGAATATCCATAGACAGGTGATCATTAAGTGAGTCACACTGATTTTACAAACTTTTATTTTCCCAATATCTGTTTTTGGTAGCTCCTGGAGCTGTAGGCATCGTTGCAAGTAGCACCTCTACTCCCCAATTCTTTCAAATGTACCAAACAAATGGGCGCCGGTGTCAGAAGTTACTGAGAGATCTTGTAATATAAATAGGATTGCAGCACCTCATGTTCTCATGATAAAGTTTATCCATCAAGGTTGTCTATGTCAGATCCAGGTCCAAATCTAGAAGAAAAAATTAAAATCACCTGTAAGAGTTCCTTTTGCTTGGTGGAATATTGGACGAAAATTGGACTTTCATTGTTAAACTTGGTCAGGCCAAAAAAATGGTTCTCTATGCAAAGGCATGACCACCGTTTTCTTTAAGGGGTTTGGAGACTCTACCCGAAGAAGAGAAAGTTAATAAACTCAGTGATAGAGTGTTTTGAGGTTCTTATAAACCAAGCTATTACTTTATCTAACATAAAGTAATAGCACAAATAGTTCCAAGAACTTTATCTACTTCTTCAGAAAACAAATGACTGAACAAAGCTCAGAATATGAATGTTATTTATTTGCTCCCAAAGATTTTGTTTTATCTATTTAGACTTATTTGTGAGTATACAATGTTGAAGACAATGTCTCATCTGAAAGTCCAGACTATCTTTTCTGGATAATCTTCCCCGTTGCTCATCAAACCAAACAGAAAATAGAACCAAAAAACAAACAAACAGAAAAGGCTTATGTTTGCCTTACTACATGAGCCAAGATTAGTGCTTGGAGACAAGATTGTTATATCATCCATTTGCATTGTTTCTTATCACATTCAGAAACCGCTGAATTTGATTTGTTTGAGAAATAATGAAAACAAGAGGATTATGTTACCTTAATCCTGCACTTGTTCAAGAGGCTTAGTTTTTATATAGACCATGATCATACTTCAATACTTGCGTATGCTCTGAAGTGAGTGCCAACTGGTCACTAATTTTGAGGGCTATGCAATGGTTTGTGTTCTGTTATTGATTTGACTGGTTGGCAAATGGTGCTGTTGTCTTCTCAGCTATGTGGCTGCAAACACTCAAACAGATACATGCATATAAAGCATATACTTAAAACTAAATGACAATGTGGATGACATTGTATAAAGTTAAACCTTGTTTCTATGAACTACCATTTAAACAGTGCCCATTGCAGGGATGGAAAACACTCTTACTGATTTTTAAGAAACCCACTATTATGGCATTATAATGTTACAGCACCATATACCTCTAATGCCTGTGTAAACATAAATAAGTGAAAGACCTGTTTCCAATCCCCTGTCAGCCTCTTGACAAAGATAGTGGTGACTGATTTAATATTTTTTCTTTTGTTTTGTATTTTTATCTAATTATACATTCATTTGGTCCTACTATGTATTCAAAATCATATAAACACAGTGTAAGTATATGATTGGGTAAGGGTAGGGTATGCGTGTAGGCATGATGTATTTGTGCATGCATGCATGCATCAATATATTCATGCATGTGGGTGTGTTCATCTAGTTACCTATCAGAAGATATAAATGTGCTTAAAAGGTAACTGCAAAATTAAAGTTCTCACACATGGATGTCAAATATATAGTCCCCTTACAAAGAATGTATCTTAGAAAGATGGACAGGTAACAAGAAAGACAGTGCTTGGGAAAGACTAGAATATGGTCTTACAGTACTTTGAAAGCACAATGCCTTCAAATAGCATGGAAACAAATAACTGAGAATGAAAACTAATATGGATAGTGCTACTTAAACGTTGGCTCTTCAATAGGACACAGTTGCCTTGTTTCTGGAAGGTAATAAGGGTCAAGGAAGAAAGGAAGGCCAAACAAGCCTGACTAGGTGGCTCAGTGGCTAAGACTGAGCTTGTCAATCAGAAAGGTCGGCAGTTCGGTGGTTCGAATCCCTAGTTTAAGTCTCCTGCACGAGCAGGAGGTTGGACTAGATGACCTCCAAAGTCCCTTCTAACTCTGTTACTGTTACAATCCATGACTTCAACTTATGCTAGTTTATTTTGTTTTCCTAGGTCAAATACATAGCCGTATTGGGTCAGGAAAATTAACTTTTTCTTTCACACTATAGATAGACCTTGATTTACAAACACAAGTGGGACTATAACTTCCATTGTTAAGCAAGGCAGTTGTTAAGTGAGCTGCCCCGATTTTATGACTTTTTTTTGCCACAGTTGTTAAACAACACAGTTGTTAAACAAATCATTGCAGTTGTTAAACAAATTATGTGATAAGGGAAATCTGGCTTGCCCCAATGACTTTGCTTGACGGAAGCTGGTTGGGAAGGCTGCAAATGGTGATTACATAACCTCAGGATGCTGCAGTAGTGATAAATACATGCTGGTTGCCAAATATCTGAATTTTGAACATGTGATTGTGAAATGATTGCGTGAAGGCTAGTCATAAGTCACTTTTTTAGTGCCATTGTAATCTTTGCCAGACGAATGGTTGCATGTGAAGGACTACATGTATTCAATCATCTTGATTGTCTTTGTTTTATTTCTCATAGCAAAATCCCTGCAAGAATTTGCTACTGTTCTGAGGAACCTAGAAGATGAGCGCTTACGAATGGTAAGAACCTTGCCTCCTTTTAGATATAATATTCCAGATGTACCAACATGACATCTCTAATAAAATGGAACTTTGAAGTAACTCAAGCCTTGGGGTCTTCTTTCATTGGGGGTGTTGCTTGGAACCCTGAGATCATCATAATTTCTGGGACAGGAATAGAAAATAATCAGTGCTTGGAAAACACTTCAGGGTTAAAGTATGATGGGAACATTTTTTTGGGATGTTACTGAAATCATATACACTAAGTATGTGTTTTCCCTTCTTAATGTACATGAACGTCATCTTAGGTTCCAGGGACCAGTGTCCCAGGGGCTTATAGGATAGATTCGCTCTTCTCTCCCCCTGATTTTAAAAGGAGTAAATTGATAATAAAAGACCTCCTTTTGGTGCCTGAAAAAGTTTCCTCTACCAGCAACTTTACCAATGGGGAAAAACTTCAAGAAGAGCAAGATATTGAGTCAGTGCGATGGGAGACCATAAACATGGTTAACATTTAGATGTGTTATCAATGGGAGGATTTTTTTTTTTAAAGAAAAGGCAGCAAGCAGTATTATTCATATGTTTCTGTCCTGTTAATCTTCTACTAATTGGCCTTTGGAATTGTCAGGATCATGGTCTGTCTGTCTGCTATGGTTAGAAAAAGTTATTGCTTTAATTTATTCAGTAAGATCTAGAACAACTTTTTTTTAACTTTTTACTAGGCTTTGATAGATGTTGGCTTTGAGAAGAAACTGTGGGTAATTTTTGCAATGCTCTTGCCTGTTTTGGCCAATGGCCATGATATAGCTCAACAAATTGTCAACTTCTCTGCCTAAAAGAATAGCAATATTCATCCTTAGGGAGTAAATCTTGGCAGCTTAATAAGGATAGCAAACTACAGCAAACTGCCTGCCACTGAATCTATTTGGTCTTGCTCTCAGAGAACAAAGATTGCATTATGCAGTCCAGCTTCTTTAGACATTTTTGCTCCCAGCTGGATTAAAGTGTCTCTGATAGCATCACATGTAAAAGGGACTATAGATTTAAGTCATAGAATCATAGAATTGAAAGGGACTTTGGAGGTCTTGTAGTCAAATCCTTGGCCTAGTGCAGGAATCCTCATACCAGCCTGGAAAATCTAATCTTTTCTTGAAAACCTCCACTGATGGAGCACCCATGACTCCAGGAGCAAGCTGTTCCATTGCCATGTAGCTCTAACAGGAAATTCCTTCTGATTCCAAATTTGTGTCTCCCTCCATAAAGCTTCCACTCATTGATTGTAGTCTTACCCCCAGGCAGTAAGGAGAATAAATCTATTTCTCTTTCCTGTGACATCCTTTCATATATTGAAAGACCGCTATCATGTCTCCTCCTAACTTTCTCTTCTTTAGAGTAAATATACCAAGTTCCCTTAGTTGCTCTTTGTAGGACTGAGCATACAAACTCCTTATCATCTTTGTCATTCTTCTCCATACGGTTTCCAGTTCTCAGTGCCATTTTTATCAGCGATCAAGACCAGACACAGTAGTTCAGGTGCAGTCTGACCAGTGCAGCAGAGAATGGTACTATCACTTCTCATGATCTCGATGAAGCCTAGTGTAGTATTGGGCTTTTTGGAAGCCACAGTACACTGCTGAATCATGCTGAATCTGTGGTCTACCAAGATATCCGGATCCCTTTTGCAAGTACTGCTGGGTAAGGCACCACTTATCTTGGATCTGTGCTTCTAGGGTGACGTCTGCAAAAATAATGGTGACTCAAGCAAAGAGCTGAAGGGCTAATCATCATGGAACTAGAGAAAGGTTCCTTTGGAATGGTATAGAGATCTTGTTGTACTCATGTAAATTGGCCCTTTGAATTGAGCTGGTGTGAGACTCATGTAGTTCTGGGGAGGCTAGAAGCCTGGGATATAGAACTAGTTGTTTAGAGAAGACTCGGACTGTCTTCATCCTGTATTCCCTAGAAATGGTTGCGCTAGTTTGTACCTTGACCCTACATTCTTTTGCTTCTTCTCTTATCTCTTGGGCTATTCATAGATCTTGCTTCTGCTTCACACTCTGGCTGGCTGTTTTTTAGCCAGAAGGAAAGTTTAGCAAGTCTGCCTGCCTGCCAAGCATGGTGTTTTCTCTGTGAGAACAGGACGAAGCTGACGGTAGTTCAAATATGAACAAAAAACAATTGGAGGAATTCCCTCATGATGCCTTCCTTTGGGATTTAATAGAAACATGGGAAGCCAGAGATGCTACTGAGATGATTGTAACAATGACAGACAGAAAATTCACATACAGCCCTTGTGATTGACTGCAGGAGCCTCCTATATTACTTTTGGAAATGTTTCTGTGATTCTGTTCTCTGTGAATCAATTTCTACAGCTAACTGAATTACATTAAAAAATGTGGGGGAATTTCTCTACGTAGCATTACTCTTTGCAATTCAAACATCCACATCAGTCTTCTGTTATCTTTAAGTGATCTTGGCCTCAAAAGTTATAGAAAAAGCTGCTTTAAAACAAAAAGCTTTTCAACCAGATAATTCTTGCCTTCTAAGATTCGTTGGGACTTTGTAGCAATAACAATAGCAATTGCACTTAGATTTATATACCATTTCACAGTACTTTTCAGTCCTCTCTAAGTGGTTTACAGTGTCATCATATTGCCCCCAGCAATCTGGGTCATCATTTTACCGACCTTGGAAGGATGGAAGGCTGACTCAACCTTGAGCCGGTCAGGATCGAACTCCTGGCAGTGGGCAGAGTTAGCTTGCAATACTGCATTGTAACACTGCAACATCCGTGTTCTTGTAACTATAGAATATTCTATAGTTCTATATAGAATATTCTAAATAATCTACATAAGCAGCAAAAGGTTGAATGGTGAAAGTTAGAAAAGCTAAACAGTGTTTACACAGTTTTAGGATTAGAATTGTGTTTAGGCACAAGGTTTTACCTTGTTTGTAGTTGCTTTCACTGCAAATATTTCCAACCTATGATCCACATTCTATTGGAAATCTAAAAAGATAGAACAAACAGTCTGAAGCATGAAAGTTAGAATTGCAGTATTACCTTGAAACACTGAAATCTCAGATGTTTAGGGAATCTAATGAAATGATTACTATTTTAAAGATCAAATTAATTTTGAAGTTTTATGGAAATTTTATGAAATTTTACTGAAACGGCTATGTGCTTCTGTGGGTTTCATATTATGAACCCATTTATTTCTTTGCTTTGTATAGTTGGCCATTTATCCTTGAGTGGCAACAGATTAGAAACAACAATACAAATGTGAACAAAAACAAAACATATAACATCTGAAGCAGCACAGATATCCACCTCAATGAATCCTAAAAATGAACTTAGTTCACTTCCCGGTCCAGTGCCCAAGAAAAAGCCTGTTTTTAATCCGTATGAAAATCCATCTGCGTTGACGTTATGGATGTTCCACAGTGTTGTAATGATCTACCTAAAGGAAGAGAAGGGGATCAGGGGTGGGTTCTAGTTACCTTTATTACCGGTTCGCAATGGGTGTGTGTGAGCTTAGCTTTCGTGCGCACTTCTGCTCATGCGCAGATGCTCCATTATGTCTGGGCAGGTGGGCGGAGCCTCCCACCACTTTTACTACCGGTTTGGAAGAACCAGACAGAACCGGGAGCAACCCACCACTGGGGGGATCCATCAGTTTATAAGTTTGTAAGTTTTTTAAAAAATCAACATTTACTTCAAGTTAAACTCAACTCCCAGTGTCCTCATGGATGTGCTTTGACAACAAATGGTTGTCAATTATTTCATTGCTGCCTTTTGGAATGCTTTTTCAACTCCTCAGCCTAGTCCTTATTCATAATATTCCATAGAACTCTCCCATCTACTATCCAAGCCTGACCTGTTTAGTTTCCAAACCCAGAAAAGGGAAAAGTTGTATGTAACCAGCAATGTACAATACTTACTAGTAGCAACCAGCTATTTTTTGAAACTCTTCCATGGTCTTAACTTTTTTTTTATTCTCTAAAGAAGCTGTATAAATAACCACAGTTTTTGAATTGTTCACCCTTCAAGTCGTTATAGGTTAACATCAGTTTATTTTGTACAATTGAAATCAGGGGATCCCTAATTATATGGTGTATAAAATTCTGAATCGTACAGATATTTTAGGAAGAAAAAAAATCACGTTTAGAGAGAATAATAGTAACTGAGTATGGGACTATGGATGCTTAGACTTAATAGACTGTAAACATTTCTTTTTCATTTCCTTGGCAGATTGAAAATGCTAGTGAAGTCCTAATCACACCTCTGGAGAAATTTCGAAAAGAGCAAATTGGTGCTGCTAAGGTAGGTGGAAAAATTGATAATGTTTTCTTGCCTCTTTGAAGGAGATTTGAAAAACGCTTGAAGTATCGTTTGGAAGATATGCATGAATCATGGGCAGTTGCTTTTTCTGTCAGATACTAAATAGCCTTTCTTGGCAACCCTCTTCTAGACTTCTTCAACAGCAATCAAAAGAGGAGTGTTTGATGGTTATCTTGCATATTTTAATTGAGAAAGTTATTGCAATTGAACAATTGTAATATATAGTATATAGATGGTAATAAGTGTTGGGTAAGATGGTTGGATATAGATGGTTTAGATTGGAAAAAAACATCAGAAAACAAAAACCTAGCTAGTCAACCATTTTGTTCTCATGTTGGGCAAACCAAATGCTTATCAGAAGTTTGTGACTATTGAATTAATGAGGTTAATGTATTAACAAAAGCATACAAGGATATGCTATTAGAGAGTATTGATCTATCTGCTTCTATTTTCCACATGTTAGGTGAATATCAGAAAAGGATTATAGGTGAAAATCAAAGGAATATAAGCATGTTTATGGGAAGGGAATATGTTTCCACTGCCAAGGCAGGGACTGACACATCACATACAGGTAGTCCTCAACTTATGACCTGAATTGAACCCGAAATTTCCGTTCTCAGCAAGACAGTTGTCAAAGTGAGTTTTGTTCCATTTTATGACTTTCCTTCCCACAGTTGTTAAGTGAATTACTGCGCTTGTTAAGTAACACAATTGCTACATGAATCTGTCTTCCCCATTGACTTTGCTTGTCAGAAGGTCACAAAAAGTGATCACATGAACTTGGGATAATGCAATTATGACAAATACAATCCAGTTGTCAGCCATGTGAATTTTGATCAAGTGACCTTGGGGATGTTGTAAGTTGGAAAACTAGTCATAACTCATTTCAGTGTCGTTGTAACTTTGAATGGTCACTAAATGAATGGTTGTAAGTTGAAGACTACCTGTAGCAGCTTTGGAACTAGAGAGATTACTCATTTTTCACCATAACACTGAACCAGACAGCAAAGCATTGACTTCGTTATCACTAATGTTATCATAAATTAGTGGCTGTTTAGCATAAAGAAGTCATCATATTCCCAGATTCCCAACTGAGGTAAGAAGAAATCTGTGGCACATCCAGTGCTATCATAGCAGAATTGCATAAGTCTGCAAAGACTATTAGGAAAACTAGTGTCCATTCTTACTGGAAGAGTTTCATAACCCTTCTTCTTTTTTAAAATAATAATAATAATAATAATAATGAGCTAGGTATAGTTCTAAGTTTTTTCTTTTCTGCTCCGAGGCATAGTACCTTCTACTCCTGCTTTGTTGCTATAACAACCTGAAGTTTCTGGTTAAGATAGATGATTTCCAGCCAGTTTCTTTTTTATTCAGCAGTTCTTCATACAAAATTCTTCACAGATTCTTATTTCTGCAACACTTAGGAGTGACACTAAAGCAGGAATAAAATTGTAGGAGGCATTAGAATTAATCCACTTAGCACATTTGCAATAAAAGCTATTACTATGTCTGTAGTAATAATCATGACAAATATTTTACTATTCTGGCACCTGCATGGAAATTATTCTGACTCTGCTATACACTTCATCAACCTGGTGTCTTCTGAGTACTCCTGTCTTCACCATCTGCACTATCCATGCTGAGGTTCCCCCTGAGGTAATCACCCTAAAAGTGTTTCAAAGGATCTTGAAGACCTGGCTTTTGCCGAAGCTAGTGTGATTGAAGCTCTCTTTTTTTGTTCCTCTTTGGGTTTATTATCTTTTAGGTTTATTAAACAAGCGCCATTTTTGCTTGTTTTTTGTTTTGTGTTGTTTTCTTGTTTTACGTGTTTCTAACAATATTTTTAACAATGTGTTAAAAGTCACTGAGAGTTAGGTGGCATATAAATTATTATCTACTATGTTGACTGTGATATTTATGGAAACATATAGATGAAGATCATCATAGCAACCATTGGTACACATTGCAATCAATTGGATCAGGCATGTCAAACTGGCGGCCCACGGGACAGATACAGCCCATGCAGGCCACACCCACCCCAGCTCTGCAAGGGGCAAAATCATCCTGATAACGTCACGATATGGCTCGTGATGCAGTCGGGTTTGACATCCCTGATTTGGATCACTGGTATATCCAAAATCAATTAGATCTTTGTACCAGTATCTGTAATCACATGCTCCATGTAAGAAAGGACATGCATATGCACACATAGCATGATAGAAAAACTCACTTAAGAATTCTCGAACAATTGGAAGAGCAAAAATTGTTTTATTAAAACTACCAGATTAGAGCAAGTCACTAGTTTTCTGTTATCAAAAGTAGAGAATACCAGAAGCTGGTTAACAGAGTTCTCATACAGAGGTTAAAGATGAACATACTAATCCATTAATTGTAGTTGTTGTTTGCTTTATAATTCCTAAGGAGTACTGATAGATGTACATGAGAATCTGTGTCTGGAAGGAGAACACTTTGTAATACAGAATACTTAGCCTTTGAAAAGTGCAAATGTCAATGTGCTAATTAAATGGCAGAAATGTAAATACAGAAGAGAATATATGTAGCTCAGGTTGAACTGTGATGTCCTTGGTGCTCCCTGAGCTTAGTTGTTGCTTGTAGACATTTCATTATCCAGCTAGGTGATATCAATGCTACTGTTGATGTTACTTAGTTGGATAATGAAACAGCTGCAAGCAAACAACCAAGAGCAAAAAGAACAGCAAGGACACCACAAATAAAAATATACCCCTTATCAGTATCCTTGAGGATGATGCAACGGAGGGAGACATATAGTTTTGAATCACAGACTACTCATTTGTATTACAAACATTTGGAAGCATACAGTATATATATATATATATATATATATATATATATATATATATATATATATATATATATATATATATATATATATATATATGTATATATGTCTGTCTGTCTTTATGTATCTGCATGATTCTTGCAACATTAT
Source organism: Masticophis lateralis (assembly GCA_030761175.1). NCBI lineage: Eukaryota > Metazoa > Chordata > Lepidosauria > Squamata > Colubridae > Masticophis > Masticophis lateralis. The sequence goes on from JAUDYJ010000002.1 coordinate 93,264,970, forward strand.
TGTTTTCATGGCTTCTTATGTGGCATATTTTGACAGGAAGCCAGGAAGAAGTATGACAAGGAGACTGAGAAATACTGTGGAATATTAGAAAAGCACTTAAATCTGTCTTCCAAGAAGAAAGAATCTCAGCTTCAAGAGGTGAGATTGGCTGTTTTGTTTGCCTGCGCTACTAAGCCAAAAGTTTATTTATTGCTGTTGAACGAAAGGCTTAAAATTGAGCCTTAACATACATACTTTTAAGAAGCAAGTTTATTTTGGAGCTCTTTAAATTCTCTCTAAAATTCCAGGTTAGAGTTTATGTTACTTTTAATTAAATCAGCTGTCTATCCCCATCAGATTTGGAATTGTAAGGTAGAGAATGAATGCTGTAATTTTGCTGGATGGGAAATTCTATCAGTTGAAATCCACACATCTTAAAAGTTGCTGAGGTTGAAAAACATTGCTCTCTAGACCATCAAGATGACAATTTTAGCCACACAGCTTTTCCAATTCCCTGTAAAGCTGTGTAATACTTGAATACTGGTGCCATCTTGTGGTCCATATTTTATATTAAAGTTTGCTATTTTTCTCTATAGAGTTTTGAGCTCCCCCCCCTTTTTAACCTTTTTTAAAAAACATAAATGGCTGCCTTTAGAGATACAGAGTTCCTTCTCTTTTGACTTTTATTACCCTTGTCCAAAATAAAAATCTCTTCATTGCCTAGATCTGTATTTTCTTCAAGCACTGGGATTTTGAGTGAGGGGCTAAATGATTGCAGTTTTGGGACAGGAGGCCAGGGGTGAAATGCTCCCAGTTCAGACAAGATTGCCCGATCCAGTAGCAATCGCGGCAGGTGGTTCGGAGAACCAGTAGCAAAAATCCCTGTGCCCCCCTACCCATGTCCAGCTGAGCCGCGCAATCATCAGAGGCTGTTTTTTTTTACTTTTAAAAGCATTTTTTCTACAACCTCTTTGGCCGAAGAGACTATAGGAAAAAAAATGCCTTTAAAAGCCTCTGGCGATCCCAGCTGAGTTGCCTGATCGTCAGAGGCTTCTAAAAGCATTTTTTTTTCCCTACAACCTCTTTGGCTGAAGAGGCTGTAGAAAAAAAAAATGCCTTTAAAAGCCTCTGGTGATCCCAGCTGAGTTGCCTGATCGTCAGAGGCTTCTAAAAGCACTTTTTTCTGCAACCTCTTCCGCCAAAGAGGTTGTAGAAAAAATGCTTTTAAAAGTAAAAAGAAAAAAAAAAGTTGGCCACGCCCAGTCACCTTACCCCACCACCACCAAGCCACGCCCACAGAACTGGTGGTAACAAATTTTAGATTTCATCCCTGCAGGAGGCAAAATACTTGCCTCCTGCAAGTACTTGAAATACTTGAAATACTTGAAAATACTTTTCAAGTATTAAATGACGGAAGGTTTAGGTCATCAATTGGGCTTTGAGAAGGTGATGATGGTCAGTTTAGGGGCAAGTGCAAGGGCTTGTTGCTTGCAATAATTCTAGCTGTGGATTTTGTTTTTCATGAGTAACACCCAGCTACTTCATAGATGTGTGGTTATTTTAGTATAGTTAGACCATGTGTAACTGACAGACTGGATTTTATCACATATTTTATTTGTTATTTATTATTTTATTCTAGAATTTTTAATTGGATATACACTGAGTGCTTTTATTTGTTCTGCTCTGTGGTCTATGACTAATAAACTGAATTGAATTGAATAGGTGTGTTAGATATCTGAAAACATGCTTCATTTGGGAAAGCATTCATGGTGCTTAAGAAACAGGAAGGGTCTCAAAACTTGAGTGATTCCATTTGCCATAGAGCTTTAAAGAATATTAGGAATCTGAAAATTGTAACTTGAATAGTTTCATAAACATATCAGGTGTGAGCTTCTTCCAGAAAGGCTGAGACTAAATCGTAGTCATTAAAGCCATGCCATTAAAGATGAGTAATTAACAATCAGCTCATAATATAATTGTATGAAATGAAGTTTTTTACAGCCCAACATTAGATTGCTGGTAGTGAACTAAATTCTTATACAAGTACCAAACTGTTGATCTAAACCTCTTTCAAAAGAAACATATTCTGGCTGTGGGTTGCCTTTTGTTAGTCCCACATGAATTTTAAAAACTCTTTTCAGCTTGTAGACATATTCTTGTATGCAAAGAACAGAAATAAAGATTCTTCTTCTTTCTTAGAAGTCTTTTACATAAGAAATTGACCAGATAATTAGGTTTCGGCCCATAGTATTGCAATTCTTTTTCTCTAAGTACTAACTTGATTTTTATTTTCCATATTTGTTATTTTGACCATTCTCATCTTTCTCAAATAGTAAAAAAGAGTCCAAATGAATCTGATCATATTCAGTGTGGTCACATCTTTGTAATAAGTACTTAAATATTTTTTAAAAAATTAAGAATAAGAAAATAACCCCTTATTCTTTGACCAGTAGTTCTCAAAATTCCCATGCTCTGGAATTTCTACTTATCATTTTATCTGACACCAAATAACTGCATTTTACAATGAAATGCGTCTGCTTTGCAGAGGATTTGGGAGAGTATTCTATGCTGCATTCTTGTCCAATTTGCTGTTCTCCCAATTAACTCCCCCATATTCTGTTGCTATAAAAATCTTTGGATGGCTAACCAGGATTGTCAAAATTCCTGGAGTTGTACTCCAAAACATTTGGAAGGCAGCAGAAAGTATGACTTCTTATGTTTATCTGCTTATAGGGCTTCAGTTTGAACAGACCCCATCAGTATCATTATTTTTGAGATGGGAACTTGACAACTTGTACCAATCACCTCAGTGAAAAATCTTTAATTATCCTTGAAGAAATCTCAGCTTCTCAGAATGCTACTCTATCCACTTAAGGAAGTTTGCCAGCTTCAGTTTGTACATCATTAACTATTGGACAGACAAGGCAATCTTTCTTAAGAGTTTAGCCCTTTGCTCCATAGACTTCTAAAATTAAATATACTTAATTGGGAAAGTTCTATACAAGCGAACAGCCTTTGCATAATCTTGATGTCAAATACTCACAGTTAATTACTTGCTTTATTTTCTTTTTCTTTTATTTTCTTTCCACATGATGACTGACAGGCAGACACCCAAGTGGACTTGGTCAGGCAGCACTTTTATGAAGTTTCTCTTGAGTATGTCTTCAAAGTACAAGAAGTTCAGGAGAGAAAGATGTTTGAGTTTGTGGAACCAGTAAGTAAATGTTTGTGGTTTGTCATGCTTTTCTTCTTCTCTGAAATATAATAACAATAAATTAAGGTACAGTGAATGCTTTAGAAAGTAATGATAAAGTGGCCTTTTCTTCTTTCATCTCCATGATATATGTGAGGAAACAATACATAAATCAGAATAGCTGACATTTGCATTTTCCTAATTTTTTCAGTTTTGAGGGTTTAAAAGCATAAGAGTTGGGTGAAAAAAAATTTACATTCAGAAAAAGATGCCAGTCCCCCTATATTGTTTTAAAATATTGCTTCTAGAAAAAGTGAGCCCAGAGTTGCATACATTAAGTGAAATATGGAAAAAAGATAAATATATACATATTTTTGTTTCAATCTACAAACCTAAAAAGGCCTAAGTGAAACATAATCTTAAAATATTTGCTCATCCCTAGAAATAAGTTACCTTCAGGAAGCAGCATAGAAACAATTTCCATGTGAACAGAATGGAAATAATTACGTCCAAATATCATAAATATGAATATTTACTATTGGTTCTAATTTCATTCTCAGTAAGGAAAGGTGGATACTGAAATTGTTTAATTATCAACTGTTGCTGCTGTCTTTCTGCTGCTTCAACATTTTCATTCCAGTATGTTCTTAGTTGAAGAAATACAGTAACTCTGAAGAAAAACCATTAAAAGAGAATATTACTGTAAGTGGTCCAATTGTTACGGTCAGTTGGGTTATGCAGTGTTTATGATTGGATTCAAAGTGCTTCAAAGCAAGCTGGGATATAAACATACTGTAACACCTCTCTGTAACTCTTTCAAGTAGCTGTGCCCGTTCCTGAAATTGTATAAAATCTGGGAAAAGATGTAGCTGTTCTACAAGGTATAGATATATTTGTGGCCCTATTTCTGAAGCAGAATTGGAATGGAATCTGAAATGTCACATCGTTGTGGTAAATTGTATGTGAAGATTTGTTGCACATTCAAATGCTATATCTGCTCGGGATGTAATAATATCTTATGGTCACTGATCTGTTTAGCTATGAGAAGGAAATAATCACAGTGAACATCAGTCATGGCTCCAGCACCAAGTTACTTAGATGTTTACTCTGAAAAATATATATTTCTAACCATAAACTTTAGAAGCAGATGAGTTTGGGAGGGGAAAGAGAATAAACTCCAGAAGGGGACATCAAAGCCAATAGCAGGTTCAGAAGAGACTGGTTTGCTGAAAAGCTCCCATTTTGGAATTTCCAGAAAAAGGAAATTCTTATTTATTTGTTAGGCAAGGAATGCTACATTTCTGCAGCTTTATTTCAAGTGATGGAAATGTATTACTTCAGTAGTTTTCAAGAGAGGAATGAGCCAGAATTGTTTTCTGGCACTACTGTGTTTGATTTACTAGTCTTTGGTGCAGCACTGTCTTCCTTTCTTCAGTACTCAGCTATTTCTGACCAGCTAGGGGAGAAATGACAGAGAAGTGATGTTGCTTGGCAGATTGGTAATAATAGCAGGGAAAAGAGATTGAAGGGCTGCTGTTTAATCACAGGCCTAGGTAGCCAGGTTGTATCTTCTTTGAATCTTGTCTTTTCCTCTTCTACTTTGCTATACAAGTATATAGGGAAGAATGGGAGTGTTCTCTGTGCTCTCTAATTCCTTTATCTATGATCTCCCACACTTTCTGCTGTCATGATTGAGAAGAATTGGGGGCCATTGATAAAGTATGTGTGCATCATTGATAAAGTATGTGTGCATAAAGTATGTGTGTGTATGTGTGTATGTGTGCAAAACCCAAGGGTGGGTTTTACTTACCTTTACTACCGATTCTCATCGTGCATCATAAGACTACTTATGATGACGTCCGGGTCAGTGGGCGGAGCCTCATGTCGGTTTTAGTACCGGTTCTTGCGAACCGGTCTGAACCAGGGGCAACCCGCTACTGATGTGCATATGTGTAAGAGGTTAAAGTGCTGGTTTAGAAACCAGGAGACTATGAATTCTAGTCCTGCCTTAGTCATGAAAGCCAGCTTGGAGACATTGGGCCAATCACTCTTTTTCAGCCCAAAATGACCTCACAAGGTTGTTGTTGGGGGAAATTGGAGGAGGGAGGAGTACAATGAACATTGGCTCAGATTTATTCTCAGTTGGGGACCAGGTGTGGTATAGGTCCTTTGGAGATGCCTGGGGCGTCGACATGGTCACTGTTTGATCCTGTTGAACCTGCAGAAATGGACAGGGACCTTGGGACTGTAAGTGTAGCCATGTGTGAATTAGATATTTATATATCAAACTTCTTAACTGCCCATCTCTCTCACAGATTTTGGGTGAGATGGCTTATCTGGACCCCTTCTAGTCTGGTTTTAGGTTCAGATACGAGATGGGATAAAAATGGCATTGTTTGCACTTTTGGATCACTTCTGGTGGGAGTGGGATGAAGGGAGTGTTTTGGGAGTGCCCAGAGTTGGTTGTAAGATGGGTATATATAAGTGTTTTAAACAAACAAATAACATACATACATACATACATACATACATACATACCTGGGTAGCCCCATGCAGAGTGCAGTAGTCTGTAGGGGAGATAACCAGGGCATGAATGATTGAAAGAATTGCCTCTTGATCCTAGTAGGGGCATAACTGGTGAACAACATGAAGTTGAGCAAAGGCCCTCCTAGCTATGATTGTTGTGCTATGTTGCGCATTCCTGTTTAAAAAAAAGAAAAGGACAGCTACAGGTTATCTTTAAAATATCATTCAGTTTATCCTGAGGCATTAAATACATCATTTTTATAACTCAAATAACCAATTCAAAAATTCTGGATGATTTATTTAGGAATCAGATTTGTTATAATGGGGATCAGAATAGACACCCACAGGGCATTGTAAGTCATAGGTTGATATATTCAGTACCACATTCTGGGAATCTGCTTCTCTAAATCATGTTGGGATAATTTCAACAAAATAATTCAGAAAGATATGAAAAATATGAAATCACTGATAATTACAAAAAATATCCAGCAAAACCAACTGTCACCTTCTAGTTTGGCCCTGAGGAGAAAAACATGTTATATAATCAGGCAGTTTGAAATGGATCAAGATAATTGGCCTCCTTTAGGAATGTTTGAACTTGAGTTGCTGCTACATAGCTTAGAATCTTGCCCCATTGTGAAATGTTAGAAACATCTGACAGCTATCTGCAGAGGATTATGATGTTGGGATTATGTTGAGTTGGGTAAAATGCCCAGAAGGTTGAGGTAAAGATCCTTGCGACCCACATTTTTGACATTAGATTTATTCAGTAGAAATTCATTATCTTAAAGTTCCTTTTTCAAAAGAAAAAAAAATTATGAATTTGTCTGCTGGCATTATGTTTTTTTGGGAATCAATGAGTTCCAGTTTTGCTTTTGTTCTTTTAATGAATCTCTGTATTTCTTTGTTCATTATTCTAAACAAGATAGCTATGGGAATTATTTGGCTTATCCCCCATGCTGTGTTGGCCCTAAATCAGACCATATGCATACTCTCAAATTAAAAAAAAAAAAGCAGTATCTTGTAATTTGCCCGAGCATTTTTACATTTCTGAAGCATTTGGAAAGAATTTTGTATACTTCTTTCCCCCCCCAAAAAAGAGAGGGAAGGAGAAAGATAGAGATTAAGAATTCTTTCTCTTCTTTGAAAAATCCTGTTACTTTAAGTAAGGTTCAACAACTTTGCTGATTATTTATATTTTATTATTATTGAAGGATGGGTGGGAATCCTTTCCTTCCTTCCTTCCTTCCTGTAGCTTTGAAGACATAAAGCCTTCTACTTTACGTGTTTTATTACTTTAATGTCATTTCTGTGTTTGAACTGCAGGTGGCACTGGGTACAGCAGATAGGTTGCTTAAATTTAAATATATGAGGTGAATAATCGATTCTGTATTAATAGAACAATGGTTCATGCGATAAAGAACTTTGAGCAGGATTTCTGGTTAAGAAATCATCGTAGCTGAGTGTGGTTGAAAAGGGGTGCAGCCTTCTTATGCTGACCTCTCTGTAGATGCAAAAAAGTTGAGAATGGAAAGGGCATAGAATAGATGAAGCATAGCAGGCATTTCTGGTTTCCTTTCAATGCTTTATACATTTGAATGCTTGAAGGAAGCTATTGCTTCTGCTGATTTTCTCTTGTTATTCTGCCTGATTCTCCTCTCAGTTATCTGAGAGAAAAGACATAACTATATATGCATATTGTAGATAGATAGAATATTTTATTGGCCAAGTATGATTAGACACACAAGGAAACTTATTTATGTATTTATTTGTCTTACAGTGACATAAATGGGATGAAGCTGTTAAAAATGTATTTATTTATTTATTTATGGTTCGATTTATATGCCGCCCTTCTCCAGAGACTCAGGGCGGCTTACAATGTGTTAAGCAATAGTAGAACTTTTGCTTAGTAAAACTTTTGCCCCCCCCCCCGCCCCCAGGCGATGTTCTTTTTTATATAAAGTCAGTTTATTGCCCCCACAATCCGGGTCCTCATTTTACCTACCTTGGAAGGATGGAAGGCTGAGTCAACCTTGAGCCTGGTGAGATTCAAACTTGCAGTAATTGCAGGCAGCTGGCAACTAAGTGCTATTTTAACAGCGCTTTAGTCCACTGCTCTACCAAGGCTCTTTTTTTTTTTTTTTTTTAGATCTGGCCAATATTCTGTTTCCCTCTGTATAAAAAAACTTTTAGAAAGTCCAAAGATTATACAATCACAAAATGATTTGGAATCCTAGTCTTTCCTTAGGAATGAGAAAGCAGGCTGATGACTTTGGGACAATTATTCTCCCTCACCTCACCTCATCTCACCTCACCATGTTGCTGTTGTGAGGAAAATAGGATGCAGGAACATTACGTACACTACTTTGAATTGCACTAAATAAATGTGGGATGTGATGGTGATGATGATGATGATGTAAGATTTGGGATAATTTTATATGTTTATTTGCAAAAAGCTTCTCCGCCCTTCATGGAGTTACTATCAAATAAACATGCATAGACAAACATTCAATCAGATTTGAATGTTTGTTGAGTTTCAGCCTTAAGAAATAAAAAGAGGAGCTTCTGCAATTGTTAACCTTCCATAATGAATCTACAGAGGATTAAAAGTGGTCTGAAAAGACGATTCAAGAGATACAGAACGGAATATTATGCGTAGTTTTAAAAACTTAAATCACAATATTTCTGCCAGTCCATTTGTAAACATAGCCCTGGATATCCACCCTCTAAATTTTTGGTTTCATTGTTGGTCCAGTTATAAAGTAGTGTATAAAGTATACTCAGAAAGCAATCCCAATGAGTTTAGCAGAAATTACTCTGTGTTATGCATAATGGACTGCAGCCAGGACATCCTCTCTGATTTTATGGTGGGAAGAAAGAGGACAGGAGCAATTGCCCTCTACTACATAAAAAGAAACCAACAAGCTCTTGTAATTCAATTCCTTGTTTTGTTTTTTCCTCCCTTGCAGCTGCTGGCATTTCTGCAAGGGCTGTTCACATTCTACCATCATGGCTATGAGCTTGCAAAGGATTTCAGTGATTTCAAGACAGAGCTGACAATCAGTATACAAAATGTAAGCAGAAACACTTATTGAAGATAAAGGATCTCTTTCAAGTGTTATTCCTCAACTTTTTGCCCAAGCATATTTTGCTATGTTAATAAAAGGGGTGGCGTGATAGCTCAGCGGTTAAAGCGCTGGGCTTGTTGGCTGGAAAGCAAGCAGCCCAGGTTCGAGAACTGAGTGCTACGTGACGGGGTGAGCTCCCGGTCTCGCCCAAACTCCTGCCAACCTAGCAGTTTGAAATCATGCAAATGAGAGTAGATAAATAGGTACCACTTCACCTGAAGGTAATAGAGCTCTGTAATGTCACGCTGGCCACACGACCGCAGAAACATCTTTGGACAGTGCTGGCTTATTGGCCTTGAAATGGGGATGACCACTGCCTCCTATAGTTGGCCACAACTAGCGGAGTAAAACTCACAGGGACTCCTATGTTAATTAGAAGTTTAATTTGAATAACTATAAACAAAATCCTCTTCTTTCTTCTCCTCCTCCATTGGTGGCTGGTAAATTTTAAATTTGTGATTAAGCAAACAATTTCAAAATAACATATTTACTTTTGTCTTATGAACCAGATGTTTATCTTCATACAAACTTAAATGTCCTATAAATTCATAACATACCTAAACTCTTGATTTTTTTTTTTTCAAGAGAAAAAAAAGACCTGAATATTGATGCCAGGACTTAATGTAAATTTACTCTCTTCTTATACTGGCAGCATGCTTCATCAATAAAAAAGAGATTTTTTTTCCCATTTTGAAAAAAAAAATATGCATAGGAGTTTCTAATAGCTATTGTCCCTCAAAAACTCTCTCAAAATTCTCAAAATATTGTGATTTGTTATATTTTATAGACATTTTTCAGTTGTTTTAAGACTTCTTGCCCTCTATATTTTGCAAAGCTTTATGTAAATATATGATGCCTGAATGTAGTTTAAAAGAAACTGAAAATGTATGGAAAGGTTAAATGAATCCTACTACAGCCTATATTTACAATACTATTGTCCATGCATTCTAATCTTGAACATAGATGTCAAGATTAAGAAGTAATAAGAAGATTATGTTCTAACAATAAATTTATTTTTGGGGTAGGTCAATTAACCCACCCCAATTGGCCTTTCTAGTTAGTGTGTAGAAACTTCAGCATGACACTCCAGTGTAGGGATCTCCAACCCCCAGGCTGTGGCCCACTATCAGGCTGTGGCTTATTCGGAACCAGGTCATGTGCCAGCCCGCCATTCGTGCAAGTGGAGCTTCTTGCACACATGTGCATCAGCCCTCCACTTGTGTGGTCCGGTTTCCCTCTCCTGCCAAGCTGGGCCGCCAAGCTGCAAATGTTGGGGACCGCTGCTCTAGTGAGCCACTGTTAGTTGCTACTACTAGTATTAGACTAGACTCACCAGTGGTCTGACTGGTATAAGGCAAAATCTTACACTTCTGCTCTAACTGAACTCTATGTGTACCTGTAGTTTTCTATTTGGAGAAAACAAACAACTAATTGACAGGCTTCATAAAAATTGATATATACAATGGATATATGGCAACATATTGGCTTAAAACATGCAGCTTTCACGACAGTTGAATCAAGTTGTGAGCCAAATGCATGCATGAGACTTTCCATATGTTATTTCTAACTAGTAAACAACAGTAGGCAACAGATTCTGATACTATGAAAAACCAACAAGCCATTGTTACCTGCTAATTCAGAATTGTTGGACATCTTCTGATTTAGAGATGAAATTCTTGAAGGCTGTTCTGTCTCATATTACTAAAGAATCTGGTTGGTATGGGTCTTCTTCATTTGCAGTTCTGCCTCAGGTAGCATTCATTCTTGGGCCAGTCTTGTTTCCCAGATAACCTTTATATAATATTCTGTGCATTTAAAGCTTGGCTGAAATATTTTTTACTCATTTTCCATTAATCTTTAAATGCAGACAAGAAACCGTTTTGAAGGCACCCGGTCAGAAGTTGAATCCTTGATGAAGAAAATGAAGGAGAATCCTCATGAGCACAAAAACATCAGTCCCTTCACCATGGAAGGCTACCTTTATGTTCAGGAAAAGCGTGAGTACCTTTATGCTTACTTCAAATTAAAATTTTTACTTGAATTGACTTTGAAGCTTTTATTTCAGTCAGGAAAATGGCTGGCTGATGCAATTAGAACCTCTGGAAGTCCCAAAGGTGCTTTTACAAAGGTCAACTGGACTTTCAAGAAGTCCTGGATGATTGAGAATCCCCATAGACAACATCTGGAAAGGGTAGCTCCTTAGAAGAATTATTCCTCTATTTTTTCCTTTTCCAGTTATTTTTAATGAAAATAAAAATAACTGGGAACAAATATTATTACATATTTTTAAACTGTTTAATATCTTCATATCTTTCCTTGCAATCTTTTTTGGCTAGTTTGGAGATACTCCTATAGATATTGCTGCAATACAATTGCTAGCATGCATAGGCGTTAGCTGTATTTCCAGACTACCAAAAGATACAGCAGCATCAGAAGAGCCAGAAGTTCCCAACTACTGTAAAGATGAACAGGCATCAAGCAAATGAATTTTATTAATGTTAAGAGAAATAGAAATTATGTGGCTAAAACAGATTTTACTTTTCCCCCTTCTAATTAGTTGGCTGCAATATGTTTGCACTTACAGAAGAATTGCTATCCCCTTGAGCTTTCAACCACGTTGACTGCAACCAGCTTACAGTTTCATGCTATTTTTATCCTAATTCTAATTAGCAAGGATAAAATAAGATCCTTATGAAACTTACATTTCAGGAGAGGTCTACATAATGTAACAGAAGTTGAAAGTAGATAGTTATATATTTGAAATGATATCAACACCTGTATCTAAAAAGTTGTTGCGAAGCGAAAAGCTGCAGTGAGTATTAAAAGAGAATCTCTGCTCTTTTCATTCCATCTAATATCAGGTTGAGGACTGCTGTTAATAGACTGTGTACTACCTTCAAGGAAAACTAATATTTTTCCTGATTTTAAATTGTATTTTTAACATGCACAGAGTTTCCATTTTGTATCTCATATATCTTTCTTCCAGTGTATTCCGCCCCCCCCCCCCCCCGAGGTTCTTTTTTAGATTTACTAAAAAAAGATGATAAATTATAGGAATTACTCCCTTTTGTTTTCATGGACTGAAATTGACAGAGTAACTCAAATAAGGATTAGTGACCTTTTTTTGTGATTTTCAGTATTTCGGATATAGAAACATAGAAAATTGATGGTAGGAAAAGACCTAGTGGTCCAGTAAGTCCGTCCTTTAAGTTTTTGTTTTATTTGTTATTTACTTTTTATTTTATTTATCATTTTTATATTTTATTAATTTTTATTTTATTTTTTATTTCCAATTTTTGTCAGATAATGGACATGCATTTATCCTAAGCATGTCTAAACTCAGTTACTGATGATTAACCCCCTATCTCTTCTGGAAGTTGGTTCCAAGCTTTGCTACTGTTTCAGTGAAATAATACTTTCTAATATTACTTTTGAACTTCCCTCCTGTCAGTTTGAGATTATGCCTCTGTGTTCTTGGTTGCTTAATATTGAACATCCTGCCTTCTAGAACCTTACTCACACTCTTAATATATTTAAAGGTTTCAATCGTATCATGAATTGTAGCCTGTGCAGGCAGTTTGATTCCATCCTTCCATATGTTAAGATATACATTCCATTAAAATTAGCTTGCATTTGTATGATACCTGAAATATACAACTCATTTCTATTCTGACTAGGTCATTTTGGGACATCCTGGGTAAAGCATTACTGCACATATCAGAGTGAATCCAAACGAATAACGATGGTGCCATTTGACCAGAAGTCTGGTGGAAAGGGGGTGAGTAAAAATGCACATGATTTGTCATGGAGATACTTATGATAATTTAAACTAAACTCAACCTTTAAACTAAAATGGAATTGACCAAAGTTATTAATCATTTCATTTAAATAGAGTTATCATTTCTTTCAATATGAAGGAATGTATTTCTAGGCTTAAACAATAAATTCTTTCAGTTTTCATATGAATTAATTGTATTTGCATCTTTATAATGATAGGAGAATGAGAATGTGCTGAAATCTACTGATCTAAACGTTAGGACACAATTCACAACTCAAAAAAAGAGTACATAATTGTGCATATCAGACACAAGGATACTTTCTGGTTAACAAGGCTTCTTTGTTTATCAAAATGTTCTTTGCACCATTTCTCTTAGCATTATGTTCTGCATATATATTTAAATATTTATATGTGATGTGCATGTCGGTACATATATAATGACTATCTTTGTAAATGTGTGTGCGTACAGAGTCTCACATCTGTGCATATGCACCATGTTGAAAAAGTAGAATCAAACTCTCTCAGTTTAACTTCCGCAAATTCTTCATTTGGTCATTATCCTAGAAAAGAACTTTTTTTGAAAAAAAAAAGTTAACAGAATCTTACTTGAAAAAAAGCGCCGCATAAAAAGCTTTTAAATATTTAATACAAAGACTCCAACATGGTAATTTGTTTCCTAAGCAGGTTTGTTGCAATTAATGTAATACCAGGAAGATGTCTCAAGGCACTTGCTGCTTATATTAATTCCTTAAAGGGATGAGAAGAATTATTATATTCACTTTGTTTTGCCCTGCAGCCTTTTACTTGTCTGCATTTGCATTGGCAATGTTTCTAAAGCTATAAAAATTTGCAGGTATTATGTTTGAAATAATGTTCCTGTTATTCTTATTCAGTCAAGTCATTTCCTGAAACAAAGTCATTACTTGACATATCCCAATGAATAGCTTTTCGCAAGTATGCTTTTAGTAATGGGATATGTAGGTGTTCCTCTAAGGGCATTGGACCATGATTCGTGATCTGGGAATGTTTATTTCATTTTGTGGCACTTCCCTATCTCTGTATCTTTTAGAGGCCATTTGAGCTTCTCATCTGTCAGGTCTTTCTAAGAATCTGTGAATTGGACTAAAGCCAACAACAGAAGTGGAACATTGCCTGATTAGTGATTGAGCAGATTTCCTTTCCTTTCTGTGGGTTGGGCTACAATCAGAATTAGATTGGAAATTGCTTTTTCCAGCAATTGAAAAACAACATTGTGATTTGTATAATTAGGGGTAAAAGAATACAGACCATTAGAAGTACAGGTAGTCCTTGACTTATAACAGTTCATTTAGTGACCATTCGAAAAAAGTGACTTATGACTGTTTTTCTACACTTAATGATCGTTGGAGCATCCCCTTGATCACATGAAAAAATTTCAGTTGTTAGGCTGACTTATATTTATGACAGTTGCACTGCCCTGGAGTCATGTGATCCCTTTTTATGACCTCTGACAAGCAAAGTCAATGGAGAAGTCAGATTCACCTAACAACGATGTTTCTAACTTAACAACTGCCATCATTCACTTAACAACTGTGTCAAGAAAGGTGATAAAATGGGCCAAAATTCACTTAACAACTGCCTGTCTCAGCAACAGAAATTTTGGGCTCAGCTGTGGTCGTAAGTTGAGGACTACCTGCATTATGTTCATCTCAGATGACTCTTTCTGTGCCATGATTGTAATTACTGAAAATGGAAGACCCTTCAGGTTTCAGAAGAATCCTAATGGGGCAAAAGAAGGGGGAAAAAAAGAACCGCCTTTCTAAGTAAAGTGAATTAAAGAATATTGACATGGTTGTGGTTGATAGGTGCATTTAAAATGTAGGTTGTTAGTAGCCTAAAAGCCTATAACTGTTATAAGTCAAGGACTACCTGTACTTCTAATGGTCTTCTGCTGATCTGATTTATGATATTATAATGTTGGACATTACCTTACATGGTTTTTTTAAAAAAAGGGAGTATAAAAATTAATGGAAGGTTCAGAGCTGGAGACAATGTTCCATTGTGGCCAAAGCTAGGAGCATGTAAGAGATATTCTCCAGTTTTGCTTTGGGTTGGCTAAACAGGTAAACACTCTTTGAGGCAAGATTAGATAAAGCTTTGATCTGTCAGGGTTGTCTTATGTTCTTATCTCTTCTATGATTGATAGATTTAAATGAGGTTTAAATAAATCTTCTGTTTCTCAGTTTGCAAAGAGTATCTTACAGGATATACAAATCCTTTATTACCTAGTTTTGATTGATAATCAGCATGGGGTGAAGTACTGGTTCCAAAGTGAATGCCTCTGGCATTGAAAACAAGGTTGCTTCCAGATTGGATTTTAAAAAAAGAAAATTGACCTAATATGTGATTTAAATATCCCGTCAGGGAGAAGATGAAGCTGTTATTCTCAAATCATGCACTCGACGGAAGACTGATTCCATAGAGAAGAGATTCTGCTTTGATGTAGAAGCTGTGGATCGGTGAGTTTATTTATTAAATTTATATCCCAGTTTTTATTCAGGAGCTCAGTGTGGCTTATATAGTGCTTCAAATTGAGTTTGCTTTTTGCCATTCATTAACCAGAACGGTAGAAACAGAAATAAACTACTTACAAGTCATGCTTCACCTTCATCAAAAGGTGCAGATCAACCCAATTGAACATAGCATGAATATCACACACTTACATCAAGTATAACACACCAAGTATAACCCAGCCTTACATCAAAGGAGTTTTAGGGTCCACCAGCAAGCTATTCTAAATAAATGTAACGTACTCCAACAAAGCTATAGAAATATTGTGTGCAACGTAGGGATACAGTACCAAAATGAAGACAAATTTGCAGTCATATACTGCTGATAATCCTCATCCTACGATGGCAATTGGTGCTGGGATTGCCATTGTTAAGCAATGTGGTCATAAAATGTGACCATTTTGCTTAGCAACTGCAATCCAAACAGTCTCAGTTCCCATGTTTAAGTGAATGCCCTGATCCATAGGTGAAGCAACTTGTCAGCTTCCCACAATCAAATCAGTGGGAAAATTGAAGGAAAATGCAAGACTCTGCTGGGTATGGGAGGAAGCCAAGGGTGAAATGCTCCTGGATCGGACCGGATCGCCCAGTCTGATAGTGATCTTGGCCGTTGGTTTGGCAATTCGGTAGTGATGGTGGAGCAAAGCTCCGCCCACCCACCCAGGTGTCATTACTTTCTGGTTTTAACCAGGAAGTAATGTGTTTTTTACGCATACACAGAATGTCTGCATGTGACACACGCATGTGTGAGAGCAAATTGAGCATGCATGTGACGCGTGCACTTCCGAACCGATAAGGAAGGTAAGTAGATTTCACCCCTGGAGGAAGCAGAGGATATGTGGAGGGGGGAGTGGGTAGGGATTGGGGCAAGTGTGCAAAAGTCCTGAAACCACTTGAATGTTCAGCTCCAGAGCTGAGAGATTTCTGAGGTACTCTCTACTCTCAGAGAATCTGACAAGTAGATTTTCTGGGGCAGAAAATCGCCTCAGGCTGAAGATTTTGACACAGATCATTTTAGCCATCCCCCAGAGATACGAGAGAATCCTTTCAGAAGGCAGAAGTGGTTTGTGAACTTCTCTCAGGCTTCCCTATTGACTTTCTGGGGAAGCTTCCATCCTTCCGAGGTAGGTAAAATGAGGACCTGGATTGTGGGGGAAATAAGCTGACTTTGTATAAAAAAGAACACAGCTTAGGGGGGACCAAAAGCCCTACTAAGCAGGTATATACAAAAGTATGACGGCTATTGCTTAATGCATTGTAAGCCGCCCTGAGTCTCTGGAGAAGGGTGGCATATCAATCAATCAATCAATCAATCAAATAAATAAATAAATAAGATGGCAGGGATGATTGCAAATCTGATCAGATCATTGTGGGGCACTTGGCAACCAGGCATTAAGCGTGAATGGGTTGCCAGGTGCTCAGATCACAATCACATGAACACAGGGGTGTTGCAACAGCTGTAATTTCGGTGTCCAGTCCTAAGTTGCCATGTGTGAGTAGGCGGCAATACACATTTTCTAAATATATAAAAGTAAATAAGTCCTTTCATTCAGCACGGGCATCATTTTGAACAGTCGCTGAATCAATGGTCATAAGTCAAGGACTTTCTGTACAAAATAAAATGCAAAGTCAGTAAAAACTACTACATAGGGCACACATCTGGAAGCCTAATAAAATGTAACCCTAAGCACCTGCTAGTAATCACAAGATATGATCTCCCTTTATGGAGAGAAACTACAACAAATCTTAGGTGGGAAGCAGTAGAAATTTTAGAATGGAATGAAAAATTAAAGAGAATTCTTAAAAACCACAACATAGATTCCAATCCTCTTTAGGGAACTGATAGAAAGACTTCATTCATGCTTTGATTTAAGAACTCTTGCAAATTCGAGAAATGTGAAATCTAAAGAATAATTGTCTCCTAGTCCACATAGTAATTTAAGAGACAGAAATCATGTCAGCTTTTATTGGAATTCTCATAGGATAATTCCTCAAGTTATCCTTAATTTTTCTATAGAGTTTTCTGGTATTTAAAATATATCCAATATGTTATTTTAGCAACATTAAGACTACCTAACAAAAATAGCTCATTATCATTTCAATATTGATGAATAGTAGATTAATAAACAAGAATTTTTAATGAATCAGCATGGTAATATGAAACGTCATTAAGCACTCTCAGAAATCATAGAGATTCGAAATTGTAATTGTAATTATTTCATAAATAATCATATGTCTTCTCATGACCATTATAATGTTTAACAGGTTGCAACTTAAATATGATCGAGATGTTCAATTGTATGGTACTGTTTATTTGGTTTGTTTTTGCACACATCCCATAGTTTGTTTCTTTGAGATCTAGCTATACAAATGTCTTTAGGCATTTATATGTCTAAATACGTAATTATTTGGCATCCAGTACATAACTGTTCTATTCATGTAAGCATTGGGAAAGAGGGCTGTGCCCTAGAAATCAGGTCTTGGGAATAGCTGCATGAGGTAACAGTAGGGTCAACCTACACTGCCTTCTCCACTAGTGTAAAATGTACAAACAATATATGAAATTGCTTAAATTAGCACAAATTATCATCAATGAATATTGTAATATGTTAAAATATATTTTAAAAAACCTATATTCGGTATAAGTAACATATAGTATAGTGACTGCAATAATGTATTCTCTTTAAATACATCAAAGATCCAATAGAATTAGTTGTTCATTACAAAACCTGATTAACTGCTAACTGGAATTTAAAAAAAAAAAGGGGGGGGATTTATTATCTCTGATTTACCTAAAATAGAGATGCTACTTATATAAAATACTCTCTTATTTTGCCTGTGAAACCTGGTTCAATCCTTTTTTCTTTCCTTGGGAGTTTTATATTGATGTTCTCCTCCAATCCAAGTCTAGTTGCTGATTAGAAACCCCAAAAGTGCAGCCAATCTATAGTGGAGGGGGAAAATAAAAAAGTTCACATATTTTCTTCTCTCTCAAGGTGGGAGATCCTAGATATATGGACAGTAGGTCTGTATTGTTTCAGGGCTCTTTGTCATAAGAACTTTCCAGGAACAGAAAATGTGAAGGAGATGCAGCATGGCTGAATTTGGTAGAAAGATTAGCAAAAGCAACAACAACAAAAGTAGATGTAATTGCCTTGATTATTTGGAGAACAAAGCTCTTCTGGTTTCTACTAAAAAATCAGATTAATGTGCATGATCAACAATTCTAGAGGTGAATAAAAGTTACAAGTCAATTTCTTCAATGTTATTTTAGCTATAACTGATCCATAGGAAATCAAATTTAAATTATTATTTTTAGTGAACTACACTGGGAGTATTTCTGCTGAAGTATTTACTATATACACATACACTTTCTTAACAATTGCTTAGGAATGGTACTTGAACACCAGTGGAAAAATAATAGGCTCTTTATATTAAGCTGATTCAGCTAACATAAAGTGACTACTATTTCTCCATCAACGTCCAAGTTTTATTCAAGGACGGTACAACAGTAGTTATATTTGTACTCCTATAAAAGAGAGTCAGAAGAGTTCATCATAAGAAATTTTTACTGCAGCAGTGGAATTTGTCACCCTGTTGAAAACAGAACAAGAATTCATTTTGGCATTCTTTGCCAATCGTTTTTCTAGCTTGCTGTCATGCATCCAAATGTGCATTGTGTACAAATAGGAAAGAGTCAAACGAATAAGAATTGCGAAAAGAAAAGGTGAAGCAAGTGTCAGTGGAATCAGATGAGGGAACAGAGGCCACTTGTTTTAATTTCTCTGTTGTCAATTACATATTGCCAAGATGATAATGCTGTGAGGCATTAAGCAGATGGCATCAATGATGCTTTGTTACCTCTCAGCATTAATAACATAAAATCCTCTTACTTGTGCTGTTTCAAAAGACTGTAGCTAATGAATCTGTTACTGATACTAGGATCCCATACAGGTATGCCTTGTGCATCTTATCCCAATTTGTGAGCGGCAGTTAGCCTGCACTGCCAAGTAATTCTGCCCCCATTATCATGTGGGTCAAGCAAATTTGATTTTTTGTGTCCAGCTAGAAAACTCAAAATCACCACAACTCCTGGAACCCAGTAGGATCATGATTTTATATTGAGTTACATGAAACTATACACGTAAGCCTCAAAACCAAAGTTCATTGTGCCTGCTGAGTACTTGGATAGAAGACCAGGACTGGGAGCTAGTCTATAGATTAAAGGTTTTCCCCCTGCCTGACTCTAGGGGGCAGTGTTTCATCATCATTTCCTATCTGTGGAAGTCAGTGTTGTCCAAGGACACTTATGTGGTCATGTTGCTAGCATGACTATATGCCGAGGTGCATGGAATGCTGTTGCCTTCCCACCGAAGTGATACCTATTTATCTACTTGACTTTGCATGCTTTTGAACTGCTAGGTTGACAGGAACTGGGGCAAGAACAGGAGCTCATCCCATCATGTGGTACTTGGGTCTTGAACTGCCAACCTTCTGGTCAACAAGCCTAGCATCTTAACTGCTTGGCCGCCCTGTGTAGATTGATAACAACAAAACAAAATTGGTGGAAGGCAATGGAAACACCTCCTGTACTGTTGTCGGAAAACCCTGCATGGGTATATATGTCCATGAAGTCACTAAGAGACAAGCTTAGCTTGAAATATATTTTATACATGTATAGATTGTGCATCTCAAACTCTGTACTGTGGACACCAGAGGTGGTCATCATGCATGATGAAGAGGTACCATGTCTTCAAAGGGTTCAATTTCTCATACTTTGGAAATCAAGACTCCTTCAGATCAAATAAGATAATATCACATTAATAAATACATATTGATTCAGTGTCTGTTTAACGATCTGTAATCCTCTTAACTGTACAGTAACCACGAAACATGAACATACTGTTTCAGTCTCATGAAATTGAATTCTGACCACTTACCAGTTTTTCTTTCAATATCTGACTTTTTGCTTGCAGAGAAATGGTAGTGGCAGCTGTAAGGGAAATTTTCCGCTTATCCAGCGGATCTGGATGGGGAGGAATAGGCTCAAGCTCAACCCATCCAAGACCGAGTGGCTGTGGTTTCTGACATCCCGATATAGTCAGTTGACGCCATCACTGACTATTGAGGGTGAATCAGTGGCCCCCACGGAGAGGGTACGCAACTTGGGCGTCCTCCTGGATTCACGGCTGTCTTTAGAAGAGCACTTGATGGCCGTGACTGGGAGGATTTTTCATCAGGTTCGCCTGATTCACCAGTTGCGTCCCTTTCTGGATTGGAACTCTTTACTCACAGTCACTCATGCCCTCGTCACTTCCCACCTAGACCATTGTAACACTCTCTACATGGGGCTCCCCTTGAGGAGCACCCAGAGGCTCCAACTGGTGCAGAGTGCGGCCGCACAGGTAGTGATGGGACCGACATGGTGTTCCCATGTAACACTCTCCTGCGCGAGCTGCACTGGCTCCCAGTGGTCTTCCGGGTGCGCTTCAAGGTCTTGGTCACCACTTTTAAAGCGCTCCATGGCTTAGGACCTGGGTATCTGCGGGACCGCCTACTACCACCAATAGCCTCCTACTGGCCGGTACGCTTTCAAAAAGAGGGGCTCCTCTGGGTGCCATCGGCCAAACAATGTTGACTGGCGGCCCCCAGGGGGCCGAGCTTTCTCTGTGGGGGCACCTACTATCTGGAATGAGCTCCCCCCGGAGATATGGAGGATCCTGGATCTGCGCACCTTCAGCCGCGCTCTTTTTATTCCTCCAGGTGGGCCTGGCCTAACTTTTCTTCCTCTTTTAATATTTAAATTTTAATCTGTTTTAAATTGATCAGGGTGTTTTAATTTGTCTGGGCCAAACTATTTAATTCGATTTTATCTGGGTTTTTAAATTTTGTATATATGTATTTTTACTGTTGGCTGTTCACCGCCCTGAGTCCTTTGGGAGTAGGGCGGTATATAAATCAAATAAATAATCATAATCACAATCACAATCACAATCATAATCATATTTATTTATTTTTTAGTTTTGTACTTGTTTTTTTAAGTTGACCAATTTTAATTTTCTTGTGAATTTATTTTGTCTGAGTGAAGTGTTAAAGGAGATATGATGAAATAGGATTAGGTCCTGAATTTTAAAAGTCTTATCATAGCTAAGCATATGACCAAAACTGCATTCATGTTCTGTGTCTGAAGATGAGGTAGCTATGGGACAAGTATGCAAAAAGAAGATAAATTGGCTGTATCAACATATCCATTTTCTTGCCTATTTGCGGCATATTTACAGAATGATGAACTGCAACGTCTATATTATTCAGTCTATGCAGGCCAGATTGTAAAAGAATGCAAGTCTTACCAATTATATCCTCTCCATAAATATGTGTATTATTGCCTCCCCTAAATTGACCCTGTATTATTTATATGAAGTATTTTCTTACCTAGAAAAAATAATCTTCATATAACAGATTCCTTGAACTGTTATTGCAGTAGTCTTAAAATCTTGCTGAGGAAACCTTCATATAGCCTTTTATGTCCTAAGTAAAATTTTATGTTATGAAATGTTATAAAGCCAAATAACCCATTTTGGATTTTAAGGTCTGCTTATGATGTAGCCTGTAGGTGGCAGCTGTGCCTGCTTTATTAGTTTTTAGCTCAACTGGAAAATAAATATCTATAGAGATATTATATATCAGAAACCACCATTGATGTTAAATAGAGATATATGGCAGAATTAAATTGAGCAGAAACTCGTATAGTTTTATGACTTTTCAGTCTGCTTTTGAAAATCAATGTGGAATCAGTTTTTACAATTATTTTCTCAACAAGTAGTGTTATTAAATCAATGCAATAATTATGTTTGTGTATTATCCTATTGACGAATAGCAAGCACCTTCAGAATATTATTTTTTGTAGGTTTGTTCAGGACATGTGTAATATTTCCTCCAGGGTGTGTGTGTGTGTGTGTGTGTGTGTGTGTGTGTGTGTGTGTGTGTGTATAAATCCATAATACAACTTTGATAACATTTCATTCACCATTTCCAAATCATTGAGGCTTACTTCCATAAGAAGCAGTCTTGGACTTACAGGAAGGTGAAAAAATAATTTCTGGATTGATCTTCACCAAATAGATCCTAGGTCACACTCTTTTTGAGTTATCCTTACTTGTAAATTATGCATTTTGCTATTAGCCATGTTTAGCCAAAGTTTTCTCTTTTCACAAAGTCCAGGTTTTGTTTTGTTTTTTAAAAAAGGAAGGTGCCTTTCTGTTATAGTAACATGTACCATAAATTCCTTTCAGTGTGTTAAATATGGATAGACTTTACTTAAAGCTAAAGTCCATGTGTTGCCCCATAAAGTTGCTATATTAAAATTCCCGAAGTGATAGGAAAGCGGGTAATAATAATTACAAAATAATAATTACAAAATACATAATTCTGGTGACAAAATATTAAATAAAAAATGTAATGCAGTTGCCTTAAATCCTCACATAAAATCTGGATGTGGCAAGTACAAACATTAGCTCTTGACTTTTCACTTCTTCTGATCTTCACCCAAATCTTTTTTTAAGCATGGGAAATAATTTATTCAATATGAGGAACGGGAAGATAGTGGATTTGATAGAACTGGTGAAAGTAGTTATCCTGAATGCTAAATGTTAAGAATGATATATAACTATTTTATTTAAAAGCAAGGAGTTCTTCTCAATAATACAGAGAATTCTTGCATTAAGGGGGACAAGTTCCTGGAAGAATTCTGGAAGAACAATCTAGAGTCTGAACCTGACTTGTGCAACACTTTGGATTTAAGGCAAAAGGTGCTTTGGGATATATAGAGACAATTTGTACAAATGTCATTGTACAATTGTACATTGTACAATTATTTGTACAAATGTCATTCTGGATAGAACAATCTAGAAATTCAAAATGTATTTCTCATTAAAGCTTATCTCTAAGGGTTTTTCTAATTTCTTTCTTAGCTCTTTGTTTTCTTTCTAGAGTACTGTTTATCTTCATGGTTCATAGTTCTTTTTGGTCTTAAAGTTTTGCTTCTTCATTTTAAAAAAATCAAAATCATAGTGTCTCATGAGGCCGCTGCATTGCCCATAGCCACTGATTGTGTTGACACAGCAGGCTCATTTATTATTTTTTATTTTTTTACCCCTCTTACCTGCAGTGTTTCAGCTTTGTTTATATATTCATTTTTCTCTTTCTCTCGGATGAGCTCTGTGCTGGTCAAATGCAATACAACCTGTACTTGTTCTTGTGCTGTGTCACATTTCCAGTGACCTTTATAAATGAACAAAATCTTGAAATTACCATGTGATGACTAATGCTGAGTAACTTTAAAGCTTATACTCTCCCTCCATTTTTCGCTCTTTTGTAGAGAGGCGATTCCCAAAGGTAGCTTGCTCCTTAGGAATAGGGAACTTGATTGGTGAATAGTCAGAACAGCACTGGATTGTAAAGAAAGATTTTGGATAAGAGGGAAAGAAAACACTGGTTTCTAATTAAGTATAAATGTAATATAGTACACTTGTAGCTAGCTAAGAAATTATTTGGTATAACTTAAAAAATTTCCCACAGTACAAAAACCAGTTGAATGATACTTGTACTTCTTTGCATTTCTCTCTTATAGTTTCTAGCATTCAGAAAGTATAGGTAGTATTAATTAAAGGAATACCCCATGTAGGCTCTGCCCTTCTCTTCCTTCTTTTATAGTTGCAGCCAAGGTGGAAGTTGCATCTTTTCCTACCCAGTGACCCAAGACAGATACAATTTAGAGATACATTAGTTCCAATCATTTAGACTTTTAGAAAAATAAAAGATGGTATTTCTTGGGTTGTAAATCAGTGTCTCTGGTGTGTGTGTGTGTGTGTGTGTGTGTGTGTGTGTGTGTGTGTGTGTGTGTCTGTCTGTCTGTCTGTCTGTCTGTCTGGTTATTCGGGTCTTCTCCCGCGTAGAATTGGAAGTATCTTGGCGACGTTTCGACGAAGTCTCATTCGTCATCTTCAGGCAGGTGTTCTCAGCTTCGTGCTTCCAGGAGCAATGTGAGATTGCAGCAGTCTCTTCCTTTTAACTGCTAGTGGGGGTGTGAGCTGATTGGGTGGGTGCTTGGCTGTGTTCTGATTGGGTGGAGGTGTGTTCTGATTGGTTAGGGGCTTGGATGGGGGGTTGGTTGTGCTCTGATTGGCTGGGGGTGTGTTCTGTTTGGGTGGGGGCTTGGTTGTGCTCGGCTTAGTCTAAGTTGCAGGGGGATTTGAGCTGGTGAGCTGCGCTTTTGTTGTTTGGCTTCGTGTTTGTGGTCGTGAGAGCTTTTCATGGTGGGTGTCAGTCTGATTCATGTATGGATTGGAGGAGTTAAAAGTGTCTAATGATGCAGCTGCGGTCTGGCTTCTGGTCCTTGGTCGTGCTCATTATCAGTGTGGGTTTGAGTCTGCTTTCTGCGTGGATGTGTGGTGGTGACATCCTGTGTGGCTCTTGTGAGTGTGGGCCTGGTGTCATTCATCATGTTAGGGACTCGTTTGTCAATAAGGGCGGGTGTCCAAATGGCTGGTAGGCGGGAGGTATCATCTCGTTTGTTCATGCTGTGTGGGCGTTTTTCTATCTCGATGGCTTCTCTGATTATTCTGTTATTAAAGTGTTCAGTTTTGGCGATAGTTCTGATCTTTTTAAAGTCAATTTAAAGTCAATTTCTGTGGCTTTAAAGTGTTGGACCAGGGAAGAAGTTGGTTCCTCTTTTTTGACTGAGTTTTTGTGTTCTTCAATACGTGCACTTATTCTTCTGTTGGTTTGTCCGATGTATGTGGTGGGGCAGGCAGTGCATGGGATTTCATATACTCCTTGATTTTCTAACTCAATTTTGACTTTGGGGTTCCTTAGGATGGTGGATATTTTTCGGTTTGTGCAGAATGCTGTCTTGATGTTATGTTTGTGGAGGATTTTGCTTATTCTGTCTGTGGTGCCTTTTATGTATGGGAGGAGGGCTTTGCCGTTTTCTTATTCTCTGTCTTGAATTTTAGTGGGGGTTTCTTTTTGGATTTGGTTGGTAATCTTATTTCTTTGGAATCCATTGGATGTTAGTATGTTAGTGAGAGTGTGTAGTTTGGTTTTTAGGTGTTGTTCGTCAGCTAAGCGTTTTGTTCTGTAGATGAGTGTCTTGGAGTTGATCTGGGCTGGGTGGTGGTGTGAGAGTGCGTGCAGATAGCGGTTTGTGTGTGTTTTCTTCCGGTAGATAGTGTGTCCTAGGGAGCCATCGGATTTCCTGTAGACTAAGACATCCAGGAAGGGAAGTTGGTTGTTTGCTTCCGTTTCCATGGTGAACTGTATTTTGGGGTGTAGGCTGTTGAGGTGTGTGAGGAAGTTGTCCAGTTTTTCTTTCCCATGTGGCCAGATTATGAAGGTGTCGTCTACGTATCTGAGCCAGAGTTTCGGTTTGTGAACAGATTTTTCTAGAGCTTGGGTTTCAAAGTGCTCCATATAGAGGTTGGCAAGGACAGGTGAGAGGGGTAATCCTTCTATTTGTTTGTATTTTTGTCCATTATAGATGAAGTATGTGTTGGATAGGCAGTGGTTGGTCAGATCTAGGATGTGCTTGGGGGGGTTATATTTGTTTTGATAACTGTCAAGGCTTCTTTGATTGGTACTTGGGTGCCAAAACTCAAGCTCTAGAAAAATCTGTTCACAAACCAAGCTCCCACTTGGTTACTGCCTTTTATGTATCTAATAAACACTCCAAATCCTTTCTTCTACAATGCTATAAGAAGTTTAAAAATCTGTAGAGATTCTCAGTCGTCATGGTTGTCCCAAAGGTGCTTTTTCAGGAGGCAACTGGGCTTTCTTGTTTTTTCTTTTGAAGACGTTTTGCTTCTCATTCAAGAAGCTTCTTCAGCTCTGAATGGATAGTGTCTTTTTTCCATTCTCCACTATCCTATCAGAGCTGAAGAAGCTCCTTGGATGAGAAGTGAAACGTCTTCAAAAGACAAATTAAGAAAGCCCAGTTGCCTCCTGAAAAAGCACCTTTGGTATAAGACGTTTACCATCTAGCATGGTGAAGGCTAACATTTCCATTTTTGCTTTGTAGAATTAGCGTAATGCCTGGCTGAAAGAAATAAACACATAGGGGAAGTCTTTTTCAGACAAAAGGAAAAGTCTGATTTCACTCTTTCACTCAATTACTTTATATGGCTGCCTATTTGCCAAGCAACTCTTTGACTCTATTCAAAGACGTTGCCAAGTTTTCTAAGAATGTAATCCCAGACTTCAATAAAAGTTACAGTTACCTGTTTGTGCTATCTGAATGAGCCCTCTTTAGCACTAGGTTTGTTGCTTGGTGTAATTTCTGTATTAACAAGATTTCCAACCCATGTCTTTTTAATTTTTTTTTTTAAATTAAATTCTTTTGTAGAAGCAGTATAATGAAAACAAAGTATGGATTAAAAGAGAGAAAGCTGCTGGGTCCTTCAATCTCTTTATTTTTAATCATAAGAACAACAATGCATTGTTCCTTCTGTCTCTGTTTAGCTTCAGTTAAAAACAGGTTTGTTAAGCTAGGACATTCAACAGAGATTTTTTTCTGCTTTAATTTAAGAGAAGGATCATGC
This sequence comes from Masticophis lateralis, assembly GCA_030761175.1. Lineage (NCBI taxonomy): Eukaryota > Metazoa > Chordata > Lepidosauria > Squamata > Colubridae > Masticophis > Masticophis lateralis. The sequence goes on from JAUDYJ010000002.1 coordinate 93,291,717, forward strand.
TAGATTAGGCCCAAGAGTGAGCTAAATCTCTATGAAAAAATAGTCCATATGAAAAAGCAAACTAGCACCGACAAATTTAATTTTCAACACAGTCCTCCTGATAAGATATAAATTAGGGTGGTTTTTTTAGACAAATATTTTTTCAGAATGCTATTTCTTTAGTTTTCAGGTTATTATAGAAAGAGATTAGTGAAAATAACATCTATTAAATCTGAATAATTTACATTTGTATGTCATGCAAGCTGAAATGGCTTGTATCCTTTGCTGGATAAACTATGTGAGCTTTTTTTGTGGACTTAATTGTAATTCTCTGATTGGCAGTTTCTAAATTTATATGATTAAAAATTGAATTTTTATTCTCCATTGCTGTTGTGACAGAAGCCAAATGTCACTTTCCGTGATATATGTTAATTTTCTTATAATTGTGAGGCACATTAATGTGCTTCGTTATAGTTTCCCATTTCATTTTAGACATTTTCATGCATTGATTGGACAGATTCTTGCAATAGTTACAGCCAAATATTTGTAGGCAAAAGATTTTGCTGATGACTCAGTAGATTAGTTAGATTGCCACATCAAATTGAGGGAAGGTTGCAGTGATAATTCAGAAGCTTCAATACTGCTCTGGCTGATATAATCTATATAAATATGAAGACAGACTTTGACAAATGTCTATGGAGATTCTCAGTCATCCCAGTCATGGTTGTCCCAAATGTGCTTTTTCAAGAGGCAACTGAACTTTCTGGTTTTTCTTTGAAAACATTTCACTTCTCATCTAAGAAGCTTCTTTAATTCTGACAGGAGAGTGAGGAATGGAGGGATTTGTATTCCTTGCAGACTGCTGATCATTTGCATTCTTTTAGAGAGTTGTTGAGGCCACTTCGAGGTTAACTGCCTCATCAGGGTCATCTGAGTAGTGCAAAGAATACGAATGGCCAGCTGTCTGCAAGGAATATAAATCCTTCCATTCCCCCACCATCCAGTCAGAACTGAAGAAGTTTCTTGGATGAGAAGCGAAACGTCTTCAAAGAAAAACAGGAAAGTCCAGTTGCTTCCTGAAAAAGCACTTTTGGGTTAGATTTGGACAGAAATGCAAATCCCATTCTTTTTTATTTGAATTACCTTCAATATTTGAAATATGTTGCTGAAATATGTTCCCCCAACCCCAACCGATCTATTGAAGTGAAGAGGGAGAAAAATAGATGAAATTCTAATTTTTTCTGGTTTTTTTTTTAATGCACATGATTTCCTCCCACTTGAGTTTTGAGTCTGAACCATGGAAAGATGCATTGTAGTAGCTTTGGCTGTGTTCACCTGGTATACCACCTCTGTTTTTCCTATTTCATATTTTTAAACCTATTATTCACAGCATCATTTCATTCATCTCTGCAGGCCAGGAGTGATTACAATGCAGGCACTTTCTGAAGAAGATCGAAGGCTGTGGATGGAAGCAATGGATGGCCGAGAACCAGTAAGTAAGAATCTTTTATGAATAGGGATTAAGTAGGATAATGAAAAGAACCCTTCATGGTTTGGGTTGTAGTTCTTTCTCAATGGATGTCATATGGCAGCTCTGTAGTTTTGTAGAAAAATCTTTTGAATCCTTTGGTAGAGTCCTTTAGGCAATATTCCGTTTTCTTTGCAAGCTGGCATTAAAGCTTTCCCTCTGAGTATTGTTAAGAAAATTCAGTCTATAGCTCAGGGTAGTCCGGATATTTGCTGTACATTTTCTGTAAAAAATATAAGAGATAAATCATGATTATCAGACAAATAGATAAAATATATTTGTCTGAAAGCTGCTTAAATGGCCGCAGTGGGAATTAATGTCCTTGAAACTTGCTAATATCTGTAGGAGCACCCATTTTATTTTCAAGTTTCTATAGTTTGCTTCTGTAGTTGGTGGTTATTTTTTTCTCAAGAAAAAAAATGGCTTTGCATGCCAAAACAATTAGACACAGAGACAGTTTTTTTTCTTCATGCCATCAGTCTGCTGAACACCTAATACCCACAGTACTGTATTATATCTAAGTATATTTACTTATGCGGTATAGCTGTATTACTTTTATCGTTTTCACCTGTTCCACTACCTTCTATTATTGGTATCATTATTATGATTATTATTACTTTGTTATTATGATTATGATTACTTCTTTTTTTGCATGTCCCCTGAGAGCTAATGCACCGGAGACAAATTCCTTGTGTATCTAATCACACTTGGCCAGTGAAATGTTCTGTTCTGTTCTGTCCTGATATAATTTATGTAGAACTCTTCGGGTCTATTCCTATAAATTGCACAGAATTTCTTTCAATAACTGTCACTGTCTGTGATGTGTTATAGAAACATTGCGATGAGAAGACCTGGATATGCTTTTACCTGTTAAGTTTGGGGCCTTTCTCCAGAATAATAATAATAAAATAAAATACTCAAGAATCAACCAAGAAAAATAGCCATAAAACATTTGAACAAATTTTCTGAAGAGGAATCTGCTACCCAACAAGCAATAGCAGCAAAGAGCAGCAAACCATGACAAGAGGGTGAAAGCACAGGCAGAAAATTCCAAGCCATTGGCATAGACATGCATATACACCATGTGCATAAATATGTGTGGCTTGTGCCAACTCTTTGGGAATTGCCCCTCTCTCTGCCCCTTACTCCCCTCTCCCCCATTGACTCTGCTAAAGAGTAACTAAGCAGCCATAAATCATCCTTAATTGCCTGCTCAGGGCTGAGAGGCATTTGGGAAACCAGAAGGAATGTCATCAAATGTTAACTCGTGAGAAGAATTCCCTTCCGGAACCAAGTCCACATATGAAAAAGTAGCTGATACAGAAATCTCAGCCTTGATACTTTGCCCAGGGGTGGGAGTAAGATATGGATGTAATTGGTAGAAAAGAGGGCAGGGGAAGGAAGAGGAGGAGCTCTTTCACAACTGATATTATATCACATGAGGTTGGATACTGCATTGTTATTGTTGTACTGCTCTTTTATCCAACTCAAATACATCTACAGCTAGATGTGTAATATAGTAGAAAAAGCCACCAACATAGGAATGCCTGTTGGAGATGCATAATTTAGCATATGTGGCTGTTAGTAAGAGCTGCCAATCTGAGCAGCTGGCATTCTGCTTCAAAAAACGATCAGTAGCAATGCAGATGAAAAACCAGCAGTGTGGTGGAAAGGAATCCATGCTTTTAATATTTAAAGCTCTGGAGTGATTTATTACAGAGAACCAAACCTTTCTCGGCATAATGCTAGCCTATATGCTAACTGTGCAAAAAAGTGTAATCATTTAAATGTAGCACATATTTATTAATTTATATGGAAAGAGTGGAAAGGAAAAAAAGTTTTCTCCTCCACCTTTCGTGCATGGTAAATTAAGTAGGAGCAGAAAATACATTTAAATCAACTGATTGCTTTGCATCAAGGAATACTGTGCGTCTCCAATCAAGTTAACATATGCCAAATGATTTCACTGTCGTATTGTGAATATAAGGGTTTATTCTTTTACTGTAGTGCGGGGTGTCAAACTCAAGGCCTGCAGGCCACATCTGACCCGCGGGGTGCTTAAATCTGGCCTGCGGCGCTGGCTTTGAAATAGCAAAGGACAGGCCTGCGGTGCCTCTGGCAGCCAAACCGCTTCACAGGGGGCCACATGAGCCCCCCACACTCCATTAGCCTGGATGGCCCCTTCATCAGCCTGGATGGCCTCCTGCAGCACTTTGCTGACCAAAATGGGGTGCAGGGGTCCATGCTAGCCCCCCCCCCCCCAAAACATATGCTGTTTTTGGCCTGGGCAGCCTTCCCCCTGGCCAGCGCACGGAGGAGAATTACAATGCTAATCCAGCCTTCTTTAAGAAATCCAGTTTGAAACCCCTGCTGTAGTGTATAAACAGGTCTTGGTAAATATATTGCTAAGCAGATTGAGGACCCAGTTTGTGGGGACAATAAGCTGACTTTGTATAAATATACAAAAGTATGAAGGCTATTGCTTAATGCATTGTAAGCCGCCCTGAGTCTCCGGAGAAGGGCGGCATATAAATCAAATTTAGGGGAAAAAAAAGGTATTTTCCCAAATTGGGACTAACTAACTTCATAAAAGTTTCCCCTTCTTTAGGTAAAAGTAAAAAATTCATACAGTATAGCAAATGACTTTCAACTGTCAAAGACACCATCACCTCAGCTTTGTGGGTTGACCCTCTGCAAATTGCCAATCCTTCTGAAAACTGAAGCTGTTGATGGGGAATAGGGACATCAAAAACATTTAGTTCTGCTAAATGAAAAAGAAAATAATGAAGAGAATAAGCAATCTCCCTAGTCATCCAGTGGCTGATTTTTCCTAAACATCTGGTACCAATTGCATTTTGGAATCCTGATGCTGGCTTGGCCTGAATCTTTACTTCCTAACAGAGTGTAGTCACTATATTCTTGTATAGAGTGTTAACTTTGGATGCGTTCACTGTTTATCGTTTTGTATATAGTTAGCTCTCTAAACATTTATATGGCTGCTTTTCATTTGCTGTGAACATTCAGGAAATTGCTTCAGTTATCTGAAGTGTAAGTATCAGATTTAAAGATCTCACAAGGATATAAACACTGAAAATTAGTGAAATATTATTTTTCTTTATGGTTCGTGAATGCTGTGATCTTACATAGCTTTATTTTTTTATTCTATATCAGTGTGCACAAACCTCTTAGGTTCTCAGGAGGGGTGTACTTGGAGCTAGGCAAGGAAGCTAGTGAAGCCAAGAAAAGAACTACATTTATTTCTAATTTAAAATACAATTAAAATTAAATCCCCCAATTATTTAGTGCTAGTCTCTCCTTTCTAATTAAAAATTATAGTTTAGTGGCAACTTTTTGGATCAGTTCTGCAGGCCATTTCCAAGAGGAGGGTTGTGTTTTACTTTAGATATTCTTTTGTCTTTACAGGAAGAAACAATCAATTGCTTATTTAAATTGTATTCAGGGTTTGTTTGTTTTTTTTTAAGTCCAAACTGGCATTCAGGGCACAACAAGCTGAAGTTACTTTTATGTGACTTATATCTAATAAGTTTTAATATGTTTTCTGAATTAAATTATATGTTCCATGAATACTAGAATACAAAAAGCTGCTTCTTTCACAAATAATTTTAATTGGCTGACTGCTGCTTAGAATTAAAAGAATTACCACCATAAATCCCAAATGTCTTAAACTGAAAAATTAGATTTATGAATCAGAACCTGCTTATATGTTCAAGTATTCAATCTATTTTCTTTCCTGGATCTGTTTGTTGACATTCAGTTGACTCACAAGCGTCTATAAGAGACAGATTGGTGCAAATTGAGCAGCTAAAATACAGTCTTAATGCAAACAGTAATAGTAGTTGCATCATAAATGAAGAATATGAAATAATAGAATTGAAAAGTAACTTCAGAACTTTCTGTGGCAATTTAATTTCCAACGGAAAATGCTGAAAATCTTTTAAGCTACAGGAAACGATGAGAGAAGCACCTTTAATCGTTTCTTTCTACCCTGCCTCTTCAATGAAAGAAACTCAAAACAGAACTAAACACTTAATATAGCGCCAACTACTGTAAAACAATATCAGGGTGCATCCCATGCTGATGCAAACTTTTTATTTTCCCTGGCAGACAGTGTGACGTAAGATCCACAGTTTCTAATTCACCTATTGCAAAGCCTACTAGGAAGTTTATTAGGAAGTAAGATACTTCCTGCATGGAGACAGGAAAGAGTAACAATTTCATGGCTCTCCTCTTCTACTCATTAGCTCTCAAAAGCTGTTCTAGAACAGAACGTGCCACTATTTTCAAAAAGAAGACAGTTTGTGATTGTTGAATGGGGAATATTTTCTCCACAAATTTTACATCATGTCCTGTATCAACAGACCCAGTAAAATAAAGCTTCCTATTTCTTCTGAAGGTCTAGCATAAGTGCGTGGTTTTTGTTTTTTTTTTGGAACCCAGGAAAAATCTGGATTCAAACAGCTGTGGACTGATGAAACAAGAGTTACACAAAACAGACTACTCCCAAAGAGCGCCATAGAACATTTTGTCCACTAGATGGGGAAATGCTCTTTGCTGGTTCCGTCCACTGATCCTGTTCTGAATCCCTGGAGAATTTTTGTGTCAGGGCAGAACTTCATGGATAATTTTTTTTTAAAAAGCCTGTTCCTTAATTGAAGTAATACATTAATTTTGAAAGAAATGGGACGCTTTACGTTTGGATTTTTGACATTGCAGATTTACACTGACTTTCTTAAAATTAAAAAAAAAAAAAAAAAAGTGCCACGTCTATTTTCTCCAGTCTCAGTCATGGAAAATGTCCTTTCAGCAGAACCTGTTAATGCATCTGCTGCTTTTTCCCAGATTCAGGAATTTTTCACAAAACTTCTGTTGCTATGCACCACTTGCAGTTCTCATCTCCTGGTTTCCTTCCATGAGTAAATGACCAGTGGCTGATGAGAACAAACTATCTGTGTGCGCACAGCTGCCAGCCTGTTCCTTGTGATGCGTTTCCTCTAACTAAATTTCTTTGGCTTTTAGAACATTTCTATTGTCACTTGAGTTGGAATCTTCTGATCTTGCAGCTGCTGGCATGCTTTAACTCTAAACTGGCAACACAGCATTATTTCTCTGTTACTTATGGCACAAACCGAATGCAAAACACATTACAGGAGCACAGTACTTTAACCAATCAAGGTGAAAGTTTTCACTTACTTCCCTCCCATCATTTAAAGTGTCCCGAAATATTCCACTTGATCAGAATTGTCAAAGCTTACCAAATAGGGAATGATTTCTGAATGTTTGCATTTGCAGGCATGCATCCTTACCAACATTTTTTCCGTTTCTCTCTCCTTTGCAAGTTTTCCATTTCCCCCCATCCCTTCTATTCGCTTATTTACTTCTGCCAACTAGGGTTGGGTTTTTTTTGCTCACTCCCTTTGTTTTTGTTAAAACGCTGGCAACCCAAAAGTTAGATGAAGAAACAGATGCAGATTTTTTTTTCCATGGAACCATCCCTCATCTGTTTCAAAGAGGAGCAGTGTGAATTGGGCTTTCTGAAAGCAATTGCTGCTGGACTTGCATGTTGCCATGGTGACCTGTTGTCACTATATTAATGACTTTCAACTCCTCTCCAATGTTTTTGTGGCTTTTCACATGGCCAAATTATCTTTCTTTCACTTGGTTTGCATGGACCTAGCAGGTATGATTCTTTTAACATGACCCCATTTTGCTCTATGTGTGTGTGCCCGCGCATATGGGGTTTGTAGAATGGGTCATGCATGCTTCAAGTCTCATTCAAGAAATCTGAGCTGACATTTAGTTGACTTGCTTAGAATAGTAATTCATAATTCTCAGCCCCCTGTGGAATAAGCACAGTGGGTCAAATGGAACTTAGCCACAGAGCAGATTAGAAGTTCACAGGGCTGAAAGTAGAACAGTAAATAACACATGAGCTTTGAGAGCAATTTACATGTATGCTGAGATGGGCTTCTGAATTTCAGTACTGAAGGTGCCTTTCTTCTTTCCCCTTCTCTGACAGTGGATCAGGGGGATCCCAGAAAATAGTCAAAAGTGCCCTTTTTTTCCAGACCTAAAGGCATCAATGATGATGATGATTTTTAATGGAGCTCTTCACAATGTTCTTTTGAGGAAGGCATGACATCTAAAATATCAGTGATGAGAATCAGGAGTCAAACTTTACTTGGTGGAGATACCACTTTAACCCTGTTACCCCCAAAATAAGACATCCCCTGATGATACTGTATGCCCAATCGGGCTTTTTAGCGCATGGCAATGAGGCCAAGCACTTATTTCAGGGTTTAAAAAAATATAAAATAGGGTCTTATTTTCGGGAAAACACGGTATTTATTTATTTTATTATTTTATTTTATTTTATTTTATTTTATTTTATTTTATTTTATTTTATTTTATTTTATTATTATTTTATTTTATTTTATTTTTTTATTTTATTTTATTTTATTTTATTTTATTTTATTTTATTTTATTTTATTTTATTTTATTTATTTTATTATTTTATTTTATTTTATTTTATTTTATTTATTTTATTTATTTTATTTATTTTATTTTATTTTATTATTTTATTTTATTTTATTTTATTTTATTTTATTTTTTATTTTATTTTATTTTATTTTATTTTATTTTATTATTTTATTTTATTTTATTTTATTTTATTTTATTTTATTTATTTATTTATTTTATTTTATTTTATTTTATTTTATTTTATTTTATTTTATTTTATTTTATTTTATTTTATTATTTTATTTTATTTTATTTTATTTTATTTATTTTATTTATTTTATTTTATTTTATTTTATTTTATTTTATTTTATTTTATTTTATTTTATTTTATTTTATATTTTATTTTATTTTATTTTATTTTATTTTATTTTATTTTATTTTATTTTATTATTTTATTTTATTTGGCTTATATGCCGCCTTATCTCCCAATGAACTCAGGGCAGCTCACAATGATAAAATACACAAGCCACAATACAAAATTAAGTCTAAAACCTAATAAAAATTTAAAATTTAAAACCCTTAAAACCCCATCAGTCCAGGTCAGGGAACTTGAAGAACCAAGTTTTCAATTTGCAGCGGAAGGTGCGAAGGTCAGGCGCCAACCGGAGCTCCAAGGGTAGTTGATTCCAGAGGGTGGGCGAACCCACAGAGAAGGCTCTGCCCTTGGGGGTCTCCAGCCGACACTGTCTAGCCGATGGCACTCTGGCACCTCTATGGGCGCGAACCGGGCGATGGGGTGTCGTTGCTGGTTGCAGGTGGTCCACTAAATATCCTGGGCCTAAGCCATGTAGGGCTTTATAGGTCATCACCAGCACCTTAAATCTCACCTGGAGGGCAACCGGTAACCAATGCAAGCCGCGCAGGAGGGGTGTAACATGGGAGTATCGGGACTCTCCCATCACAACCCGCGCGGCTGCATTTTGCACCAGCTGAAGCCTTTGAGTGGCCTTCAAGGGCAGCCCCATGCAGAGAGTGTTACAGTAGTCAATACATAAGGTGACTAGCGCATGAGTAACTGTGTGTAGGGCATCTCGGTCCAGGTAGGGACGCAACTGGTGCACCATCACTATCAAAGGAACTTAACAGCTGGTAGTTATGAGAGAGGAAAGGTTGGGCCCACAGACACTTTATCAAATCCACATGGGCTTGACTCTCCCACCTGCTTTGTTTAATATTCATATGAGGCCACTAGAGAAAGTCACCCATTGGTTCAGAGATTTGTTGTCTTCCAATTAGATATTTCCAACTCAGATCACATACAGGTGAAACTCGAAAAATTAGAGTATCGTGCAAAAGTTCATTTATTTCAGTAACTAATATATGAGATAGACTCATTACATGCAAAGTGAGATAGTTCAAGCCTTGATTTGTCATAATTTTGATAATTATGGTTTACAGCTCATGAAAACCCCAAATTCACAATCTCAGAAAATTAGAATATTACATGAAATCTATAAAACAAGGATTGTACATAGAACAATATCGGACCTCTGAAAAGTATAATCATGCATATGTAGTCAGTATTTGGTTTGGGCCCCTTTTGCATCAATTACTGCCTCAATGCTGTGTGGCATGGATGCTATCAGCCTGTGGCACTGCTGAGGTGTTATGGAAGACCAGGATGCTTCAATAGCGGCCTTCAGCTCTTCTGCACTGTTCGGTCTCATGTCTCTCATCTTTCTCTTGACAATGCCCCATAGATTCTTTATGGAGTTCAGGTCAGGCGAGTTTGCTGGCTGATCAAGCACAGTAATCCCATGGTCATTGAACCAGGTTTTGGTACTTTTGGCAGCGTGGGCAGGTGCCAAGTCCTGCTGGAAAATGAAGTCAGCATCCCCATAAAGCTCGTCTGCGGAAGGAAGCATGAAGTGCTCCAAAATCTCCTGGTAGATGGCTGTGTTGACCCTGGACTTAATGAAGCACAGTGGACCAACACCTGCAGATGACATGGCTTCCCAAATCAACACAGACTGTGGAAACTTCACACAGGACTTCAAGCATCTTGTAGTGTAATCCTCTCTATTCTTCCTCCAGACTCTGGGTCCTTGGTTTCCAAATGAGATGCAAAAGTTGCTCTCATCAGAAAAGAGAACTTTGGACCACTGAGCAACAGACCAGTTCTTTTTGTCTTTAACCCAGATAAAATGCTTCTGACATTGTTCAGGAGTGGCTTGACAAGAGGAATACGACATTTGAAGCCCATGTCCAGGATCCGTCTGTGTGTGGTGGCTCTTGATGCACTGACTCCAGCCTCAGTCCACTCCTTGTGAAAGTCCTCAACACTTTTGAATGGCCTTTTCCTGACAATCCTCTCCAGGTTGCGGTCATCCCTGCTGCTTGTGCACTTTTTTCTTCCACACTTTTCCCTTTCACATAACTTTCTATTAATACGTTCTTTGATATGGCACTTTGGGAACATCCAACTTCTTTTGCAATTACCTTTTGAGGCTTTCCCTCCTTATGGAGTGTGTCAATGATGGTTTTCTGCACAACTGTCAGATCAGCAATCTTTCCCATGATTGTGATTCCTACTGAACCAGACTGAGAGACCATTTAAAGGCTCAGGAACCCTTTGCAGGTGTTAATGCTTAATTAGCTGATTAGAGTGGGACACTTTGAGCCTAGAATATTGAACCTTTTCACAATATTCTAATTTTCTGAGATTGTGAATTTGGGGTTTTCATGAGCTGTAAGCCATAATCATCAAAATTATGACAAATCAAGGCTTGAACTATCTCACTTTGCATGTAATGAGTCTATCTCATATATTAGTTTCACCTTTTAAGTTGCATTACTGAAATAAATGAACTTTTGCACGATATTCTAATTTTTTGAGTTTCACCTGTAGGACTTGTGGGAGAAGTTTTGTGCCTGGATGCTATGAGAACCCAGAAAGGAAGAAACAGGCTCAAACACAGCACAAATAAATAGAGTGGCTGTTCAAATATCTATTAATTCTAGGAAGATAACCAATGTTATCTCTTGATGGGGTTTTTTTTTTTTTTTTCCTTAAAAAAGCAAGCGTTCAATCTGAAGGTACTTCTGGACTCATAGTTTCTACTAGAAGAAGCAAGTGCATCTGTTTTAGCCATTCAAAGAATGAAGACATTTGTACCTTTCACTGTACTTCTATCCATCTGAGGTTGCTCTTGAATCCTGGAATGTCATTTGGACAAAATGTGATTGCATACGCCAGATTCTTTATCGTCACATGATCCTCTTCTTATAGGCGGTTCATCAGCTATTGGTTTGTTTCCAAGTGCAATTCAAGTTACCAACTATTATGGGTTGGGCTATTGGTATCTTCAAACCCACCTATTTCAGGTACGTTCTGTCTCTCCAATGTACGCAAGCAGAGCATGTCTGCTGAAAATCCCTGTTCATTCTGAGAGTTGATGAGAGAGACATGGAGAAGGGTATTCTCTATGGGGGCACCCTTCCCATGGAACAGCTTGCCCTCTGAGACAAGAGTGGTTCTTTCCCTCATACAAGTAATCCTAAACTTCAAACCATTTGTTCAGCAACGATTTAAAATGATGATGATGATGAAAAAATGAAGTTATGACCTGTGCCCTAAATTATGCTCATTGCAGTGCCCCTGCATTCATGTGATCCAAATTGAAATGCTTGGCAGCTGGGCCATATTTGCAAGCACAGTGCCTCTGCAACTCCCTCACCTACCTATCTCTCCCCCCCCCCCCGATCTATGCTCTGTACAGTAGCACTCGGTGGCAGTGCCAGGGCTGAAACAAAGGCCCTGAGCCTTCAGCAATCTCAAGACAGATGCTACCACCCTCTGCAAAGCCTCTGAAATAGAGGACAGAGGGAGCAACTGGGGTTTTGTGCAGTGATGTTGGGATGGAATTTGAGGCATCATTTCTCAGCAGAATGGATCAAGGGATCAATTCTGTAATTGTATATAAAAATGAATTTTATACGATAATGTTATTTTAAAAAAATCTACAGATAGTTTTTTTAAACTTGTTTTATGTTGATAAATGCATCAGACAAATAAGGGGATAAGCTTTGGGGATAGATATGACTTGTAGAATTGCCTGACAGATCAAACAATTCATTTTATAGTGGGATTCCTCTTTATATGCCATTGCAGAATTCGCAATTGGGCCGAATGCATTTGTGAATAAAAACATGATTCATTCACTTGATCCATCTCTGACATAAAGCACAGCAAATTTCAAAGGACTGAATTTGTCCAATTTAGCTACAGCTATTTTAAAAACCAAAACAAATGGTATGTGATGCATTTGTATACTTTAACAATAATTAGAAGCATTATGCTGAGCCTACGACAAACAGCATAGTTCTTTTCCCTTCATCCCCGGTTTTTCTTCAAAATAAAATATGTCCTTCTCATGCTTAGCTCGTACATGGAGCCTTTTAATTGTTTATTCTTCTTGTGTAGAATCGGCCAACTGAGAAGTAAGTGCTGCTCATGAATGATAATCACCTCAGCTCTACAGCAGAGACTCAATATCCAGATGAGCCTCTCTCAGATAGCCAGAAAAGGAATACAAATACATAAGCAAAACATTGGTCCCTGTAGTTTTGCCTACCTTCTATCTATAATCAGTTGCTTCATGTAGCACAGGATTCTCAACTAATCCTGGTGATTTCTTATTCTTAATCAACAGCACACACTCCATACGGAGGATGCAAGTTCATGGCGTCCATCATGGCTCACTGCCAGACTGAACTAAAGTAGTTGAGAATGTTATGGATGAATATTGTATCTGTTTTATATGCATATATTGCTTCAGGCATTTCCCCAGTGCTCCTTCTATATAAATGGCTTATTATGCTTGTGGAGGGAATGGGGACCAACATCATCTTAGGCTGCTACATAGCAAAAATGTGCTTATAAAGTATTCTGATAGGACATTCATAGTTTTGTTACTATGGCTGCCTGAAAAATTTCTAGCACAATTATTGAATGATTAAAGAACATTAAAAATAACAAATTCACCCTCTTGGTTTCTCTTGATCTCCTGCTTTTTATTGTTGGACTTCTTCAGATATGGTTGGGTCAACTCCCATACATTGAATCCATGATCACAACACAGGATTTAATGGATCAGGAAAAACCAAAAGGGTGAATTTGTTATTTTCTTTCTAACTACCCACAAATTGTGCTAAAAATAATTTGTGAATAAGCTTGTGTTTATATGTATGAAAATGTAATTTCTAGTAACAAACTGAAGGTCAAACACTATGTTCTATTAATTATGTAACATGCAGCTGCTCTCTTGTTTTTTCATTTAAAAAGAACAGGATACTCTAATAGGGCCTCAATTTCTGAGCTTAAATAGCTTAGGCCTATCTTTTAAGTTTGATCTTATTTATTGAAGTTCTTTTTGGAACTTGGTCAGTTAAGGAAGCTTTGGAGGAAGACTTTAGTAAGCAGTTTCTCATATGTGTTCATGCCCTTGATTTTTTTATGGTAATTCTATTAAAAGTTACAATTAAAAAGATAAAAATCAATACAAGTTAAAAAAGAGAAGAATAAAAAGAAAAATAGAAAGTGCAGAAAGAAAAATAGAAAAGAAAGTAAAACTAAGAATATAGAAAAGAAAAGAAACATATAAAGAAATATATTGTGATTCTTTCTAATCACACATGCAAACATTTTTTTTGTAAATTAATTACCTTCTCTTAAATTACAATAAATAATCTCCTCATCCCATATGTCATCTCTTATGTATAAACTAATCCTTAAAGCTTCTTCAGTCCTGATTAATAAAAGTCCATTAAGTGTTACTAGAGATTACAGCATATCTATTTTAACCTTGATCAAATAAATCAACCTTATATTTTTTTCCTTTTCCTTTTAACAATTTTGATCTTTAGTCTCTTCAAGTAATGTCTCAGAACTTGATTTTTTTCATGTTTTTTGTCCTTTCTCACAAAATTCTTCAAAGCTTTAATTAAATTATTATTTAATAATAATATTTTTTTTGTAAATTCAATATAGGAATATTATTGAGGTCACTCTCATGGTTTATTATTTGTACGTTTCTTTTAATTAATAAGATATCAGCCAGTTTCTTTTGTATAGATTCAGTATGCCCATCTTTTTCCATGTCATTCTTGCAGCCTGTTATTTTTAATCCACTTTTAGACTCAATCTTGCCAGGTAAAACTTGTTTCTCTTTCATAATATCTTTTAAACAAAGTTTGTCTATAGAGGCAAACACTTCTAAAGTTTATTCTGTTTCAAATTAAAATTAGGATTAGGGTTAGCCTCAAATGATTCCTGGCTCCTGAGATTGACATTTCACAGGCTCAGCACCTTTTTCAGGGTCAGATTCAGAATCGGAGGCCTGAGCCTGTGTCATGACAAAATTAATTTCTGGGTCCATTGTTCCAAAATATCTTTCAATATGCCCAGTGTTAAAATACTTTCCTTTGTCCTATATTAATAAGTCAAATTTAAATGTACTTCTTTAATTGTAATCTTTAGTTCCTTCTGGTTCTCTACTGATGTCTGAACTTCAAAGTCTTACCCTATCATGTTTTTTGAAAAAAAGAATTCAAAATAAAAACATTTCCCCCCAGGAAATTATAATGAATTCCCAATTCTTAGTTCAAATCTATCTAGACCCTTAGTCCATTTCTAACATTCCAAAATCAAAGTTCTAATCAAGCTTTTTCTGCGATTTCTAAAAAAAACCTGCTTACCTTGTGTTTAAAACTTCTTTTGCTTTGACAGTTCTGTCAAACCTCTCAATCCAGAGGTTCCTAACATCTGAAAAGCAGTTAATAAGGATCTTATGAAAGTGATTAGAAAAGGAAGTACAGTTTGCAAACCCAGTGTTCTTTTGAAGGCCTTGACCATGATTTCACCAAAAAAGATGGATATCCCTTTATCTCCTAAAACTCAGAATAGAATAGAATAGAATAGAATAGAATAGAATAGAATAGAATAGAATAGAATAGAATAGAATAGAATAGAATAGGACTTCCGGTTTGGCATCACGGCGAGACAGTCGGGGAAATAGTGGGCTCTGAAGAGCGCCACGAAAACCCCGGCTGCCGAACCACCACCGATGGGTCTTCAAACCGGAACTGGGGAAGAAAGAGGGGTGCCTCGGATGATCAAAAGGAACAGGCAAATTCCTCGGAGGTCAGAGGGAATCCTCTATGAGTCGGCGGCAGGGGGCGGCAGCCATAGCGGCTGCCACAAAGCTGAGACAGAGATGTGCAGGAGGAAAGTGGATTGAAATGGAGCTCTTTGAAGCTGGGTGAGTGACAACCAATCCAGGCTAGTAACAACGCTTAGAGCAATATTTTTAACCATAAGACCCCTAGCCATAGAACAGCGGCTGTACAGTCAAAGGGGCAATGGAAAGTTTAAAATGTAACTTTAAAGAGACAAAGACCTGATAAACAGCTGATTTTTGAACAGAACCAATTGAAAAAACTAAATTTTAAGACATGGTGAAAAGACTGGACAGAGTTTTATAATTTGAGCTGGAAAAGAAGATTTGATATTTTTAAAATTAAAAGAAGAGTGAACTGTTGGACTGTTATATAATTAAAAAAGAATGGATACTTGCATGACTAATGGAAATTGTGGATTGTAGAGAGACACCTTCTGGTTTAAAAAGGAACATTGTAACCTGTTTTTTTGTTATGGAAAATTGTGAATTCTACAGATAATAGCCGTGGGATTTTGTGGAGGAGGTTTTTTTTCTCGCCTGCAGGCAGCTTGACTTGGGTGAAAAGAAAGGAAACTATAACGGAACTCTCATAATTGGAAAAATAACAACTTAAAAAACTGGTGCAGGAATAAGAGAAGGATTTGGCTCAGGAACAAGAGAAGGAACACTTGATACATTTTATCCAGAATAAAAGTAAGAAAAAGAATTTAAATGATACACGGAGAACAAAATTTGAAGACTTTGAATATAAAATGAAATATATATTAGCAGGTGAAAACATGAAGAAATAAGGTATATACGGCTGGAAAAAGAAAAAGAAGATTAAAACAAATGTGATTAAAAATTGAAAATGTATAGGTGGATAGTAATAATAAAAAGGAGGTTCTTATAGATAAATATGGATGAATAGGAATATGAGAAGAATATGTTATAGATATATAAAATTTAAATACTGATGTGAATTAGAATATAAGAGAAATAAATTATGTTAAAAGAGATTTATAAATGCATATAAAGATGTGTTTGAAGTAAGAACTATGTCTCAAGGTTAAATTATCATAATAAAAATAATGATAATATGATTAACTGGGAATAAGTAATGTATAGATGGATGGTAACAAGAAAAAGATGATTATGCTTGGATTAACAATAAAATTAAGATGATTATACTGGGATTAATAGCAAAAATAAAAATGATTATGCTGAATTTAATAGCAAAAAGCAAAAATGATTAGGCTGGGTATGACAGTAAAAATAAGGATTATGCAAGGATTAACAGTTAAAATGAAATGATTATGCTGGGATAAACAGTAAAATTAAGATGGTTATACTGGGATTAACAGAAAAAAATAAAAATGATTATGATGGGTATGACAGCAAAAACAATGAAGATTATGCTGGGATAAACAGTAAAAATAAAGAGATGCTGGGATTAACAGTAAAATATGATGATTAAAATGAAGGTGGTATGTTGGGATAAATAGTTAAAATAAAGATGATTGTGCTAGGATTAATGGTAAGAATAAGATGGCTATGTTGAGATTAATAATCAAAATTAAGATGATAATGTTGGGATAAACAGTAATAAAAATGATTATATTGGGAGCAACAGCTAAAATATTGTTTAAAGTCTTATAATAATTGTAATGATTTATATTTTTTAAAATACATTAATCTAAGTGAAAAGAAAAGCCTTGGTGGTGCAGCAGACTAAAGTGCTGTTAAATAGCACCAGCTGCGTGCAATTACTGCAAGTTCAAATCTCACCAGGCTCAAGGTTGACTCAGCCTTCCATCCTTTTGAGGTAGGTAAAATGAGGACCCAGATTGTGGGGGCAATAAGCTAACTGTATAAAAAAGTACACCGCTTGGCGGGGGGGGGGGGCAAAAGCCCTACTAAGCAGGTATATACAAAAGTATGAAGGCTATTGCCTAACACATTGTTGCCCTGAGTCTCGGGAGAAGGGTGGCATATAAATCGAACCAATAAATAAATAAATAAAAAGAAAAATGAAATGATATTTGGTTAGGATTTAAAGATTTAAGTAACGGGTTTTTGGGATAATGGCATTGTTAAATAGATAGAATTTAGGAAAATAATTGAGTAAAATATTAAGTTGTATTAATTGTAAATTAAGATTTGTTAGCGATTTGTATCAATTTATAACCGGATCAGTGCTTCGTTTTGAAAAGATGTATTTTATGTTTATGTTTTAAAAAATAAAAAAAATATTTTTTTTAAAAAATAGAATAGAATAGAATAGAATAGAATAGAATAGAATAGAATAGAATAGAATAGAATAGAATAGAATAGAATAGAATTCTTTATTGGCCAAGTGTGATTGGACACAGAAGGAATTTGTCTTGGTGCATATGCTCTCAGTGTACATAAAAGAAAAGATATATTCATCAAGAATCATAAGGTACTACACTTAAAGATAGTCAGGGGGTACAAATAAGCTACAAATCTGCTAAAGACTACTGTTTAGTGGTCTACTCATGAGGAACAATTGTATGGAGCACTTGTGGGCAATCTCAAATCCTCTCTTTGAGGAATTATGTCGAGTTGATCTACTTCCTAGCTCTTCAGTTCACTGCAGTTCTGTTTTTTCCATATCTTCCCTGGAAATCCTTCATGGCCTTCATTTATTATGGTTGGGGTTTTTTTGTGATTTTATTTACAATAGTCTGAACTTTGGCTTTGGGTGACTTGTGAAAAGGGGAAAGTAGTACAATCATATTTGAGGATATATGTGTGGAGGTTTTGTTTTGTTTTGTTTTTTCCCCTTTTTGGAACTAAGTTGCCTGCTTTTAAGTTTGTTGCTATTCCTTTCCTCCCGACTGGAATGCATGTTCTCATTTACCAGGGTTTACACTCCTTCCTTCCTATAAATGAATTTGATGCCCCAAATCACTGTTTAGCTTATGTTGGTTGTTGTGGTTTTTCTTTGCTTTGTATTTGCTTAATTTAGCTTGTCTGGTGAAAGCAACCCATTGAACCTTGTTTGACCCTTGGATTCAGTTTGCTTACAGGCTGATTAGATCTGGAACGCCTATTGCTGGCAGGGCAAATGTAACAGCATTGTGTGTGGAGTTTACATTTTGACAGTTCTGCTTTAAAAAGAGGTCAAAGTGGTTGGTACCTCATTCTGTGCCTGGTAAATTAATAAACAACATCTGCTTCCGTTGTCTGCATTTTTGATTACATTCATTGCCTTTCATAATTTGGGCTGAATTAAAGTCGTACAGTAGAAAAGTACAGAGATTAGATTTTTTCCCCCATTGGATTTTAAGCTTTATACAGTTTAATGTTTGACGTGTGAACCTGTTGCAGTGAACCTAGGGAAAAAATACTTCCAATTAATGTATTTGACTATTAAAACTCAACAGTAT
Organism: Masticophis lateralis; assembly: GCA_030761175.1. Classification (NCBI taxonomy): domain Eukaryota; kingdom Metazoa; phylum Chordata; class Lepidosauria; order Squamata; family Colubridae; genus Masticophis; species Masticophis lateralis. The sequence goes on from JAUDYJ010000002.1 coordinate 93,310,331, forward strand.
ATTTCCTCTCCTGATTTGGTTTTGTAAAATTTCAGGTAACAGCTAGGGAGAAACCTGTAATACCTTCCCGCAAACCAGGCTCATTTTTTAGCTGCAACCTTTGAAATATCAAAGCTATCTTGATGCTTCATCTATCAGTGTAGTTTACAACATAATATCAGCTATGCAATAAAATATTACATCGGTATGAACAGAATTCCAAATCTTTAGAGAAACAGTTTCATTTTTCTTCAGGCAGTGGAGAACTTTATAATATAAAGTTAAAATAATTCTGGCTTGCTTATGGGAGAAGATCTGTAATGAGAGTAGAATTGCCCTGGAATAGTTTGCAAAAACCGTCCTATAAGTGAACAATTCTTATGATTAGGAATTTGTGAGCTGATAGCAAGGAGAAATCTCCATAATTTCTGTCCCTACATTGTTGTCCTGTCCTTTCCGACACCTCTCCTCCTCCTCCTTGCAGCAAAAGCGTGAGTAAATTGTGTGTCTGTGTGTATCTTCAGATGCTTTCTTGAAATTCTTTGGAATGAAAGGTTTCAAATCATCAGTTTTGGTCCAAAGCGATTGCCTCATATTCTTAAAGGAAAGGGTGGGGCTCATTCATTATTTCAGAAGAATTTAAGAGCCGAGGTGGCGCGATGATTAGAGTGCAGTATTGCAGGCTACTTCAGCTGACTGCTAGCTGTAGTTTGGCAGTTCAGATCTCACCAGCTCAAGGTTGACTCAGCCTTCCATCCTTCCGAGGTAGGTAAAATGAGGATCCAGATTGTTGGGGGCAATATGCTGACTCTGTAAACCGCTTAAAGAGGGCTGTAAAAGCACTATGAAGCGGTATATAAGTCTAAGTGCTATTGCTATTGCTATTAGGTCTATGATGTATATCCAAGACAGACTCTGCCCTTCCTTTTAACAATATGAGACAATCGCTTTGGATCAAAACGGATGATCTGAAAGCCTTTCACTGAAAAGAAATCAACACCAGAATTTTAGGAAGGATCAAAAGATACACACACAGACACACAGGTACACAAACTTCTTTGCTGCAAGAAGGAAGTGGAGAAGAGGTACTGGAAAAGACAGGACAGAATTCTGTCCTGTGCAGAATTCAACTATTAAGGAGATGGGTAAATAGGATTAAAAGAGAATTACTTTTTTTCCTCACATACATTTGAACTAGGAATGAATTTTATATACTATATCTATAGCAATCTGCCATAAAAATATTGCCTTTTCTTTAGCAGCCCCAAAATGGCTGTGAAGTTTTAATATTAAAAGTTTAGACATCTACAAAGTAATTCATAGGTATGGTAAACATGTGAATTGGAAGTGACGAATCCTGTCATCTGGTATGTGTTCCTGCAGTTTGCTTTTCTACATATCTAATGTAAGGCCTTGCTTATGTGATCAGAAACTCTTTCTAGACAAGTGTATACCATATTTTTCAGAGTATAAGATGTACCGGAATATAAGACGTACCTTAGTTTTTGGGGAGGAAAATAGGGAAAAAAAGAAATTCTGCCTAGCGGGTATTCATCTGGCTAGTGTCCTTAGTCTGGTCAGCTTCCGCACATTAGTTTGCTGGTTTTGAGCACACTCTTTCTCTCTTGCTACTCTCACATGAGCCGGATTGGGGATAAAAAACAGCTTCTAAAGCACAGCTGATCATCGGAAAGAGAAGAAATGAGAAAAGCAGTTGAAGCGTGGAAGATTGCTTCACTTGCTAGTGACTGAAAAAAAGTTTCGAAAAAAGTTACATTCGGACTATAAGACGTACCCAAATTTTCAGGCTCTTTTAGGGAAAAGTGCGTCTTATACTCCAAAAAATATGGTAAGTATCTCTGATTAGTATGGCTTTTGTCTCTGAGTTTAAGCAGAATAGCTAGATTTAGACATAATCTTATACCATTTTGCATTTTGTTTCTTTCCAGCTTGCTAGATCCAACATACATCGTTTTCAGCCTTGAATTATTTAGTCAGGAGAAATTTGAAAGTAAAAGCTGCCAAACTCCCCATGCCAAATTACTGCCCTAGTTTTTATTTGTTTTTGTTGTTGTTAAAATGGATGCTGGGACCTGATGCTTTTTGGAAAGAAATATTAAAATGTGTTCCTGTAAATAAGCTTTTGGCTTCTTTTTTATAGCCACAATGAAGAACAAACTCTGGCCCCCAAAAGTCAGGGGGGAAAAAAAACCTGTCTGGAATTTACACAGTTGGCCCTCAGACAAAATGAGAAAAGAGCTGATAAGATGGAGTCAGCCGCTAAAGGGAGGAGGTTGCCTGGGCGGTTCAATTCGGACAAGGAGGCTTGCCATTTTCGACTGGCACCTACGTTGCTCAGGGTTAAGCTGGTATCTTCTTCCTGGGCTGTTATCCAAGGGCTGGCTGTCTTGACTATGCAAGAGCGCCAAATCAGCCTGGGTGTTAAATATGTGCAGCTTTCATACTACAGATTGTGTTAGACTAACAGTGTCATGTGGTATGCATATTAATGTGGATCTTACCCAGTTTGTACTTCCCAAGCCGCTGTAGAAACCAAAAGCCCTTATAAATCCATATATATCTGGATTTCTGAATGATGTAGTGCTGCTTGCCAGGAAAAGAATAACTCTGGCATCTTTCAGAAAGACCTTGGAAAAGAGAGCTCTCACATGGAGTTTTTTTTTTTTTTTGAAAAATTTTTTAAATCCATTTTTATTTCTTTAGAAGTATATTTGCAGCCTATGTTGCTATGTTTGTGCAATGCTGTGGTTTTGGTACTGAATTAAGTTATGCCGTTTTTGCAGCTTAATTGTTGTTTTGCTTCGTTATGATCATAGACGACTGAGAGTCGTTTGATTTCAGTAGTATACTGGATAATAAATAAACAAAAAATAGGTACCTATAGTAAAATTTCAATTTAACAGACTTTAGATGCAACGAACAAATTTGATACATGGTTTTTAGAATCTGCCTATCACATCAAGGATTTATTGCAAATGATGCTATTTATATCCGTTATATAATTAACAAAATGATGCAGATTCAGATCTTTAACTAGTAGTTCATTAAATAAGGTTTTACTGTATTGGTTAAGCCACTTAGAAAAAAAACCTCATTACATTGGGGCAATTACTTGCAAAAATTCATATCTAAGAAACAATTGTACTGCAGCGTATGTTATTAAAAAGTATACTGAAAACTGTATTAGAAATATCTCTTTAAAAAAAATCACACATTGATATAGAAACAAGTTGGAAAGGTTAACATTGAAATGCCTTTCTTATCTCTGATCATCTTAACATTTGTTTGGAACAATAAAAGACATTGAGGAATTATTAATGGTTTATCTCCTAAAAGATTAACATTGCCCTCTAGATATGGGAGAAAGGAAACTTTGCTGAAGTCTTGTTATCAGTTATTTCCCCACCCCATTCTGCTCATTCAGGGGCCAAATTAAATCAGGAACAGTGTCAAGTTTTTTGAAGAAAAACTCTGGTTCTTCCAGGCCACACTTTTTAAAATGGAATTATTCAGTAAATATCATAGACTTTAGAAAAAGTGCAGAGGAGAGCAACTAGGATGATTAGGGGACTGGAGGCTAAAACATACGATGAACGGTTGCAGGAACTGGGCATGGCTAGTCTAGTGAAGAGAAGGACCAGGGGAGACATGATAGCCATCTTCCAATGTTTGAGGGGCTGCCACAGAGAGGAGGGGGTCAAGCTGTTTTCCAAAGCACCTGAAGGCCAGACAGGAATAATGGATGGAAACTGAACAAGGAGAGATTCAAACTAGAAATGAGGAGGAACTTTCTGACAGTGAGAACAATCAACCAATGGAACAGTTTGCCTTCAGAAGTTGTGGGAGCTTCATCACTGGAAGCTTTCAAGAAGAGATTGGACTGCCATTTGTCAGAAAGGGTGTAGGGTCTCCTGTTTGGGTGGGGCGGTTGGACTAGATGACCTACAAGGTCCCTTCCAATTCAGTTAATCTAATCTGTAAAGTGAGGATTTAATGCAAAAAGCAGCACAATATCTTTATATATTACTAGGACCCTTTTTTTGAAGTACCTCTCTGAAAGAATCTCTTCATTTAAAGTGGCTGATGACTATTTTAATGACAGTTAAGATCTGCTTATTTATTTTCATCAAGGATTGATAAATGCAAATGTCTCAGATGTATGTTACAAAAATATTTAGCTTTAAATGCCTACAATACAATTGAAAGTTTTATATATTTCTTTGCAACATTAAAAAGAAATTACTTGCTCATCTATAAAAAATGCTTGGTGGAATGTCTCCGTAGGAAGCAGAAAAAGCTTGCAGTCAGCAAAAATATTTTCTTCCAAGCCATAATACTGATTGTTTATGAATTCCCCACCACCCCGGGCTAGTGAGAAATCCAAAAATAGCACGACAGAATTCAATTTTATTTGGATTAGAACACAAAGGGGACTTAGTATGTAATATTTACTTTATCTACAAACACACAATACTTAACGGGAATTTATCCTGAATATATAAGTAAAGACTTAGAAAATGAAAGTTGAAAAAGTTTGAGACATGGATTCCCCCCTCCCCCCAAAAAACTAATACTCTTTTCACCAGAAATAACTAGAAATCTCCTATGGAAATTCCTAATTTGGAATAAGTGAACTACTTTGAAATGCAGCATTTTACCAATTCAAAAGGTATAACATAATTTTATCTGTTATTTTAGTGTGAGTTAAATAATGAAAATGAACATGTTTAACATATAAGTTGTATCTCTATACCTGATTGATCCTAGTCTCATAGTGTACCACCCAAAACATGAGAAAACATGTGCTTTATTTCTCTGGGCTATGAATACAACAGTGAAACCTATTTACATTTGTTCTATCTTGCTTTTTCTCTCACCTATTTTTACTCCTCATATATTTGTTTTAGGGTACCATGCACTGTAAATGACCAAACTACATATGACCAAATTAGATCAACACCCTTCTTTCATGTTGGCCTCTTACTGCTATCTTTGTTTAGCATTGACTTGTTTTTTATATTATCTGAGTCCAATGGGAGAATGATTTGTGTTTGTTTTTCTTTTGAGGTTTTAAATTGGGGAAAACTGTTGAGGAAAACCAATGAATAGGAAGAAGAAAAATGATTTTGTTATGTGAAAAGGGAGGGGGTGCAGAAAGTTCTCATTGCAGATTTAGTTTTCATGAGAAGAAAACATGAAAAGAAGTATTTCTGAGTTGATGTGTTTATACATAGATGAAAGCTTATGATGGAATGGTGTGTTTCTGACTGCACATGAGGCCTTATATAGAGATCTGGATGTCCCATAGTTGGTTGTAAGTCAGTGCAGTTGTTAAGAGAGATGACCACATGACCACTTCACTCAACAACCACAATCCTGGTTCTCCCAGTTGTGGTCATTAAGGTGGACCAAAAAACCTGCCTACCAAAGGAGAGCAGGTAGATCTTCTCCATGCCCAAACAGAATAACAGCAATGAAGAAAGGAAGACAGATGGTTAACATATAAAGATTTTCTAGTACAGGAAAATAGAGGCAGCAGAAGACATCAAGTGACTCTGAAGGTGGGATGCCTTCAGAGACAATGGTTCTGCCCTTTGAAAGCAGTCCCACTGTTTGGTCTTTGGCTTTTATTATCAGTGGCTGGAAATTAAATCCTCAGGGGTCCTGGACTCTGGTAGATCTAGCTAAAGTGTCTAGGACTTGGTCTAGTGGTATAGTCTGGGATAAATTTGAACCAGTAACTCTTGAGGGAGTGAACAAGGGTCTCAGCACTTTTAGTTGAGCCACTTGTTTGTTGGACCCTTCTGATTAGTTAAGGCAGCCTGGGAGCTGAGTTGTGGTTGGATTCATGCTATGTTGGCAACATCTTTGAGGGAAGAGGTTGCCCTTCGGCCTTGAAGGAGGTGAAGGTGCACCCCATCTTCAAGACTTAACCATCTAAGACAAGTGTTATCCTTTCCCTCTCCTAAAAGGAAGTTGTTGAAAAGATGGCAAAATTGCAGATGCAGAGGAAGCTGGAGGAAGTGGATTATCTAGACCCATTTCATTCAGAATGTCAGGCTAGAATTCAGTAGAGAGGCATCCTTGGATGGACTTGTAGATGAACTGTAACAGAGATTGGTTGGAGCAGTGTATCCATTCTTGTTCTCATTGATCTCTCCATGACTTTTAATATTGTTTTGTAGTTGTTTTCCTTCTTCCTTTGAGAAAGGTACTGGTCTTGGCTGTGGAGGAAAGGTCATTTCCTAGTTCTTCCTTTGTTAAGTGCCACACGGTCGACACCCTCTCTCCTTTTGTTCAACATCTATATGAAACCACTGTGGATGTTATTTGCCATTTCTTGAGGGTCTGCCTATCTCTGATCATTTCAGCCCAGGTGGTTCAGGCCAACAGGACTGCCATGCTCTGTGGTCTTTCAATCAAAAGTTTCATCTATTGTGATCCCAAATCTCTGTTGCTGTGCTTGTCCTCTGGAATGAGCTTCCAAAAGATATCCATGTGGCTCCCACTCTGATAGCATTCCAGAAAGACTTGAAGATCTGGATGTTCCCTCAGGCCTTGGGTTAGGCTGATTGGAGTCCCAGGGGACTCGGTGTTGTTGATCAGATTTGCCATCTCATCTTGTTCTATCTTCCCTTTCTTGTTCCTTTGTTTTTAATATTTTACTTTATTTTCCTATTTTATTGTATAATACCCAAATTTTTTTAAAAAATGGTGTTGGGCAATGCCTAAATTGAATAAAGAAAACAAAACTATAATAATGCAGGAAGCAGGGAGGAGAAGGATACCAGTTTTATTTGGGGGAAGCAAATATAAGCCCTTTGTCATTTCATGGCACAATCAAAATAATAAAATAGAAATCAAATAGCTGTCATATAGCTTTTGCTAAATCTTAATTCCCATAGCTGTTTTTTCCTGGGCATATATCTTCTCTATGTATATGTCTTCTTTGAGATTAGGTCTCCTCTGGGTTTATGTCTTCTCTGGGCCTATCTTTGTCTCCTGCAGCCCTATTCAAAACTGACTGAAGTATTCACTGAGAACGTAAAATGTATGTACTAAATTGCTAGTTTCAGACCTTTGGAGATGACCACTGGCATTCTGAGGAAATAATCTTTCCGTCAAGGCAGTAGAGATGCCCTGTTTGATATATTTTCCCTTACAGCCACTGACTTAGTGTATTGATGCAAAATTAAGGTCAGTTCCACATTCATTAGGAAAGTTTTTTTAAAAAAAGAAAATATGTTGTTCTGTGTCATTAGAGCAATATCCTTACATAATATCCACCTTTTCAGTAATTTTCTAATGAGCTTTTGTTTAACATTCTATGTGTTTGATGCTCATATTAAAACCAATGTTGTTTCATTAATAAAATTCTGGACTAGGATTGGAAAACCAATGTTCAGGTCTACTCTTAAGCATAGAAGCTCACTTTCTGTCATGCCAATTGACCTCAATTTGTTGTAGGGAAAATTGAAAGAGCACACGCTGTATTATAGTATTGATTGAGTTCCTGGAGGAAAGTACTATATAAAGCCAACAGAGATTTGATTCTCATCCTTGGATGTTGCAAAACTATTTTAAACATTCTTTCCTCTGCTTGTATCTATACATATTTTTGTTTGTAGGAAAGTTGATTTTTTTTTAAAAAAGAAAGATTATTATTGAAGATGGGATATCTTTTCTGTCCCTGCAGAGGCTGTGTTAGCATATAGTACTATGAAGATGTAATGGCACTCCTGTGATTACTCTCTCTCTCTCTCTCTCTCTCTTTTCATTTGCAGGTATACAACTCAAATAAGGACAACCAAAATGAAGGCAGTAAGTAATTTATTATTTAGTTAAAAAAAAAAAAGCTAATATCGAGCAAATGATTTTTTTAGATTTGAATGCTTGAATAAGCCAGTAGATGGTGCTCCATAATCTACTCTAACCTTCTGTATGTTGTTACTTTAAACTTTCAGGTATAGTTTTGGGGATCAAGTGGTTTCACAGTAACAGTAAAGGCTGACAATCACTGTATTAAACAAAAGAGCTTTATAGCTGCTGGAGTTCCAGCAAGTAAACATCTGGATGCAACCCAAGAACTGTGGAGTTCTGAAACTGGCTTTGTTGCAAATTGTGTGTTTCCTTTGGCGAATTATTTAACAACTTTTTGTCTCAGTTTACACAACCCAGGCACAGAGGTTTACAGATGGGAAGTGAGAAGGAGAACTAAGATTTTTCTTCTTCTGAATCTTAGTTTCTTGTTTTACTTTCCTTAAAATGGAATGAATAGAAATAAAATATCTTGTGTTAAAAAGAGTTTATCCAAAACCTGAGTCTGCCCCCTAGACTGTTGTTGAGCAGATGTATTTTTGGAATGAAAGGCTCTTTGTACATATGAAATAGCACTCTTTAAATATTTTCCTCTCTTTACCCCAAATATTGGACAGAGCAAATGGCTTGATATGTGTTTTGCCAAGCAACTTGAACTTCTATTGCTATTTAAAATGTGTTCTCTGTTTCTAAGCAGGGAGCCAGTTTACAAATATCACTGCAATTCTGGGGTTTTTTTTCCCCTTTCTTCTCTTTACAGCTGCTGCCATACGGTGACATAGCAGCAAATCTCTTATTTATCTTGGGTGTGGCTTATAAAGTTAGTGTGGGTTTTCATATTGGTTATTGAGTTTGGGAATTCAGATGAAAGGCATTCTTTTTAACCCTGCAATCAGAAATACTTGGAACACAGTAAAAGAAACTCCTCCTATTGCTCCCTCCCCCCCCCCTTTTTTTTTCTTCTAAGAGCAAGCAGCATTCAGTTGAAACCGTCATGAGCTCATCGTCCCTTTTCATCCTAAGGGATCCCTGCTGGTTGTGTTTCTTTATAAATAGAATGTTGTTCCTAGTAAATTTGAGAAGCAGCTTCTCCAGCTGTTGGGTCACTCCGGCTGACAGAGACTATATACAGTAGTGGTCCAGGTTCTCTTGCTGCTTTCAGTTGATAAATGCCATATAATTTTAAACCCACACTTTCCTTTCTTCCCTTCCCAACAGTGCAAGATTTACATACCTATCATCTCTTTAATAGCACTAGTGTGTCAAACAAGACGGCACAATTAGAGATAATTGCACCTCAGCAGATTGCAAGATTATGTCAGCCTAGTGTTTCTAGGAATCCCTCTTCCTACCAATCGTATATTCCTGTGTTAAGAAATTTAAAGAAAAAAGCAGTAGAGAAGCTTGCAGTGAGACAAGTTAGCCGCTGGTGATTTTGACTAATATATATGGAGCAAAACCATGGTTTTATTTTTCTGTGACAAGGAGACTTCCTGTCGCTGACTTTTTAAATTTAGAATTCTACAAAGTAGTCCTCGATTTTCAACGGTTTGTTTAGTGACTGCTCAAAGTTACAAAGGCACTGAAAAAAGTGACTTAAGATCGTTTTTCACACTTACAACAGGGGTAGCGTCCCTGTGGTCATATGATCAGGAAGCGGCTGTAAATCACACGGTCGGTGCGCATGCGTGCTAAGAGAAGCTGCCCAGTGGGCATGCATGTGCCGGGAAATAAACTTCTAGTTTCAGGTTCACGCATGCACATCAGCCACCTAGTCTTCTGGTTACTGTCGACCATGCGTGTGGGACGATCAACTGGCCAGCTGATCTTCTGGTTTCTGGCACAGCCATCTGTGTGAAGTCCTGCTGATCGTCGCACGCGCATGAGCACCAGTAACCAGAAGACTAGCTGGCCGGTGTGCATGCATGCGCCAGAAATCCGGAAGACGACCGGTCACCACTGTGCATTCCAGGCAACATGGCTCCGTGTGCCACCTGTGGCACGCGTGCCATAGGTTCGCCATCACGGACGTATATTATTGAACATTGGCATTCTTCCATTTTGAGACTGAAAACAGTTGGGAAAGATAGGACATGACTATTTATTTATTCATTCATTTGTTCATTTGTTCGTTCGTTCGTTCGTTCGTTCATTTTATATGCTGCCCTCCTCCGAAGACTCAGGGCGTCTTACAATGCACTTATAGCAATAGCCTTCATTCTTTTGTATATACCTGCTTAGTAGGGCTTTTGGCCCCCCATAGTGGTGTTTCTACAAAGTCAGCTTATTGCCCCCCACAGTCCGGGTTCTCAATTTACCTACCTCGGAAGGATGGAAGGCTGAGTCAACCTTGAGCCTGGTGAGATTTGAACTCGCACTAATTGCAGGCAGCTGGCAGCTAAGTGCTACATAACAGCACTTAGTCCACTGCACCACCAAGGCTTGCTGAAATATGCTAGATGGCATCATCACCTTCCTATCATATCCCAAAGTCCCTTCACAGCCACTAAAACTTTGCCTGTCACTTGCCTCATTCCAATTATAGTGCTGATAGGGAAATAAAAGCATTTTGTGTTCTCTGTTCTAATCCCAGGAGTCGATTATCTGAATGCTTTCATTTTTTTTTTCAATTATAGTGGTGAAAGCAATTTCTTTTGTTTTTGCTGGGATTATAATTCAGTGTAGAACTCTTCTCTAGCAGCAACCCAGATCTCTCAAAAGAATTGTGAGTAATTGGGTATGAAAGTCATGGCAAATTTGAGCTATTTCTTACTAGCCTTTAAATAAGGAGATTACCCTTAACCAGCATAGATTAGGGTATTGGGAATTGATGTTTCTCTTTTTCCATTATCCTAGGTACAAAACTTACATTCTGTAGCAAGGGTGTCAAACTGGTGGCCTGGGGGCCAGATGCATCACTTTCAGGCCACACCCACCCCAGCTCCGCAAAAGGAAAAAACATCACGATACATCACATGATGGCAACGTGACCCCCTGAGTTTGACACCCATGTCCTATAGGGATCTGCATGTATCTCTCTTCCATCAAAATACAGTTATGAGAGCCATACATTTGTTGAAAACTGAGATATCTCCCTAAAACATTTTTCAGTGAAAATCCCCTTCTCCTAAAAAATCACAAGTGAAAGTAAAGCATGAATATCCTGGAAGAAAATAATGAGTTGCTACTGGAGCCTTATGACCAGAACCAAGAGTATCTGGAAACTTCAATATTGATTTTGCTGTTTCATTGCTGAAGCACTGTCAGCATTTTCAGTGAACTCTTCTCCATGTCTGCATCATCTTTCCTCTTTGGTTAAGAACCAACTCAATACATTTTAGTTAGTTCATTTTGTATAAAAAGGTGAAACAAAGGATTCTCTGTAACATTCGGTAGCATTTTTGAAGACTGCTGTGGCCCTCAGTGTGAATTCTGAATCTTTATTCACAATTTTTTTGAGGTGTCTTTTCAGATTTAATGCTGGCTCTTACACTAGTGGACATTGTCCTTCAAGCTTATCTTTTTGGTATTTTGAGCATAAAGATATTTGTGGCATTATCAACCTTAAGGAGAGCTATGTTTGCCTTAAAGATAAAGTGGTAACCATCCCTGTTTCAAAGCTGAAGCTAGCTCCATGTTCTATAGATTGTGGATATCACTGTCCTAATTGAATAATGGATATTGGGAAGTGAAAAATCAATCAGAATAGAGCTGGAAGGAACCTTGGAGGTCTTCTAGTCCAACCCCCTGCTCAAGCAAGAGACCCTATACCAGGGCTGTCAAACTCCTGGCCCATGGGACGGATGCGCCATGCTTGGCCACACCCACACCCGGTTTAGCAAAGGGGGGGAAAAAAGTCCCGATACATCACATGATGCCGCCATGACAGCATGAGTTTGACAGCCCTGCCCTATACCATTTCAAATAGGTGCCTGTCCAGTCTTTTCTTAAAAACCTCCAGTGATGAAGCACCCACAACTTCTGAAGACAAGCTGTTTCACTAGTTAATTGTTCTCACTGTTAGTAAGTTTCTTCTTAATTCCAGATTGCTTCTCTCCTTGATTCAGTTCCACCCACTGTTTCTTGTCTTGCCTTCTGGTGCTTTGGAAAATAAGTTGACCCCCTCTTCTTTGTGGCAGCCCCTCAAATACTGGCATACTGCTGTCATGTCACCCCTAATCCTTTGTTTCTCTAGACTGGCCGTGCCCAATTCCAGCAACCGTTCTTCATATGTGTTTGTCTCCAGGCCCTTAATAATCTTACTTGCTCTTTTTTGCACTTTTTTGTGCACTTTGCACAAATCCCCTTGATGCCCTTTATTTCTTTAGAATTAAGAAAATACATAATAAACCCTCTGCCCAGTGACAGGAAGAATAATGTCTTATAGGGCAGTGGTAAATGAATCCCTTTATGATTCCTAAATATGAGATATGTTTAAGAGCTATGAAATGTTTTTTTAAATATACATTTTTCTTTCTCAAGTTACCATGTGGGCAGAGAAACCCTTAGGGATTTCTTGAAGCTATGTGCAAGTGTTCCCTTTGAAAAAAAATTCAAGAAATATATTTTGCAAAGAATTATGAGCTCTGTTTATTGATAATTTAGCTAAGAGTATTAAGATGTATTACTTTTCTAAAAAGTGTGCCATTTTGAGCCTTTTACTGGTTGCTAGCTATTAATGTAGGATTCCCCCTACCTTTTTTCCTTCAACGTTTTAAGACTGTAGCATATATCGCTTCATTTTTGGGTAGGTTGATGGATTGCTCAAATTATTTAATATGTTTAATTGGTTCCTTTTAATAATCCCACACTTGTACATTTAAGGCTTATCCACTAATTCCAGTGTCTGAATCTTTCCTCATTTTCCTCAGTTTTTAAACTAGTGTTTGGTTTATTCTGCATATAGACTGAATCTCATTTCCCTGCTTCTTGCTCTGAATGAAACAACTCTTGAAAAGTTCCTTTTGAAAGTGAAGAGAGGTTATTAGTTCAGGATGCCAGCCATAAATTAATACACTTGCACAACAATTTAGATTTCATCTGCAAGCCAAGTTGCATATTAACCATTCAGACACAGGAATCCATTCATGTAGCGTTCAAGAAAACACACTTGTTTGTTTCCAGCTGCAGCAGTTCCAGCTGTGAAATGATAGATAGAGCTCCATCTATACATCTGGTATGTATATAGTTTATGGCTCTGGTAGGCTTCTGTGATAAAAATTATATGAACATTTCTTACAAGAATCACTCTGTTTTGTGGAACCATCCATTATCAACAGCAACTTGTGTTTATATCTGCACTGATGTTTTGCCTATTAAAACACGTAAGCAATAAACTTTATAAGAGATGTTTCAGATTTTTTGTTTCAAAATCGATTTTGGATGTGTAGCAACGGTACACATCAGGAGCCTGGATAGCTCTGCAGACTAAGCACCCTAATTAACATCCAGCTGTCTGCAATTACTCCATGTTCGAATCTCACCAGGCTCAAGGTTGACTCAGCCTTCCATCCTTTCTAAGGTAGGTAAATTGAGGACCCAGTTTGTGGGGGCAATAAGCTGACTTTGTATAAATATACAAAAGTATGAAGGCTATTGCTTAACACATTGTAAGCTGCCCTAAGTCTTCGGAGAAGGGCGGCATACAAATCAAATAAAAAAAAAAACACGGTATATTTTTTAAAAAGTTAACACTGGGCCTCTAAGAATCAGTCTCCCAAAATCAAATCTCTGAAGCTGGGAATTCCTGTTTTGGTATTTCATCACAGTTCTCTGTTATTTCTTTATTTAAAACATCTAAATTCTGTCTAAACTCCAACAGGGATCTGAATAACACACAACCAGACTGATTAAAAAAAAATCACTGTAAAACACAAAAATAGACAATGGCAAATAGCAGCTGCAGCTACAGCAAAAATAGACTCTCTCTCTAATAAGTGTACTCAAATCTGTGTTTCATATTTTAGAATTCCTTCTTAAAATACATGTACAAATGGACACATTTGCCACATTTATTTTAGGTGTTATTACATATAAATTCACAAATCCCCATTGAGAATGACACTTGGGTTATTTAGATGCCTTATGCAGACACGGTAGATGTCTTATGAATAAAAGCATGAGAAGCATCAGGGAAGTTGCTTCTTTATAATAAGCTCTGTTTCTCTTCTTCCTTTGTACTCGGTTGACCATTAATAAGATCCTTTAATGCAGGGGTCCATCCTACTGGGCCGCGGACCGTTGGGAACTGGACTGCACAAGCTGTGTGTAAGCATGTGAGACTCCATTTGTGTAAACGGTGGATGCATACACTTGCTGCTTGCACAGATGGAGCTTCACACATGCGTCTGCCACTTGCACAGAACCATTTCCTCTGCCCCACTGCTGCTGCTGCTGGTCCATAGAGCTGCAAAGGTTGGGGATCTCTGCTTTAAACTGCAAAACATCTGTCTTTAACTAAAATACTTATCAGTGAGATATTCTTTTTCCATTGGGAGGAGATATCATTCTAATTTGAAGCTAACCAAACCATGTATGAAACCCTAATGGATTTAGTAATCAGGAGGCTAGCTCCATTCTGTTGCCCAGACTCCACCCTGCAAGGGATTATGGGATTGTTAAAAGAAAATGATGATAATACTGTACATATGACTATTTCAAATTATTTAAAGTATACTAGAGGGACATAATTGAATTTTTATAGCCCTAGTGACAATGCTTGGATATTTATTCTGTAATTTGTTTGTATGATTCTAAGACATCTTCATTAGCATAGAATAAATATTTCATATAGCACAATGATAATGATGATGACAACACCTTTTGGAAGTCTGCAAAATGAAATGAATAAAAGGAACTGTAATGTATTGTTTGTTAAGCAATCCCTTTGTGGGAGTTGTAGCCACAATACTAAAAAGAATGAGGACAGCATGGATTCTTCACTTCCAAGCCAGCTGGGATATCACAGAACAACTGCATCTAAAAACTCAGTTCCAGGAGAATTATACCATGGCAAAATAGGATTCTGTAGATACTCCTGCTTCAAGACTGTACCGTATGACTCTGAGCTTTATTGTAACTTTTGTATTTTAGTGATGGTTACTTATTTCTGTAATTCTAACCATGTGCTAGCAGTCAGTTGGAATGTTTAATAAGCTCTCTTTTTAAAGAGTGCGTGAGACCGTTAGGTAGCATAGAGTGCCAGGAAATAGCAACTGATCTCACCCACATAGGACCTTTAAGCCCCAATTCAGCAACTTGGAATGATAATGGCAGGGTTTTGAAGATATATTTACTTGGTGGGTGTTTAGTCATTCATTCTCCAGAGAGTGGTAGGGTACAATACCATTTTTGGAATTGTATACAGCCGGAATCCAGAGAGGTGATGGTAGGAGGTGCTGCACAATGTTTTGACTTTACATTGTGACAAAGTCTGCCAGTAAACCAAGGCGGGAATTTTTGTTTTCAATATGGATATATTGACATCACATAAGAGAAAGAAAAATGTAGGTCACAAACAGAATTATATTGATAATAAGTAATGTGGGATTATTTATTTTCCTGATCCTTAAACTATTACATGAGAACAGTGTCGATCGCAGTAAGTCAAGACTTTGTCAAAATGATGGAAACATGCTCTGCTCCTTGTGCAATTGCATACAACATTAAGGAATGTACTCTGTTTTAGGATGCTTTGATATATTTTTTAAAAAGGAAAGCAAAGCAAAATAATGATGTCGCATTTCTATGACTATGACTCTTCCTTGGTAAATCCTTTTTTTCCCTTGCAGTGGCCCAGTTGGATAATATGGGTTTCAGCATCGTCAAGAAATGTATCCATGCCGTTGAATCGAGAGGTGATTTTGCCAGATAACAGAACTATATTCTATAGTTATATAGCAGATGTAAACTTCCTCAGCATTCTTTCTTCCCTCGATTGTCATAGATACAATCTTGGTTTTCATGACCTGGTTTTAAATCAGCTTATGTTGCTGATGGGAGTTCATCTTTAAAATATCGAATGAAAGAACTTTTGAGAATGATACTTTCCAAATATATTGTTTCTTTTTAGACTCCAACTCAAAGCTCTGTTAGTTTTCTGATTATCTTTTTCTGATTGTAGATATTTTAGACCTTTATGAATACAAACCATGGCTTATAAAAAGAGTTGTTGAACTTTAGCTTTTATACCCCACAACTACAAGTCTGTATTTGATTCGATGTTAAATAAAAAACATAGTTTAAGAATATTGGGGTCAATTGAAATGATAGGTTAAATTTTATTATTCAACTGTATAACCAAACTGGTGATTATTTTGAAAAAAAAACACTTTCAAATAAAGTTAAGGTCATTTAACCTCTATGTCTAATTCTTAGAGACATTCTGTACTGCTGTTTGTGTGATCTCTCAGCCCCAACCCCACACCTAACAACAGATTTTTATATTCCCTCATTTTTTAAAAATTATCTCATTATAGTGGGGGAGTAACTTTTACTAAAAACCACATCTGGGTCTTTAATCTGAAACACAGAAAGAAATGCTATCCACTTTAATAAGAAACTTGAAAAGTGTGTAGAACGCTGTGAGAGACTTTTAATTAGTGTAGCTCTGTGAGAAACTGCTTTTTTTGTAAAAAAAAGAAAAGAGAAGAAAAAAGAAGAAGCATTAAATTACTTTTCAACCATTTATCTAAATTAAATAATTTCACTCCATAGGGATCAACGAACAAGGACTCTACAGAATAGTTGGGGTCAACTCCAGAGTTCAAAAACTATTGAGTATCTTAATGGGTAAGTAGAGCTGAAAAAAAAAATAACATGCTGGGTTTTTTTTTCCTGTGCCAATGGTGATGTGAATGTAACCCAAAGAAAAGAGACTTACCACTGTGAATTTAATTATTTTTTTTTAAAAAAAATCAGCTTGTAATGGAAGTTTATCATGCAAGATCTTCATTGCACTACACTGAAATACCTAGTGAAAGGAATGCCTATCACATTTTTGTATTCTTTCTACTTTACAAATTTACCTGCTTTTTAGGAAAAAATCACTTTCTGTTTTGTATTAATATTTATATGCAGGTGGCTCATAATTAAAATGACATCTGCAGAAAAGAAAAACAATCTACCCATACAACAAACTAAATACTATTTCAAAATTATATAAGGAAGAGAAATAAGTATGAAAACACACATCCTAAAGTTGAGCTCCCCCCCCACAGCCCTCACCCCCCCACCCCACCCCCCAAAAAAAACACACACCAGGGGAAGAAACAGACTGGATCTACATAGGTAGATCCAGGAATTCTGCCACATTAGAGTAGAAATTGAAAGTGCCCAATTCTGAGATCACATCAGGTAGCATCTTTGTAGCAATGGGATCTAGAGGGGATCAACTCTGTTCAACCTGATGTAATAGAAGGTAGCATTCTGATGCTATGTAGGGCAGGGAAGGGTGACAGTCAGCATCTAGAATTGTACTGGAGGTAAACTACTTAACCTTCAAAGCTATAGGTGTCACCGTATATTAGGATATCACATCACTGCCCAAGCTGTCAGATTTTGTACCAGCTTTTCAACTGCTCTTCAAGAGCAGCGCCATGTAATATGTGTACAGTCTCTTGCTCCAAGAATGATCATAACTGATGCATAAGATGTAGCTGTGCCAAAGTCATCATGATTTTTTCCTGAGCTTTCCATTCCCAAATTCCTGCTTAACTGTGGTTTGTGTATTTATGCATTAATTTCTCTTTCTCTCTTTTAATACTTGCCATAATGTGCAAATGGTGTTTTTATTGTTTGTTTTTAATTACTCTACTGTGAGTTTTTTCTTAGCTTCTCAAGAACAGATATTTTTTTTTTGAAATTGACAGATGGGAATTTCCAGTGCTTTTTAGCTTTGAACCTATGCTACTTCCAAAGTCAATATTCTGACTAAGTGCAAGTTTAAGTGCAAATAATAGGTTCCTATAAGTTTTTCCTAGATAATTAGACCCTAGATACATTGCAGATATTTATTAATACATTGTAATAATTTATAGCTACCTTTCAGAAGGTACAATTTTTCTAAAATGCTTTACAATCAAAACAAACATTTGTAATTAAAAATACCATGCATATGAAAAAGACAAAGAAAGATATTTCTAGGATCCTTATCATAAGACAAGTGGAAGAAAAGATCTACTGAGCGTCAGTGAGGCCTTCCTTTCTCCTCCTTCCTTCTATATGAAATAAAGGTGGCAAATATTTAACAGGTATATGTTATTTTAGCAGCAGCTCTAAATCTATATAAAATAAGTAAAAAAGAATTTTGCAACGCATTTATCAGCACTGAAAATTTTTTGGCTCTCTTCAATTGTCATTTAATGGAGGCATTCCATCAAGTTATGTAAACTGTTATTTATTTAAACTATTTTTCTCACAGTTGGACATGTGACTTTAACTCTACCCTCTCTCCCCACCTTCTTCTTTTCTTTTCAATTGAAAGTTGGATGGCAGAAACTAGTGGTATTTTTGCACTGAAGAATAAAACTGAAGAGTAGAAGACTGGAGTTGATGGACAAAATATCAATATATAGTGTAGTTATTTATGGAGAGAAAAGATAGAAATTTAGTGGAAGCATTAAGACTATTTTAAAGAATAAAAAATAAGGCTTGAGAAAATAGTTGCAGTGGTTTGGGCATGTATTGAGGGTAGAGCAGCAGTGTCAAACTCGTGGGCCGGATGCATCACACACGGGCCACCCCCTCCCCCATTTTAGCAAAAGGGGAAAAAAATTGCAATATGTCACATAATGACGTGTCATCGTGAGTTTGATACCCCTGGGGTAGAGGCAAAGATTGTGATCCGTCAGTACAAAGAGAATGAAGAGACCCTAAAAATATTGAAGAGAAGGAGGTTGCTGTAATAAATCTCCATGGTCATAAAGGATCTTCTGATCTTGGGGATGGAAAGGACCCTAAGAATCCCTGTGACTAAGAATGAATAATGAATTGACTAAATGGGAAAAACATCTTTCTCTAAGGCAGTTCTAAGTGCAGCCACCTGTGCTATAATTATTAACTAGTCTGAAAAGTGAATACTTGCTTTTCTATTTACTAATGATTAAACATTAAGCTTGCATAGGACAACCAAGGAATTGATTTGCATAAAACATCAGAACGGAAACCTTTTACTTCCTGACTTTTTCTTAGAATCTTCCCCTTTTCAAATGTTCAGTCTCGTTCTGATAACTAGAATGGGCTTTTTTCCCTCTTGCATTTTCCCATCTATACATAGAAACAAGTGTGGTTAGTATTACTGGTTAACATTTGGTTTAAATGGTAACAGGATCAGGTTTCAGGGAACTATTACTGGTTCGTAAAGTGACAAGGGAATCTGGGTACACTTCTATACTTAATTGGAAACACAAGGTGCTTGATGTGGCTTGGACTTGGAGTCTCTGGTAAACCAATTGTTAGATGTGCAGCAGCTGCCGGAAAGCCAATTGCAGAAGTCCTGTTTGATTCGATGAGGTTGAGTCTTGAAGTTCCTGATGCCTCCCACTGAAAAAGGCACAATAATTACCAGTTGAATTGTTTGACAATGCATTTTTGTCTCTCACCTCTGAGTGATAAATAGTAGTATTGCTTATTAACAAGTGTCTTCTTGACTTTAACAGACTATTTTCCGAATAAGGGGAAAAAATCTATAGAACTAAAAGTCTTCTCCAAAATTAGTTTGGGGTTCATCAGAAGCAGCAAAAATTACAAAATCTGCCGTTTAGAACTGATATTTACAGGATAATTAAAGATATAATAACAGAGCAGTTGTGAATGGTCAAGTGCCATATTTAGCAACCAGAGTTCCCTTCAGTAATGTGGTCACATAGCAACTTTCTGCATTATCTACAGCTTCTAAACAAAAGCAACTGAGAATTTAAAAACTGAGGAATAGAAGATTGGAATAGAGCATGGGTGTCAAACTCGCAGCCCGCGGGCCGGATGTGTCATGCGCTGCCCATGACCAGTTTAGCAAAGGGGAAAAAAGTTGTGATACATCACGTGACAATGCTGTGACGATGCAAGTTGGACTAGAGGGACAGCCAGAGAAGAACGTAGGGACAATTGCAATAATAGAAACCTAAGGCTGCTAGTGCATGAATAGTAGTAGCTAGGCTGTTTCTTTCAAGGAAAAGGTATTAATGTTTTACTTACTACTGTTATATGTACTGTTATAGAAGGCAGTCTTGACCATAGAGGTCAAAGGCCTCCAACAATATTGATGACTCTAGGAACGGATGGATGGATGGATGGATGGATGGATGGATAGTATACATTCATTCATTCATTCATTTAAAAACATGAAAATTGCAAAGTTCTTGTATCATTTTATAAGAACACTTCTGGGCAGCACATAATTCCTATAATCTTTTTTAGAAAATAAAAATCATGAATGAGTTTCAGGCATTTTTTCCCTTAGAAATGTACCACCAATACACAGAAAATATCAGAGAGGGCAAGAGGAGAGGGTAAAGAGTTTACCTTCTGCTGAATGGATACAGATGGAAGATGTATACATACATCTAATAGAATTGTTGCTCTATGATATGTTATCAAGTGAAAGTATGCCAGATGTGTCCACTGACCCACAAAGTTGCCCATACATGAAACAGGATATACATGATTGGATCTGGTAGCAACAAAAAAAATTCTCAAACATGAGTTTTTGTGATGAAATGGACGTTTGTTATGCCATCCATATTATTAAAAATAAGTAAATAAAGGAAATCAGCCTGTTTATTTTGTTGGATTATTTATTAGGTTTTGTGAGGATGATTATGACATATGCACTATGTTTTCTTGAGCAAAGTCAGTTCACGTTGGTTTGGTATATGCAAGATTGCCTAAAGATAAGTTTAATGAAACAAATAGGACATTGGTCAAAAGATGGAATAGGCTGTCAACATTAGGAAAAAGTAACAAATATATACAAGCTGAATAGTTTATTTTATGTATTTATTTACTGTGTGTAGTTCTCGTCTTATGATTGGTCGCTTAATGACTTTTCAAAGCTACAAGAGGCTCAGGAAAGATTACTTGCAACTCATTCTTAAAGTTACAATTGCTGCACCACTCCCACGGTCACATGATCACATTTGGGGAGCTTGGCATGTTTGCACTTACAACTGGTTGAACTATGCTAAACAAGTAAGCCTTGGTTGTCTAGTTTCCTGCGATCATGTGTTTACTATTTGCAATTTTCTTTGCCAATTGAATGAAGTCAGACAGGGAAGAAAATCAGGGGGGAGCCAACAGGGAGGGTTACAAGGTATTGCTGCTTGCAGAAAGATTTCCCCTCACCTCTGCATGGTGTGGAGTGGGGGGGAAATTCCTGTTTGGGGGGGTGGGGGGCTAGAGAAATTAAGGTCTTCGGGATACAAGCCTCTTTTCTCCAGCCCAGCACTGGAGTCCTGTTCTCAGCCTATTTAATGACTTGCAATAACTTACATCAGTGTTCCAAGCCCAATTGTGGTTGTAAACGTTATGTGGCTTGTATGAAGCTATGATTAAAATTAACCCCAGTTCTTGATTTATATGGCATGGCAAACTATAGTTAATCCAGAGATAGCATATGAAGTTTAGTGGAAATCTCATTCTGGCTATAATTAAGGACAAAGAAAGGAGTGATTCTAATCCTGGCAAAACACTTTGGTTTAGGATAGTTTATTAAAAATTCTAAATTCAGTTAATTGGATTTCAAACTATGTTACATATACATGGAAGAAAATGTTCTCTATATATACAGTATATATCCGTGATGGTGAACCTATGGCACATGTGCCAGAGGTGGCACGCAGAGCCCTCTGTGTGGGCATGCACGCCGTCACCAGTTGTTCTTGTGGATTCCAGCGTGCGCAAGCGGGCCAGCCAGTTGGTCTTTGTGGTCGCCAGAGCACTGGAAACCAAACACCAGCTGGCTGGAGGGTATGCAGAAGCTGCTCTTCTGCTCTCCAGTGTACACATGCACGCTGGCCAGTTGGCCTTCGCACGTGCCGGAGTGCCAGAAACCCAAAGACCAGCCAGCCGCTGGTCTTCGGGTTTCCGGCGCTCCAGCTCACACAAAGACCAGCTGGTCGGCACACACATGTGCACTAGCCAGCTGATCTTTGGGTTTCCGGTGCGCACGCACACGTTCCATTTTGGGCACTCTGTGCCAAAAAGGTTCACCATCACTGGTATATATAGTAAAGAGGTATGGTATTGCTTAATTTGTGAATGTAATCTCTCACAAAACTTCTGGCATTCTAAATAACCTAGTTTTAAGACTTCTCACAATTACTCTTCTCGAAATAGTCATTTGAATCTTGAGAATAATTCTTTTGATGTGATCTATATATCTCCCAAATTTTACTTCGGGTTGCACTGTTGCACCAAATTGAAAGTTCTGAAAAAAAAAATACATCATTCCTTTTTACTCCTGTTTATGTTTTCATGAAAAATTCTAATGTAGGCTATTCAATTGTGAGAGTTGGTTTGCTGTTGCAATTAAGATATTAGATTAGAAACCAAGTTCCTGTTTTAAGATCAAAGCCAGCTGGGTGATTTTGGTCTAGTCTCTCTCTTTCTGTCCTAGAAAAATGGTATTAGTAAGCTACTTCCAAAAAAATATTGCCAAGAAAACTGCAGAGCACTTGTCCTGGCAGGTATTAGGAGTTAAAACTGACATGAAGGAACTTATTTCCATGGTAATTCAGATGTATGAAAGATTTCCATTAACTTCTGATAACATTACTTATGTGTCTTGAGTTTCCTTCCTTCTGAAACTAGAATGCTGTTAGTAGTCTAATATTTATTTATTTGTTAGATTCTGTTTTAGAAGGTAACTCATGCATACTGTGGACAATGGTTCTTCTCTTACCTTAGAAAAATCATTTTCCATGATTGGATTACCATAAGAACATAAATGTGGAGTCTATGTCTGGTTGGTAGAGTGGTTTTAAATTTTTACTCCTATACTGAAGAGCCTAAGAAGAAAGGCTTTTAATATGATGCTTTGAGGGAAGAAGACCAGACTAGGAATCCAATAGAAACTTGCAAGTCTGAAAATGTTTCCATCCCCTGCCTCCCTTTCTCCCTTTTTCAAATTAGAGATGTTTATTTACAATACATTACTATCTAGGACTTGGTTTCTTTTGTCTGATTGGTCCTCTTATGTTTGACCGTTGTCTTTGTAATAAATCTTCCTCCTGTCCTTCAAGACCTTTCCTTCTGCCCATCATAGTTTCTTTTCCCACTTTTTCTAATCACTTTTTTTTAAAAATTAGATTTATATGCCGCCCTTCTCCGGAGACTCAGGGTGGCTTACAATGCGTTAAGCAATAGCCTTCATACTTTTGTATATTTTTATACAAAGTCAGCTTATTGCCCCCACAAACTGGGTCCTCAATTTACTTACCTTAGAAAGGATGGAAGGCTGAGTCAACCTTGAGCCTCGAACTCGCTTAATTGCAGACAGCTGGGTGTTAATAACAGGCTGTCTAGCCCGTCGAGCTATATGAGGCTTTTAATCAGTCTTTTGTCTCTTTCATCAACTTAAAAGGAAAGTCAGTTTTACTGTGCTGTAGCTTCTGGAATTCTACAAATTATGCATTCATTTTGGTTAAATGAAGTGACATTTCTGTTTCTCTTTTGCCCAAAGGAAAGTACTGGAAAGCAGTCAGTTATCACAGTACAGTGAGGAGGGGAACATCAGGGAAAATACGTTCATTTGAAAGGTGGTTGCCTGTATCCCTGATTTGGTTAAGGGATTGGTTTTGTGGTATTTTTTCTGTCCCATCATAACTGGCTTCATGGAGTTTCTTATTCCCATTCCTTCATGGTGGCATCTTCAGGAATGTTTATACTTGGTTCCCATCAAAATTTAAAAATAAATTTGAGAGTAGGCAAATTGGATTGTTGACATTCTTTTGGCAGAACCACACAGGAGACATGCTTTTCAGTTTTGGCCTTTTAGTGATGAATTTATGAATTCTTGTCAATCTGTCTCAGATCACTTTCCAAACTAAATTTGGGGCTTTTAAAATGAAATAGAGATCCTTTACAGAATATCATTTTGTTTTCTGAATATGTATCCTGAAAAATGACCTCTTTAAGGCCCTTGCCACAGATTGTTATATTCCAGTTGTAGTTTTCAGAGGTCTAACCTTTCAAGTCAAGAAAAAATATATATTATCCAGCTTAATTTAAGTTCTATTCAAAACATGTTTCAGGAAAAAAAATTAGGTAGCATTTGTCCTGATAATGATAGCTACAGTCTCCACATCTTACATCATATTTATTATAGTGAAGCCTCAGAACTTGAAAAGTGATGATAACCTGGAAGGCAGAGAACTAAATAATTTGGCTTTTGTAGGAAAAAAGGAAATACATCAGTTTTGTCTGTGATTCGAATCTTGTGTGTTGTGTTTAGATTTAGATGTCAATTCAAGATTCTGAGGCCTGAAAGGGCCTGAAACAGTATCATGTGAGCAATATGTGTATGTTAAACATTAAACCAAGACTGGGTGTGTTGCAAAACTGAATCCAGGTAGGGAATGATGATTGTGAAGATGATGAATGAGGAAAAGAGATTATTTTATACAGTGTTTTATATCCAAAGCACCTAGACATGATGAAAAGCAGAGGAAAAAAAAGGTGTTATTAATTTAATGAGGATGCCTCAGTCTCCCTTTCCAAATAAACAGGATACTTGAGGGAGTCAAAGAATACCAAAAAGAAGTTACTATGTGCTTCATTGATTATAGAAAGGCTTTTGAGTGTGTTGATTATATCAAGCTAGGGAATGTGGTCAGAAAAATAGGAATTCCAGAACATTTCATTGTCCTCATAAGAAAGTTATATACAGGACAGAATGCCATTATGTATAGAACACGATGAAGCAGACAGATTCCAGATTGACAAAAGAGAGAGATAAAGCTGTGTACTTTCTTCTTATTTAGTCAGTATTTTTTGCTGATATATATTAAGGGAACCAGATTGGTTGAAGATGAACATGGCTGTAAAATTGGAGGAAGAAACATCTAAAATCCATGTTTTGCCAATTATACTACTCTGACAGATGAAAATGCACATATTTGAAAGTTCTTCTAGTAATGAAAGTCAAGGAACATAGTGGAAATCTGGGACTATAATTAAATATAAAGAAAACTAAACTAATGGCAATAGGTAGAACAATCAGTCTAAGAATTATCAATGTGTTTTGGGGCATCCATAGTTTTGGGGTCCACTCATCCGCCACTCTTTGTAAATTTGACCTTTCTTGGCGAGGTCATTGAGAGTTCTCTTGATCTGATTGTCTAGTTTCTGTATTGGATTGGTATTCACTGGGATGTAAGTTTCTTTGCCTGATATTTCTTTCACTTTTTGTATATATTGTGATCTGTATTCAGCCTTTTTTTGCTGTTAGGATGATAATAATCTGGTTGTTTTTAAGCCACCAAGACCATTCCCACCAAAACTGATGAGGCAAGCCACTAAAATATAAAATGAGAGCAAACCCAAGGGGGAAATGCTCCCGGTTCGGACCAGATTGCCCAATCCAGTAGCGACGGAGGAGGGTGGTTTGGAGAACCGGTAGCAAAAATCCCTGCCCCCCCACCCCCCCCCCATGCCCAGCTGAGCCTCACAATCATCAGAGGCTTTTTCTATTAATTTTTAAAAGCATTTTTTCTACAACCTCCTTGGCCAAAAAAAATGCTTTTAAAAGTAAAAAAAAAGCCTCTGATGATCACGCGGCTCAGCTAGGATAGTCAAAGGATAGTCAGCTGATGATTCCAGCTGAGTTGCCTGATCTGCAGAGGCTTTTTTTCTTTTAAAAGCCTCTGACCATCCAAGCTGAGTTGCCTGATCGGCAGAGGCTTTTAAAAGAAAAAAAGCCTCTGCCGATCAAGCAACTCAGCTGGGATTGTCAGAGCCTTTTGAAAGCATTTTTTTACAACCTCTTCACCGAAGAGGTTGTAGAAAAAATGGATTTAAAAGGAAAAAAATGGCCACGCCCACCCAGTCACATTACCCACCACCACCAAGCCATGCCCACAGAACCGGTAGTAACAAATTTTAGATTTCACCAGTGAGCAAACCCCACTCCTTACCCCACCCCACTGATGATGTTACCTAGTTTGGGTAATTAAACATCTGCAACAAAACAACTAAGCTCAGAGAGGACCAAGCTCATTTCAGCCTGAAACTACAAATATTCTCCTCTAAAGGAATGAAGACTTGCTTATTCTGTTGACTAAGATATTTCTGGGAGAGCATAGGTATAATTCATTAAACATGAAAGTTAGACTTTAATTGAAAAACGGAAACTCTCTCCCAATATATATTCTAGGTTTTCTAGGAAGCCCATCATTTTTCTATGCCAACACTATGTTTCTAACAGTGAGTGGCCTGATGCTTCTCAGAAGCTAAGCAAGGCACATAATAAGTCATCCTGTTGATTGACTCTAACATCTGGTAAAAATATAGAGCATCACATGAACAATATTATGGCTTTCAGCCAATTGAACTCATTGGCTTCCTGTCCTGTGAACTTTCAGCAGGATAGTTGTGCCATGCTTGAGAAACAAAAGCATGCATTTTCTCCTTATGTTGAAATTATCTCCATATATGGCACAGCCAAAATGCACCACTGGAATGAAGGTAATCTTAACAGGTTGTTAAGGAGGCAGAAGGGAATAATAGCATCTGGGTAGAAAAGTCTGTTCCCACACTTCTTCTCTGTAGTTGAATTGTTTAGCAGCCTCTTATATTAAATACTATTCTTGCTTTCAAACTTAACATTTAATCATGTAGTAACATGGAGGATTTCTCCCGCCCCCCCCCCCCCCCCAAAAAAAAAAAAAAAAGAATACAGAGTTGAAACAGAAAGACCAGCAACTGGGATGAGAGAGAAAAACATGTTTTGGGCAGTTTTTTTTAAAAGATGAAAAAGCAGTGCATCCTTTTGCAGTTTTATAACACCGAAATTTATAGGGCAATTCTCCTATTAAAGCCAATGACCTGATCAGGTCTTGAAGATGCTATACGTGTATTTATAGATATGAATACAAATAACTCAGAACTCAAATGCGTGAAAGTTTACAGTGGTAGACACATTTTATCTTATTTTCCTTAAAAAACAAACAAACCAGGAAACAAAGGCATATTTAAAGAGAAGAATGTGGGGTTTCGTGGAGGGGAGAAGATAAGCACTTGGAAGTAGAACCTGTGCAAGGAAGTCTAGGGCTCAGTGTGTAGTATGCCCAATTAAAGGGATGGAAAGGAAAGATTTCTGCTTGAAAACCTGCAGAACTATTGCCAGGCCAATTAGATCGTTTTACAGTAGATTTATCGGTACTTTGCATGTGTTTTCTTTAAGGCTAGTGGCCCTTGTTTTTTTAATTTGTTTAACTTGGAAATGCAGGCTCTTGTAAACACTAGATGAGTGAATCATGTGATCTGGTAAGTCAATATGTTTTATGCCTGCACTGTTTGTGAATGAGTGTGTATGTTGGCAGTATAAGGGAGCATGGATAAGAGAGGATTAATTGGTTTTCCAAGAGGCTAGCAGAATAGCCCAGTGCTTGGGCCATTGGGAAGATCCATTTCAAGAGATACTGTAGTGACTGTGAAGTTTTTCTGAAAGCAGATGGTTTAGAAGACCTTCTGAATAAGGCAAGGATATAGAACTGAGCCTATTACAAAGGTTGGGTTCACATCGCAGTGCCATAAATAGCTCTGCTGCCCAGCTGGTTTTTAAGCAATTTGTCTATAATTTGATATGACTGCATTGTATGTATGAAAAGCTGACACAAGCAAAGTCCAAATGGCCAGCTTGAAAGATGTGGTTCAGGGGAATAGGGAACAGAGAACAGATTTTACAGCTTTTTCTTCTTGGCTCCTGTGCTGCATACCACTGTTTCAAATTGTTTGGGGTTTATGAGCTGAAGTTATGCTGAAATTTGGATTGTTCAGGGAAAGCTAACATTTCAGCCGAATTTGTTCACATGAATGGTTGGAAGAACTAATGTGATTTTGGAGTGCAGTACGAAATAATGGTTTATATTTAAAAGAAAAACTCTGGGGATAAATGGAGAAAACCAAAAGACCATAGAGTGCAAGGGCATGAAAAGACAAAGAGAAAAGAAAAGAGAAATTAGACATAGATAAGCCATTAGCTGCCCAGTTCATCCTAGCTTTTGGATGAACATCGTTCAATACCTGAAAAATAGTAGCTGAACTTATATATTTACCTTTACTTACCACAATCTCTTACCCATAAAGCTCATTCAGCATTAAAAACTTTCCCCCACCCCCACCCCCAGGCATACCTAATAATGATAAAGTCATTTGGCTGCAATCTCCCTTAATCCTGAACTTTGCTTAGCAGGCCTCCTGAGGCTCTTTGCAGATGTTTCTGTTTTGCAAGCCAATGGGAACCTCATGAGCAGAATTTCCTTGCCTTCCAGCAACAAATGTCAGTCTGGCCTGAACCCTCATCTGGCAAAAGGTTTGTAGAGTTGTGAGCTTAAGGTCTACTGGGTAAAACAGCTCAGTGGATAATTTGCCGAGCAAAAAGCCCATTATACAGCAGGGTGTAAACTTCATTTTCTCTCCCACAGTCCAAACAAAATGCAGCCAGTGTACGAGCGGCTGAACTTTCTGTGTGTGCCTGTATGTTGAGACAGATTTTATTTTTATTTTTCTTTTTATTTTATTCTGTTAACGGGGCTGTGTCTAGCATGGTGCAACCCTGGGCAAGCATACAAGTGCACATGCCGCTCTGCCAGAAATGATTCATCTGCAAACTGTTTCACATAGTTTTGACACAGTGCAGATATGCTACTTATTATTAGCAGAATGTCTCTCACTCTGACAGGCAAGGGTGCCGGGGGAGGGATAGCTTCTATTTCACACTCCCAGGGATTCCCTGCCAGTGGAAGCTTGAGCTACCAAATGTGAAGCATGGTGGAGCAAGCTTTGCTCCTTCCGCAGTGTAGTTCTCGGGTCCAGGGTGGCGCATTTCCCTCTTAAGAGTGACTGCCAGACATGACCAAATGGAGGAAGAGATAAAGGTCAGGAACTGAACTGCCCCTGCTGATGTGAGTGCTTGAACTGAGCAGCAGGTTTTACTTCTTCTCAGATTAACTGTTAAGGGCCACCTGTTTATTACGACCATCAGATTTCAGTGGCTGTGGGACTTTCAGGCATCCAACTCCTGTCTTCACCTCAGAGCTCTACTCTGCATTTTCTTTCTTCCTCCCTTCTTCATCTAGCCACGGGATGACAGAAACTGATTCTATGTGGTTTTCTTTGCATCTGTGTATCTTTGCATAGTATCTATGGCATGCAACTAAGTACGAATGCATCTATGTATGTTAGTATAGTAATCTTTGTATGGCTAGTCTAGAGCAAAGAAGGACTAGGGGGGACATGATAGCAGTATTCCGGTATTTGAGAGGCTGCCACAAAGAGGAGGGGGTCAATTTATTCACCAAAGCACCAGAGCGCATGACAAGAAACAATGGATGGAAACTAATCAAGGAGAGAAGCATCCTGGAATTAAGGAGAAACTTCCCAACAGCAAGGACAATTAACCAGTGGAACAGCTTGCCTTCAGATGTTCTGGTTGCTTCATCACTGGAGGTTTTTAGGAAGAGACGGAACTGTCACTTGTCTGAAATGATATGGGGTCTCTTGCTTGAGCAGGGGGCTGAACTAGAAGACCTCCAAGGTCCCTTCCAGTTCTGTTCTGATTCTGACCTCTCTCTGAACTTACTGATCAAGTTTGGACATCTTAAAGAATAGAATAGAATAGGATTCTTTATTGGCCAAGTGTGATTGGACACACAAGGAATTTGTCTTTGGTGTATATGCTCTCAGTGTACATAAAAAGACAAGATACACTCATCAAGAATCACAAGGCACAACACCCAGTGACAGACATACGGTACAATAAGCAATCAAATCATACTAGGAAACAATCAATATAAATATAAATCGCGAGGATACAAGCAACAAAGTTACAGTCATGCAGTCATAAGTGGGAGGAGATGGGCGACAGGAATGATGATAAGACCAATAGCAATAGTAATGCAGCCTAATGTGAGGGAATTATTTGTTTAGCAGAATGATGGCGTTCAGAAAAAAACTGTTCTTGTGTCTAGTTGTTCTGGTGTGCAGTGCTCTATAGTGTCGTTTTGAGGGTAGGAGTTGAAATAGCTTATGTCCAGGATGTGAGGAGTCTGTAAATATTTTCACAGCCCTCTTTTTTACTCATGCAGTATGCAGGTCCTCAATGGAAGGCAGGTTGGTAGCAATTGTTTTTTCTGCAGTTCTAATTATCCTCTGAAGGATAATTAGTGTCTGTCTTGTTGGGTTGCAGAACCAAACCAGACAATTACAGAGGTGCAGATGACAGGCTCAGTCGTTCCTCTATAGAACTGTATCAGCAGCTCCTTGGAGCAGCTCCTAATTCCAGTGTGTAGAAGCTGTTGGGAACTGAATGGAGTGAAATGGACTCATCCTGAGAAAGATGGAATGGCTGCGGGTATTTGAACCCTCTGGAGATGAGGTTCATCCATCTCTGGATCTGAATGGGGCTGCACTACCCCAGACAGACTGTGCAATCTGGGGGTTCTCCTGGAATCTGGCTCCTGCTCAAAGAGCAGGTGGCAGCCATGGATGTTGCACCATGCAACATCCAGGTTCTGCCTATACCTGGACTGGGAGACCCTGCTCACAGTCACCCATGTGCTTGTGACTTCTCATTTAAACTATTATAACCCACTCTACATTGGGCTGCCCCTGAAGATCATTTGAAAACTTCAACTGTGCAGAATGTGGCTGCGTGCATAGTAAATTGTGCCTTATACATGGCACACATAACACTACTTCTGCATGAGCTGCACTGGTGACCAGTGTGCTTCTGGGTGCAATTCAAGGTGCTGGTGGTTACCTTTAAAGGTAACTTACTTGTAAACTACATGGCTTGGGACCGGGATATCTGAAGAATAATCTTTTTCCAAGGGTCTACCTTTCAACCAAATCTAGCAGAATGGGCTTGCCACAAATCCTGTCAGCCAAAGCATGTCGGGTGATGGGGATCAGAAGACAAACTTTTCCTGCAATGGCTTCTACTCTATAGAACTTTCAGAGATTAGAATGATCTTTCATCAGGCCCTAAAAACCTGGCTATGTTCCTGAGCCTGGGGTGCTGAATGTGTTAAATGCCCCATTTCCTAGCTGTATTGCTAACTGGCCAAATATCTCAGTGCTTGGTATATTTACTTTGGATATTTCTACTGTTTTAAAAAGCTTTTAGTATTTTTTGATTGGAATGAAATATTATTACATTAGATGGGCGGCTATAAAAATGGGAAGAATGAATAAATAAGCAAACAAACTTTAAAATCAGCCCTGGAAAGAAAACTGTGAAGAAGTTCCATAAAGATGTGCATCCATATCTAGCTATTCTGATATTATATTAGATACACTCATTTGACTGAGCAATATTTCCATTAGACCACATCACTTCTGAACTCCCCCACAAGAGGGTCTAAACAATGTAGATTCTTATTTCACTTCTGAAAGGATGCCTTCACCCTACAAAATCTTTCTACCTCCATAGATAATGTTATACTGTTCCTGTCAACTGAATCCTATACTCCTATTAAGCTGCTGGCAGCAACAAGTGTTTACAGCCAGCAAATTGGAAAAGCCCTTCAGTAGAGTTCCTTTGCACTTCAGCTTCAAAATCCATCAAAGAGAATCCCACGTGTTCCTAAAGTGTGAATGAACATGCTAATAAAGACATGCAACCATAGCCTCAGGAACCAAAATAGCTCAGGATCTCCCTGGGAATATACTAGTGTATGCTAGCATCGCATGAGAAAACTTGCCTTACTATAATCACCTCCTTCTGAAGTTCTTAAGGATTCATCTGGACAAAAAGGGGAAGGTAATTGTCTGTTTTCACAGAGCAGAACCAAACTATCCCTAGTTTCAAATGATCAGAGAATTACTAAGCACAGCACTGCAGAGTAGAGCCACCAGTTGCACTTCTTTTGCCATTGTTGCAGGATACAAAAGAAATCCCATATTGGACAAATCATGCAACGCTCTGGGTGTTTTGAAACTTCTTCAATTACCAGACGTTTCAGAATATAGAGCAGAAATTTCTCCCCCCTCCATCTTCAGTTATCGTAGATTGGGGTCCAAATTGCTCAGTCCATATCCATATAGGATTTGTTCCTATCCATGACCCAAAAATAATAGAGCAAAAAAAGTCTATCGGTGTCAAAAATTTTACCTAGAGGTACATGAGACCCACCAAAAGTTCATGACAAAAGAAATGAATTACAGGGAAAAAATGAACAAAAAGCAGTTTCTATTGCATAAACAACAAGTAGATATTCCAGTGTAAAAACTATGGAGTTTCATAGAGTTCAAAGAGTTCATCACACAGTTCAAAGAGTTCATCACACAGAGCAAAAGGATTGGGTCATGCCCAAGGTCCACATACCACTATAATTAGCTAGCTAACATCCTCTAGGCCTGGAATTAATATAGGCATTGGCAATAACATTCCAAGAGAAAACATACCATGACCATCAGCCAAACCCTTGAGGCATGGCGTATAAAAATCCCAGCAGTCCCCACCATCACCAACCATGAGGGCACTAACCATACCCAGGAGTACGTCCCAGAGAAACAGGTATTCCCTATTTTAGTTGCTCCAAGATGCACCACCCTCAGAAATTATACAAGAGATCAGTAGAAACATCTCGGCTTCAAGGAGATGCTGACCCAATGGCCCTTGATATCTCACATTAACTGTATCCATGTCGAGTATCAAGTACCACTCGACACTGCTCCAGGGGGGCTGAGAATCATACAACAATATCCCTCACCCATGATCTGCGTCAAATATGAATTTACCATGGAAAAGAATGAAAAAGGAAGGCAGTTCTGCAGAAGTTTGAAGATTTAAATTTTCCAGTGGTAGACTAATGCCCCTTAAAACAATTACAGAGTAAACCCATGCCGGAATTCACTTTTTTGCTTTCCAGAAAATTTCCCAAAAAAAAAAAAAAAAAGCCTCTCCTGTATAGTGTGTGTTGGATGCCTGTTTTCCAGTTCCTAAGTGATTGTGGTAGATGTTAAGGATGTGCCCTGCATAACTGGTGTGGGTTCTTCTCATTCTCTTTGTCCATCTGTCCAGTTGCATGATAGCAGTTGTGTTTGGCAATGATTCTCTGACTCATTTGCTATTGCTTATCTCTCTCATTAAAGACTCCATTCCTCATTGATTGGGACTGGCAACTTGGTTAAATGAAAGGGTTGCTAAGTGAAACCTCCATTGTGCTTATGGTCTTACGTCAGCTTTGCTTTACAGACTTGTGAAAGTTGTTAATGTAAAGATTGGTTCCAAAGATATGTTTTCATCACTATTGTAACTATGAATGGTCCCTAAACAAGGCAGTCCTTAAACAAGGAGTATTATATTTTCTTTCTCATGGACAATTTGGGGGATTGCCATGGGCATTGGGATAGGTATTCTTCTCAGCACTCCCTTAGGCAGGTAGTCTATGTCAGCGCTCCCCAACTTTTTGTGTAACAGGGAATGGTTCCCCGGAGAGATGTTTTTCTGTGGACCAGAGAGGGTGTGGTTTCGGATTCTGCTTGCATCCCATGAATGGGGCTTCGCTTCTTTGCGTGGCCTGGTTTCTGGCATGCCACAGACTAGTGCCGGTCCACAGATCAAGGGTTGGGGACCCCAAGCCTATGTTGAGGCAGAGAATGGGCAAAAAGGTTGGCAGGAATAAGAAAAGAGCAGACAGTTGTATGTTTTCTTCTGGTGCTTTAAATGCTGCTTCTTATACTTGTTTTTCTGTTCCTCCTTCCCCTTCCCTTTCTCCCCCATACCTTTGGTTTACATCTGGGATCACTGGGAAAGAGGCTGGTTCTGCATTCAGTAACTGTCAGTTTGTTCCTCTTATAAGGGCCTTTATGGGAATCTCAGAAATTCCTGTTGGCTGGATGAAGCCAATGGATGAAGATTTGATACATAATCTACCCTGATGCCTCCTGATCCCAATTCCATGATCATGTCCTTCCAAAACTACCAACCAGGAAATTGGATAGCATTATTTGTGACATGCAAATATGGGATTATTTTAAGTCAGAATTACTATAATGAAGAATATTATTAATTTCATTTTGATTTGTTTAAAGACTCTCTTTCTCCTTCTCCAGTTATACTTTGGGGTTTGATTGATGGATTCCAGATGTGGTTTAGCTGTTCTTGTTTTGGGCTTGTTTTGCCTGGCTATTATGAGACTGCGTGCAGGTTGAAAGTATTGAATTGCTTTTATCATCTTTGTTTTGCCTGCATTTTTCCTCCAGTTTATTTGCTGAGTTTCCTCAAACTCCTGGTGCCAAACAGAAATAAAGGTCCTCGGTTATTTATTGGGATCAATTCTTGTGTTTTGGAAGAACTGCAGATTCCTTCCTTCTTTCTTGACCTTTTATACTTGTCCATTCATGAGGAGTTATAGTTTCAAAATACATCTCTCAACCGAAGGAGAACATCTCAAGTCAAGTTCTTCTTTATTTCTACATAGCTGCATCCATGCATGCAGCACCAACTTCTTGTAAAGTTCAACAGAAAGAATGTACAGTGAAGAAAATCATATTAAACTATAGCTACCAGATCTGGGCCTCTGAAATCTAGATGACCATTTGATGACAGCAAAAATAAAATGTTATATGTGTATGTATCCAGATTTCTGTAGACTAACCTGTAGTTATAGTTTAATGTTTGTTTCATAA
The DNA here is from genome assembly GCA_030761175.1 of Masticophis lateralis. Classification (NCBI taxonomy): domain Eukaryota; kingdom Metazoa; phylum Chordata; class Lepidosauria; order Squamata; family Colubridae; genus Masticophis; species Masticophis lateralis. The sequence goes on from JAUDYJ010000002.1 coordinate 93,344,999, forward strand.
TAAACAAATAATCAATCAATCAATCTCTCATCCAAATCATCTGGATTTTTGCACCTCAAATATGGTAGACCACAATAAATATATAGTGAATATTCTGGAATGAGATTTTCGCCCTTTATGGTCTTATTCATGCCTTTCTCCTTAGATCCCAAAACTGCGGAGACCGAAGATGACATCTGTGCAGAATGGGAAGTTAAAACCATCACCAGTGCACTGAAAACATATTTAAGGTGAGTGAGAAAGTTCTTGTATGTGTTTATAAGAACGATCTGCTTTTCAGTGTTAGTTCTTCATGCTTGGACTCTGCTTAAGACCTCCACTTCCTAGCTGTTTGTTTGTATCTTTTTTTTTGAATCTAAAAGAATTCCATTGGTTACTCAATGTTAGTATTCTGTAATGTAAAAACTAATAGCTAATCATTCCTATCAACAAATATTTATCAGCATAATTTTCTCAAGCTTCACTGCAATATATATCACAATTATTATCAAGATTTCAGCGTTAACTATCTCCAACAGCATTCTGATATTCAAGCAGCCTTTCTGTAAGGAACTTTGATGTTTCAGGTTTAGAAAGCAACTTTTGTCCATCTCCTGAAACTGCCTTATTTTAGGAAGTTTTACAAGAGATAGAGACTTGATTTGAGTTCAAGTTAGAGTTTATTTATGGTTGTATTTTAAAATATGTGAAGAATATTGTTGAAAAATCTGTTATTTGTAGGGATAGATGGTGTCATTCTATGGAGCACTGAAGTCCAGCACAGTACCTAGTAGCTTCAGTAGATTTCAATAGATTCAATAGATTTCTGAGCAGCAATGTAGAAGTAGTTCAAGAATGTTTATAATTCTAGCCATTCTCTGGAGTTTTTCCATCATGTACTAATCAGATCTGATTGTTCTTAATTTCCAAGTCCAAAGAAGGAGTCTAACAAGCACTAGTCTAGGAAAATCAGGAAACTATGGGTGAGAGGGACATTATGCCAGAAGCATGCTACTTCCTTTGACACTTTCTGAGAACAATGTAATTTATTACTATTAATCATGCTGCAATAAAGATAACACGAAGATTTATTTGGCAGCTGGTCATAAACCTCAAGCGTAAGAAAGAATAACCAATAATCTCTTCAGCTCCTATCTAGCTTTCTTTTCTACTCTCTCCACGCTTTTTTTTTTTAGAGCTGGAATAAATCATTTAGAGGTGTGAAGAGAAGATCCTAATCTTAACAGAGTCTTTTGTTGTTAGCAAATAACAAACCAGAGGCATTACTTACCTTTGGTGAGAGGATAGTTAATAAAAGTTGAAGATTTTCAACCTTATCATGTTCCCAGTAAAGAGGTTCAGTAGTGAACCTCTTGTAATTCCAAACTAAATTTCTCAGTGTATTGAGTGGAGGAAAGCTCATCTTATTCCAAATCAATTTATGGAGGCTAACAGGAATAACCGAATATACTCCTACTTTCTTGGCAACAACATTCAAACAAATCACACTTCACAGGACCCTTGTCCTTTGTGTTTACACAAAGGGAGAAACAGTCCAACATATCAAAAGCAGCACCACAAAAAACAGATTAGGAACACAAGTTAAAATAGGGGAAAAAATGGAAATGAAATGAAAAAATTCACAAAAAATTTTTTTGAACACCTGTCTACCCTAGGCAAGTTCAAATCACCAGAACCAGATGGATTACACCCTAAGGTTCTTAAGGAACTGGCAGACAAGATCTCAGAACCTCTGAACTATATCTCAAAGATCCTGGAGGATTGGGAACTGCCAGAGGCCTGAAAAAGAGCTGATATAGTTCCCATCTTCAAAAAAGGAAAAAATCCAGGAAAATACAGATCTATGAACTTGACCTCAATACCAGGAAAGATTCTGGAAAAGATATTCAAGCAATGAATCAGAGAACACCTAGAAGCAAACGAAGTAATAACCAAAAGCCAATACGGGTTTGTCAAAAACAGATCATGCCAGATTAATCTTATTGCATTCTTTAACAAAGTGACAAAATTAGTGGACCAGAGGAATGCTGTTGATATACCTTTACTTGGACTTCAGTAATGCATTTGATTAAGTAGACCATAACCTACTACTAGATAAAATAGAAAAATGTGGGTTAGACAGCATCACCACCAGATAGATTCATAACTGGTGACCAACTGCACTCAACGTGTAGTCCTCAATGGAACTGCATCTACATGGAAGGAAGCATGCAATGGGGTACCCCAAGACTCTGTTTTAGGTCCAGTTCTCTTCAACATCTTCATTAATGATTTGGATAAGGGGATAGATGGGAAACTCATCAAATTTGCAGATGACACCAAGCTAGCAGGAATAGCCGACACTCCGGAAGATAGGCTTAAGATGCAGAAGGACCTTGACAGACTTGAACATTGGGTGCTATCTAACAAAATGAAATTCAATGGTGAATTTCTACATTTAGGCAAGAAAAACAAAATGCACAAGTACAGTATATACGGTACCTCGCTCAATAGTAGTAACTGTAACAGGGATCTTGGAGTCCTAGTGGACAACCATTTAAATATGAGCCAGCAGTGTGCAGCAGCTGCCAAAAAAGTCAACACAGTTCTAGACTGCATAAACAGAGGGATGGAATCAAGATCACATAAGGTAAGGCCACACTTGGAATTCTGCATCCAGTTTTGGTTGCCACAATGTAAAAAAGTTGTGGAGACTAGAAAGAGTGCAGAGAAGAGCAACAAAGATGATTAGGGGACTAGAAGCTAAAACGTAGAAAGAATGGTTGCAGGAACTGGGTATGTCCAGTCTGATGAAAAGGAGTAGGGGTGACATGATAGCAGTGTTCCAATATCTCAGGGGCTGCCACAAAGAAGAGGGAGTCAAGCTATTCTTCAAAGCACCTGAGGCAGGACAAGAAGCAATGGGTGGACTTATATACCACTTCACAGTGCTTTACAGCCTTCTCTAAGTGGTTTACAGAGTCAGTATATTTTTCCCCAACTGGATCCTCATTTTACCAACCTGGGAAGGATGGAAGGCTGAGTCAACCTTGAGCCACTCAGGTTTGAACTCCTGGAGTGAGCACTGAGTTAGCCTGCAGTACTGCATTCTAACCACTGTGCCACCATGGCTCTGTAATAGTAGCAATTACAATTGCTACAATAGAAGGCTTACAGTTGCAAATTGTATTTTTTGCCAACTATTTTATTGCTCTTATTTGTCTATGCTTTAATCTGTATTCCAGAATGCTCCCTGGGCCACTCATGATGTATCAGTTTCAAAGAAGCTTCATCAAAGCAGCAAGTAAGCAATTTGTGACAATCTCTTAGACGAAGCAATTTAAAAAAACATGACTGAATGCAATAGAACAGATATTGGGAAATTCTTTGGATAGCTTGTATAAGAGTGTGTCAACTAGAGCTTGATCACATTAAATGTGATGAGAAAGCATTGAAACATTGTTTATCAGAAACATAGAAAGGACTATTTTTAATAACTTGAAATTTTATAGTATTCTATATTTGCAGTTATTCATGAGGAAAATGACTCCCTTAATTGTAATGTGAAATCTGACAAGAAATCACTCAGGCATAATTCAAATGACACCATCATCACTTATGTTTAATACTAAATTTAAAATTGAACATTAGAATTTCAGGCTGTATTAATTCTTTTGAGGACATGGGAAGTGACTTTCCCTTTTGCCTTCTTTTCAAAAAACAAGCTGTTTTCTGCCACATATCCAATTTTCTTTTTTTTAAAAAAAATCCACAAATGAAGCTATGTATCGACATGAGTATGGCATAGTATAAATTAGGTCGCATCTTAATATATCCATTACACAATATATATATTTATTACTCTTATTGCCATGGCTACTGCCTCTGTGGTATGAAGTTATCCTATTTTGTTCTTTCATCCATGAGATAGTTACTGACTTTTGGCTAGTCTCTGGGTAAATCAGGACTTGAAATAGATCTCCTGAGCTCAAATAATGAGCTTCCTGCCATGTTATCCTGCCCTGTGCGGTATGCATATCTGGAGGTGGTACCTGTGCCTTCTAAACTCCTGGAACCTCCTTCCATCAAAGCTCCACATAGTTAGAACAGATTGTGAAGGTTCACCCTTGCAAAAAATATTAATTAGTCCTTGGTGACAAAAGCTATGCAGCATCGAACCATTGGGACATCAATATTTAATAGCCCATGAAGATTCCTGAATGAGAAACCCAGATATGATAAAACCTCAGAAATATCTGTGAACTCAGCCTTTTGTTTGGCAAAAATCTTCCATTTTTAATAATTTACCTGTTGGAAGATGGTGATTCTCTTCTGAAGCAAAGGCCACAAATACAGCAACAGAAATTAAAAATAAATTGCTCTATCGGATTGGATTATAACAAACTATCTTATGATGAGAATAACAGTCACCATAACAAACTTGTGAATATTCAAAGTGCTTCCCAGTATATTGTTCTGATCCATTCAACTACTCTAGAGTATCAGAGTATCAGAGATAATAGTATCAGTACTATTATCTTCATATTCCTTATGAGTGACTGAGAGGGAGTGGCTTATCTAAGGGATTTAATAGTAGATACAAGATTTGAACTGAAAATTCATATTCAGACTTTTTATCATTTTACAACGCTAGCTTAGTGGAAGGCAGAAACACATAAACATCATTTAACTTTTATATCTTTATTCTGCAAAGCATAGCTAGTGCTTGATTGATGGAGATGGCATTATGTACAAACAATAAAAAGGATTATTAAAGATAAGTTAATGCTTTTCCAGACTCTTGGTTGCTAGTGCTTGGGGACAGAATAGCACTGGGTTGATTATGCAGAGGTATAGGAAGGAAGGAAGGAAGGAAGGAAGGAAGGAAGGAAGGAAGGAAAAGAGAAAGAGAAAGAAAGAAGGAAAGAAAGACTGCACACAGACACATGTAAAGATGAGAATGTTCCAATGACCCCTCCCCAATTTTTCAGGTTTATCATAGAAATAATGTATTTATTTTAATTATGTTTTCATAGAGGTTATGAATGTAAGTCAGTAGAATGGTTGCCTATAAATCAGGCCCGCACTACATACCTCAAGATGAACAGCCCTACAGTTTGACAACTCATAAACAGGATATGATTGTCTTATATCAGTTTTATTCCCCTGGAGATGATCCTTTCAGAGGCAAAGGAGTTTTGCTTTGAAACTACTATTACCATTGACAATTGACCAGTTCCCTCTTTCTGAATATCTCTAAATGGTTTTTCAATTTTCTAAAAGCAAATGAGGGAATTAAGATTGTATATGTCCCAGTGAGCTGTACTTGGACTTGGGAGAAAAAGTATGTTCTGGGATTTTATCTTTTTTCCTTTAGCCATTGGAATACCTAGGGAAACAATGGATAAAGCATGGGAGGGTTGTTGCATTCCGTGAAACTGATGACTGTTATAGAAAAACATGTTCCTTTGCTGCAATTGAAAATGCAATTCCATTTGCTTCTAAGCATGCAAATAAAATCATGTTATACCTTCCTAGTGATTTGGTTGCTTTAGGTTAGTCAGCTTTTGGCCACAACAGTTGTCACATCTTTTTTTCACTGGAACTGGAATTGGGATAAGAAATCCCATTATTTCTGTTGAGATAATCCACTCCCTATTGAAGATTTTAATTGCTATTGTTATCTTCCACTAGTCCCAGTAGTTCACAATGAGATAGAGGAAGGAAGTGGTCAGCATAGTGAATCAGCTATTTTTCCATAACATATGAGTAGTAGCATTTGTAAAAGTCCAGTCCTATGGGATTAATTGTTCAGATACTTCTATGATATAAAAGCAGCTGAAGGCAGGACAAGAAGCAATAGAAGCTAATCAAGGAGTGAAGCAACCTAGAACTAAGGAGGCAGTTTCCTGACAATTAGAACAATTAATCAGTGGAACAAGTTGCCTCTAGGAGTTGTGAATGCACCAACACTGGAAGAGATTGGACAACCATTTATTTATCTGGAATGGTATAAGGCTTCCTGCCTGAGCAATGGGTTGGACTAGAAGACCTCCAAGGTCCCTACCAACTCTGTTATTCTGTATTCTATATATCATCAGTCTCTGTCTTCAAAATGTACTGTTTTCCTAAGATAACATTTGTGATTCTTAGAAATTTAAAGTTATTTTTAAAAGGATTTGTGGAATCTAACAATTTTGATATGAGTAAAGGAGTTCATATAATACATATTATATTAGTACGGTTAAACACACTCATAGATTTCAGCTTGATTTTTGTCATTAGTAGCTGAATCATAAAGTCAAACTCCACTAAAAGAGTATTTTGTCTTGCTGCAGAACTGGAGAATCAAGAATCCAGAATTTCTGAGATCCATAGCTTAGTGCACAGACTTCCAGAGAAAAACAGACAGATGCTTCATTTACTCATGAATCACTTGGCAAAGTAAGTATCCTGTTTTTCATAAACCTTTTGTTTTGCTAATGGTTTCAAATGGAAAAAAGGTAACTGAAGAGTATAGATCCATGATGGTGAACCTATAGTGTGCCAGAGATGGTACGCAGAGCGCTCTCTATGGGCACACGTGCTGTCACCAGCTGCTCTTCTGATTTCCACTCAGAGACTATATACCAGTGATGGCGAACCTTTTTGGCAGAGTGCCTAAACTGGAATGCGTGCACGAGCATGCATGCGCTGGAGCACCGGAAAACCAAAGATCAGCTGGCTGATGTACATGCATGCATGGGCCACCTGGTCTTTGGGTTTCCGGCACTCCAGTGTGCACAAAAACCAGCAGACCAGCGCGCGTGTGTTTGCCGGAACCCGAAGACCAGGTGCTCTTCGGATTTCTGGTGCTCCAGCACATGCATGCACACTGGTATAGATGCTGTTCCCAAATTTCCAGCTCTGTTGTCTTGGTAGACGGGGTAGGATTCCCACTCCCTGGCATGACCAAGAAGTAACTCAATCGGATTAGTATTGATGATCCATACCAACACAAACGCTTGCTAGGAATGATTTTATTAGAGCACCTGCTTGTACTGAGGAATGCAAGCTTCTCTTAATCCCAAAATTGGAACCCCAACTCCTCTTCAGGCTCTTTGCAATCTACATGAAATATATTTGTGGTATTAGACAGTTATTTTGTGAGGATAAAAAGGTCAAGCTTGCATTCGTTATTTTTGGAAAAACTTTCGTTCTGTAAGACACTATAAATTACAGAGATTTCACAAAATTGGGCAATAATAGAAAACAGGTACAGCGTTTATACTTCACAGACTGGTGTAAAAGGCAGAATAAGTGTGTCTTATGCTATACTGATCTAGAAGAATCTAAGGAAAAATCTTAGGAAGCATAATATAAATTAGATGGGAAAAAGGCTGAATGCCTGATCGAGAGTCAGATGAAAAATCAGTTTAACTGAGTCTCTCTATAAACACAAACGTGATTTTCATGGAATGACACTTGGGTAGTTTTCACTTGGTTTGCTTGGCATCTGAGTAATACTGAACCTGTTTAATGTTTGGAAGGGAGATCTATGGAAAATATCAGTGCTTTAGACTACAAATTTGAGGAAAAATCCAGAAGGCGGTGGCAATCCATACTCTTATTGCTGCCAGGATAACTACATACTGTAAATGTATCCATGTGGGAACCAAAAGAAGGAAAGGAATGGAGAGGAGAGGAGAGGAGAGGAGAGGAGAGGAGAGGAGAGGAGAGGTCTCATGCTTTCTGAGACAAAACCAAACTTGATGCTGACCTTAAATAAAAAAATACCTGTCTTTTGTTCTTCTATGAATATGTATTTTGCTGCCCTAAGGTGCTATTATCCACCATGAAAAATTGTGCTTCTTGGATTCCTCCTTCTCTAATTAATAACTGTTTTGGGTGATTTAACTTCATAGAAGGGTTGTGAGGGAGAAGGATTTTAAACCCCACTTTCTCTGTGACAGGGTCCCAAATACATTTGTTCCACTCAGAGGCTTCCACAGAATTTGATCTTTCTTTTAGAATGATGGAAGAAAGAATGCAACCTTGTGACGCCCCTTACAGACCTGTGTGCACGTACAAAAGGGGTAGAGCTTGTGTCCTGCACTGTCATTCGGTTGGTTTTGTCATTTGGCCTCTCTCAGGTGTTTTTGCCTACCTCCACAAAGTGTCAGAGATACAGTCACATTATATCTACTGGTTAAAATCTTGAACTAGGACTGGGTAGATTCAGTCTGAAATTCCGACACTGATACAGACCTATTTGTTTGTTTATTTTTTTGGAAAGTAAAATAAACAAATGAGCTTTCTGTATATCACTAAGACTGGAAATAAGAATACAATCCTTTAAACATGAGTTTTACAAGCAATTCATTAATAAACCAACTCTTTGGTTTATGCTCCAGTTTCTACAGTGTGACTGTTTCCCACCAATTCCTGCTATTTATAGTAGATAGCTCTGTTGCTCAATTAAGATGACTATTTGTGTTGCTATTTGCTGGTCCAGGGTACTTACTGAAATCCAATATTGCCTGAAAATTCCCACTTCAGTCTTTTAACATTTCATGCTAGTTAACTGCGCTTTGGGGTGTGTGTATACGTGTAGGGGCCATTTGATTAAAATCAGTGTTTTTATATAAATGGAAATGTGTAAATATTGAAATTGCATTAACAAGTTGGGGAACATTTTCATACTTCCACAAAGGCAAAATTGGGTGCCATGATGAAAATGTATATTTTGGTTTGAAATTAAAGACTTTTAAATGCAGCATTTTTAGATTAATAATGGATTAGTAGCAAAATTGTAAAGTAATATATTCATTTTTACTCTTTTCAACCAATAGAAATTTTGCATGAAATTATCGAAAGAGGCTCAGGAAGTTGTTTGTCTGTCCTTCAGCGGGATATCTGTCTGAAAGCAGAATAGAAGTATATCAAATTTGGTGAGGGGAAGTAATTAGCGAAAAAAATATCAAGTTGCAAAATGGGCCAGATCAGATCATAGGATTATAAATAGCCTGTCCTTTGTTTTCTACGAGACATATGTATAATTCATAGACAGAACATAAGGTGAAATAAAAAACGCACAAAATTACAAAATATACCTTATCATCTGTACAGGTAGTCCAGGTTTTACAACCAGTTGTTTAACAAACATCCCAAATTTGTCAGAAAGGATGCTTTATGGCTTGTAAAGCACCTCTGCCCATTATAAAATGTCAGACCATCATCCTATCTCACAGTGACATGCAGGGGTGGGTTCTAAATTTTTTTACTACTGGTTCTGTGGGCGTGGCTTATTTTGTGGGCTTGGCTTGATGGTCATGTGACAATTCTTTAGGATTTAGCAGAGGTACTGGTCTACTAGGCTTTTAACTGCTTGTAGAGCTATACCGGTCTACCCATTTATTTTTGCAGGCACTGATCTACTCATGTATTTTTTGCAGGCACTGATCTAGTCATTTGTTTTCTTTTAACTGAAGAACTGATCAGCTGTAGGGCAGCCCTTTGAAGCTCTGCGGCAAGAGTTTAAACAGTTTTTTTCCCTCTAGCCATCAGCTGGGACTCGGGAGCCAGCAATAGATTGGGGGGTGGGGCCAAATAAAAGGTAAGTGTCAGCCTCCGCCTTTTGCTGCTTTGGCTGCCATGGTAACGGGGGGGGGGAGCTAGTGGGAAGCATGCTGGAGAGAGAAACGAAAGTGATTCCTAAGATATAGAGCTGTGTCTTTGAAGCTGCTATCGGGTCAATGGCCATGGCATTCCTGATTGATGACACTGCCAGATGTGTGCTCCCACCTGACCCCTGGGAGACCTTTGGATTGGATGATTTACGCTGGACAGTGGGAGGGGATGCTTTCTATCTGTAATTTTCGCGCTTTTGCCTCAGATTCTGCTTTTCCTTGGTTGCAATCACTTCATTTTCCAGTAAAAGTACCTTTCTCTTTAAAACAATGGAGTTGGGGTCATTCTTTCTTGGACTTTGAAGGAAGCATACCTGACATTAAGAATAACATGGGGGTCGGGGGTGGAGGGGGCGCAGGGGGCGAGGGAGCAGAACTGGTTCGGTCACCGCTACCGGCTTAGGAGAACCAGGCCGAACTGGGAGGAACCCACCACTGGTCACATGACTATATTTCGGCTGCTTGTCAACCTTTTGCACTTAGACTAGTTGCCAAGCACCCTGCGATCATATGGTTGCCATTTGCAACTGCTGATTTCTTCAGAAAGTCAATGGGGAAGCTGGCAGGGAAGATTTCAAGGTGCTGTTGCCTGCCAAGAAGGTTAGATGAAAGATCTGCCTCGCCAGTCCCTCAGCTGGGCTGCAGAAATGGGGCTCACATAGCAAAGATTCAAATGGCGTTTCTGCAGCCTGACTTAGGTATTCCCTTCTGAACATGAAAAAAAAATACTTTCCAGCCTTCAGAATGATGGTGTTTGCTAGTTTTCTAGCCCAAGGAAGGCTGGAAAGCTAGCAAACACCATCATTCTCACAATCATTTCGAAGGGCCTTTCTCCAAATTTCACACTTTGGAGAAGGAGCTTTCCACAAATCGCAAAAATGGATGCATGAAGCATGTTGTGAGGTAGAAAGGCCATGGTTCACATTGGCCAGGTGTGCAGAAAAAGGAAAGTGAACCCGGGAATGGCGGAGTAGTATGAGGGCTCCTGTCCTGGTGTTCTGCTTAATGACCCATGTGGTCCCTTAATAGAGCCTGGATAGCTCAGCAGACTAAAAGCATTGTTATTAACACCAGCTGTCTGCAATTACTGTAAATTCGAATCTCACCAGGCTCAAGGTTGATTCAGCCTTCTATCCTTTCTAAGGTAGGTAAATTGAGGACCCAGTTTGTGGGGGCAATAAGCTGACTTTGTATAAAATATACAAAAGTATGAAGACTATTGCTTAACGCATTGTAAGCTGCTCTGAGTCTTCGGAGAAGGGCGGCATATAAATCAAATTTTTTTAAAAATGACCACAACTGGGAGTACTAACATTGCAGTCATGGAACAAATGGTCACATGGGCATATCATTTAACAACCGTTTTGATGAATGACCACAATTCCATCCCAATTGTGGTCATATGTCAAGGACTGCTTGTTGTATCTGCTTTAGCCTTAGTACATACAGAATAACTTTGTTATCCTGTGTATTTAGATTTATTATTTCAATTATTAGATCAATTATTAGATTCCTTCAATTATTATTGAAGGAATATTATCATAATCATTATAATGATTTGTAAAAATAGGTAGGGAAGAAAAGGAAGGGTTTTTTTTCACCCCCAAATATAATTTGTCACGACAAATTATAAACTCTTGTGTAGTTTAGAATTTTCCCTCAAAATGTAATCATTCCTTTGTTTCTGGTTTGGTACATGAGGCATGACAATTTTTACAGCGTATTTTTCTCAGTTGCCCTAGTTTCTGTGGGTTTTGGTTTATTGCAAAGCTAAACTAAGGCAGTGGTTGAATCAGCATAGCGTCAGTGATCCGAAATGTTTGTGTAACCAAACTGCTTGCCTGGTGTTGATTGTGTTTAACAGAAATCCTTTGTGGTTGCCATTTGAAGACCAAACATTTTAAGGCTCAAGATCCTGTGGCCGGGCTTCCATTTGTGAACTGTTCAAGCTGCCATGATTTTCTTAAGCCATTTTATTTTTGCCCAAGGAAACTGAGGAGGAGATTCTCTTTTGGGTCCTAAATTAAAACTAAACTGTTTATGCAACAATCCTAAGAATTTCTTCAGTAGGATGTCACATCCTTAAATGTTGTTAAAGTAACCAAAGCATTCTAAATTTTCTCTTCCTGTTTATAGATGTCTGCCTAATTTTAATAGCAGCTTTTTTTAGTGCCTACATTTTATTTTTGCCCCCCAATTCTACCATTGCGCTAACTTTTATATTCATATATTTCTATTTTGTAAGAAAAAGAAATGGCTTTGGATTATTCGATGGGTATCACAGTATCTTAATTATACCTCTAATGCTGATTTTGATTGATGTTGGCATTACCTATCTTCTTCTCCCAACCACCTTTGATTTCCTTCTACAATTTATGACCATGAAATAATATATAGGGAACATATTTCCTAATTCAGTTAAAAGTTGCAAAGTATTTCTAGAAAAGTTGACTGGTTGACTTCAATATATCTTTTAGCACCAAGCGATTAAGCTCTTTTTGAGAATTTTTCAGCAATAGACTATATCTAATAAGCTTGTAAAGCAATATGGAACATTGTGAACATTTTGATAGATTCTGCCTCAATTTAATTTTCTTTTAATTGCTGTTTATTGGCCTGATACTTGCCATCTCTCTTGCAAAGTAGTCAGTGTTCACTGGAGTGAATACTCCCTTTTCATTTTATGTTTCTATTGCTCTGAGAGAATTATTCATTTCACTTATGGGTTCTCATTCTATGTACTTAAATATTATGTGATATAGTATTTTTAATGTACCATCCTATTAAAGAGTGTAAAGCAAAAGACATTAGTTTAAAGCTAAAGTTCCTGGTTTTAGTTTTGTTCAAATTAACACATCTCTCAGTTTTTCTAATTTTCTCTCCCAGCAGAAAATACATGTTGTGTTACTAGAATTTTATGTATAGTTTCAAAAAAATTTAAAACATTTTTTATAATCTCTTAGTTTATGATGTTATATTATTGTTAAGTAATTTTGTACTATTGTCCTCATTATTGATAAAATGAATCATGAATAAATAAATATATGCTGGTCTAAAGGAAGTATTGTATGAACCAATCCACATGCTAATTAAAATTCAAAGCTTCTGTTTTGTGTATCAAATTTCCAGCCAATGAAGATAATACGTTAGGAGAATAGGGATAGGGAGTCATGTTAAAAATCTGCATGAGTTTCCTCACAAACTGAGGAATACCTTTTGATGAATAACAGATGCATATCCAAAATTTAGATTTGATTTTGTGTAACTGAAGATTCTCAGTGCTTTTCAAGGGCAGTCCCATATAGAGTACATTGTGATAGTTAAGATGGCGGTGACTAGTGCATGGATGACCATGAGTAGGGATTCCTGGCCCAGGATAGATGTATCTGATTCATAGCTCGCAGTGTTCTAACCTAGGCTTCCTTAGAAGGCATGAAGCAAAGTCTTAATCCTGGTAAAACTTCTTTTATTAACACGACTGTGAATTCCGTTCACTCACAGTCAACAAGACTTTGGCAAACAGTCTTTCAGAGGAATGTTTATCAACCCCCACCTTATCTCACTTGGAACGCTGCCAGAGAACCAATTTCCAAATGTAGAGCAAGGCCAAACTTGGCACCGAGTCTATTAGAGTCATGAACAGAACTTTCCAATCTTGAAATGAGATGAACTAATTGCTTCCTGCAAAAGCTCACATCCCATTTGCTCCTCTTTTATGTCCTATGGGAGGAGCCAATCATCTCTAAGGTATGGCCTTACTCCCAAGCTGACCCTGCTTTCTTAATTGTTCTTGTCTTTTGGCAGCTCTGCGCATGCGCATACTGGGAATGGGTTCCAGCTGTTCCTTTGCCTTGCTGCTGTCTAATTCCCTCTCTGCCTCCAATGCAGAGTCCCTGTCTGAGCTTTCCCCAGCCCCCAGGAGTGGCACAAGTTCCACCCCAACCTCCTCACTGTCCGGCTCCTCTGCCTGCCGACGGGCCACAAAATGCAGTTGCTCAAAGGTCCTCTGTTGCTCAAAGGTTCCTGCTCCTCTAGCAAGAGTCATGAGTCCCGGATAACTCCTTCCAAGACCTGAGATTGTAATTCTTCATGGATCGAAGAACCCCAATCCCAGAGCCATTCTGTTTTGCCAGGGTTCAGTTTCAGCCCATTGGTCCCCATCCAGGATCTAACAGCCTCCAGGCACTAGAAGAGGGAGGTCACAGCATCACTTAACTCATCATGATCTGAGACATTCAGCTGGGTGTCATCAGCATATTAATCTCTCTCAACCTAACGTACATGGTTTTTGTGGCAATACAATAAAAGGAAATCCCCCGATAAGCTTCTGAGGAACAAGAAGGAAAGAAACTTGATAAATGAAAAAGTAACATGTAGATTTTGAGAGGATAAATACTAGGAACTCAGATTGAATATTTCCCATGTAAGGATTTCAGATCTGATGGGCTGTAGCTTCTGGTAGCTTCTGGTACATTCTGGATCAGTTCCTACCTCCCTACTTCCAGTGACTTTAGCCCAATGAATTTGCTTCTCCCTAAAAACAATTCATGATCGCTTCTGCTCTCTTCCCCTAAGATATGAATTTAGTTGTGGGTGGAGGAAAGGCAGAGATGGATTCAGGCGTTTCTTGGCTCCAGGGTAGTACATCTTTCTAATTAGATCTTTCTCTTTGTATAATGTTAAACATGCTTTCCTTTGAAATCTCCCCTGTATATTTCTTTCACCCCCGGTGAGGGCAGTGGATGGTTTGTGATCATTCACATGAGCCATTGTTAAAGCCTTCATGCAATATTCAGTCTGGTTTGAGGTGAACAGAAGGGTATGTATTAATCTTTAATTGGGATAAATAATTCTCTCCATCCTCTTCCTTCCTCCAAAAATACAATAGTCTACAACATTAAGCTTTACACGAGTCGGCGTCAGCATTTTCAGAATTGAATACATTCATTTAAATGGTATATAGAACTTGTACAATTCTGTTTTCTTGAGTTCTTTTATGTACAGTGCATTCAGAAAGTATTCAGACCTCCTTCACTTTTGTCAATTTTGTTATGCTTCAGCCTGATTCTGCAGTTGTTGAAATTCATTATTATTTATTAAAAAGAAAAAAAAAACCTAAATTAAATTGATTGGATATGATTTGGAAAGGCACACAGATTTCTATAGAAAGTGTTGCAGTTGACAATTTACCACAGGCTGACTCCATTCAAGGTGTAGAAACATATCAGCAATGATCAAGAGAAATGGGAAGCACCAGACCTAAATTTCATGTGTTGTTGCAAAGGGTCTGAATGCTTACGCCAATGTAATATTTCAGGGTTTTTTTCTTTTTAATAAATTTACAGACATTTCTAAAATTCTGTTTTCACTTTGTCATTAGGGGGTAACAAATGTAGATTAATCAGGAAAAAAATGAATTTTAACAACTGCAGAATTGGGCTGCGCCATTATAAAATTGACAAAAGCAAAGAGGGTCTGAATACATTATCAATGCTCTACATACTTTGGGAAGGTTGCCAGCACATGGTCTGCTGGAAGATAAATATATCCAGGAATCTCTATTAGAACATGTATTTATTGGTTGGTTGATTGGACTTGCACTATGACCTTTATGCTCAAATCTGAAACGTTTTCTTAAGGTATACAAGAGGATTGTAGATATTTGCATAAAATACATTTGCCATCCACTTGTGTTTGAAAAGTTGTGCATCGCTAAAATTTGGCGCGTATATTTTCAAATATGTGGGGAGAGAAATGATAAAAGCATGTGCTGCAGCCAAACACCTCATTCCGACTGCTGCCATTGTGCAACGTAAAGGAAATGCCTTTATCCAATAACCAGTTCATCCTGTGAATATTGTTCATCCATCTATGTGCTGGTATAAGCCATAAAGTTAAAAAAACCCACAGCTTTTCAAAAGCAGCTCTGTTTATTTCAGATGATGATAAAGGAAGTTGTTGGAACATAAAAATCCATCTGGATTAACAGTCCTGGTTTCACTACTGTGTTTCCCCGAAAATAAGATCCTGTCTTACATTTTTTTGAACCCTGAAATAAGTGCTTGGCCTTATTGCCATTGCTCAAAAGCCCGATTGGGCTTATTATCAGGGGATGTCTTATTTTGGGGAAAACAGGGTAAATACCAGGCAATCAAAATAGGATGCAAGCAATGATTAACAGCTGGTCCTCACACTTATGACTATCCCAGCATCCCCATGGTCAGGTGATCAAAAGTTAGATACTTAGCAACTGGCGTGTGTTTACAACAGTTGCAGTATCCAAGGGGCACATGACTGCCATTTGTGACCTTCCCAGATGGTTTCCCACAAGCAAATTCAATAGGGGAAAGCCAGATTTACTTAACAACCACATCAGTGGTGGGTTTCAAATTTTTTTTTACTACCGGTCTGTGGGCGTGGCTTGGTGGGCGTGGCAGGAGAAGAATACTATAAAATCTCCATTCCCCCCCCCAATCCAGGGGAAGGTTACTGCAAAATCCCCATTTCCTCCCTATCAGCTGGGACTTGGGAGACAGAGAACAGATGTGGGAAGGGCCAGTCAGAATTTTTACTATTGGTTCTCCGAACTACTCAAAATTTCTGCTACAGGTTCTCCAGAACTGGTCAGAACCTGCTGAAACCCACCTCTGAACCACATGATTTACTAACAACTGCAGACATTCCCTTAATAACCGTGGCAACAAAGATTGTAGAATCGAGTGTGATTCACTTAACAACCACGTTGCTTAGGAATAGAACCCCTGGTCCCAATTATGATCATAAGTCAAGGACTACCTGTATGATGCAAAAAATTTTATCATTGCCAAAAAAAAGTTAGGGCATGCTGTATGCTAGGAATAAAGCATTGATTATCCTCTCCCCTCTTTCCCTTAATTTGGGGTGGAAGGCTTTTTATTGACAATTGAGCACTTGCTTTGAGCTTTTCTTTTGCTCGATTATACTGAAGTATACATAGCAACTTTGTTCACAAGCCTGTAATTAATTCTATTTCAATCACATTTGGAACCTCAAACACTTTCATTTTTCTTTAAGAAAACAATTTCAAAATACTCGCAGGAAACCTTTCACGGTTCTGAAATGGGTTCAGTCTTTTATACTCGCATGACTTCTTAACAAATGCAAAGTGAGAAATTGCCTCACGTTCCTCCAGGATGTTTGTAGAAAATGGAGTTGCTACCAAATGACTGTAATAATAGTGAAATTTTGTTGAGATTTATTCAGAACACAATGTAAATGAGCATTCTATTCTAAATCTTCCTTTGCATTTCATAAAATGAAGATCACAACTCAAAAAATAATTTATACCTAATGCTAGTGCTCTCCCCCTTTCTCTAAATCCAAAGATTATTTTAGTTGTAGGCTCAATTTTACTATCTTCTCACTAGATTTTAATTCTCCATTTTTGCCATATGAGTTACTAGCCAGGTAGCGGTTTATCATACCAGTTCCTCTTCCACACCCCAATAGGACAAATGTAGTTTTAGGATGATCCACAGTTGTCTTCTCTTGTTTAAATGAAAGCAAATTGAGGTTTGGGAGCAAAGAACTTAATTTAATCATTTTGCCTTGAACAGGTACAAATCCTGGAGTAGCAGGATTTGTACCTGTTCAAGGCAGCACATAAATGCTGCCTTGAAATGCTTATGTGCTGTTCAAGCAGCACATAAATGGTAAATGAAAAAGTAGCTTCCATCCCCCCGCTGAACAGAGGTCAGCAGGTTCTGACCAGTTCTGGAGAACCAGTAGCAGAAATTTTGAGTAGTTTGGAGAACCAGTAAATACCTCCTCTCACTAGACCTGTCCCATCTATTCTCTGCCTCCCGAGGCCCAGCTGATTGGGAGGAAATGGGGATTTTGCAGTATCCTTTCCCTGCCACACCCACCAAGCCATGCCCACCAAGCCACGCCCACAGAACCTGTAGTAAAAAATTTTGAATCCTACTACTGCCACTGAGCCACATTTAGCCTGTGTGCATTGGTCTGGTTATTGATTGGTTATGTGCCATCAACTTGGTGCTGGCTCTTAGTAAATGTGTAGATTTTCTCCATGACATTCTGTTCCAAATCTGATCCTTCAGATCCTTCAGTGGTTATGCATTCCCTGCCGCTGTAACTGAGTTCCTCCACCTTGCTGTTAGTCATTTTCTTCTCTTTTTTTCAGCTTTCCAAGCATGAAACTCTTCTCTAAAAAGCTGCGTCTTTACATAATAGTTTTGAAACAGGATAATTTGAGCTTGGGCCTTTGAACCTTGAGGGAGAACTCTGGATTGATTTTTTTTCAGGGATTACTTCATTGTTTCTGTGGAGGATCAGGGTATTCTCAGGAATCTTCTCCAATATCAGAGTTCAAGAGGGTCAATAATCTTCTTATTCTGTTTTTTTCAAAGTCCAATTTTCACTTCCATAGAGTATCAGAGAGAATACCATTACTTGTATTATACTGATCTTTGGAGGTATAGATATATCATGGCACCTGAATATTTTCTGCAAGTCTTTGTGGCTGCTCTAACCGAGTACTAGTGTTCTGAACTAGGCTTCCCAAGAGCATGAAGCAGACTCCTTGTCCTGACAAAAAACCCTTTTTATTAAGTTACTGTGAATTCTTCTCATTCATATCCAACAAAGTCTTTGAAGGGTGAATTTATAATCACAGTCCTTATCTGGTTTGGAGAGTTGCCAGGCTGATATCTTCAAAACTTGGTAAGGAGTCTCAGAGTGTCATGAACCAATTAAGCCAGTGTTTCCCAAAGTGTGGTACGCGTACCCCCAGGGGTACGTGAAGAGTTTGGTGGGGGTACGCATTGCACCGGAGTTTAGTGGGGATCACGTGGGAATATCCACTGCACCGTGCTTAGCTGCGCCCACAGAACAAAGAAAGAAATAGGCATGTATCACAGTTTTTACACGGGAACTGGGGCCATCATACATCGTATCGCAACTCATTATGGTGGGAACTTCTGTGCATCCTTCACGTAGCTCTGGTTCGGCCGTTTTTAAACTGCGGGAACAATAACAGTTAATGTTGAGCCTCGGAGCTGTTTAAAAGCCAGAGAATTGCAGTGTTATCTAATGGTTAGACAGTCTTGTGAGGCATGACACGGTGTGAATATACTGCACTTTGTTATAGAGACAACTTACTTCTTTAATAGTTAGTTCCGGGCGCCTGTTATCGTGCTTTAGTAAGTAACACTGATTTTGATTATATATATATAATCAATATATTTTGATTTTTATTAAAGCATATGTTTTTTATGAGGGGTACTCAGCATTACAAAATTATAGAAGGGGTACACATATGTCAAAAGTTTGGGAAACACTGAATTAAGCGAACTAATTGTCTCCTGCAAACTCCACTCACCTTTCGCTCCTCTTTTATTCCCTATGGGCGGGGCCATTCATTATCCACCTGTGGCCTTACTCCCAAATCCTTAGCTGTTCCCTTCATCTGGCAACTCTGTGCATGCTCACACTGGGAACAAGCTCCAGCTGTTAGTCTGCCTCACTGATGTCTGACTCCAAAGGCAGCTGATAACTAGCATACGGCCCTGGCCCCCTCTCTGCCTCTGATGCAGAGCCTTCATCAGAGCCTTCTCCAGATTCCAGGACTGGCTCATGTTCCTCCCCAACTGTCTTAATCTGTTGCCAGCTCCGCTGGCCGCTGGGAGGCCACAACAACTAGACTGCAGCATATTTCTTGATTGCTTCTTCCTTTACTGTTGACGGTTCATTTTAAAAGATAGACGGTATCCACCGCTTCACTATCTTCAGTACCAGTTTTAAAGCTTGTTGTACCTATACTCATTAATTCGGTCCTTTTTATGCTTAATTTTAGTCCCTGTTTGGTCTCATTTTTTCACGGTGTACTTGACTATTATTTTAGAGTTTGGAGATTATTGCATTTTCAGTTATCAGAGTGGGTGTCATTAGCATAGTTTTTATTTTACTGATGTTTCTTCATCCAATTTAAAACCACACTGATCTTCTCCATCCAGTTTCTCTTGATCTATATTTAGTATATATAGACTGAGTAAATAAAGGGGTGAGAAATAGTGTTTTCTCACTCTTTTGCCAACACATGAACTAAAAACATAATTGGTCTTATGAGGTAGGAGCTGAAAAGCTGTCAAGCCATCCTTGTCCTTAAGAGTTTTGCTAAAGTAAGGATTTGGAACCGATAATGAGAAAGAGTTATGTCCTACACAAAAGCAGTTGACTTTACAGGATCACACAACTGAAACAGAATCATTGTGTAGAAGGGCCTTAACCTCATCATGGTAGATAATTGGACTAAGCAAGCAAAAATATTTAGCTTGCACTCTTAAGACAATACTCTTAAGACGTAAGCTTCTTTATAAGTTAAGTTTTAAAGTTGCAGGTTTTTTGAGAAAGGCAGACAAGGAAGAGTGCAGAAGTATGTAAAAATAGTTCTGAATATGAAATGGTATTGGTACTAAGGCAATAGTTATACTAGATTCCATTTTGTGTATACCTACCTATCAGAAAATTCTAAACAAAAATTATAAATTGAATAACCATTGGGTTAATTTAAATTAAATGTTACTTTAAAAGGATATTCCTTATTCATGCATGCATAACATGTCTCATACATTTCATGAAATGTAAATTTATTTTTATATTTCAGCCTTTTTCATGTGCACATTTCTTATGTATAACCATTTATACCCTAAAGTGATTTCAGAACAAAGATTGGATTTATAGTAATGAATCTTAATTTTCCCCTCTGGCTTTCAGATATTTTCTTTGCTATGTCATTTTCTTCTGTGGCGTATTAGTACATCTTATATTAAATACTGTGCTGTTCTCTACTGCTGTAATGACAAGAATAAATGCTAGTATTTGTTTTGTGCTATTCCTGTTACCTGAACAGATCATGTTCTCATCTGTTTTCCTAGAAAAGTGTACACTGAAAGACATCTGCTTCTTTCATACAA
This sequence comes from Masticophis lateralis, assembly GCA_030761175.1. Classification (NCBI taxonomy): domain Eukaryota; kingdom Metazoa; phylum Chordata; class Lepidosauria; order Squamata; family Colubridae; genus Masticophis; species Masticophis lateralis. The sequence goes on from JAUDYJ010000002.1 coordinate 93,365,619, forward strand.
GTGGCCTTTTCCTGGGCTAAGGATATAATAGTGATTCAAAGCAATTACATTTGGGCATTGTTCTTTAATGGGGATATGAAGAGAACAGCCTATAATGGTTTAGAGAATTAGAATTGGTGTGTGCGTGTGTGTGTGTGTGTGTGTGTATTTTTTTTTTTTTGAGGGATCCTTGATACTTTTTGAGCTTGGTTGTTTTTTTCTCGAACGTTTCATTACTCTAGGTAACATCATCAGTACAAGTAGGGAGTGGGGTTTGCTCTTGCTTTACATTTTATGTCGTTGTTGGTGGGAGTGGTCTTGGTTGTCCTTTGGTTGGGCTACCTGCTTGTTAGCTTGTTGATATGATAGTTCCTTGATTGGAGTATTGTTTACTGCTTGATTGTTGGTCTTATGTTGTTAATATTATTTTTTTTGAATATACACACAGACACGTATGTCTTTAAATTATTAGTAGAAAACTACTTCCTCAAATGGAGGCCTCAAAAAAACTTCCTCAAGAATACTGAATTTTTCCTGCTAAAGTAACAGAAGAATTGTGAACAATGTACATATATGTTTCTGAAATGTGTGTCATAGTATGTAAGAATTTGTTTTTAAAACAACCGCTTTCTAAAATAGGATATCAGTATGCTTTATACTCCTAAGACCTAAAATGCTATAAAAATGTTAAGAATTGTTGAAACTATTTGGGCTTTTTTTTTTCCATTATATCAGCACTTCTAATTATGACATGGATTCTCATACCATGTTTCCATAGTAGCGATTCATAACAATGGCAGGATGTTTACCATATTTATGCTCGGCTTTTTTTTTTAAGGTTGTACTCTGCACACTGTATCAGAGCTAATACTGTGATTTCTGCAAGAACTCTTAGGAACTTTTAAAATAGCAATAGCACTTAGACTTATATACCACTTCACTTTCTAAATGCATATATACTTACATACAAACACATGTCAGAAGATAGTCTCTTTCTAAATGTATATATATAACGAGCCAGAAATAGATCTATATAAGTCTCTCACTAGGCAGCATAGGGCCTGCTGGCTGCCAGAAGAAAAAAAAGCCCAGAATATAGTAGATGTGACTTCACTGAGCTAGGGCTACAGAAAAATCTTGGTTACGTAAGAAAAACCTGGCTAAAAGAAAAACGTGTGTGTGTGTGTGTGTGTGTGTGTGTGTGTGTTTGTTTCCATTTTAATAGGTCTCCTGGGAGCTGAGCCTGGCCTGTCAATTCAGAATATGCCTTTTTTAAAATGAAGTAGCTATTACTGATATTTTTGCCTTATATTATTTTAGTAAAAGATTCCTGTCATATGTAAAATTCACAGTTCTATTATGATATTAACTTGAACAATATTGCTGAGTTTTTGTTTCTCTAGTTTCTTGACAATGGAAGTTAGTACAGTGTAGTAGGCAGTAGAGAAATCCACACTGGTTCTATCTGACTTGCCGAACCAGTAGCACCAGCGGTGGGAGGCTTTGTCCACCTGCCGGGACATCATTATGTCCCAGGATTTTACCATCTGTGCATGCGCAGAAGAGGCATGCATAGCGCACGCGCACTCCTGTTCCCGAACCAGTAGCGAAAGTAAATGGATTTCACCACTGGTAGTAGGTATATATTTTCCAGCTGTGAAATCCACTTACTTTCGCTACCGGTTTGGGAACGGGAGCACGCAGGAGCATGCACACGCTATATACGCCTCTTCTGTGCATGCACAGGACCTTCTGCACATGCACGGAACCTTCTGTGCATGCGCAGATGGTAAAAACCCAGGAGATAATGATGTCCCGGCAGGTGGGCGGAGTCTCTCACCCCTGGCGCTACTGGTTCGGTGAGCCAGATAGAACCGGAGGGGATTTCACCACTAATACTTTCCTATGCTTCAGCTGTTCTTTTCAATGAACTATTTTTCTTTTTGTGACCTGCACCTCAGTTATAGGACCCATGTAGGAAAATCAGAAATTATTTTCAGCTGCAAATTCATATATTAAATGTTTCAGGTTACAGTAATGCCAAAGTATACACAATCTTATCTGTCTTCCTTTCTTCTCTTTCAGCCATATTCATTTGAGATTTCTTTCTTGCTGAAACACTGGGCTTGTATGTTGGAGATTTTGAGTGAATTCAAAGGAAACGTGTCTAATGACTGAGCCCAGTGAGTCAGAGACATGCGTTAAATTAATTTTGAGTCTGAGCAAAATAAATAATACAATTAAATTATAATATTAACAGCCCACAGTTCTGGCTATTGATCAGAACATTATTCAGTGTATTTCCTTCAATATGGGTGTCTTTGGGTGTTAAGTGTTAAGTGAATTTTGTTGTGTGGGTATACTGTGTCTACATGTACAATGACAATAAAGTTATTATTATTATATATACAAGCCCATATCCTTTCTCCAGGTCATGAAATACTTGTGATTGGTCTAATTGTTAAATAGATTTATTAACAAGTCAGTTGAAAACAAGTTTATCAACCACTCAGATCCTCTGTATTCAGAATCCTGCTTATTTTTTCAAGATGGTGGGAGTTACCTTAGCGTATCTCAGGTAAAATATTGTAACCAATAATGAACTTTGTTCTTCTAAATTAGATCTCTACATCAAAACATATTGTCAGCTTCTTTGCGATTTTTATTTCCTGAATTATATGTGGGTTTACAGGTCTTTATAGGAGTGTTATTATCAATTAACCTACACTGATTTTTCCATTGGCTTTGTTATTAAAAACCAAAATTGTAGTCTTCTCTGCAGAAATTCACATACGATGACTGGTATTCCAAAATTATTTTGGGGGAAAAATGGACCAACACTTAAGTTTGCTGGGCCTGTTGAAAATCTATTGTGCTTGTTTCATTGCAGTGTTGCTGAAAACCACAAACAGAATCTTATGACTGTCGCCAATCTGGGAGTTGTTTTTGGACCAACGTTAATGCGACCACAAGAAGAAACTGTTGCTGCAATTATGGACATCAAGTTTCAAAATATTGTAGTTGAGATTTTAATAGAAAACCACGAAAAGGTAATTTATATTTGAGTCGTGCATGTTCCATGTTTTTAAAAAGTGATTGTTTACCAATGTTTACTGATTTCAGTGAATATTTTAGCGGCTGTCAGCTGTACAGAACATTGGGAAGAGACAGGAATTTGACAAGTAATAGGGTTTGTCTCCAAGCGTCTGCCAGCTCATTTTGTCTTCCTGAACATTTTTATTGATTGGAAGATGAAATGTTTGGATTTCTGTATCCTTTCACTGAGGAAATTCTGAAATCCCAGAACACTCATAACAGAAATTGCATAGTGGAAAAGAAGAGTTTCCCTCTCGTTGAAGGGGGAAAAAATAATGTGGGTGTGACATTGAATGAATCACCAGTTTAATTGGAATGAATAATCTTGTACCAGCTTGAGCTGCTTTATTTAAGCTGTTATGGTTCCCTTTAGAATACAATTTGTGGTATGGGGGTAGATCCAAATGAATGATGCTTTGGGAATCATCAGAAGTAGTTTCAGCTCAAAGGGAAAAAAAACATAGAAAAATATGGAATTCATCATGTTAAAATTATGTATGTGTACAGTAAATCTTCTGTGCAATTCATGAAGATCATTTTTTCTCTCACAGGAAGAGGTTTTGCTTAATTCCCAATTTTGTTTAATTCCAAAGACAATTTAATCTTTAAGGCTAATTCTAGCTAATTGAAAAAAAAAGAAGAGCGGTTTGGAAATATTATCAATCCAGGAAGATTATTAATTGTTTTGTACATTTTCAGTGGATCAGTGCATAGTCTCATCATAAACTTGCTTACTTTCCTTTGAAGTTTAGCACGCAGCATTTGAATCAGCTGTGTCAGCAAAGAAATAGCAGCTTGAAACTTCTTGGCTTTAGAAATTATTAGCTGAATTGTAGTCTGATAGAGATTGCCAAAATAATTAGTGTGCAGGTCATTGTATTGTCTGCATACAATCTGCTAAAACTAGATTGCCTCAAAGAATTTAGTATTAGATTTATCTCAAAACTACAAAAATATAATGACACTGTTGAGTGGTTAATCTAAGAAATATTTTCTCTTTTCTTTTATCAACAATCATTTGTTTATACTTTATAGCCATTTTTTGAGAGTTACTACTTCCACACATAGTTTTTTAGGTTTTGATACAAATTGTCCCCCTTTTACATCAAGTTTCTAACCATATCAAATTCTCTTTTCTTTGTTTAAAAAATCATAGATATTTAACACGGTGCCTGATACTCTACAGTCAAATTCTCAGTTGCTCTTATCTCGAAAAAAAAGTACAGATTCAAAGCCACCATCCTGCAGTGAGAGGCCCTTAACACTTTTCCATACACTGCAACACAATGAAAAGCGTAAGTATCTTTATTCTCTGTGCTGAGTGGGTCTAACATTGCTTGTCATGGCCAACACACCATGGGATAACTTCCTATGGGACAACTCGCCACAGGACAAGAATTACACTAATATCAAAGAAATGGTGGAACAGAATTATTAAAGAAAGGATGCAAAAGGCAAACAAAATGAAATGTGAATGACAAAAAATAAAATATTTTTTAATTATTTTAAATACTGAAATTGGATTGTCTCACAGTGAGTAGTTCTGCAGTGAATTGGCCACGGCAAGTTGGCTGTGGCGAGTTGGTTGCACCAAGTTGTCCCATTCTGGTGCTAAGTATTACGTTGCATTCTTGTGAAATGTAAACTATAGATTTCGTTTTTAACTATAGATTCCTTAGTCTTAAGACAATGGAACCTGGTAGCAAAGGTCTTGTGAGGCCTGTGGCTATATGTTGATTCATAAAGCTAGAAAAGGTTTATAGGACTGAATGCAACAAGAAGATCCTATTAAGAATAAAAGATATAAGTCTACTCTTCTTTGTGCATACACAACAAATTCTCATTGGTTTAAAGTGTATTCTGGGGTTCTAGAACTGTAGCAGGAACCATAATTTACCATTACTGTCAGCTCTCTATTACCCTAAATAATTTGAAGCAGATTATTCTTAAGGAAGAGGCAGGAGTTTTAAGAGAGTAGGGTTTTTAAAAGTCCTTCTACAGAGAAGAAAATGCTTAAAGCATGAAATTTTTCAGCTAAATATCTTTAGAGGAAGGACCAAAAACTCAGCAGCCTGAATGCAGAAATAAGAGCCTAAATAATATAACAATATTTTTAAACCTAGTGTAGAAATTCTAATATATGTACTGGTCTGTGACTGAAATACATTGAAATTTGAATTTAAATTCTAATATATATATATATATATATATATATGTTTTCAGAAATTCCAATGTTTTGTCTTTAAAAAAAAAATCTTCATAAAAATCATGTCACAGCATCAGTTCAATTTGGTCTACTTTTCAGAGGAAAACAGGAACAGTATAATTAACTCCAGCCTGGAATCGGTCATATCATCATCAAACGTCAACAGTTTGCTTCAATCCAGTAATGCTGTTCAGTCTAACAAGAACTCAACTGAATCTAAGGCAGAAGTTATCAAACCCAACCGGCCAAATTCACTGTAAGTATACCCCTGATGAACGTACCAGCAGTTCTTATCCACTGATCTTCAGATTTCATGATTGGAAACAAATGCTATTCCCCGCTAGGCTCTTGTTTCAATAATATTGTGTAAAATTAACTCCCGGCTATGTAATGAGGGATATAAAAAAATTACTATTTGGGCAAATGTTTAACCTTTGGGTCCTTTCCCAAAAACATTTTTATGCTGCTGCTTGCTGATTTGTGCTTATGTCTTGTACTTAATGCAAATTATGTAGGGGCATTTTTTAGTTTCATTTGCTCTTAGAAGTTGAGGAAGTCTCTCTATTTAGAAAAGTGCTTTTGGCCTAGCTGTTTACCAACTGAATGTCTGCCAGTCTTTCTGCTGTTTGTGAATTGATAATTCTGCAATGCAATGATTTAATCATAAATCTTAGGCTTAGCAGATCAGTCTGGGGTATTAGGAACTGTTCTTACAAATTGTTGTTGAATCAAAATGTTTTCTTTTTCTAAGCTCTGTTACATCTGGGTTATCCATTTGAATTTTATCTACTCCTCCTTTATTTCTCTTTGGCAAGTAGAATCCATTCAAGATTATCACAGTGATTAAGTGTTACAAAACCGAATCAAAGGCTGCTGTTCTAAGATCTGTGTTGCGGAACATATTTGTGTGATATCACTGCAGTGTGAGTTTCCCGCCCCCAGCCACTGGCTGCTAGTTAAGCTAGGAATAGGGAAACTCAAGAGAGAATGACAGATGTTTTGTGTTGGTTGACGTTCTCCAGAAAGGGAGATATGAAAGGTAACAGCTGATGCTTTTGATAGCAGCCATGCATATTCCGTAATGTTGAAATATTGGAAATATTGGAATACCAGTAAAGGAAGTATTGTGTTTCCCCGAAAATAAGACCCTGTTTTATATATTTTTGAACCCTGAAATAAGTGCTTGGCCTTATTGCCATGTACTCAGAAGCCTGATTGGGCTTATTATCAGGGGATGTCTTACTTGGGGGGAAACAGGGTAACTGCTTTATCTTTGGCAGTGTCTACACTGTAACCAGCTACTTTTAGAACTGTCATAAGCATAAAGCTAACTTGATGTTGCCTTTACTCACGTAAGTGTTTAGTCTATTGAGAACTTGAGATCCTAGAAAAGCATTTTTGTAGGTTTACTCATTGTTCAGTCGCAACTCTAACACATTCCAATTAGCAAAGTAACCTCTCCGTTTTCAGTTCTTCTAATAGTGTCTGATTTTTTTCTGGCAATGAAACAGTTTTAAAGTGGAGTCAGCAAGGTTTGACATCTTAATTGTAGGTCCTATTTCTTGTATTTGCCGGTAGAAGTTTTACAACTGAAAAAAAAATGCTGTTGGCTCAAAAAAGGAATCTCTTGTCCTTAGCTATTGAAAAAGTATTACATTATTTTTCAAATACGCCAAAAATAAATCCTTATTAAATGGAGTATTTCATTTCCTGTGGAAACAGTGGGATGACTAATTTTATATTTCATTTAGTAATAAAGCAACAAGCTATTCGAGAGGCAGGTTCAGTCCCTAAATGCTGAGATAAAAGATTGCATATAGACTATGTTCTTTTCGTTGTGGTGCTAAGAATTTTTGTTTCCAGGAGGAAAATTGGGGGGGGGGGAATCCTAAATCAGTGAAATAACTACTCTATTTGAAAGCATCAGGAATATTACCAAAACAATGAAATTAGCCAATTTTCATCTATATCCGTTTTATTATTAGCTCAGTTTTAAAATATTGAAGAAAAATTTCTCAGGTGGGAGTTGTATTCTCCAATATGCCTGTCATTATCCTTGCTTATTTTAACTATTGGAAATCTCTTTAATAGATTCTATCACCTTATTTAAAATAAAGGGATAATTTGACTTTTCCTATATTATGTAGGTAACATTTCTAAGCTCACACCAAACTCAGAGAAACATAGAAACAATGTATTGTAGGGAAACAGCCATATTAATCAGTGCCAGCCAAAAATTAATAGAAGCCATACCACCATGCTACCTTTTTTATTATTATTAAAAAGCAAATATTTGACACTTTCTCACAGAGATGAAGTGGCTAAATTAATGCAACATTTAAACTGAGATGAGGCAGGGAGAAAGAGTGGAAGATAAGATGGCTATGTAAATGCAAGCTACGTGTGAAATAGGTTATAGGTACCCTATTAATTATCAGTTGTAATATGTTAAAAACTCACTAAGTTGTTGAGTTTTGGAACATAACCTTTCAATTATATGAGTTCAGTCATATTGGAAAAGTTTCAATATGAGCTCAGTTATATTGGAAAAGTTTATTTTTTCCAGGATGGCTACTTGACATCAGGAAGTATATGTAGAGAGATGCAAATATTCAACACTATCACTATGAATGATTAGTTGGTGAAATTGACAATTTTGCTGAAATAGATAAATATATTCTTTTTGATCACAGAAAAGAAATTATCTACATTTATTACTGACTGGAAGTCCCTTATGAACTTTTTGCAATGCAAATGAGAAAAAGGAATGTGACTTACGATTTTGATGACTAGACAGGATAGATTATAGAAAGAATAATAATATGATATAACTTTAGAGGGAGAGGTCAAAATGTAATTATAACTGCTGTAAAGAAGCCACTTTGTATTGCTTCCCTCTCTTTTCCATTTTTCTTTCACTTTGTTTTACTTTTCTTGGACTTCTTTCTTTTCTTTCTTACTGTCCATCAGTTTGGGTTAGCTTTACCTCTGTGTTTGAAAGTTTAAATAAAAATGGAACTTAAAAATAATCTGTAATAGAGTGTCCCAGCAGGTCAAAATGCTCTGGTGGTGGCAGAATAGTAGATGAATCTATTTTAAAGGTTGATTGCAGTTTCAGCATCCTTTTAAGCACTGCTAATTTGACAATGGGAAAATTGAATGACACATTATGGATTAATAGTGGGGGGATGGGGGTTGTTTGTTTTTGTTTACTAAGATCGTAAATGAGGAATTGATTTTTTTAAAAAAAGTTTTCCTTTTGGAGACAATGTCCCTGTTATGTTGCCACAGCTTTCTTAATTTAATTACAGAAGTCTATACTCATATATATACCGTTTCCCCCAAAATAAAACATCCCCTGATAATAAGCCCAATCGGGCTTTTGAGTGCATGGCAATAAGGCGAAGCGCTTATTTCAGAGTTCAAAAAAATATAAGACAGGGTCTTATTTTCGGGAAAACACGGGGTATACACACACACACACACACACACACACACATCTTGATCTGATAGTGAGACTGGAACCTCTATATTCCAAAATATTTCTGAAGTTCTATTTAATCGACCCACAAATACTTTGGTATTCCAGGAAGACTTGCTGAAACCTGTCTATATATTTAGCGCACATGGACAAGGACACATACACACACACACACACACTTAAGCAAAATGTCTTTCTGCTATCAGGATAATTTTTTGAAAAAAATGTAAGCCCAATATATTATATAAGACTACTGAGAAAGAGACACTGAGTTCATACCATAACATTACAATGATAGACAGCTTTTGAAGCTACAATAACAGAGAGCTTTTGAAGCTGTGCTGGAGTTTACTGTCTCACTAGAATCTAAGGTTTTCATAAACCACCAAAGTTCATTAAGGAGTCATAACCCTTTTTCTTCTCTTATGTATTTCATAATTAGCCTCTTGCTCTGGATGGCAGGCAAGGTCAAATTGTACTGAATCTCTCCAAGGGACAGAGCTGCCTCCACTTAGTATTGATTCAATAGGTTTCTGTCCCTTTGAACTTAACAAGGTCTTGGTTTGGAGTGGTAGAGAAAGGGTTAGGAATAATCACTGGGAGAACAAATCTCCGAGGCATATCAAACTGCTATACAAGTGTAAGACTACTGAATCTTTTCAGTAGTCTTTTTAGGAAGAGGGCTTTTCAGTTTGATTTAAAAGCTCAGCAAGATGCAGGTTATTCTGAATTCTTCTATTTGACCTATCCCATTTTTGATACACACACATGAAAAAACCTTTCATAGATTTGAAATTCCCAGGGTGCACAATGTCAAGGAGAAAGGACAACTTTAACTTTCACTTAAAAAGCAGGTCTACTGTAACTACATGAGAAATAAATGGAAGTTTCATCCAATACTTATTTAAAGGAGTCATACTGTGCCCCTCCATTCTCTGGTAGAAAAATGGAAGAGTTGAGAGTAGCACCTCTGTTCTACACTGTAGGACATTCAGGGATGTCCTGTTCAAAACTCTGAAGTGTTTTGAAAATCAATCCAGACTTCTTGATAAGCACAGAGCTCTGCCAGTCTTCTTACAGTGTTGTCTCACTGAGATTAAATATGAGAAAAGATGCAGAGTCATCTAAGAAGGTTATATAGGGAGCCTGTCAGCCAGCGATTCTTCTCATTTTTTAAGCCTTGCTAGGACAAGTACACCAATGCTCTGTCCCTCTAAGAGGTGCTGAAGTGGTAACCAGGAGGTGGTTAAGGTATATGCTGTTCCTTTGAATGATTTTATTACAGTAAAGAAGGTTGAATGATCTACTTGGTGAAACGAAAAGGGCCCTTTCATATGCTGATCAACATTTATCTGGTAGCAGTAGAAACAGTTGCCATCCAGGCTTTTGAATTTACCCCAGAGGCAGAAAAAGAAATTCCAAGGATCATTGTGATTAAATTTTAGGCGTAAAAGTGTCACAGAGATAGTAGTTCTAGATTTTAAGGTTTAATGATTAACTCTGTGCTCATATGTGTATGTGTTGACTGAAAAATGCATAGGTATACTTTGCAGGATATCTTCTACATGCAATGCAGACTTGATACTTTTGCCAAGGCCACAAAACGAATACCTGAACTTGGGGAAGGGAAGCGTTTACATGGAATACATGCTAAAGTCTTATTCTGCCTTTTTTGGGCAGAAAAAATTTCAGGCAAACCAGAAAAGCATTGGATTTTATATTCAACAACCTATTAAGAAATCACAGATACAATGCGTGTTTTGTTTTCAGGCACTTCAGTCCTGAGTATTTTGACTGTTATTAAGAACTAGTCTTTGAAACTTCAGATCCCTTTGAGTCTTAACTTCTCTCTATTAATAAAGATAAACTATTGAATGTCCCTAAGGTTCTCCTGTATGATTTTATTCAAAGAATCATAAAATTTGACTTGATATTGGCATGAAGGATACTCAGTGAGTTTGTTTTAATTCACCTGACAATGAGAAACATCTCTATTTATAATATCTCATCTCATTTATAATAACAGTCTCATTAATTCTGAAGAAGGAGCTGAGTAATATTTGGCTGATATATAACTGCCTCACCTAATGGTGATTGTGTGTGGGGGGGGATCAAAGCTTGGGGCATCTAAAAGGATCTTGGCCCATTCTCTTACATAATTTAAGGGGTTGGTGGTAGAGGCATTTCTCTCCTCTCCCTGTAATTCTTGGTTTTGTGGACTTTTTAGAATAGAAATAGAATAACAGAGTTGGAAAGGACCTTGGAGGTCTTCTAGTCCAACCCCCTGCCCAGGCAGGAAACCCTACACCACTTCAGACAAATGGTTATCCAACATCTTCTTAAAAATTTCCAGTGTTGGAGCATTCACAACTTCTGCAGGCAAGTTGTTCCACTTATTAATTGTTCTAACCGTCAGGAAATTTCTCCTTAGTTCTAAATTGCTTCTCTCCTTGATTATTTATTTATTTATTAATTATTTCAACTTATATACCGCCCTTCTACCCCGGGGGGGGGGGGGGACTCAGGGCGGTGAAGAGCCAAACTTAAAACACATAAAGTACAAAAATTAAGAAAAACTAAAATAAATTAAATCATCGGTATTACCAATTTAAAATCCCAAATCGAAAAATCGAAAAATACCCAATTTAAAACCCAAAATCAATAAAATCAAGAATTTAAAAACCCCATTAAAATCAACTAAACTAGGCCAGCTTGTTGAAATAAGTGAGTCTTCAGGGCCTTTCGGAAAGTGCGTAGGTCCGGGATTAATCATATTCCAGGAGGTAGCTCATTCCACAGGGCGGGTGCCCCCACAGAGAAGGCTCTCCCCCTGAGGGGCGCCAGCCGACATTGCTTGGCTGATGGCACACTGAGGAGGCCCTCTCTGTGCGAGCGTATTGGCCGGTGGGAGATTATCGGTAGCAGCAGGCAGTCTCGCAAGTACTCCGGCCCTATGCCATGGAGCGCTTTAAAGGTGAGAACCAACACCTTGAAATGCACCCAGAAGACCACTAGGAGCCAGTGCAGCTCGCGCAGGAAAGGTGTTACGTGGGAGCGCCCTGTCGCTCCCATAACCACCCGCGTGGCCGCATTCTGGACCAGTTGGAGCCTCCGGGTGCACCCGAAGGGGAGCCCCATGTAGAGAGCATTACAGTAGTCCAGGCGAGACGTGACAAGTGCATGGGTGACTGTGCATAAGGAGTCCTGATCCAGAAAGTGATGCAACTGGTGCATGAGGCGGACCTGATAGAAGGCCCCCCCTGGCCACGGCCGCCATATGCCCTTCCAAGGACAGCCGTGAGTCCAGGAGGACATCCAGGTTTCGAGCCCCCTCTGTGGGGGCCAGTGACTCACCCCCAATAGCCAGCGATGGCATCAGCTGGCTATACCAGGACTCTGGCATCCACAGCCACTCAGTCTTGGAAGGGTTGAGACGAAGCCTGTTCCTCCCCATCCAGACCCGCTTCAAGGCACTGGGACATCACTTCAAGGGCATCATTGGGGTGGTCAGGGGTGGAGATGTACAGCTGAGTGTCATCAGCGTACAGTTGGCAACACACTCCAAAATCATGGATGATCTCACCCAGCGGCTTCACATAAATGTTGAACAGGAGCGGTGAGAGGACCAACCCTTGCGGCACCCCACAAACGAGGCTCCTCGAGGTCGACCTCTGCCCCCCTGCCAACACAGACTGCGACCGGTCGGAGAGATAGGAGGAGAACCACCGCAACACGGTGCCTTCCACTCCCAAGCCCTCCAACCGACGCAGCATGATACCATGGTTGATGGTATCAAAAGCCGCTGAGAGATCTAACAGGACCAGGACAGAGGAGCAACACAGTCGGGTCCAGAGAAGGCTTCTTGAGGAGGGGCCTCACCACCGCCTCTTTCAAGGCGGCAGGCAAGAAACCCTCGCTCAGAGAAGCATTTATAATCCTCTGGAGCCAGCCTCGTGTAACTTCCCGAGTGGCCAGTACCAGCCAGGAAGGACACGGGTCCAATAAACATGTGGTTGCTTTTAACCCCCCCAGAATCCTGTCCTCGTCCTCAGAACTCACAGGTTTGAACTCCTCCCAGATAACGTTCTCAAGACCAGCCTCAGTCACCTGGCCGGAATCTACCCAGTCAGAGTCCAAGCCTTTCCGAATCTGAGCGATTTTATCATGCAGATACTGTGCAAAATCCTCAGCCTGCCCTTGCAAGAGGTCCTCCCGCGCTCCCTGATGTAGGAGGGAGCGGGTCACTCTAAACAAGGTGGCTGGGAGATTATCTGCCGATGCAATAAGAGCGGAAAAGTAATTACACTTTGCCGCTTTTATTGCCACTAAATAGGTCCTAAATAGGTCCTAAATAAAACTAAATAGATTAGTTTTTACCCACTGCTTTTTGTTCTACCCTCAGGTGCTTTGGAGAATAGCTTGACTCCTCTTCTTTGTGGCAATCCCTGAGATATCGGAACACTGCTATCATGTCTCCCCTAGTCCTTCTTTTCATTAAACTAGACATACCCAGTTCCAGCAACCATTCTTCATATGTTTTAGCCTCCAGCTATCTATTTTACTATAAGAGCTCTAACACATATTCACTTACTCAAGTCATCATACTTGTTTAACTGGAGCTATTTCTGTTGATAGCATGGGGCTGAGTCAAATCAGTTATTCTGATAAGATCTTGACTATTCTGCTCTCATCCCAAATTGAATCAACCAGCAATCTATAATAAATGTTCATGCAACGTGCAGGGTATTTGGGCTTTTGTTCAGGCTACATTGCTTTAAAGAAGCCTGAAAGTAGAGTTTGATCGCAATTTAGGATGTAAGGAAAAAAATTCCCTTGCTAACCATCCTGATTGAGATGGGTAACTTGCGAGAGGGACTGTGCCAAATTTTCATTTTTCTATCTGATACTTTAACAGGTTTTTTAAAGCTCTGTTTCTTTTTTTGAAGAAGCTGGAACTGGGTCACTTAACATGTGTCAATGTGAAGCTCTAATGAGCATAAAACCAACCAGACCAAAAAACAGAGTTTTTTTTCCAGCTGTTCAGTTTTTCTATGACAATAAGGTTCTCTTAAATAATGATTCAGGAAGTAGCATTTTTCTAAGAAAAAGCCTTTTCCTTTTTTACCCCAATATCTATGCAATATCAGGAGACATTCTGTCATAAACTGAATGTTTAGAGGTCTAATTATGTTTAGCCAGGTTTTTTTTTTTTTTTTTGGATCAGGGGCAATGCTAACAGTCTTTTTTCTTATCTCCAAGTGCTCAAGTAAAACCATCTTCTTGATTTATCATACCCTGTAAGTGATCTCTCTAGAATAATTCTGTATTATCTCAGGATATCAGCATCCACAGCAGTATTTTTAGATTATGTGCCATGAAATAAAGAAATATGATTGCCCAGTAAGATTGATTTTCCTACAGAAATGTTCTATATACTGAAGGTTTGCTAATGTTGTTAAACCCAACTTTTGATTGTGATTTTTTTTAATGTTTTGAAAGTTCTCAGATACCCTTCAAAAATATACAAATGAAAGATATATTCCTTAAAATGAATTCCTTTTCTTTGTAACTTCTAGATAGTATTTATTCTGTAGTGGACTATTTGTCTCTTTGTGTGATTTGAGAATTTCTAGGTTAATGCAGCCCCAACTTGCATAAACAATTAAGACTCTTGTGATACTCTCCAAAATGCTTTGTTTCCTATAGCTCTGATCAGGTGTTTGTTCAGAAAGATGATGATTTAAATATACAACCGTGAATGGGTCATGTCTTGAAGAGCCCTACTTGCTTTTCTTATTCCATATTTATATCCATTTCTTCCTTTTGGAAAGGCTTAGATAGTTCATTTGATATCAACTGTTTGCTGACATTAATGGCATATTTAAAGTTGAGAAATAAATACTACATTGACATTGTAAGTGATATGTGAGGCTACAAAAAAATTGACTGCTTTATTTTAAAAAGATTCCTAGTATTTAGAAGATCTGTGATAGTAGGATTGCCTTTGTTCATCAGTCTGATCAAAGTTGTTTCCTGGAGATGACCAGGATATCAACCTGTTGTCCAAAATATTGAGAGCTTTGTGAAGTTCTTGGTGCTCTGTAGCTTGGCTGTTTCCTGTTTTCTTGTAGATGTTTCCTTACTCTCATTACCGAGTGTGGGGTTTGCTCCATATTTATATACATGAGAGTGTGTTTTTCTCCTTGGGAGCTTCTTGATTGGAGAATTGATTATTTGTCTGGTATTAATCCCTGCTTAGCTGAGTAGTGGCTACTGGAGAGAATGTGTTCCGGTCTTGTTTTGCTTCCCTCATAGGGTTTTTTTTTTTTTTGTCTCTTTTGAATGGTGTGTAAATGTGGAATATGTAAATTAAGAACTTTACCAACTGTTCTATAGCAACTTACAGGAATCATAGACAACAGTTATTCACATTAAGAAACTTTCCTTGTTAAACATCATAAGATATTAGATAGAACATTCTTTAGGTTTATACTGTAATACCAAACACAGAACTTGAGTTGTCAGTGCTTTGTCAGTTTAATCTTTCTGAAATGATGGACCATTTTAAAGGTACTGAGCCATGAATTATGTTCTGAACTACACTTTCATTGAACCATTGTGGTAACTCAATACACTTCAGATATAATCTACCATAGTTTGTTCAGGTATATTATTGCCAGTCTAATTCATTTATAGCATTCTGCTCCTGATTATACAGTAGTGGCCAAAATTGTGGAAACCTTTTAGGGAAAGTGTATTTTTGAGGTTTGATGGCAATAACACCACTTTTTTGGAGTTTCAAAATAATCATATTCCACTGCTGGAATGGCCTGGGAATAGCCCAGACTTTAACCCAATTGAAAATCTATGGAGCCGACTAAAGAAACGTGTTAGTCAGAAGCGACCCAGCAATAAAATCCAGTTAATAGAAGCTATCATTCAATCTTGATTTCATATTATAACAGCTGCAAAACTAAAAGACTTGGTTCACTCCATGGGAAGAAGTTTTAAGGCCGTAATTCATGCTAAAGGTAACCCAACTAAGTATTAACTGACGTGATAATTTTTATATATCTCATTTTTTCTACGTGTTTCACTTTTCTTCTTTATACTGTAACTACTATTCTAACAGCCAATCTTTCATAAAAGTTATGGCATTACATTCTTGATTAATAAGAATGTAATTCTTCCAAGAATTACTTCCAAGAATTATATCCATTGATATATAATTTTATGGTAATACTCCAAAGAAAAGTGGAGTTATTAGCTAGTTTTAGAAAATACACTTTTCCTAAAAGGTTTCCACAATTTTGGCCACTACGGTATATCTTTTTATCTTCAGAAGCTGGTTTTTGAATAACAGTTTTAAAAGGTGATTATTTTATGGATTATGACTTTTTCTTTTATTTATTATTATCTATTATTTTTACAAAAAATAATAGCAGACTTCTACTTCATTTCATTGGATGCAATTTTGCATGTTTCTCTTTAGGAAATAGTTACAAAATTGTTAAGCCAGGAGAGCCTGAGATTGATCAGTATAATTTTGGTTATTATACTTTTCAGTTAGATAAATAAGCAAATTTTATGAATTGCTATAATCTTAAATCTTAAGATACATTGCAGGGTTAACTGATGCTCTAGGTAAACTTGTTAGCCTGTAGATCTGTTTAATATTGTTTTAATACGTAGATAACTTCTCAAATTGCTGGGCATTTTCACCTCAGGGCAAATCAGAATAGTTGTCTTGACAACTAGTATAGGAACACAGCATGCACAAAGGCCTGTACATACTCAGGTTACAATCCATCTAGGCCCTTATGAAAAACCCAACATTTTCAGAGGAAGCTATAAAACAAATTATTGGTTTTATTAATTATTTTATGGAAGACAGCTGCATCAGAGCAGTGTAAACTTGAGTTAAGTGATCAAATGTGGCTGTTCTTCCATGCGAAGTGTTTCTAAACTAGAAAAATCTTTTCCTTTAGACATTTCCTCAGTCCATTTCTGACCTTCCAGAAAATGAAGACTTTTAATTTCTCAAGACATCTGCAAACTAATAAATTTAATGCTTATTAGTTGGAATTGTGTGTGTGTGTGTGTGTGTGTTAGTCTTAATCTTCTTTAGCATTGATAATATGTACTTTACGATTAATAAGTTTGCAGCAAAACAATGATGAATATTTTAGTATTATTTTGGTTAAATTAGCTACCTTGACTATCAATCTGTGATCGTATATTATTAATCAATTCTTCTGCCCAGTTTGGAAGTTTTCAAAAATGATAGCCAGGCCTGTTGAGAATTCTGGGTTTTACAATCCTCGCTCATCTTGGGACCAATTTGTAATAGCAGGTATACACAAAACCATTGATTAATTAATTATTCCTAATACTGTGATGGCTGCAATTTCCACCATTTCCGCCATGTTGGTTTACCTTTGCCCTTATTTCACTCCTGAGATAATGGGGCAAGTATAGGATAAATCAGGAAGCTCTTAATATTTGACTTTGTTTTTCTTTAACCACTATCACTATCATGAAGTCAAAAAGGAAAGTAAATAGTTTTTCTCGTCTTAATTTCCTCTCTGCAGTACAAAAAGTTCTGTTTTGTTTTAGCTACTTGGGCCAAATATCTATGGAAGAACATCAGACTTGTCATTCTACTCCTGTTTAATCTCTTCATTAATACTTCACTGAGAGAGATGGGTATGAGGAGTCAAGTGCCTCCTTGTATTTCCATGTGGTATATTTCAGGGAGATGTTTGAAGGCAGATTTCTTCACAGACCTGCTTTCCAACCACTTCGTTTCTTGCCTTACAATTGTAGCATAGTCATCATTTTGCCTGAAAATAATTACAACTCCATTATTTTATTTATTATGTTTCTGAGGCCTGCTCAGCTCCTTAAGAACTCTAGGTAGTTAGAAATAATGACACAAAATATCAAACGGAATACTTACTGCACTTTCATTTATTTAAAAGAAGGGTATGAATACTTAGCATCTAGAAACACATGTAGTCAAATTGAGTTTCAAAACTGCATTTACTTTATGATTTAGCTGCTTATATAACACACAGGAAATCTGAATAAAGTATCGAATGCTAAATAGAGTACAGCGACATCAGTGGTAAAGCTATTTTTCACCAGTGATTAAATTGTTACAAGCTGTTCAGAGGTTTTTTATCTCTATAGTAATTGCAAGCAAGGCAAATAGTAGCAAGAGAGTTGCTACGTAGTATTTGTAATCTAATAGTTAGTAATCAGAAGATTACTGATAAATAATAATACCCAAACAAGCAGAAATGTTCTAATTCAAAATCTCAAATGCAACTGTGACTGCAACATTATTGTTTAGAACATAATATAAGTTGTGGAGGGAGTTAGAGAAATAATGTTAGATAGCAAATTAAATCTAATTGTTATGGTTAACTTTCGATTCTCTTTGAGCAGACATATTCTTTCTTAAAGAAGAAAGCTCAGGGTAAACGCTCGAAGGGTTAACTAAGGCCTGTATTTGTGCTTCTTTTTCCTTTCGCTTGGCTATTTATTTTAAGACATTCTGGCTAGCCAAACCACAGAAAATAGAACATCATTTTTAAAAATCTTTTCCTGTTTACCAAAGAATAAAACTGAAATGCAACATTAATCTGCGGGACACTAAGCTTTAGTTTTCTCTAATTTCTCCAGCTCTCTTCTGTCAAATAGACGAATCAAAGAATTTGGCCTGAAAGATATATTCTGTTCAGTGATTTTGCTGAAGTAGGAATTAGAAGCAAGGGAGCATAGATCTGTGTACCAAGTCAATATATATAAAGACCTACGAAAATAAAATAATAAATATTTGACTGTTACAGGGCAGAATTAAGAAAAGTGGGTGTGGCTAGTTGACAAAGCCTAACGAGGCAGAAATGGGTCCATTCTAGTCTCCCACATAAACTCAAACAGATAGCATATAGCTGCTGTAATATTTAAAAAGGCCTAAAAGCTAGTGAATTGAGATTTCACTGAAAATTAGGCCATGAAACATCTTAATATACGTAGGAAAATCCCTGGCATAAAGAAAGATACACATAAAGACCTGAAAATAAAATAATATATATATATATATATAACTGTTATTAAATATTTTTTTAAAAGGGAATATTAAAAACTAATTCAAACTGTATAAAAAAAGAAAGAAAGATCAAAGAGAAAGCTAAAAGTGCAGGAAGGGGAAAAAAGAAAAATGTTACACATGGGTAGCTTCTAATCTTTTTGACATCAGTTATAAGTACAGTTATAAATTTGTCCCTTACTCTATGGTTACACCATAAGTGCCTTCCTTCTTTAATCTATCCTGTTTAATTGTCTAAACCATAAATCACAAATTTATATTTTTCTTTTTTACATAAAAAGTCTACAAGGGGTTTCCAGTCAGCAATAAATGTAATTATTTGTCTTTTCCCTGATCAAAGACGTCAATTTAGCCATGTCAGCAAGTTCCATCATCATTCCAGCTGTTTATTCATCAATCTCAAAAGAAAAATGTCTGGATATAATTGGATATTAGTCTTTAAAATCCTCTGAATCAGGTTATGCATATATTTAAATCCAGAATTTTCTAGCTTTTTTACAGTTCCATCAAACATGTGGAGTTGGAGACAAAATGTCCCTTCCTGTTCCTCACATTTGCTACATAATTTGAAGTGACTATATACATTCTAAACCAGTGATGGTGAACCTTTTCGGCACCAAGTGCCGAAAAGGGAGTGTGTGTGTGCTTCATGCATGTGCACACTCATCTGCACCGCAACCGAGAAGAGGAGCTGCCCAGGGTGCATGCACGAGCCCAAAAATAAACTTCTGGTTTCCGGCACGTTCACGTGCGCTGGCCAGCTACGCTTACTAGTTTCTGGCGTGCATGCGTGTGCGATGATCAGCTGACCGGCTCATAAGCTCACACAGGAAAACAGAAGACCAGCTCTTCCAGTTTCCAGCACTGCTGCACGCAAAAAGGCCAGCTGATTGTCATGCGAACATGCATGGCAGAAACTTGGAATAGGAACGGCGACGCCACGCATGCCAGGCGACATGGCTCTGCGGGCCACTTTGGGTATGCATGCCATAGGTTTGCTATCACAGTTCTAGACAATTTCTCTGGTAACATATACAATATCAATAGTACATCATTTAAAATATTCTCTTTAAGATTATAACAACATAATTTCAATTCTTTCTTTCTTTCTTTCTTTCTTTCTTTCTTTCTTTCTTTCTTTCTTTCTTTCCTTCCTTCCTTCCTTCCTTCCTTCCTTCCTTCCTTCCTTCCTTCCTTCCTTCCTTCCTTCCTTCCTTCCTTCCTTCCTTTCCCACCCATCTTGTATCCAATGACTCTGGGGGGCTTACAACATAGAAACAGTGAAAAACACTAAAATCATACATTGTAAAAAAAATACAGCAGATAAAAAACATTAACAGATGAAATTGTAGATACAAGATGGTAAAGAGGGGAGCCGGACACATCGGGGTGGGGGAAGTGGGGTGGATTTTAATTAGTCAACCACCTTCAGTATGAAGCTCCCTCATTGGGTCCCCAAGCCATTCTGTTTAATCTACTATTTTCACATTTTTGTGAAGATATTTGTCTTTTATTTATTAGTCTTGAAATTTGCTAATGCATCATATTCTTCTAATCTGCCCATTAATATTTCATATACATTCAAGGTATCTTCCATACCCAACACCAAACCATCTGCAAAAACTCTTACTTCTAACCTCCTTTTTTAACCTTTAATCTCACAATCCTCTCTTCTTGTTTTCCATCTCTATTTGGTATTTCAGGAACCAAAATAAACAAGACAGAAGACGATCGGCACGATATTCCTTTTTGTATATCATAGGGTTTGTTAGATCTGAATTGACAATTATTTCTGCTTCCTATGAAGCATAAAGCCATTTCATGAATGGCTTAAAAAAAAACCCCATTCATTCCAATTTTGTTCCAAAAGTCATACTTTCCAAAACCTTGAACAAGAAAGCCCAGCTTAAATTATCACAGGCTTTCTCTGCATCTAAGAAAAATCAAGGTGGCTTGTTTTTCATTATGTTGATCCAGATATTCCAAAATGCCCAAGATACTTCTAACATTGTTCTTTAATTAACTTTTTAAAAAATCCACGTTGATCGTCATGCATAAATCTTTCAAAATTATTTTCAGTCTATCAGTTAGAATTGTTGTGAAGAACTTATAGTTATTATTAAATAATGTTATCTTGTTTCCCCTAAAATAAGACACCCCCTGATAATAAGCCCAATCAGGCTTTTGAGCTAAAATAAGACCCCCTTCCCGAAAATATTTAACTGCAGGTGCAGCCAGTTCCCGCTATTTCCTCTGATTAGGGTTAGGGAGACAGAGCTAGAAATCAGGTAAGATGGCAAGGGGAGCCCGTCTTGCTCCACACGCCCAAAATAATAAGACATCCCCGAAAATAAGGCCAAGCACTTATTTTGGGGTTCAAAAAAATATAGTATATACATGATTTTTAATTGGGGTTTATTTTTTAACGATTAGGGCCAAATTGTTTAATATGTTTTTAAAATTGCTTTTAAATTTTGTATTGGGTTTGTTTATTGTTGGCTATGCACCGCCCTGAGTCCTTCGGGAGAAGGGCGGTATAGAAAGAATAATAATAGTAGTAGTAGTAGTAGTAGTAGTAGTAGTAGTAGTAGTAGTAGTACAGGGTCTTATTTTCGGGGAAACACAGTATCAGCCTATAGATTCTTGTTAAAATCAAATCTTGTCCTTCTGTAGATATTAATGCAGTATTGGCCTCTTTGGCAATTTTCTGGCAATTTTCCTCCCTGTGGTACAAACTTCATCGTGTTTTTTAAGGGTTGTAAAAGTTTATCCTCAAAATATTTATAAAAAGAATCTGATAATCCATCTGGTCCAGGCACCATTCCTAGTTTTTCTTTTTAATATTTTCCTTATTGTTATACATCTATTTGTAATTCATCTTTGTTCCTTCTGTAGATATTAATGCAGTATTGGCCTCTTTGGCAATTTTCTGGCAATTTTCCTCCCTGTGGTACAAACTTCATCGTGTTTTTTAAGGGTTGTAAAAGTTTATCCTCAAAATATTTATATTTATATATTAATATTTTTTTTATTGTTATACATCTATTTGTAATTCATCTTTGTTCCTAAATGTGAGTTCAGCGCAACAGGCTTCTTAATGATCAACCAAAAATAGCGGGAGTTTTCATAAAAAAATAGATCCTGAATATTTGTAGCCTATATGGACAAAGCGAAAAACCTAGTGTATTTTGTAGGAATGCAGTAATGAAGTATCTTGGCTATCATTTCTCATGTAGATTTTCTGGTTTAGGAATAAAATATATATAACTGTTGACTTGTTGCATTGGCTTTTCTTACTTCCATTAACTTGGCATGGAAACTATGGAAACTCTTGTCTTTTCAATGTTTTGTTTGTGCTTCTGCTTGCCTTTCAATGTTGGTTATACAAGTCAACTCACAAAATGATTTTATTATTTATTTACTTACTTACTTACTTACTTACTTACTTACTTACTTACTTACTTACTTATTTATTTATTTATAATGATGCCCAACTTACCAGTGAAAGTCACCAAGCTCAGAGAACACTAAGGACCCCACAGTTCAACTCTGAGCTACAAATACTCTTTATCATTGACAGTGATAGAGAAGTAGTTTTGTAAAATTAATTTACTTCAACAAGCAAATTTATAACATAGTAATAGTAATATATCTACTCATGGAAAAAGTTTGGCCCTAGAAAAATTCCACAAAGCTTCATCTATTGAAATGATGCATTTTCCACCCATTCTCATGTGAACCAAGCAGTAAAAAAGTTGTTTTAGCAAGTTTATAGCTTAAACAACAGCAATATCCTTGCAATCTCCATTGCAGTATCTACTAAATGAGCATGTCCTTGTCAGTCCAAGTTTGAAAAAAGGCGAAATCTTTCTATTTCATTCCATGGCTTGTTCAGATCCGAGAAAGTTGAGTTTGTGAAAACCCTGGTGCTCTCTGAGCTTTGTTGTTTGCTTGCAGAGATTTCAGTCCTGACTGGGTAACATTATTATTGCTAGTGAGTGTGGGGTTTTCTCCCTGTTTATGTACTGTGGCTAGCCCTGCTTTTGTTGATGGGGCTGTAGGTTTCTTCAATAGTTCCCTTGGTAAGGATATTGTTTTCTGCTTTATTGTTTGTCTGATGCTAATCCCTGCTTATCTTGCTGTTGCTTGCTGGAGAGAATGTGTTGTGGTCCTTTTGGTTTCAGTTTTGAGTTGAGTCTTCATCACCCCCTCCCCCCCCCCACACCTCTAAAAGGGTAAACATAGCTCTTGCAAAGTCAACCTTAAGCCAGACCTGATGATTTTATTTGCTTTTTTGGAAAGGTTAATTGAAGATCAATCAGAAATTTTAGAAATGAAAAAAGAGTGCTGTCTACTAGTATGTACTAAAAGGGTCGAGGTAAAAAGCCTATCAGAATATTTCCTTCCTTCCCTCACACTTCTCTCTTTTTAAGAGGATTACAATTTTCGGAGCTATTGAGCATACAAAGTCCCCATTGAGTGCTTTTTTGGGATTTTTTTTTGTTTAGATTTTTTAAAAAATCATTTCTCCAAACCATACATAATCTATCAGCATACTGGTATTTCTCCTTGTTTCTTAATGGTGTCAGTGAGTTTTATTTACTCCAGGGAAAAGAGATAAATAAATAGGTGAAGAAATTCTTTAGAAAGTGAAGTTTGCATTTTCTCCCTGGACTGCTAATAACTATTTATGTAATATATCCAAGTTTACAATATGTGATAAGCTATATTTCAAATGTTTCATATAGAGTTGCCTAAAGTAACAAATCCTTTATTTATAGCCCAGTTGAAAATTGATAGCAGCCCACAGATCAACAGCTATAGTTTTCAATTTTTTGGCAGAAAATCATAATGCAGCCGAATTTTTTTTAAAAGATGCACTTTGTGTATATATCAACTGATTCTTGTGGCGTTACTAACTTTCTCCCCTGTCCATTGCAATTCAGTGGTTTGTACTGAATTTAATTATTTGTGCTCTATCTTCGATTGTAATAAAAATTGCTGTTAAGCCAATATAACTTTGAGACATCAAAAATTCAAAAAATATTAGCCCCAGATGCCTGGTCTTGTTCTATATGAACAAGAGTCCTCACAGGTATGGAGAGCTAACAGAGAACTTGTGCATACTTATATTCTTACACCGGAGGTGGGTTTCAGCAGGTTCTGACCAGTTCTGGACCGGTAGTGGAAATTTTGAATAGTTCGAAGAACTATTCAAGTAAAAATTCTGTAGTAGAATTCTGTAGTAAAAATTCTGACTGGTCCCACCCCCATCTATTCTCTGCCTCCTAAGTCCCAGCTGATTGGGAAGAAATGGGGATTTTGCAATATCCTTCCCCTGGAGTGGGGTGGGAATGGAGATTTTACAATATCGTTCCCCTGCCACGCCCACCAAGCCATGCCACGCCCATCAAGCCACATCCACAGAACCGGTAATAAAAAAATTTGAAACCCACCACTGTCTTACACATACTTTAGTATACAGCTTCATTGAACCCGGAGAATATAAATATATAGACTCATTCCCCTTCTCTTCTGTATAATTTACGTAGTAATGACTACATAACAAAGCCTTGTTCAAAGAATGGCATAATGAATGAATGTCATACAAAAGTGGTGAACTGCATTTTCAATGCATTTCCCTCTAGAAATAGATGTGTATCATCTTAACTGTTGTTTTTTTCTTCTTCTTTTGTCACATCTTTTTAATTTGCAAGTGTGTGTAAATAGCAGCAAGCAAATCTGCAGTTTGTATTTTTGGCTCACTATGATTCTCTCTTGTATTTCTGAACTGCTACATTTCTTCAAATTTCCATTAAGGAAAAACCAAAATTGGGAGCCTTCATCTCTGACACCAAAAACAATACTGTAGCCTCTTATTAGCCTTTACTCTGTAGGTCTCATCTAATAAAACATTATAGAATATTGAACCATCGACTAAGTTTCTCTGAGAGTTTTTTTATACTGAGTTCTGTTAGTAGAGTGAGTTCAGGCAAATGCAGGATATGAAGACTTCACTGTTTTGAAGTAGTCTAGAAATGTGTTTTGATAGAAGTTAAATATTTAATATCATCTGAAGCTAGAACTAGAAGACAGTAGGTGGGAATTTAAAGTTTGATAGTGAACTTTTAAGAAAAATAGTCTACAACTTCTCATTTTGGTTCCAGATTTTTCATCTAAATTTCAAGAGGATTATTCCATTATATTTCTTATGCAGGGGAACCTAATTTATAAATAGATATATTTGAAGCAGTCTTCATAATCAAGGAAATGTGTCTATCCTAAACTTCCTTCTGTTAGCTTTGTCAGACAGACTAGTAGTACAATTGGATCAAATTTCTGCATTAGCAGTAGATTTTCTCTAAAGGTTCAGAGAAAAAAGAAAAACCAGAAACCTTAAGTCATAAAGACATCCTGTCTCATTCTGAAAGGAGATCCCTGTGCTTAATTAAGTTCATAAATTAGCAGTAGCTATAGCAGCCCTACTTTGCCACCAAACGGAGGTAATGTAATCTCAGCAATCTTTTCTGCTGTTGTAATGGATCCCAACTATCAATTAATATGCCCTTGAGCCTTTCCATTTGGTAGCATTATGATCGTGAAGAAGCTGATGTGCAGACAAAATTGACATAAGAGTGCTAAGCTGTGAAATTATTAATAGCCTAAGAATTATAGCAGGTTATTTCATTTTTTTTTTCTGGTTATGCTCCATTTTTTTTCATCCATGTTCTCATATTTAGAGTCCCCCCTGCTCCAACAGAGGCCTCTGGAGATACACCTACTTCACATCAAACATCTGGGGAAATGGCAGCGTTGACAAGTGATGCTGAGCTCAACAACCCTTGAAGTGGACTGCCTAGGAATTGTACTGTGTCCATAAATGTTGAGTGCATTACATTCAGAGGAACTGTAAAAACGTGCAAAACAGTACACTTTCCCATTTACATGTTCAAGAAAAAACAGAAAGCAGAATAACAGAGTTGGAAGGAACCTTAGAGGTCTTCCTCGGGCAGGAAATCCTACACCACTTCAGACAAATGATTATCCAATATCTTCTTAAAAACCTCCAGTGTTGGAGCATTCACAACTTCTGGAGGCAAGTTGTTTCACTGATTCAAACTGTCAGGAAATTTCTCCTTAGTTCTAAGCTGCTTCTCTCCTTGATTAGTTTCCACCCATTGCTTCTTTTCCTGCCTTCAGGTGCTTTAGAGAATAGTTTGACTCCCTCTTCTTTGTGGCAACCCTTGAGATATTGGAAGAGAACTCTAAATTTTTATTAGCCCATCCAGCAAAAATGGTGCTACACCAATAAAGATATATTCTAGCTACTATCACCTGAAAAATAAATGAAGGAAAAGTTAAAAACTGTTCTTTGTATCAAATTAGTTGAGCCTATATCAGGGGTGAAACCCAGCAGGTTTTGACAGGTTCTGAAGAACTGGTAGCGGAAATTTTGAGTAATTCAGAGAACCGGCAAATACGAACTCTGGCTGGCCCCAGAGTGGGGGCGGGAATGGAGATTTTGCAGTATCCTTCCCCTGGAGTGGGGAGGGAATGGAGATTTTGCAGTATCCTTCCCCCAGGAGTGGGGAGGGAATGGGGATTTTGCACTATCCTTTCCCTGCCACACCGACCAAGCCATGCCCACAGAACCGGTAGAGAAAAAAAATGGATTTCTCCACTGGCCTATATATTCTTACTGAAAGATGGGAATGAAAGGCAAACAAAAAGTTGAATAGATGTCACCATGCCAGTTTAGTTTGCTTCCCACATCCCCTCGTCTTTGATGTAAATCCTGACAGGCTTTGTGACTAAGCTCTTAATACAGAAACCTGTTATACCTTTTAAGGATATAATTATCAGCTTTGCTTATTATATGCTTTTACCTAAGACTGGGATTTTTATGTGAGTGTGTTCCCGAGCTTTTTGATTGTGTCAAGGAATTGAGATCCATTGCTGGAAATTTTTAAGAAGAGATTGAACAGCCATTTGTCCGGAATGGTGTAAGAGGTTGGACTAGAAGACTTCCAAGGTCTTCCAACTCTGCTATTCTATATTTTACATTGTCCATTCTAATCTTTTAAATAATAATAATAAAAAGAATCAGCAATACAACAAGAACTCAAGAACATGTGCTTTTGGTAAAAATAACAGACAAAAATAGTAATTGGGACTGATGCACTGAATGTCACCAAAGCCAAACTAAACCAAACAAATGGACAAGGGTTGGAATAATATAATAACACACACACACACACACACACACACACACACACACACACACACACACTCAATACATAGCTTCGGGGTAGATTTGTTTTATTCTCCCTTCGAAACATGATTTCATTTATAAATATATAACTACGGGTATTGTTAAAATGGTAGAGCAGCTAGCGTGCAGGGAGCAATCCTCAAAGATGAGGATTGTAGTAAATCTTGTTCTGCTCATATCTATGAATCTTAGGTGAAAAGCTCTCAAGGTTGAATTCTACCCAGGATGCTTAAAGGGCAATAGTGACAATTTGATTATGGCTTATTGGTTGAAGATACATCTGAAAACTCTTGAAAAACAGGCATTTCTAGAATAGAGACCATAGCCATGAAAAATATGTGATCGTGATTCTTGTCCATTTCAGGCTAGTCAGACTGCATTTGGAGTATTGCATCCAGCTCCTTTCTAGAAGGACAATGACAAACTAGGAGAGCAAACAAGATTATGAGGGATCAGAAAGAAAAAAGTATAACAAATGATTGGCAGTATTAAGTATATTTAGCCTGAAGATGAGAAAACTATGGAAAGACAGGATAACTGCCTTATCTGAAAGACGGTCATAGGCAGAATTGTTTAGAGGCATTCCAGAAGATTGGACAAGAAACAACAAAATTAAATTATAAGAAAGTAGATTTGTGCCAAATAACCAGAAAAAAGTATCTATGGAGATCTCAGTCATCCAGGTCATGGTTATCCCAGAGGTGCTTTAAAAAAAAAATCACTTCTCAGCCAAGAAACTTCTTCAAAACCTGGATGAGAAGTGAAATGTCTTCAAGGGAAAAATGAAGTCCAGTTGCCTTTTGAAAAAAGCACCTTTAGGACATGAAGAAAAAATCTTAATAGGCTCTATTTGACAACAGGATACCTTGGGAGTATTGGACTCTTTAAGTGGAAAATTCAGAACCTTGAAGAGACACAATTGCCTGCTGGCAAAGATGCTGAAGGAGTTGATTCTGGATTGGATGATTTTCAAGATCCTTTCCAATTCTTATATTCTATGATTCTTTGATGCAGTATTAATAACACAATTGTAAAGTGTTGTAGTTTTATTGCTATTTATATTTTAATGAATCAGGCAGAAGGTAGTTGCTTTTAGTGTTTGATTGTAATAAAAATGAAAAATATATATCCTTAAGAAATAATCTCTCAGATTCTCAAATTAAATATATTGCATTGTAAATTCTTTTCTTCTTTATGATTATATATATCAAGCATTTGTCTGTGAATTTATTCAGAAGGGTGCTGAATATGAACCGAGTGTATGAGTAAGTGAAGAATTAAAAATAATACTGGAAAATCTGTTGGAATTCATGTTTAGTTTTTAGAGTTGAATCAATGCAATTTAAATCAGTCATAATATTAATATTAGTCATAACATTAATTTAAATCTCACCTATTTCATTGAGGAAACCCTAACCCTCTGGTTGTGAGAATGCCTATGTGACTGCAATAGGCTAAAGATCCAGGTTGTAAAAAATCAAATGTCCACCAGATAACAGAGTAAGAATAATTCTACCACTTTGCTGATACCTTGTGGTCAATTGGGATTTTTGCAGCCTGGATCTGATAATTTAAAAGCTAACCCCTGGATTTGGGGGTGAGGGGAATCATTACTGTGAAATACACAGCATGCTTTACAAATGATATTCAGGATTATGAAAATTGGATATATATATAATAAACTATGATACACATTATGTATATGTTGCATAAATGAATAAGTAAACGTGGTTACAGTATTGCTATTTGTAAAATATACTTTAATGAAACAAATCTCAGGGTGATATAATACAATCATCAAGTCCATCTTAAATCATTATGTGTTAATTGTAGAGCTCAATGTTTCTGAATTTCTCATTTAAATATATAGTAGATTCCTTTATATGCTAAAGTGTTAAAATAACATTTAATTGGAGCGAAAATAAAACCTAAGTTCTTTCACTGTATTAAAAAAAAAAAGGAATGAAAAGCAAACTATTTTTTTTTAAATCAAGGTTATAAAATATTTTGGAATGCATGTAAACAACAAACTGGTAAAATAAAGTATCTAATTTTATAAAGTGTGCAGTTTCCTTGATAAATCAAACACTCTCAGAAGTAACTGTAATCTGAAGCTACTCTCATACATGTATACAAATTCTATTCAAAAGTCAAAGCTTTACGAGACTAAAAGACAAGTTCAAATGGAAAAATCTCTATCAGAATAATCTTACAAATGATGCGATTAATCTGCAGATTAAAAAGCTTTTATAGCAATAGCATTTAGATTTATATACCACTTCACAGTGCTTTTTAGCCCTCTCTAAGCAGTTTAGAGTCAGCGTACAGCCCCCATCAATCTGGGTCCTCATTTTACCCACCTCAGAAGGATGGAAGGCTGAATCATCCTTGAGCTGGTAAGGGTCGAACTCCATACAGTGGGCAGTGAGTTAGCCTGCAATATTGCATTCTAACTACTGTGCTACCACAGCTCTTCCTATATATTTATGTATATACAAAATTCTCTCTCTCTCTCTCTCTCTCTCTCTCTCTCTCTCTCTCTCTCTCTCTCTCTCTCTCTCTCTCTCCATCCATCATCTATCTATCTATCTATCTATCTATCTATCTATCTATCTATCTATCTATCTATCTAATTAATATGTAAGAACATATCTAGAGACATCAACTTGGGTAGATAAAATGGTGGTAGAATAATCAGCATTTTAACTCAAGCCTAACAGAAGATCATTGTGGGACTTTTATGACTGAAAATGGATGATTCTTATATCTGCTCTTATTAAAACCCTGTAGCCAATCTATATTAGCATTTGCACTGATTTGTGATCAGGATCCTTACTTAAGATTGTCCCATATGTTCCTTTTGCCCACCTGTTACTCTGCTTTTACATCTCATTGAGGTACTCGTTGTTACCGTTGGTTGCACAGTTGACCAGACATTTAGACTGGATTCGGCATTTTTGTCCCCCTACTGAGTCCTCCCCAAGGACCTGGGTTAGCCAGATGTAGCATTATTACTATTAATTATCTGTGGGTAATCTACTGTACAGTTAGATTCACAGTCTGCGGCTGGTGGAAACTTAATAATTCAAGTCCTAACCAAGGACTTAAGAATTATTGAGGTATAATATTGAAGCATATTGGCAATTGCAAGCAGGGTGGTTTATTATTACAAGATGGTTCCACTGCATTTTTAGAACTTGAATTGTTTTACCTGTGTATAATTTGTAGCCAATTTATGTAATTTCTGTGATGTATTATACAGTACTTGGTTCTATAAATATCAAGAAAACTGTTAATGTAGGATTAAAAACAATTCATGGGATGTAATACATATACAGAACTTATAAATAGATCCAATCACAATTTTCAGCTCTGTAATCCAATCACAATTTTTAGCTCATTCTACTTGCAATGCCTATCTCCCACAAGAAAATGGCCAGATGGAAAATGATCTATAAAGTTTGTTTTTTTTCCAGTGACCTTGTTCTGTCTCCCAGATGTGAAGGGGAAGAAAGAAAGAAAAAGGGCAGTCAGGTTGGCTAGGATTGAAAGCACATAAATCACTTGCATAAAAACACAATCAGGCAGAAAAATATTACAGTCAAATATAGTTAGGAAAGTTCCTTATCAAAAGCCAAAATGCATGATCCTTGTTGAGAAATACCTTGTCAAGAGGTATCTGAATCTTATGATCTGTTTTTATTTTTGAAAAGAAAAAAAAAGATGAAATCTCATTATAGCTATATTGCCACTCTGCCAGTTCCTCTTGGTTAAACTTGCTTCATATTCTAACAGGAGCAATATTCCCGTCATGAAAAATTACTCCTATTGGTAAAGGACATAACTACAGTAATCTTTTTGATGATGCATCCTGAGTTTTGCATCCTGACTTAGGACAATTCTACTCAAGCTATGGAGACAATGTTGTTTATACAGTGTAAGAGGTTTTTATAACAACAAATTATTATGCAATAAGAAAGAGAATCTAAAGTAGGCCATCAAGTATCTTGGTTATCAGATGAATCAAGATGAATCTGATAAAAGTGGTCATGGATATAGAAATTAATAATTATCATTCATAACTGAAAGGAATGATTTTGAGAGTATACGCAATAGAGTTATATATTATGGAAAGTGTGGGGTATAGATTTGCATTAAAAAATCGAAACTGGTACTGGAAGAATATATCTAAATCAGTGAGATACCTAAAGGATTCCATATAAGAATGGTAAGTAAAAGGTAATACAGAGAAAGCTTTTAGCCCCAATACAAATAATGCAATAATTCTGGAAGGAATGTAAATAGAAAGATACATTTCTTCATATCTAGTGGGCCTGTGAAAAAAGTTGTATCATTCTGGCAGAAATATTTCAGAAAAGTAGTATCTATAATTAAACAAAAAGTAAAATGTGTCCCTGAATTGCATATTTTAGAGGGAGAGCTTGGTAAACTGATTAATAAAGAAGTTAATAATATTCCTACCCTTAACAGTCAAGTCTATAATAAATCAATCAAATCTTTTCCACAATTCAGTAAATGAAAAACGGCATGAAAAATATGATCTAAAGCTATGGCTAAAAAAAAAAATTCACAGAAAATTCAACAGAAGGCCAGATCACTTTTTTTTTTAAACTGAAATAAGATGCTAGAATAGAATCTTTATTATGATCACTGACCAATGCATAAAATCCTGTGTGTTGAATGCATAATTGATATTGCTTAGCTAGATAGATGAACAGGTTTGTCAATGCTGGGCATTTTATATACTACATGTCAGGATTTAGCTACACTTAAGGAGATAGAGTCATTTGAATCTGAGAGTAAAGATTTTAAATAGAACTGTTCAGAGTGACCAAGGTATTTCATTAGATGTGGAATTAGCTCACCATAAGGTTCAGCATAAAATGGGCAATACAGAAAGGCATCTTTGGTGGCTTTTAAAACTCCTTCACTGCATGAGAAGAGTCATGATTTACATGGAATTCTTCTAAAACTGCTGCACTGAACTATGCTAAGATTAAGGCCCTCCTTAATTTAAAAACAGTGTTTTGCTTTAAATATTTAGCTCTATCAGTCCTGCAAAGGCTACTTAGAAATACATCTTTGACATGTTTGAATATACATGTCTTTGAGAAGCTGCTTGGTTGTCTCTACTATATGTTCTTTCACCAACATGCATACTTGGGTTAAGGAAAAACTCACATATTTGTATGTATTGCCATGAATCAGGAGGAGACAAATTCATCTGAAAAAGACTTGAGGACTTACACCTGCTGGGAGAAAGACCGGTTTAGTCCAATATGTGGTCATCTGCCAGGAGCTAAATTCTTACTAATGCCAATGTCAGGACCTAAGGTTGTGTTTGAAAAGCAACACAGGACTTACAATAATATATGACAATGTGGTGACAATGAAATATTCCAAATGCTGTGAACTTGTAATGTTCACAGTAATATAAAAATGAACCAAGATTTAAAGAGAAAGAAAGAATTTTCTTACATGCATTTGAATCAAAAGAATTAAAGCAATGGGATTTATTTTATTTTATTTTGTTGAATTTGTTATGGCTGCCGGCTACAACAAGCCAATCGAAAATAGCCCATCTTTAAAAGCTTAGTTAGAAGATAGGCATGTTGCTGTTGCTGCTGTTGTTTTTTTACTGTAGTGGCTCACTTTTTCATTGCTTTCAATATATAATTTACATGCCTAGAGGTCTTGAATTCTGTGGATGCTAGTAGGGAATAGCCCCCAAATCCAACTATGTTGCTTTATTATGGCAGGGAGCGGGTATTCTTTGTGGGGATAAGGGTAGAGCTCGGAGGGTGTACGCCAAAATTATATAATCCCAGCAGAGTTGCCCAAAACATGAAGCCACTTAAAACAAGCAGGCACCTATATTGAGCAATTCCAATACAGAAAGATGCTTGGGACAGAAGATCACTTTAGTGACAATTGCTCATCAATTCATACAACAACGTGGGAGAAGGCAGTTATAAATGTATATTTTTTACCAAGAAAACCACATAGATGGGAAATGTAATTGATGATATTGAGCCAAATGATAGGCCCCCTCATGTAATATGGCACACAACATGTTACTGAAGAAGAGTTGAGGATCTTTTGGAGTATTAATAGTGTTTTATGACATAGCCAACATCTTTGGTATATTTAGTTGGTGATGTTGCCATGTAGGCAAAACTACAAAGAAAGAATTACAACAGGAACATAAAACATAAGAAACATAAACAAGGAAAATTTCAACCCACTGAAAGATGAAATGGATCAACTACTACACGTTTACATCTTATGCACCAGCAAGTTAAGGTGGACTGGAATTGGTCACTTTAGTGGGAAGATTGCACTGTTTATTACTCGTGACAAGAAAAACAAAGAAGGAACAGTGTTGTTTTCATAGTTAGGATAGGTATAACAAGAACATTCCTAGGCAACAATGCAGTCAATGACCTGAATAATATCAATTAGGTTTTGTGGACAGTCTTTTAATATGACAATTATCCAAGTTTATGCTCCAACCACTGAAGCAGAAAAAGAGGTTGATGAGTTTGATGATCAAAATTCAGTTTGAAATTGACAGAACATGCAAGTAAGATGTGCGACTTCTGATTGGAAACTGTAGTGCCAGAGTTAGAAATATTAAGTTAGACTGTATGGCCTAGGAAAGATTGTTTCTGACTTGGTCTTTCAAGAACCAAAATGATTCTTTCATATATAGATATCATTGGACGGAATACACAGAAATCAGGTGGACCATATTATTGATTCAAGAGGTTTTAACAGCAAAGGACTGGCCACAGACTGACAGTGGAAGAATTTACAAATTGTTAATGTGGAAATTCCATATTAAGCAGAGGAAGTTCAAACCAATTTCCACAATATGATTTTGCAAATATTCCTACTGTTTTCAAGAATATCAGGAATTGCTTTAAATTCCAAATTAAATGCTTCAATTTGCTCGGAACGTAATAGTTTAGGAACTAACGGAGTGATAGAATGAAGTTGTTATAAGGATAAATGTGAAAAGAAATGACCACAACTCAAGAAACAGAAAAAAGCAAACTGGATGTTAGAACAAATGATGGAAACTATTAAGAAAGGGGTGGGGGTGGGGGGAACCAAGACAGACAGAAAAACTCAGAAAGGAACTTTAAAAATTTCAGAGGGAATTTTTTTTGAAGAGACAAGAAGTAGTATTACAACAATATCTGTAAAGTGAGCAGAAATGGAAACAGAGAAGGAAAAAGAAAGACTTTAAAAACAACTCTGAACCTTATATTGGTATGTTAAAGCATACTAATGAACGGATAGTCATCCCTAATTACAAGAGCTACATACTAGCAGTTGAAGTCAGTTCAATGTTTAAGCCATTGCCAAGGCAGAGGTTCTCACTTCAGACACAAATATCCAGGCTCAAATTAGCATAGTTCAGACACATTGTGTGAATAGAGAGAGTCCTTGATTTACAATGACAATTGAGCCCAAAATTTCAATTGTTTTAATTGAGACATTTGTTAACTGAATTTTGCTCCATTTTATAACCTTCCTTGCCCCAGTCTTTAAGTGAATCACTGCAGATGTTAAGTTAGTGACACTAACTTAACATCTGCAGTTAATTAACATCTTAACTAACTTAGTTAAGTTTTTAAGTGAGTCTGGCTTTCCTGTTTGCTTGTCAGAAGTTCGCAAAAGGTGATCACATGACCCCGGGATAGGGCAACTGTCATAAATATTGCCAAACATCTGGGTTTCAATTACGTTACTATGGGGCTACTACAATGGTCATAAGTCACTTTTTTCAGTGCCATTATAACTTTGAATGGTTACTAAATGAGCTGTTGTAAGTTCATTTCATTCATTTCATTTCATTTATTAAATTTATATACCGCCCTTCTCCTGACGGACTCAGGGCGGTGAACAGCCAAAAATTAAAATACAAGCAATATAAAAGTTAAAATAATTTAAAACATAATTAAATCAATTTTGGCTTCCCCAAATTTAAAACTCCTCATAAAATTAACCCATTAAAATCTTCATTAAACCAGCCCGGCTTGCTGGAATAGAAAAGTCTTCAGGGCCTTGCAGAAAGTACGGAAGTCTGGGATTAATCATATTCCCAGGGGTAACTTGTTCCAGAGGGCGGGTGCCCCCACAGAGAAGGCTCTCCCCCTGGGGGTCGCCAGTCGACATTGCCTGACCGACGGCACCCTGAGGAGACCCTCTCTATGAGACCGTATTGGCCGGTGGGAGATTATCGGTGGCAGAAGGTGGTCTCATAAGTACCCAGGACCTAAGCCATGGAGCGCTTTAAAGATGAAAACCAAAACCTTGAAGTGCACCCGGAAGACCACTGGGAGCCAGTGCAGCTCGCGCAGGAGAGGTGTCACATGGGAGCGCCAAGTCGCCCCCATAAGTTGAGGACTGCCTGTATTAAAGTCTTTGGAGAAGTTTATAATGATTGGAAGGGTGCAGGGAAAGAGAAGATGACCAACAATAGTGTGCATAGATGTCATTGATTGATTGATTGAGTGAGTGAGTGAGTGATTGATTGGTTCAATATATATGCCACCCTTTTCTAGAGACTCAGGGCGGCTTACAATGCATTAAGCAATAGCCTTCATACTTTTTGTATGTACCTGCTTAGTAGGGCTTTCGGGCCCCCTTAAGTGGTGTTCTTTTTTATACAAATCAGCTTATTGCCCCCACAATCCGAGTCCTCATTTTACCTACCTTGAAAGGATGGAAGGCTGAGTCAATCTTGAGCCTGGTTAGATTCGACCTTGTAGTAATTGCAGGCAGCTGGTGCTATTTAACAGCACTTTAGTCTGCTGCGCCACCAAGGCTCTTGATTGTAACAATGATAGACCAAATTCAGGCTATATCCTCATTTGGTCGCTAAGAATCAAATCAATTGATGTCATATAATCAATCAATCAAGTAGAGAGCAGACTGAATTATTTCAGGATTGTTCAACTTTTTCCATGCTGAAAAAGTTGCATCTGCTTTTTGAGGGACTTAACTAGACTCCATAATAGTCAAAGCCAAGACAAGCACCATGTTTTATTTAACTTCACTTATGTTTATTTAACTATTTCAATACATATAATTCATAATTCATTACTAATGGATGAAGTACTTCTGTGTACTTTTCTGACCCCAGAAAAAGATCCAGTTGCTTTAAGAAATGGCAGAAAGATCCCAACTTGGCACCTAGGCTGCATAAACTAGTTCTAGGCTGCATAAACAGAGGGATAGAATCAAGATCATGTGAAGTATTAGTACCACTTTATAAAGCCTTGGTAAGGCCACACTTGGAATACTGCATCCAGTTTTGGTCACCACAATGTAAAAAAGATGTTGAGCCTCTAAAGAGTGCAGAGAAGAGCAACAAAGATGATTAGGGGACTGGAGGCTAAAACATATGAAGAACGGTTGCAGGAACTGGGTGTGTCTGGTCTGATGAAAAGAAGGAGTAAGGGTGACATGATAGCAGTGCTCCAATATCTCAGGGACTGCCACAAAGAAGAGGGAGTCCAACAATTCTCCAAAGCACCTGAGAGTAGGACAAGAAGCAATGTGTGGAAACTAATCAAGGAGAGAAGCAATTTAGAACTGTGGAGAAACTTCCTGACAGTTAAAACAATTAATTCATGGAACAACTTGCCTCCAGAAGTTGTGAATGCTCCAACAGAGCTTTTCCAACAATGGAAATGTTTAAGATGATGTTGGATAACCATTTGTCTGAAGTGGTGTAGGGTTTTCTGCCTAAGCAGGGGGTTGAACTAAAAGACCTCCAAGGTCCCTTCCAACTTGCTATTCTATTCTATTCTGTTCTGTTCTGTTCTGTTCTGTTCTGTTCTGTTCTGTTCTATTCTATTCTATTCTATTCTATTCTATTCTATTCTATTCTATTCTATTCTATTCTATTCTATTCTATTCTATTCTATTCTATCCTTTTGCACCTTGAAGTACCTTTTTGCCTTTCCATCCAAAGTGGTGCACCATCCCCATCATTTCCCTTTTTGTTTGTGATAAACGGAGTTGTGGTTGCTAGCTACCTGTCTGAAATATGGTCGCTGGGTTTATGTGGAAAGAAAAGGGCCGGTTTGGTGCTGTTGCCATGTGTCCTGCTTAACTTCAGGAAGCAATAGGAAGTATCTTGGTAAGCAAAAAAAAAAAAAAAAAAAAGGCTTCAGGAAGCATTATGAAAGATCCTCCTTCTTTTCAGTAACTACTCATTCTCCCTTTGTTGTGGCATTGACCATAATGAGCGGGTACCACAGTACTCCAATAAGTAATCTACCTTCACAATTTGCTTTTTGGAAGCACACGTAAATATACCCTTTTCTTTTTGTGGATTCTTTCTTTTTTTTTTCAAGCACTCAGTTATTTAACCAGGTAAATGTATGTTTATGAGTGATACGGATAATGAGCCCTTATCTCTAGGCACAGGGTAGGCTTACGAACCTGAACAATAGCCTTTGAAACCCCCTTCTCTCAATAAGGATCACTTGTCCAATTCAGGGACAGGAAATATTTAAATATATATATATGTACCATGTTTGTCCTGTAAGGTATCACTACCAACTATTTAAGAAGTGACATGTTTGAAATCTTGATCACCAACCGCTGCATTTCTTCAAAAGAAACATTGGGTGATTTTTAATAAATGATTGTTACTAGCATTAGTAGATGCTTTTGCAGATCCACTTTTCTTTATTGCTTTGTGGCTGTTCTGTGAATGCACATAATATTTTTATTTACTACTTGTAGTCAGGATGGAGGCTTTGATTGCGGAAGAAATGAATGCATCCAAAGTTCCTATTCTGTCTCTAGTTAAATAGCACACATGGATTTCAGGGACAGTGGGAACAGAAGAATGAACATTTCTACAACCCTACAGTAAATCTGCTGTTGTCAATGTCGACTTAAAGTATTGGATTGGGTTGGATTGACATCAGCTCCAAGTCCCTTTAACTACTCAGTATGAAATATGGGTTTGCTATAGGAGCAATTTCAGTCTCATGAAATTATTTTAGAGTTGGGATTTTTTTTCCTATGGAGGTTTTGGGTGATTCCCATTAGGATCTTTTATTCCCCAAGAATTAGTGCTCCCCAGTTTTGGCTTTCCGCCGCTCCCACTTAGGATGAAATCTTGTGTAGATATGTAGTACCCACAGCAGGGGTGAAATGCTCCCGGTTTGGACCAGATCGCTCAATCCGGTAGCGATGGAGGCAGGTGGTTTGGAGAACAGTAGCAAAAATCCCTGCCCTCCCCCATGCCCAGCTGAGCCGCACAATCATCAGAGGCTTTATTTTTTACTTTTAAAAGCATTTTTTCTACAGCCAAAAATGCTTTTAAAAGTAAAAAAAAAAAAACCTCTGATGATTGCGCAGCTCAGCTGGAATCGTCAAAGGCTTTTAAAAGAAAAAAAACCCTTTTTTCTTTTAAATGCCTCTGACGATTCCAGCTGAGTTGCCTGATCGGCAGAGGCTTTTTAAAAAACCTCTGCTGATCAGGCAACTCAGCTTGGATCGTCAGAGGCATTTAAAAGAAAAAAAGGGTTTTAAAAGTTAAAAAAAAAAAGAATTGGCCACGCCCACATTACCGGTAGTAACAAATTTTAGATTTCACCATTGACCCACAGCCTAACCACAGTAGGAACATGATTTTTAAAAAGTATTCTAGTTAGCAGATAAGAAACTAAGTCAAATAAAAGGAAAAATGTTCTTTGCATAATTATTTAGCGGACAAATGGTTCTTAATGAAAGGAATATATATTTCCCACCCAGTTTCATTTCTGAATGGAAAATTAGGAAAGGAAGAAAGAAAAAAAAATACAACTATTTTCAATTTCTTACTCATGACTGGGTAAAATTAGGACAATTTAGTCATGTAATTTAGTCAAGGTGTTGGTTACAACCTTTAAAGCGCTCCATGGCTTAGGACCCGGATATTTACGGGATCTCCTTCTGCCACTGATAGCCTCCCACCGACCAACATGCTCCCACAGAGAGGGAATCTTCAGGGTGCCGTTGGTCAAACAGTGTCGACTGGTGACCCCCAGGGGGAGAGCCTTCTCTGTGGGGGCACCCGTCCTCTGGAATGAACTGCCCCCAGGGATGCGTATGATTCCCGACCTGCGCGCCTTCCACCGTGCCCTTAAGACGCTCCTCTTCCAACAAGCTGGCCTGGCCTAATAAGGATTCAAAATGGGTATTTTAAATTTGGTGAGTTTTAAATCTGGGGGCCAAATTGTTTAATTCGTTTTTTTATGTGTTTTAGATTTTGTATTATGTGTCGTTTTTTATCTTGGCAGTACACTGCCCAGAGTCCTTCGGGAGAAGGGCAGTATAAAAATTGAATGAATGAATGAATGAATAAATAAATAATAATAGTAGTAGTAGTAGTAATAATAATAATAATAATAATAATAATAATAATAATAATAATGATGATGATGATGATGATGTATGTTTGCAAATTTGAGATCAGATTTTATAGCATTGCTATAAAATGTAATTGCATGAAAGTTAGGGGTTTGAAGACAATATTTAAACTAAAAGATCAAATAAGAAGACCTGTGGCACATAAGCCAAAGTGGCAGGGGGAGGGGGATAGATGGGCTCTTTTGTGTTCAATTTTGTGTTTATTTTGATGAGTTTATCATGTTATTTTGCCATCATATTTCTGAATTGCAGCATCAGTAGTTTCTTAAAGTAAGCGATATTTGGGGATGTTGAGTCATGAAATTCTTGTTCACAGTCCATGCCATATCCTAGATCTGTGATGGCGAACCTATGGCAAACCTATGGCATATGTGCCAGAGCTGGCATTTGGAACCACGTTGCCTGGCACGCATAGTGGTGCCCATTCTTCTGAGTTTCTGGCGCACACATGCACAATGGCCAGCTAGTCTTCTGGTTACTGGCATGCATGCGACAATCAGCAAGACTTCACACATGCAGCTGTGCCAGAAACCAGAAGATCAGCTGGTCAGCTGATCGTCCCCCACGCATACTCGCCAGTAACCAGAAGACTAGGTGGCTGGTGCACCTGCGTGCACCGGAAACCAGAAGTTTATTTCCTTACACACGCATGTACACTGGGCAGCTTCTCTTAGCACATATGCGCACTGGCCATGCCATTGACAGCCACTTCCTGGGATCCACGTTGGAGGCCGTTTGTGCTGGCAAACCAGCGCTGCCTCTTTGCCTGCGCTGCTGTCTCTGCTTGAGGTTTGCCTTATGGGGGTGGGAGAAAGAGGGGAATGCTCTTTGCAGAGGTGGTGGTGGCGGCTCCTCCTCCCCCTGCCAGCTTCGCTGTAAATCTCGGGGTTTGCCTTTGGGGGGGAAGAAAGGTCCTGGTTGGGGGCAAATCCTCTTTGCAGATGCAGCAGCAGCTCCTCCTCCTCCTCCCCTACCAGCCTCGCTGTAAATCTCAGACCTTACCGGGGGGAGGGGAGGAGAGAAAGGTCCTGGTGGGAGGGACGTCTGTGGTGCCAATGACTGCAGCCACGCTCTTGAAAAGCCCCGTTGCAATGCCGATCAGCGGTGTGCAAGGTGGTGGCCAGCATAAGAGAAATAGGATGCCAGACGCTCAGCTCTGCAGACCCATGGAGCCAGGGTGAGGGGCTTGCCCACATAATTTTGCTGGTGCCAATGCCTCTTTGCTGGCACAAACGGCCTTCCGCCGCTGCCTCTTTGCCAGCAAAGTTATGTAGGCAAGCCCTGCACCCCGCCAGCACAGACCATGCTGGAAATTGCCTGACCGGCTCCAATGGGGCTTCTCCAGAGTGCGGTTGCAGTCACTGGCACCATGGACATACCCCTCCCTCCAGGACCTTTCTCCCCCCGTAAGGCAAACCTCGAGATTGATGGTGGGGCTGGTGGAGGAGGAGGAGCTGCCGTTGCCTCTGCAAAGAGGATTCCTCCCCAAACAGGACCTTTCTCCCCCCTGTAAGGCAAACCCCAAGTTTTATGGTGAGGCTGGCAGGAGGAGGATGAGCCGCCGGTTTTTGGATTTGGAGAAGAAAGGGTTTTTGGGCGGCAGCGCTGAGATCCCCTCCCTGAATCAAAAAAGTGCACTGCATTTCAGGCGGCGGATCTGGCCTTCTGTGGAGAAGGAGGAGGAAGGCGTGCAGTTCTGCAATATGCACCAGAGAACCACAGAGGAAAATGTTTTCCAGCAAATCCAAAAACAGAGCACACGGCTGGTTGCGTTCTCCTCCTTCTCCGCAGACTCACTTTCTCTTTCCTCCTGGCCAGATCTGCCACCTGAAATGCAGTGCACTTTTTTGATTCGGGGAGGGTATCTCAGCACTGCTGGCAGAAAACCCTTTCCTCTCCAAATCCCAAAATGAGGTATGCAGAGGCCAAAAAAGTACATTGCATTTCAGGCCTCTGGGGGAGGAATTGAAGCCTGCCACTGGCTGCTCCTGCCACTGAGTGAGAAGCGGTAGCATGAGAAGCACCAGCGGCGATGGGGTGGCAATGGAAAGGATGGGTGTGCTGGGGCTTCAATCTCCCCCCCACAGGCCTGGGTCCATGCCAGAAGCCTGCTCATGTGGGGAGACAGGGAAGCCCCGGCTTGTCCAACCTTGCAGCCACCACCCTATTGCCCCTGAGGGCGGCGGTTCTCGCATTGCTGCAGAAGGCTTGCCAGGAAGCCCAGCACCCAGGAGGGAGGAGCCCAGGCAAGGCTGCATGTTTGGAGCTTCCCCAGCCAGGGAACAGCTGTCTCGCCAGGGAACAGTACGGTATACCGGCCCCCTTGGAAAAAGTGGGGGTGCATGTGCGGGAGGACGTATGCACAGTGCAGGGCACATGCATGGGGGGGAGGGTCAAGTGCGCAAATGGGGTGCGTATTGCATTATGGGTGCTGGCACACGAGCGCGCTCTGACTTTTGGCACGCAACGCCAAAAAGGTTTGCAATCACTGTCCTAGACTAATGATTATAATTTTGGTTACTTTGTTTCCTGGAGGAAGAAAACTGGGGTCAGCTAAGGCCTGGTGGGGGTGGCAGGGGTAGGCGGGAGCGCTGAGCAGCTAAAAATGGCTGACCTGGGGAGGAGGTTAGTAGATGGGGGGTGGGAATTACAACAGAGGAAGTTAAAGCAGGGCAGAAGAACATGACCATGAGATGCTGGGATAAATGCTGGCCAGTCACCGATCTCCCAAATGTGACTGTGGGGCACTAAAACGGACAGAACTTCAAGCACCAGTCATAACTACCATTCATTCAGCATTGCAATTTCACTGAACAAATGGTCGTCACCCAAGGACTACCTGTATTTAATACAAGTATTACTTTCTCACACAAACACAAAGCCAGAATAGTGTACATGATGTGGTCGGTTCCCCTCCATATAGTAAGATAAAATCAAGATTATACATAGATATAGCCTTAATCTATTTACAACTAGTCCTCAAAGTTCCAGTCACTGCAATACCTCCTCGTTCATGTGATCACAATCTGGGCTCTCTGGTGCTCAGCTCACAATTATGACATTGCAGGGAGCCACAGTTATATGATCGCCTTTTGCAACCTTTCCTGGTGGCTCCCCAGAAGCAAAGATAATGGGGAAGCCGATAAGAAAGGTCACAAGTTGCTTCGGTAAGTCGCTTCTGCTTTTTCTGTCACACACAACATTCCCTCCCCATGCTTCTACTCAGCCTGTGTGGATGCTCGTATGACTCATGCACGCCCTGCCCTGCCCACCACCCCACCCCACTCTACTCTTGCATGGCACCCTTGTGTTCCTTACCTGGGACTCCCATCACTTTCTGTTTAACAAGTTGCACATCATGGGCTTTTTTTTTTTTTGAATCAAGTTTTATTCACACACACACACACACACACACACACACACACACATTCACCCGCATATTTTATGAACAGAGTATTGGCCATATCATCATGGCCTAGAGGGCATCTAGGACTGCCTGGGATTGCTGTCACTAAGCAATGTGGACAAGTCTTCTCATGTTTAATGACCATGTCCGTCCCAATTGCTATCATCATTT
Source organism: Masticophis lateralis (assembly GCA_030761175.1). NCBI lineage: Eukaryota > Metazoa > Chordata > Lepidosauria > Squamata > Colubridae > Masticophis > Masticophis lateralis. The sequence continues at coordinate 93,408,809 of JAUDYJ010000002.1, forward strand.
GAGGACTATATGTATTTGTATTGAGCAGAATTAATTCTGCAACTTTTGGCTCTTTCATATCACCTGCAAAGTAAAGCTATTTGATTAAAATTTTTGGTCAAGTATTGCAATGGTGTCTTGCAAAGTTACTAAACTTTGTGTGTAATGAGCCTCCAGGTAAGGTAATTCTACATATTGTATATTTCTACTTTAATATGATGTTGATGATCTTAGAACTCTACAAGACCCCAATCTAAAATTTTGTATTCTAAACGGGCAAAGGATATTCCTTGCAAGCATGAAACATTGGTTATACTCTGGTTTCTCTTCAGATCGTATAAATCTTTCGCCTTTTACTAAAGAAACTTTGGGTTTTCTGCAGTTTTGGAACCAATTTTAAATATGCAGGATGAAATCCAGTCCTACGTAGAAGATGGATGTCTGCATGGGAAACAATGGTTAAATAAGATTCCATGGGTAACAAAAGAGTTTCCCTAATTTATCCTAAGTAGAGACAATAGCAGTGTCTACTTCATAGGATCGCTCAAGTTTTGACAAGCAGCTCTCTCAAAAACCATCAAAATTAGGCTCCTGGCCATTCCTAATGCCTTTTATCATGGTCTCTTATTATGATACAGTTTTCTCTCTTGAATCTGGGCCTTGGTGAGTAATATTTAATACTTAAATATTAAATGCCTAACACGTTCTTCATAATGTTAACATGATTAAATCGGAGATTATGTTGGCTTTATTCCATAGGTAATTCTTTTAGATTACATTTCTAAACTGTATCGGTCATTCTAGGATCTGCAATTGTCCTCCCCAATTTGTGTTGATACAATCTTCCTGTGATTTGTGTCCCAATCTTGGACGTGTGGAATCTTCTTCCTCTTCTTCGAGGTGTGTTTGATTCAACAATGTTAGATTACTCATTTCCCTTTCCAACAATGCCTTTTTGTCAAGAGAACAGAAAAACCTCCATACTACCATCTTTGGAGGAAAATGCATGTTTCTAGGGAAAAAGACAAGAGCAGCAGTTTCCAGATGAATGCTTTTTTCGTTTATTTGCTAATAACCTAAAATTAGAAAGCCCTCCGCATTCTCCTTTAGCACAGAGCGACTTGTATTTGAGTGATCATGGCACGTTCTTTCCATTAGGGGGCATGAATAGGCTTGCGTAGATGCTAAACACAATGTATGCATATACATTATTTACATACTCGGAATTGTAGTATCTCCTAAGTGGACACAGTCTGAGTTGTAAGATGTGCTAGCATAACACAATTATGTAGTCATTCTTACATATGCACAGCACCATATGTGCAGCTCATACAGCCAAAGGCTTTTTGTTGCTGTGGTTGCTATTTTTATTTTTGCTTTTAAAATAATGGAGAAAGGAGGGTTGGCCATCAGCTTTTGATATGTCAATTATTTTCTCGTTTTACTTCAGCTAATGACTTGTTTATTTTTTAAGAAATTATTGGATTTATACAGCTGCCCATCTCAGTTGCATGTGACTCTGGACAGCGTATAAAGTTAAAACAAAACCGCACAGTATGCAGGACTTGTATACTGCACAAGTCAAAAAGAGGGCTGTGGAAATATTTACAGACCCCTCGTATCCTGGACATAAACTGTTTCAACTCCTACCCTCAAAACGACGCTATAGAGCACTGCACACCAGAACAACTAGACACAACAGTTTTTTCCCAAACGCCATCACTCTGCTAAAACAAATAATTCCCTCAACCCTATCAAACTATTTACTAAATCTGCACTACTATTAATCTTCTCATCGTACCCATCACCCATCACCTTCCACTTATGACTGTATGACTGTAACTTTGTTGCTTGTATCCTTACGATTTATATTGATATTAGTTGTTTCCTGATTGCTTATTTGTATCCTATGACTAACCTTAAGTGTTGTACCTTATGATTCTTGATGAACGCATCTTTTCTTTTATGTACACTGAGAGCTTATGCACCAAGCCAAATTCCTTGTGTGTCCAATCACACTTGGCCAATAAAGTATTCTATTCTATTCTATTCTATTCTATTCTATTCTATTCTATTCTATTCTATTCTATTCTATTCTATTCTATTCTATTCTATTCTATTCTATCCTATCCTATCCTATCCTATTTTCTATTCTATTCTATTCTATTCTATTCTATAAATACAGGGCCAGCTCTCAACCTACAACATTTAGTAATTGTTCCAAGTTACAATGGCACTGAAAAAAAGAGACTTAAGACTACTTTTCACACTTATGACCCTTGCAGCATCCTTGCATGTCACATGATCAAATTTCTGGTGCTTGGCAATTGGTTCATATTTATGACAGTTGCAATGTCCCAGGGTCATGTGATCAGCTTTTGTGACCGTCTGATAAGCAAAGTCAATGGGGAAGCCAGATTCACTTAATGTTACTAATGTAACAACTGCAATGATTCATTTAACATCTGTGGCAAGAAAGGAAAATGGGGCAAAACTCACTTTGCAACTTAAATTTTCAGCTCAGTTGTGGTCGTAAGTCAAAGACTGTCTGTAATTTAACCATTAAACAGTTATAAACAGAATGACAGAAGACAGAAATGAATCTTATGAAGAAGAGGAAGTGCTTTCATGAAAATGCTGTTGAAATGAATTTTGTTGACTGTTTGGATATTATTATAATTTCCATTTGAATCCGCATTTCTTTCATAGTTTTTCACAGCACTTGTCTAAGAAGGCAGCAGCCAAGGTCTATTGCCTTCCTGCCTGCTCTTCTTGTACCCTTTCTGGGAATATTTAGCTTGACAATGCTGAAGTCAGGATAACCTTCCTTTGTCCAATCCAGCAGGGTTCTTCTTATCCTTCAAGGCAATAAATACATTTTCCCTGAACTCAAAAAAAGAAAAAGCCTTCCCACACTTTCCTTTTTCCATATTTAGTATTTGTAATTTCAGTTGACGTAAATCTAGGCTTAGGCTGTTCCACTTCAGTGCTCTTGTCATATTAATCTAATCTTACTTTTGTCAGTCACCGTCCCAGAAGAAATCTTTGTCCATTTTGTATACAGTTGCTGCTTTCTCCAAAGCTTGCCTGTTCAGATAATTTTCCATTTTTAAAAAATGCTGTACTTCAACAACTGCACCTGGGTATCCTGGCCAACCTCATTAAATCTGCTGAGTATACCTTCTTCTGGAAGAGGAAATTAAAAAAGTACTCAGGTGAATGAGGTTACAGAGGTGGTGGTATAAATTCATTACCATCAAAAGAAAAGCTAAAGCAAGAGGGACATGAATATTCAGACCAGTCAAAGCGACATTTTTCCTTTTTTAGTGGCTTAGAGAAATGGGACACCAGTAGTACCAAAAAACAAGATTATTGTACTGCAAATACTGTCACCAGGATATTGCAGCACATCATATGAACAAATTAATACACCCGTGTAGGGTGTATTAACAAATTAATACACCCTACACATGGCCATGAATTTCATGAAGTTTTTAAGAAGATGTTAGGTAACCATTTGTCTGAAGTGGTGTAGGGTTTTCTGCCTAAGCAGGGGTCGGACTAGAGGACCTCCAAGGTCCCTTCCAACTCTGTTATTCTATTCTTGGTTTTTTTTCTTTGGAAATGCTTCACTTCTCATCCAAGAAGCTTATTCTATTCTATTCTATTCTATTCTATTCTATTCTATTCTATTCTATTCTATTCTATTCTATTCTATTCTATTCTATTCTATTCTATTCTATTCTATTCTATATTCCTATTCCTATTCTAAAGGCATGTGTGCACTCTGCATTTCTGAAGGATTTGCGTACTCTTCTAGGGACAACAAATGGTACATTTTTCAAGGTAAAGAGATTGCCTCCTTGCCCACATTAATATTTCCAAATAATTGATATCATTTATTATTAATGACAAGAGATTTTCCAGATATTAATCAATACAGTCAATCCATGACTGATAAAATAGAAATATTGAATTATTTCTTTGTGTTCATTTGTGGTATCATGTATTTGTCCCAAAAGTGGTTTTTTTTCAAAAGGCAACTGGACTTTGTTTTTCCTTGAGAACAATTCTCAAGGAAAGGTACAGTAACTGGAGATGTGAATCCAGTTATCTTTTGAAAAAAAAAACACTTTTGCGACAGCCATGACCTGGATGACTGAGAATCTCCATATTTGATTTCCGTATTCACAATTCTCACAAAGCAATGTGACAGTGCTATCCCACCTCCTCCCACCCTAACCTAGAATTAAGAGATGAGGAAAGTATTTTCATTGACAAATGGAAGAGGATAAAGATCAATATGCATATTTTGCATTGGATGTTGAGGAAAATAAATCTATCAAACATATTAAATAGAATTGCTCTTTTTATCTTACTTGAAGGCTGATGAAAAAAAAAATCAATGTATTGTAAAGCATGTAAGCAATTTAAAGCCATGTATTTGGTTTTAAAGGGGAGAGCATTGATTGAGATGAAATTAATTAAATTTAGGTGAAATTAATATTTAGGAGAAAGGAATAAATCTAATATTAGTACTAATATTATCTGAGAAGTCAACTTTTAATGACTAAATGGGGAAATAATCTTTTTGCATGTATACAATTATATATACAATTACGATATTTGCATAGTTCTATTTAATGCAATTAATTGACATTGGTATCCCTTTTGCTTTCTGATTTGGTTCCTTGGCAGTGAATAAAAATACATCTGTTCTGAGGCAATCCTGTTCATTTCCCCGCAGTTGCAAGTACGTTTCATTCTCTGAATTTTGCTGACCATTGCTTCAGCACAGTGATTCTTCAAGTTAACGATGAGCCACTACATAAAAATTCATAAAGTACAATTAAACACCTCCCTTCTTGTGTTTTCATCTTTTAGAGCCTGGGAATTTGTTTTTTTAAAAAACTGTTAAATGATAATGATAGTCGCATGTCTTATGCATAGTCTGTGCCCCAAATTTAAGCCAAGATTATGGATTCATCTATAATTTGAGGCAAAACTGAGATGGCAACTAAACTCTGATGAAGATGGAAAGGCAGAATCTAATGTGGCAAGCAGGCTTTGACCAGTTTATTCTTGAAGGCCTTGCACATGTGTATTGGCCCTGCCTTCACACGTGTATTGACAATCAGTGGGTGAGATTATGGTTATGGAATGTGAGAAAATGAGGCTGAGCCAGGCGTGGGTTCTACTTCCCTTTACTACCGGTTCGCAACGGAATCGTGCATGCTCGCATGCACAGCTTGCACAGCTTCTGCGCATGCGCATATCGCTTCTGATGATGTCAGGGTCAGTGGACGGAGCCTCCCACCAGTTTTACTACCGGTTCTATAGAACCAGTCCAAACCGGGAGCAACTGACCATTGGGTTGAGGCAATGAAAACACAAGAATGGCTGGTGAACATGGGGAAAGCTTCAGAGGATTATTTGTTGGACATCCATGGATCAGCAATGGAAGATTCTATTTTGAGCAATTGTTGCTTTGCAAAACTGCTCTAAAAGAGACTAATAGGTAGCTTTTATTTTCACATTCATGAATTCATGAAGACAGACATGGACAGGACATTGTTGCTTTTGTTAGAATGATTTTGTGCTAAAACCGTTCTTTCATTTTTTAAAAAGTTTGACCTGCAAAATTCACTCAGTCCTAGTTTTCATTTTTTTATGCCCTGTACTACTTATTCCATTGCTTTCTTTGATTCTATATTTCTCTGAGGTAAAGGTTACGGTCTTTCTTGAATAGACCCCTACGTAAAGAAAGTTTGGCCATGAACTACAATTTATATTTTAAAAAACTGTTCTAATCTGGTCAAGAATGCTCTTCTGGTGCCAAATTATGAGCTGCTTTTTTTATGATGAGGATACTTTCCCACAAGAAAACTGGAAAGAAGCCATCAGCTCCTTTCACACTATCCATTTCCTCGAATTCCACAGGAAGACAGAGAAATCCATATAAAACTTAGGCATCATGTTGTCTTCTGGTTCCTATAAAGTGTATTTTAAAAGATATCCATGATATTTTTTTATCTACTAAAAAGAAGGCAGTTATTGCTTGTAAGCAATTCTATTACTTAGAAAGCTATAGTTATTTCACCTAAAATTGCTTGGTATCTGGCCCCAATGGCTATCATATTTTAATAGAAATAGTTTCCAGTGTTCAGTTAACATTTTCAATTTTTCTGTTCCAATACAGCTATCAATACAAATAACATGAAGCTATGGTTTGGCCAAACACACTCCAAAGTTTGCATTTGCTTCAAAAGTAGGATGTGTAATGAATTTATTGAAAGCTATAATTAGCAAATCTAATGTATCAGTTACTTTTATTATGGAAGGAGTCTTTTCATTCACTTGACTTAATGGCCTTGGATTGGATTGGATTGGATTGGATTGGATTGGATTGGATTGGATTTAACTCGACTGGACTGGACTGGACTGGACTAGACTGGTACTAATAAAGGAGAATATTTGTAGCTCAGAGTTGAAATGGAGGTCCTTGGTGGTCTCTGAGTTTGGTTATTGGTTATTTTCTTGCAGACATTTCATTCCCAAACTAGGTAACATCATCAGTGCTAGTAGACTGGATTGGATTGTACTACACTACACTGCGTTACATTGGATCAGAGATAGTGCTGTTCCATCAGAAATTAAATTATCTAGATCAGTAGAGCCACTAAGTTTAAAAGATAAAAGATAAGTTTAAACTTATCACTAAGTTTAAAAGATAAATGAAGCAGAGGACTGTTGAGGGTAAGGAGGCGTGAAAGTTTTCAAAAGAAATGGCATCAAACCCATGCAGATACATAGTCCAGCTTTCAGCTCAGGTCTATCTAAAATGGCTCCCACACAACTGCTAACTTTGTGCAGAAACCATTTTGTAGAATTGAGGTTGCAGTGAGTGATAGTGATGTAGGAGCAAATAACTTGAGAGGACTTAATTTCCTTTGTACATGTGAATTATTTCTCATGATACGGAGACAATTGGTACCATATAGTAAGAAGTAATCCATACTGTGTCTAATTTGAAAGCACTATATAATTATTGTCTGTTGAGATTTTTCTGTGGAGTCTACTAGAAAGAATCATGGGCGTGTCTGGATATGCATTATGTATACAGTGATAATGAGGGTGTGCAAAATCCAAGGTGCTAAACAGAGCAAAGGGCTTGATGGTATGAAGAGTATTTTTCTGTAAATTGATTTGCCTGAGATAAGAATTTAGTGGGTTAAATATTATTCAGAACTGAATAGCTCATCTTGGGGCACATATTTACATATTGCTTTCATAGCGAAATGTTTGAATGCAGGCCAAACCAAGAACAGTGATAAGAGACTCAACTGCAGTTTCTGGCCTCTGTTAACATGGAATGTGCAACATTTGTAAATTTCTATTTGAGTCATTTATTTTTTTTTTAAATAAACTTGTGCCAAAACACTCCTAGGAAGCAATATATATGCACCTTAAATCATTGAATGAATTATCTTTTGCTGAGCTGACATCCCATGAGCTCTCCAATAGCTAACTCAGCATACGTAGAATTAACTATTACAATGTTAGCTCTGATTTAGTGATCATTCTGGTATTTCGAAAATGCGTTCTCCCTTTGGAAAGGGAATCAAATTCCTCTGACTTTAGCATATGCCACAGCCACCATCTTGAAAAAGGAGCTCAAAACTCTGCAGAGAAACTGTCAGTGACATTCTAATTTCTTAAGTTTAATGAGTCTGTTTCTAAGATATCTAAGCCTGGGCGAAAGGTGGAAAGTCCAGGTTGATTTTCAATAGTCTCAACATGCTTCCCAGATTCCTTAATAGTTTTTTTGTTGTCAAAAAAAACTATATTTTGACAACAAAATACAGGAATGTTGTAAAATTATCTAGATTCAGTCCAGTTTGTCTATTCTGTATTTGTTGCAGCTGTGAATGAATGACTGTAGGTATAACCAAAGGAAGTGAAGCGTTCCTTCTCTTGCAACATTTTAATCAGTCTGTCGGCAGTTCCTATAAACAGATTCTACTTTGTGTGATAAAATCAAGATCTTAAATAAAACTTACTTGCAAAAACCACAGTAATAGAATGATATGCTGGGATTTTTCTTCTAGGTGATGTAACAGACAGTAAAGCAAGTACATCCTTAAGTAATGGCGAACATTTTAATGTGCACCACTAAAGACCACGAAGACAGGAATGGATGGGTTTTCCATGTTTCAAATTCCTGTATCCACCACATTCTGCCAAGGGATAGACTGTAGCTCAGCTGTTGCACAGAACAATGTGGTAGCCTCAGGCAGCAAGTCAATTCTTAGTTTAATTTCTTACTACTGTATTTTCTCTCCACCCCAAGGGAGAGCAGCTTGCAGGATTTCTTTTCTTTTCGTTTCTGCCTCAGGTGTTAAAATGCTTTGGCTTTGGCAAGGTTATTGTGCTCCTTGGGATGGGAGAAGGCTTGGGTACATATTTTACAAGCAGAAAACCCTGAGTTAATTTTCTTTACCATCTCTCTGTAGGGCTGCAAATTGACTGGACGCTTGGATAATCATCCCCATTAGGGCAGATAAATATGGAGCTGAAAGGCTGTGTTTAACACACATGTCCTGTTTCTCTTTGGGAACTCTTCTAATTAATTTGAAATTTGACATGTGCAAGTCCTTCCAGGTTTTCGGCTCGCTCCCCTTCCAGTAAAACATGCCCATGAGTAATTAATGCTGAAGGAATTTTGTAGATTCATTCCAGTCCAAACAAGCCATGGAACTTGTTAGGATTTCATTTAAACCACGACTCATTGTGATTACTGAAAGAAACAACCCTAAATCCTAGGACTGAAGATCCTATTGCACGTGAAGGATCACATTTTCAAACTATTTCTTATGTTTAAATAGGGGGAGACTTCTTGAACTTCTAAGTGCTCATGTCTACTATATCTTATTTATGTCCTAAGCACATGAAACAATCCTGGTCTTCTCTTGGCACAGCTTGTCTCTGTATGCATTTCTCAGCTGATATTTTTAAGGACTTGAAAAAAAGAAATTACAGTAAGACCAGTATGTTTTCCATTAGCTAAATCAACGTGGTTTATGAATATGTACCGCAGCTTATATCTGTGAATCTGTCTGCATAGGAAAAAAATTCTTTGCGGTGTTTTTAGCTTTTCATCTCAGTTATTTCTCAATCTAGCAAATGTATACTTGGGGGGATGTCTTTAATTTGTATTCTGGTGGTGGTCGAATTTGATTGGGAGCGATTTTTCTCTTGTTGCCTTATTCCATTTAGAGTCACCTGCCAACTTATTTGTTTATCAAAAACAAGTCCCTCAGGGTTTCCAGTATGCAAGGCTCATTTACCCATAAATGTAAACAGGAAATCATGTTCACATGCGATGAATTGTGACCCAGACAATACTACCTTTTTCCCCTGAATCTAGTACCACAGCAAGTTGTTGCAAAGATTGCTAATTGTAGAAAAACAGGACCAATATTTTCTGGTAATCAGTGAGGGATACTTGTAATAAAAGAGATGAGCAGGGGAAGCTGAGGAGAATGCATGAGTTACAGGGTAAAATGAGATGGCCATGGGCCTTGGGATCTACTTGCCAAAGGCAACGGGAAAGCATCTTCTTAGAACAGGGGTGGGCAGCTATGACCACTTTGTGACCTGTGGACTTCAACTCCCAAACTTCCTGAGCCGATTATACTGGCTCAGGAATTCTGGGAGTTGAAGTCCATAGGTCATAAAGGGGCCATAGTTGCCCATCCATGTCTTTGCATATAACAGGAGAATAGGATGCTAGGAAGGCTTGTTTGGGAATAGGTCTGAGGGTGAGACAGAGAGACTCCAATGAAATAAGATGCCAACCTTTAAATAATCTCGCAAATTTTCCATTTGGGGATTTTCTCTAGTTCCACAGATTTTTCAGGGCCCTCATTATTGCTGGGTCATGCCTTCAAAGAGGGGTATTTGTTGGTGCTGTGCTTTTCTGTGTCTTGATAAGTTGTTTGGTTCTGTCTTGCAGCCCTCAGAATCCAAGTCCAACGTCACCCCTTTCACCGTCCTGGCCCATGTTCTCTGCACCATCCAGCCCTTTGCCCACCTCCTCCACGTCCAGCGATTCATCCCCCATCAGGTCTGTGGCATTTGTGGTTTTGCTTCATTTTATTCCTTTGCTGCTGCTACTGCTGGGCTGCTGCTTTGACATTTTAAGTTGATCTGCTTTTTACCACTGCCTTCCCAAAGCTCTGCATTAGGGCTAACCTTTTTTTTTTTTTTTTTTTTTTGATTTGCAATCTTTCACAGCTTCAAAGGAGGGAAGTTTTAATATTCCATGACCCCCCTTCTTCTTCAGGGGTGTAATGACTTGAGTAATGTTGGTATGCCTCCTTAAATGTTCCAGTTATCCTAGCTGCAGTATTGCTGTGGAAGAGAAGTAAAGTAGCTGAGTTTCTGTTTTACATTTGTCAAATTTTTGAATTTTGATACTTGTTCTTCAACAGGTAAGTTTTCATTACCACTCCCTGGAAAGGAAGTATAATAGATAAAAATGAAGGCATTTTTAAAAATCCGGCGCTAGATTACCAATCTGGTTTTCCTCTCTTCTCTTTTGATACATGGGTGAAAATAGCTTCAGGAATTTGTCAGTGGAAACTACTTGTGCTGTGCAAGACTTGAAAATGTTGATACCACCACACATATAACGTGGGGCATTATAACATGATTGTTAATAGGAAAAAAGCAAGTCAACCTTTTACATTTAAGCAGGTTTGGTTAAATAGAACACAATTATTTGATAAAGCCAAGCAAGTTCATTGTGTTTTTGGGCATTGTGTATTCTCAGTTGTTATTTCATTCTGTGTATTTGCACAGTTGAGAATTTTAATTATCTTTCCAAAGGAATTAGTTCACTTATGTCAGAAATAGCATCCACTGCCTTTGTTGCGAAATTCTACCGGCTGTCCCTTTTGCACCTTCATAATCATAGTTCTGGATGATTTTATGCAAAATATACAAAAACACACAACTCCTTTTCCACTGTCAACTGTTCAGGGGAAATCAACTGGGTCCATAAGACTATTTGCGAAAGCTTGAGAAAAAGTAACAAAAAGTACATCAGTAACTACAAAACCAAAATGAGTTAATATATACAGTACTGTGATGACGAAGTATTTGCTTAATTAAGAGGTCTGAATTAGTGCAAGTTAATTCATCCCTACAAATGTTGATCCTGTTGGAAACATTTGTATCAAATTCAAAGCAATCACCTTTTTTTTGTGATAGAAACACACAGTATTGTGGTATAATTTTAAAGTTTGGCAACTCATTCTGGCAAATCCAGTATCTTCTTGATGACTACTGGCAGAGCCGGGGCAGGGATGGTGCAACTATTTTTACCCTCCATTCCTTCTCGGAGACTTTTGGTACCATTGTTCATGATTCCTTCTGGACTGTCTATAGGGACTAGAAGAGAGGGACACCTAGTCTTGCAATGGTTCTCCTTCTTTTCCCACAACTGGTCCCAGGCAGTGTTGATGAGAGAGGGGGTTGGGGAGGGAGGGAGGGAGAGAGGAGAATAGCAGCACCGAGCTGGATCTTTGCACAGCTTTCACAATCACTCATACTTTGTCAGACATCTAGATCAGCATAAAAACAACAGAATATGATTGCCTGCATTGAAGCTTGTTCCAAAGAAACAGCTAGTACAAATATTAACAGATGCTAATACTGTAATAACAAATATAAGCACCTGATCACGCTTCAAGAAACAAACCAACTAATGTACAGCATGGATGCAATTATAACTGAATACCTGCAATGCAAAATCAACAAACAAGAAAAATAAAATCCATATTTTGTTGTAATATCTCTGTAAAATAAATTGAAAACTTCTTTGTATTTGTTCTTTTTGATTCTTTCTTTCACTTCTTTCTATTCTTTCCTGTTTCTGCATTTTTATTAGTTTGCGTTAGTCTTTCACGATTTGTGAAACTAATTTTAAAAATTATATTTAAAAAGCAGAGAGACCGGTAAATAAAACAAAATAAAATAAAATCCGGAGAGTGCGCCACCAAAATGAAGATCAAACTGGAAAATTAAGATTCGGCATGCTAAGGTTAGATGCAAGTAAGTTAAAACAGATAAAAGAAAAGAAGCTGAAGAACAAGGGGAAAAATCTGATCAAGAAATGTCACCTAGAAACAAGGAAGCTTAAAGAAGCACTGCAAATAATAAAGCAGCAAATAACAGCTGTAGGCAAGGAGATCAGCAAATTCAAAGCTCGCCTTGCACATTATAAGCAGAATCTCCAATTTCTGTTGAATCAGAAACATTTTTTTTTTTTGTTTGTTAATCCTTCAATAGATAGACTGCAAAGAACAAGTCAACCCCTAACAAAGAAACAACAGTGCAGTTCTGGCCGCAACTAGCAGATAACCTTCCAAAAATACAAGAATGCAGGTTGATTAAAGGATAGGGATGCAAATAAAAAAAGAAGCCGAAATGTAAGAACTTGTAATAACAGTAGAAATGGTGGAGAAAAGGAAAGGAAGATCAAAAATTGATCAGCAACAGATGAAGGTAAACTGCATGTTTTGGAGTTGAAATAGCTGACTGGTCTACACCAACTTGTTGCCAAATCCTTTAACATACTGCAAGGATGTGAAACTGGGGAACGGTTAACATCTGACAAAACCAACCTGATAATGAAAGGTCCAACAGAAGTGGTCAGCAATTATAGCTGGTCCTCAACTTATAACCACAACTGAGCCCAAAATTTCTAAGTGAAACAGTTGTTAAGGGAATTTTGCCCGATTTTATGACCCTTCTTGCCATAGTTGTTAAGTGAATCACTGCAGATGTTAAATTAATATTATGGTTCTTAAGTGAATTTGGGTTTTCCATTGACTTTGCTTACTCAGGTCACAAAAGGTGACCACATGGCCCTAGGCCATGATAAATATGAATCAGTTGCCAAGCATCTCAATTTTGATCACATGACTATGGGGATGCTTCAATGGTCGTAAGTGTGAAAAACGGTCATAAGTCACTTTTTTCAGTGCTGTTGTAACTTCAAACCCTTACTAAATGAAATGTTGTAAGTCAAGGACTATCTGTACAGGCCAATTACCTGCTTACCAACAACTTCAACTTCAACTTCAAATAATAATGCAATCTGGTGGAATTTTGCATTGCCTATTGCAAGTCCCAGGAGAAATCACATTTATTCTATTACCCAAAAATAAAAGAGAGGGAAAGAAAGAGTCTGTTTCTGATTAAAACTCCATCATAAAGCATCACTAATACAAACTCAGACTAAATTGAAGATTAAGATTGCAGCCATAAGTACCCGGATGTAAGATTGTTATTCAGAATTACTTATTCCTGACTCCATTTTGAATTTAAAAGCAGTTCTAACCAGATATGTTTAGGCAGCTAAATGTATAGTATTTAGCTTTGAATTAAAAATGCAAATCCCTCCTACTGAAAAAGAGCTATGGTTAAAATGCTAACATGAAATGGTACCCCGTTAAAAATGAGGGTGGGGGAAAGAAGCCATTATATTCTATTTGATTATTCCTTCATCTGTTGACTTCCTGTGTGTTTAGCAATCATGAGCTGTAAGGAATTTAGAAAGCCCTTCACAGCCATCTTGGGAAAAGAACATCTCAGAGCAATGCTTCTTTACCTTCTCCATCCATCATTCCACTTTCTCTGAGCCTGTGCAAAGTGCAGTTTGCAACTGTGTAATTAAAGTTATTTTAATTTGCTCTGGATGAAGGCTGAGTATATAATCTCTAGGACTTGGCACACTGTAAGAAGTGGAAGATTTTTTCAAACAAAAAAAAAGCTCTGTATGCAATTTTTCTTTGGATCATTGTATGATGAAGATGACGAGCGTTAAGCATCAGGGTTAGCATAATCTGTGGGTCCCAATCTGAATTTCTCTGCAATCTGACTATAAATCCTATTTCTCTGGGAGGCTGATTGATTATGCCGGTTGGTGGGGTGGTAAATTGGTTACTTCATGAAAATTGCACAGAGAGGGATGCATATTCTAGTGACTCAGTTTATAAACAAATAAACCATTTATCAACATCAAGCCTCTTATGCTTTTATTCTGATGTAGGAATGGGGAGGTGGGGAGAAGCACATTTGCAGCTCTTCTCCAAACTGTACAAGGTCACATGGCCAAAACTCGACTGAGTGCTTTCTTGGCCAAATGCCATGCTTAAAGGCAAAAATTAAAACAAAGGCCTCATTTGAAAGATCCGGGGCTCCTTCCCGTCCTTGATCATCCAAGCCGGACTTTGAAGGGCAGCACAGCATAAAAGAAGGAGGCACTGAGGTTGCAGAGCATTGAGATCCTGCAAAAGTCCAAAATTGGACCATGAATTGAAGGCTATTTTGGCAATGCCTCTATTTCAACTTGTTTTAATTATCGGAGAATGCTCTATGCTTGCCTGCGTTTTCCTGGGTTCCTTCCCATCTTCTAAAAAGTTACACATTTTCCTGGAGGGAGTGGGGCCTGGACTGTTTTCTGCCCACCCTCACTGCTTTCTTGTCTTTGGACCTGCTCGGTTGAGGGTTGAACAAGCTTCCTGATTAAATTGATCTGACTGTCTTTGCGTCTTCCTCTTCTTTTGCAAAGCTAAGCAAAGCAGTCAAACTACCTACTGGTGCGACTCAGGTAAAATTTAGAATTATAAATCCAAGTGTGGGGATAGAGGGAAAATGGCAAGTGAAAATGGCAAGGCATTTGATGCTTGAAGGGTTCATATGTCTCATTTTTATATCACCTTTTTCCTTGTTTGAAAAGAAGGTAACTTGCATTGCTTGGAAATATTTGCAGATTGTGTCCATCATTTTTCATTTTGAGCTCAGGTGTTACATTTTATTTTATTCTGAACAATGACTTTTTCCTTGCCAATGCAACTTTCCACAATGAAGAAATGGTCCCTTTTGAAATTCTGTCCCTGACTTCAACGCTCTAAAAATGCTGCAAGAAGACGACAGAAAGACAGAAAGAGGATAGTCTGATTATAGTTGTGGAGCAACTCTGAATAGGTTTCTTTTCTGCCATTCCTTTGATTTGGAATCCCAGAGTGCCCACCTGCTATAATTTTGCTGCAGCTTTCCATTCCTGCATTCAGTCAAACAATTTTTTCCTCTCTGTTGGCAGGCTGTGCACAAGTGATTGTGTGCTTTAAGACATCAGGTTTCTGTTAAGTCAATGGAAAATACATCAGTTAAATTTAAGATCGTTTATATCTTAATGCATTTTTTTTAAAAAATCACCTGACTTGCAATACAATTAATTGCAGAAATTGCTTGGTTCACCCTAATCTTGATAATCTGCTTCAAAATGCCAACATAGATTTGCATTGAACATGCTTTTGCACTTTGGCATGTTCTTTAAAGTGCACATAAAATTTGCTAGCAAAGATAGCGATCATTATCAGGAGTCTTACAAACAAAGAATGGAAGTGAAACCCTTTCTTTCACTACCCCAAGCTTGAACATTTCTTCTCTGAAGCCTCTATTTGCAGGGGGGTGGGGGGGGGGGAATCACCAGTTAGAAACTCCTCAGATAGGATGATGCTTGCAGGCACAAATGCATTTCATGTGAAAATATACATTTCAGACCATATCTAGCAAAACTGTGAGGGCGTATTCAAAAACCACTGCTAAATATCGTCTCAAACAAGACACTCTTACAACGCTATTCAAGTCCCTTTGTGTGAGTGGGAAGATAGCGTACTGCGCATGTGGATAATTTTTCCAGAAGATGTTTCCTTTTATTTAACCATGCCATCATCTTTGCCTTCCTTTATTTAAAGCTCTTGATAGAACAATTGAGGTTCAGTTTACTAAAAGTTAAGAGGCCGGCATTGTTGGACAATTTAACAAACATCTGTTGCAGATCTTCTCATTTGGTTCAGGATAAAGCTGGCCTGGTATTTTCTGATATTAATTATACTGCTGTCCAGGTCATCTGGTTTTGTCTTTACACATTTCTCAGCAGGGGATTTTCAAAGACTGCAAAGCTCAAATTTAAATACCATATTTTCCATTAGCCAAAAAAAAAAAAAACAAAACCCCACTGTCTCCGTGCCACAATCACTAATACATATGGCTTTTCTACAATGAGGGGAGTGGGGGTGGGGGGGTAAGTAAGCAAAAACCTAAAACTAATTAAAGAAATTCCTAGAGAAAAATAGACAAAGGGATGGGGTATCACCAATCCATGGAAACTAGGAGTAACAGCCCATTCTTTTTCTCTTTTTTTTAGCCTCTATGCCCTGGGATCAATTAGAATAATTGTGCCTGATCTGCCAACTCATCTCCTTTTGTAATCCATAGATTACAGTTCAAGTTTTTTTTAGAAAAGAGAAAACAATCTTTTGTCTCCTCTCTTAGCTAACAAAAATAGTCTTCAATAAAGGTTAGGGTCCATCCCGAAGGAACAGGAAGGCAGGTCTAAATGTTTCATCTTAGGATCCTATGATTTGGCGTCATAACGCTACTGAGTCCAATCTGGCATCCTGTTCATTGCAAGAATCTAAACTAAAACATTTTGATAGTGGTCTCCTGCCTTAAATACTGAGTTAGTCTTCCTTGGCATAACTGAAAAGTCAAGTTTTCATGGGCCTCTTTGATTCTCCAAGAATAATGCATTAAGGAAAAAAGCAGAGAAAAATTTGTTTTTTCCAAACTTCTCTTTATGCCACTTTCCCATTGGCAAAATTGGTACTAATCAACAGACTTATAGATTAGGCATTCAGCTTTGAGCAGAAGACTGCTGGAATTTTCACTGTCTGAAGAAAAAAATGCCAAGACATCAGATTTTGCACCTGATGTTTCCAGTTGTTGGAGATGTAACAAAACAAATACTGAATGTTCCCTTGTCTATATACCTCTAACATAAGGAGCTCACCAACTAATTTGGGGGGGAGGTGTTTCTAATTTTTATCATTCCTAATGCTGATAATAGCTTATAATGCAAAAAATCGTTTGGGGCCCACCTAAATGAAGGACTCATATTGGGCTCCAAAAAACCCCTAAAATCTACCCTTGAGGGCAGTGGTGGGTTGCCCACGGTTTGGACCGGTTCTATAGAACCGGTAGTAAAACTGGTGGGAGGCTCCGCCCACTGACCCTGATGTCATGAGAAGTGATCAGAAGCAAGGCGCGTGTATGCGTGAAGCAAGCGCGCGGGTGCGTGAGCCCATTGCGAACCGGTAGTAAAGGTAAGTAGAACCCATCCTTGCTTGAGGGCCTTCTCAGCTGTCCTCATCCAGGGGACATTTATGCAGTTCCCAAGGAAAGATTTTTTTAGGGGGTATCATTCCATCTTGGAAGTATACATTCCAGATATTATTTTAAGGCCTACCATATAGTATTTTTATGTATGCAATGAAGAGCTTTTTATCCACGCAGACCTGTTAAGAGTTACTTTAACATTTAACATTTTTAATGTGATTTTGTAATTTTATGGTTTATGCATTACCTTATTATTGGTGATTGTTTGTCTATGTGGTTATTTTTAGCAACTGTATACAGTATATTGAGTTCCTCTGTCCTATCCACAACCTGGTCCTTCAAGTCTTCCACTGATGCACCCATCACCACTATAACTTAGGTCATTCTACTTTGCTGCTTGTCTGGTTCCTTCTTCTCTTTCTCTTCTCTTTCTTTCCGGTTTTTCCCAGTACCAGAGCTTTCTCCAGAGACCTGGGTCTTTGCATAATATGTCCAAAGTAGGATAATTTGGGCCTGGTTATTTGTGCCTCAATGAGAACTCTGCATGGTGTTGTTTCTTTTTTCCCAATGATCCCTTTGTTTGTTCTCATGCCTATCCATGGTGTTCTCAAGAGTCTTCTCTAACAATTTTCTCCAAAAAAAACCCAACACCACCCACTACCAATTGCAACCAGCCTGAGGACCTATATACTTCATGAACCAGAAGGAGAACTGAAAAAATATCTACAGACCCCTCACATCCTGGACATAAACTGTTTCAACTTCTCCCCTCAGGATGCTGCTGGCATTGCATGCCAAAACAATTAAACAGAAAGAGAGTTTCCCCCCCCACCCCCCCACCCCGCATGCCATCACTCTGCTGAACACCTAATTCCCACAGGACTGTTTTAGGCATAAAGATATTTATCCATGCAGCAGGCTAGGTTATTATTATTATCCTTCTCATCTTTCTCCTCTTCTCATCTTTCCTCATCTTTCCTACTATTTCCTCCTGTTGTTTGTATGTACACTGAGAGCTTATGCACCAGAGACAAATTCCTTATGTGTCCAATCACACATGGCCAGTAAAGGATTCTATTCTAATACTTGACTTCCAAAGCATCAATTCTCTTTCTATTCTGTTTCATCAAAGTCATGATTTTTCATGATAGTTTTCATACAATGAACAGGTAAAAATTGTTTACATTACTTATGCTGTTCTGGTCTTTGTAGATAAAGACACAACAAGGCCCATGAATATCTTTTCCAAGGCTGTCATGGCTACTCTGCCAAGTACTGCTAGTCTGTAGTCTATTTCTCAACCGGTTGTTGTTGTTTTTTACTGATCCTAAAACACAGAAGGTACCTACCACTACAGTATTATTATTGGTACTCCTGATTTTTATCCTACATGTGCTTTATTTTCTACTGGGACTGTTGTATGTTGTTTTATGCTGTTTTTATAAATTCTGTATTTTTAGATGATGTATTGAGAACTGTTATTGAACTTTATTAAATAAATGAATAGTCAACCTATGGATCTCTGGACAGCCTTACTGACTTCTATTTCATAACAGCTTCAGTTAAGGAATGCAATTAAAAATCTACAGCAGATATGAATAAGGTATCTAAAAGACTACCTTGGATCTAGTGATTAAGATAACATAATTCAAGAAATGACCAAAAAAACTGTGTTTACCAGATTTTCAATTCAAGGCCTTCGCAGCATTGAGAAGCTGTTTGCACCAGAATTTAGCTGCATTAGTTTCAGTCAAGCCACTGACTAATATTTTTTTTATCAGCAATTCCTACTCCAAAGAACAAAGAATAATTGGTTTTGTAGAGTTTGTGTTCCCGGTATTCTGTCTCTGATTTGCCTTTCACATTTTCTCTAACATTCTCTGAGGTGCTATTGCTCATTCTATTGGGCAACAGTATGAGTGCCTCAATCTCAAACATCACAGATAAGTCTAAGCAGAATTTCCAAAATGGTGAAATGTGGTTTGAAGAGGAAGTAGTTTGCCTCTTTTAGCTTGTTATCTCAAATATTCTTCATTTTTCCCAACTGTGACTGGTGTTTCCCCTTCAACTATGCATTTTGCTAGTTGGCAGGTTTGACATCCATATCAAATATTTGCCAGAAAAAAATATGGAGAACCTTTCGTGTCTGCACACGTAAACATGTATCAGCTTATCTTCATTCTAATTTTTAACATTATTACTGTTTTCACAGTTCTCCATTCCGCAAAGCTAGAGCCTTGTATGCTTGTAAAGCAGAACATCACTCAGAGCTGTCCTTCACTGCAGGGACCGTATTTGAAAATGGTGAGTATCAGAGCAGAGTTGTTACCTTCAGTGGAATGAAAAACATGGAAAAGTGATTTTAAGTGATCCCAAAGGTGCTTTTTCAAGAGACAATTGGACTTTCTGTTTTTTCTTTGAAGATGTTTCTCTTCTCATCCAAGAAGCTTTTTCAGCTTTGACTGGGTGGTAAGGAATGAAAGGATTTATACTCCTTGCAGACAACTTGTTAAAAGAATGCAAATGACCAGCACAGAGTATAAATCTTCTATTCCCAACATCCAGTCAGAGCTGTTTCAAAGAAAAACCAGAAAGTCCAGTTGCCTCTTGAAAAAGCACCTTTGAGACAACCATGATCTAGATGACTGAAAATCTCCAGAGACATTTGTTTTTAAGGGATGGAAGACAAGTACAATGCACTAAAATCTTGTGCTTCACATCACATAATGTAACGCAGGATTTGATCCTATCAGAACTGGTGATAAAGAAAAAAAATTGAACTTCCTTGCTTTCTGAGAAATACCATGAGCACTGACATTGCTATTTTCAGTCTGAACTTTTGTTACTGGAAGCTAGTTAGTTTCTTTTTTTAAGGATAAATGCTGAGCTGAACTCACTAGAGAGAAAGCTTCTAGGGATGAAGGGAGGCATTCAGTATAGAGAGATGGAGACCCAGAATATGCAGCATCTCATTTCTAGGTCTGAACATATGGAAACTCCAGCCAAATGCATATTTTTAGAGGAGTTTTTCCAACACCATGGTTCATAATGCAAGTTACATTTAGTAATGTTCATGGAATTATAGATTTGTGAAGGCCATAAAATCCAACCCTCTTTTGAATGCTGGATCCATAACGTAGGATAAAATGACAGCAGCCAAAACAATTAGCCTTCCAGCCTTAGTTCAAACCCTGCCAATGAAATAGAACCTCTTGAATCAAATGGTCTCACAATCAACAGCCTCAGCCATGAGGGAATGCTTAAAAAGAAGTGGTGGACAACCTATCAAATGCACAACTGCTTTTTTAGTGTAGCCTCGAGTGTTATAATACGGCTGGGATTTTCTGCACAATTTCCCATCCTAGATATACTTTTGTGAAAGGAAGACATATATGGGGCTGCACCAGGAGTGAAATGCTACCGTTTCGCTCAGGTTCGAGTGAACTGGTAGTGATAAACTACCAGTTCGGGCGAACTGGTAGTTTAAAAAAGCTACCGGTTCCTTTGAACCGGTATTTCCGATGATCAGCTGTGCAGCGGGGTTTAGCTTTGCTAGAAAGCAGGAAATCCTGCTTTCTAGCAAAGCTAAACTGCACTGCACAGCTGATCCCCCCACCTCACTGTTCTACTTACCTTCCCAAATCTTCTTTTGGCGCCTACTGTGCATGCGCGTGTGTGCTCAGCGCACGATTGGTGTGCACTGCGCAGGCTGCACATGTTTGGCATGCAGTGCGCATGGGCGGCCAGCAAACTGGTACCAAACCGGTTCGGATTTCAGCATTGGGCTGCACCGCTCATATTGTGATAGAGATAGGCATCCAGAGAGGGAGCATGGGATGAAACGTATATCTCTTGCTTGCAATGCAAACATTTTTAGTCAGGAAAGTCAAATGAACCCTGTGAGAAGTTAGAAGCAGCAGCTGGTAGAGGTCAGAGCTGTAGCCAGCAATTCATGAAGACAGTGCTGAATTTGCAGTAATGTAAGATTCCTGGTTTTCTCTTTGGTCTGATCCCTTCCTTCAGTTCCCCAATCAGCCATAAATGCACAATTCCCAGAAGAACACACTAAGAACCAAGGAAAAGGAGATGGATTTGAGAGCATGTGGTTCTCAGGCATCTCCAACTCCATAGTTTTTTGAAAGACTATCCACATTTATGAAATATACTTGGTACAGATACACATACACAACACACATACTAACAGACACAGAGGGGGAGAGAATGACTTATGTTATATATTATGTATTAAATGTTATATGTAATCCTTGAGTGGTCACATGATTTTCCTCTTGTTAATACTTTAAAATGGTTTTATAAGATACAAATACTGTTTCTTTGTTTCACTCTTACATAGTTCAACGTCTAAATCTCAGAAAGAAGTGCTCCTTTGTTTTGCTTGGTTAGCTATAAGAAGTACTTGGCTACCTTTAAAAAGAATGGAAAATAACCTAGGTTCAATATTGAAACAAAACGTTTAATATTTACTCAACTAAGTTCAGTTCTCATTCTGAAAAGGGTTCTTGAGTGTGTGATTTTTCCTTGATTTCTTTCCTTTTATATATACGAACAGTATGCCAGATAGAATGAAATAGGAACAATGTACAGATTAGGATAGAAAATAAGAAAAGAATGCAGATTGGAAGTAATCTTGTCAGAATCTATCTCATAATCAAGGATTTACTGAAATGAAATTATAATTTCCATTTGCTAGTCTCATTTAGTGTGTGTGTGTGTGTGTGTGTGTGTGTGTGTGTGTGTGTGTATCCTCCCCCCCAATGTTTTTGTTAGACATTTCTGCAAATTAATATATATGTGTGTACGTGTGTGTGTAGAAAAGTCTAACAAATACATTGGGGAGAGGGTGGGATTACCATTAGAATCATCATAAATGTTAAGAGAGTGTTTGCTTCATGGACTGGATGGAAGTGAGATACTGTTAACACATTAGGGTAATTGGTCCTAATTTACTCCTGGGTCCAAAATGTGATTCAAGAAACAGAATTCTGTCCTCACTGGACACATTTTATTTTGTTTCATTATAAGAAAACCCTCCTCATCTTGCCTCCATTATTCAACTGTTAAAAGCGATTGGAATCAAATCATTTGCCACAATTATACATTGTGTATTTACAATGTATATTTATTGTATATTTACAGTATATATTTTTTGTGTATCATATATTGTATAATTATAAATAATTATAAGGAGATAAAGAGAAAATAGCACAATTGTATTATTGTCTCTTTGTAATCTTCCCTCCTGATTAGCCTACAGTTCAGATTTTCTTTGAGCCCAAGATTACAAGAGACATTATGGTACATAACCATACAGAACCCACTTTAAAAAGAGGTAGTAATAGACTAGCTGCTTGTGTAAAGAAGCTGAGAGGAATTACATTCCTCTCCCTAATCTCCAGCTTGAAGTTTCTTGGCCACCACCTTTGATGACAGCTGTCCAAGTATCTCTCAAGAACAGATCACAGCCTTTTATGTAATTCCAGTCTGACTTGTCACAAGGACTTTCATTTTGATTAATCTTTTGATTTCTGTATTTGCTCACACCATAATAATGCCTGAAGAATCCTGTCCCCATCATCTTGCTACCTTCTTCTAAATGCTGTCAATCTGATCTCAGGATCACTTGAATCTGAGGACAAATGTATTGATTATTGAAGCCAATGCTCTTCCAATGAGCCTTACCCAAGTATTTAAGCACCATGGTGGTGCAATGGTTAGAATGCAATATCGCAGACTAATTATGTCAATTGCCAGCAGTTCGATTCTCACCAGCTCAATCTTCCATCCTTCCAAGGTCACTAATGTGAGGACCCAGATTATTGGGGGTAATTGCTGACTCTGTAAACCTCTCAGAGAGGGCAGTAAAGCACTATGAAGCGGTATATAAATCTAAGTGCTATTGCTATTTAACATAAGCAAGTACCAAAGGTTTTTAAAACGCTTTCCTAGCCCATATATTTTCTGGTTTTATAAATCTCAAACTATTCTGAACCAGCCTTATTCTGCTTCTAAGCCAGTAGATTGTTATACAGCAAGGCTGTAAAATATGCATGATTTTAAAATTAAGTGTAGATGTTGCAGGAAGTATTATCTGTAAAAAGAAGAAATAATTCTTCCAGAAAGTTAAGGATTAGCCTATTATTGACTTTATTGACTTATCTGACTCTTGAGGTTAGGAGTATTCAAAAAATTTTTGAAAGAGAAATCCAGGCTAATTTATCACGAATAGACAGTGTGTTTAATTTACAAAATTCCAGGTATAGTTGCTAACTCATCAACACCTAATCTCTATTTTTACTGACTTCTGACTCATAACCTATTATTTCTTAATAACTATTCAGACTGAGGTGTCATAGTGTAATTACTTTTTTTTTGTTTTGCTAATGTATATTGTTTGCCTTAGATTTAGAGAGTTTAATCTAAGATTACCCCAAGAAACAAAGACGGCTCCATTACTTTCCACATCTTTCCAATGGTGTTTCTCTTGAGGTCTTGATTCATGTTTCCCAGCTGTCCTTGTGTTTAATGTCTTCTTAGAATTTAAATCAGTAAAGGAAGGACTTTATAGGAAGTTTCTTTCATGAGCAGGTCAGCAAGATTTTTTTGTATATAAAACCCTGTTCACTCCCAAGAGTGGGTTTTACATTATCTGCATAGAAACAGCAATGGCTTCTTGACAATATTTCCTTCCTTTTTACCTTCCTCCTCCTGTGGGTAACATGAATGGCCAAGCTTATATAACCATGTTGTCAGTAGTGTTTTTCATAAACAGGAATATAATTTCCTAATGCTTGTTAACTACATAAATACAGGAAGCTAAAAAAAGACTAGGAGGAGGATGGGAAAGAACAGAGGTTGTAGGAAGAAATATAACAGGGTGGAATTTTAGTTTAAGATATAGGCTACAGTGGGAAATTAAACCTCAGTGCTACAGAAAAGGAGATATTTTAGAGGAACTATGAGTAAAGAGGATGAACTCTCCCTGGGGCTTGAACTTCCTCCTGAAAAAAACACGAAGAGCCATAAAGCTGTGTGTGATTAAAGGATTCTTCTTAATTTTATTCTTCTTTGGGCTCTTCATCTTCAAAATTTAGGTTGTAAGCTGTGAGGACTAGGTGAAGGGAAATATCTTTGTTCATGAGTTAGTCTTTGAAGTTCTATTAACACAGGAGATGCGGGTTATTTGCCATTGATAATAGAGTGACCAAATTAATCCTTGAAGAAATTAAACAGAAGAGATGGCAATAGCAATAGCACTTAGACTGATATACTGCTTCACAGTGTTTTACAGCCTTCTCTAAGCAGTTTACAGAGTCAGCATATTGCCCCCAATAATCTGGCTCCTCATTTTACCGATTTCAGAAGGATGGAAGGCTGAATGAACCCTGAGCCAGTGAGAATCGAACTTCTGAACTGCTGACAGTTGGCAGTTGGCAGAATTAGCCTGCAATACTGCATTCTAACCATTATGCCTCATGGCTCTTGACTGCAGCACATAGAGTTAGCTTTTTTCTTCTGGGGTAGAAAAGTATGGGGAAATGATGAATTCTAATCTAGTATTTCTGTACGATTGTTACTCTGTTCTGGGCCCTTAATTGCTTAAATTTCTTGTTCTCCCTTCAGCAGACAAGAAGGATATTGCAAGTGAAGGCAGATATATATATACGTGTCCCAGGATAATGTTGCAGATCTAATCTGAGTCAATCACTGGGACCAGAGATTTATTTTTCCCAGTTTATGGACTCATGCTGGAGCCTGTCTTCAGGGAACTTCTCTGTCTCCAGAATGGGTTTCAGTTTAAATTCTGGAACACATTCTAGTCACACATTCTGGAGAGAGAGAAGTCCCTTGAGGATGGGCTCCGAAAGCTTGGAAAAGTAAATCTTTGGTCCTGGTGATTGACTCATATTGGTGTTGTGGTCCACCAGCAGCCTGCGGAGCTGGCAGTAGAGTCGGACAGTAAGGAGGCTGGGGAGGAACATGGGGCAGTCCTGGATCTGGGGAAGGCCCAGATGAGGGGTCTGCATCGGAGGCAGAGATCGGGCCACCGCCATCGGGGAGTGATGTGTGGACTCCGGAGCCCCCAGAATCAGACAGCAGAGAGGCAGAGGAACAGGAGGAGCCTGTTCCTAGTGCACGCAGGCGCAGAGCTGCCAGAAGGCAAGAACAGCTAAAGCAAAAGGGACGGCTCAGGAGTAGGGCCAGGAGATGATTGGCCCCTCCCATAAGGCTTAAAAGAGAAACAAAAGCACTTGGGCCTTTTTGTAGGAAAGCAAAGTTGCTAACTCTGTTTCCAGTTGGCATCTCTTGTTTGTTTCTGATCTTTGTGGGGCTTTGCCAAGTAAGGCCTTTGGCAGGATGTCAAAGAAGATAAAGGTTGCTGATTTTCCCAAAAGACTTCTTCTGAAGGACTTGTTTTGCAACTAATTGGGACTCATCTGGGAATGAATGTAATTCTCAGCTATTACAATAAAATAGATTTGTTTGGGACTAACAATGTCTTGTAATGACTCAGAAAGCCTAGGTCACAACAATTGGGTCCTACAAGAAGGGTATTCCTTCACCTGCTTGGACTTCCTAAATTGACATGAAAAGCAATCCAGGCATGGAAGCCAAAATGGTTGCCTCTTCTGAATCAGGAAGCCTGGACTAGCTTCACAGGATAAGTAGTAACTGTGAGTACCCAGGAATGATTCAGACTCTCTCTGTATTCAAGAGGGATGCTGTCATTCCTTGATTTACAACCACAACTGAAGCCACAATTTCGGTTGTAAGTTGTAATAGTTGTTAAGTGTGTCACCGAGTGACATACATGATTTTATGGCCATTTTTGCAGCAGTGAAGAAGTGAACACTGAAGTCAGAAAGCAAACCTGTTATTCTCTACAGGGCATTTTGGGCAAGAAATCGGTAGTTAATGCTGTTTTCCCATATTAAAAACTTCATAAATGTTGATCATGTGATACAGGACACTGCAAACAGCCATAAATTGGCCTGGTATCTAGCATCCAAAATGCAGGCATGTGATTGTGTGCCTGGGTGGGGGAAGCAGTCTTCAGAACTTTGAATCCAGGTCACAAGTTCCTTTCACAAGTCCAAGTCCCTTTTATTGTTGTTGTTGTTGTTGTTGTGTGATCACAAAGCAACCTGTTATCAGTCAAGGACTATCTATCATTCAATCTGTGTCCTCCTGTAGTTGAGAACAAACTTTATTTTTTAAAGCACAGCTGTAAATTATATAAACTCCACTCCATGCTGAACAAAAGAAACATGTCTTTAATATTTAATACATTTGTGGTTCAGCTGTAAAACAAAAGAAGAATATTAATGCCAGATTTTGAGTGATAAATAGAAATCAGGAGTACAATGTCTTCTGCTTCCATTCCTCACCTGAGAAATATGGCTATAAATCAACAAAACACTGAGTAACAGAAAGAGAGAAGACCTTGTCCCACCTTCTCCTCCATCTTCTGCCGTCTTCTGCCACCGGTAGCCTCCCACCGACCAGTACGCTCCCACAGAGAGGGCCTCCTCAGGGTGCTGTCGGCCAGACAATACCGGCTGGCGGCCCCCAGGGGGAGAGCATTCTCTGTGGGGGCACCTACCCTCTGGAACGAGTGCCCCCATAGATATGGCGGATTCCTGACCTTTGCGCTTTCCGAACTGCCCTAAAGACGTTTTTGTTTCAGCAAGCCAGGCTGGCCTGACCTACTGTTTTTTAAAAAAACTGTTTTAATTCAATTACTAAAATTAGGGGTTTTAATATAAGGTTTTTAACTATGGGCCAAATTGATTTAATTGGATTTTAATACTGTTTTAAATTTTGTATTTCTGTATTTTATTTGCTGGCTGTCCACTGCCCCGAGTCCTTCGGGAGAGGGGCGGTATATAAATATCATAAACCTAAACATAACATAACATAAACATCTAGCCTTAGTCTAGCTAGACCCACAAATTCGGTTCAAAGTGAAACGTGTTTGAATATTTTCATCATGCAACTAAAAATGGAAAGAGAAAGCACAGCAGCTCAATGGGAGGAAGTTCCACAATCATGCGGCAATTAACAAAGAGAATCCATGAGCTGTTCCAGATCACCGCCTGTCCATTTCCCATGTCTTAACAAACCAGTTTAGATGAAATTCCAATCCTTTTGTACAAGTAGTCTCGACTTACAACAGTTCACTTACGGACCGTTCAAAGTTACAACAGCACTGAAAAATGTGACTTCTGACTGTTTTTCACAGTTATGGCCTTTGCAGTAAATCCATGATGAAAATTCAGATGCTTGGCAACTGGTTCATATTTATGACCGTTGCTGTGACCCCAGGTCCTGTGGTCCCTTTTTGCGACCTTCTGACAAGCAAAGTCAACGGGGAAGCCAGAGTCACTTAACAACCGGGTTACTAACTTAGCAGCTGCAATAGTTCCCTTAACAACTGTGGCGAGAAAGGTCATAAAATGGGAGAAAACTCACTTGGATAAATGTCTCACTTAACAACAGAAATCTTGGGCTCAATTGCGGTTATAGGTCGAGGACTATGTGTATTCCCTTAACCTTTTTCAAATCAAATGCTCATTTTCAAAGAATAACATTCTTTCTTAGGCCTACCTAAATTTTTGTCACAGTATGATGACCCCGAGAGCTTGTGAGTCAATTGTCAAGTGTGCTTTGCACCCGCTCACAGGAATTGTTCCCCACAGCATCTAACCTTTTCTGGTTATGGCTTAACAACAATAACAACGTTATCTTCCTTTCTACAGAAAATCAATAAAATGCTAATATTTTCCTTTCCCACCCATCCTATTGCTCTTCATATGTGCTACATTTTTATAGCACTAATTTGCCTAGGGAAAGCAGATTGATTATAAAAAATAAATAAATAAATAAAACTCTGATAACACCTGGGAGTATCAGGATATGGCAATATATTAATAAACCTGCATCTATAAGCCCTTGGCTGGCTTGCCCTTTTAGATTGCTGGCTTGCTGACAGGGCATTCACCTTGAAGAGGAATGATGAGAAATAAAAGAAAATTGGGTATAAGCTGTGCATCCACCAATTCTAGGACATAATTCTGTTAAGCTAAGGGAAAAGCATTACAAACTGGAGGAGGAAGATCAATTGTACATGTTGTTTTGTCCTGGTTTCAGGTAAAAATGTAATGTTGAAACACCACACATGCGGTGAGGTGAGGTGAGGTGAGGTGAACAGAAACAAATGTCTCCTATGGAAAACAAACTGCTCCTTAGACTATAATAGCACGGATGAGTTCATGTTACAGCCAGATTGGTGGTTTCGAATGAGAATTTGAAATGAGAAACTGTGGCTCTTCCCTATCAGCTTAGATACGTGCCTGATTTTAAGGATTCTGAAACCAGCCAGTAGATGGAGCATTCCATTGGTGGACAAAAAGTACTTCACAACATCTGGAAAACTGCTGTAAACTTGCCTGCCTGTTAGGTATGCTTTGGCCTCTGGGGTTATTCTGAAAGGCAGGTCAGGTGTCATGTGTGAATTAGAAGTGCAGATGGATGCAGATTTGCAAATGCAAATACACCAGAATATCCATGCCTTTTTGAGAGTTGAGAAAAAAACACATCATCCACACAGGACTGAACTGGATTGTAGATCCCCATGTACAAAGCTCCAAGGGGCACCATCAGGACAAAATGATGTTGTGTCTCTATCCCTACTTCTTTCCTCAGCAATACAGAATGAGAAATGTACATAGATATCTATATTGGAAAAATTCCAATTTTGTTTTAAATTCTCAGATTTACACATTTAATAACCTGCATATATCTTTCCAGTTCATCCATCTCAAGAACCTGGCTGGTTGGAAGGAACCTTGAACGGGAAAATAGGATTGATTCCTGAGAACTATGTGGAGTTCTTATAACTGGACATGTTCATAAACAACCCTGCTGAGCTTTACATGGTATCCATGACAACTGATTAAGAGTATTGTAGATCGTTTGCTGTTTACGACTGTGAAAAGCAAGGTGAAGGACTCTGATACCTGTTCAGAAGAATGTTCATGTAAATAAAAAAAAATGTATGTTTCTCTTTATATAATGTGTTGTTTGCACAAAAATGCAGCCGACAAAAGCTGGAAAGTGTTCTGCTGGGAGAAGTGTTAATGCCACATTTCACATTATGTTTTGTCCTAGACAAGATATTAATAGGATATGTGTAAATGTAGTAGCTGAAATTGAGCATGATTACTGGAGACAATTTAACTGGAATTCTACATACACACAGATATACAATCTTCCACCCACAGAAAGAAAGAAAGAAAGAAAGAAAGAAAGAAAGAAAGAAAGAAAGAAAGAAAGAAAGAAAGAAAGAGAAAGAAAGAAAGAAAGAAAGAAAGAAAGAAAGAAAGAAAGAAAGAAAGAAAGAAAGAAAGAAAGAAAGAAATTGCAGAATTAGCTATGTTGGCACCCAGGAAAGATCAGAAGGACAAAGATTTAGTTTTCCACTGCCTGGCAGAAACAAACATTGAATTTCCTGGGAAGAAAGCATGCCTGTCCCTTTTATCTTTAGCAAGTAAAAATAATGTTCATATTGATCAAGTCACTAATGGCTTTCTTTTGCAGAGACTGGCTGTCCTTGATGGGGTTCACTCCATCCTCAGCATATAAATAATTCCTATAAGGAGAAATGCATCATTGCATGTAGACCAAAAACAACACACAGCAGTACACATACTTTTACTTAATTAATATCAAAGCAAGACATGGAACCAGATTTGAATATTTTCCACAGCTTGCATACATCGATGAAGATTCTAGTCATCCAGGTGGAGTTGTCTGGAAGCAGCAAAATGCTTCAAACGAACAAGAAAAGGAATCCAGTTGCCATGACTCAACTTCCATACAGCTTGCATCGTGTTTCTCTTCCCCCGTCCCTCCAAAGAATCATCAGCATTATAAATCAAGTCATATTTTGGACCAAAGCACATGAAAACTTTCTCACTCTTTTAATCAAAAACGTTTTTAAAGGTCTGGCTGAAATCCCTGCAATGTTTTTCAGGCAGGCCTATCCTTCCTAGAGGTGAAATAGCAGCTTGTTTATATTAGCACTTAAAAGCAAGTGACCTGTGTTCTCTCTGTTGTCACCAGCACAAGCTGTAGAAACAAGCACCCACATTTTCTGGAGTATTTCTCAGTTTTGGGGATCTTGGGTACTTCACTACTGTTTTCTGAAGTGTTGTCTCCTGTTTATTTAATAGACTGGCATGTACAGGCTGCAGTTGCCCTGTACGCTCAATTCCCTTCAAAGCTTGTATTTATTATGTAGCCTCGTTACAATGTTAAAACTTGTGTGTGCGCGCACAAAGACACACTCACTCACTCTTACAATTTTAAGTTTTTCAACTCTTCGTAATTGATGTCTTTCGGTAAAGGCTGTCTTGGTGAAATATCTATTTAAGCCACACTAATCTTTATCTGATGTTGTTCTCCAGATGTATTGTACATTATTTTTCATAGCTGTAGATTTTACACTTAAGGAAAACCATGTTATTTGAAAGCCAAACATTTCTGATACTGTGTTTGTATTTTCTTTTAAATAGAAGTGTTTAACTTGGAATTCTATGCTTTTTTTCCCCTGCCTTGCTCTGCTGTGTTTTCATACATTCGTGGCCATAGACAAGTTTCTGGTTTGATATGTGCTTTTTAATTTAATCCTAAATCGTTCAGTGGTAACATAGTTGTATTTTTCACTGACCTTTGTTTTAAAATTGAAGTGTAAATATGACAATTTGAAATATGTTGAAATAAGTAAAAGATTTTTATATATTCAGATTTTTAATGGAAGTGTGGACATTTGAAAAGTATTTAATAGGAGATGCACAATGTATATGCCAAAGGTTGACTACATAGCTTTCCCTGCTCAATTTCATCTGATACCTTTTTTGCACAGCAGCTGGTGTTAAGCTTTGCACATCTTTAATCTGTTTTAAGGATTATTTCGTGACTGTTTTTGAAAGAGAATAACAGGTACCACCTCCTCGGATTCTTAGTTGATGTCAAAGATCTTGTATTTATTGAGCAACTGACATGCATATTGTATGCAGTTTTTTTTTTAATTTGATTTATATGCCGCCCTTCTCCGGAGACTCAGGGCAGCTTACAGTGCGTTAAGCAATAGCCTTCATACTTTTGTATATTTTATACAAAGTCAGCTTATTGCCCCCACAAACTAGGTCCTCAATTTACCCACCTTAGAAAGGATGGAAGGCTGAGTCGACCTTGAGCCTGGCTAGGATTGAACTTGCAGAAATTGCAGGTAGCTGGATGTTAATTGCTGCCTTTAGTAGGAGGCATTAGCCCCCTACGCTACTCAGGCTCCTAATGGTAGAATCATACATCATTGCCATCATCATCATCACATATCACTTTTTTGGGGATGTTGCCTGTCTCTCTATAAAATACGCACATTCACTTACACACATAATGGGAACAATTAAGAGTTAGACAAGGGCTTAGACACCGTCCACAAGCAGATTAGTAGTTTCCATCCTCATTTACCGTGTTTCCCGAAAATAAGAAGGAAAATAAGAAATAAGAATCCCTGTCTTATATTTTTTTGAACCCTGAAATAAGTGCTTGGCCTTATTGCCATGTGCTCAAAAGCCCAATTGGACTTATTATCAGGGGATGTCTTATTTTGGGGGAAACAGGGTAATATTCTGACAATCCAGAGCTAATCTTAACTATAGTATATTAAAAAGTTTCATAATTCATTATTTGAAATTGGCTTGTTTCAAGCATTTTTGTGGAATGTAGTTATAAGAATATTTCTGATTTTTTTTTTCAGAAACCTTTCCAATTCATGGGTTTTTACTTTTACAGAATGGAGAAATGTTTTTACATTCCAGTACAAAGCTCTAAGTGGAATGGATGTCTTCTCATTTATCTTCTAGAACCTAGTCTCCAAACAAAGACATTTGTTCAAATGTATATAGCTTTATATAGCTTTCAAATGTATATAGCTAAGTGTGATCTAACTACCACATATACTTATTTCTCCTACTTGAAGTACTGCCCAATGGGACTAAAAGTAATTTAACGACAGAACGTTTATTTTTTTCAGAGCAAACAAGTTTCTCTCCCTCAGAAGCTGCAGTATGTATGCAACTTAAATAATATTATCTAATAAACTAAGTATATGTTTCTATCTATATACTATCCTATCACTAGGGTATGTATATGACACTATCATATATTACCACTGCACATTATTATTCTAGGATTCATTTTTAATGACAAAGGTAATTGATTTTATTTGTTTCATATATTATTAAATTTGTTTATGGCCTATCTTGCAATTTGAGGTGATGCCGAGTATAATACCTATACTCTTAATAAGGGAATATTTTTTCCATTATTAAGGCTTCCAAAACCACTTAATGTACATAAGTTACAATATTTTGAACTTCACACCCTGCTTCTTGTAACTATGTTAGTTCATAAAGGTGGGACTATCTACCACAGAAACTTTACATATCTACTCAAACTGAACTACTAAACTAGAGATATGCAATGTTTATTTTCTTTTCCCTCTGCAAGATATGTTACACTGAAACAGAAAGATGTGAAACATTCTGAAAGCAAAACTAGCAACTTTTTAAAACCTGCCTCCTATCAACCTTTAGCCTATGCCCAAATAAATTCTATTTCTGTTTCCTATTGAAAGCTGCCTTGAAGCTTTACATGCTGTTTGCTCACTGTATGACAAGAACTGGTATAAATGCAAGGTAACCTGCTTGTACCCAGATGGCGTAAGTTAACACTAAGAAATATGCTTTCTGGTAACAGTACTTTGGTACTGAACTTTATAATTGTTATGTAAGCACATAGGTTGAAAAGACTTAACTGAAAAAATACACAGTCCCCAAAAGGCATCTAGATAGCTCAGGCACTGCATTATTTTGACATCTACAGCCTAGTAACCGAAGTTGATTAAAGCTCGTTCCGCTAAGTAAACAAATACTTCTACAATTTTTCAGGCTAAGTCTTTTTTCAAGGACTGTAAAGTTTTAACTTAGACATTGTTCAACCATCAGATTTTTTTTTAAGAGACTGCTATCCTCAGGAAGAGAATGCCTCCACAGTTATTGGCCCCAATAATCTCAGAATTTATAATACTTCTTTTGTATATCTTGGAAGCTAGACCAATGGTGAAATCCAAATTTTTTTACTACCGGTTCTGTGGGTGTGGCTTGCTGGGCATGGTGTGGCTTGGTGGGCGTGGCAGGGGAAGGATACTGCAAAAACCCCATTCCCTCCCCACTCCTGAGGGAAGGATACTGCAAAATCTCCATTCCCACCCCACACTGGGGCCAGCCAGCGGTGGTATTTGCCAGTTCTCTGAACTACTTAAAATTTCCGCTACCAGTTCTCCAAACTGCTCAAAATTTCCACTACCAGTTCGCCAGAACCTGTCAGAACCTGCTGGATTTCACCCCTGGGCTAGACCAACTTAAGGGACTAGTAAGGAAAAGGAATGTATCCCCCTTTGAGGAGCATTCTCTCCGTTACCACCATGGATTTTACAACTGGACCAGTCCTCCTCCCAGTTTCAAATATGTAAACACATGCAAAGGAGATAGAGAAGGGTATTACTGTACAACTTCCTGTCTTTTCTATCCGCCATTTTCAATCCTCCTGATTATACAAGATTATGAGAATTAATATAGCTTGGAGTTGTTGTTTTTTTAATTAGTTACTAGATTCAAGGTCTTCCACTCTTTCTAGTCTGATCTGTGAAAGCAGGAAAGGTCTTGTATAAACCTCATTCTTTTTCCTGTTCCAAAGAAATGTCCTTCTGAAACTATGGAAAAAAAGGAATTGTGTCAAGTAATTATAATCAGCAATCAATTGAGGAGGTTGTTTATTTAATAGCAGGACATCTGGACCCAATAAAAAGTTCAACTAGAGCATCTCTGCCCATCTGAGTCATAATAAAGATTTGAATTGGGCAAATGAATGCCTAATCAATAAAACGTTCATACATCTTTTTTTCCCCAAGCAGATGTTTTCATGGCAGCATTGCCTGTTCACCTTTCTAGATGGAGATGTATTCCTGGATTTATCCTCAAATAATGTCCAAATCAACACAGCTTGATAAATAAGTTGTTGAGATGTTTTGTTTTGTTTCGCAAATTGAGGAGGAATTTTATGGTTCTTTGTGGCAGTTTCTTCTGGGGTAAATATTTATCTGTAACAGTATGACTAATTTTACTTTCGTTTCATTAACTTGCAGCTTTAGATGGGGGAGGGGGGATGTAGAGAAAATTAAACTAGTTGAATAACAAATTGATAATTTAAAGCATACAATATTTATATCAAATAATTACAGTTCACAATTACACTTGATAGCTTAAATAGCATGTTTCATAATTGTTAATTAAAGTAATGGATGCTGTTTTGCAAATCTTTTTCTTCATTTTCAGTTAATATTTAAAAAATAATAATACCTAGTGAGGATAATATACAGTTTCTAATACAGAGGTGATAGTTTTTGGCACATTTGTAAACAGCATCACTGCATTAATTTATGATGCATTTCTGTGTTTATAAAAGCAATATTTAGTTTTTCATTTTTTTAAAAAAAAATTATACAATGAACAGAGTTCTCCCAACAGAATGATTTAAAACAAAAGGAAGAAAAAAGCTTGTTAGGCCACAAATCTTTGTGAAGCAAAGTAGAGTCACTGGCATTTAGACTTATATACTGCTTCAAAGTGCCTTACAGGTCTCTGTAAGCGGTTTACAGAGTCAGCATATTGCCCCCCAAATCTGGGTCCTCATTATACCAACCATGGAAGGCTGAGTCAATCTTTAGCTGATTAGGCTCGAACTCCAGACTGTGGGCAGAGTCAGCCTGCAATACTGCATTCTAACCACTGTGCTACCACAGCTCATGGTGAAGAGAAAAATAGAACTGAGGTATTTTTTGCGAATCTTACCAAGGAGGAATGGTGTACAGGCAAGGAAAAAGCTGCCTTTTCCTTTAGGACTGTCTAGATTCTGCATAATTAACAAGCTTCCTCAAATTCAGCTAACTTAAATGTGTATAATGAGGTGAAGTTGGCAGTTGCCAAGTTGTCAATCCTTCTGTCCTAAAAAACCCGCTGAGATTTTTGAAGACGACAATATTACATCATCATTTTTGCAGCCTGGGTTCTTTCTGCAGCATTTATCGTCATACTTGGGGGTTGTACCTAACAACAGACTTCATATAGAAGAGATCAGTGGTGGGTTGCTACCGGTTCGCCCCAGATTGGGCGAACCAGTAGCAGCGGTGGTGGGAGGCTCCACCCACCCGCCCAGATGCTTCTGCGCATGCGCGCCCACGAGCGAACCAGTAGCAACAGGTTTTGAAACCTGCCCCTGGAAGAGACAATATATTTCAAATAAAATGCATACTTTCTATGCCACAGGATCTAGAATTCATTGCACTTCAGTGGTTTCCATTCCACTGGGAAAGCCAAAATCCCTATGCCACATAAAAGGATTATTAAAAATAAAAACTGGAGCAGCTATTTTTGCTGATCCATTTCAAAAATAAATAAATAGAACCCATTTGAAACCCCCAACCAAGCTGGCATTTATTTCCACAGGAACCAAGAGGAGAGATTCAGTAACTTCTCTCCAATGGGAAAACATGCCATCTAGAAGGTCTGCAGAACTTCACCACTGCCAAAAGGAAAATAGTTTTATGATGTGTCCTTTAATTATACTGTTGAACTAAAAATAAATTTGGAATCCAGAGAAGTCTAGAGCTGCTATGAAATCAGCACAAATTCATGACGGCTTATGGCTAAGATAAAAAACGAAAGAGTATAAAGATTCTTTAGGCTTCATTCAAGCAATAATGATTTTTTTAAAAAGATACAGTAAAGATTAGTGTTGTGGCACCTTAAAGATTGATTTCTTTAAAAAAAGATTGTGTGAATTAAAGTCTACAGGTAATCCTCAATATACAACCAGACATTTAGTGAACATTTGAAGTTACAACAGCATTGAAAAAAAGTGACTTGTGACCTTTCCTCAGGACCAGTGCAGCATCCCCATGGTCACATGATCAAAATTTGGATGCTTGGCAACTGGCATGTTTTTATGATGATTGCAGTGTGATCACCTTTTGCGATCTGACAAGCAAAGTCAACGGGGAAGCCAGATTCACTTAACAACCATGTTACTACTAGAACAACTGCAGTGATTCACTTAACTCTATGGCAAGAAAGGTTGGTAAATGGGGCAAAACTTACTTAACAACTGTCTTGCTTAACAACAGAGCCTTAAGAGCCTTGGTGGCACAGCAGACTAAAGTGCTGTTAATTAGCACCAGCTGCCTGCAATTACTGCAAGTTCGAATCTCACCGGGCTCAAGATTGACTCAGCCTTCCATCCTTCCGAGGTAGGTAAAATGAGGACCCGGATTGTGGTGGCAATAAGATGACTTTGTATAAAAAAGAACACCGCTTTGGGGGGGGGGGGAAAGCCCTACTAAGCAGG
This sequence comes from Masticophis lateralis, assembly GCA_030761175.1. Lineage (NCBI taxonomy): Eukaryota > Metazoa > Chordata > Lepidosauria > Squamata > Colubridae > Masticophis > Masticophis lateralis. Next base: position 93,445,589 of record JAUDYJ010000002.1, read on the forward strand.
TATATACAAAAGTATGAAGGCTATTGCTTAACGCATTGTAAGCGCCCTGAGTGTCCGGAGAAGGGCAGCTTATAAATTGAACTAATAAATAAATAAATAAATAAACAGAAATTTTAGGCTCAATTGTGGTCATAAATCGAGGACTACTTGTGTTTCATTAAATGCATGGAATATAATTCTGAAAAGGATATATACACAGAGACACACATACGGCAGCTTTGGGAAAGTGGTCAGAAAGAAATGGGCAAGTAACACTGTCTTGGCCACTGAGCCACCGCGTCCCTTTGTGAGAAATAATATTATCCTAATAATATTTAGGGTATCACAGGCATTCCTGCAATAAATACTTATTTCACATTAATGTTATGATAAGAATTTGGTCTGTCAAGAGAAGCCAGTTTTTTGGGGGGAACGGAAACTGATGGGAACCTAAATAGAAATTAGTGAAATTTGGAAATCGTTAGAGAAACATATTGCTATGGAAGCTTTCAGTGTTTCTCAACCTTGGCAACTTTAAGATGTGTGGACTTCAATTCCCAGAATTCCCCAGCCAGTCATGAGAAACACTACTTTAACTGATAGTATCACAATTGCCTCCTGAGAAGCCAATGAGCGTTGAGGTTTTTGGCTGTCTTTTTGGCAGCTAAAGTTGGCATTTTCTATGAACTGTAGTGACCTGAGAGCCAGCCTTATCCAAGGGCATACTTAACGTTAGCAGTATTACTACTCTGAGCCTTTTTCTTGCATCCATTATTTCAATTGCTCCAAAGAATCCGAGGCTAAATGGGCATGTAACACTGTCTGCACAAGATTTATGGAACTTGTGTATCTTATGTTAGAAATTACCTCATTGCTCCTGAGAAGCCCTTTTGTCAGGTCACTCCTCACAAGAGACGATGTCTGGCAGCTTTTCTGTCTCTGACATAGTTTATTTATCCAGCTAAGGAAATATTACAAAGGAAAATAAACCTGATGACATTTTTCCTTCCAGAAATATCTCTGAAAAAAGCTTAGTTACATGGACTTCGACTATATATACAAAGAGAGACACAGAATTATGACTTGCATTATTATTATTATTATTATTATTATTATTATTATTATTATTATTATTATTATTATTATTATTATTATTATTATTTCCTGTTCTGAGATGGGGAAATAACTGATTCTTTCATATTATGTGGATTCAAGAGAATCTCTTTGCAGAGCCGCAATGGAACTGTTTTGGGAAGGACCGAAAAATTGGACATTATCCCAAGACGTCAAGATCTGCCTTCATGCAAGACTGGGAGATTTTAAGTTGCTGGGGACTTTTGCACCTGCTTTTAGCCATATCCGTAGACCTCCTCTAGGCTACATATTAGGTATTCCTCTGAGGAGCTTCCTAAAAGAGCTAGGGATGATTTTTTTCCCCCCCCCTTGAATCTTGGCCAAAGTTCCATCTTGGTTTATCCTGCTGTATTAGTTGCTCATCTGAAAAAGCAGCTGGCTCAGTGTCAGAGCTATGCCTTTAGTAGAAGTCACTCAGCCAGTGACCTTTCCAGACTCTGCCTGCGCAGCCTCTCTTAATACTGCATCGATCAGGAGTTGCTGAACTCCGAGGGCAACGGAATACTGGGCCATTTGTGATTCCCAGACGAACACGATAGGCTCAGGTTCTGCTGATTGAGATCATCCATTATTCCTTGAGTGAGAATCGGAGTGCGGGGTGGGGGGGAGGAGGAGAGGGGAGGGGTGGAAGAGTTAGCTTTCTGGGAAGTTAAACACTGTTATTTGACTGTGCTGCTGTGGCAGGAGGAGAGCCCTATGTATCCAGGCAGTCGGAGGAGAAGCGTGGCATGCTATTCATGGGGGAATAATATCTGGCACCCGTTCAATTCGCTGTGCCTCCATTACGTGGCTTGCAAAGAGGTTTTTCAGCACAGAGCAGCCTTGCCAAGAAAGATGCGATGCACAAGGTCCATCTGTAGGTAATGCAGCGAGAATGAGATTCTGGGAATGGAGAGAGCAGAGCACGAGTTCTCCTTGTTGATCTTCCAGAGATAATGCCGGGGCTAAAATTAACCCTGCCAAAGTCCAGTAGTCTAGCCAGCCCCTCCCTGTTCTTTGGCTTGCTGTTTCTCTTGAATAAAGCAAAACCCATGGAAGCTGATGTAACATAGGCGGGGTGCACTGTGACTTAGATGGCTGGGACATTTTGCTTGGCTTGCCCATCTTCAGGATGCCCTGAGTCTAGATCGTCACTTCCAACAATTTGGGCCAGGGTGAGCCAAACTTAATGGATTGATTTTTTTTTTTTTTTTAATCCATGGCTAAAAGGTTACCATCTCATTTGGGACGTCGTTCCTTTTTTTATTGATGCCCCTTTTAGTGCTTCGATAGAATTGATAGGCTTGCTATTATCTTTTGCTCAGGGGTGTGTGTGTAAAAATCAAGATGGCAGCCATGAATAGTGTTACATATTGAATAGGAGTGAGAATAGACTTCACTCAGGACCGCCAATCTGGCGGGAAAATACTCAAACCCCATTGGCCGACTTATCAGACAGCTCCCTATAAAAGGGCAAGCAGTCAGATGAACTGGCAGCTGGGTTGTACTGATCTACTAATAAAGAGCTGTTGTTGCTGTTAGCACTGAGTCCTGTCTCTTCCATCACCCGATCTAACAGGTAGGTCATTATAGCCTGACCCTTTTTTAAGTATATCATGGTTATGGTGGCCATCTTGAATGTTTTGAAACATGTGCATGCACACATACGTATACACTGCCCTTCTTAGTTCACATTAGGAACTGATTTATTTGCTTAGCTGGAAGAGAGAGACACTTGAGAAATGATCTTCTGTTCCATAAACAAAGCAACTATGGAAACAAGGAACTATTTGAAAGCCTTGACACCTTCAGATTTATTCAGACAAGATGGGAGCCCACCAAGGCCTTTCAGATGCCATGCCAGTAGCAGCTGTGTGCAATTGTATCACCTATATTCATGACCCTTCAGTACCCTGAGCACCCCACTGCCCCTTTGCCCCAAATGGTTTTAGCTGTGGCTCACCTACAAGGTCAGATAAGGGCAGATAGATTCCTTGGCACAAAGTTTAAGGACATTCTGTTGCTTGCTGCTAAGTGCAGAGACTTTCCATGAATTTCTAGCTACCAAAAACATTCACAAGTGCCTCATGTTTAAAAAATTTTATCCTGAGATTATTATTGTTATATTCAAGGCAATGAACACATCTATTAGAGGTAGTCCTTGACTTAACAGCCATAACGGAGCCCAAAATTTAAGTAAGACATTTATTAAGGGAGCTTTGTCCCATTTTACGACCTTTCTTGCCAGTGTTGTTAAGTGAATCATTGCAGTTGATCATTTAGTAACCTGGTTGTTAAGTGAATCTGGTTTTCCCATTCACTTTGCTTGTCAGAAAGTCACAAATTGTGATCACATGACCCAGGCACACTGCAGCCGTCATAAATCTGAACCAGTTGCCAAGCATCTGAATTTTGATCACATGATCGTGGGGATTCTACTAAGGTGGTAACTGTGAAAAACTGTCATAAGTCAGATTTTTCAGTGCTGTTATAACTTGAATGGTCACTAAATGAACTGTTGTACGCTGCGGACTATCTGTACTCCTTCCTTCTCCTATTTTCCCTACAGCAATAATCCTGCAAAGTGGAGAGTGACTGGCCAAAGTCACCCAGCTGGCTTTCATTCCTAAGGTAGAACTAGAACTCACCATCGCCTGGTTTGCAAGCCAGCATCTTCACCACTAAATCAAACTGACTTTGGGTCATACGGTTGGCCCTGACTCTGCCCGCTTTTAGGAAGGTGGTTAAGACTTGGCTGTTTCCTGTTTCATTCAGGGTGAACAAAGCCCTCTATTGCACACTGTAGATTTCAATTGCACACTGTACATTTCAAAACGACTGATTGTCGTTTTTATATTAATGGGATATGCTGTGTAATGTATAATGCAAGCCTGGTGTATCAGAAATGCACGTGGGTTCTTCAGAAAACATTTACAAGGTTCTTTTCTCAGTTTTTCCCAGCAAGGCTGTAGAAAGACTTGACTGGACCTTGAAAGACGGCTGTGCAAAAAATTCCCTGTGTGGGCCGTGCAATATTGATTTTAAACCAGCAGCTTTAAGACAGAGACAAGGAGGTATCTGACTCCCTTGCTGATGTTATGATTAGAAGGTGCATTATATTTTAATGACTTCAATTAGGGAAATTGGAAAGCTTTAAGCAAGTGCAGTTTAAGAAGCTTCTGCTAATTAGACTTTAATAGACTTTAATATTAACAACAACAACCAAATTCCTGGTTTGTTTTGTTTTGTTGCCTGTTTCAAACTTCTACATTTCTTTCTTTTCCCTGGCTACTGAGGCAAATATTTGAATAAGGGCGACAAAAAAAAAAAAAAAAAAAACCTGACAAAAACCTTGTAACCTAAACCTGCCTTTCTGAAGGCTCCATAAGGCAGGGCCTAGTCACTGCCTATTGCAAATCCTCGCTCAGGTAATGAAGTTTAGTCTAGTTTATAATCTCATGGAGAAGAGGCTTGGCAGCAGCAACTCTGCTCTAAAATTCACTGACGCACAAAGCCAGTAGCCACGGGCAGACGGACAGGCTCTGCTGTCAGCAAGCTATTTTTCTCTGTCTAGCTAGGACAAGGCAACGGGAATGGAGTGTGTTCCAGAACTTAAACTGAGATTAAATTGCTGGTTCTGGGCCTGTTGCTCTTGAAGAAAACCTGTGCAAGCTCTCTATTCCCTAGGCAACTGCTTCTTATGAAATGTAATTTGCCTAAGAGCAAAGTTCAACAGAATAAATCCAGGGTGATTTTCTGTTCTTCCCTTTTGCTGATAGGGAAATACTTCTCTCAGATCGGCTTTGGGCTATATTGTCCCTTCCCTGTCAGAAGAGTTGCATTCAAATGCTTTGATTTTGATTTATTGGCAGACCAAATGTTTTCATGTTTTCAGAAGTATTATATAAAACTCTTAGTATCTTAATGGTATAATTCAGGCTTGTCTGCAGGGTGTGTGTGTTTGCGTATATCTCCAAATCTTACAGATTTGGAGGGTAGAGATGTCGTGATCCAAGCTCTTCCCCTTTGGTACACATAGCAAGAATTTGATGGCAATACTTTGTCCACCATCCAGCAAATTTTGACACAATATCCCCCCATACAACCCTGCTATGTTGTATACATGCCTTCTATGTTTTAAAACACAGGTGTCAAATTTATGGTGTCACGTTGCCGTTATGTGACATTTCGTGACTTTTTACTCTTCACGGAGCTGTGGTGGGTGTGGTCCTTGCATGACGCATCCGGCCACAGGCCGCCAGTTTGACACCCCTGTTTTAAAACATTTGTCCTTTGCATTTCCTTTTTAATTGTCAGCTGTCCTTTCTATGCTGTAGGCTTTTCAAATGCCTTGATTTTATTACAGCTGCTGGATCTTATTTCAGCTACCTAAGCAAGTCATAAACTATTAGCAGGCCAAATTACATATATGTGAGATACCTATTATGCAACTCAGAAACATCTCAATAGAATTTTTCACCCAAATATACCTCCAAGAGCCTTGGTGGCGCAGCAGATTAAAGTGCTGTTAAGTAACACAAGCTGCCTGCAATTATTGCAAGTTCGAATTTCACCAGGCTCAAGATTGACTCAGCCTTCCATCCTTCCGAGGTAGGTAAAATGAGGATCCAGATTGTAGGGGCAATAAGCTGGCTTTGTATAAAAAAGAAAACCACTTGGGGGGGTGGCGAAAGCCCTACTAAGCAGGTATATACAAAAGTATGACGGCTATTGCCCAATGCATTGTAAGCCGTCCTGAGTCTCCAGAGAAGGGCGGAATATAAATTGAATGAATAAATAAATACATAAATTTGCCTTGCCCCTTTTTTGTTCAATTTATTTCATACTGTTATCTCCCAAATCTCTAAACTGAAAGAAATGTCAAACTGACCAATCATTTGAGAAGATGCAAGAAATGGCTGGAATCACCTATTGATGGATTGTGTTGTATGGAGACAGGAAGCTTTCGTGCCTAATAGAGAACTAGAACTCATGGGCTCCTAGTTTCTATTCCAGCATCTTAATCACTGCACCAAATTGGTCATATGGTTGACCATGACCCTGCAAGACTTTAGGAAGGGGATTAAGATTTGGCTATTTCCTGCGGCTTTGGGCTTTGAGTGAACAGAGTTCTCAGTGGATCTTAAGCTGTAGATTTTAGTTCTGATTACTGTTTAAGTGTTAATGGGATATTTTATTTCGTACTTCTTGATTATAGGAGGCTTCCCCCTCCCCTCTTCTTTTATATGCTATGCAGAACCATATAATTTTAGTTGGATGGCTGCATGAATGCATAAACAAACATCCTCTGTATGTTCTCCAAAGACAAAGTAATCTGCTTGCCTTCCTTCCCCATGATCTGATTGCCTACTGTATAAACAAATTTAGCTGGTCTCGAAAAGCTAAGCAGGATTGGAGCTCCCGGAAACCTGGTAGCTAAGAACCTAGAGTGAGAAGTTGACTTCCAGGTTGCCAAAATCATTACATGGATATGGTTGTGAAATCTAGCAGTTCCACTTGAATCAGAAACTTAAAAAAAAAAGAAAAGAAATCAGAAGTCCAATAGAAACCAGTCAGATGACTGAATGAGCTCCAGCTGGTGAGTCATTCAGCAGAAGAAGACTCTGTGGACCATTCTTCAGGAAGGGAGAAGCATTTTAAAATATAATGTGTCAATGCTTGAGTAATGTTGGAATGGAGTAGAAAAGCACATTTCCTGTGGAATACACAAAGATTAGAGAAGATCACATACTAAAACGACGTTCATGTTGTCTGCTACCACCTTCATTCAGAGTAAATTGTCTGAAAATAGACTGTTCTGGAGCCAGAAGATCCCACCAAGTCCTGATACCATCGGGCTACTGTCCTCAGGGCCATTCCTATGGTAAAGACAAACCAAGTATTTCCTCGTATTTTAAGGAACTGAAATTACTACGCAGTACTGTATACATTTGTTTATAGTGAAACATGCAATTGACTTTTGAGCATCCCAGCTCTCCTTTCTCAGTTGGCATGCTTCATTTGCAGTCTTTGAAAGAGCTTTATCTTTCTTGTGATTAAACCGTACTGGTGTTCCGAACCAATTTGCAACCTTCTGGATTTAGCCATTTGAGTTGGTAAAAAGACATTTGCTTTTGTATTATTAAACCACAACCCTGTTGGCAATCCCATTTCAATTCAGCATGCCAGTTGACAATCTGTTGGCAATCCCATTTTGATTCAGGGTGTATTATATCAGATGACAATGTTTACTAGCTGTAATTCAATAAACAACAATGTATACTAGAGAACCTTAAAGCTTATATATTCGAGTCATTTTAGCTGATTCTAATAAAGAGATTAGCTAACTGTTGTAAACCGTAGCAAAATGTCTTTTTAAAATGCCTCTTTGAATCTTTGCAGGTTTAGCATGACCTTGCATGAGTGAACGCTGATTTATTTAGTTTATAGAAAATTTTAATGCAGAATACCTTTCTATTTATCAAACAGTTCTGAATTAAAATGCAGAAAATGCACTGAATTGATAGAACACAGTAAAATGGAGTCTGAGTCAGAAGAAGGTTTCAATACAGAACCAAGGACATTTTTCTCAAAAAATGCAGTTCTTTCACCAAAGAAATATGAATCTCTCTGCAGAACAATCTAGTACTTTCCATTCTAGGCCCTTTCTACAGGACTTTCTCAGAAGATCATGCCACAGAAGATGTAGAAAGAGTGGTTGTTGCAATCTTGCAGACTCAACATCTCCAAAAGGTTCCTCTGCAACAGAAATCCTTGGTAAGGGGAATGTACGTGGAACCCTGGCAATTTTCTTCAAGCAGATTGAAGCCACAATTGTTAAATGATCTATTACCCTTACTTCGGAGCCTTTCAATTCAGAGGTCAGCTGAAGTCACATAGAGCAGGGGTCACCAACCTTTTGGACCTCAGGGACCACCAAGTTCATAATTTTAAATTTCACGGACCACTAATACAAATCCAGCATGCCACTTAGTGAAGCACCTGGACTCCCAGTGACAGGATAGTGTCCTTCAGGCACTCTCCCTCCTCTCTCTCTCTCCCCCACTCTCTCTCTCTCTCTCTCTCTCATTCTCTCTTTCTCTCCCCCCTCTCTCTTTCTCTCTCTTCCACTCTTTCTCATTCACTCTTTCTCTCTCATTCCCCCCTCTCTCCCACTCTTTCTCCCTCATTCTCTTTCTCTCCCCTCTCTTTTCCACTCTCTCTCTCCCACTCTTTCTCTCTCCCCCCCTCTCTCTCGTTCTCTCTTTCTCTCTCCCCCTTTCTTATTCTCTCTTTCTCTCTCTCCCACTCTTTCTCATTCTCTTTTCTCTTTCTCTTTCTCCCACTCTTTCTCATTCTCTTTCTCTCTCTCCCACTCTCTCTCTCTCCCACTCTCTTTCTCATTCTCTCTTTCTCTCTCTCCCACTCTTTCTCATTCTCTTTTTCTCTCTCCTCCTCTCCTCTTTCTCATTCTGATTCTCTCATTCTGATTCTCTCTCTCTGATTCTCTTTTATTTTCTCTCTCTCTCTCTCATTCTCTCTCTGATTCTCTGATTCTCTTTCATTATCTGCTTCTTTCTGTGTCTCTCATTCTCTCTCTCTCATTCTTTCTCTCATTCTCTCTCTCTCTCATGTCATGGGCCAGCCAGTGTCTTGGGGCTGAGAGGAAGTCAAGCATCTCCCTGAGAGACTGAGGTGCGCGGAGCACCAACAAGGGCTGGAAGAAGTGTGGGAGCGAAGCACTACTTGAACTTATGTGGCATGTGAATTCATCTTGGTATATTTGTGCCAGGTGGTGGCGCAAGGCAGCCCTCATTTCCTGCCACTTGGGACTCAGAGCGGTAAACAGCATCTGGTTCGGGGAGCAGCCGAAACTCTCATCTCTCGAGGAGCCCAACCAAAGTTTCCTGCACCACTTCAGGGTGTGCTCCTCGAGAGACAAGAGCTTGCAGGGGGCCGATCTGGCATCCGCAATGGAGAGCAAAATCCAGCTGCTCCCTGGACCAGGCGCCATTTACCGCTCTGAGTCCCAAGTGGCAGGAGATGAGAGCTGCCTTGTGCCACATTTGTTGTCGGGCAAATGAAAGTAGTGCTTCGCTTCCGCAGCTTCCAGCCATTGCAAATGCTGCTTTTTTCCGCTTGTGCCGCCCCCTCCCCCACCGCCACAACAGCACCATTCATTCTGGACGGCGAGAGCTGCGCTCCTTTTTCCACATTGCACAACCTGCAAAAATGCAAAAATACGAAAATTTCTCCGCAGACCACCAAAGTTCTCTTGCGGACCACTGGTGGGTGACCACTGACGTAGAGAATAGGAGAAAAAAGGGAGGAAACTGCCAATTAAATGCTTCTAATCCATCACCATCCACCCAGGTTTTTACACTCACAAGATCTGCCAGAAGCAAGAAGCTTGTTGATCTTTTTTTCCAGCAAGTCCTACTTCAGACCAGGGGTGAAATCCAGCAGGTTCTGACAGGTTCTGGAGAACTGGTAGCAGAAATTTTGAGCAATTCGGAGAACCGGTCATGGAAATTTTGAGTAGTTCGGAGAACCGGCACCTCTGGTTGGCGCCAGACTGGGGTGGGAATGGAGATTTTGCAATATCCTTTCCCCAGGAGTGGGGAGGGAATGGGGATTTTGCAGTATCCTTCCTCTGTCACACCCACCAAGCCACGCGCACAGAACTGGTAGTAAAAAAAAATGGATTTCACCACTGCTTCAGACAATAGCAATTCTAGGCCTACCATTCCCAGTGGATTTGGGAATCAATTGCCTGGGCACCAGAGCTCCAAGATCTGACTTTGAGAAATGTGTGTACTGTATAAGGAGCTATCCTAAGGGAACTCCAGCAGCTCCTGATTTTTCTCCTGACAAACTTCAAAGTGCTGATTAGAGTAGGAGCGGGGCTGCTTCCCATTATGTGGCTAAACCTATCCCTGCAGCACAATTCCAACCCCCCCACCCCCAAGCACATACCAAACCCCTCATGTAACCTGTTTAGGGATCTTTGGGGGATAACCATATAGCCCTTAACTACCTCCTTGGTTCATATTTACCTTCCTTTGCTGTTCACAGGTCAAGTTGGGCTCTCTTCCCTACCCTTCCGCTACCCCATTAATCTAATACATTGGTTAATCAGACTCAATATAAACTTTTAGTTGAATAAGCCACATGTTTCCTGAGAAGTTTCCTCGTTTGAGGAGAGGCCTTTTTTCCTGCTTTTCCATCATCAAAGGCACATTATCCAGGCTTTCTCAATGGCCGCTTCCCAGCTAAGGCCCTCCAGCTGACTTGTTCCTTGTTATTCATCTGTCAGCGGTCCAAGAGAGTCCTATTCAAGTGGGCATTGGCCATTTGGCATTTAAGCTGCTTTATCTGCTGAGCTGAATTTCCATGGATCGGAGGTGATTTTTTTTTTTTTTTTTTGCTTCTTGATGTGTTCTTAATGGCCCCCATTGTTTTAGATTATGTTTTGATCTATGTTTCATCTGTTTTTATTTTTATTAAAGCTGACCACCTTGTGCCATTTGGGTGGCTCCGGTCTCTAGGTTACACACACAAGAGCCTTACAGTTCTTTGGTACACAATGCATGAGAAAACACTGACTTCTTAGCAGCCTCCTGGCAAACTGCCTCGGTTTGAAATCCTGTGCTGGGAGAGAGGAAGAAAAGGGCCCCGTCAAAAAGGAAAGAGAAATTAAACTTTGCGGCCTCATTTAAAGCTGTGCATATGTCCACATCAGACTCCCGGTATGAAGTTCCTTTCATGCTGGTATAATAATGATGAAATCATGTGCATGTATTCACAGGACAATTATTTCAATTTTTAAGCACTTTTTGATTTAAGCACTCATCCAGGAAAATTCTTTCTCCAGACATTAGGCCTATTGATCACTGCTAGGACTGGTGGAAGCCCAACAGGGCAATCCCATGCATCATGCAGGGAAGAGTCAGAATGGTCAAACTATCCCCCAGGTGTCAAAAATAGCCCAGCCAACATCTAGCACATCACCAGACCCACTACTGATATTAGCATCTCTGGTCTCCACTCCCTCACTGAACTGGCCTTATTGGCTCAGAACACTAGCCATAAATCAATACCAATACTTGGTTAGAGTCTAGATATGAGAACAATTAAGATTTTGAACTGGATTTCTGGCAAATTCGCCAGAAACATTGGCTCCCAGAGGCAAAGCACTGACTCCCTTTGATTATTTTCAGTGAAAGACATTTCCATAGTTTAGATTTCACATTGATATTGATGCTTTTCATTTTTTTAAAAAAAAGCTGATGTGTAAAAAGTGCCATGGAATTGTAGTCTTTGCCACGTTTGCAGTGCTCAACATCATCTTGAGAGCTGTAGCATAACTATCAACCGAAAGATGCATTCTCACTTCCAGTGACCATAGTCATATTTCAAGGAATGATTTCAGTTTCATATTGATGCGATGTGCGAAAGCGGAAACATATAGTTTACTAATGGACCAGCCATTTCAGAGCACTTTGCTCTTGGCAGGATACTGCTGTGTCCAATTCCCCCTGTTTATCGAGGCAACATAAATTGGCTGGTATATACACTCTGGGCATGCATTCCATCTCATTAACTTTATTATTCAATGAAAGAATTAAACAAATAACCCTCAACCAAATCTTTAATCCACCCCAAGTAGGCTGCTTCCAGTAGGTTACTGAAAAGCTACTTTTCTTAACTTTTGAAAACCTGTACACCAATTTAGGATTGGAAAATGCAACTGCTAACTTCTATGGGGTAGAGCAAGGGTGACAACTTGAGTTGTCACATATCATGACTTTTCCTCCCTTCGCTAAACCGGCCTGGGCATGGCCAGCATGCGATGCATCTGGCTCACGAGCCACGAGTTTGACACCCTTGGTGTAGAGGAAAGAAGGTTTTTGTGTGGGGGGAAGGGGGGTATTTAAAAAAAGCAGATGATCTAATTAGCCAGAATTGCACAGAATACTTTTAAGCAAAACATAGAGCCAGAGATTCCTTCAGTTTATAATGAAGGCAAGAAAGACAAGATCAGCCTTTCATCTGATGTTTTCTTGGGAGAAGCCAAAGGAAGAGAATCAAAGGATTAACAGTTGCATGTAAATACCATCAATATTGCAACAGCTGCTTTTAGGCTAGAGTCCTATTGAGGCTTTTTAAGTCTGGTATCAGAATGCCTCTGCTGCTAACTCCTAAAAGCAATTTTTAGGAGGTACTTGGGGTGGAGAAGTCCAAAAGAACAAGTATGTGTACAGGAAGTTAAGAAAAACATGCTAGGACATATTGTGGATCTTGAATCAATTTGGCTTTTTGCCAAGCTTCTCAATCAACTACGTATTTAGACCAATCCAGGGTATTTTTTTAAAAAAATGCGCTCTAGAGTTAGAGAACTCTGCAGAAGAACAGTGGATTGTTTGGCAAATGACACCATGGAAATTCAAAATGTTGGACTGTACCTCAATGATAGAGCACCTGCTTTGCCTCTCCATTGAGAAAAAATGAGCACAACTTTTGTCCGACAAGATGATTTTGGCATATGTCTCCCCACATCAAATTGTTGCTGTCCTCCAAAAATATTCCTCTTGGAACTAGAGACAAGAATCATCTCAGGTTTAGATAGAACTACCTAAAGTAGTGCTAGGATATTTGTATTACAGGAAAGTGGACTAACTTAAAGACTTGCTCTTAGGATGCTACTTTTCCTGTGTTAGTAAATAGATCTTTAAATGTAATAGAGTTAAAAAAAAATTCTTATATATAGCATCTCTGCTGGATTGGTGATATTTTCTTATGCAAGGATCAGAGGAGAGAAAAAAAGGGGGTGTGAAAGAAACAGTAATTGAGAATAAATAATATTGGTGGGGACCTAGAGTTGAAAAAGTAGTCAGAAATGAACAGGTTAAAATATTGTGGGATTTTGGAATACAACCTGATAAATACATCAAATTTAACTGTGATTGAAAAGAAGAAAGTGTGGCTAATTGATGTGGCAATAACAGAAGGTAGTAGAATAAAAGACAAAAAAAATGGAAATAATCACAGTGTGTAAAGATCTGAAAAATCAAAATTGAAAGTTTATGATGTGAGCCAGGTGTGGTGCTGTTACCAAAAAATCTTGGTCAGCACTTCGAAAATCTGTGCTTTGACAAAATTTCCATCTGTCAATTACAAAAGGCCCCATTGCTTAGATCTACACATATGGTATGCTCTGCTGATACATCACAACATCCTAGGTTCTTCCGTCAGAACTCAATGGTGTTCTTGGAAGAAGGCCGGCACCAGCTAAAGAACTGAGAGCTGTGATTTCACATTGTCATGTATATAATGATGATGATGGTGGTGGTGATGGTGATGGTTGTTGTTAATAATTATAATTATAATAAATTATTATTATTATTGTTGTTGTTGTTGTTATTATTATTTCTGCAAACCGAATACACACACACACATGATCTACTCCATATAAAAAGCTCTCTTCATTGAAATTGTAACAATCAGGATCTTTAAACCCCACACCCTCCTGGGATTAAATTTCATTTAATAATAGCTGGCTTTATTTCAGGCACCATTAACAAGAGATGCTAGGAATTTACAGCTTAATCAAACACTCTGTCCAGTGCATTTATCCTCTCATAAATTCAATCAGTGTGATTGGCTTTAATGTGCGCTTTCCAGGAATTATGATAAAGGAGCATATCCTTTTGAGCTAACGGGAAAGGTAGGCTGACTCTGCTTGAAATGGAATCAAATGCTGCCTGCGAAAAAGACATAACTGTGGTGAGAAGATAGAGATTTGGGTGAAAGGGGAGAAAACCCCTTTTCCCTTCTTGTTCTAGTGCTCTTGGGGTACGAAGAGTGCATCTGCTGAATATGTGGTTCCAAGAGGGTACACTGTTGTGGTCAGGACCACACTTTCTGCAACATTGTAGGAGGAGAGCTGTGTTACTCTATGACAGCCAAAATTGGGAAGGAGTCTGGTAGGATATTTTCCAATTAACTGCTCTTTCTCAACAGAGCGGGACAGATACAACATCATCTATCTCCAGTGTCCTTTCAATAGTTCTAAGAAGGCTCCACACCCATTTCTACCACTCAGGTGACCCTCACAACACAGATAAACCTCCAGTTGGCCTTAACAACTCGACTCACTAAAAGAATGTAAATGAGTACAAATCCTTCCATTCCCCACCATCCAGTCAAAGCTGAAGAAACTTCTTGGATAAGAAGTGAAACATCTTCAAAGAAAACCAGAAAGCCCAGTTGCCTCTTTGGGACAACTATGGAGACTGAGGCTCTCCATAGACATTTCCAATTAGCATGTTTTATTAAGAGGCATCAGCTCCTGTCAGTTACTGATCACTTCATCAAATGCAATGGAATGATTGGACTGACATAAGAATTAAATCATCAGCAGTGGGAAGGAAGAAAAGACAGAAGAAAAGTTGATTATGCAGGTGCAGGTTATTTGTGAGTCAGGGTATAAGGTAGCTTATCAATGAACTATATTAAAAATCTATTCCCCCCTCTCCATGGCTACTTTGAGATTTGTAATAGAGGAGTGTGCTAGAACAGGAGTCTCCAACCTCGGCAACTTTAAGACTTGTGGACTTCAACTCCCATAATTCCTCAGCCAGCAAATGCTGGGAGATGAAGTCCACAAGTCTTAAAGTTGCCGAGGTTGGAGACCCCTGTCCTAGAAGGTTCAAATGCTCCAATGTTACACTGCCCATATTTTGACTCTTATATCAAACTTTGTCTCCATTAATTTGTGTGTGTGTGTGTGTGTGTGTGTGTGTGTTTCTAAAGTCTGGCTTAGTTGTCAGAATGCTGATGGCATGTGTCATCAATTAGAGGAAAAATACTTGAAGGCATAGTAGAGAAAGGATATGTAATGCATGGAAGGAATTGTACTTCTACTACTACATCACAGTTTGAGTTCCAGTTGTTATTATTTATTTATTTAGATGCTACCCAATTAAAAAATGACTCTGAGCAACCTAGGCTAGCCTTAGATTTGATGAGTTGATTCTGATAATAGAGTAGGCTGCAATCTTCCAGTGACTCTAGTGCCTCACTTGCTTGGCATATACTGCCAGTGAACACAACTTATGCAAACATACAGTCAGAAAGAACAGGAATTGGATGAATGGAGATCAGTCTCCTGGATGGAGATAGACTCCACTTGGGATGGAGCCATTGAATGGTGCACAATCAGAAGACGCTTGTATTAGAATGTATAACATCCAGGTGCCACACTGTTCACGCTTTGATATGTTTGTTAAAAAATAAAAAAAAACTTTTTAAAAAAAGAAGATGCTACACATATTCTGGCAGAGCTTGCTAAAACTAGCCATAGCCAGTTTAACATTGGAGTCATTGATTTAAATTTAAAATTGGAGTCATTGATTAATCAAAAATCTAATTATTACCAAGTCCATTTTATTGTTCAGTCATACATCAGTAGGATATATGGAGCTCATGTTCTTTGTGTTGTGACTGTCATACTTTACATGAGAAGTTGACAATGTTTGCCTTTTCTCTGATATATTTATCACCTGGTTTGAAATGTACGGGACATAGGCATTAGTTTTAAAGTGGATTCACTTATTTCTGGGTTTCTTCTACATTAGAGTTGTGTAAAACAATTCAAACTTGAAATACTGTGTCCCCGTACTAGGTATTTTGAGATTAATGCATTTTAGAAGGTTTTGTACACCTTTAACTTGCATCTCATCCTTGGTGCTTCAATCTGAAGCCAACCAATAAAATGGAAGATGAGTTACTTTTAATTGGATAGGACAAATGATTACATTGAACTTCTAAGCATGAAACTGAGAAATGGGTTCTGTTAAAAGGAGATGAAGGCCACTTATATTTGAGGAAAAAGATTTGGGATTTTAAGTCCAATGGGTGAACACAAATATTCATTAATACTTGTTATTTTTAGATGTTTTATGCCACCTTTATTTTTTTTATAAATAACTCAATATGGTGAACAAAGCTAATACTCCTTCCTTAAACTTACATCTGGTTTTTGTCTCTATTGTCTTTTTTTTTTTTTTTTGGTCTTGTTGGCTTGTTCCCTGTATTTGTACTATGGGTTATATATCAATTTAAATAGACCGCTCCATTAAAAAATGCCATAACTGTTCCAATTTTTTTAAAATTAGATTTATATGCCGTCCTTCTCCAGAGACTCAGGGCGGCTTACAATGCGTTAAGCAATAGCCTTCATACTTCTGTATATTTTTTTATACAAAGTCAGCTTATTGCCCCCACAAACTGGGTCCTCAATTTACCTACCTTAGAAAGGATGAAAGGCTGAGTCAACCTTGAGCCTCGAACTTGCAATAATTGCAGACAGCTGAATGTTAATAACAGGCTACTTAGCCTACTTAGCCTGTTAATAAGAGGCTACTTAGCCTGCTGAGCTATCTGAGGCACACTAGTTTGCCATGAAAGAAAGAAAAATTAGAATGCACATCTTAGGATGGGCTGAAGGGTCACTTTGGACTGTGGCCAATAGCACTTAGACTTATATACCGCTTCATAGTGCTTTGAACCACTCTTCAAGTCAGCATATTGCCCTCAACAATTTGGGATTTCATTTTATCAACCTTGGAAGGATAGAAGTCTGAGTCAATCTTGAGCCGGTCAGAATTGTACTTCTGGTAGTCAGCAGAATTACCTGCAATACTGCATTCTAACCACTGCGCCACCAGAGTTCAAAATACTGCCATGAAGGGAGCACGCGGAGGAGATACATGTTAACTAGATGGCCATTTGTATTGGTAAATACAGCCCCACTGCTGTTTCAATTAAACTACAGAAGCAGAAATAAAGAAATGTCATCAAAGAATCTTCGATGGAGCTTCTGAATCATGTGCATAAGAATGGCTTTTTATTATTATTAATGGGCAAAATATTGAAGAGGTCATTTTTTTCCTTCTTCTATTCAGTCTTGTCAAGACCCTGCAGACTTCTTGGCAAGATTTTTCAGAAGTGGTTTGCCATTGCCTCTACCCTAAGACTGAGAAAGAGGGACTTGGTCTAAGGTCAGCCAATTGGCTTTGTGCCTAAGGCAAGACTAGAACTCTTGGTCTAGTTTCTAGTCTGATGCCTTAACCATGACACCAGACCACTAAGCATATGCAAAAGCAATATAAGCATATATAAGAAATTGAGAAGACCTGCTACACAGTTTGTTTTTTCCAAGTGAGGAGATACTTATACTATTTTCTTTCTTTAACTTACAGTTTTGCATTTAGTATTTATTCCTATTTCCTGAAATCCAGCTCAATAATTATACTCAATTTCTTTAATATGGCATAAGCCTTTTTCCCTCCCCACCCCCTCCTTCAGTCTCAGCCATGCTGAGCAGTCAGCATAAATGCTATTCTGTTGCATTAGTGCCCAAAGGAACTGCTACATCAGCTTTTTCTCTCAATGCCTTCCATCTGGTTTTAGGTACAGAATCAACAAGAGGTCTCATCTTAAGATGAGTCAGCTCTTCAGTTTCCATCACTTCTGTTTTCTCCTCCCTCACCCTATGCTAGAGGAAACAGAATTTTATGTGCTCAAAATCATTTGCATTGCATCATAATGATCTAATTCATAGAAGGCTCTACAAATATTTCCAGTGGCACAAAGGACTCAGTTCCAGGATTGTAAATGCTTGCTATAGCATAAATTGTCTGTGAGAAAAGATAAGGGCAGCTTATTTTAAAGATGATGGAAATTTTGCACTATAACCTCTCAAGATGAAAGCAAAAAAGAACAAATCAGTATTCTCTTAAAATCTACAGTGTTCATTTTTTTAAATGCAATGAATGAAAATGGCAATGGAAGCACTGAGAAAATCACATAGCTGGCCTGCTTACAAGTCAGCCTCCTTCCCAATACACAATGAAGAATCATGATAACATTTGCAACACAATCTGTGATGTGGCCACTTAAATATAGATCTCTTGCATTCCTTATATGAGGCATTTTTATGAGAGAAAGATGGCATATATGCGAAGTAGTGCTTTTTCTTTAAGAAAGAACAAGTGGATAAATGAAGCAGATGAATAATATGGCCTATATTGTCAAATCATATCTAACCCATTGGTGATAGACCAGCTCTTCACAGCTGGTTTTTAAAATATAGAATACACATCATTTGAAAGAGCCGTGGTTAGAATGCAGTACTTCAGGCTAATTCTGCTGACTGCTGACTGCCATCAATTTGACAGTTAGATCTTCACCGGCTCAAGGTTGACTCAGCCTTCCATCCTTCCGAGGTCAGTAAAATGAGGATCCAGATTGTTGGGGGCAATAAGCTGACTCTGTAAACCGCTTAGAGAGAGACCTGTAAAGCACTGTGAAGCGGTATAAGTCTAGGTGCTATTGCTATTGCTACTGTTATGTTCCAGTAATGTGTTGTAGTGGTATGTAGAAATTACCTTGGGATGAAGAGTCACAGCCAGAGCAATGGTTGGTTTAAAAAGGCAGCTTAACCCACAGCAAGAATGTGGGTGTGGCGAATGTCATAGAAGGGACCTTTCCTAATTTCTTGGGCTGCAAAGGCAAGGTGGGTGGGAAGAAAGTGAAATTCACTTTCAGATTTGCAAGCGTCTGTAAATATAACCTCACAGTAGAGTTAATTCATCTGAATGTGCTTCTTATCCAGACTATCTAATGAAGCTGGCAATGTATCAAGTTTAATATTCTACTTATATTTGGGGTGGGGGGGAGGAATTTCTTTGAGTCAATGTTGATTCCTAGAAAAACTGCCTGGATAAAACGTGGTTTTCTTGGCAAGATTTCCTTCCCAGGGCGGTGAGAAATGACTGGCACAAGGTCACTATGTTGGCTTTCTGCTTAAATCAAAACTAGAAGTCATGGTCTCTGGTTTTCTATCCTGATGCTGTAATTATTGCACCAAATTGCTTCCAGTATTTTATTACATTAGAATAATTTATATCAAGTTTAACATTTGATGAAATATATTGTATTCAACATTGGCTTCAGAAATTTAAAATAAGGTGTGATATAGCTTGGTTATTCTGATGAGGCCTTTTAGCAGGGGTATCAAACTCGCATTGTCACAGCATCACGTGACATATTTGGACTCCCCCCCTTTGCTAAATCAGGCATGGGCGTGGCCAGTGCATGACTCATCTGGCCTGCAGGCCTGTGAGTTTGACCGCTCTGCCTTAGAGGCTGGAAGTCTATGATCGTGTGCTCTCTGGCATTAGAGCTTTTTTGGAGGGTGGGGGTAGGTGATTAAATAACTATAGTTCTTGGTATTGTCCAATATTTTATTTTTATTTATTACATTTATAAGCCTAAATTTATATTAATTTCCTTTAATTGTTTTGTTTTCAGGCAAGATTGTGAACATTGAGATTGGAATGGCCTATAAACCCACTTTTTTTTTTTAAAAAAAGGGTGCATATGCACAATTAACCGACAGAAGTGAGAGGCTTACATACTCATTCAGTGCTTTTCTATGTGAGACAAGCAATCCAAGAGAATAACTGATTTTATGTTTGATATATTTAATATTAGGTATGTGCTCACTTAGGTTTGATGTTTCCTCCGACCCTTGAGTTGCACCAAAATATTATAGATCGTATGAATTTAAGATGTGTAATGGACTTTATACGAAGATACATCTGACAAATATTACTATTTATATTTATCTTGCACTGTCTGTTGAAAATTATCTCCTAATGACAGTGTGTGTGTGTGTGTATGTGTGTATACAATATATATATATTGTGTTAAATTTATATTTACTGACAAAGAAATAAAGGGAGACTAGTATGGATTTATTTCAACCTATTTAGTTCTCATCAGCTAGCCATATCCTTCTGAGATTTGAACCTTGGCTTGCTTGCATATTAGGCAGATGTATTAATCTCTAAGCCACAGGTTTTCGTTGCTTTGTCAGCTTGTACCAGGGGAGATTGTCCGAGGGCTCCTGGATTGGGGCTGAAAGGCGAAAGAAAGCAGTATGCTCCTTCCCATATTTGGGTAGACCAGATTGCTTCAATAGAAAGCACATATATATGTTTCATACCCGTACCTCTTTCAAACTTATTGTAAAGATGTAATTGTTAGAGTCAAAAGAATTATTTTACATCCCTAAACATGTTTGAATTTTTCTGCTGTTCTGGAGAAAAGAAATGGCAGAGTTTGCTTACAAGTTCCTTGATTTTTCCCTTGCTCCTGTGATTAAAAAGATACGAGTGAGGTCACTGGGCCATAAAGTGAGATTTTTATCTAGTCTGGTGAGGCAGAACCTCAATTTATACCAATTATTGTACTGCTACAGTGCCTGATTGCCTTTACCCTTAGAACTTGAAGTGTGTGTGTGTGTAGTTTTGTAGACAACTGTGAAGATTAAAAGAAAAAAAAAATGCCAGTGAAGTTCTGCACTCAATAGACCAGGCAGCCCAGGATTAAAGTTAATTTGGGAGAGGAAGTTAATAGAATAGAAAGAAGTTAATAAGCTTAGATTCAGCATTCTGCACAAGAGAAAAAAAGCCACTTCAAAAGTGTTTGAACATGTAATGAAAAAGCAGAATTTTATTGTCATTTTGTCCATTATTCAGCATTGCTGTAAATGGCTTACATTTACGGCAGCTTCTGTACAGACGTGTGGCTTTGAATTACCAGAACAGCAAAATTTAAAATGAAAATAAATGCTTAACAATTCCACACAAGATTTTACAGTCCAACATTTTTCACTGATTATGTTGAAAGACACTGTTACTACAGTTATTCGGCATGAATAAAAAACTACAACTTTTGTTTTAAGACAGGAGTCACTTGTTTTAATTCTTTTTACACTGTTTAAAATTACTGTGATAAAAATAATGAAAAAAGCTTTTTTTTTATTAATGCCATACACCAGCATAATATAGCATTTGTCCCCATTATATATTTTTGTATAATATACAAAAGAGAATGTTGACAAACTGTTGAATCCGTGCTATTAACTTTGTTGGGTGGAGTTGGTGGGAGGTGACGATTTTTTTACATGTGGTCTTTTATCAGAAAAGCCTCAAAAGGTCCTTAATTTCTTTTTTTTTAAAAAAAAACACCCAATATGAGGCTCTGCCTTGCCTGAAAGTATTTTTCAATGTAACAGCAATAGCATAAAAATGTAGATACACTCAGAACAGCCTAATTCACTTCAGTGTGAACCAGGCAGTAGGTGAGGCTTGCATATGAAAGAGGGTGAAAATTCTGGTCCCTTCTATAAAATACTCAAGTGCATACTTCAAATTAAAGTGGCTTGGCCACCAGGGCCTTGCCACTCCTTCTCAAAAATTATTGGTCTTAACCCTACTACACTCAGAGGTATCTCAACAGACTTCGAAGAACCATGAAGAAAGCATATTTCCATCCCTGCTGTTTCAGCTCCATGCATTTAATACAATAAATCTAATATTTTTGTGATCTGATTCTCTTCCGTGTGTGTGTGTGTGTGTGTGAGAGAGAGAGAGAGAGAGAGAGAGAGAGAGAAATTTTAAAAGGTTATTAGAGCAATAAGGGCAGAACATGAAGGAAATGCACAATATTTACTTTATGAAACTGCAGTACTAATTAGCCCTACATGTTTTTAAAATGAATGATTCTACATTTGGGTGGCTCTTCAGAACATAAGAGGATATGAAAATAGTCACTGGTTCAGTTTTGCAAAGGCTTATACACAAGTACAAAAGGAAGGAAGCATGCATGCAGTGGTCTAAAAGGCAATTGCTACAGCCTTCTTGACTTCTACTGTACTTATGCAAGGGGGAAAAAATCTTTGGACTGTTTCACTTTCCTTTGGCACAAAATAAAAGGAGCACCTTCTGCAGATAAAATGATACTTCTGAAACCAACAATCAGTTTGAAGGAATATGTGCATTTTTCTCTGCAGCTCAAAGTCTTCTGGAAAGTCTACAGGAATTCTAAACACAAAATACCATGCCTGCATAAGCACTCCTGTATAAAGTCACACAATTTTGTATTTTTGCTGTGTGAGAGCTATTTGATCCCAGATAGGTCATTAAAGCTCATTCCCTCCCCAGAGTATAGAAGGGTTAAATACTTTGTGTCATAATATTGGACTCTGTACCACCATGGAGAATTAAGATCCAATAAACATTTTGAAACAAATCGTATGAATCTGATGTTTCTAGTCAATGCCCATCATTTCAAATTCTATTCATAGGGATTATAACAACACAACTTATTTCTCCATTCCCTGACTTATCCTTCTTCCCTGTCCTAATATGAAATTATGAATCTTAGAAGCTCTGTTTTTAAAGGTAGGCTGGCACTTGTTTCCCTATTTGTGTTCATTTTATATTTCCCCCAATCAAATGTACTTTTAGTTTAATCTGACTGGCAAGATTGGCATACTAATCATAAACATTTTCTTAGGAATCACTTCAACAGGTAGTAAAAGTTAAAATAAGGATATTAGCCAAATAAGCTCTTCCTTTCTTTAGCATTTCATCTCTCCAATGCCTGAATATATTTTATGAAAGACTATTCCTACTAATGACCTTCTGAAATGTTAACATACCACATTCATATTTAGTGCTATCCAAATCATTTCTAGGTCAGCATGATGTGGCAAGGCACTGAAGAGACAGAAGTCATAATTTTCCCTGTTTTATTTGCAGTGCTGATTTCCCACAGCACAAGAAAGAATAGCCAAACAAAATCATTTTGTTAAATGCTTATATATTTAAATGGCTTTTGTTTAAAATCATTTAGCACATTTAAACTGAAATTTTCTAAAATCAGCATTTCTATGTTTAAGAAATTCATAAATTCAACAAATATTTTACATAGAATAAAAGCCTCTTTCCAACCCAGACTTTGTCTTCACACAGACACAGGATACCTCACTTGTGTTGGTAAACCATCATCTCACACACACATATTTGTTAATCACACATTCCTAGCTTTCTTAAACTTTGCAGTGGGGCTAAAAATATTTAATACATATTACTTTCCAAGTATAATTTCTGGTATCCTCGTGTGTTATCCTTCCAGGAGCATTTTTGAAAGTAAATACTGAAACCTGTTAGTGTTAACCAAAAACAATCAAAATAGATTTTCAATAGTTTGTGTACTATTGTTAAAATATTCACTGATGCTTAAGTAAATGGCTAAACATGTAAATGTTTACAAGCTTATTCAGTAGCACAGATTATGTGCCTGTTTCTGGGTATCTTGTAAATTATCACTTGAGCAGTAATACATGGAACTGCTATGTGAATAGCACCTGAAGAGAAAATCATGCAGAATGCTGGCTTTACACAAAATGCTATTCTAACATGTGGTTTCTCTGTGGCTTAGTAGGCTTTGTAAACCCATACAGGGATATCAAGGAAACGTGGCTTGGTTTTTCTGAACCAAGCAAACTCTGGTCTATTCAATAAACCATGATTAAGCAACTGGTGATGGAGAAAGCTATTTTCCCTGTGCGTTAGTCAGAAGAGGATTATGTGAAAGGGCATCTCTTTTGCTTTCTATTCTGTGGTTTTTGCAACTGCATCTCAGGGCTAACCAGCTGTTTTGAGAAAATTCACAGCAGCTGTCCACAGCTCCTAACTCTGGAACTGCACAGATACCATAAAGAAAAATCTTTCCTTTCATTACATTTTCTATTTTACTCCCAAGTATTGAATGCAGCGCTCAGGAGATTTCATTTATAAGCCTCACATTTTTAAAGAGGATTAAGACAAGAATAAAATAGCTCAGGTAAAATCACTTGTTTTACAAGGAGCAATTTTGTTGAATAATTAGAAATGTAGTTGACTTTGTTCAAACTATGATCTATATTTACATATTGCTGGTACCTATATGCATTTTATTGCAGAATTGGTCTGTTTTGCTTTACTCAAAAGAAAGAATATTTAAATGCAATCACACAGGTTGGTGGTGTGAACATATAGGCTAAGGCATATATGAGCCCGCTATTTCATTTTTTCTTCTTCTGTGTGTTTTGTCTGTGTCTGTGTGTGTTTGTGTATGTATGTAGGGCTTTCATAAACCCACCCAGATTCTGCAGATTCTATTGGAGAATGTGGGGGAACCAAACACATAGGTTGGATTATCATACTTAATTTCCAACCTTTTTTTCCTATAATGGTTTAATATACATTTCTGCCCCAGGAGCTTCCATTGAATATGGATAAGTTCATTTAGAACAATAAGGAAAAGTGAAATAACAGAAATACATAATAAAATTAGAGTACCTCTTAGATACTGCAGCACAATGCCGTGAAGACTAATACTTCCAGACAAACCACATTTTTATGGGTTACCATATCAACACATTTGTGACCCCTAGAAAAAATATATGTGTCATGATAAAGCAATCTGTCATCTAAAAACCTTTCTTATGATACACTATACAAGCTATTATACAATAAGTTGATGAACTGCATTTAAAGCTGTATTAGCCCTTCCTTTTTTTTTTCTTCAAACACTATCAGATTCAATACATTTGAAAGTATTAAACAAAATTGTATTAGTAACGTATCATGTTATGATTGTTAATTATTGTTAAGCACTTATACCTCTTGTTTTATTTTGGCCACTTAAAATATATTTTGTTTTGTTTTTAATGTTTAGAGTGGCATAGTATTTTAATTTACTGAAAATTCTTAAGGTGCTCGGAGGATGGGCTACTACAGCTTACAAACTGTTTAAAACAACAAGGAAA
The DNA here is from genome assembly GCA_030761175.1 of Masticophis lateralis. NCBI lineage: Eukaryota > Metazoa > Chordata > Lepidosauria > Squamata > Colubridae > Masticophis > Masticophis lateralis. The sequence goes on from JAUDYJ010000002.1 coordinate 93,470,412, forward strand.
AAAAATCACAAGACATACATGGTTGTTTTATGGCACACTAGGAGTTTGATAGAGAAGGACTGGAGCTGTACAGAGACCAAGTACTATTCTAAAGCACAAAATCAGCAGTGGAATCTTGGTGTTCTCCAGATTGGTTCACTTGAGCGAGAGAGAGAAAAACGGAAGTGAAGCCATATACAAATTTGGGATTTTAATTTTCCATAAAAGTTTTTTTTCTTCTTCTTGTAATTTGGTCTATTTTCTTTTCTGCATAAAGCTAAAAATCTTTTTTGAATTAAAATCTTTTAAGAACCATTAGAAACATATACAGGGCAGAGGTACAATTATTTTGTAAATCCTGGTTTATATATATATATATGTATGTATTTATATATAATGTATGTATATGTGTTTGTGTGTGCATGTATGTATATGTATGTGCGTATGTGTGTATATCACCCATACACGCACAGAGAAATGTAGTCGTCGATTTCTAACTTAAAATGGAGTCAGGTTTTGTATACATTTGCCTTCAATCCAGTGTGCGATCTAACAACAGAAACTGGCTTTTTTTCAGCTTGCTGAACTGCTTTATTGGGAATAAACATAGCTACTGCAAGAAAAGGTGGGGTGTAGACTCCTCATCCACTGGATATGCACTGCCCATCAGATTAAGTCTGAAACTTTTCACCCTACTTTCCAGCAGTTGTGATCACATTTGAGGGAAGAGGTTTCCCTTTAGAATCTACCAATTCTGAGATTCCAAGAGGTAAATCTGTTATTTGTTCTGAAAAATATGAATAGGCTACCAATACTGCTTTTTTTCCTACATACATATTTTAAAAGAACAGGTTCTGCTATGTCTGAGTGTCCAATGAGAACAGATATGCCAATTTCTGTGCACATTGATTTTGGTATGCACGTTATAGCTGCTCTGGATTGTGGCCATTGTATATATAATATACACTGATACACATTGGAGTACACACTTATATGGCAATAACTGTGTATGGAAAAAGTTAATTTCTCCATGTATAAGTAAACTTTTAAACAATAATGCATATTTTCCTGAAAGTTTCCTGATGGGCAATCAAGACTGATATTTTTAATGTCAATCCAGCCCAAGATTCTTACAATTATGGCTATTGCATTAAATGCAAATATCTAGGCTGCTTAAAAAATGTTTGTGTTCATTAACACTTGTTTAAGACAAAGCTAGTTTTCTAGTAGCTGACAGAACATGCATGACCAATATCAAAAAATAAGCAATTCCAGTGTTCAGGTTAGATTTGGAATACATTTCAATCCTCATTCCCCACTGAAGAAGGCTGAATTATAGGCCAAATTTAGAAGGGTTATTAGGACAGTCATATTAGACAAGCCACCTTATATTCATATGATTATACTTGAAGTTCATTATCTAGAAGTCATTAAGCTATGAGCTGCCCCACTTTAAAAACAGCTGTACAATAGGCATCTTGAAGTTTTACAAAAATTATGTAAGAAAAAATGAGCAAGCTAGTCCACTGTATATAAAGGTAAAGGAAATTGCTAAAACCAGACAGTTATAGCTATAAAAGGCACAACTTCCCTTTTCTGATATACAGTTGTAAACTTTCCTCATGTTACATGCATAAATCAAAAATGCTACTTTAACTATACAAAACAATCTATACCAAAACAAAAATCTAGAAAAATTTAACCAGCCAACTGCAGAAACTCCTAGCAGAATGTTGACAATGCAGATTCCAAATTTGACAATGCTGCTTTTGATGCATTCTATACTGCCAGCATGATGGTATATATAGAGGAAAAATTCCAAGCCATACTTCTTTCTTTTTCTTTCTTGTATTCATTCAGTTGAGGTGTCTTCTGAAAGCTAGATCTTGGCCCTCTGTAAACCACATGTAGTGCATAATTACAAAACAAAAACAAAAATACCTAATATAGGTACAATAACAAAATTAACAAGTCTCTTAGTTTATAAAAAAAGTTATAATTTGACTTTTTTTTTTCTTAAGGCAACCTTTCTGTATTAAGGCAGTCACTTCTGATGAAATAGGAGCTTCTTGATATTCCCATTTGAATATTTTGGTAACTGATTGCTGATGATTTCTGCCAACATTTCTGGAAACTCAATACTCATGGATTTATCCAAAAATGTTTGGAAGCAAAAAGTTAGAAGATTCTCAACCACCTGTAAATGATAAGAAGGAAGGATGAAGCCAGCTTTCTCTGATACTCTAAAATATTTTAAGCATATTTTACCCCTACATCTTTAATACAACAAAGATGTTTTGCTAGCCTTGGGTGCTTATGTAAAGGATAGTATTTGATGTACACACATATTCACAAACACACACATGAATAGCAAATAAGAAATGTATTTATATTGAGGCACAAAATAAGATGATAAAAGAACACTGCCTCAATTCAACTATTACATCAAACAAACACAAATGCCCATTAAATACGGAAAGTCTGGACTGAACAGATTCATCATTTGTCTGCATTTCATATTCTCTGGGGGCAGTACATCAAGAATAGGGCAATTATTTAGGCATCATGCCAACAGTAATCAAAACAACATGGTCTATCAATCAACTTTAACTATGGTATCCAATTAACTGGAAACCTCTTTATTTGAAGTGCAAATTGTAAAATATAATATAATAAATTCAGTTCAATGTAATGGTCATAAGAAAATTCAAGAAATTTGCTTTTCTACACATCCTAGCTTGTTACGTTGAGAGGCAGAATAACATGCAATCTAAATATATATTTAAATAGCCTGCAGCTGGTGTTCAACTTCTCAGCAGTAGACTGCTGTTCAATAAAGATTACAATAGTAAGTTCTTATAGCTATGTTACATTTACTAATGCTGTTCATTTTAATTATTTTTATACTCACTGAAACAATTAAAACAGAGTAAGACTATGACCTTCCTATTCTTCCTTCAAATAATTTAAATATCAATGCATACACATTCACCTGGCTTAAATTTTTCCATGACATTAAAACATCATCCTTATTGGTGAACCAATGCTCTCCACATTTTTACTGACTATCCTGAAACAATGGATAAATGCATATTAATAAATCTTACATCATGCATGGAGTCCAAAAGTTTTGTCAGTTGGTAAAATCGTTGCCAGTTCTGACTAGAGTTTCCTTCTCTCTTCACAATGGCTTTCCCCAACTCTTTGATGTATGTCATACGAATTTCATCAAAGAGAGCCTGACTCCTCAAGCCCTCTTTAGGAACTGGATTAAGATGACAGAATATTCAATTACATGTTACCATTTTACATTCACAATAACCAATGCAACACAAAAATGCCCTGACCTGTGCTAATTCAGTGATTATCAGCAAATAACTGCATGGATCATACATGCATAGTAGATTCATTCTCTGCCTAAAAAAACCCAGTGCATTATTGACCAATCTTATATATAGTTAAATATTCTATAACAATCTGTTTCCAAATATAGTTACTGGTTCTCTCATTTTTATCCTTTCATTCATCAACATCTATGTTTCCACTGTATTTTGAAAAACAAATATCTTTTTCAAAGAATCTCAACAAACCAGCTTCATTATGGGGCAGATTTACTGTCAGGTTCAATTCAATTATGCATTTATTTACAAAAAGAATGGGAAATTTATATTCAGTAAGATACGGTTGGACTTCTCCTGACCCCTGACCTCTGGCTCTGACAATCGGAGTGGTTCAGATAATTTATTTTGAATTTTTTGTGCAATATAACAATCTGTGAAATATATTAAATTGGCCATGGTCAAAATTCCACTTACAACAAAATTGGAGTCATCTTAATAACCAAGCACTTTAATGATTTCTGAAAGTAAAATATTTTCTGTCTGGCAGAAATTCTGCAATCTTAATCATCAATCATAAAATAAACAATTTCAATACACTAGGAAATATATTTATAATGGATTCATTACTCATTCTTACTGATTATCCTTAGACTGGTAAGAATTGAGCGGTGATAGGGAAAAAGCACAGCAACATCTATTTGGATTGAAACTAGGATTCATATTTCCCAGATCACTGTTCAATGATGAAGATGGAGTCACAATTTGCAAAATAGATCAAGATTTTTAAAAAAGCAGTAAGGGCAGAAATAACCTTACTTGTAGAGAGAAGGAGCAATGTTTTCATGCAGAGATATTCTTCATAGGAAACCTGAAGCCGGGCTAACTCATTAGTAACCATCAGTAAACGTTTGCATTGATCATACATGCATGGTAGATTCATTCTCTGCCTGAAGAAAGAGCACACACACATCTATATCAGTAAAAAGAAACCAATAGATTTCTTTATGGAATCATTTTAACAGCACCTGAATATCCCAGAAAGTTATATATCTTCAACCTTATTATTTTTGAAGAAAATAGGACATATGGCAATGTACCAATACTTTCTGTACAACTAGTTTGGCTGCCAACTATTTACCATGTTTATAAGCTGTATTTACAAAGGCCTCAAATAGGATTTAAGAGTAAATGTTTCAAATGGACTTTGGACAGCAACTTATATCAACTGGAACTTCTGGACTGCTATCAAGAGCAGGCTCACGTCAAACATCTTACAGTAATCTAAACTTGAAATGGCTGGAGATTTAGTAACTGCAGCAAAAATAGACCAAAAAAAGGCTCCTGCTGGCATATCAAATGAATCTGGTCAAAAACTCTCATTATAAACTTCATTTGTTTCTTAAGGTGATAAACTGGGAGCGATCCCTAATGAAGTAAACTTCAGAGGGAGTACAGATAATCTCACCCAGAACAAAGTGATTGCTCTACTTAGATTTCCCTTCCCTCCTCCCAACAATACTTCCATTTTGTCTGAATATTCAGAACAAAAAGATTCTGCTAGACTGTTAGGAGCCTGTATCAGAGTAAAAGCTAGAAAGAAAGAAAGATTTGTATCATATTTCAATTAGCTTACCTCTTCCAAACATTACAGCATCACACATGTACTGAACATGACATAGCTTAAATTTCTCATTTCTCAAAACTGTCTTGCAGTTCTTTGAAATACTGACTACTGGTAGTCCTCAGTTACCAACTGCCTTGTTTAGCAACTATTCAAAGTTACAACAGTTGAAAAAAAAAAACCTGCAGTGTCCCCGTGTTCCTGTGATCAACAATTGGGGACTTTTAAAAGAGATGGTATTTTGACGGTCACAGCATCCTGCAGTCATCACCTTTTGTATGCCTCACAATCAGCTTCTGACCAACAGCAAACAGAGAAGTTGGCAGTAAAATCGCAAGTCGTGATCACATGATGACCATATTTAATGTATTTGCTTTAACGATACATGCTTTAACGACAGTAGCAGAAGTGACACTGTAAGTCCAGTGCGGTCACATGAATTTTGAACTTAGCGGCCACTGCCTTTAGCATTGGAGTTGCCAGTCCCAATTGTTGTTGGTAAGTGAGGCTACCTGTACATTGATGGAGAAAGCAAGGAGAGGGTTCAAGTGGTGAGCCTTCTTAATGTCTATGCAGGTGGAAACTGCTGATGTATCTCTCAACTCTGAAGAATGGCAGTCCCTGAACGAATAGGCCATTTGCTCTTCTCATTTTTCTTGAAAGAGCATCCTCAATACTTCCATTCAGAAAAGAGCATCCCAAGTGAAAGAGGATTGTTAGATACTCTTAGGGTAATCTAGAATAAAGGAGGTGCCAGTGTGTGTTCTATTTCATCATAATAAATGTTTTAAATTACTTCTGCTTATATTTTAGTATGGAGAAAATCAACACGTAAAGAAACTTTTTAAAATTTATCTATCTTCTTTTCAAACTAAACTTAACACAAGTTAAAATGTTTACTCATTGCTGGTAAAATTGTTTATGACTGTAAGATTACAAAAGATGTTTACTGAAAAAAAGATCTACATTATCAGTAAGTGTTTTTCTCCTTTTTTCTTTTTAAAAATTACTGAAATATATTCTAAGCTTTTGTCTCCATTTTGTAAATTGTTCCAACATGGTTTATGAATTGGTCAGTGGAAAGTAAAATTGATTCCTTTTTTCAGTATCCATTTTTTTGGCCAATTACATTGCCATTTTTATATTATGTCAAATCTGCAATGTCATTACAATTTTTCTTTTCCTCTTCTACATACATTTGTTACTACATTAAAATATTACCAGATTTTCATGCAAACAACATTAGGAACAATATTCAAACCTGTTTGACCAACTTTTAATTCCTTAAGAATCCCTAGTTTTTATTTATTTAAAGTGTTTAGCTGCCTCCATTTGAGGCAGTTTACAGATTCAATATATTATCCAAAAAGCCATGAAAATGGGAAGTGACAAGCTATCCCAGACCTCTTATTCACATAAAAGAGATTGAAATAAGACACCCATTAAGGTAAATATCACAGTGGTTGTTTAAATCCAGATTGTTCTGATTCAAATTTTATGCAGTATGCCACTCTGGTTCCTCATCTATTCATACAGGCTACAGTATTGCCTCCTTTTAGAGGAATTTCTGTTTCTCCAGTAAAACATTATTTTAACTAGCAGCCTATATGCAGTTCTGTGCCTTTTACAGTATAAGTTAACTACCTGAAAAATTATTTGACTAAGTAACAATTTTCAAAGTACCAAGAAAATTAAACATTGAATTGGTATTTGTTTTAAAGATAGCCAACTGTATCCTTTTCTTCATGGAATTTCCTTTAAAGACTATTTGAAAGTTGTAATTAGTTACAGCAGCCTTCTGTCGGGAAGCAAAAGTCATTACAGCCATGTACACTGTTTTTGTAAGCAGTGCATTGGCTTCCAAGTACAATTCAAAATGTTGGTTGTAAAGCAGTCAATGGCTCAAGACCAGGTATCTCCAGGATGAGTTTGCAAATTTATAGATATGGACAAGGAGTTAAGTGCCGACTCACTGCAAGATATGCATGATCCTTGTGTTCCTGCCTGGGGAGCACAAGCATTGAGCATATCTTATAGGTTAACTTCAACTACACTTGTAACAAAGTCTAAATTCATTGTGTTACTGAAGAGGAATGTGGAGGGTTTGGAGGCACATTCAGCCACATTAAGATTCATCATGAAAGACAAGCAGTTTCTGAGAAAGGCAAAGGGATGTCTATAAAAAGAACACAGGAAAGAACGTGGAAGGAGGAGCCCTGGGAAAGGAGGGTTGACAGCATGTAATATCAATGACCAAGACCGGCAGTGCCAGTCACTGGAGAATCAATTCAGTCCTTCCCCTGAGGGATGATTCACTTCTGAAGTTTTTCATTCAACATTCAAGTGAAAGGGAAGGAAAGAAGCTTGGGCTTCCATAGATATGAGGAAATTAATGTCTGTCCTGAAGAGAAAAAGGTGTGTGGTGGTGAGAAGTGTCTCAATGTTGAAAGGAATGGAGTTAGCAAGGGACAGTCTAGAATCCCCACATGGGCACAAGACAGCGAAGTTTGCCCCCCCCCCCATGCAGTTGAACCTTATCTAGTCTCACTCAGGTGCAAACCTGAAAACATTCCTGTGCATAGGCTTGAGCAATAAATCAACTAATTGAATCCTTCATGCGTGGACCTGGGTCCACGCCTGGTTGTGGCTGACAGCAATCTGCAAATCAAAAATGACATCAAAAGAAAAGTGTATTTTCTCCCAGATCTGGGATATGATGAAAGGCAAACTCAATTAGTTAAACAACTGATTGATCCCATCCTTCTATTTCATGTTGGAATAAATCATACTTAAGAAAGAGCCTGGACATATTATCAAAAACTATAAGAAGCTAGGCAGGAAGACAAAAGAATTTGGAGCTCAAGAGGTATTTTAATCCAAGTGAAGATCATGGCCCAAGAATGGAATGGATGTCAATCACTTACTCAAGGAATGGTGACAGCAAGAAAACTTTATACAGTGGAGCAGCCTGCTATTTAGAGTCACGGATGCTCCATCACTGGGATTTTTCAAGGGGATGGTATGAGGACTGTTGCCCTGGATAAACAGTTCAACTAGAAGTCCAAAGACCTTTCCAGCTGGATGATGAAATTAGTTCACCACAGGAATAACAATAATTAAGAATGTATACAGAGAATCGGGATTAGGTTCAAGTATGGTAATAGATCAATGCATAGCATTCAGTTCAATATCCATAAAACATGTTAGCTTAGTGATAAAAATCCCTACAACCTGCATAATTCTACATAAACTGGTATGTTTTTTCAAGATTTAACATGTTTGAGCAACAGAGACAATCATATGATTTTTTAAAAAAGAAAAAACTATATAGGCTATAAAGACCAACACCAGGCATTGGATTGAATAGATGCTTATCAAGCCTCTCCATCATTATCTCCTGCAAAGAGAAACTACCTCCTTAAATAATTGGTTCTACTCTTTGACTATCTCATAGTTAAGAAGTTTCTTCTACAAATCAGTTGAAATTCACATTCTCATAACATATCCAATGTCCTGCACTCTGGAATGAATTGAAAACAAATATTCTTGTACTTTGATCTATCTTCATACATTTCTAATCCCTGATCTTCATTACTTTCTCTAAACCTGCATCACTTTCTCTGAATCCTGTTTAAAGAGTGATGCCAAGAACTAAACGTATTTCTACAAGCGGATATGACACAAGTTGTAGCTGTGCAAATTATATGGAGGATACTTTGCCTGGAGGACTCAAGCTTGTTTGAGTCACTTTTCAAACAGCTGAGGTAGTCATATCCTCTTGAAACTTTGGCATGCCTGTCTTAATGAACTTCTCACCTTATCTGCAGGTAGAGAAAACGATTTTGCAAAAAATGATAGAGCAGATTCTTTGCCACAAATCCGTTTGAATGTCTTCTAGGAAAGTATAGATGACCTGAAAAGTATTTATGGCAAATCTTTAGGAAAGATCAAAAGGTTTGCTTATGCTTCACTGTACTTTCGCAGATTTATTCTCTTTTGAGTAAAAAGAACAAATTCAAAGCATGCTGTATGACAGAGAGTCAATTACTAGTTTTTAAGAAATTACAATTTAAATAATGCCTTATGCAAATATACATGGTTAGTGGTGGCGAAATATTAAGGTAATCCTCGATTTAATCCAGCCTTTTTTATTTCACAGTTTAAATCAACTTGATTTAAATGAATTTATCCTGATTTTTTTAAAAAAAGTATTTAAGCTGTGCAGTTATTTAAGAGGCTGGGAGGTGTAGGTAGCGAAGAATATCTGTTGTGGAAGAGCTTGATGTTACCATGGAAAACCTAGTTAGCTTCCAGAATGCAAGGTTAAAACACACACAAACATATACACTGTGTTTAGGATCTTTTCATTTTTATTATTTTAGTATTAGTCCTATTTAATATTTACTGCTTTGTCTTTCATTTTTAAATTTTATTTAAAATTTAAATTTTATTTGCTGCCTTGAGTGCTTGTCTGGGTTGAAAGCAGTCAGTCAAATAAATATCTGTAAGTTACTTCTGTTTTAAAACATTTTTTAAAACTTTGTAACATTCCTAAAGCCCCATACTCTGTTTCTCTGTTTCAATTAGCAATATTAAAGGTGCTACTAATAATTATATTAAACATTATTTATTGTGGGATTCAGAAAGCAAGTTTATTGAGGAAAGGCATGGAAATTTAATACTCTTTACTATAATGAAAGCAAGAGTTCAAAGATGTTAAAGTAGGATAAACATGTCTACTGTAAAAATGGATAAATCTGTTAATTTTAGTTTCATTCAATCTTTTCAAGGAGTTTTTTCCCCCAATCCCATTTCTATGTATTTTTTAAAAATTGTTTTAACGACTATACGGAAGTCCAAAACAATTTTTAGAACTTGGAGAAGAGCAAATTCCTTAATCCCAAAACTACAAAACCTCCCTTTAACAGTTGTGGCTATTATCTGCTAGTATGTAGACTGCTACATTTTGAACCAGTTGCAGTTTCTGAGTACTCTTCAAAAACAACCTGTTGAAAAAGCATTGTAGGGGCCTGGAGCTAGCAAAACAGGTGGTTGAGCTTATCTAAAGAGCACTCCATCCACTTCAACCAAATTATAGGCTGAAATAAACTCCATTTCACATGGCAAGACATTTCCCAATTACCACTTCAGAATTTTTCCATAAAGAAATAAGACTCGAGTGAATTAGAAGAACTTTATTACTGAAGTATTGTGCAAACATGACACAGAGGCATGTGGTCAGATTTTTCTGTCTATCCTTCCATAGGAGGGAATGTGCCTCCTTGAATGGTACTGCAGGATGAGAAGCCACTGATGTGCAGAGGGGAAAAAATTATGTACACATACAGTATATGTATGTGTTTATATACAGATAGTCCTCCCCTAGTAGTGGCCACTAAGTGAATTTTGTGGGGGGGGGGGGGGAGAGGGAGAGAGAGAGAGAGAGAGAGAGAGAGAGCGCAAAGATTACTGGTTCCTGCCATCCCATTAATATAAAGTTCTCTTGTCCAGTGTCTCATGCCTAACCCATCCCCCCCTTTTACCCCTTGTACAGCAGATTGCTTAAACAAGCTTTCTCTTCCTGAGCTTCTTTTCTCCAGAGCATAGTGCTTTCCTAAAAATGTGCTAACAAGATAACAAGCTCAGCTCTGTGAACCTAATGCACTGACTAGAATAGCAGGCTCACAGCAGCTGCCTGAAACTGACCAGACCTTATTCAGTTTGGTACTGAAGGCTTTTGTTGTAGTAAATGCACTGATTAGTCTGAAAATATTTCTAATTACTATTTATTACTGGTGTATTTGTGAACAGTAGCTATCTGAGGTACTTGCTAAATGAGGGTTACCTGTGTACAAAACTACCCAATCAACACGAGACTCTAGGTGGCTAACAGTCAGTGGAACAAAAACAGTAATACATTGAAATAAATGCACAATGCATCATAATGTGCCTGGAATGAGCCCATAAAATTCACATCTGATCATCACATCGAGATGAACTAGTGTAGCATCCTGATCCAATATGTGGCGGAGAAGCTTTCTGTCCTCCAAATAAGGGTGACAAAAGCTCCAAACAGGAAGTGAAAAAAGCATGAGTGACAATATGTATTTATCTCCCTCATCTTCATGGCTTAGGCTGTATAGTTATTTTATGTGACCCCCTCCCCCCCCAAAAAGGATTCAGCTCAAGAAGACCCAAATTGTCAAACAACTGCTGTTACCTCACATGCTAAGTAAGATAAAGCTTAAGATTCTGTCATCCAAATTTCACCAAACCATGGAACAAGAACTACCAGATGTACAAGTTAGATTCTGAAGAGGAAGAAGCACCGAAAGTCATATGGTGAATATCCAACAGTAAAAGTAACCACCATCGATGCCAGAAGCAGAATTCAGGTTATTATTGACCAAATTCTGGAAAATGATGGCCAGTGTTAGAAGTAATTAAACACCACCTAATAAAAAAACAACACACACACACACAAAATATTTTTATTGATATTGTATTACTTACTCATTAATGATCAAATCTGGAGCAAAACAGAGTAGACTTCCATTAGACTGTTTATATGATCTCCATCCTAGAGCAAAAGCCATCAGAAACATCCACGAATATTGCAGTAGAGTCATCTGGTCATCTAGATGCAAGTTTCTGAAGCCTGTTTGAAAATAAAAGTGAAGCCTCTGGACATTATAATTGAAGTATTGCTTACCCAAAGTATTGTTTTCATATTCATAATGGTTTCTTAACAAATTACTTTGTTGAAAGGATTATTTAAAAACCAAGAGTGGAGAACCTGCAGTCCTTTGCCTAATATCATATGTCCACTGAATAGACAAAGAGTGAAATCAGCCTTTTAAATAAAAGCAATTATTCCTCTGATTTCTTGAAAGAAAGAAGAAAAGAAAGAAGGAAGAGTGATGGTTAATATGAGGTTCCCACAGATAATCTTCAAGGTAATGCAAACTATGCCAAAAACAAAGTCACTCCTTCCCACCCCTCTACCCCTTCGACTTATATTAGGGATCATACCACTTACCTGGTATTGCCTTTGCCCATTTCACTGCAGCAACCACTTGTCTTCCACCTAACATATTGAGAGTTGACATTATGCGCCAAGTTGTGTCTGGTATTGTGCTGTCATAGCCTGAAAACATCACTTCTGGCTCAATGACTTCCAGTAGGGAAACTAGGGTAGGAGTCAGCTGTGGCAGTGTGGCAGGAACTATAGCTTTGTTTGAGGGATTTTCAGCAGTATCCCTTCCTGCAGGCACGCTGGATTGTTGAATTCCTTTTATTTTCTTTTTTGTCTTTCGAGCTAGAACGTTATTAGAAAAGAAAATTTTAAAAAAGCAAAAACATAAAAAAATATTCTGTTTCAACACCACAGACATTCAATTGACTTAAGGTTTTATTTGTATGAACAAAAGATGAAGCCAGCAATTATCTTTGAAGAAAAACACTGCATGGGGAGAATTAACAAAGCAAGAAACAAATAAAAATATTTTGTGTCTAGCAGTTTCAATAAGCTCTTCTAATAGTAAATAATTATGAAACAAAATGTAAGGGACAGCATAATCTAACAACATATATGCTGTAGAGCTGAGCATCTTTTATTAAAGAATAAAATTTTGAAACATGAATTATACAAAACTGAAGACATACTGCTGTAGTCAAAACTGAAAATTTTCCTTGTCAATTCATAATATTTAACTTAAACCATGGATAAAATGTGCTAGATACACTGCTTAAATTATTGCCTCACAAATAGCCTCAGATAGCTCGACGGACTAGATAGCCTGTTATTAACACCCAGCTGTCTGCAATTATGTGAGTTCGAGGCTCAAGGTTGACTCAGCCTTCCATCCTTTCTAAGGTAGGTAAATTGAGGACCCAGTTTGTGGGGGCAATAAGCTGACTTTGTATAAAATATACAAAAGTATGAAGGCTATTGCTTAATGCATTGTAAGCCGCCCTGAGTCTCTGGAGAAGGGCGGCATATAAATCTAATTTTAAAAAAAAAATAGTGGTCTGTGATTTGTAAAGCAATTATTTCATCAGTATGACTTTTCACTGTCCTAAAAACAGAATATTAATGCATGAAAGAGCCATCTCTCACTAGACAATTAGATAGGAAGACAGTTCCAATTTTCTATATATGGTGGTGATGTAAATTATATCACAGGAATCACACTGGTATGCCCATTATCCTGATCTAATTATTTCCTCTACCTGGTTATCTGCCAAGCAACTAATACAAGAAGCAAAGAAATGGTCTTTATGTAGTTCCTATTATTATTCATTGTAAAAGGACCTGCTATTTATTTTGTAATACCAAGAGTACATAAAAGTACAAAAGGTCCAACTAATCATCATGACCACTATTTATTAGTTAGATGCCACTCATTCAGGTTCAGCTTTTTCTCTGCATGAAAATACGATTACCATCTTGACCTCTCTTCAGTAATATTTTGAATTACAAAGATGTTCCAATAATCTCTTTGATGGCATATGCCCACTTTATTCAGAGTCAATGTTATCTTCTTCCCTCAGATTTAACAACTGATTTCCCACCCTACTTTATCATTTGGTTATGGTGCATATTCAAAGCACACAAGTTTCTTTTTAGAGTCTTTATTTGGTCTTTATTTGGTCTAGGGCTGTCTGACAAGAGTTTTCTTTTCATCCATGGTATTCTTTCATCATTCTTTCTCTTATTCTGTTTCAGGATCCAGCTTTCACAACTGTACACTACTTCTGGAAAGTTCATTTTTTAATTATTCTCATCTCTCAGAACATTTTCCTTTTGTCATCTTGCCTGAATTTGTCATTGCCTTCATTTTAAGATTAATTTCTATGCTTTCCAGCATGCAGTTTCTTTATTCTTGAGGACAAGAAAATTAAAGCCAGTACTGTACCTGCCTTCTCTTCTTTGTTGTAGACCACACTGTCACTAAGCACACAGTATGATATTATTTTTGTCATTTAATGTTTAATATTACTGTGATTTTTCAACGTTGTTTCCAGTCTTATTACTTTCAACTAACAAAGTAGTGCCTGCTTATCTCCATTCTTACTGTTTTTTTTTTTAACCAGCAGTTCTCTACTCCCTCTGGCAATTTCTTCTGATCCCATTCTTGTAATTTATTCTCTGTGTAAGTTAAATAAATATGAGGAAAATATGCATCTTTGTTTCACTCCCACCCCTAATTTGAACCATTTCTCCAAATTAAGTACTTATAGTAGCTTCTTGTTTACTGTAATTATTCCTCACAAAAAATATAAATGCATTCTGCCACAATCATTGGTCTTAAAACATTCTACATTCTGCTTCATCGACAGGGATGTGCTATACTAAGTAATGCTCTATTATCCATGTTAAGTTAGCTAAGGCAGTCCTACCTTTTCTGAAATTTGCTCATTTTTTATTTATTTATCAAATGTCTACATCAGGGATATTAAGCTGGGGGCCCACGGGCTGGATGCATCACACGCAGGCCATGCTCACCCCAGGAAAAAAACATTGTGAAATGTCACGTGACGGCAATGTGATGTTGTGAGTTTGACACCCGTGGTCTACACTGTCCATCTCACCTAAGTGGGCAGCTTACAATTTAGCATTTCTTTCTTCACATCTGGTTCTATTATTTAAAGCTTTACAAGTTTCCTTGTGCTAAGAATTAATATAATGGTGCAGTAATTTGTGCATTTCTTACAACTCTTTTCTTTGGTACACACTGAATTTCCCAGTTGTTAGGCCACAGTCTTGTTCCTTGTTAATATGAAACTGCTGGCAGTTCAACTATTCTTTCTTTTGTAACTTTATTCAATGGGCAATTTCATTTATTCTTGCAACCTTCCTATTTGACAGCTGGCTCACTGCTTATTATATTTCACTTTCTAGTAGAAATGGTTCCTGACTATATTGTTTCACTATTTATAAATGTTACTCACATTCAATACTCCTATCTGCAAAGGATTTTAATCTTTCCATATTTCTTGATTCTCATTTGCCTCTATTGGTTAACTTCCATGATTACTCTTCAATATTTTTTTATCTTAATTTTTTGTATATTTTTTCTTTGTATTTCTGTATTTTATATTTTGATAAATTAATTTAAAAAGTGTGAAAGTGATTTTTCTGATCCCCTTCCTTATTGTTGACATTGTTGATATTATTGTTTCTTATTTAAGATGGAAATTTTCATTCAATCACCATATCTTTTTATTGCACTAGGCTTTTGTTCTCTGTCCTATTCTGATTATGAAAACAGGTTGTTGGGAAAGCCATTTGGATCTTTTCTGCTTTGAAATTTTTGATTCCTCTCCCATCCTTCATATTTTTAAGGCATACTCCGTGTGTGTGTGTGTGTGTGTGTGTGTGTGAAAGAGAGAGAGAGAGAGAGAGAGAGAGAGAGAGAAAGGGGAGAGAGAGAGAGAAAGAGGGAGAGAGAGAAAGAGGTGTTAAGCTACTGGAGTAGGAACTGGGAGTTCTAGTCCTGCCTTAGGCATGAAAACCAGATGCTTGACCTTGGACCAGTCGCTCAGTCTTAGCCCATAATGTCGGGCTCAGGTGACAAGCTGGTTGGTCAATTCCTGGGGCAACCAATGCTTGGTTGATCTGAAAAAGTTGACCCAAATTTTCAGGAAAAAATGCTAGGAAGAACAAAAGTACTGATTTTTTATTCTTGTGTCTATATTCTCCGTGGAGCATCTTGCTGACACATCAACTGTACTGTATTTAATTAACTAGTTTAATCCATACATCTGACATCACAATTCATGGTCTGTTCCAAAATTGGAAGGGGTTTTGCCAACTGGATTGCATTTTTCCATCATCTGTTTCCTATTATGTAGTCTTTTTCAGTCCAATATTGTCCATGCAGTGACAATGTACTGTGTGTTGTCTATGTAATCTAAGGCAAATGTGTATAGTGTATAGCAGTGATGGTGAACCTTTTCCTCGAATGCCAAAAGTGCACGTGAGACAGCGTGCACGCACCTGCCAACACCCATAATGCAATGTCCCCCAGATCCCATCCCCCACACATGTACGTGACCCCCACCCCCACCCCCACATGCGTGATCCATGCGCTCCCCCCACAACCCTGTTTTGCTGCTAGCAGGCCTCCCTGAAGCCTCCTGGAACCAAAAACGGGGCATGGGGGGGACACCACATCCCCACACATGCGCGTGACCCCTCTGCCCCCTGTGCGCGACCTCCCCCACCCTCTGCACATGCATGCGTGTCTTCCGTCAGAGATCTGAAAATCAGCTGGCTGGCGGGAGGTATGCAGGCATGCGCAGTGGTGTTGACCTAGGTGTTTGGCTTGCGTGCCTGCAGAGATGGCTCCACGTACCATCTGTGGTACGTGTGCCATAGGTTCACCATCACAGGTGTATAGTTTACATAATCTGAGGCAAATGTGTATAGTGTACTCTACGTAATCTGAGGCAAATGTTGCTAATAAACAAAAAAAAATCTTTTTAATAAAATTCTATTATCCCCTACTTTATTACATCTAGTCAGCCCATTTTTTCTTTTGATTCCCCATCTTCTGCCATTCCAACCATCCATACTATAACTAAAACAATTCCCTGAAGTTGCCTGATGTATCTCTTATAATCTGCCATAACATTTTTCAATGTCTTCCTTCTGTAGTAGGTGCATATATTTTCCAAAAACTAAAATTTAAAAACTAAAAATTAAAAAACTAAAACTAAAATTTAATGAATATCCACTAATTTTAATACATACAGTCCTGTATTTATTTATAACTTATAAATAACTTATTTATAACTTATAACTGTATTTATTTATAACCAAGCATACAGCTAGTGGTGGAATGGGTCTCTGACTTGTTTAATATATGGCTGAAAACTGTATCTGTATTTGACAACAGGAAGAATGCCATCACACTCATGTCAGAAGCACCGAGGCACTTCCAGGATTAGCCAGTGACATCGCCATTGCCCAGGGGACACTCAGTTGGGGGTTCCTTTCATGTTCCACAGCAGCACTCAGGTTTTAATGTGGGCTTCCTAAGTTCCAATCTAGCCTCCAAATCATATTAGCCACTGTGCTCCTTAACAATGTCATTACTGTGTCCCTATAAAAAAGAGGAAAGGTAGTAAGAGTGAATCTACAAGAAGGTCATTTTATTTTGTCTGATAATAACTTTGGCAGAATGTTGATAAAAAGAGTACCAAAAATGACAACTACCAAAATTTATCTCTTAAGGAATTGATCAGGTAGATGTGTGAGTGGCCTTGGGCATGCATTGTTTTTTTATTTGCCGTTTTACCTGATGTTAGTCACTCAAAGTCACATTTGCAAATTGTGCAACCTTGTAAACTGACTGAAAGACTGATTAAATAAATAAAGCACATTATGATGCTGGGAAGGAAATGTGCGAATGTAACTTCTACTCTTTAGCAGGTCACTAAAGGGTGTATGACTGTAAGAAAAAAAGGCATGTTTGCTAAGTTAGAGAAAATCTATGATAAAGTGATTAGGTTAGCATTTTAGGTACAGAGTATATAGTTATGGGTATGGAGTTGAAGGTGGGTTATTCAATATGGTGAGACAGAAATACAGTAAGAATCAATGGAATGCCTAGCAACTGGTCCAACACTGAGCAGGGAGTAAGATGAGAATATGTGATATGCTGGGTTGCTTGATGTATTTATGGATAATGTACAGTATGAGGCACACATCTGATGAAATTAGAAGTCTGTTTATTCATCCATCAGATTTATATAGCTGCTATCTCACAATCAAGTAACTGTTGGTAATATGAGAACATGTATAATCATGCTATGATCTGCAGTGACTTGTGTTTGACAGAAAAGTGAACACAGCAACTTATATAGAAAGGATGAAGAACCAGAGCAAGTATACATTGTCTTGTACTCTTAAGTTAACTAAAAATGTTAACTAAAAATGGAGAAATGTATAAAGAAATTTTAAGATGTAAAAATGAGGGTAGGTAGATAGTATTATGAAAACTGAGTTGGGAGGAGTGTATCAGCAGAAACTAAACACTGAATGTAACAGGAATGGATGGAATGGAACAGATATGTTGAATGTAACAGGAATGGGATATTTAAATATCTGTGCTAAGAGAAGAAGAGATAGGATTAATAATGAATGGGGGCAAAATGAATGTAGACTGAATATAAACATTAATTACAATGATGTTGTGGTGATGGTGGCTTTCACAGAGAAAGAGAGTATGAGGACTGAACTGCAAATCAATCTATCTATCTATCTATCTATCTATATCGGTCTTTGGTTATTTGGGTCTTCTCCCGCGTAAAATTGGAAGTGTCTTGGCGACGTTTCGACGAAGTCTCATTCGTCATCTTCAGGCTGGTGTTCTCAGCTTCGTGCTTTCAGGAGCAATGTGAGATCGCAGCTGTCTCTTCCTTTTAACTGCTAGGGGTGTGTGAGCTGATTGGATGGGAGCTTGGCTGTGTTCTGATTGGGTGGATGTGCAGAAAGCAGACTCAAACCCACACTGATAATGAGGCATGACCAAGGACCAGAAGCTAGACCGCAGCTGCATCATTAGCCACTTTAAACCCCTCCATTACATACATGAAGCAGACTGACACCCTCCATGAAGAGCTCTCACGGCCACAAACATGAAGCCAAACAACAACAATGCAGCTCACCAGCTCAAATCTCCCTGCAACTCAGACTAAGCTGAGCACAACCAAGCCCCCACCCAAACAGAACACACCCCCAGCCAATCAGAGCACAACCAACCCCCCCATCCAATCAGAGCACAGCCAAGCCCCTAACCAATCGGAACACACCTCTACCCAATCAGAACACAACCAAGCTCCCATCCAATCAGGTCACACCCCCACTAGCAGTTAAAAGGAAGAGACAGCTGCGATCTCACATTGCTCCTGGAAGCACGAAGCCGAGAACACCAGCCTGAAGATGACGAATGAGACTTTGTCGAAACGTCGCCAAGACACTTCCAATTTTACGCGGGAGAAGACCCGAATAACCAAAGACAAGGAAATTATGGCTGGGTGAGATTGTTAAGATTCCTTAAAGAGAGTCAATCAAAAGAAGCAATGAAATGGTAGAAATAATAATGGCTTGCAAGGCCAAGAAATTACTAATAGTAGATGTTACTAATAACATCTACTATTTCAGATGAAATCTAGATTATAATTTTCTATTATATTTCAAATAATATATATAATTGCTGCATAGTTTTTTTCATAATAAAATTACTGCACAACTAGAAACATACCAACATATAAATATTATTTTTGGAAACCCAATCATGCTTTTAGCTATGATCGAATGAATTTAGTGAATTTGCCTTTCAGTATTCACATCATAGGATTAGATTCTAAATTTCTTTCTAATAGCATATTCACTTTAAACGTTTACTCACTCATGAGCTTTATTTTGTTCTATGCAGCTTGTTATTATCACAGTTAAGTATAAAGAATACAGGCCAAGATCATTAAAAGTTATTCTGTCTTTCATGACAGAGCAGTATTTCAGAAAAATTGAGTTTTGCTATTTTAAATTTCAAAGCACTATGTTAAATAATTAAAAGGTTAAATGATACAGAATTTATAGTTTCATATATACTGTAAAAGAATTTAGTAGAACATGCAGAATTAACAAAAAACGTACATGCTCTTTCCTTAGTGTGTATATAAATATATGTTTGTTTATTTATATCCTGATTTTCTGCTGAGGTAAGATTCAAGGAAGCTAACCATTTAAAAAAAAACACAATGCAAAATACTAAATTTCATTAATACCGTTCTCAACCAATATTTAAAAAGATGGTGAAAGTGCTATATCTTCAAAATTTTTAAAAATGCTGACACAATAGGCATTAAATGAATTCCTGAGAGATTGTACTGTACAGCTTGGAAACGGCATAGGAAAGGGCCATTTCCTGCACACCAGAGGAAAAAAATCTCAGTCATCTTTTAAAAGGGCCTCTTCTGCGTCTCTCAATGAATGGACAGGTTGGTAATGAGATAGCATACTGAATTTTTGCATCAACTACGATTTCTAGACCCATGAAGAGTATATGAATATTCCAAATGGACAGGCATAGATCACTCACTATCTCTAAATCTGATTAAATCAGGAAAAGTTTCTGCCAACTCAATAAATGTAATTGTGCAAAAGTATACCACCCCAGAGTTCTCAACTGGCTTTTAATGAAGAATTAGGTAAAAATCAAGGAGTATTTCCAGACTATCTTCCAGGGGAATAAACTCTACTCAAAACAGGCTGAATCTTCACCCCCATTCTAGTTTTTTATTTACCAAAAGTACCTTCTTATTTAGATTTCAGTTTATTCTCTCTCATTATCAAACATAAGTAGTGTTCAGAGGTGTTGATTGCTATCTTATAGCTAGATGGAAAATGGTGATATCGTTAGCATGCTGATGGTACCCAATTCCAAAAACTCTGAATGACACCGTGACAAAACTGTAGTTTTTAAAACTCTTCCTCATGTCTGCTTTCCTCCTACCCTAGACAAAAGCACTTCCCTACAACCTATTATAATCGGATCTTGGCCTCTATTCAATGTAATATGGGGAATGGAGAGGATAGCAGAGTTCCTGCCATCCTCTCCATTTATTTCAGTACAAACACCCAGGGAAAATGGGTGAAACACCCAGAGAAACACTCAGTTGCACATTCAAGAGCAGCCTTGCTGATCTAGAATAGCTATCCATAGCATCCATTCCATGTCAGGAATAGCGTTATGATCCTGCTGCATCACTGTGTAGGGCAGTGGGTCTCAACCTTCCTAATGCCATGACCCTTTAATACAGTTCCTCATGTTGTGGTGACCCCCAACCATAGAATTATTCCTAAAATCATTGAAAATATGTGTTTTCAGATGGTCTTAGGCGACCCCTGTGAAAGGGTTGTTCGACCCCCAAAGGGGTCCCGACACACAGGTTGAGAACCACTGGTGTAGGGTTTTCTGCAATGGAATAACTGGTAAAAAAAGGAAGAGTGAATTGACAGTAAGTAAGCAACATTGAGGAAATAAAGAATTGAACGTGAGAAGGAGGGGGAGGAGGAAGTAGAGAGATTTAGTGAAATCTCAAGGTGAATCATATGGAATCATATGGAATTTAAAACTGAGCCTTTCTGCAGATTCATTAGGGATTCGGTACTTTATAGACCACCAATACAGAAATAGTATGACTAAAAAAACAAATGTTTTTGTCAGTTTGGTGTAATAATTAAGGTGGTTGCCTAGAAACCAGGAGACTGTGATTTTAGTCCTGCCTTAGGCAGGACAACCAGCTGGGTGACCTTAGCCCAGTTACTCTTTCAGCCAACCCACCTCACAGGGTTGTTGTGAAGAAAATAAGCAGAGAAAGGAATATTATGTATTATTATGTATATCCACTGCCCAATATATCCACTGATACAAATAATAAAGATGGGGGGGGGAGGAAACTAATAAATATAAATATTTCTTGCCAACCTCTCCATATAAGAAAAAAGGGAAGGGTGAAAAAAAATTAACTTCATCATAATTTTACCTCCCAATCTGTGTAGCCTGCTTAGTGTACTTATGTAAAAGAAACAAGCATATGCTAAAAAAATCTCCTTCCACAATCCTCTGAACCTATCGAATTTAATCCTAGACTTATTTTACTGAAATCCCCAAATTTAAAATTCTAGATGTAACACTGTGAGTAACACATTTATTTGTTTATTCAATCAGCATATGCTATACCATGTGTGGAGACTGAGTGGTTTTTAATATTAGTTATCAGGACACTAAAAACAGAAATCAAGTAATATAACCATAAACAATTAGTCCGATGCACCACCATTCAATCAATCAATTTATTACAGTCTTTTACATTCAGAGTAGCACAATTTTGCTTGTCTCAAATATCTTTCTAAATACCCATATTTTTGGCTCCCCAAAAGCATAGTAAGGAAGAATGAATAGGATACGCAAAGTTAAACAATTTCAAAGGAGTGAAGTCATCATTGAGAACATTTGAGCTGAAGTCACTGAAGATGACATTCCCTAAGTTGATCCTCTTTTCCATATTTTATTTGATAGGCAGATTCAACCTGTACCCTTCTGGTTGTAATTTCAATTGTTACCCAGAGCTAATTGCAGGATGTATTAGTGGTGTCATGTAGGTAAACTTTGGTGCACTTATTATCTACCTGGATGGCTCCATGTTGCACCAGCTGAAACTTTCAACCACATTCCCATGTAGATCATACTGCAATAGCCCAGCTGACAAAGGCATGAATAATTGTTAAGAAAAGGATCTAAAAGAAAGGTCACAGCTAGTGCAGAAGATGCAATTGTGCAAAGCACATGACCACAGCTTCCACTTGCTACTGTGGCTGGAACTATGAATACGGAAGGAGCTCAAGTTGCAGCTCAGATCTGTCTGGGAAGAACTATTCCATTCAGAGTAAAACTGACTCTCTCCCCACTGACTCAAATTGGTATTAAAGACCACAAAGAGTCTAAAAGAATCTGTATGTCAGTTTTGGAAGGCATATTAGACCGGAAGCTTCAATGCTGCCACCTTCTCATGTGTGGGAAAGTAGGAGGGGGGATTAAGGAGGGGGGGTTGTTAGTAGACATAATAGCATTCTTCCTGTCGGTCAAGGTCAGGGCAATCCAGCATCTGGAGAAGGAGTGGTCAGTGGGCTGGGTTGAGATGGAACAGATGTTGATTGGAGCATGTGATTGACGGAGGAGAAAGGGGATAGTTTTGGGAGCTTTGACTTACTGAAGGAAAACCTGGGCTTTTTAGATTCGGGTTTTCCCAGATGTGTCAGTTTGCCTATTCTACTAAAGAGAACTTTGGAAAAATGCTTGCTTCCGCGTCTTTACTTGGAGTTGGGATTTTTCTGAAACGCTGACACTGTATCCTAATCCAGCCAAAGGTCCTCAGCAGGAGTCATCTATGTGGCATCAATCCTACACTATGCTTGAAATCTAATTGAAAGAGATCCAGATAACCTCTTTCATCCATAACTGTAACTGTAGTCCAAACTATTTTCTCAACAACTTTCAGACCAGTCAGGTAATTTACAGACCAGTCAGTGATAATCTAGAACTGTTATCAGCAGGAAACCCAAACTGAAACACGTTAAAGCAACCACCCATTAACCTAAAATCCCCTATTTCTGTAATTAAATTAATAATAACGAAGAGGCTGTTGTACAATTTGACTCTTAAATTTGGATGGGGGGGGGGAGGTGTCTTTCAATTAGGCTTTGTTGAATTAAGCTATTTCTTAAGTCACTAAATAATGTCCAAAGCTCGGGGCTGGTGCACATCCTTAACATTAGCAATTTACACACAAAGAAAATCAGGCTACAATTGTTTAGCATAAAAAAAGAACTTCAGTACACAATATGGAAGATGAAGAAATGTTTAAATTATGAATGTAGAAAAAAATGTTCAATTCTATCAAGAATAATGCAGGCATGTGACAAATATAAGTAGTAATAAATATATTCTGTAAGCATTACAACACTGTGGTCATTAGTTTAAGCATCTTGGTGCTTACCTGCAAACAGTTTTTACATTTGAATACGGGCTAAAAACTCATGAAACTTGGCCTAACCTGACAAATATGGTATACAGTATCCTAAAAGTCAACATAAGATGCATGGATGTCAGAACAATGAAAACTCAATATACATAAATCATCTAAGTGGATTTGGTGAATAATTTATGAACAGTACCAATACGACTAGAGCAATGTACACAGCGCATACCTGGTTTAAAAAAATTCAAGTAGAAAGAAAAGTAGTACCCACAATCCTACTCCTGTCTGAGCAGTAACAAAAGAAAGTATCAGAATTTACCTTCAAGGTTCATTCCAGCTTGAAGACATTTCCGGTAACGACAAGCAGGGCAGTTCTTTCTCCGAATTTTATCAATAATACAATCATTTCTTCCAGCACAGAGATAATTGTGCTGTCCTGCATTTAAAAAGAACAGAAATTATAATTAGAAACAAATATAAATGCTCTCAAATGAGAAAAGGAAAGAAGATGCAGCATGCGTATTATCCATCCGAATGATACATTCATAAATTCCTTCAATCAAGCATTTAGAAATTCAGTGTGTGGTTTTTAAATATTGTAATCATGTTGCTGAATGGAATCTAGTACTAAAAGTAATTCAATTTCAACGGTAAAAATCAAAATAAAAGAAGCTAGGTACACCATAGAAACTAAGATTTTTTATTTATTTATTAATTAATTTGCAATATGATAGCTTAGTGATAATATACTGAGAATTAAAAATTTAGGGGCTGCTTAACATCATATATTTAACTGACCCACATATTGAAGATAAAATATTGTTCAAACCATTGCAAGTAAACAATTGAGCAGAGGCAGAAAAACCTACTAGACTGGTGTTTCATGTAATTCTGTCTTCTGGATCTGACCCAGCTTAATTGTATTACTGACTAGAGGAAAAGAACTCCTTTATATATGGAATTTACAATTATAACATTCATTTCTTTTATTATTTTATAAAAGCTTATAGAGATTGCCCAATATTGTTCTATATGTACATGTAGTTCTCTAATTACAACCAAAGTTTAGAGTGGAATTTCCATCATACGTTGTTGGACCAAATGTTACGACAAA
Organism: Masticophis lateralis; assembly: GCA_030761175.1. Lineage (NCBI taxonomy): Eukaryota > Metazoa > Chordata > Lepidosauria > Squamata > Colubridae > Masticophis > Masticophis lateralis. The sequence continues at coordinate 93,495,022 of JAUDYJ010000002.1, forward strand.
TGTTACAACTGGTCATTAAGTGAATTGCTGCAGTCATTAAGTGAATTGCATAGTCATTAAGTGAATCCAGATTTCCCAATGGACATTTTTGCCAGAAATGGCCAAAGCTGCAAATCGTGACCGCAACCGATAGTAAATGTATGCTGATTGCCAAAGCCCTGAATTGTGATCATATGACTATAGGAATGAGGCAATCAGGTTACTTTTTTCAGAACTTTGAACTGTCATTACATGATTGGTTGTAAACTGAGAACTAACAGCATTTCTCAACATAAGAAAATATTAAAATTTTGTGTGTGATTGCTTTTACTTAATATTTACATATTATTTGTATATGTGATGAAAGTATAACATCATCATTCATGATTATGGCTGTTTTGTGTTCCTTGCAGTACTTAAAGTTTTCTTCCCTTTTCTTATATTGATTGTTAGATGTTTTACAAAAAAGTTTTTGTTAGCATAGAAGTTAAAAATCTTTTGTCACACACACATAGGGACCAGCAAATTGTGTCCATACTTGGCACTCCTGTATGCCTAAGTATAAACAGAATATATTCCTTTTCTTCCCATGAATGATTGCAACCTCCTGCCCTTTCATGCATACAATTAAGGAAAAGGACATATCAATAGGTAAAGTAAATTCTGCATATATCGGTCTCATCTCTCTAATCACATTCTATCTTTGACACATGGAGCAAAGCTTTCAAGCCTGCACAATCTGTTTTGTAAAACTTACTACAATACGGATCCATGGTAACCACATAAAATATACCCCCCCCCCCAAAAAAGAGAAACCTGGCTCAGAGATTAGAATTTATTACCATTTGCATCTTTTTTAGTCCTGCCAATATTGTGTCCTTTAACATCCAGAATTCTCAGAAATAGCCATCCTATCTTGGAATTCTAGACTCTGCAGTCCATGAATGTGTGTCTGTGTGTACGTTCGTATTTTGAGTCAGCACTGAACTTCTGTAGACTGCCTGCACTGGTACCTGTAGTTTTCTTGGAAAGATTTTAGAAAAGAATTTCCATGGCCTTCTTCCTAGGGCTGAGAAAGAGTGACTTGCCGAAAGTCACCCATTTGGCTTCATGCCTAAGGCAAGACCAGATCTCTCAGTCTCCCCATTTCTAGCATGGTGTCTTTAACCACTACACCAAATTGTAGAAAAATGAAGGCAAGACTCTCCCCAATTGAGAACACTGACCTAAGCAACAGGCAAGTAAACTATATGTAGCAAGAAGAATATTAACATTAAATTCATCCCCACACATGGCCAGCACAATGAAATAGTCCATGATATTTTATTACAATTACTGTTTTTAAGGGTAACAAGCTTAAAATATAGCCAGCACACTTAAACTCAATTTTAAAGCTAGGAACATTGAGACTCGAAGTTCAGTAACTTTTTTGGAGACTTTTTTTCGAATGTACATTATTTCTTCAACTATATATGTTCTTTAAGATAAGCACATTACAGTTTTACTCAATTATTCTTTACCAGCTGCTCCAGGAAAAGAATACTGCTGGATGAAGAGAGCAAAGACAATACTGTGGAAGAAACTGTACATGCACCAAGACAGGGATGATCGAAACCCATACTGAATGAGACCAGTGCAACTAGATATGCATTACTTATCCAAAGGATATGAGACTATTAGGAACAACAGAAAAGGAAGAAGAAAAATTGTCAGAGGAATGCAGAATGGGAATATACAAAGTACCGTATTCCTCCCCTTCATCCCCTCCAGTTTTTTTAGCAGTCTAATTTAGTTTTTGCAGTGTAATATGCCTCCAGGTATCTGAATTGGTTTTATTTATTTGCACCCCACCTTTATTGTTTTTACAAATAACTCAAGGCAGTGAAAATATGTAACGCACCTTCCTCCTCCTGTTTTCCCTGCAACAGCCACCCTATGAGATGGGTTTGGCTGAGAGAAGTCACTGTTTTAAAGTCACCCAGCTGTCTTTCATGGCTAAGGCAGGATTTGAACTCATGGTCTCCCACTTTCTAGCATGGTGTCCTAAACACTAGGCCAAACTGGTCCCCCAGTTTGATACTGGTTTTTTATTGGAGGCTGGCAATTTAATTCTCTGGAGGATTCTTTAGGAGTGATAGTAAAAGAATTTGGGAATTTTTCATTACTTCTTTAAAATTTGGGTTTTGATTTATTTCCACGAAAAATAATTGGTTAAATGAAAAATATTTAATGACTATGCATGTGCATGCTCATCCATAGATATGTAATTTCAACTGGTTTTCTAATAGTGCTGCATTGCCTCTCCAACATACATAGAATAAGAGCAAAACTGTATTTTTATAACTATGGAAAAATTCAATTTAAGATATCTATCAGTATCTTTTTCTCAGGAAAGGAATGATCCTTATGTGCATTTTTTAAAGCTTACATGAAGCTAGAAATGCTTCAGTAAACTACTAGTAGGGCCAGTTTGAGAAATCTAGTTTTGAAATGATGCTTTAAGATATATTGATTTTACCACTTTAAAAGAGCAGGGAGGAAACTGTTTGGGTTTTGGAATGCATGAAGTGGGCAAACTAAAACCTTTGGAATTTTTATGGAACCAGAGATTCAAGTATAAGCAAATTTTGGCAGCAAACTAAATCTAACTATAGCTTTTAAAGACCAGATTCTTTCCAAATTGAATTATGCATCAGTATTAAGCATGAGCAAAAATAACAAAAATAAGAGAAAGCAATGAATGATAACAGACCTTTTTTTATCAGAATAAAAAGAGGGTCAGAATAACAAGAGTTCGGAGGGACCTTGGAGGTCTTCTAGACCAACCCCTTGCTCAAGCAGGTAGCCATATATCATGGGTGTCAAACTCATGGCGTCACGCTGTTGTCACATGATGTTTCACAACATTTTTCTCATTTGCGGATACCCTGTCGTATACCATTTCAGACAAATGGTTGCCAAATCTCTTCTTAAAAACCTCCACTTTTGAAGACCTACAACTTCTGGAGGCAAGTTTGAAACAATTAATTGTTTTCCCTATCAGGAAATTTCTCCTTAGTTCTAGGTTGGTTTTTTCCTTGATTAATTTCCATCCGCTGTCACACAAGCTTAGAGAACAATAATGATTTCTTAAAAATAAAGAGAGGGAGGTAAGGTATTATCTCTCAACATCACAGTGAAAGCTGGTCAAGTAGATTAGGGAAAACTGACAGAGAAGGGATAGTGGAGTTTCTATAATATAAAAACAAACCATTCTTTCCCAATTCAGTTTAAAGCTGGATTAGAGGGCATAAGCCTGTTCAGCTTCTTCTTCAAGAACAAAAGAGGTTTCTAAATACTAGCCCTCTGAAGATTTCTGGACAAAATACCACAAACAAAGCCACATGATAAAGTCATAATTTGGAGGTCCAAAACAGCAGTCAAACCTTCTCTCAATCTTCTGTATATTGCAGAGGTGGGTTGCTCCTGGTTCGCACCGGATCGCAAGAACTGGTAGTAAAAAAATTTAATAGTTCGGAGAACCGGTAATAAGATTGGCTGGCCACTCCCCTGAACCGGTTCCCGGCCCGGTCACCATTCGCTTACCCCGCCCACTCTCAATCTATTGCTGCCTCCTGAGTCCCAGCTGATGGCTAGAGGGAAAAAAACTGTTTAAACTCTTGCCGCAGGGCTTCAAAGGGCCGCCCTACAGCTGATCAGTGTTAAAAGAAAACAAATGAGTAGACAGGTCCCTGCAAAAATTTAAAAAAACAGCCCCTTTCAGCTTCAGCATAAGTTAATTACCACAAGTTGATTAGCTCCGCATCCCGACTCCCAGCTGATTTGCTCTCAGCTGTTTTGCTCAGGGGTCTTTTGCTAGCTACAAAGAGTGCTTGCTGGAGCAGATTTTTTTTAGCTAGCTGAAAAAGCGAAATTGAAAGTAAAGCAGGCTCTTTGCTGCAATGTGACAAAATGAGGCAGAGAGATTTCTTTTTCTTTTTCTTTTTTCTCACCAAAAAAGGTAGGTGCAAAACTGCAAACAATGGGAAATTTAGAGGCAAAAGAGGAGAGTTCACGATTTTAAAACACAAAAGAAAAAAAGCTCTATTTAACTAGGGAATTGTAATAATTGTAATTAATTGTATATTGTGTTGAAAGCAGAAATGGTTAAGTTCTGGTTTGGAGGAATATATGGGGGAAATTATTTCATTTATTATTGTTGGTAAATATAATTAATTGATTTGTAAGAAATTGGATTGCATGGAAATAATTGGAATATTCATGTTCATATTAATTAATATACAAAAAAGATAGTTATATAACTAATTGATTTATATTAAAATGTTGTATTTGTATTAAACAACTGTAATATTACATAATTAACCAATGTGAGGATGGATATAAAAATAGATGACAATGGGAAGGGGTATAATATAGAATAGAAGGGAAAAATTGAATTTGATTAAGATTAGAGATGAGGATGAAGAGTAATATTGGTTTTTTTAAAAAAGATGAGGAATAAATATGGCAAAAAGGAAATATAGAAATTGTAAATTTAATTGAAATGACTAAACACTGTTTAAATTTGTGAACCGGCCAAATACTCTGTTCAAAGAAAATACATTGTATGTTTGTATGTGTTTCTAATTATTGCTATTTATTCATTTTGTTCTCTTTTATTCTTTAAAGTTCAACAATTCATTCTTTATCTTAATATCTTTATGTTTGTTTGGGGTTGCCTTTCTTCCATTTCATCTTTTTTTATTGTACAGCAATCTTTCTCCTCAAACCTACCACCTCTCTCTTTTCTTTCCTTCTTACTTTCTCTTCCTCCCCCTCTTCTTTTCCTCCCTACTTCCTCTTCCTTTCTCCTTCTCCTCCTCTCTTCCTCCCTCTCTTACCCTCACTCCTACTCTAATTTCCCTTCCCTTCCTTCATCCCTCTCTATTGCTGTATCCTTTTATGCATATGGACTACTCAGAGGACTGAAATGTTATTTTTGACTGGTCCTCACACTTTTGACCAGTCTTCGAACTTACGACTGTCCTCACATTTTACGTTTTTGCCCTATCTTATCACCATGGTGAAGAGAAGAAGTTATTAAATGAGTGACACCGTTGTTAAGAATGCTGCAATGGGCATATATGATGACCAGTCATAAGTGTGAAGACTGGCCAAAAGTGCGAGGACCTGTCAGAAATCACTTTTTTCAGCCCTCTGGGTAGTCCTTTTGTGCATATGGACTACTCAGAGGGCTGAAAAAGTTATTTTTGACTGGTCCTCGCACTTTTGACCAGTCCTCGAACTTACGACTGTCCTCACATTTTACGTTTTTTGCCCTATCTTATCACCATGGTGAAGAGAAGCAGTTGTGAAATGAGTGACATGGTTGTTAAGAATGCTGCATGGGCATAAATGTGAGGATGATCGTAAGTGTGAAGACCAGTCAAAAGTGTGAGGACCTGTCAGAAATGACTTTTTTCAGCCCTCTGAGTAGTCCCTATACATATAGCCATGGCCACCTGGTCACATGACCAGGTAGCCACACCCACCCAGTCACATGACCTCCAAGCCACGCCCACAGAACCAGTAGTAAAAAATTTTAGAACCCACCCCTGGTATATTGCTCCATCTTGCTTCAACGCTACTCCACAGAGTTGCCTTCTCTGCATGCACAAACATGACTATAAGACTGTAGACGTGTTGCAAAGTAGATGCAGGGAAGCTTTAAGCAGCTGCATTATACTACAGTACTAGTGTAGTTTTCCTGCATGATTTCTCTTGCTACTTTTTGTTTGAATTAGAATCCTTGTCTACTTTTATAATAAGCTAGTACTTCCTCAAGAAAAAATAGTTGTACTGAGATTATGGATTTGGAAGAAAACATTAATTACTTATACAATAAAATCCTAATGACTCAGATTGTAATAATCATATTGCTTCTTACCTTCCACAGCTCTTTTGAAGAATACTTTGCAGCTGCCACATGTCAGGACACCATAATGACACCCAGAAGCCTCATCTGAGCAAACAAGGCAAAGCTTGGGAGGTGGTCCCGTAGTTGCTGAAGAGGTAGATGGTGAACTGCTCACATCAGATCTTACTCCAGGGCTAAATAAATATTTCAAATAAAATTACATTTCAAAAAGGAATCCAAACACAAGAAAAGTTATATGAATATTTCCAAAATTTATTTTTCTTTTTTGTTCTGGGATCAAAAGGCAGTTCAGAAATAAGTTTACAAAATAAATAGATTTTATTTCTATTTATTTCTGAATTAGAAAGGAAATTTGCTAGGATTTTTATCTTAGCAAATACTGTTAGAATATCAGCTAGAATCTACCCAAGACAGCTTTAATCTTTTAAAAGCATTGTCTTGAGGCCATTAGGAATAACAGAATGCTTCAATATGTACACATGATACTTTCAGAGAGATAAAACCACAATACTTTCTTGAGGAAGAAGCATTACATAATTACTGGCACAGCAACAACTGGAACTGAGCTGGCTGTTGTAGGAAGTTAGAAATTCTGATGCAATCATTTCCATTAAATGAAAGTTAACATCAAAGTTATACAGCAATTTGGGTATTTATTTCTGAGACATTTGCTCTGAGTTAGAAACCAGATTCGTGACCTTCCAATTGACACTAAATTGCAATGGCCAACATACCCCCATCACTGATCATAATAGCTTAAGCTTCTCAAAGCTATAAAGCATATCTTGAGAGCCATGTTTTCTACATGTCTCACTCCACTTTAAATAATAATATGATTGAAATTACTTTAAAATACAATACTTTCATATGATTTTAGAAAACATTTAGGAAAACCATGCCAACTTAAGAATTATATCCATTCAAATAAGTAAATAAAGAATAATTCTTTTTAACCAAAATTTTAATAATTTCCTAATTTTAAATTATTGCAGTTAACGAACCATGGGAGAATGGAAAGAGTAAAATTACTTTCTTATTTTATGTTCTTATAAGTTACTTTGCACTTCCTTTTGAGATAGTAATTTTTTTTATGTACTTCTATAATTTCATAGGATAGTTACAGGACTACAGGTAGTCCTCAATTTACAATAGCAATAGCACTTAGACTTCTATACCACTTCCTAGTACTTTACAGAGGTTTACAGAGTCAGCATATTGCGTCCAACAATATGGGTCCTCATTTTACTGATCTCCGAAGGAGGGAAGGCTGAGTCAATCTTGAGCCAGTGAGAATTGAACTGCTGAACTGCTGGCAGTCAGCAGCCTGTAGTGCTGAATTCTAACCATTGCACCACCATGGTCTAACCATGGCTTACAACCACAATTGAGCCCCAAATTTCTGTTGTTAAGTGAGACATTTGTTAGATGAGTTTTACCCCATATACAACCTTTCTTGTCACAGTTGTTAAGTTAATCACCAATGTTGTGAAATTAGTAACTAAGTTGTGAAGTGAATCTGGCTTCCCCATTGAATTTGCTTGTCAGAAGGTTGCAAAAAGTGATCACATGATCCCGGGACACTGCAACTGTCACAAGTCAATTGCCAAGCATCTGAACTTGATCACATGACCATGGGGATGCTCCAACTATTGTAAATGTGAAAAAGCTCATAAGACACTTTTTTCAGTGTTGTAACTTTGGGTGGTCACTAAATGACTGTTGTAAATTGGGGGCTACCTATATAATGTTGAAAGCAAAAAGAATCAGGATTGGAGTGCCAGATCTAAGCAATTACTGTCAGTCATGAGAAAAGCAATCTATAGCAATCTTTTCTTAATTATAAATTAAGCTGATAAAAAAATTGAACTTTATTTGGGTTTGAGCTCCAAAAATTACTTTTGCTTAATGGCCTATGCAACTCTTTCCTCTATCACATTAATCAGCAACACAGATTCCTTTCTACCTAAACCTTCATATCCCTACCTTAATACAGATCAAATATATGAGCATGAGCTTCTACGGTTTATTATCACAAACAAGGTCAATAAGGTTTACCTTAGCCCTCCAAAACAAGATTATTATGACAGTTTACAAAATATTCCCATAAATACCACCCAGAATACTTCACGTTTATTTCTGAGATCCTAAAGTAAACTAGGAAACATTACAGGTAGTTTTTTGTTAACAACAGTAATTGGGACTAGAATTTCTGTCACTACATGATGCGGTTGCACAGTGCAATGTCACAAAAATACATTGCTTAGCCACCACAATTCCAGCAGTCCCCACAGCCATTGTTAAGCAATGACTTCCTCATGACTTCCTCTGGGCTTCCAATAAGTAAAATCAATGGGGAATTAGAGGCTTGGGGTGGCTGGTACTGGAGTGGGAGAACACACAAGCAGCTATACCAGTCTAATGCAAAGCTGCAGCTGTCGCTGGAGAGCAGCATGGTATGCAAGACCCAACCACTCCAAGCCAACTGCACAGCAGGAAGACCCAGCCACACTGCCCTCGCCAACCTACACTCCATGGAGTCTGTGTTTAGAAGGCTCTTCTTCTTGCTGATGAGGTGTGCCCAGTCTTGCCCTTTGCAAGGCACTGCTGGCTAGGAAAGACCTTTTTTCCTGAGGTCTCGCAAGGAAACTGAAGAACCAGACCAGGCACACTACATCAGCTTGTGGGAGCAAAAAGGTGGTGAAAGTCATCTGGGGGCAATGGAGCACAGGGTAGAAAGGCCTGCAGGGTAAAGGGGGCCAGAAATGGGGAGGGGGATTGAAGTGCCCCCGCAGTTCTAAAGTGGCCTGTCAAGGACCTGAATTTTGATCAGGCACTTTGGGCACTCCAACTTTGGCAAATTGGGTGTAAATATCACTTATTTAGCATTGTCATCACTTCAAATTGGTAGCTGACTAAATGGATGTTAAGCAAGGATTTCCTGTAGTTTTTAGCAGCAGTCACAGAGCTTTCTGCATGATGCAAAATTTAGCTGTGTAGAAATGCTTAAATTATGGTTTGGTAACATGCATCGTACACGATACCTTGAGGTTCAGAACGTTACAGAGAAACTGGAGCTCAAACATACATACACATCAGATTTCAGGGAGCCAATTGTAACAAGCCTAGAAAAACATTAGTCAGGATCTCATGCACCAAAATTGTCAGATCAATTAGAGCACAGGAAATTGAGAGCTTTTCAGAAATAGAATAACTGAAAGTGCATTCACTCACCATCCCAATGAGAAAAAAAAGTGGAGTGGGGCAGCTGAGAAAATAGCTAGGGATATATAGGAAGTTCTGACTGAGTTAAAGAGACATTTAGAGGAAATGGAAGATAGGCTTATGAGCAAATAGCTAAGCAACGAAAAAAATCACAAAGGCTAAAACACAAATTGTGCATGTGTTTTAATTATGTCAAACAGTCAAAGGAACTGATGGATCCACTATCTGGGAAGGTTAGTAAGATAATTATAGATGAAAAGGAGAAACAAAAGTCTTTTTATTCTTCTCCTCCAAAAGGCCATGTGTTCAAATAGACCAAAGTAGAATAAATAACATAAGGAAAGAATGACAACCCAAAGTAAGTAAAAAGATGGTTAGAAATACCTGGCTGCCCCAAACAACTTTAAGTTCAAGGACAGATCAATTATATCTAAGACTCCTGAAGGAGCTTGAGAATATCATTTTAGGAGCCACTTTCTGTGCCTGAGGGCAGGCATAGCACCATAGTACTGGAAAAGGAAGTGGCAAGTAAGAGAAACGAGGAAGAAACAGAGGATAAAATGGCTGTACATCTCCAGAAGCACAAGGAAAGGTATAGGGTACAGAATGACAAGAAAAGAACGAGGAGGAAAGGAAAGATCAATTTGAGAATATGTTGCAAATACGAAGTACTGTGAGAATTCCTCAACATGACAATACCCTACTTCAACTACAAGCCCTCAACAGAGAATGGGTATGCTCCAAAAAGATGGAAATCGATGTGAGATAGTTAAGATACTGGAGAAATGATTGTGACAATGAAACTCATACACTATGTCCCCTCGACTAACACAGCTTTGAATATATCTATTTTTTTCTTCTTGGAGAGAACGGCTAGTATCATCAACTCCAAAGGACAAACAAGACATTAATGGCAATGCATCACTATGCATATTGAACAATGAACTCATGAGTTTAATAACCTTCTAAGAGGAGGATGTGTATTTCAACACTATGGAGTTGACACAGCTGCTAAGAATGAGGGTGAGAGACTGAGTTACGTATGATTGAATCAAGCAACCTTGAGATCAACAACATACAGAGGCCTGATTGATGCATTGAAGGATAATGATTTTAGAAACATTAGAAGGTGCATCATTCTCTCTTCAACCTTTGCTGGTGGACCATAATATATGATGGAATAATTTCAAGATTCCAAGATGTATATATGGAAGTATGGCAATGCTCCATTTTTCATTACAATGACATGCAATCCAAATTGGCCAGAAATATAACAGAAACTTTTTTTAATCAGCAGTCAAATGATCGGCCAAAATTAATTGCAAGAGTATTATTTGAAGAGAAAGTGTGATAAACCAAAACGTGAGTGATCTGACACCATCTAAATGCCAGACAAATCAAATTCATGTCTCTTCAGCTAGACTGAGTGAAAAAGACTGAAGTTCAACAGAGCACAGGAGGCGTGGTCAAAGAATGAAAAAAAAATACACTTAGTTTCTGGCAAATAAATGAGAGATGACCCACACATGGATTATATGAGCAGCGCACTGAAAAACATGTACAATATTGGTGTGTTTAAAAATGACATTGTCATGATTCCAAGAATTATGGTTAATATTCAGAATATCCCTCTTTCAGGGACACAGTTTCCAATACAGTCATGTAGAATGGACGTTAGCTTACCTGAAATTCATTTCAGACAATAATCCATGCATGGGTTAATGGGTTATTTGCTCGAGACTGATTGTAAATTTTTTTCAATTCCTTGACCACGCCTTTGTCTTTAGTCTTTTTCATGAAGGCGCAGTCCACAAGAGAATCTGCAGGAGAAAAAACAGAAGAAATGCACCCCGGCCAGGATCAGGAAGCCTAAAGGGCGGGTTGAATTATCGTTGCAGCACCCTGAAAATGGATGTTCAGGTAAGCCAATGTCCATTTTCCAGTGCGCTGCTCCAATAATCCATGCATTAAGATATACCCAAGCTTAAGGACCCTGGGCGGGAGCTTCACTGATCCCTGGGCCCTGGGTGGAGAGCACTTTGCAAAACCCGCCTCAGCAGAGGCATAAGGGTCCAATTTGTAATGTCTTATGAATAGTGACAATGACGACCATGTAGCTGCCCGACAAATGTCTGCAACTGATGCTTGAGTAACCCAAGCAGCCATAGTGGCTGCGCTGCGGATGGTGTGGAGCTGGGCAGAAATCAGACAAAATGAGTTCTTGGGCACGGTGAAAGCAAGAGTTCACCTTGGGCAGAAAGGAGGGATCCATCCATAGTACTAGTCTGTTAGAATGGAAGATACAGAGGTCTTTTCATATGGATAAGGCCGCCAATTCGGATATCCTCCTTGCAGATGTAATCACCAGGAGAACGGCGACCTTGAGGGTTAGGAAACGGAGGCTGATAGAATCTAGCGGCTCAAATAGTGGAGACGTAAGAGCCTGAAGGACTAATGGCAGCTCCCAAGTGGGATAGCGATACACCACTGGGGGTCTGAGATTGGTAGCCCCCTGAAGGAAACTGCATACCCTTGGATGTTGGGAGAGGATATGATGAGAGTCACAAGTATGTATAGTTGATAAGGTGGCCACTTGCTGATGTAGCTTGCTGATGTAGCGTGGTTCTCAAGTGCCAGATGGTTAAGTGGAGCCACTGGGGCTCTGGATGGAGAACGAACCCCTGACTGAGAGAAATCCTGTCCTGGGTAATCCTCCAGGGACAGGACACAGAGAGGCTTATGAGATCGGCGAACCAGACCCGGCGTGGCAATGAGGTGCTACAAGGATTTCTGCTCATTCAGCTAATAACTTCCGAAGTACCCGCGGAATGAGTGGTATTGGCGGGAACACATAGAGCAGCCCCAGAGGCCACGGGCAGCAAAGATCATTGCAATCTTCTGCTCCTGGGCTCGGAAACCGTGAGAAAAACTTCAGAAGCTGTGCATTCTCCAGATGGGCGAAGAGGTTGAATACGGGCATGCCAAACTTCTGTGACAACTCCAGAAAGAACTGAGGATGCAGACGCCATTTGGACTGATCCAGGTGTGCCCTGGAGGCGCCCGAGATGTGTTCTGCTTTCACCGACAGTGTGTACTTCTCCACCCAACACATCAGCCTCTCTGCCTCAGCCATCCATGTCTTACATTGAGTGCCCCCTTCCCGATTTATATGGGCCTTCGTGGCCATATTGTCCGTTAAAATCAGTACATGTTGGCCTAACACCTCAGTCCGAAAATGCTGTAGGGCAAGGCATACCGCCTGCAACTCCAGCCAATTGATGCTGTTCTTCCGCTCCCCTGGGGACTATTGGCCTTGGGCCACCTGAGACAGAAGATGCACACCCCAGCCATAGAGATTCACATCCAATGTTAGTGTGATGCGACTGGGTTCTTGGAACACACAACCTTATTGCAGGGCTGCTGACATCCACCACTGAGAGACAGATGAACATAAGTCGAAATGACTACCTTGGCCCTGGAGTTGCTGTGCGCTGTCCTCTGGAACGGTAGCAAGAACCATTGTAGTGGACGAGAATGTTGGCGAGCCCAGGGCACGATTGCTATGCAGGAAATCATTTTCCTGAGCAGTTGTGACAAAAGAAGCAAGGGAACTGACCTCTGGGAGACAACCTGCATCACCAACTCCTTGATGCTGTGCTGGCAGTCGGGTGACAGGTAAACATGGCCACTGAGTGAGTCGATCACTGCTCCCAGATGGAGAAGGCAGGTGATAGGCTGCAAATGACTCTTCAACAGGTTGACTGTAAACCCGTGGCTCTCAAGTATGCAGATCACTGTCATGCTGCCCACCGCAGCCTGTGAAGGGGAGGACAGAATTAAAATGTCATCCAAGTAGCAGAGGATGCATACTAGAACCATGTGGAAAGTCGCTGTCACTGATTTCTTAATCAATTTTAATTGTTTTAAATTTGATTTTAAATTGCATTGTTTAACGAGGAATTATGCATTTTTATTGTTGTGAGCCGTCCTAAGACCTCGGAGATAGGGCGGCATATAAATTGCATAAATAAATAAAATAAATAAATAAACAATTTGGTGAACATTTATGGGGCCGATGAGAGGCTGAACGGCATGGCTTGGTACTGAAAATGGTGATCGGAGTACGCAAAGTGCAGATATTTGCGATGTGCCAGGTGGATTGGCATGTGCAAGTAGGCCTCCTTGAGGTCCACTGATTGTAAAAGGTCCCCCCTCCCCTATGCATCCCAGGATCGATTTCAAGGATTGCATCTTGAATCACCTGTACAAGATAAAATGATTGAGTTGTTTGAGATTCAAGATCCCCTCGAGCCCCCTGAACTTTTGGGTACAAGAAACAGGATGGAATAGAAGCCAATTCTTTCTTGGTCTCTTGGTACCTGCTCTATGGCCTGGATATCCAACAAATGTTGGATCTCATTGTCCATAAGTTGTTTCTCTATGGGCTGGCGAGAAAGGGGCACTGTAGGTAGTGGTTCAGAGGGCTGGAACGGAATTCTAAGGTGAGGCCAAACTCCGTCCGAAGAATCCAAGCCTCAGTTGTAGAGGACGCCCACTGGCAGTGGAAATGTTGGAGCCGACCGCCAATGTGCAGGGACGGCTGAGCTTCACTTGCCACGTTGAAAGGTTTTGGTACCGCCCCATCAAAATGGCTTCTTCATTGGGGGCTGTCGCCTGTTCCGATCCTGGAAAGCCTGCCTATTGGTGTGTCATTCAAACCCCTGTAAGTAAAAGCGCTGGAAATAGCACCCGCTGAGTCCAGAATCGGTCCAAAAGGGCTGCCTCTGCGAGTAAGGTGCGTATCGGCGGTCAGGCCTCCTATAAGAGGAAGGTAGTACCTTCCTTTTGTCCTTGTTCTCGATGAGTATTGGTTCTAAAGCCTCACCAAAGAGAGCTAAGCTCTTATACAGGGCCGAATCAAGCTTCCACTTCGACTTCATATCAGCCCTCCAATTGCGCAGCCAAAAGAGTCAGCGAGATGTTATTGTGGAGGCCAAGGAACAAGATGCAAATTTTTCCACATCTAAAGATGCATCGGCCGAATATTCGGTGGCAGCTACCAGTTTGTTAATGGTTTGATGTAGTCCGATATCGTCCTGCGGTAGCTTTTCTTGCAATTGGCGAAGCCATATGAGAGATGCCCAGTTAAAAAATGAAGCCGATGTTGCGGCCTTTATGGCTCAAGCAGCCACTTAGTGTGTTTTTCTAAAAGAGAGTTCCGCCTTTCTAACCTCAGAGTTGAGGCCTTCCACTATATTGTTGGAAAGGACAGTGGAAGAAGTGAGATTGGCTACCGGGGCATTCACAGAGGGCAATTTCAATAGATCCTCAAGCTCGGGAGCAATAAAGTTTCTTGTCATGTCCGCTGGGAGCCCCATGGCCTTTGAATGATCACAGAGAAAAGTTTAGGGCAAGGAATAAATTCCTGCTCCTTCTTAGGTATCATAAACAAGTTCTCATGGGGGGCAGATGAACCTTGAGGTTGGTCAGGAAGGTCGTCAACCACTCCAATATTGGTTGCTACCTTAGCCTTATGGAGTAAAGATTTGAAGACAGAGGGATGAAAAAGTCCTGTGAATGCTGGCCTATCTGGTCTTCCCAACCCCTCATCTTCAGAGAATTCCAAATCCTCTGGATAATCATCCTCCAGCGAAGAATTCTCACTGCAGGAGTCTTGTTGTGAAGAAGAAACCAGCCTGCCAGACATATGTGCTGAAATCTGGGGCCATGGGAAGGGCACCACTAATGGATTCCTGACTGCCCTGTTGAAATTCAGCTGCCAGCATCCTGGACAGGGTGTCTGAGATCAAGGCTTGAATATTTAATGACTGGTCAGGACATAGTCCTCCCCTGCACGGAGGTCCTTCCACTGCACCCCACTGTGGTTGGGGTGAATGTAGCTTCTGGGGCTTAGCATCCGGCCACTAGTTGTTTATATAGCTCTACTGATGCTGCACTCTGGCCCCCAAAAAGGTCTGCATGCATAACCACAGCCAATGGCTGAGAAGTAGTACTAGCCTCAGATGAAGCCCAACGCTGGGCACCAGCAGCCACAACGTGTTAAAGGGGTACAACAGTCTGATCAGGTGATATGACCTCAATGGTAGAAGCACACTGATGTTCTGCTGCTTGAGTGGTGTATTGTGCCTTATCAAATTGCTTCTCTAAGGCTTTATGACTCCTGGTAGCGTTCTTATCAACCACTGCCGGTCGCTTAGAAGACCCAGATGACGAGGGCCTAGCTTTGATTGACTTACGCCTGGTGGATTTTTTAGCCCTTTTAGAACCAACATGTTTTGGTTGACCGGCTTTGGAAGGCTGGCATCCTGCTCCATATCAGAAGATAAAGCAGAATCAGACATGATAGCAACCGCTGTAGCAAGGTTGTTGAAAGTCACAGGAAAAACCATCGGGAATAATAGCCCCAAAAGGCCTAGAAAGTTATTCCTCCGATAAAGGATCACCTCCACAGGAAAAGGTGGCAAAGTCAGCTGACAAGGACACCACTTTATAGAGCTGGTTACAATGCCAGCTCTATAAAGAGACTGGTCTTAAGAGTACAATAGAAGAAAGCAAGCGCAGCAAAGGCAAACCTGTCCACTTGGCATTGCTTCAAACTGCTGGAATGGCAATTGAAGGCCTCACTCGCAGCAGTACAGCTCCAGCCTCAGGGATACCAGGAATAAGGCTTTGAAGTTAAAACCAACCCCTTAAGCGCCGCTTCGCAAAAGGAAAAAACAGCAGGCCGATTCCTAGAACTCCATAAGGCCGAAAGCCAGGCAACAGTCAATAAGAAAAAGGCGCGAGACAGCTGGGCCTGTCAAAGAGCCGCCGCAGCCAATCCACAAACCAAAATGGTGGGCACAAGCGGGAAACTGCTCTCTTGTGCCACTGCGGTTGTTGCCAGTTCAAAATCTTTTGGTGTGAAGGCAGGCAAAGCTGAAGCCAAGTAAACCACTGAAAAAAGGAGGCGCAAACCCGCTAGGCCTCTCCAAGCGCGCTGCGGCCGAAAACCAATCCAAAATGGCAGTGTGTGAGAATCAAACCACTCTCCCGCATTGCTGTGACCCATGATAGAAGAAAATATTAGTGCGAAGGCTGATCCGAGCCCTCCAAGTGCCATGAAGCAACATCTGGTCGTCTGAGTTTGCACCAGCACCCCGGGCAGTGACTCTCGAGCAGCCAAAGAAAGTTGGAGCTGCGATGATGGTGGGGATTGTGTCGGCTGACTGGGAAACCAGTTCACTCACCAGCAGCCAGTCAAACATCGGAGGTGCCCTTAAAAAGGGACACAACTCCAGAATGCTGCCAGAGGAAGTCCAGGGTGGTGGAAGGCGGCCTGGAGCCCCAGGGATGCTTAACACACCGGCGGCAGCACAAAAGAGATGTTGACAACTCTCTTACCAGATTCCAGACGTGCAGCTCACAGATGGAAAAAACAAAAATTCAAATTCGATAATCCAAGTATGAGAAATCTGACAATCTATTTGCCAGGGAAAGCCACTCCAGTCTCATCAGATAGACTTAGTGAAAAAGACTGAAGACAACGGAAAACAGTCAAGGAATTGAAAAAAAATTATACTCAGTCTCGCGCAAATAGATGAGACATTAACCCATGCATGGATTATCAGAGTAGCGCACTGGAAAATGGGTGTTGGTCCTACGAGATATGCCCTTTTATCTGGAGAAAGTGGTATTCCAGCATGGTCAGCTGTATGTTGCATATTAAGGTGAGAAAAAAAGAAGCAAAAACATTAAAGTATTCCTAAAGAATGACAGATCAACTACAAATATTGTCAGTAAAAGTGTCCTTAGTAAAACAAAACACATCATATTGTTACACATCTTTCTTCTTCAATAAAATGCTTTTTTTATTTTAAAACCAAAACAATAGTGATCCCCAGTGATCATTATGTTTTTCTGTTTAGATAAAGAAGTATCTCTGATAAATTGACCAAATAGCTCGTGGATTATCCAGTGACATTTAACAAGAATCTAGTGGCCACCTCTTCTAAAAAAAAAAATTAAACATAGGAACCACATTACTTTATGCACATTCTATTAAGTATTTTATAAGCACATTCTCAGATGATAACCTGCAAGATATTTACACTCACTCACTGAGGTAGGAATTGGAGCATGTATTTTTAAAATTTTCAAATCAGAAACTATGGCTTTTTGAGAGTTTATGAATAGATTTAAAATATTCTGAGTGATATTATTAATCTGAGTGAGAGGTAAGCGTTGCTCTTTAAACCTGCATGTGCAAGAACAGAATACCTATCAGCGAGTGTATCAGCCTTTCAAATGATTTGGGTAGTCTCTAAGAATCACTGTCACTGCTAGAATAAAAACAATTCTGTTCTGCATTTATTAACTTTTCAAAGTGCCATATATGACAGAATGTGCTATTAAAGTTTAGTTTTGAGTATTTCCTTTACTGCCAACCACAGGAAAAAAACATTGAAAGAACTTTTTGTAAAGTTTCTTTTGTAAAGTTTTGTAAAGATTAGGGTAAGTGAAATGTAAACTTTGTATTATACAACTATGTAAGGATATATACATATATATATATATACTGACGATAAGAGAAAAAATCAAATACTTAGCCGGGAAGGGAACATATGGTAAGGGTATGGCTAACTGATGAGGACCAATCAGTCCGAAACAGATTTATATTACTCTCCAATAGACGGAAAATGCTTGCTTGCTGTCTGAAGAAGCCTAGGATAGTGGATGTGATTTCACTGAGCTATGACTGCAATTTGAAAAACTTGGTTTACGTAGGAAAATACCTGGTTCAAGAAAAATGCATACTTTTTAAACCTACGATGAGAAGAAAGCATATATATACACACACACAAACACACACACACATACACACACACATTTATATGTAGGCCTTTGGTTATTCGGGTTTTCTCCCGTGCAAAATTGGAAGTGTCTTGGTGACGTTTCAACTAAGTCTCATTCGTCATCTTCAGGCTGGTATTCTCGGTTTCGTGCTTCTAGGAGCAAAGCCTAGAAGCCTTGCTCCTAGAAGCACGAAGCCGAGAACACCAGCCTGAAGATGACGAATGAGACTTTGTCGAAAGGTCACCAAGACACTTCCAATTTTACGCAGGAGAAAACCTGAATAACCAAAGACCTACATACAAACACCCGCGAAAACTTCAGAAAACATTATATATATGAATATATCTTCAGTCTGATATGGTTATCATAGCAATAATTCTATATTACAAGACTCAAAAACAATGATGTTTCTTTAATTCATTATACTCAGGGAAGAAAGTACAGAATATAGAAGTTTTTACAATATTTGCATATACATTTACTTTTACAGCTAGATATAATCACATTGGCATTTCTGATAATAAACACTTTATCAGAAGATATCATCCAGGTCATGGTTGTCCAAAAGGTGCTTGAAAGACAACTGGACTTTCTGGTTTTTCTTTGAAGATGTTTCGCTTCTCATCCAAGAGAGCTGAAGAAGCTTCTTGGATGAGAAGCAAAATGTCTTCAAAGAAAAACCAGAAAGTCCAGTTGCATCTTGAAAAAGCACCTTTGGGACAATATGTATGCTAGTTTTCCTATGTCAGAATTGCTGCATTGTGATTTCATCAGACTAGTATTTAAAGCAGGCATGCTTTTTATCCTCCTTTAGATAATCATTATTATCCCAGTAAATTTGTTAATTACTTGTCTGTTAAATACTGCATGAAATTATCATGCCACATATACATCCAGTTATAGTTCTGGAATACTTCCTGTGAAGTCAGAAAGGGATTACAGTAATTCAACCACAAAACATTTTGCACAATTCTAATTGTAATTCTGGTAATGTTGCAAAGCATATAGACGTATTTCTTAGGTAACAAGATAAGAACAATCCAGAAACAATTCTACAGACGAATGGCATAATTTTTGGTTAATTCCTGGTTTGATTTCTCAATTTCTTATGCCAACAATCAGAAGAAACAAAGATAACACAAAACCAATAAGGAATAAAGTAAAATGCCAACTAAAGTTCTAACAAGCCATATTTCAAACAAACCATGATTCATAAGTCAATTGTGGTTTCAAAATGTAGTTTTCTGACAAAACAGAATTCATAGTTTCATTCCCATGGTGAATTTTCACCTTAAACTAAGACAAAAATAATTAATATTATGCTTGGAACTGTATGCAAAAAAGGTTGAGATTCTTTATTCTATTCTTGGAACCTATAAAATATTGATACTAACATTCAGTTATTGAATACACAGGATTCAAAGAGCTCCATGTTCAGACACTGCAGCAATGGTCTACATTTCCCTGTCTGATTTGTAGATTTATTTTTTAAAAAGTAATTAAAAATATTTAATGACAAGCTGATATTTTCCTAACAGTTATTATGGATGGAAGGAAGGAAGGAAGGAAGGAAGGAGGGAGGGAGGGAGGGAGGGAAGGAAGGAAGGAAGGAAGGAAGGGTTTGCAACTTGGTGCTAATAAAAAGGCACAGCTTTTGGGGATAAAGAGAGATTTTGACAAATAGATAAAATGCCCACCAGAAGGTTCACCAGTTTTTGCTTTTAGCAAATGGATACTTTGTCTCTGGATACTTGTTATCACAGCTATTTTGTTATGGCCCACAAATTCCTTTTAAGGATTCAAAAATGCCACTTTCATGAAAGTTTGGGAGTGCAGTATACATCAAGAATTGCATTATTATTCAGTTCTAAGGCAGATTTTCATGAAGTGGATTTTAGATGCTCTGTAGAAAGAAGTAAAAACATATAACAGTATACTGTTTTAATTACAGGATACTTTCAGTGGTAGGAGGCGTAAAAGCACCCCAAAACTTATTCCAGACTGAATTAGAAGACTTTAAAATAACAAATGCGGTTCAAAGTAAGCAAGGGCAAGTGAGTCATATCTGTTGTAAAAATTCAAATTTTATATATGTATCAATGGGTCTGAATTGGCAGTGACTCATCAGGAAATGGATCCTGGGAATCAGTTTGGGTAGATGAATCATATTCTTAAAATAGAACTGAATATATATTGAAATGGCATTATGATTTGAAAAAATAAAACTGCCAATAAAGCAGGGGTGAAATGCACCCGGTTCGGACTGGATCGCCCGATCTGGTAGCGATGGAGGCAGGTGGTTCGGAGAACCAGTAGCAAAAATCCCTGCCCCCTCCCCATGCCCACCTGAGCCACACAATCATCAGAGGCTTTTTTTTTTACTTTTAAAAGCATTTTTTCTACAACCTCTTTGGCCGAAAAAATGCTTTTAAAAGTAAAAAAAAAAAAAAGCCTCTGATGATTGTGTGGCTCAGCTGGGATCGTCAAAGGCTTTTAAAAGAAAAAAACTTTTTTTTCTTTTAAATGCCTCTGACGATCCAAGCTGAGTTGCCTGATCAGCAGAGGCTTTTTAAAAAACTCAACTTGGATCATCAGAGCATTTAAAAGAAAAAACCCCTTTTCCACCACTGCAATAAAGTAATGATTTTGCACAATATAACTACACTTGACATGACATACCATGACAATTCTGTTTACAGGCAGTCCTCGACTTACAATTATTCATTTAGTGACCTTTCAAAGTTACAACCCTGAAAAAAGTGACTTATGACTATTTTTCACACTTACAACCTAGTAGCAACCACATGGTCATGTGATCAAAATTTGGATGCTTGGCAAACGGTATGTATTTATGACAGTTGCAGTGTCCCAGAATCATGTGATGATCTTTTGCAACCCTCTAACAAGCAGTCAATGGGAAAGCCAGATTCACTTAACAACTGTGCTACAAACATAACAGAAGTGATTTACTTAATAACTATGGCAAGAAAGGCTGCAAAATGGGGCAAAACTCACTTAACAACTGTCTTGCTTAGAAACAGAAATTCTGAGCTCAGTTAGGATTGTTAAGTCAAGGACTATCTGTTTTGGAGATTTGGTTATAAAATACAAAAAAACAAAAACAAAAAACCCAAAACACCACTTGAGAGGAATACACTTTTTATCCTGCCTTTATTATTTTTATAAATAATTGAAGGCAGTGAAGTTATCTAATAATCCTTCTTCCTCCCATTTTCCACACAACAACCCTGTGAGGTGGTTGGGATGAGAGAGAGTGACTGCCTCAAAGTCATCCATCCAGCTTTCAGACCTAAGGCAGGACTAGAACTCACGGTATCCTGTATTCTATGCCTTAACCAATAGATCAAATATAATTATATATTATATAAAAGAAAAATTAATATAAAGTAAGAAAAAAAAAGAAACCAAAAAGAAAGCTAAAAGTACAAGCATGGGAAAGAACTAAAAGAAAAGTAGAAAAGAAAGAAAAACATACGAAGAAGTGGCTTTCAACTGCTTCACTGAAGTTGTAAATACAATTATATTTTAACCTCTCTCTCTCTCTAAAGTTGTATCACAACTCTCCCCTTTCTATAATCTGTCCTGTTTAATCAACAAAGACATAAATCACAAGTCATTTCTTATTATTTTTAAACAAAATACCCACAAGGAGTTTACAGTCAATAATAAATATAGATGTTATCTTTAGTTAGTTTAACCATAGCAAGATACGTTAATTTCACCCAATCATTCTTCCATAGTAGGTCTTTCCATTTTTTTCCATAAAATTTTGCAGTAAACATATATAGCCACGATGGCGAACCTATGGCACGTGTGCCCAAGGTGGCACGCAGAGCCAACTTTCCGGGCATGCAAGCTGTCGCCCAACACACCTGCAGCTGCACCTGCACACATGCCTCAGCTGTTTGCGCATGCGCATGAGAGTACTTGCACACAGTGTGCACAGGCACAGATGGAGTTTGAGCAAGTGCATTACATGTGTGAAAACCACATGCATTCACAGATGGTGCAATTGCACATGCAGCGCATGGGGAGCTGTGTGAAAGTAGCGTCCATGCGCAGATGGTGTGGCTGCATGCACAGTGCATGGGGTGTGCAAAAGCCATGTGCATGCAAATGGTGCGGTTGTGCACACAGAGCACAGGGAGGAACTACACATTAGCTCAGATGGCAAGCACGTGTGCAAAGCACGTACCTATTCATAACTCGGTGAGTAAAAGGTTTGCCACCACTAATATATAGTATTAAAATAATCCTCCACGACTTTTATCTCTGTATCTAATAATCCTAAAAGGAATAGTTCTGCTTTCAACTGAATATTAACCTTTAAGGTTCTCTGTATCTATGTAGGCATTTGAATCAAAAACTTTAGCTTTTTTATATATCCACCAAGCATGATAGAATGTTCCTTCATATTGTTCCTAATAAAGGTTCTGAAGTGCCTGTATACATTCTAGATAAATTCTCTGGCGTCATGCACCAACAATGCATTTTAAACAGATTCTCTTTCAGATCATCATGTAATACATATTACAGCACTTTTAACCACATATTTTCCCATTGATCAAAGGTACCTCTTGACTTCCTACACGATCCCGTTGTGAACCAGTAGTAAAGGTGAGTAGAACCCACCCCCTGCCCACAATGGATTTTCAGGCACAACCTGGGTTTATATGTATTCCACACTTTATTCTCAATAAAGCACATATAATAAATTGATTAAAACTGCCTAGTTTCTAATGATGGTGAAACAAAAGTCGCTGTCTTCAAAAAGAGAAAAGAGGAAGTTCAGGAGAATGCACTAACTGATTGACTGATACTTGAGAGGATTCTAGAGCTATTCACAAATGTTGTGGTAATTTTCAGAAGTCAGCATGCATTTATCAACAAGTTTTCTACAGGTAATCTTTGCATTGTGATAGCAATTAGAACAAAATTTATGTTGCTTAGCAGCATACAGTGGTCACAAAAATTCAACATCATGTGATCACATCATTTAATGATAGAAATTCCAGCAGTCTTCATTGCCATTGTTAATGGAATCACACTGATCGATAACCAAGAACCAAATCAATCCAAGCCATTCTCAAATTTGTTCCTCCCTGAGCCTTGGTTCTTCCAAGGTAAGGATCTGCCTATCTTTCAATTCCACTACAACTTGTCTTGTGGAGCAACAAGCTCAGAGAATTCTTGGCCCATAGTGGCTCTGAGGCTGCAAGAATCCCTGAGCTGCAGCCACACCAGTCTGGCACTGCAGCATGGCATAAAACCCCAGGCCCCCTGTGATCGAAAGCTACCCTGATTTTCACCATTTTCTTGCTTTGCTGCTGACAAGGCATCCTCAGCCTAGTTCTTAACAAGGCAGCTGCTGGTCAGCGAAGCTCAGGCCAGAGGGCAAGGGGCCAAATGGAGAAAGAGAGGGAGGAGATAAGCGGGTGGGGGAGCTGACGCACCCTTGAAGTTGTAAGCGTAGGTGATTATCAAGTACCCAAAGTCTGATCTAATCACATGACCCAAGGGAGCACTGCAACAGCAATACTTTTGGGAACTGGCCTTAAGTACTATTCATTCAACTCCTCTGTAACTTTGAACAGTTGAACAAATGTTTGTAACTTGAGGCTTGCCTGTAGCCTGACTGCTATTACTATAGTCCTGTCAGGAGCACCAAAGTCCTTCCGAATTGAAAGGATTGAAGGGGAGATTACACCAGCTACTGAGCTGATGCACTGCAATGTTAGATTAGGGAAAACTTTGAATCTGTTGCAGCTATAAGCCTCATGTTATAGTGCTTCCTTCTGTTTCTTCTTAATATTGGGTTTTGTGTTGTTGAGTACCAGCCTCAACTGGCAGAAAGGAATATGTGACATCAACTTGCCCCTTATGCAGTTGAAGCTTTCAGAACACCCTTGGATTTATCCTGAAGCATCTCAAGGGCTACAGTCATGCAATATAAATGTACTTGTATGTAAATATACTTTCACTTATTTGTTCATTCATTTTAAATGGCCACCATCTCTCATAGATGACTCTGGATACAATAGTTTTAAAAAAGGACCCAAAACCCAATAAAATAAAAAAAAAACAAATATACAAAACCATGCTAAATATTATTATAAATATATTGAAAACATAAAAATATAATCAGCAGAAGAGTGTAATTTATTCATAACATTCAGTACAATCATTGGACAAGTTCTACACCACAGCTAGATCCCTAGGGCAAGTCTAAACTCTTGGGATGTTCTACAGGTCAGGCGCCACATAGAAAATATTCTCTTCCTGGACCACAGCAGATTGCAGTCCTTAGTAGATGGGACTGTAACATGCATCTTCTGCTAGACTTGATGGGATGGGTACATGTAACTGGATAGAAGCAGTGCTTCAAATCCTCAAAAAACTCCTTGCTGCTTTTTTGTAAAAAGTTAATTTGACAGCTAATTGGTATGTGCATATGTGCAGAATATTATTTAGACTAGTTGAAATCTAAATTTGCAATCTGCTTTCATATCCTGTTCACTATTTCAGGCATCGTTATATTATTGACAAATATCTCTTAATTTGCCCCTAAGGTTAATTTCCTGTATCAATTTTTTCTCACTGAATACCAAAGCTTTTATTTTATAATGCATTTACTCTTGTATTATGGACCTTGCATACATATCTCTACAAACTGTGGCTAATTTTGTCACAATAAGTTATAGTGACTCTCTAACTTTTATAGTTCTCGGGTCTTTCTGTTCTAGTTAGCTCAGTTCAAAGTGACTTGTATCTCAATAAGAATTCAGTAAGATTCTTGTGTTAACTAAACTCTAAAACTAGTTTTCTTTAACTTTTGCCACCAAATGTATTAGATTTTATCTTATGTTATCACTACTAGCCCAGGAAATCTGGAGAACATCTAGTTGGGAAATCTTTTCTAAGACAAACACTTTGCTGTGTTCCCAAAGTCTATTATAAAGTCAATTAAGTAGAGAAAAAGAACCACTATAATTCTATCTACAAGAATAATGTTCTTAGAGAGCAATATATTAGTACAGCAAACATGGACAGAGCTGTTATGTATACGATAACAGGAGAAATATATATGGCAACAAGTCAGAAAATGGGTTCTGCCTAAATTTTAAATAGATACCACAGTGACTCTTTTATTTTTCCTACCTGTTATTTATATAGTTAATGTAACATGCTATCTATAATAAATTTTAAATTTTAGCAACAAGAACTTAAAAGGCCAGATTCTGTTGCTCACTATACCATGTAATTCACTTGGTTATTTTAAGCAGTCATTATCTCAGCTTAACCTACTTGACTGAGATGTGCAATGTTGAAGAAACAAGTATGCCACATTGACTTAATAAAAATTATGCAGGGTGTAAATATAATTAATAAATGGTTTTTAGTATAGTCTTCATTACAATTGTGTTCCCATCATAATTATTTTTCTCCAGGCTCTAATATTTTCATATCTACTTAAACATATTTATAAAGAATTAGCAATTAGGAATCTACTGTTTCTGTAGGTATTTTGCTAGCATTCTCTTCACAATTAGATTTTATCAGTTAATGTTCCAGGCAACAGGTGACTGATGTACTATCTGTACATCTGGATCATAGGAATAAAAATAAAACCTCTAAACTTCATTTTCAGTAAAGCAGTAGTAGCAAAATGAAAGACCTGAATCCCATTTTTTTTATTCTGAATTTGATTTCAGCAGACAATACATTTCAAGCTTGAGCTTGCTGAAAGCAAATGCAGAATGATTTTACAATATACATTTATTCAGACTTTTTTTAGAATTATTTATTCGATAGTGTATATTTTTGCACAACCATATAGAAATTAAGGGATAATGCACTTAATTGCAAAAAAAAACAAAAAATCGCTTTGTTTTATTGTAACCAACTTGACATGCACCAAAGTTAAAAATGTCCATTCTTTGTACTATCATCAGAAGAAAAATCTTGTTTTATAGAATGGAATGGATAATTTTTTAAATACTTATAACTTTATCTTTAGTTATTCTGATTATAAAAATACTTGTGATGCTGTAATTCTAATTAAACTTGAGTGTACTTCTAAGTAAAGCTCTTTAAAATGTGTTAAATGTTTTAGACACTATATTATCCTTTATTACTATTTCACATTTTAGGTATCCAAAGCGAAATATTAAAGCTTGCTGCCTCAATAGTAGCCTGAGGTACCTGTTAAACGGTTTGCTGCCAGTGATGGATTTTTAATGTATGCATGTGATAGTTGTTCTTTGACATGTAAGAATTAAAGGAAGCTTGGGCATTTCAGGACAAGTCTAACTCATACAACAAGCTTCTCCTGTCTTGTGTCTTCCAGATATGTTCTAATTAACGTATCTAGTTAATATGGAAAACTACTGTTGCTGTACAATATAAACAGCAGAAAGGCATCAGCTTGGAAAGACTTGTGTACAAGTTGTTTATATTTATTCCTGTTGCCTGCTTTTCTTTCTTTACCAGTAGTGTATACTGCTATCCAGGCTTTCTATAGGTTGTGTAGTTTAGATTTCTGGAGGGTTTGGTATTGTGTAGATAAGAGATCTCCAATCCCTGGCCCACAGCCCACGACTAAGCCCATTTGGTACTGGGCCATGTAAGTGACTGGCCAGCCTTTGCACACACGCCAGCCTATTACTTGTGAGAGCTAGTTCTCCTATCCTCCCCCCCGCCCCCCGCCACAAAGCTGTAAAGGTTGGGGACCATTGTTCTAGGTCATTGTTCCTATAAGAATTATTTTTTTGAACTATTTCAAGGAAGATGTCCAAATTTTAGAGGACTGTCACTCCCACCCTATTTATATTAGTCATTTATGAAAGGACTAGTAGGTATTATACAAATAGTTCAACCAGCCTGTTTAGCCTCATTGTTTAAAATTGAGATTGATACATCAATCACTTAATTAGTTTTTATTTGGTTATTGCCAAATATATATTGGTAGAAACCGTAATATTTGTGCTGTGTAAGTGGCAAGGTAGTTTTCAAACAAACTATTTTCTTGAAGCAGTAAGATTAATGAATTTTTCTCACTAGTTAAATTTATGTTATTCACACACACATTCTGTTTGAATTAAATTAATATTTTAAATGTATTTTATGTTGATTTCAAAACAGCCTCCTAATTAAAATGTAATGCTGAGTCATTGTTTATAAAACTTCAAGTAGACTGGCAACTGTCTTTGTAAAGTGACATTCCTTTAGTATGATCCTAAAATATAAAATTTAAATATTTTTTCTGATATGTTCAAATCCATTTTCTCAAAAAGCAGGCTTTTAGTGTTCTTTCCATTCAAATATATGAATAAGATTCTTAATTAATTTTATTAAAATGGTTTTCTTTGTTATATTAAGCAAAATTAGTAATCTGAGGATTTATAATATTCTGTTGTATATGGTTCTTAAATTGAGTTTTGAATTGTTCGCTAAGATTGATGTATCTTCTTAGCATTTTAGAATAATAGATGTCAAACATGGGAAATCAAGAGTCCAGGCATTTCAAATGAATACATAGGCTTATTTCAAACTTAAATTCTCTAAAAGAATCTGAACTACTAACAGTCAAAGCAAATTGGCAGTAGATAAGAGTCAACAGAATTCAAGGTGGGCTAGACTTACATCTTTTGTGGACATGAAGGGACTTGAGAGTGATGATGCATTTGACCCCTCCCTCAGGCTCAGCCTTTGTCATCTCCTACAATAGAACTGGAATAAGCCAGTAGGCTATTGAATGCAGGTCCTGTTAGCGCCTAGCTTGTTTATGTTTGTTTATTAAATTTTGATACCGCCCTTCTCCCGAAGGACTCAGAGCAGTGTACAGCCACGATAAAACCACATATAATACAAAATTTAAGAACAATTTAAAATAGATTAAATATTTATGGCCCTTCAGTTAAAAACCCACAAATTTAAAACACCCAATCCCAAACTTTAGTTAAGCCAGTCCAGCCTATTGAAAAACCAGGGTCTTAAGGGCACGGTGAAAGGTATGCAGGTCAGGAATCCTACATATCCCTGGGGGTAGTTCATTCCAAAGGGCGGGTGCCCCCACAGACAAGGCTGTCCCCCTGAGGGTCGCCAGTCTGCATTGTTTAACCAATGGCACCCTGAGGAGTCCCTCTCTGTGGGAGCGTGTTGGTCGGTGGGAGGTCGTTGGAGAAGGCAATCCTGTAGGTATCCGGGTCCTAAGCCATGGAGCGCTTTAAAGATGGTAATCAACACCTTGAACTGCACCCGGAAGACCACTGGGAGCCAGTGCAGCTCGTGCAGGAGAGGTGTCACGTGAGTGTGATGAGTAATCCCATAATCACCTGCGCGGTTTGATGGACATCTAATTTCCATTTGAATAATTCCATGGAAGGGAAGTCCACTATGTCTTTATTGTTTCATAACTTAAATCCATTTTTCTGAAACTTGCACCTGGATTATGAAGGGAAAGGACTTAAACCCTTTCTAGTGGTTCCTCTTCATGTATTAAAAGGATATTATCATTCCCACTTCAGTAATCTTTTCTCTGAGCCAAAGAGACCCAGCTCTTTCAGTGTCTGTTCATAGGATTTAGTTTCTAGTCACTTGATTCCTCTTTGAAATTCTTTGAACCTGTTCAGATTTCTCCAAACCATTCTAAAAATGTGATGCCTAGTACTCAGAGTACTCAGTGCTCAAACTAGCACTTGGAAGAGCAACCATGAAAGCCTTGGAAACAGTAATGAAATGCTATGATGTGTTTATAACTACAAAGATTAGATATTGCAGGCAGTGATATTCCCTGTGACACACTGTGGAAGCTAAAGTTGGACGTTGAAGAAGCAGGCTAGGAAGACTATTGATCCATTTGAACTTTGTTGTTGGAAAATACTCCTGAGTGAAAATCTCCTGAAGTGGCTCTCAACCTATCATTTTGTGACCATTTGAAGTTAGGATAGACCCAAAAAAGTGTATTTATGACCCAGATTCCAAGTTCCACATTAGGGCCATTTGCAGCATCCTGCAGACTGTGATTTATAAACTTTTTTGCTGGAAACTGACTTTATTTCGAGTTACTGTAAAAAAATGGCCATTGCAGGCAATAGGTTTACTCAATGATACCATATATGCTTAATGACTGCTGCAAAAAAGGGTGTAAAATTGGGTGCAGTCACATGATAACCTACTTAACAACAAGCACAACTTACAACCCTAGTTTTGGATCAATTATGGTTGTAAATCAAGGGCTTACAAGTATGGACAGCTAAGAAAAGAAACAAATGAATCATTGATTAAATCAACTTAAAGAGTTCTGTCTTGAGATATAAACTACCAAATTCAAATGATCATCCATCAAGACTTAGCTGTCTTCCCAATGTGGGGAGGAAAGAATGAGAAGAGGACAACCAGCAACAAGATGGTTGAATGGACTCAATTGAAAATCTAGGCTAAGAATTGACTCTATGTGTGTGTGAGAAGGAGAGGAGGGAGGGGCAGAGAGAGAAAGCCCATAAAGTTACATTTCTCATTTTATGAATAAAAATTTACTATAAGAGTCTTTTAATAGTGGGCAGGCCATAAATGATTTAAATAAACAAATAGGTCTTATGCCAGCTGCTTTAACTGATCGTTATTAAGTGAAATAAAAAAACATTACATTTCTAAACTTGTGGTTGAGATAGAAAAATCTATTTTTAAAATATTAAGATTCCTTGCTGAGTTTGTAGTTACTTCATAGTTTATTAAAAAAACCTGAGAATTAAATGCCCTGACTATATTAATATGATTACTTTCATGTAAGAGTTGCTTAGTGGATACAGACTAAAGCCAGATTTCCAGTGGAGTATATACTCACGAGAGCATTTCAGTTACCTCCTCCTTATACTCATAGCTCCCTCTACTATTGAAGCTAAAAAGAAATCAAAAGCTTTCTTTGTATACATAGAAGTTCTTTATATACTTGCAAATACTGCTGATCCATTTCTGGAAAGATAAAATATTAGGTTTGATAGAACAATCCAAAATAAGAATATTTGTATATTGCAAATATTGGAAATTGGAATCTTTAATGCAGTACAGTTAATCCTGCCTTAAAAATCACAATTGGGACCAGCAACCTAAGTGACACAGTTATTAAACAACACATCATGTGACCAGAGCAGACATATAATCTCATTTTGGCTGTGGTTGTTAAGCAAATCACCTGCAGTTGTTAAGCGAGACATCACATGGCAGTGACTTGAAATTTTACTGCCGGTTTCTCCATTAACTCTGCCTGTGGGAAGCCAGTTGTTATGCACGCAAATAGTGATCACATGACTGCAGGACACTGCAATGGTGTTAAATGTCTGCCTGTTCCAAAGTGCCCAAATTTCGATCATGTGATTGTGGGGACCAGCGACTGTTGTAAAGTTACTTTTTCAGCACAATTATAACTTTAAACCAGTGGTTGGTTGCTCCCGGTTTGGACCAGTTCTATAGAACCGGTAGTAAAACGGGTGGGAGACTCTACCCACCGACCCCAATGTCATCAGAAAGCTTCTGCGCATGCACAGAAGCATGCGCACATGGCCCCGTTGCAAACTGGTAGTAAAAGTAAGTAGAACCCACCCCTGCTTCAAACAGTTGGTTAACAGGGCAATTTGTTAGTGAGGACTACCTATAGGAACTGTAATCATAAAGTTCAGCATCATGATGGCATATCACTTAGCCACAGCAATCCCAGCATTCCCCATTGCTATTGTTAGCCAATGATCCATCCCGATACAAGTCCTTTCTGGTTTCATTTCTCCCAGCCTGAGAAGCCCCAGCCTAGTAGCATAGTGGAAAGTCCAACCGCTACCACCCCTGACTGTCCTGTGCTCTGCTACCCTAGTTGATCTTCGCTGTCTTCTTGCTCCTGCTACTGATGAGGCATTCTCAGCTTGGCCTTTCACCAGGCAGCTGCTGGCCAGATGAGGCCTTCTTTCCGAGGCCTTGCAAGGAAACCATCATGCACAATCTCAGCTTTAGGTAGCCAAAAGCTGTCTCATGAAGTGCCAGGCTAGGAGTACTTGGCAGCCACAGGACCAAGAAGATGGCAAAGATCATTTTGGGGCAGCAGAGCCCAGGTCAGCAAGGCCTTAGAGTGCAGGGAGATATATGGGAGAGATAGGCAGGTAAGGGGATTTGAAGCTTCCCTGAGATTGTAAGTTAAGGTGGGCTGTCAAGCATCCAAATTTTGATCCTGTGAAATGAAGTTGTACAATCCGTAACTCTGGCGACTCAGGCATAAGTGCTGTACCATTCATTCAGTGCTTCCATATCTTTGAACAGTCACTGAACTAATGGTTGTAACTCAAAGACTACTTGTAAATGGCATGATGTGAAAGGCTATCTCTTTGGCATGATGATTTTTACATTATGATTTGATGTTAAGGTCCACAAGCATTTTTTTAGTCTTGCTAAATTTACCTGATTCTTTTATATCTTTGTTGTATTTTTAAAATATTCCTTTTTTAGTTTCGTCTTGTTAATCAATTTCTGACAATATATGCCAGCCTGAAGCTGTGAATGAAAGGTAGTTTGTACACATAGCTATATTAAAAATGTTTCCTGTATATACTCTGAAATTCATCAAAATGAAAGGCTGCTTGAAGCAAGATAGGAATTGTTCACAAAACATATTACCTAACTATTACACTAAATGCACAACCATAAATTTGGTTCCTATGTTAATCCTTTTAAAACCATGTGTTTTACCAGAGGTTTTAATAAGAGCTTACTGAAAAATGGAACAAAGCCTAGGACCAGGGTTTC
This sequence comes from Masticophis lateralis, assembly GCA_030761175.1. Taxonomy (NCBI): domain Eukaryota; kingdom Metazoa; phylum Chordata; class Lepidosauria; order Squamata; family Colubridae; genus Masticophis; species Masticophis lateralis. Next base: position 93,526,805 of record JAUDYJ010000002.1, read on the forward strand.
CTTTGTTCTTTGCCTGCTGGCTTATATTTTATCAATTTAACATTTTAGAAAACCACTTCAAATAAACAAATTAGTGGTACAATAGAACCTCCATACCTTTGCGCTGTGTCATTCCTTCAAAGAATTGACTTTATTGCAGATTTGGACACAAACCAGGGATAATTGTACGTGTTTATAAATTCTTAAAACTAGATTAAGATTAAAGTGAATATAAAGTTCAAAACAGAGGATTCTTAGTTTAAGCTAGAATGAGGAATTTCTTAATAGCTCATTATAAGCTTAAGACTTTTATTCCAAATAAATCTTTGGTTTTGTATACATTTTGTTTTTTCCTCAAGGTAACTAATCCTCTGCTTATGAGATACTAAGTGGGATATTGAACGAAATATTCTCAGATGCTTTAAATGTGAATGAACAAATCAGGTTGCTATTTTACTTTATCTAGAATTGCAGAGTACACTTTTTATATATGTTAACTAAAGGAATTGCTTGGTTTTAGTTTTTAACACAGACTTTATTTTTTCTTTGCAAAATTTGTCTTATGGATTTGGCACTCTGGTTTATAATCCAGCATGTGAGTTGAAATCCAAAGTATCTAGGCAGCTACCCTATCAAATAGTTCCTGAAAATGTTTCATATATTGTAATTTGAGTTTATTTCCTGTAAGGCAAAAGAGAGAATCAGATGCTAGAATCTACATAATAATACATCATAGCGTTGCAGAAATGTAGCAAAACATTTGCAACAGTAGACCAGTTCAGCACAAGTGTGTATGCACAGTATAAAGCCTTGAATGACTCAGATGTTGATTTTTCAGTTGAAGTAATAGATCAGTAGAAAAATCTTTTCATTTTGGAAGAAACAGCAACTATTATCTATATATTTCATATTCAGTTTCAATCGCTGTTCTAAAATCCCCCACCACCACCATCATTAAAATTACCAAGCTAGAGTTTCTACCTTCTACATCTGTGCATTTGGTTTTATTTCCTTTGGTAAGCATTATCTCTGTCTTTTCATCCAGATCTTTAATAAAAGTATAAAAACTAGATGCAAGAGTATCAAACTCGATCGCGTCGTGGGCCAGATAGTGACATATCATGACATTTTTTGCCTTTGCAGAGCCAGGGTAGGCGTGGCCTGCCAGTTTGACAGACCTGAACTAGAGAGTCCAAGACTGGTCCTTGTGACATTCCAATCTGTACTACTAGTTTGAGGAGAAACAGTAGATTAATAAAAGATGATATTTGAGTCATCTACCTGTCTACTTAATTGTCACATCATTCGGAACACATTACTCAATTTGCTTCCCAGAAAACCATAGAACATTGATGCTTTGCTAAAATCAACACAGATTTGGGCTACATTACCCTAATCTACTCTGGAAGTTATCTAATATAAAATAAAATAGGAGACCCCAACTAGGCATCCTCTGGACAATGGTGATGTCACCATTCTCCCCATAACACTCAGGAAGAATGAAATGCTTCTCGAAAGGAAAATGCTAGCAGAAGACTCCAAGCAAAGAAAATGTTACATCCCTTCATCATTTTAAAACTGTTGGACTACCAGCGGAAGGACTTTTGAGAAATGAAGCATATTGGTTTAAAAGCAGGATTACACTAAAATAATATAATATAAACATAATAAATTATTTATTTTCTTCATCTACAGAGACTGCCTGGAGAAGTCTGCTAGTTTTCTTGGCCATGTTTTTGAAAATGGTCTACCATTTCCTTCTTTATAGGACTGAAAGAGAGGCTAGCTGAAGGTCACTCAGCTGGCTTTGTTACCAGGACTAAAGCGTACAGTCTGCTTTATAAACCTGGTGCCTTTATTCACTACAACCAAACTGACTCTCCCAAAAGAAAATTTCAATGCATTTAAAAATTATGCAGGCCTTCTAAGTACTGCATGCTTTAGCACAATCTACTGCATCAAACTTGAGAGACATAAAAAGGATCCTGAGGTTATAACTTTACTGTAATTCAAGTAAATATACAGATGGAAGCATGTAATTTTCTCAGTCAGTTCACTAACTAGGACTAATAAACAGAACCGTAATTGTAATTTTATCCAAAACATATTAGTTGCAGTATGTGATATATATTTATGAAAAAGTGTTGTTTATATCATCTATTTTAACTTTCTATCACTTCTATCAATTTCTTATGGAAAATTACAATTTCAAATGCTATTCAAAGGAATCCTCATCTAAAATAAACATATATTTCTATCAAGTGAATTTTACAGCTCTGTTATCTCAAATTTATTTTCTTCACTGATTTCAAATGGATTGTCTTATTTTTAAACAATCACATATGCTATAACTTACCACTAACATCATTTACTATTTTTTCCTCCTGTTCTTTCCATTTTTCCATGACTGAAAAGCCCCGTATCTGTTTTTTAAAGGTTATGCAATGCATTAAAAATATAATGTACAACATTAGAGTATACAGACATGAGACAAACTGTTAACAGCAGTTATACCTTTTGCTTAACTCAGACTACTGTAAAAACCACTCCAATCTATGTCTTGCAGGCTGCCTCCACATAAACATACAAGTAGTCCTTGACATACAACCATTTGTTTAGTGACCATTCAAAGTTACAATACACTGAAAAAATTGACAGATGACCATTTTTCATACTTATAACCATTGCAGCATCTCCATGGTCACACAATCAAAATTCGAATGCTTGGCAAGTGATTCGTATTTATAATGGTTTTGGTGTCCTGGGGTCATGTGCTCACAAGTCCATGAGGAAGCCAGATTCACTTAACTGCGTTACTAACTTAACAATTGCAGTGATTTCATTTAACAACTGTGGCAAGAAAAGTCGTAAAATGTCTAGTTTAATGAAAAGAAGGGCTGAAGTGACATGATAGCAGTGTTCCGACAGCTCAGGGGTTCCCACAAAGAAGTGGTAGTCAAGCTATTCTCCAAAGCACCTGAGGGCAGGACAAGAAGCAATGGATCATTCAATGTTAAATGATCAGTTTAAAAATAATGGTATTTCCCATCATTCTTGTCATTTTAGAAACTGCAAGTTCTCTAAATAGATTTAGATACATTGGAAAGAGGTTTTAACAATCTATTTTGTTGGCAAAACAGCATTGTTAGAACAATGATGCTATTGGATTCCAAATAAAATATAGCATAAATAATGTCTATATATATTGGTCTGGAAGTCATAAATGTATCGTAGTGTAGAAAACATATTAAATCATGTCAATAGAAAAGTTTATTCAAGACCTCATACAAATAGCTTTAGTTTAGTATGCTGTTTAACATACAGTAGTAGTGTTCTACCATGATTGTCCATTTATGTATGTATGTATGTATGTATGAATGTATGTATGTATGTATGTATTTATTTATTGGTTCAATTTATATGCCACCCTTCTCCGGAGACTCAGGGTGGCTTACAATGCATTAAGCAATAGCCTTCATACTATTGTATATACCTGCTTAGTAGGGTTTTTGCCCCCCCCCCCCAAGAGGTAGTTCTTTTTTACACAAAGTCAGCTTACTGCCCCCACAATCAGGGTCCTCATTTTACCTACCTTGGAAGGATGGAAGGCTGAGTCAACAAAGTATTTTGTTTGTGTTCCCAACCAACTTATAAGGAGAAACATAGTTGTTCCAGTTTGCTAGTATTGATTTCCATAACTTCACAAATTTGAACTAGTCTGAAAATTAAAAGTGTGTAGGAAGCATATCTATTCCAAATCAATTGACACACTCAAGAATCACAATAATCTCTGCAATGATGCTCTGCTCCCATATGATTCATAATCTCAAATAGACAAACTCTAACATTTCATATTGAAATATAGAGTCCTTGGTGCTCTCTAAGCTTGTTTTCTTGCAGACGTTTTGTTAGCCAACTAGCTAACATCTTCAGTGCTAGAATGGAAAGGAGTTTGCAAACTAAACCTTGCACCAAGGACTCCACAATTCAACCCCAAGCTACATATATTCTCATCTATTGATATGAAAATATTGCTGTAGTGGAATTAAGAAACATCAGATTCATATTTTGCATTCACTAGTAGAATTACACTTGCTTTTCCAATTTTGTTTTTGCTTTTACATTTTCATTTCATCATTCATTTCTTTCTATTTTTCTTACGTTATTAAACAACTGCAAGTTCTTTTTTACCCATTATACAACTGTAAGCTCTCCCTGTGGTAATAACTAAATCAAAAAGAGCTCAATATTTTAATGCTTGGAATCAACAGTGATAATCTTGGGGCTCAGAGGAGTTCTTATCAATATCAGCAAGTCATTTACAATATGACACCTTGCTTATTAAGTATTTTTCTATGTTTTTATTAAAATATTTAAAAATAAATTAGGCTAGGAAACCGGGCAAATACTAATGTACGGTACTCCTCTATCCCCAAGTATCTTATTACCTAGAACAAAAATATAAAATGTAAATTTTAAAAAGTGTATATAAAATCTAATCTAGAATTAAGTATTCCCATTTAGATAGAGTAATCAAAGTTCCTGTTTTAGATGTTTCTACTTTTTATTTATTTTTTTTGGTAGAAACAGATGCACCCATAAAATAAAAACATCCTCCAAATTAACTATATAAATTACTTTAAATAATATATTGGAAGAAACAATTTCTGTCTTGTATTAAGAAATGAATTTTCTTAGTTTAAAAGTCGTCTTAACCACAAGTTCCTTTTACAATATTCAAAAATACAAAAGTTCTATATCCTATCATACCTTACAATTCAAAATACCAAATTAATAAAAACATGACCCACTTCCCAGTAATGGAAGAGTGATAGTCAAGTTATCTTAGACAAAACTGCTGTAATGGTGTGTAGTTCAAATAGCAAATTCCTACTTACAAAAGCTCATTTCAACAAAAATATATTTAAATGTAATTGGGATTTTAGAAGTTGAACTCCACTGTTTATTTCCACTATCTATTAGAAAATAGATGCCTTGATGGAACATTTTCAATTTCTAATCCTAAAGCTACACCTGATGTTGAAGAATGCTATAAAACAAATTTAGAGAAACATAGGAATGGACAGAGACCAAGGGGGAAGTTCATTTGCAAACAAGTGATTAATAATGCTAGTCATTATTATATATATATATATATCTCATAATGACTATATATCATTATGATATATATATATATATATATATATATATATATATAAAATATTAATGTATGTTTTCTATTAAATATTAGATAAAAATCAAAGTAAGAAAAAGAGGGATTTCAATTGAGACAAAAGGTATTTGGAATTCATACACATTTCAGAGGCTTTAGACACACGAAATCATTTAAATTTTTTTTAGCATAAACCTCCTAAATATAGGTGTATAACTTCAATACAAAAGTATAAGCTGTTTAAAGGGTATTCGTTTTGTTAAAATTTTTACAAAAAGAATGATTTAAGCATCTTATTTAGAGAATTTTAATTCCACGGATATTTGTTGTAAATTCACCACATAACATTCAATGTAATAAAAATACGAAAAGGGTAAAAAAGGCAACTTGCAACAAGTATGTACTATAAAATTGTTTCCACTAAGTTGTTTAAAATCAAATTAATATGAAGCAATATACACTGCACTACAAATCAATCTTCTCTATATAGTGATAGTGTCCAAACTATTTCTTCTTTTCCTTCACTACAGTAATTGTCATGAGTGAAAACAGAACATATAAAGTAGAAAATTGATGCATGTTCTGTGCTATTTCATATGTTCTTAACAAGGACCGAAAAAGTAAAGCAACAAAATAGTCCAATGGAAACTGGGTTACTATATTCAGTATACAATATACAATACTTTAATATTTTATACCAATAACAAACTCACATGTAAATTATATCTGGTTAAAGGAACAAGTTTATTAAGAAAAATAAATGCCAACATTTGTTAGAAGAAAAAAATTAAGTACTGCAGAAATTAAAGATGAAACTTCTGTTACAATATAGCTGCCTTAAGTCACTTAAATATAGATTAAAACATTAAATGAAAATTTAATTCTACAGGAAAAAAGACGATGTAACAATATAGAATTAAAGTTGTTAGACAGTAGCAACAAATTTTATACTTTTGAATGTGAATGCATATCCAACATTTCTTCCACAGCAATGACAAAAACACTACTTCCCATAGCTTGATCTGCACATTGTCCTAAATGTACTTCTGTTCAGTATTAAAATTGAAATCCTACTACAAAAATCCTAGGCTTTATATTTTACTGGCTAAAATGAGTAAAGAATAAATAAATTAGATTTTTGTTCAATAAGGTATCATGAGAAACAATACAGTATCAAAATAAATACTGAAACTAATCGAAATGAAAATTGAAACTAATTCATTGTCCTTAGTTAAAATGTAACCTGAATGGCAAAGTAGCCATTTATTTTTTTCTCCTTTTATTATCATAATTATAAAATGTAAAATTGCAATGACTTGCCCACACTGCTTAAACCCTATTTTTCAAAGAATTAAATAATAAGGATAACAAACATGAACTACTTTCACATTACATAAAAGCATTCTATTAAGTTTAAAGAGAAAAACGTATGTTACCTTGAATATCCATTGGAGAAGACAGATCTGTTTGAAAAACTCAAAGCCCCTACTGGTGTAAGGGCATCATCTCCAGATCCCTGGCATCTATTCCAATTTTCTGAACTAGCAGGATGAGATGGAATGGCATTGAAAACTGGTTTCTTATCCTGCTGTTGAGTGACAGACGCAGTGTTCAAATCATAGTGGTAAACTTGTCCTCCAGAAGTGCTAACACCATGAACAGAAATGGCAGATGTTTTATTTCCAACCATACTTGACCCAGAAAAATTAGCCTGGCAGTAAGTTGTGCCTATTTTCTCCTGCTTTATTACTCCAGGGGTACACAATTCAATAAAATCTTCTTTTTCAGTTTTAACTTGTGGCATCTGCATTGTAGAACTTGACAAAAGATCCTCACATTCATTAATATTAGGCTTTGTGTCTGGTAAAATGGGAGGCTTGCAATCCTCCATTTCATTTCCTTCCAAAAGAAAACTCTCATCCCCACCAAGAGGCGAAAGCAAGCTACTTTCTTCCAGAACAGGATCAATTCTCCAAGGGCTTCCATTTGTTTCTCTTCCAGGAGACACTGGTGGCAAATCAAAATCTTGCAAAATATCAAAGGTGCTTTGGTCTTCCGAAAAGAGCTTCAAGTTGCCACTGTTACTGTCAACCTGGCCTTGTGCTAAAGACCCTTGATTTAAAGTAAGATCACGACTAGTCATAGCTGGGAACTCTGATTCTAGGGATACATCAGTAGATGAAACTCCTTTTGAGCTTTCTATCAGACTAGAGGATTTATTCAAGCTTGCTATGCTTTCTTCAAGGAGTCTAAAATCTGTTTCTCCAGAGGAGAGGCTGATTTGGCCTTGCTGAGGAAATCCAAGTTCATTTCCCATTACTTTTGTATCGGTTTCACCCATATACAGTCCCATTGAAAGTGACACTGCTTTGGAGAGATCCGGCTGCGGCACATTGCTTCCTAACCCCTTTGGCAAGTCACAAAGAACAGGTTGCTTGGAGTCAGATTGAGATGAGGCAGACAGGGTAGACACAGGAGTCTTGACAGAAGCACCACCCCTAAAGGATTGATGAAAGTGAGCACTTTTTCCTCTTTCCTCCCCTCCGGTGGATTTCAACGATTCTTTGGGCTCCATTATTTTTATACTAATAAAAAAAGAAAGAAACCACCATTAGCCTGAGATCAGAAATATAAGGATTTAAGAAATACCGACCCCAAGAAAAAAAGAATATTAAAAAGGTTGACTTAATCGTTTTCAACATCTCTTAAGTAATATTTCTAATACAAAGCATTCCAATGGCTTGAAAGTTATCTTAATTTAATCAAATATTTATCTAATACAATCAAACCACAAAAAAGCAACATATTTAATAGAGCATTTAATTCATGTCAAATTAAAGGCTGTTTATAAGTACCCTGTTTTCCCCAAAATAAGACATCCTCTGATAATAAGTCCAATCGGGCTTTTGATTGCATGGCAATAAGGCCAAACGCTTATTTCAGGGTTTAAAAAAATATAAGACAGGGTCTTATTTTTGGGGAAACACGGGTATAACAACAAAAAGTATCTTTAATTTGTATACTTTTCCTAAACTATTTTATTTTCAAGAATTATCACTCAGGTCTATTCAAATATTGTTGCATTTGTATCCATCACAACTTACAAATCCATTCGTCATCCAGGTTTTTCATTAAAAAAGAAATCTTACTATATAGTATGGCTGTTAATTTAGAAATAGAAATTTAGAAATGAGATCTTATTCTGAAAATACTAAAAATTATTTTTTAGTATGTATACACATATAGATAGATAGATAGATAGATAGATAGATAGATAGATAGATAAAGAGATAGATACCATTAACTTCTTTGCAGAGATTTTTCAGAAATTTATGAAACTACCTATGGTATTTATGAATGGCAAGAAAATAATTTACAATAAATGAAAAGGCAATATCTACAAATGACACAGCCAATTCTGCAATATCCTCTTCAAAAGTTGCATGAAACTTTTAAAATTCTTTTTGGCCTTGACAAAAGGAATTGTGCAATTTTAAAAGATCCACACTATAACATAACTCTAAAGTAAAAAAAAAAAAAAAAGAGGGAAGGACAGAAAAAGAACTGGAGTTACCACATTTGACAAGTTTCTCTCCTTGTCATTATGTGACAGACAACGCCAAAGGGATAAATCTATCATATGATTCATTTGCTGGAAGAGAAAAAAGCAACTACAAAGATATTTAATCTTTTTTGAGTTGAAATTCTCCTTCTTGTAAAGATGAAAAAAAGAAAGAAAAAATGTGTCGGGACCTGTTGAGCATTTGCCTGGCACGCCCACTTCTGCAAAATAACATCAGCCCTTTGCTAAAAAAAAAAAAAATTCCAACCAAGTCCAAGTTTTCAATTCCTTGTCTGTTTCCAATCCGTGAGGCCGCCAAATAAAAAAGGGGAAACAAAAAGGGAGGTGATAGCATACTTTAAAAAAAATCGTGAACAATTTTTTTTAAAAAAACCGAACAAACCTTGCAAATAGTCCTTTTTTTTTTTTTTTTTAAAGTCTCGGGGAAGATAAAGTGGAGGGAGGGAACCATTACATAAGATTTATACTACTTTTGCAGTGCAGTCCCATACACGCCTATCAGAAGAAAGTCCGTTTGAATTCAGAGAGCCCTAAGTAAATAGATAACAGGATCGCAAACTTAAAATCGTTCCATTCCAAGAAAAGATCCTATTTTGGACATTCTCTTAAAGCCGGATTAAAATGAGCCAAAGATGGTTGTGGAACAGAATAGGAAATCACCCCCACCCACCCTCGCCTACAGTATACATAGAGGCGCGTACATATACGTACGTTACTTAAACACACACCAGACACCCTTCTCCCTCGTCCCCGTTTAACGAGGGGGACTTTAAAGTTTAAGCGACGCAATGGATCGAGGAGAAGGGGCTCCCACCCTTCTCCGGCCTCACCGCCACTCGGCAGCAAGCCTCTCGGTCTTAATGGCGGGAGTGGAGGGTGGGGGGGAAAGAAGGCATTACTGACAGGGTGGAGGGTGACCTCTACAGAAAAAAAAAAAAGCACTTGGCCGCCGCTTCAGCCGTGCATCTTCCCTTCGAGAGGGACAGAGCCTAAAAGTAGAAATCATTCCGCTCCCCCCCCCCGGCCCACACCTAGGAGGGGGAGAAAAAAAAAGACAGGGAGAGAGAGAGAGAGAGAGAGACACCCCTTACCTTATCCAGTGGGGGCGCTGGGAGTCCTCCTAACCACCAACTTCCATGGCTCCAGCAGGCAGCGAAGCAAATAAACAACTTGGTGGGGACTGGAAGGAAGCAGAGTTACGGGGCGACGGGATTGGGTGTGGGGTGGGTGTGGGGGGGGGGGTGAAAGCAGCCGCCCCTTTGCAGATGAGGAGGTAAGCAGCCGCCCCCCTCCCTTTCCTCCCTACACGCACACACTTGACAGGCGGACCCGCGCTCACACACACACACACACACACACAGCCGCAGCCCCTCACCTGCTCCTCTCCCACCCACCCCCGCTCTCGTGCAGCACACGCACACTTCTGCCCCCGCGATTAATTAAAGTCACACTTTCTCTCCCTCTCCTTCTCCACGTCTCTCCAGCCACCCTAAGCCAGGGCGTCCCGCCCTCCCCTTCTTCTTCTTCTTCTCCCCCTCCTCTTCCTCCTCCTCCTCCTCTTTTTCTTCCTCTTCCTCCTCCTCTTCCTCCTCCCCCCGCCAGCCACTCCGTCTGCGCTCAGCTCTACGGTTTGTGCCCCAGCCACAAAATGGAGGACGACGACGGCGCTAGCAAGCAGCAGCCGCAGCCGCGGCAGCCTCCGCCTCCTCCTCCTCCCCCCCCCCCCCACGCTCCCTCCCCCAGACCAGGGAAAGAGAGCAAGAGACGCGGCAGAGCGGGGGGCGCGCGCAAACGAAGGGGGCGCGCGGACGGGCACACGGGCTCGCGCATTGCGGGGCAGCCGAGGGGGAACGGTGCAACCTGTTGACTGAGAACAGCAACTGCAACCCCCGGCAGGGCCTCCTCCTTTCCTCCCCCCCACCTTCTCCAAACGTGCCCCTTTCCGCTAACAGTTTCTTTTTACTTCTTCCCTACCTTACTTTCTTCCTTTTTTTTTTTCTTTTCGGTTTCTTATCTTGCCCGCTGCAGGCTACGGTGGGTTGTTTTTTTTTGGGGGGGGGTGGTTTTTATAAGTAGCATGTTGATTTTTAGCAAGCCCACTGTGTTTTTAAATAACTGCGATGACTGACAGGCAGCCTTCGGCGAATTTCACTTATGGGGAAATCCTAATCAACCTGGTGAATTAATTGTGTTTTTTTTTTTAAAAAATCAAGTCTGGGCTTATTCAAAGGGGGGTGAAAAAGAGCGAAGGAGGGACGCCGAAAACGGGCAACAAACCTTCCGAGAGGATTGAAGCTGACGCGTTAAACCGAAATGACAGGAAAAGATTTCTGTATTTCCTAGAAAATAACACTTTTCAGAATTGTAAATGCGGGGTGCCACCTTATATATGCTTTATTACATTTAAAAAAAATCTACTTAAAACAGGTGAGATTTTTTTGGGGGGGGGAGCGAATGTGTATAAATTGTATGCTATTTAGACCAGTTGTTGGCTATTGGAGGAGCAAGTCTCGTCATTACGTGTCTCATTTTGAAAAGAGTTTTCAATATTAATTGTAGGTCAGCAAAAAGAATCAAGTTCTGCATTAGCTAATGGCTTATACAGCTCACTTGTAGGATAGAGGAGTCCAATGAAAACAGATTGAAAGAAGACGTACACGATGAATTTCTGTGCATATAATTATCAATTTGGTATCTGTCGTATGCAGTATTTTTTCATGTAGTGTCCACATGCAGACATATTCTTCTAGAAATGTGTGTGTGTGTGTGCTTGATTCAATTAAATTTTGTTTAATTCAATTTAAGGTACACAGTGCATAAGAGTTGTGCAAACATGGACAGCACTGTTTTGAATCTAGAATGGCTACGTCAGATGTCCCAAGTTTGAAAAGACAATGGTGGGAGTTTAATTTAATTCATTTTTAGCTTTATTAACTTTTGTATTATATGTATTTTAAATTTTGTCTGTTCACCGCCCTGAGTCCCGTTTGGGAGAAGGATGGTATACAAATCTAATAAATAAATAAATAAATAAATTTGAGTTAACATTAAATAGTTCTGTTCTGCATGTAAAATAAAGCTTGCCTGCTTTGAATGAATCCATGCTTGAATTTTGTTTTTGTAGTTTGGGATTGGATTTTTTTTAAAATAGAAAAACAGCCTAGTCAGTTCAATAGCAGGAATTGACAATACCATGCTGTTTGTAGGTTAGATTTAGATAGGGTTAGACAGGATGGCTGCCATGTACAGAATGCAGGGGGAAAGATGTAGTTTCTAGGCTCTAAAAGAAAGATTTGAAGGATCCATCTTCATCACCTGCTTCTACTTTTGTGCCGTTTGAAGACTGCTTGCAATTGTCTGCTTACCTGGTAAGCAAACTTTACTTGATAAATAAGTTACTGCTGGTTCTTTTTTACTTATTGCTTATTAAAAATTAGACTGAGTTATACTTCATGTTTTGTGTTGTTTTCTTTTATAGCAGATATCCTGAAAATAAAAACAGGTAAACAGGATTAAAACATAAGCATGCCTTTTAAATTAAAAATCTCCATGGCACTTCCCAAATGTTTGCTTATTGCTATCTCTTGAATCCTTTGAATCAGAATATTCTAAATAATTTCTCAAGCATATTTAACAAATGGAATCTCCTGTTTTTTTAGCATTCTTTCTTGCTACCCATGCAAGGAAACAATAATGACATTAATCCAATCATCAGGCCCTATTCACTTTCATTTCCTCATGTCCCAACTTTATATACATCTCTGTGACTTCAAAAATGGAAGCCATTCACCTGGGAGCTTGTGTCATACATAGTAGGTTAGTAATAGATGCCAGAGAAACTGTATGCCAAAGTCTCTATGAGGAGGAGAGGGGGTGTAATGTCAAACTAATTTGTTGGCTGAAAACTTGTCATGCTGCTGAAGAAGCATTGGCATTGAAATCTGCTCTAATTTGAGCATATGAAAAGTCATGGAGGAGGAAATGGGTCATTTAAAATAGTCCATAATGTCCAGCTGGCCAGCTATCCTGGCAAAGCAGCACAACATCTTTTTTCAAGGAAGGAAGATCTCTAACCAATTGTTGTGATGTCATTCTCCCCATTCCCAAGGAGAGAAAAAATGGAAGAATTGCATGAAGATCATCTAACTGAGCCTGTACATATTATCCTGCTTTTGCGGAGTGGAGATTTGATCAGATAAGGAAAGAACCTTTCTTCCAGTCCCAAGAGTTTCCCAGAGTGAACCAAATACCAAAGAAAAAAGGGAAATTTTTTCCAGGTGCAGAATGGAGATGGGATGAGTATTGTAAAGTATGGAATATTCTGGTTTATATGATAAACCACCCACCAGCTTATTCTGCAAACTAGAAATGCAAGTTAAAATGACAAAAAGGATGTGCCCACCTGAGCTGTGAATTTGTGAGAAGTCTGTTCCAAATTGTGGTCAGTCTGAATTTCCTTTTAGGAGATGGCACCATTGCTAAAAGACTTTTTTAATAGCCAAAAATATCCTAGTAACTTTCATTTAAAAACATTTGCCAGAAAATACAGGCAATCCTCAACCTATGATCACAATTGACCCAAACATTTCTATTGCTAAGTGAGACATTTGTTAAATAATTTTTGCCCCATTTTACGAACTTTATTGCCACAGTTGTTAAGTAAATCAGCTGCAGTTGTTAAGTTAGTAATAAAGTTAGCACAGTTAAGTGAATCAAATTTCCCCATTGACTTTGCTTGTCAGAAGGTTGTAAAAGGTGATCACATGACCCCAGGACACTGCAATCGTCATAAGTCAGTTGCCAAGCATCTGAATTTTGATCATATGACCATGGTATGCTACAATGGTCATAGGAGTGGAAAACGGTCATAAGTCACTTTTTTCAATGCCATTGTAACTCTGAACAGTCACTAAATGAATTGTTATCAAGAATTACCTGTATTGGCAGAGTCCACAACTTGGACTATAAAATTGCAGATCCCAAGGGAAAATGGGAAATGTCACCGTGATCTGGATGATAGAGGATTTTTAAAAGATTATTCCTGTTTGAGAAGAAGAAAAGTTTGTTAGTGTGTTGGAATCCCATTCAAAATGAACCCCCTTCTTGGTAAGATGAGTCAGTGGGTGTAATTTGTGCAGCAAAATTAGGAATACATTTATGATAAAAATTGGCAAGCTTCAAAAAAAACGTATGTCCTTGATAGCCTGCAACTGAAAGAAGGTAAACAAAGGTAAAATACAGGACATTTATAACTGCATGGCTTTTCTCAGATTAAATTCTTGAATCACTGATGAGTTTTGCTCATTTGTCACCTCTTTTGAAGAAAGCTCTCAGAATTATATATTCAATTTTAGCATATCCATTTGCTTTTCATTTGAGGAAATACCATAGCCCTTATAATCCCATATGGATAAATTAAAAGCCATATATTTAGTGCAGCATAAGAGTTGTAGTTACAAAGGTATTGAAGTATGGACACCAGGCAAATGGGCAAATTGTTCAAATAAACTACTACCAAAAAAAAAAAAAATCCACAATTTCATGAAACATGTGTTTCAAAAATCACATAAAAATGTTACACTGCCGCATATTCAGTTTTCTCATAATGATAGTCAAAGACAAATATTTGTTGTGTTCTTTCGTGCAACTAAAATCAACTTCCCTTGATTCATTGACATGTCTAGTCAGGTACAAAATAGTCATGGAAATAAGTAGATGACATATGTTGGCAAAACATTCAACATTTTCATTTGTAACAATTTTGTAAGCCAAGACTGCCTGACAGGTCACACGTTTTGACTGCGGCACCTGCCAGCTTTTCGAATGGAAAAGGGCAGAGATTTCGAGGAGTAGGAGGATGACACTTGAGTAATGAGAGAGTGACAGAGGCTGATGGGAGTATTAAAATAGGTGGAGTTCCTGATGATGAAATAGTGAGTCATCATTTCACATCATTGCTCTTGTACTTGGTGAAATCCATCTTCAATTGATTGGATCTCATTTAGGAGATGACAATGTTGAAATACCATTCCAACATCAACACTACCTCTGACAGATACCAGGGACAGAGCTTTTATTACTATATCCAACCACAAAATTTCTGAGCACCTTTATATAAATGTTTATAGCAAAATGAGAATTTGGACTCCTATGTGTGGTGTCCATTGGACTAACCAGAGGTCCTCTAAAACAACGTTCTCCAACCTTTCTGGCTCAGTGGATTGGCAGAGGTGGCGGTGGCGGTGAGGGAAGGAATTCATTTTGAATTCTACACAGAATCTCAAGACAAAACGCCGTTTTGTGTACACGTGTGCTGTATGACTGCACAACACAAATAAAACTTGATCTCTTTGCTTAATTATATATTACATTAACAGGCTACATCTTCTCACCACAAAATTAATTTAGTTGACCTCTTTTCTAAGATGGGTTGTTTCCTTTCTTGAGGCCTCCTCATTGCTTCTCATATAGTTCCTCTATTCATTCAATAGGTTTTCTGAAACCATAGCTTGTCCAATCAATTTTCTGAGACACACATTTTTATAGCATATTTTTAGAAATAATGTCATTAGAAAAGGTACTTTATTCAATTAAATAGACTCCACCCAATGGAAGATTCAGTTAGGATTTATTTTGTACAGCTTCTTTGTCCCTGATAGTCATACATCATGGAACATCTTAAGCAGAGTATGCTATAGGTACACATGAGAATTCAATTATTTTTTGATAAGCTTTGCAGTTTGGATAGTAGCTTCAGTGAAAAAGTTTCCCATATACAAATAGTCCTTTTAATATGCGTGTATGGGAAGTGATGACACCGATTTGGTTACAATCACACTGAAATTTCATGGCTTTTCCCCACATGAGTAATATGCAAAATAGGCCTCTTCTAATTCATTCTTTTCAAAACTTCCCTTCCTTTTCACTTTTCTATTTCCACATTAGTATTGTGTTCCTCCTCTAGGTTTATATACTTTTTCTCAGTCTCATCTACCTCAGTTCCTCCTGTCTTCAAGTTCAATTTTTTTGCATGCAGCAGCAACCACACAGACACTTTTTATTGAACCAAGTGGGCTGACTAGCAACAGGAAGTGCAAAATAAATGTCAAACCATAATAGAAGTTAAACAGAAATAATAAATGAATAAGAAGAATAGCATAATTATATTAGCTTTAAAATAAATGAATGAAACCACAGACCAATCTGCAGATAGTGTGTGTGTGTGTGTGTGTGTGTGTTTCCATACATTTCAATGATGGTGGAAAGTCACCAAAGAAAAGGCTAGATGGGCTTTTTAGTAAGCTATCTTGCAGAATAGAAGTACCCATGAAAAAGCCTTTCAGTTAACTTCCAAATCCACTAAAGATGACAGAAAAGTACCTCCTGATTAAATTTAAATATTATGGACTTAGAAGAGGATTCACTATGTCAAATAAACTGGTTTCCGGTTTGGTAGAGCTTTGTAGATTACATCAGAACTACAGCTTACACTGCTGTTAATTAATGAAACTATGTCCTGGTTGGACATTAACCATACAGTTGTCTAAGAATAAACATGTTCCAGGTTAACAGCATTTATTATACATTTATTATTGTGCTACATTTAGTAAAGGTGAACTGTGAAATGGAACTGCTTGCCATAGTTTCCCCAAAAAATATGTTTGAATTCAATGAATTTTATAAACAGTGCATGAAATTATATCTAAAATTATTTTTATTTTTTTTAAAAAAAGTCCGATTGACCAGTAATTTCAAAAATAAATGATTCTTGGTTACTGCCAATATTTATTTATTTCCTGAATCCTAGTGAAGATACACTGAAAAGAAAACTCTCACCCCAGACATGCATATATACAGAGACTGCTTATCAGTACAATCTTTTTGACATATCTTCCTGAAATCTGCCTGCCTGCCTGCTCCATTTCCATAAGGTAACTCCATTTATTTTTGCATGGCACAAGAGCAACAATGATTGATGGTGATAATTAACTTCTGATTAAGCAGCGGTGTAGATTCTCCTCTCTCCTACCTGATATTTATGATGAAACTAGCTGGATACCCATGCTCTACTACAGAACTATGTGATTGGGCTTGATAAATTGACACAGGTTAAAAATTTATGAGTAGTTATGATCGGCCTCTCCTCTCCCCTTCTCTCCCACAGGATTGCCCCATTGATCCTCTCCTATCCCCTTCTCTCTCTCAGGCTTGCCCCACAGAAGCCTCTCCTATCTTATCCCCTTCTCTGCCTTTCAGGTGGGAAGTAGAATGTCTATAAACTCCCAGCCCGCAGGCCCGATGATTCACATGCTGGCCACGCCCACGCGACAGTTGGAACAGAGTTCTTTTCAGATAGGGAGGGGGAGTAGAACGTCTAACTCCTTAGCATCAAAGCGTGTTAATAATAATATAAGAAATATTAATGATCTGATGATAATTTTGAAAAATCTTTTCTTAGCGAGCACCTAGAAGCCAAGAGAAACATACATGCCAAATTTCAAGTTTGTAGGCTTCACGGTTCTGGAGATTTCGTGATAATGCATGAGTGGTATTTCACTTTTATATAGGGAGATTACTGTAGAAAAAAGAGAAAAATTATAAAGATGCTTAAATAAAAGATGCAGAGACAACTGTGGTTGTTTTTTATGCTCCCTTTCCTGTAGTTTGAATAATGCTTTTCTTAACTAATTATTTTAAAAATACTTTTTTCTTAATTACTTCTTAATAGTAACCATTTACAGTGCTATTTTTTCCACCTTGCATAGTTTTGAAAGATTGTTTTAAAATCGCTACAATTTTGCTTATCTATTTATTAGGCTTATGTGCTCTTCTGGGTGGCTTATAAACAATATAGGCTACTCAGACATTGAGAAACAACAGTAACATTTACATCTGTTCATCCTTCACACCTCAAAGGTCTGCTAAAATAAATAGTTCTTGATGGCTTTATGAAATCTATCAAGATTATAACCCATTTCATGTGAGGAAGAATCCAAAGAAGATAGTTTGAGAACCTCTGACATGGGGAATCCTTACAGATGGCATTTTTGAAGGATGAGAACCTGGAGTAGAGGCATTTCTACCCTGAACGCATGAAGGGATTTACATACATCAACTATGACCTTGAATTGTACTCAGAAAAAAAAGTAGTAGTCATTGCAGCCCTCGAAGTAGAGGTGTTACCATGAGCAAACTGCATTCTAGATCATCTGAAGTTTTGGGTGGTCTTCAAATTTAGTCCCATCTACAGCACATCTGAGTAATCTAAATGGGAAATAAGGCATAAGTGAGTGTGAGCAAAGCCATTCAGTGCAGAAAAGTTAATAACCAATGAATAAAGTGTAGCTATGAAAACCCCCTCATAGCTGCAGCTCCCATCTGCTCTTGAAACAGAAGCTATGAGCCAGGAGGATTCCAGATTGCAACTCCACCAGTCCAAAGCTGCAGTTGGGATCAGAGGACTTTTCCACTCAAAACCACTTTGAAGTACTGGGTCTGAATTTAAGCCATCCAGACCCTCACAGCCACCAGGCACTGACTAAAATCTTCACTATGTCTCCTGTTTAAACAGGAGTCAAGATACACAGCCAAATGTATTTTATAGAGAGGATGATAACTTTGACAGATCTATGCAAGAACTTTTACATAAAGGGGGCTAATAAATCATTCAGGTCCATCCATTACTTATTCAGTCAGTGGCAGAAATTCACTTCCACAAACACAGTGCAACATAGATTACAGGTGATTTCTCTTGCTTGGAACATGCTACATTGTACATGTACAATGATGTACAATGGATAGTTATTTGAAAATAGTGAATGATTTCTGCACATTCCTAATTATGCCCAGGAAGTCAAAATTATTAGTTTTAAGAGGTATTTCTAATTGTATAGGAATATTAAAAGGAGAATAAAACTAAATATACTCTAAACTGAGGTTCTTTGGTGCTCTCTGAGTCTAGCACTGATGATGTTACCTAATTTGCGTAATGAAACATCTGCAAGAAAACACTCAAATTCAGAGAGCTCTAAGGAACCCTCATTTCAACACTGAGTTACAAATATTCTCCTTTACTGATACTCTAAACCAGTGGCCTCAACCTTTCCAGCTCCCCAGATCAGCAGTGGTGGGGGAATGGGATGGTTTCACATGTGCATACACCACATGTGCAAATGGAACTTCGCACATTCATATGCTCACCCCACCGTTTGCGTGGCCTAGTTCCCAACAAGAGGTGGACCAGTATCAGTCTCTAGACTAGGGGTTGGGGAACCCTGCTCTAAACTATGACAATGGTCATAAAAATAAAAGGAAATAATGAACACGAGTTAAAAGTAGAAACAAAAATCAGTGAGGCCAATACTATGCTTCATAATTCAGAAAAATTTCCCACTGACTAGTTTTGTCTCCAATGTCTATGAAGATTCTCAGTCATCCAGGTCATTGTCCCAAATGTGCTTTTTCAAAAGCCAGCAGGACTTTCTGGTTTTTCTTTGAAGATATTTTGCTTCTCATCCAAGAAGCTTTTTCAGAGCTGAAGAAGCTTCTTAGATGAGAAGTAAAACATCTTCAAAGAAAAACCAGAAAATCCAATTGCCTCTTGAAAAAGCACCTTTGGGTTTTGTCTCCAATTTTGAAAATTCATCCCAGTTAATAAGGCATTGCTAATCTGTGAGGTCATAAAACCGATAGAAAGATAAAAGTAATCATTTAACTGTTGTGCACTCCTTGTTAGTATAGCAATCAAAAGATTATATCTGGGAAACTGATGCGTTGTGAGTATGTCTGCAAATCACACCAGCTCTAATCTTTCTTTAATAACAGAGCTTGATAAATGAAGTTCTGTAATTAGGTTTCTGTTTGGCACAACTGTTGAATTGTATTTAATTTTTTTTATACAAGTTTTCAATTTTATTCATTCCTATATTAAAACAAATGCTTGCAAGCTGCTCTGGTTTCTCCTTGAATCTATTTTTCAATTCAGATGCAGCGATCAGTAATAGTGGTAAATACTTTTTTGTAATTATACCTCATTTCCATTCCTTCTTTGAAAATTAACATACTCATCCACAAATTTAAAAAAGATTTTTTTTAAATGGGTGTTTTCAAATCTGTTTTAATTATCCTTTCTGATTGCAGAATCATTAGGTTTTTTTGGCTGCTTCAAATGTGTTACTGAAAACAATCCCATCTCATATTTTTTTGCCAAGTTTTCAGACACAGAACTGTCTTTTTACATCCATGTTTTTCTTCCATAGCAGTGAAGTTACAGTCTCAGCATAATTGGAATAAGAAAAGAAGTACAATTAATCTGATTGAATATTCCAAAAGCTTTATTTTGTGGATGGCCATATTTTTCACAAGAGGATGAACCTCTCAGTTTGGATAATATTTAAACTAACTGGTATTTTAAAAGACTGATTTCTAATATTTTCACTTTCAGATAAATCTGAATATTTCTTTACCTATTCAGAATGACTAAGCAGAGTTGATGATTTGAACAGCAATGAATCAAACTATTCTGATTGCGCTTTGCTGAAACAGTTTTATTTTTACTGAAATCATGCCTGCCTTAATATATGTTCTATCATATAACTAAATCAATTAGTTTTCAAATTTTAAATATATGTTGAATAGAATTGAATATATTTCTGAAGTTATACTTTGAACTCTTAATGAGCAAAGCTTTAAAATAGCAAACCATCATTCTGTTAGTGACACATGATAGATCTTGGAATGCAATTAGAATATCTTCACGGTCTTCCTTGTCAACCAACAATCCAGCAAAATTATTTCACTAATTAATTCCATAACCTTCTGCAACTATTTTACCCAAGATGGGGATTATTTCATTTTGGAGTTGTGGCTTACTGTATTTGACATTTGCATTGATCCTTACATTTGTTTTTATTGTTTTTCATAGAAAACTGAAGTATTGTAATTGCAGGAACCACTTTCATTTACTTTTAATTGCTCACATTGTTAGTCAGTCCTGAAAGATGATTGACAAACAACTAAAAATTGAATTTCTTCAGCAATATGCTTTCTATAGTATTTTTTATTTTCTGTAACTACATTGTACATTTTTTTCCTGAAGGGTATATCCTTTGTAATTTTTAAAAAGGTTAATTTTCACTTTTTTGTGCTGCAGAAAATTATCTGTTCCATTTATGGACTTGTGACTTTGCATGTAGGGTTCTCCCCTCCCCTCTGCCCTTTGCCTTTTTTCAACTGCCTGTTTCCTGTCAGCTTATCCTGTCATTAAAAATGCTGAGTCAGAGCTTACAACACAGCATTTCCTCCATACAAAACAAAATGCAACATCTCCACCAAGTGAATACTCTGACATTCCTGTGATTTGCAAACCATATCTCTGCAAATGGTCAGACAATGACATTTTTCAATATGATTTAGAGGTACCCAAATCAGATGATACGTAAAGAGGAAAATACCTATTTATTTATTTATTTGTCCATTTATGCAGCCACCCATCTCTATGAGTTATTTTTCAGTTGAGTTATATGTTTTCTTTCTAAAGCAGCTGATAGAAGACAAATGGTTAGATTCAGCATTTTCATCTATTAAAGAAGTTATTATTATTATTATTATTATTATTATTATTATTATTATTATTATTATTAATTGGATTTATATACCGCCCTTCTCCTTGCGGACTCAGGGTGGTGAACAGCCAGATAAAAATAGAATATACAAAAGTTAAAAATATTTAAAACCCATATAAACTTTGGCTGACAGTTAAAAACAATTTAAATATTTAAAAAACAACAACCCTAAAACACTAAAAATATTAAAATTCAACGGGGATCAGGCTAGACCGGCGAGCTGGAAGAGATACGTTTTCAGGGCCCGACGAAAAGTTCGGAGGTCGGGGATCGTTCTCAGTTCTGGAGGAAGATCATTCCAGAGGGTAGGGGCTGCCACAGAGAAGGCTCTCCCCCTGGGGGTCGCCAGCCGGCATTGTCTGGCTGACGGCACCCTGAGGAGGCCCTCTCTGTGGGAGCAAACCGGCCGGTGGGAGGCAATTGGCAGCAGAAGGCGGTCCCGTAAGTACCCTGGTCCTAAGCCATGGAGCGCTTTAAAGGTGATCACCAACACCTTGAAACGCACCCGGAAGTCCACCGGCAACCAATGCAGCTCGCGCAGGAGAGGTGTCACATGGGAGCATCCTGTCACTCCCATAATCCCCCGCGCGGCCGCATTCTGCACCAGTTGGAGCCTCCGGGTGCACCCCAAGGGGAGCCCCATGTAGAGAGCATTACAGTAGTCCAGGCGAGAGGTGACGAGCGCCTGAGTGACTGTGCGTAGGGAGTCCCGATCTAGAAAGGGCCGCAACTGGCGTATCAGGCGAACCTGATAAAAAGCCCCCCTGGCCACAGCTGTCGTGTGATCCTCTAAAGACAGCCGTGGATCCAGGAGGTCGCCCAAGTTGCGAACCCTTTCCGTGGGGGCCAAAGATTCACCCCCAATAACCAGCGATGGTGTCAGCTGGCTATATCGGGACGCCGGCAGCCACAGCCACTCGTTACCACTTTTCCTTTGATAGTAGTTACACGATTAGATTAGTTTAGATTAGATTAGAATTCTTTATTGGCCAAGTGTGATTGGACACACAAGGAATTTTTCTTTGGTGCATACACTTTCAGTGTACATAAAAAGACAAGATACATTCGTCAAGAATCATATGGTACAACACTTAATGATAGTCATAGGGTACAAATAAGCAATCAAATCATACTAGGAAACAATATAAATCCTAAAGATACAAGCAACAAAGTTACGGTCATGCAGTCATAAGTGGGAGGAGATGGATGATAGGAACGATGAGAAGATTAATAGTAATAGTAATGCAGACTTAGTGAATAGTTTGATTAAATTTATTCTAGCAAAGGAAGTGAAGAAGATTTACTTTAAAGTCACAATAGAGGCAATAATAGAGCTGAATAAAAGTCTGCATTTAAGAGCCAAATTAAACACTGAGTTTTTAAAGCTGCACCTGTGCCAGAAACTTCAGAGTTTACCAATTTTATCAGAGTCAAGTACAAAATCACGGGGTTTAAAGTGCAGAAGCCTGGACTGACTTTATGATCACTTCAAAAATAGGTCTGTAAAGGTTGATCTTTTTGTCTTTCTCAAGCATTTCTCTCAGACGTATTACTGCGTCTAGCAACATTTATGACCACCAGCTGCTCCTGAATGTCTACAGTGGAGGCAAGATGAGCAAACGTTGGCATAGGTTTATTGTGCAGCATATCTCATGGTACCATCACAGCTGTCATCATGCAAGAACGTAATTGGGTCATTTACCCAAGGATATCATGGGACCCAAGTTATATTGTCACCGTGTCTTGTTTCAGAGGTCTGTGATATTCAGGCTTCTTTCTTTCTGAGTCCTTTCCAGCAGTCACTTTGCCTACCATTTTTTTCTGCCCTAATTTTTTGTTTAAAAAAGGAGAGCAAAGTGGAGAAAATGTAGGGATCTTTCACCTATGTAGAGGCTTACAGATTTGTATCTGCAGTTTCTGTGATTGAATTAAAATTATTAGAGGAGAATTTCCCTCCCAGCCGAAAAATTGAATTAATTGCTGGAGGACCTTGAAAACTTGGGTTTTTTGCATGCCTGTTTGAAATAGCCACAGCAAAAATAAAAGAGTTAAATCCTTGGTCGATGGGAACAGTATCAAGAAAAGAGCTAGTTTCTGCGTATTCAGTTACTTTTGCAATACAATTTTCTTTGATAAGTAGATTATAAACTTTAAAAAAACTTCAGGCTTTTAAAGTGCCTGGTTTTATCTTCTATCCAAAGTACTGAACTATTGGCAGCATCATTTGACTCCTTAAAGACAAAGTCCTTTATATGTGGCAAATAAGCAATGGAAAAAATAACCTTTGTATTAACAAAAAGCATTTGTGCTAAGACTCCTCATGGTACTACAAAACTCTGGATGTCCATTTAGAAACAGAAAATATTTCTTAGTTAGTGTTTTTTTCCCCAATCTTGAAATTTTTTCTCTTGCCTAGGTCAGTCATTGCTTTTTGTGGTTTTGTTTTGTTTTTTTGTAAATAAATTGTTATCCTTCTGAACTGTAATTCTTGGCTGAGTTAATCATTTCCCCTTGCTGCTGTGAAGCTAATGAAAACTCTTTTTTGTGAAAATCAGGGAGAATGTGAGCTAATTAGGTAATTAATCCCTATTTGAAAGTTAGAAAGATCAATTGCATAAACTAGAAAAAGCTACAGTGCATATGTCTGCTATATATGTACCATACTTTTCTGAAAACATTTCTGTTTTGAACTTTTTTTTTGCCTCCAAAAGAATTTATATACCCGTGAGAATATAGAATTCCCAGAAAGACCATTGGAATCAAGTTTTACAACTTTATGACCGAGATTCAGGAAATCTGCTGATTGGGTAATGCCTATATTTTCCAGATTTGTTATTTTTAAAAAACATTTCTTCCCGTGCTAAGGTTTTATCAAGTTACATTCTGGAAGACTGAGTTGGAAAATTTTATCATCATGTGCTTTATCACTATATCTAGTAAGCATTAGAATATATAAACATTTAATTATAAAATATTAAAAGTAATAGCTAAGTGATAATCAGGAGGATTTCATTAAATGTCTCTCTGGCACTGGCCAATCTGTTTCTGTAGACTTGGTGCTCACAGTTGTTATGGATGCTATGACATTCCAAAATGACACCAAAGTATCAGCTTACGTAGGGTATCCATCATCTCATCTAACATGCTAAATGAAACCTGATTATTTTTCTTTTAGTGACAATAATCCCAAAGTGGGAGATTTATATTATCAAAACATAGAAGGTTTTCTCTAGTTCTTCAGAATAAAATTTAGGACATTTCCAAGGGGTTAGAAATAATATTCAAAAAAAGTTAAAATACTATTTCAGAAGATAGGACTGGGAAAGACTAGCAGATAGTTCAAAAACTCAGATAATATAAGAAGCAAGAAAAAAGTGTACTTTTTTTGGTAGAGAGTTGATCGGTTTAATTAAGGAATATAATTTTTCTAAGATCATCTTTAGAGGTAGAATCATAGGCACACAAATGCACTGAAATGTTACAAAAACATCTGGTATCAACATGCAGAAATGAAGAAACACGTAATACAAAACAACTTCTGGCTGGGTAAATGATAGATTGGAAGGGACTGTAAAATCCAATCATGTTTGATTTCAATCAGTTTTCAGCCACTACACTCTTTTTAATGATTTTTTTAAAGATCCCAGAAAGAGATTCTGAGAAGAAATCTACTTCAAGACTGTACTGTAATTGGTTTAATTTAAAAAAAAGAGTAACTATGAAGCGTATTTTCAAAACATAAAACTTTAGCTAATATGACCTTGTATTCAGACCCAGCATTTTTTGCAATGTTATTAAATTGATAATTATTTAATTGTTATTTAATTTATTTTTTATTTTTATTTTTATTTTTTATTTTTAATTTGATTTATATGCCGCCCTTCTCCGGAGACTCAGGGCGGCTTACAATGCGTTAAGCAATTGTTACTATTGGAAGCAAAGAAAAAGATGTTCATCTCTACAATTTACTTTTTAAATTGTATCGCTAATACAATTTAAATATGGGCGGAATTCCAGAAAAATTGGAGGAGAGCCAACCTGCTCTTTTTGTGAAAAACCTAATATGTGAACTATTAACTTTGCAGGAAGGTTATCAGCTAGTTATCAAAAGAATGTACTGAGTTCCACCTCTCCTTTTCAAACAGTTCAGCTTTTCCATTTATTATAACGTTTCTCATATGTATTGTAAGATAAAACGGGGGAAAATAGATTCTAAAGCTTTTATTGGGAAAGAGGATAAATCCTAAATCCTAAAATTATGTTCTTTCCTGATTACACCATGAAAGTTAAACAAGACAGAAAAAAGAACTTTTCACCAGCAAGAATGGCTCATGAAGACATCTTCAGCATTTCAGCAGTAGCCCAGCTGTCTTTATGTGTAAATTTGCAGGCAGGTAGTGATATTGCAGATGAAAACTCTATTATTATTTCAAGCATGTTAAAAACAAGAAAAAAAGTCAAGGAAACAATTGATCCATAGCTGGGAGAAAGTGGCAAGAAGTGACAAGCAACAGGGAGAAAGCAGAACTACTTAACTCATTTTTTGCATCTGTCTTTACACAAGGGGAAAAAACAGTCTAACCTATCAAAAACAGCACCGCAAAAAACAGATTAGGAACACAAGTTAAAATAGGGAAGAAAATGGTAAGTGAACACCTGTCTACCCTAGATAAGTTCAAATCACCAGGACCGGATGGATTACACCCCAGGGTTCTGAAGGAACTGGCAGACAAGATCTCAGAACCACTGAACTATATCTTTCAAAGATCCTGGAGCACCGGGGAACTGCCAGAGGACTGGAAAAGAGCTGATGTAGTTCCCATCTTCAAAAAAGGAAAAAAAAATAGCTCCAGGAAACTACAGACCTATCAGCCTGACCTCAATATCAGGGAAGATTCTGGAAAAGATAATCAAACAACGAATCATCAAACACCTAGAAGCAAACCAAGTAATAACCAAAAGCCAACATGGGTTTGTCAAAAACAGATCATGCCAGACTAATCGTATTGCATTCTTTGACAAAGTGACAAAATTAGTGTAATGGAGGAATACTGTCGATATAATTTACTTGGACTTCAATAAGGCATTTGATAAAGTAGACCATAACCTACTACTACATAAAGTAGAAAAATGTGGGTTAGACAGCATCACCACCAGATGGATTTGTAACTAGCTGACCAAACGCACTCAATGTGTAGTCCTCAATGGAACTCCATCTACATGGAGGGAAGTATGCAGTGGAATACCCCAAGGCTCTGTTTTAGGCCCAGTACTCTTCAACATCTTCATCAATGACTTGGACAAGGGGATAGATGGGGAACTCATCAAATTTGCAGATGACACTAAGCTGGCAGGAATACTCTAGTCAACACTCCAGAAGATAGACTTAAGATACAGAAGGATCTTGACAGACTTCAACATTGGGTGCTATCTAACAAAATGAAATTCAGTGGTGATAAAAGTAAGGTTCTACATTTAGGCAAGAAAAACAAAATGTATAGGTACAGTATATGTGGTACCTTGCTCAATAGCAGTGAGGGGGATCTTGGAATCCTAGTGGACAACCATATAAATATGAGCCAGCAGTGTTCAGCAGCTGCCAAAAAAGCCAACACTTCTAGGCCACATAAACAGAGGGATAGAATCAAGATCACATGAAATGTTAATATAACTTTATAATGCCTTGGTAAGGCCACATTTGGAATACTGCATTCAGTTTTGGTCGTCATGATGTAAAAAAGATGTGGAGACTCTAGAAAGAGTGCAGAGAACAGCAACAAAGCTGATTAGGGGACTGAAGGCTAAAACATGAAAAACAGTTGCAGGAACTGGGTATGTCTAGTTTAATGAAAAGAAGGATTAGGGGAGACATGATAGCAGTGTTCCGATATCTCAGGGGCTGCCACAAAGAAGAGGGAGTCAAACTATTCTCCAAAGCACCTGAGGGTAAGACAAGAAGTAATGGGTGGAAACTAACTAAGGAAAGAAGCAATTTAGAACTAAGGAGAAATTTCCTGATAGAACAATTAATCAGTGGAACAACTTGCCTCCAGAAGTTGTGAATGCTCCAACACTGGAAGTTTTTAAGAAGATGTTGGATAACCATTTGACTGAAGTGGTGTAGGGTTTCTTGCCTAAGCAGGGGGTTGGACTAGAAAGACCTTCAAGGTCAGTTCCAACTCTGTTATTATATATATTACTAAGCTCTGTCTGAAGAGAACTAAAACTTCCAATGTTTTGTTAATGGCCTGTTTTTAGTTTTAGACTGTCAATGCATGTTTATCTCGAGTTCATAATGAGATGATTATATATTTGGGGTCTTTTTAAAAGTTACATTTATTTTAAAACATTTAAATAATAAAATAAACAAATCGACAAAAAATGAGAAGAGACATGGGTACATAGAAAACAAAACATCAGTAAATAACAGGACATATGATAAGACAATCTTGCCTTTTGCTTCAGCTTTAAACTCTTTTTATTCAAGACAATTATTGTAAGAAATGTGTAATTATGTATGCAAATATAGCATATCCAGATTTAGAAATAGACTAAAGACATAGCAAGAATTATCTGGTGAAGGCCAACATTTGCCATGCCTGATATATTTCTTGACTGCCAGAAGAATAAACAACCACCTTAAGAATGGAGGGTTTTTAAGACAAGTGACAGAAACTGAAACACTTATACAGAACTTAAGATCACCTATAGATCATGTATAAAATTTGCTAGCTTCCAAAAAAAGAGGGAAAGCCGGCAGGAAGTAGCAAGTCACAGTTAATGATTACAGCTACAACTGATAAAGTTGGCCACAGTCACCTGATTTTTCACTTTATGACAATAATGGATTTGCTAGTCCCAAGTGATCTGCTAGTGATTTGCAGTCAGTAAGTGAGGACTACTTATGCATTACAAAAATAGACGGAAAGAAGAAACATTTCCTACCACTTGCTTAGGAAGTTTATTGCCATCTGCTTTTCTATGAACATTTAGTAATGTAAATACTAAAATACTCTATATGATACAATGTTAGAATACTATATATTAATGCTATAAAATGCTAACAATACAACTATGTGGAAATGTTATAGCAAACACTGTATTTATAAGGTTAGAAACTCCAATGTTATCATGATCTTATACATATATGTTGGTCATGGATGTGACACTCAACCGGGATATTGATGTAACTTGAATTTGCTGATATTTGTATAATCCAAGCACAAGGGTATGTGATTATTCAGAAGTGATTTGTCACCAAAACTGTAGATCAGAATAAAGAGGTAGAGGTGATATGTTAACAAGGACATGCATCACTATGTGTTCAGTGAACCAGAAGTCAGCTTTTCAGCCACTTAGTTGTCATGGTCTTTATCTTGAACTTCCTTTTCTTGAGAAGCATTTATTGCTACATCAGGTAAATGGGAGAATATAGCATTGAAAGAGAGAGAGAGAGAGAGAGAGAGAGAGAGAGAGAGAGAGAGAGAGATGAAATAACAAGTGTAGATTGTCTTAATCATGATTTATTTAATCACAGTTTTTTAAATAAACCACAATTGGCTAAGTTTATTCATATAATATGCTGATAGAAAGGAAATAATATATAATGTTTTGGTTTAAGGTGACGTTTCACTCAGTCAAAGTTTATGGTACAGGATATTTAAATGGAGTCATGATATTATAAAGACTAATTATTTACTGGACCTCATATGTCACTCCAGTCCAAGAGAACTCTGAGCCTTTTAATACCCAGAAGGACATCAGAGCTGAGCAATTACTCTATTGCCATGAAATTGTTTTGAAGCCAGATGAACAGAGGAGGGAATAAGATCTTAGCAGGGATGCTTTCTAGGCCAGAAATCCCTGCTTGCCAATTTCCAGAGACAGGATAGTATTTCAGAGTGCTGAAGACATCTGGAAGAGGAATCAGGGCGTGTAAAGTCATCTCATTTTTGTCTTTAGAAAACATCTTTTGGTGTAGCTAGAAATTGCAAGTGATAGGGTACCAGTGAAGAATGCCCACCCATTGGAAAGTGAAATTTCTGTCAAATACAGCTGGGCTAGTTTTGAAGAAGTTCTGGGCAATTTGCCAGGAAAATACAGAGTTGGAAGACTTGGAAGCAGTGGTGCAGCAAATAGCAGCACGAGAAGAAATAGGATGCAATTAGGTATGCAAAAAATAATAATAATCAAAATTAAACTAATGAATAAAGGTGGGTCCCTATTATTTGCTCCACTATAACATGAAACTTTTCCTCAATGGTTTATGAGAAAAATGAGGAGATTGTGGTGTTATGTTTTTATTCAGTGACTTATTCATTAAGGTAGCTGTAAACAAAATAAATAGGACTTTTCTTAAATCAGCCCATTAGTCCTTTCAGAACTGTCAAATCTATTCTAACTGAAATCCATTCTTTAGTTCTTTTATTCAAAGGTAATGGAGATTGAATCTGAACCATTATTGTTAGCTATTTGGATATATAGTATATACTTTATCACAGAATTGGTCATATAAGAAATCAAAATTGTTGCTCAGGTAAGCATTTGAGACACTATTACATATCTCAAAAATCTCCCAGCATTGTCTGGGTATGGAACTGAACCTATAACAGTACTATACTAGAACTATATAATACAGTGATGGTGAACCTTTTTGGTACCGAGTGTTGAAAAACATTGTGTGCGCATGCTCACCAGGGCCGCGCTCCGGAAAAGCCGAACTTCTGGGTTCTAGTGCACATGTGCACCTGAAAATCAGCTGGTTGGCACGCATGTGCACACCAGTTTTGAGCATTGCTGTGCATGCAAAGGACAGCTGATTGTCATGCGCACATGTGCTCCAGAAACCCAGAAGACAAACAGGCAATGCCATGCATGCCAGGTGACATGGCTTCGTGTGCCACTTTGGGCACACATGCCATAGGTTCACCATCATGGATATCGTATCTTCCATAACAGAAGTCAGCCACTTGATTAGTTTTGCGGTATCCCTCTATATGGTATATACCAAATCTATCAAAATTTTATACGTGGCCCAAATTTATCATTCTATCATAAAGAAAAATGGAAAAGTAGTTGTAAAAGAATAACAATTAATAATTTAGATTGTGCATGTTTTTAAATGGCCTCATTGGAAAGTAGTTCATAATTTCCTGTAATGGTTTATAAAAACTGCCTCGATTTTTTCCCCCAACAGGTTCCTGATGCAAAGTGATCCACCAGTACAGCAAACCATATTCTCCAATTCCATAACTTGTTCCCAGAAGAAGGTAGAAAGCATCTTTAATTTAGACTCATTCCCTTGGAAACAAACAGGCATCGTCTATTGAATATATTCTATGAGTAGAGGCATTCTGAACAACTTTTGTTCAGAAGTATATAGTTAAACCAAGGTAGGGTAGTTTCAGGGGTGAAATTCAGCTGGTTCTATCTGGCTCTGGTGAACTGGTAGTGGTGGCTGTGGGAGGATCCACCCACTCATGTGGACTTCATGACATCCCTTTTTTGCGATGATTATCAGCCTCTGCGCACACGCAGAAGGCTTTCCGCATGCATATTTGTGAACCGGTAGAGAAAGTAAGTGAATTTTCCCCCTGGATAGTTTGGCCATAAATAAAAAACAAAGCAAACAGCAACCTTTACAGACCCTCAAAGATTCAAATGAATAACGGGAAGACTTTATTCCAAGGCTCAGTATAAGATGGTAACAATATACTACTTGCAGTAATGTTTATCTGACCTTGATGGAATGTTCTGTAGAAGTAAATTCCTGGAACAAGGTACTGAATAATACAGATGAAAATCTCCAGTAACATCACAATATAATAAACTGCCAGGAAGAACTTGCATTTACTGAGTCATAACTATTTTCTGTATACTTTCTTTATATGCTGAAATAGTTTGTGTAACAATTGGTTTAATAGCTGGTTATTTTCTTTTTATAGAAGTAAGGCATTTTTTACTCTCACTTTTTGGGGCTTGGTCCCATAATTTGTATTTCATTTCTTATTTTCCCCAATGGCCTCTCCAATGAAACTAAAGTGTAAAATTCTCCCCGGCAATTTTGATGCAATTCTTGTGAATTCAGAATGCTCAGATTTACATATCTGCTAACAAGGATTAAAAAAAAAATCCAACTTATTTACACTAGCAGAGGGACAAAAGGAGCACAGAGGGACCTTAGTCTCAATATTACATATCAAGAAGCCCTACATTTAGTACATTCAGTGGTCTTAACAATTCTCAATTGAGCAGATAAATATTCCTCTAGTTCTGGAGTTGCCAAAAATATAGCCCTCAAGATTACACCCTGCAAAGTAACAATTCAGACCTCTAATAAGAGCAATCTGTGTTAGAAAAGGGCAGAACAGAGAAAAGAGCTAAGCAAAAATGAGTATCAATAGCAGAAAAAGAAGTATGGCATTCATCTTTGACCACATCAACCACTAACGAGAATATAACTCTGCCAAATAATGCTGGCAAAGTTCTTCACCTTTGCTATATAGCTTTTGTAGTAGCCTTTTCCAATGGGGCAGGTGGGGGTGGGGGTGGGGGCTATTATACACCAAAGCTTTATTACAGCAGATAAAGAACACCTAAGATGAACCTCATTATAAACATTCCTCTCCTCCCCTTTTTTCCTTCAAACATATATTCTGGCCATGAAAAATAAGTGCTATGCTACAGTGGATAACCTGCTGGTCTAGGACAGGGGAAACCCAACTTAAATTCTTTAGCCATTGAAAATATTTGGATGGACAAAGTATTCTGTGTCAACCCAATTTTTATAATTGTGAAGGAAGACTGCAGGAGGATTTGCTATGGACACCATCCCAAGTTTTTTTTCTTTTTTTTTGGAGGGAAGGAAGAGGATATAAATCTAACATATTTTACAGGTGCTTTGGGAATATGAATGTCTTTTACTTAGCTTGGGTGGCCACAGTTGGACAATCCGGACAATCGATAGTCATCAATCAAACTGTTACTGTTTTTTATATTTCTTTGCTGCCCTCTTGCAGTTATTTGGATCTTTGCAGCCTAGATAAGGTAGGGTACCCTAACTCTTTAGCTCTTGACAATAAATGCCAATGGAAGGACATTCTTAATGATAGGTTGCACTCAGAAAAATGGGGCCAGTTGCAGTTTTGCTATGCTTTATTCAGTTTCCTTTGTATTAACAGTTATCAAGGAAAAGAGCTTTGGTTCAAGAGAAGTTGCCTTTTTAAAAAATCTTGTTTCCTTGAATAACCAGAATGTTAAGGAATATTATGTTCAATATTCTGAACTACTAGAAACTACTTATAACCAGCTTCCAAAAACTATCAATGTACAACTTTTACTTAGCTGAATAAAGCTATTGTCAACACCAAACTGACCTCACTTTTTCACAATCATAATAAAGGAAGATAATTAAGGTTTGCAAAAGGTTTAATTCTCAAAAAAGGCTGTTTTGAAAGTTCCAGACTGGGAACAAAATGCCTTGTGTTTTGGAGTTATATACCGTGTTGTTTTAACTCTCTGACATTCTGAAATAAGCTTTAAAAATATGCAGGCCAAGGAAACCCGGAGCATTACTATATTCAGTAATAACCACTAGCACAGAATCCATTCTCATGACCAGTGGCAAAAGCTAATTTCAACGAAAAGTATCCTTCTAAATACATACAGAGATGGAGAAATAGTTGTAGACATAAGAAAAAGGCTGGTAGATAGATTTATGCTGATTTTGGAATTTTCAGCGATAGAGAAATTGGTTTTCATAAATTGCAATATGTAAATATGATAAAAAAAATAAACATTGTCCCTGTTTCTGTGTATTGACTTTCCTTTTCAGATAGCTTGACAGGTGAAAGATGTACTTTGCACGTATGTACAGAGACGGTTGCACCAAGGTATGCACAGACCTCACTGGAATGGAACATTACTTTTCTGGACCACACCCCAATGCAGCCATTCAGAACATCGCATTCTTTCCATGTAGAAGTTTTATTATAAACTGCTTGGAAACTGCTTTGGCTATTGGGCGCTTTAATTTTTTTAATAAAACAGAATAAAACTGACAGACCAGCCCTGCAGAGTTAGTATGATCCAGAGGAGGAAAAATAAACATTCTAGAATTTTCCAGAATGTTCAGTTTTTTAAATTATCTACCTCACCAGTTGGTATGTTGTTGAAGTTTTAAGTTGCCAAATGCAACAATTATGTTGTGTTTGTTGGCATTTGCAAACGTATCTAAATATAAAAAAGTGCATGCTATGCAACATAAGTATTAGAAATAACCTTCTGGCCAATAGCTAGAGAAATATGTTTTTGCTGTTGTTTTGTTGTTCATGATCCACATTTGAAGATTGTTTTTTAAAAGCAGTTATTACTTTATAGGGTTCAGCTCTGAGGCTGTTTAGGCAGATATAGGTTGCACAATGCTTGCTTTTGTTTTAGTTTATGAAAACTTTAACAGGTTTATTTTAAAAAAAATCATCCCCTTGGTCATTTTTTCTGGAGGTTAATAGGTAGTTGGCATTTAGCATAGACGACTTCTTTGCTATATCTGTCATTGGACGTTGGCGATCATGTTGGCAATCCTATTTTTATCAAATGGACTATTAACCTACCTAATTTGTTACAAAATAAAGAGCATTGTCCTTTTTCCATGGTCCAATTTCTCAACTTTTAAGTTCAGGAAAAAAAAAAAACAGCAGGTGATGTTTTCTTCGGAACTTAATATTTTTCACTTTGTGTACCTCACTGTGGTGTAAATTGTGACCCTTTAAGCATTTTTATTGCAGTTAATTATTTGGTAGATCAGAAAAATCACTTCCAGTTTATACTAACTTGATCATTGGATGAAAATGATTCCAATCCTCCCTGTTGCAGAGAGGAGTCAAGATGCGTCAATATGAAAAGAAGAGGCTGCTGTTTGAATGAGACTTGGAAAGTTAGACAAAATTGGAAGTATTGGGATTTGCTTTTTCATGGAATGTATAAGCTGATTCTATTTATGCCCAGCCTCTGTATTTGCACTAATTTTGCAAAATATCAGTAAAATTGCACTAAATTCTTTGCAGGGAAATAAAATCTGGAATCAGAGCAATGACAAAAAGGCATAGTAATTGTTCTGTGTTTACAATATGTAGATTTATAATTCTACCTTGAACTTTGCTTTTTATTGTCATTATCAGTTTTTATTTGCACAGAAAAAAATCTGAGTTAATAATTTCTGATTCTGAGGTATGTGGTTTAA